>OW618050.2:4895523-6214434 GCA_939531255.2 Thera britannica | reverse complement strand
CGAAAATAAAGCCTAAGAATCTACAAGACTGCTTAGGTTGTAATGAGCTTTTTTCATAATTAATTATGAATCCTAGGCACTGTAAATAACCGAAATAAAGCCACGTGATCTTAGGTGAGTTATGACTTCTCTCATGAGCTTCGTAAACGTTCTAGGAGCGATAGAAAGCCCATATGGTAGAGAAGAGAACTCGTACAATGAAACAGTTCCATTTTCATCTTGAAACTGGAACCTCAGATACTTTCGATCCTTGACTGAAATTGGAAGAAGCAGGTATGCCTCTTTTAAGTCAATGGTGGCCATAAAACCATCCTTAGGTATTAGCTTTGCAGCCGTACGATGGTCCTCCATTTTAAAATGTAATTTGGAGACGAACCTGTTTAATGGTTTTAGGTTGAGGATAAATCTCTTACTCCCATTAGGCTTAGGAATCAAGAAAATTTTAGAAATAAATTGATCCTCACATGGTTGACATTGATTAATAGCCCCTAAATCTAATAATTTTATTAACAGCCGTCCTCATATCTAACATTTCTGATGGAGAGAACCTGTTATGAGGAACTATCGATTGACTAACTTTGGTATCGAATGGTATAGAAAAAACCTTCTTTAACCCCCTTCAATATAACAGGATTAGCTGTAACCTTAATCCAACAATCGAAAAAATGGCGTATTCTGCCTGCATGACATACCGTATTTACTGCCGGGGAGCAGCACGTGATTTGTTGTAGCTGTTTTTTACTTGTGGCATCGTATTCGACGCTCTTTGCGTCGCTGAGGATGTCCTCAGAGCACCTCCCCTCCCCCCCTGTTTGACGACGGCTGATAGCGGGAAGGGGTTGTCCAGTTTCCCTGGTAGGGTGTTCGCATTGTTGCTGCTGGTTGTGCTGTAGGAGGCAGGGAGGCTTTTTGAGCCCCGGTAACTTTCTTAATTTGGAGCCCTTGTTTTTCTATTGTCTTAGATGCCTTGATCTTGTCGGCCAATTTGCTGCCGAAGAGTGTTTCATCCCTTTCCATGTCTTGCATTAGGGTGATGAATGATTTGTCTAACGCTGGTGTAATTAGATTTATTCTAGTCTTTGTTTCCACAAAATGGAGGTCTGAAAGTATGCGGCAAGCATCAGACATAATCTTGACAGCCTGTACTTTGGTTTGCTTGTCTTCGCCACCAGTAACGAGTATATTCATGGCTCGACTAACAGCTGTTATGCCGAGGCCCAAGAATTGAACCCGAGAAGAGTGCCGCAGATATTTCCGGATTTAGCATTGGAGCTCTCAAAAGCTTACAGTTTTCAGGAATCTTTTGCTTTCATGTATTTTCTTGCCATAAATAGGCGTATCTGGAGCCGAATCACCTAACGCAGAAAGAAATACCACGTCAAGTTCTTCTGCGTGTTCTGCATCTGTGGTAGTAGGCTCGGGTGGAACCTCCACATTAAAATTGTCTTGTTGAGGTGTTTCCTCGTTTATTGTCTTTGCCTCTTGGTCTGTAACAACGTAAATTCCGTTTGTAAAGATTTGAGGTTAGACAAAAGATAAAAATATAAGTATACAAGGTGCAGTTTTGGATCTGCAAAACATTTTAGGAGGTAATTATGTTAGTGATTCTCGACCCGAATCAACAATAAAATGGGCAGGTATTTTTTTTTCATTTTATTCTTATTAACGTAAATCGGTAAGTGTGAACTCCCCTTTTTAAAACGCGACCAATCTGTACGTGTCCTTAAACTGCGCTTTCACACACACAAACAAACGCAACCGACATTTCTTTCATAAATCCAAACCAAAGCACCAACCACCGGCCGCTCCCTCCCCCCCGCCACCCCGCCACGCCCCCGCGGCCATCGCAAACGCATCGATCGGCTCAATTTATTAGTGTATTTGATGACGCCGGTATGTGCATACGCTTGCAAATTCCGCCCCTCAAGTGCGCCTTCGATTAACGGTCGGGATAGGTACCTACTACCTAATTGTAAAGATGACTCCAATGTAGAGTTGGTGGAGATGGTCCGCTTGTAGGTATGCCATCAGTGGAGACAATGTATCTCGAGCCATCGAAATGTTCGCGGAGTTATTCCCCAATCGGCAACGTCATCATTGAAATCCCGTGTTTCGGTAAGCACTTATTTAAAGCCTTTGGTTCGAACTGATTTGTAGCTCTCGGACAGTCGTTAGGTACCACACGGGTCGGTACGGGTCAACGACCTTACAGCTTTGCCGTACGGTCGTTGGTTCCGGGTAGTCAAAAGCCAGAAAGTCAGACAATTAGCAAATAACAAATGGGTATCGTGTTATCAAGTAACTGGTTTGTTGAGGTCTGATACGCAGTCGCCCTGCGTGATTCACTGGCACTCCATGCAGTGAGCTGCATACAGTTAAAAATTCGAACTACATCTAAGGTAAAATTATTTGCTATAAGTTGCTTTAGCTACAACAACTTGTACAGGTCGCGGCACGTTGGTTGAACCTTCGATGCGCAGTAACAGATTTTCGAGTCTAAATCGAAATGAGGTATGACGAGAATCGCGGGGTTCCCCGTAACCATAGCAACGACCTTCATTTTAGTTTAACGTATGTGCCGCGTTCGTTTCTTAGAAATGTGGACGGAGACTCGTACAGGCTGACGTCACTGGTCATCGCATTCACGCACACAGTGACATGACACGCGATACATCGCAATGGGTGATTCTGTTTTTTTGAAGAGGGTTATTCTGAAAATCAATAAAATTGAAAAATCGAAAAGAAAAAGTATTATTGATTATTGACTTGGTATCGTATTGTTATATGATTATTTACGAGTCTCCTAACAACCTCCTGAAATGTTTTGCAGGTTCAAAACTGCACCTTGTATAGGTATATGGCAAGTTTGGCAAGTTTTATCATGCAAACTTGATGTGCGGGCAGGTTTTTTCCGCAAGTAGGTCGCTGGTGGGCCCTTTTTGCGTGACCCCTGACACGTGTTGCTCGAACTTTTTTAGGTTCTACAACACACCGGTTTCCTCACGATGTTTTCCTTCACCGTTTTGAGAATACTGGCATAGTGCACATACATTTTTCGACAGAAAAACTCATTGGTACACGAGTGGATTTGAACCCACGACCTTCGGATCGGAAGGCGGGGCCACTACCACTAGACCACCAGTGCTCTCAAATATATAGGCATATGTATATTTGTTATAATTTTTCTCATCAAACTGGTCATCGCCTTGACTCACGGCCAAAACCTAGACCTTAAAATGTAGGTAGGTATGCCTTCGCCTTGACTCACGGCCAAAACCTAGACCTTAAAATGTAGGTAGGTATGCCTTCGTGGTGACTCACGGCCAGCACCCCGGCTCAGAACTTTCCTTCGCGTTGACTCTCGGCCAACACCCAGGATATTAATGTGACTTTGTAGACACAAAATAAGCACCCTTGTAAAATAATCGTTTGAGAAGCTTACCTGAATAAATGTAGGTAGGTATGCCTTCGTGGTGACTCACGGCCAGCACCCTGGCTCAGAACTTTCCCTTCGCGTTGACTCTCGGCCAACACCCAGGATATTAATGTGACTTTGTAGCCACAAAATAAGCACCCTTGTAAAATAATCGTTTGAGAAGCTTACCTGAATAAATGTAGGTAGGTATGCCTTCGTGGTGACTCACGGCCAGCACCCCGGCTCAGAACTTTCCCTTCGCGTTGACTCTCGGCCAACACCCAGGATATTAATGTGACTTTGTAGCCACAAAATAAGCACCCTTGTAAAATAATCGTTTGAGAAGCTTACCTGAATTGTTTTCATCCGAAGATGACTACGAATAAATAATAAACCGTTTGCGCACATTAGGTGCACGTACTTGTTTATCCCGCAACTTTAGTATTTTAGATTCGTAATAACGAATCTTTTCATCATTTTTGCGTTTCGGCATTATTACACAGTAGAAATACAGAAAGATTTTACAGAAAAAACGCTTAGAAATAAAAATATTTTTGACAGAAGAGACGTGCTCGTTGCCTCGCACGAAAAAAGAATGAAGCTGAAGGAGGTGCAGCGCTGAGGTTGGATGTCACTTTTTGTTTTGAAAATCGAACTCGATTTTATTCTTTTTAATGTGCGAAGTTGCCTAGTAGGTTGAAAGTACTACATAGTCTACCTTTTTATATCTGAAAAATGAAGCTAAAGAAATATAATTTATATAAAAAGAAAATAAAAAAATTTAATATAACGTGGACGGTACAAACAAGAAAAGTCGGGATTGATTTAAAACTTTTTTATTTACTGATATTATACATTGTTTCTTCGTCACCCAGGCTGGTCTTCTGGCGCAATTCGGCCAAGGCCAAGGTGTCTGCGGAGGCTCTCTCATCAGTCCTATTCGTGTTTTGACTGCTGCCCATTGCTGGTTCGATGGTATCAACCAAGCGTCAGGCTTCACCGTCGTGTTGGGATCCGTCACTCTGTTCAGCGGTGGCATCAGGTGGCACAGTAACGATGTCGTCATGCACGACCAGTGGTCTCCCAGTCTCATCCGCAATGATGTTGCCATAACCAGAATCAGCCCAGTTGCAATGTCCAGTTAGTGTTTTTTTCTGCGACTGCTTTAAAAGGCATAACTATATTCAAAATATTAATAATGATTGGAGAATGAACCAATAAGTTAAAGCAAACTGAGCTTTTGGTACATCTAAAATAGACACCAAAGGATGGGTATATTAGGACTAAAGATTCTAGTCTTAACTCCATCGTTTTACTCGAGAATTGAGAATAAGCTTCTATAAAATACATTGTTGCACTTATGTTTTAGACAACGTTTAATCTTTTTGGGAAACCTTGTGAAACTAATGAGTCTAGCGTAGTGTTGAGCATCAAGATTTTACTAAAACAACCTTTCTCGCTTTTAGACAACATCAATACCATTGCCCTGCCTTCCGGTAACCAACTGCAAGACAGCTTTGCTGGTCAAACTGCTGTTGCGTCCGGCTTCGGTCTCACCAGAGACGGTAAGTTACCTGGTCTACCTACTTCAATATTTTTTATAATTTACCACGGATGGCTAGGAAGTATATTAGAGTATGCTCAAGTTTTGATAGTCACTGAACTAAGTTCAAAGCTATAAAGATGATACAAGTCGAATGAAAAGCATACCTAATGGCCCACAATTACAGAGGTGGGGTATTATTTGAAAGGGTTCGATTTAATTATTACAGCTACTCAGTAAAGCCACGTTTCACTGATCGTCTTCGCAGAACGCTAAGATGTGCGCAAGTCTTAAGCGAGTCGACTATATAATAGCACTTGTGTTTCTATTAACTTATTATTCCCTCGTAAATAATTTTTTTTGTGTTCCAGGTGGCAGCATCTCTACTAGTCAGTTCCTCAGCCATGTCGACCTGAACGTGATCTCAAACGCTGTCTGCTCTGCAGCCTTCCCGTTTATCATCCAACCTTCGAATATCTGCATCAGCGGTGAGGGTGGCCGCAGCACTTGCAATGGCGACTCTGGTGGCCCTCTCGCCGTCCAAAGTGGTGGACGGCCTCTTTTGGTATGTATTTCAATGTTTGTTACTGGGTCACGCCTTATAGGTTTTGTCCTCCCTCCTCTTCCTCCTCCATAGTCGGTCCTTCATTGTTGAGGATCGTGACCCTTTCCCATTCTGTGTACAATATCTCTCCATTTGGTTTTGTATAGGTTTTGTATGAACCTTTTAAAGATCTATATTAGGGATTCTTTTAAGGTTTGCGCACATCTAGACAATTAGATGCTACCTGCAGTGGCGTATCGCTTTAAATATGGCTGCGATATTTGACAGCGATTCAGGTACAAAAGAGTACTGTTGGCCACATCCATTAGGATGTGGCTCCGCTTTCCAATCCTATCGTGGTGGGTTCAAATTCAATCGTTCGCCAACAAGTTTTTCTGCCCAAAAATGTATGTGCATTGTGCCAGTACTCTCAAGCGGTGAAGGAAAATATTATGAGGAAACCGTCATAATGTAAAACAGTAAGAATTCAAAAACCTTTTACCACATTTGGTTCGAAAGAGACAGTGACACGATATGAAGATGTCTAGATGTGTGCAACATTTTAGTGTTCCGGTTCAATTTTGGAAATATAATAGATAAATTAATGTTATCTTCTAGTGAACTAATAATACGTTTTTTCCTTGTTACCAGATCGGTATCACCTCCTTTGGATCGGCTCGGGGTTGTGAAATCGGGGCCCCCGCAGCGTTCGCCAGGGTATCTTCCTACGTTAGCTGGATCAACTCAATGTTGTAAATACTGAAGTCGGTCGCTTTGTACTAGCAGCTCATGGAATAATAAACTAATTTGATTAAATCACTTCTGTTTTGTATCATTTTACTATCCAACTATTATACCTTATCTACCTTACCTAGCATAATCTGCTTGTCTCAAGGGTCTATAGGAGAGACACTGGACAGCCGAGTCCACAAAGAAAATGTATCCAATTCACAGTTCTTGGACTCCTGAAAACCATCCAATAGCCTTTCAAAATAATCATCAAATCATCACAGCATTTTACAGTCACAAGCTTTCTTTCAAGGTGATTTTGTGAAGCTGCCAATAACAAAGTGTTATTTCATAGAGTCCTTACCTAGTAGGTACATACATAGTTATGTTCTGACTTTGGAAGTCTTCCGTGTGCGTGGTCCGTCTGAAACGCCTTTTACTTGCCAATAGGTTTGTCGTAGGTAATAGGAGTAGATATTGATAGGAATCAATTTGATCATCGTAGAAAAAACACTATTTATACATAATAATTATATATTAGTGGACTCCCCACTGACAACAAGTATTTTGTGTGGTGAACACAAATATATGTTTTTGTCTGGGTATATATATGTATACTCTATACTTAGTACTGTATTTATACATAATATTATATGTACCAAAAATTATATGATTAATATATTAGGTTCTATCTGGCATATATATGGTTCCCATAGCCTTTAGTGCTTCTACGTAACCAGGTTCAGGTTTCGTTACCATTACGTAGAATATTTTTTTTATGGTTCGTAACTGGGATACCAACCAATAAAAATTCTGTCATTCAGTTCATAGTTCATTACAGAGTAATAGCTCCGCTTAGTTTGGGACTAGAGACATGGCCAAATGCTTGTTCCATCAGCTCCACATAACAATATTTATGTTTTAATTAATTTATATACCTATTATACTATTTATCAGACTTCTAATCAAGTAGATGATAAGATAATTTATAAGTAGGCTGGTATCTATCTGACTACCTGCTTGGAAACCCCCACTATTTTGTTTTTCTTTGATAAATTAAATATAGGTAACAGGTACCAAAACCTAGGTTTAAAAGATGGTCATAAGTAAGGATAAGACATAGACCCATACATGATGGAGGCCACTGAGCGATACCAGTGGGACTGGTCGCTTGGGATGGGGGCGGCAAGAGGTTGCGGGATGTCTTGCAATTTTGCGCCGCCTGCCCCGAGAGAGGGCGAGTGGTAAACAGGGGCCTTTTTGGGATCCGCAGCTGGTCGAGGCGAGGGCCCTGGCTGGTCTTCATGCGGTCCTGGGAAGGCAGCGACACTCTTCGCAAGTGACACCGTGAGCTTCGAGGGTGGCTATGGATGTCATTCCCAGGATAGTGCTCTTGGCAAAATGTGAGAGGGGTACCGGTGCGTTCCGTTGGAGATACCGGAACCCCTTGACATGCATGGAGGCTGGCCACCGGGTGGTTTTTTTTGAGAGTTCGACATGCCCACATACCCCAACTACGCTCCCTCAAGTGTAGTTGGATGGTCTGAGAGCAGATTTTCCACCGGTCAAAAAAAAAAGAGATGAAAAAAAAACGACGTGGTGATGGCCGGTGGAGTAAAGCTTTGACCGAATGGTGACCGAAGTCAGGCCGAAAAAATTTGGGGTGTCCGAAAGCGCGATGGGTTAACGACATCGTAAGGGTCTCAGGAAACACCTGGACAAGAGACGCACAGGATGAAGGAGGCCTATACCCAGCAGTGGGTGATACCGGGCTGAAATGATGATGATGATGAAATAGGAAAGTGTGCTGAGAATCTGTTTAGTTTGGTGCCTGCATCCACCATTGTACTAAGCGCTGTTTTGCAAAGCCAGATTCTATTCACATCCAATAAATAGCTATTTAGTGGAACCAGCTGGTTTTTTGGTTGTAGAAAACCAGCTGGTTCCACTTCGCTCGACTTTCGCGGCAGTTTTTGCACAATCTATCCTAGGGTTGGAAGAAATCACTTTTAGCTATGGTAAGTAAATCATACAATCAATAGATTATAGGATTATAATTAATCATTGTGTTATCAACTTGTATCAGAGATGGCCACTTTGTATAAAATGGTCTTAATTACCCAAATCGAACAGAGTTCCTCCAAACCTAATCATGAAGTTCGTGCTCCTTCTTGCGCTCGTAGCTGTTGCCCAGGGTAGAAATCTTCAGGACATTGATCTTGAGGACATCACTGCCTTCAACTACTTGGCGAAGTACGGTCTTCCCCTAGCTGAGAAGATTCGCGCCGCTGAAGAGGCAAACAGCCAGAACAGGATCGTCGGAGGAAGTCCCACAAACATAGCATCGTCCCCGCATCAGGTTTTTATACTAACTATAATTTATAACCGCTTAGTTTACCAAAGACCCTCCTTCTAACTAAATTAATTTGACAAAAGTAAAAGTTTTTTTTTACAAAAAACACAGGATAGAAATAAATAAATAAATATTTTGGACAATCCACACAACACTATCCAGCCCCAAATTAAGCAGTGCTTGTGTTATCGGAACCAGATAGCTGATATAACACCCAGTCAGAGAACAAACATCTTCACCACACAAATATTTGTTCTCGGTGAGGATCGAACCCACGACTTACGGCGCAGAAGGCAGAGCTACTACCAACTGAGCTGAGAGGCCAGTCAATACAGGCCAGAGAAGGCGTAAATTGTGGTGACGTCATAAAAAACTATTGTCTAAATGTTCCCTCTTTTTTTTACCAGGCTGGTCTTCTCGCGCAATTCGCCCAAGGCCAAGGTGTCTGTGGAGGCTCTCTCATCAGCGCTACTCGTGTTATCACTGCTGCCCACTGCTGGTTCGATGGTCGCAACCAGGCGTCAGCCTTTGTAGTCGTGCTGGGCTCCACCACCTTGTTCTCTGGTGGGACCAGGGTGAACACGAACGATGTTATCATGCACAACCAGTGGACCCCCAGCCTCATCCGTAATGATGTTGCCATAATCAGATTGCCTAACCCAGTTTCATTTTCCGGTAAGTAAATTATTATTCTTGACTGGTTTCTAGTTTGAGGAGGCAATACGAGGAAATGCGAGGAATGTTGAATCTAAAAAAGTTTTAAATATATTTTTAACTTATAATTTTAATTTTTTTCATGAATTATAATGATATTCGAAACATTATCACGTGAACACATACGCACCACAATTTGGTCGCCATATTTGTGACGTCATAAGGGTAATAATTTCTTAATTTTGTATGAAATTCTTAGTTTTGTATGAAAATGTGATTCAATAGACTAGTTGTATAAAAAAGGAAATTCATAGAAGATTTAAGGATAGTTCAGTGTATGGAGAGGTCTCAAAATAATTCGTCCTGGAATGGCCTAATATGCAGCAGTTAAATAGTTCAGGCCGATGATGAAGATGATAGCTTTTAAGAAACCGCGGTAAAAATATCCTGAAAAGAAACTCAAACAAACAATGGTGTAGTTTAGGTACGCAAAGAGAAATATTTTTATGCCCTATTGATTTGATTCAAGTAATTTTAATGGTTTCAGATTTCATCCGTCCCGTTGCCCTACCTTCCGGTACCCAACTGCAAGAAAACTTTGCTGGCGAAAGTGCCACTGCAACCGGCTTCGGTCTCACCAGTGACGGTAAGGACCTTACCTACTTTATGCATCTTATCCAGGGACAAGATCATCCTATCATTTACCACGGAACTCGACGTAGGTACAGTCGCGGTATGAAAATGTTCATCACCATAGAGTCGGTTTTCGCTTGCACCAGTGCCTTGATTATGAACACATTTTGACATAATTTGTGACGTTAAGGGTTCATACGCACTGTTGAGTATGACTGTAGAAGGCTGGTAAGGAATTGTTTTTTGAAGGACCATTAATAAATAAAAGAAATATATGCACCAACTTAAAGAGGTAAAATTTGGACACTGGTTCTTTGCTCATAAATGGATAGATAATCTAGTCTGCCACCTACCTCAAACATCCACACGTTCATTTCTTCAAGCGAGCCTGCACGGCATGGGACCTGGATTCGAAGGCGGCGGCGAGCAAAGGCACTGAACGTTCCAAAAACACCATCAAAATTGGCACAGCACTGCGAGAACGTCTCACACAATAGATACTGCACGGCAGTGTTGAAAAGGAGTTAAAACTTTCACTATCCACGGAATAGTTTCTCAATAAAATGAGAAGTGACCGAAATTGTCTGATCACTCAAGCCAACTGCCGACTGAGGTCGCGCTAAGGTTGCGCACCGCGTCGGCCCACAATTCAAAACGAGGGTAGTTGTGAAAAGCGGATGACAAAACTTAAATTATCTACCCTCTAAAGATGAGCAAAGATCCAACATACCCCCCACCGAAATTATCATGATAATTTCAGTTAAAAACAAAAAGAATATATATTGCAATTGGTAGGCAGTAGGAAAGTTGCCAATGGGCAAGAACAATTAAGTATAAAATGAAAATATTTTTTTTAAATTTAATTAAATTTATAGTTAAATCTAAGGTAGGTACAAGTTTTTTTTGAATATTTAATTAGAATAGGGAAAAGGACAGACTTTATTAACAGGTCTTTTAATGATTCCTTTTTGTGTCCTCAGAGTAACGACGCGAATTATTTTATCGGGGCCTTCATGGAGACGCTCCACTCTGGCCCGGACCCAGTTTAACGGACGAATCAGATCAGATTTGATGAGAACTAGATCACCGATTTTAACATTAGGAGGCGAGGTAAACCACTTTGCTCTTTGCTGCAAAGTATGCAGGTAGTCGTCAGACCACTTCTTCCAAAACGTTTGGGAGATTTTCTGCAAACACTGCCAACGTGACAGTCGGTTCGTAACTACGTCTTGAAGACCGTACTCGGGCACGGCGAGTAAGCTTTGACCTATTAAAAAATGTCCAGGTGATAAAGTTTCGAATTCATCGGGATTGTTAGATAACGGGCACAACGGACGCGAGTTCATTACGGCTTCGATTTTACAGAAGACAGTGGTGAGCTCTTCAAACGTAAGTGCCCTGTCACCTACTGCACGGAGAAGGTGGCGCTTGGCCGACTTGATACCGGCTTCCCATAGTCCGCCCATCGAAGCTGCCGTAGGAGGAATATTTTTCCATTCAATTGAACGAGTTGCGCAACCGTCAGCAATAAAAACATCATTTTCATTAAAAAAATTGCAAACTTCTTTCAATTGTTTCGCAGCGGCGACAAAGTTTGTGCCGTTATCGGAATGCAGACACGAGCACAGACCGCGTCGCGCCACGAACCGATCAAGCGTTGCTAGAAAACAATCAGCTGATAAGTCGCTAAGGACCTCAATGTGTACCGCCTTTGTAGAAAAGCAAACAAAAAGGCACATGTAGCACTTTAGAATTTTTGCATTACGATTTAAACTCGCTTTGATGTGAAATGGCCCACCTAAATCGCAACCGACATGATCAAAAACCTTATTAGGTTTTAACCTTTCAGCGGGTAACGTACCCATGTACGGTTGGATTGAAGTAGGGTTGCATTTAAAGCATACGATGCATTTAGACAACACACTACGAATCATACTGCGAGCGGATACGATCCAATATCGTTTGCACAAAATTCCTTGCAATGAGCGAGGCCCTACATGTAGGTACATATTATGATAATGTTCTATAATCAAAGTTGTTATGTGACACTTTTTAGGTAGCAACAAGGGGTGCTTGCTATTGTAGGGTAAATCTGCTTGCGAGATTCTACCCCCCACCCTGAGGAAACCATGGGCATCGACGAAGGGTGCTAGCTTCCTAAGTGACGAAACAAATTTATTATTTTTTATTTGATCAATTTCGCTACAAAAGTAGGTATCCTGTGTACATTTTATAACGGCGTCATGGGACGCATTCAATTCGTGAGTTGAGATCGGACCAACAGAACGCTTGTTCTTAGGTAGCCTACAATTTTTAGCAAATCGCAAACACCAAGCGACAATACGTTGCAACCTGTTGAACGATGAGTATTTTTCAAAAAACGTTTTTGAAAAATCGTTAGGTACATTTTGAGTTGGACAAGAAAAAGTATCAACGTTTGTCTTCATTTCCAAAATGTCCGTCTTCTCAGTGACGTAAAAGGTACTAATTGGCCATTGATGAACGTCATCAGATAGCCAAGCGGGACCATGCAGCCAGTGTTCATAATCAGCTACGAGCTGAGTGGGCATGGCGCCGCGCGAACAAACGTCAGCGGCGTTGTTTTCGCTTCTCACATGGTACCAGCTGTTCGACGGGACCACCTCCACTACTTGAGCGACACGACTTGAAACAAAAGTTTTAAGTTTGTAGGGAGGGGTCAGTAACCATGCGAGTGCGACACTGGAGTCCGTCAAAGCAGTTAACTGGAAGTTTAGGTTTTTAATATTTTGTTGAACGAACAAAACCAGTTTTGACAACAACACGGCGGACATAAGCTCGAGTCTAGGTATCGAGAGCGGCTTGATTGGAGCGACCTTACTTTTACTGACAAGCAGTCTAGTCTTCACTTCCTTGTTTGGGTCAACACTACGTACATAAATGCATGCCGCATAACCACGAGTTGATGCGTCACAAAAACCAATTAAATGTACGCCGCAGAATTTAGGTATTAGCATATGCCGTTCTATTTTTATTGACGATAGACTTGACAATGACGCAATGAAGACCGACCACTTGTCACGTAAATCAAGCGGAAGAGGGTCGTCCCACCCGAGACTGAGCTTCCACAAATCTTGCATGATGCATTTAGCTAGAAATGTGCATGGAGATAAAAATCCAACGGGATCAAAAATGCTAGCAAGCAGTTTTAGCACTGACCGTTTTGTGTAGGTGCTATCCGTCATGTTGTAATCGAATGAGAAACAATCGACGGTTGGCAGCCACTTAAGACCTAAAACTTTCAGCGATGAGCACACGGTGTCATCACTGAAGTTAATAGCTACTGCTTGATCAGCACCGATCCTAGACAGTAATTCAGGGGAATTACTCGCCCATTTACGGAGATCGAAACAGCCTAACTTCAACAGAGCTACGAGCTCATCCTGTAACGTACAGGCGTCTGAGAGGCTTTGTGTCGACCACAAAACGTCATCAACAAAACATCCTTGCATGAGGATATCAGCAGCTTGAGGATATCGCTTGCCTTCATCACTCGCCAGCTGTTGCAATGAGCGAACAGCGACAAAACCAGACGATCTTAACCCGTAGGTATTTGTAAGAAGTTCGTAGGTTTTTATTTCATGCGAAGGCGACTCCCTCCAAAGGATGTGTTGATAAGAACGCTCAGCGGGATGAATTAATACATTCCTATAAAATTTTGCTATATCAGCGGTAAAACAAACGTCATACAAACGAAAGTTGAAAATGATTTTCAAAATGTCATGATGGAGTTTTCTGCCTGTAAGTAATGTGTCATTTAGTGACACACCACTTGAAGTAGCCGCTGAGCCATCAAATACCACTCGCAGGGGCGTAGTAGTACTGGATGCCTTCACCACACAGTGGTGTGGTATAATATACCTACTCGGTTCGGTACCTACGTACGGTTTCATATGACCTAACTGTTCATACTCGCGCATGAAGTCTACGTAGGGCGAACGTAAGTCGGGCAATCGAGCGAAACGTCGCTCCAGGTGGTGTAACCTACGCACGGCGTGGTTATAAGACTCGCCGAGGGCGGCGCACTTCGGGTCCATTAGGATAGGCGAAACATACCTACCGCTCTCGTCCCTATAATGACGCTCGGAGAATATCTCCTCGGCAAGCTTATCATCTGGGCTGATAGGGTTGTCACACGGTGATTCCTCTATTTCCCAAAATGATTTGAGTTGATTGTTGATGGTGTCACTATCACTGGTGTACGACACCAAATTGCAAGACGTTGCAATGTTAGTGACGCCATCGGAAGTACACGGTACTTCAATCTTCCCACACAATACGAACCCGAAGACACTACTGAGTGCAGTGGGTAGTGTGGGGCTGATAATAATTTTATTACCGTCATAAATATCAGGGAATATGTCACCTGCAAGAATTATGTCTACAGAAGATTTTTTATAAAAGTAGGGATCTGCTAACAAAAGGTTTTTGTAATGCATGGAAACTTCTTCAGAAATTTCCACCGTAGGCAAATCGGAAGTGATCCGTTGTAAAATTATAGCATCGATATTAAACGACGGATTATCGCAATGTCTCGGCTTAATAGTGCAGGAAGTCATGCCAAAGTTTTTGACACTACTTCCGGCTAAACCAAAAATATTAAACGGACATTTTTGACGCGACAACCCTAGCCGTTCTAAACAATTTAAAGTTATAAAATTCGATTGAGCGCCTGAGTCGATAAGAACGCGACAAGCTTGCGGATTACCAAACGAATCTATAACGTTGACGATAGCCGTACCTAGTAGGACCATATAGCTCTTCATGTTGTTACCGCTGGACGAGTGCGACGTTTTAGCGTGCAATGTGTGAGTACCTACAGCCGTCGTCGGCTCGGCGCTGCTATTATGCGCGGGAAAAGATCGCGTAGCAGGACTGCTTTTAGAGTCGAGGTGCAGTAATGCATGATGACGTTGATTACACGTAAAACATCTATATTCGCTTTGACAATCGGAGGACGAGTGGTTCTGCTTGAGACAGTTGTGGCACAATTTCAAATGGTCAGCACGGCTGACGCGTTGCGCAGGAGCCAATTCACGGAATTGAACGCAACGAAAAATCATATGATTTTGACCACAATGTAAACAATCAAAACCCCTTGGCTTATTGTTCGATTGTGTCTGCGAAGAAAATGCCTTCCTACTTAAAGTTTCACTCGATTTTTTATTAAATGTGTTTGGAGTAGGATTCCTACCTTGCGGAACAGTAGAACTAAAATTAGATTGCGAATGTTCCAATATATTTATCTGATTATGTACGTGGGACATTAACTGATCATAGGTAGGTATGGTCTTTTGATCGATACCTTGTTCGAATGTTTTTCTTGTGTTGGGGTCTAATCCCCTCAATGCTATATGACACAGTACATAGCTAGATAAGTGCTCGATATTTAAAGCATGAATAGCGCGATAAGAATGATCGAAAGTCTCAATAAAGTTATTTAAATTGACTGGAGATTCCGATTTAAGCGCGGGAAAGTTGAGCATCTTATCTAGGTATTTACCTACGAGCATCCTATTGTCTTGATATTTATCAAGTAAGGACTGCCACACTACGTCATAATTACTTGAAGTAATCGGCACACTTTTTACGATGCTAAGTGCGGACCCTTTTGTGCATGACAACAAATAATGAAATTTATCTATGCTTGAAATACCCGTTTGATTGTGCACCAAAGAGCAAAATGTTTCATAAAACGTGGTAAAGTTCTCATACGTGGCAATATTCCCATCAAATGTGAACAATTCGAGCTTCGGTAACCGTGGTCGAATGTCGCCATTTTTATCTTTCGTGTCTACGTGACCGCATGGTGGAACGTCCGCCATTTTGGTGTGCTTAGAAGCGCACAACTTGACGCGAAAGAACAAGTCATCGAAGCTAACCAAATCGCTATCTGAGAACTGAGTTTCAGGCTTTAAAGTTAATTGCATTTCATATATTTCCATACAAATACTTTCAAATGATACACGTAACGATGTTATCTCTGAGGCACGCAAAAGGAACATTTCCTTGAGGGAAGGATGATTCTCAATTTTATTGGATAAATCAAACACTTGTTGCAACTGAGAATAAATACGTTGCTTTTTAGCAAGACATTTGTTTATGTTACGAACAGTTTCCAATTCCTTTTTAGTGGGAATCGGAGTAGGTAGTGTAGGTACTTCTGGTTGAGACATTTTTAGATTTTGAATATGCAATAAAATAATTTAAAAAAGTAAATTATATCCGGCTCGAGGGCCAAAATGTTGAGTATGACTGTAGAAGGCTGGTAAGGAATTGTTTTTTGAAGGACCATTAATAAATAAAAGAAATATATGCACCAACTTAAAGAGGTAAAATTTGGACACTGGTTCTTTGCTCATAAATGGATAGATAATCTAGTCTGCCACCTACCTCAAACATCCACACGTTCGTTTCTTCAAGCGAGCCTGCACGGCATGGGACCTGGATTCGAAGGCGGCGGCGAGCAAAGGCACTGAACGTTCCAAAAACACCATCAAAATTGGCACAGCACTGCGAGAACGTCTCACACAATAGATACTGCACGGCAGTGTTGAAAAGGAGTTAAAACTTTCACTATCCACGGAATAGTTTCTCAATAAAATGAGAAGTGACCGAAATTGTCTGATCACTCAAGCCAACTGCCGACTGAGGTCGCGCTAAGGTTGCGCACCGCGTCGGCCCACAATTCAAAACGAGGGTAGTTGTGAAAAGCGGATGACAAAACTTAAATTATCTACCCTCTAAAGATGAGCAAAGATCCAACACGCACTATGCGGTTACCCGCAATGCGGCTAGCCGTCTGACTGACCGCAAGCACAATTATGTACGTAATATTCATTTCTATACGCACTGCGATGCGGCGGCTACCTGCAGACCGCTCCGGTCGCTCGGAGGGCTGCGGCCCGAGTGATGGCCACCCGGACGGTTGCTATACGCACTGTGCGGCTGAGTCTGCGGCTGCCCGCCATTGAGTGTTGCGTGTGCGTAATGCTTGCTCTCATCTCGTGTTTGCAAATTAGGATGCACCCAGTACTTCTTTCTTTGTTTTTTCTTCTTTACGTAACGTGTGTAAATGTAGTAAATAGCTGCAACTCCGTCCACGTCCATCTTTGAAATGGATCGATGACCGCAAATCGCAACGGTTCTTCAACCGCACGTTGCGGTTGCTAATGCGGCTGCCCGCGATCCGGCTGGCCGCATTCGCAACCGCATCCTGCGGTCAGCCGGACGGCTAGCCGCATTGCGGGTAACCGCATAGTGCGTATGTAGCCTAATTTATCGGTGTATTCTGACTATTCAGTTTCAAAAGGTTGTATGTGATCGTGATACGTTGAACAAATCAAGTTGAAAATCGACGAACATTTTCATTCTGCTACTATACATACAAAGGTAGGGACACTTACACAACAATCTATATAAATTGTATTTGAGTTAAATACAATACCTAAGTCTATAATAATTAAATTGGTCTTGCACGAGACTTTTTCCAGTGTCATTATTTAAACTATCAACGTAACCCGGTGTTGCTCGGGCAGAGTCTTTGAATTAAATTAGATTATTGGAATATTAAATCGCTCTAGAAAATTCTAGAACATTTTAGCAAAATCTATATTTTTTCGAAAAATCCTCATGTGATAGAATAGAATAAACATAGATAAGTCTTTATGTGATAGAAAAGGATAGACATAGATTTCAAAACCTTTGCTACCCACCACCATCCACTTCCACCCCTTCCATCCAAACTCCCATACTCACAGTACGAGACCAAGCGGTATCTACCACCACAACGGGGAGTAAATCCTAGTTGGGGATGATAGAGAAAACCCTGTTCGGACGTGTACGTCCGAACAGGGTTTTCTCTATCATCCCCACCTGCTTTTAGTGCATATACTAGCGTCCGCCTGCAGCTTCGTTAATCCCGTTCTCGCTTTGCTCCGTTTTCGTTGCTTTTTCGGTATAAAAATTCGACCATCTCCTGGTTCTAAGCTCCCAACCTATTTTCATTCAAATTGGTTTAGCGGACTTTTCTTTAATCGTTTAGATTAGTGCAGAAAGTTAAACAGGTAAACTACGTGAAACATTACTTGATTAGTCAATAGTCATATCCGTATTCAATTTTGACAAATCACGAATTATGACTGTTTATGGCATTTTTAGCTCATTTATTGTAACCAGAGGCATTCCTGATTGTTGTGCAAGCTTAGCAAGAAAAATGCTGTTCAGCGCAATTTGAATTGGTAAACCTTATTTTACTACTTATTCATTTCCTTCCAGGTGGCAGCATCTCTTCCAACCAAATCATCAGCAGAGTACAGCTCAATGTGATCTCCAACACCGTCTGCAGCTTTTCCTTCCCATTCATCATTCAGGCTTCCAACATCTGCACCAGCGGTGACGGTGGACGCAGCACTTGCAGTGGAGACTCTGGCGGCCCTCTCACAGTTGTGAGAAATGGAGTTCCTCTTCTGGTACATATAAAGTTGGATATTTCCAATTTAAATGAAATAGTATGTTATTCCTTGGGGCGGCGAATAGCGCCATTCCAAGAAGTGTCAAAAATATGACTTATGACGAAAAAATCTACTGCTAGACATAGGCCTCCACTAGTATTTCCAGGAAGAACGATTCTGAGCCACCTACCCAATTTCTGCCATGAATTGATGTTTCGGTATAACCGCTCGCGTCGCTGACGTCACGGGGTAATAAAGGTCACGTGACATCGCTTACCGCTTCCGAACATTGGTGCACTTAAGAGGATAAAGGGTGTGGGTTGCACATGAGGCTGAACATCTGTACCTCAAGTATATAGACGCAGGGCAGTGCATTCTAGGGCACGTTCCTGACGTGTGTGACCTACGAAGCAATGCTTTGTTACAGGCGAGGGTTATCACTTAAGATCAGGTGGGCCATATGCTTGTTCCATCATCAAGGTATCCTGCCTTTCCTGTGGATTAGGCCGACTAAGCTGTCAGGATGGTATAGTTGCTGGGCAAGCCTTTCCTTCTAAAAACCTGTCCCGGGCACTATAGCGTCCCGTAAGTAGGGCCATGAGTGATCACCAGTTGCCCCTGACGCTATATAAATCATCTACAATAGATGCAAAGGCCTGTTTACTTTTTTTACATCAAGTTATACAAAAAAACCTTAACTAAATAAAAAATTAAAAAATAGTAAAAGAACTAAATAGTACACCTGTTAATAATGTGTCCTCTTATTTCCAGGTCGGTGTCACCTCTTTCGGATCTGCCCGCGGTTGCGAAGTTGGCTATCCCGCTGCTTTCGCCAGGGTCACTTCCTTCATTGATTTTATCAACCAAAATCTATAATAAAATACTAAACTAATACTTAGTATGATAAAATTATACATTGTATCATTGCTAAAACCAACCAACCAATAATCCAATCTCAATTATGCATTAGCATTCTAGATTTTAAGAATCTGTAAGGAACAAGGGGAGCCAAATCTATGAAGCAAAGTTTCCAAAGAATCAAATAGCTATTTATTTCTTAGCATGGCCCGAATAGATCGATTTTTACTAGGGACAGACAGACAGACGATGGGCGACCGAGTGTAATTATAGGGTCCTTGTAGGAGTTCGACCAAATAAAGTAAAACCAATCAATGGTCCATTGGAACTTTACTATCTATCTACTAACTATCTACTGATATATTATTATAGGAAAAAATATTTTTTATAATTAATTGTATTAAAAAACCTCGGTCTGCCAACCTCTTACTATTGTAGTGTCCTAAAGGGGCTCACATGTGCTACTTACCACTGTTTGTAAAATTAACACCTCACTTACCATGTGTTTACAATAAATCTATTGAGTATTGAGTATAGGGCGACAGCAAGGGCATCCTAATATGTTTTGTCTACTGGTTCATGGACCAATCGAGAACCTTTACGATACTGCTGCTATAGGTTAAACAGATCTTTAGCTTTTTTTCAAAACTATCGGAAACATTTTCAATCAAATCAGGATGTCACACATTACACTTTTATTCTAACTGCCTACTCTTTGAGCTAAGTTAAAAAGTAAACAAGGCTTTGCATCTATTGTAGATGATTTATTAAAGGTATCATCAGGGGCAACCATATTTTTTACTGAAGCCCTACTAACGGGACGCTATAGTGCCTGGAACAGGATTTTAGATGGAATAGGATAATATATCAATAACATCGACAGCTTAGTCGGCCTAATCCACAGGAAAAACATGGTCAATATGTACGGAGCTGATTCTAGGCCGCAGGTTTCCGATGTTTTCCTTAACCGTTTGAGAGCACTAGAATTATGTACGTCAATTTTTCGAACAGAAAAATCATAGCTCACGATCATAGCGCGATATACTACCACTGACTGCTCCAGTGCAATAATTGAGCTAAGACTTCAAGTAATGTTAAAATACCACTGAAATTACACAGCAGACTTTACTGAAAAACGATTCAAATAATGAAGACTTCCCAAAATGACAGAAAACGAATCCAGTCGTCTGAGTCGAGCCTCAAGTATTGATATTTTGACAGGGTTCCATTTAAAATCTATGCTTGAGCTTGAGACTTGGCTCAGACTTGAGCATTGTTTCTGCATACGGGCCTTAGAACCCCAAGCTATATTGTACATAATATACACCAATATTTTGTAATTACCAAAAAAAAAATTTCGATATTGGCTGCTGACACTGAACACATCCAAGCAAAAAAAAGTTCAAGTCAAAAAAAATATTTTGAAATAACCACAATTTTTAGTCAACTATTGAGAAACGATTCAACAAGCAATAATAATTTCATTCATAAACGCTAAATACCAAGCGGAACCGAACAGCGTAATTTTTTTTCTCTCTAGTAGGTACTACGTAGTAACTAATAATATGTCTATAATTTTATGCAGGATTTCAGAAAATTTTAACATATAATAACTTTGTCATTTTATCGAAACTAAAAATTCTGATTGCACATTTATAATGTTCTACCCCTACTACATTACCCTATATTTTTTTTTGGTAGTTACAAAATAGTGGTTTATACATGCATGTTCACATGCAGAGCAGTTTCATTTCTTTGCAGTCTATCAGGAGTTTACTTCTAGCTCGCACATTTTTACTCTTTGAAAGATATAAAACCGCTGAACTTATACTCGTAGGTACAACAAAAATCGCGAGCAACTATCCTGTACACAATCCGATTGCACACAGTTCAGTAGGCCTACCATGAGCTTTGTCTGGCTCTGTCTCTGGTTCTGGTTTTGCGTCTGTGTGAGTGTTGACTAAATAAATCCTACGTCAAAACGTCACACACTCACACATAATGCACTGGTGAGCAGTCACGCAGACTTAAAACCAGAACCAGAGACAGAGCCAGACAGAAATTATTCAACATTAGATAGTTGCTCGGGGTTTTCGATAAGTCATCGTTCACGTTCATCTTTAAACGAGAAATTCTTCTTATTCTCGAAAGCGGCTCCTACGGTTTCATGAAATTTAGTATACAGGAGTTTTCGGGGGCGATAAATCGATCTAGCTAAGATATTTTTTTAGAAAATGTGGTTTTATTCGTGTTTTCAACAATCAACACTTAAGGCCTGAGCACACCTAGTTCGCTGGCGGTAGCGATCAGTGAAACGCTGTCAAATATCGCTGTCAGATTTGAGATTTGTCAGCGATATTTGACAGCGTTTCACTGATCGCTACCGCCAGCGAACTAGGTGTGCCCAGGCTTTGAGTTGTGTAGCCACCTAACTCCTAGCGCCATCTGTTGTTGAGGAGTGGAACTCACAAGTTAGTGTGCCAGAGAATGCCTTCTATTGACGAGTTATGGAATTACAAAAAGTAACTCTTCTTGACATCTATTGGCGATAATAATGCATTTTTTTTATGGTGTGTAACTAACTGCTTTAACGACACAAAAACACTTAAGTTATTCCACAGCAGATGGCGTTGTTAAGTTAAATTAAGCCAGTAAAAATATGGCTGTTCCTGACATCTATTGGCGAAATAATACTTTTTTTTATTGTGAGTAGTAACTAATTGCACTCGAGATTTTTTAATGAAATATCCAGTTCATATTTTTAACCGACTTCCAATCAAAAAGGAGGAGGTTCTCAATTCGGTTGTTTTTTTTTTTTTTTTAATGTTTGTTACCGCATAACTTCGTCATTTGTGAGCCGATTTGAAAAAATATTTTTTTATCTGATAGGTACTGCTTCCAGATTGGTCCCATTTTAATTTTATTAAAATCGGTATTGCCATTTTTTTTTTAAACAATTTTTTTAATGTTTGTAACTGCATGCCTCTGTCATTTATGAACCGATTTAGAAAACTATTTTTTTATTTGGAAGGTTATTCTTACGTCCAGATTGTCCCAAACAAATTTCATTAAAATCGGTTTAGCCGTTTGGCACTGAAGTCGGTTTCTCAAGTTTTTTAAACTTATAATTATTCTGTATTAAAATATATGAACAACCAAAAAAAGCTATTTTCTCCTAAGACCATTTATCATTTCAGCACTAATTTTAATTCGCATTTAAATATAATTTAAAAAAAAACACGATTTCCCAAAATATAATACCGAGCAAAGCTCGATCATAATTATCAGCTCGTATTTTAAAAGATCAGTGTGCGAATGAGAAGTTGTTTCATGGAGTCGACGTGAGTCTTAGATTGGCTAAAAATGCTTTAATAATCTTTTTACTAAAGCTTCACAGCGTCTTTTTTGTAACTTGCTGATGGAACAAGCATATGGCACACCTGATGTTAAGTGGTAATTGTCTATAACAAAGCAATGCTTCGTAGTTCACGCACTGGGCGTCAATTCTAGCAACACAAATCGCTCATGTGATCGCGAAAATCGATGTGAGTTGTCAATTTTTGTTTGAAAAACTTGAAAATGGAACGCGGATTCAGTGATCAGTGATCACTCAATCGAGCCGTGTTGCTGTTATCGACACGATGCCCTGCGTCCATCAACTGGAGGCATAAAGATATTCAGCCTCAAGTGCCACCAATTTCAGCACACGTACCCTTCAAACCGAAACCCAGCTATGCTGCATCACGACAGAAATAGGCATGGTAGTAGTACTTCCCCGGACGAACCCTTCAAAAACAGCTCTACTACAAAGAGCTACAAACAAACACCCGAAGTATGCATGCATACCAAAAGAGCAAGTTCATTTCTCTGGACGGTGAGGTGACGCCAGAGTCTGCGCTGCAAGTGCTGCGCCACTTTTTATAATTTTTTTTGTAAATACATACTTTAAATACAAAACAACACCCAGAACAACTGCATTCACAACACAAACACTTGTTCTCGGTGGGGATCGAACCCACGACCTATATACGACGCAGAAGGCAGAAATGCTACCAACTGAGCTGAAAAGCCAGTCAGTCATTCTAAGAGATAGGTTTGTTGGTTCTAGTGTGATCTACACTAATATTATAAAGAGGAAAGATTTGTACCTATTTTTGTATGTTTGTAATGAATAGGCTCAAAAAGTACTGGGCCGATTTAAAAAATTCTTTCACCAATAGAATGCTACATTCTTCCAATTTGACATAGGCTAGACATTTCATTTTGAAAAAAATTAGGGATCCTTGGTAAAATTTGAACAATGTAACCGAAGGTGTAGAAAAATGAGTCTTAAAATGTGTTTCGTCGAATGCGCTGCCGAAACTATTAGCGATAGAACAAAATAATGTACAACAATATTGTCTACCCCGTGCGAAGCCGGGACGGGCTGCTAGTACATAATAAAGTGATTAAATTATACGGGTTTATTATTTCTCAATACTCAATAATATTTATTGCTTACACATGGTTTAGTAAATACATACATAGTTGTGAGGTGAAAGTATTGCATGGATCCTGACTAGGGTATAGCAACATGGTGGCAGGGTAAGGTTACAAATTAAAAAGGTAGGATGCAGGCATAAGTTTATAATCTTGGTATAAATACAGCAGAAAATAATAATGAACCTATGTAGCTTCTGGTGGCCCTACAGCTAAGTCGTATCTCTTTATTCGTAATAGGCATAAGTTGTTAATGCCAAGTATTTCATGAGCTGATGAAAACCTACAGATTTTCCTCGATAAAATCAATGAAAGAAGTGACTCTGGCGAAAGCAGCGGGATACCCGACTTCACAACCATGGGCGGACCCGAAGGAAGTGACACCAATCTGGAAGAAAGAAAACATAATATTATTAGTTTACCGAGTTATTTAGCGGGTATACAATATTTAGACTCAAACGGTGAAGGAAAGCATCGTGAGGAAACCCGCGGCTTAGTCAGCTCCGCAAGTGAATCAGGCCGGCTGAGCTGTCAGCATGGAATAGGTGCTGGGCAAGCCTATTCCATCTAAAATCCTGTCCCAGGCACTATAGCGTCCCGTAAATAGGGGCATGAGTAATCACCAGTTGCCCTAGACGCTACATAAATCATCTACAATAGATGCAAAAGCCGGTTTTTTTACATTATACAATATTTCATTGAATGAATACTAAAGCTTCAGGGCGTCTTTTATGTATATTTATCTAACTAGCTGATGGAACAAGCATATGGCCTACCTGAATGCGTCGTAGGTCACACACTTCAGGAACGATGCACTACCCTGCGTCCATCTACTGGAGGCATACAGATATTCAGCCTCATCATCATCATCATCCACAGCCCGACTTCACCCACTGCTGGGTATAGGCCTCTCTCTGTATGTGCCACTGTTGCCGGTCTTGTGCCAATCTCACCCAGGTCTTGCCTGCGATGTTAACCACATCGTCTGCCCATCTTGCCGCAGGGCGACCAACGCTTCTATAGCCAGTTCTTGGACGCCATTCAGCCTCACGTGCCAGCAATTTCACCGGCACCCGTACCCTTCAAACCTTAACACAGCTATGCTGCTCCACGGCAGAAATAGGCATGGTGGTAGTACTTCCCCGGACGAGCCTTTAACAAAGAGCTCTACTACAACAAAGAGCTACAAACACCCAAAGTATGCATGCATACCAAAAGAGGATGTCCATTTCTCTGGACGGTGAGGGGGCCGCCAGAGTCTCCGCTGCAAGTGCTGCGGCCACCTTCACCGCTGGTGCAGATGTTGGAATCCTGGATGATGGTAGGGTAGGCGAAAGAGCAGACGCTGTTTGGGATCACAGGGAGTAGGACACTGCTGAGGACTTGATCAAAAGACATAAATTCACCTGAAAAAAACAAAAATTACAAAGGTACATTAAAATAATTATTCGTAGAATACCCAGAACTAAGGACATCGTGATCATCGTCATAAAATTTTAAATGTTAGGTACATTTAAAATTTTATGACGATGATCACGTCATCACGTGATTTTTATAGGAATTTTCATAAAAATAGCATAAACACTTTAGAAAGTATAGAACAAATTTACTTATTTATAACCATTGCTCTATCTTTACAGGAGTACCTACATAATCTTTAAACTAAATCTTTTTACATTACAACCAATAAAGTAAAAATAAACAACAATATATATAAAGTAAATAGTAAATATAAACAAACATAATTATCCTGGACTGAAATTTGATAGGCAACCCTTATAGAATATATTTATTTTAAATATAAAATATGTTTCATTAAATAACCAGCTCGGTGAAGGTCTTTCTATAGCGGGATCCTATACTATAAGAACTAAACATCAAACAGCGTCTGTCCAGCTTAGTATACAATGTCGCATTCTAAAATACTTCGGACACGTCTCGCGGCGGAACAATACTCTTTTGAGCGCCTCGTGGTTCAGGGACAAGTAGAGGGTACAAGGCCACGTGGAAGATCTCTTATGCGCTGGACTGATCAGGTTAAGTCAGCAGTGGGTGAAACCTTATAAGAGTGCTCCCGTATGACGACATGTAGAGAGAAGGGGTGAGATATCGTGAGGCGTGCCACAGCCCCTAATAAAAAGAAATCATAAGATATTCAGGACGACCACGACCGCTCTGACAAGAGTGAAGCGACTGAGAAGAAGAAGATACTATTAGTTTAAGGACGGCTAGCTCAACGAACTATAATTGTGGGAAGCGAGCCTTTAGCTGAACTATTGCGGGTTGTATGTGTCGTGTTGTTCAACGTGTGTTTGACTAAATAATTTTTAATCAGATCGTTGTACAAGAGGCCTTAGTGTATGTCGAGGTCCGTGGTAAATAATAAAACAGGAACTTACCGTCAGCCGTGATACCGAAGCCGGTTGCATTAGCGATTTCACCAACGTAGGTTTCTTGTAGTTGACTACCGGCAGGCAGGGCAACGGGTTTGATGGCATCTAAAAGCAAAATAACATTGCCTTAGTAAATGCCATATTGAGGTCAGGTCAGGTAGTTGAGTCCTTGAATGCTCAATACTAATTTTTAGTAGAAAAGGAAGATTTTTATTGATAATGTATCCCCATTATTAATAGTCAGTGCTATTAAACTGTGACGCTGCTTATAATCATCACCATCAATCTTAGGCCCGTATTCCGAAACAATGCTTGAGTCCGGAACAAAGTTTATTCGGACTCAAGCACTATTTATAAGTATAAGTGTGTGCTTCAATGAAATAAAATGATTATCTTATTTCGGAATACGGGCCTTAATGTCCACTGGAGGACCTGTAGATGTAGGTATGTGTACTATCTGATAAAGTAGACAAAATAAATAATTATAGTACTTACCGGAAAATGAAACTGGATTAGGCAGTTTAACAATGGCAATATCATTGCGGACGAGGCTGGGGTTCCACTCGCTGTGCATGACAACATCGTTGCTGGTCATCTCGATGCCGCCACTGAACCAAAATCTGGAGCCAAGTCTGACTTCGAAGTAAATCCCTTGGTTGACACCATCGAACCAGCAATGGGCAGCAGTGAGGACACGCTCAGCACTGATGAGAGAGCCACCGCAGACACCTCGGCCAAGGCTGAGCCATGAAAAAAGTCCAACCTGGGAAAAAAATGCACTTAATTAAATATACAATAATAATTAAATATATACCTAAAGATGAAACGTAGCACGCCAATCCACTCAATAGATCAATATTTTTTATTCAAAAAATTTAGTTAGCCAACAAGCAATACGGCCCGCCTGATGAAAAGGGGTTACTGTAGCCTATGGACGCTTACAACACCAAAGGCATCACTCGAGCGTTGCTGACCATTTAAATATTTTAAAACGCCCTTTTTGAAGAACCGTCTTTAAGGAAAACCTCAGCAGTCAGTGTATTCCACAACCTTACAGTGCACGTGAGGAAGTTCCTCTAAAACAGAACGATGCGCGACCATGTCGGCTTGTTGGGACCGCGGGAAGTTCGATCGTTTTTCCTGGAAATGTATAGAAGAAAGATAAAATATAGTAGATAAAATATAGATTATAGAATAAAAGCTAGTTTAAAAGCGTAATATGAGAACCTGATGCGGGAATGTCTCAATGTGGACGGGGCCACCTCCAACGATCCTGGTCTGGCTATCTGCCTCCTCAGCGGCGCGGATTTTTTCGGCCAGAGGCACGCCGTACTTCGCCAAGTAGTTGAAGGCAGTGATATCCTCAAGATCGATGTCTTGAATATTTCTACCCTGGGCAACAGCTACGAGAGCAAGAAGGAGTACGATCTTCATGATGAGACTTGGAGAAACTCTATTCGATTGGCGAAATTAAGTCTATTTTATAGAATGTTGCCATCTGATACGAGTTGATAACGCATTAATTAAGAGATTGCAATTATAATCTTTTGATTATACGATTTATTTTTACCTCAGTTGTTTAGGTAAATACTTTATACATAGAAGATTACCTGCAAATAAAGCTTACTCGTTCATCCATATTATTATTTTGATGAAAATACGAAGAATTGAATGCATTCTCTGCCTAGAGAACGTCTTGGAAACTAGTTAGAAATGAGATCGTTGTGCGAGTGGTCCTCAATATGTTACGTGTAAGTATTAAGTATCTCAAACGGTGAAGGAAAACATCGTGAGGAAACCGGCATATCGTAGAACCTATAAAAGTTCGAAAATATGTGTCAAGTGCACGAAAGGAGCCGCTTCGAGGCGCACTTAAAATCCTTTCACCACACTTGGTTCGAAAGAATCAGTGACACGATAAGAAGAAGATTAAGTATCTCATGGAACCATGTGATAATATCCAATACTTGGGGTAGGTACTAGGTAGCAACACGGAGGCACGCCGAGGTTTCAAACAAAATAGGTAGGATTTAGATAAAAGTTTAAAGTATCACTAATCAATAATTTCGTGGTATGCAATGATTTATCAGTTTTGTCCTGTTTGCATCTGATTGTGTTTAGTCAAAACATTTATCACAATTTTATCACACACGTACCTAGCATTAGTATTTTATACAGGGTGTAGTTAGATCACTTCCGAAAACTTCAAGAGGGTTTCAGTACCCTGTAGTACCCATCAATATGAAAACTTTTCAAACGCAGCCAACAAACGCGAAAAAAACAGCTGTTTCATACAAAAGCTTCATCTTCTTTTTTTGACAATCCACGCAACACTATCTAGCCCCAAATTAACTTTGCTAAACTGTAGAAATAGCGGTAGCAGTTTCTTCACGTTCACAGTGTTGGTTCCATAGAAAAAGTTATTCATATAGATACTATTTAGCCCCCTGAAGTTCCTGGAGTGGTCTGATTACACCTTGTATAGTTTAAAAGCTGTACGAATATTTCAAGGTTAGCAGAATTATTCGGATAAGCAATTAATCGGAAATCGATCATAAACAGGAAACAAGATAATAATTAATTCTAAATGTAATTACTATAATTGAGTTTCTGTCCTGCTTCACCCTTTTCTTATTTTGAGGCATTTTGTAAGTAGTTGTAAGTTTAAAATGTATGAGAGACTTCTTGTGCTGCGTAGTGGAAGACAAATGCATACATACATTACATCAGACATACATTAGGTCATCTTTAGATACCTAGGACCTAGAAAAGTATTCGTTTGATGGCTAAGTTACACCTACTAAAAAACTTTACCTACCTAATGTGTAGGTAAGAATCAATCGGCCATAGGTACCTACTTATCAACAACGCTCAAATTAGAATCAGAAAATACTAAAATTAAAAAATCCATAACGTGAGGTTTTGTAAACAAAATACTCGTGGATGCATTCGTTTCGATGCCTTCGTTGGCATAGTTATGCGCTGCACTAGTTAGGTACTTCATAAGCAAGCTACCACATCACATGGCCCAACGCGACCCAACAGCGGCGCCAATTAGAATCAACTTCATAGCGTCAGGCGTCATGATTCCACATCGGGATAAACTAATGGGTCGGTTAATGTACCCAGTTAAAACGAATCCAGTTTTTCCACTGTGTAATTGTAAAGGCAGATTCTAGCAAAGGCACTGTGTAATTGTAGAGGTGTCGCAGATGAATATTTCGATAATTACTTTTTTTTATCTAGCGATGGATAATTGTCCTAAGTGGGATAGTCCCTTCGAGAGTATTGAAAAATACATGTCTGGCACTGTGGCGGCCGCTGTCGTGGCACGTTCGCTCTGCTCGCTCGCCTTTTGCGTAATTTTTATGTTCTAACATAACCTAACTTATCCAAGTTGGATCCGCCCTATAAAGTATCAATGACAAGGTTTAAGTATCCAGTGCCAGAACAAAAAACCAAAAATCAATTTTAGAATTGCTTCAGTGTGTATTTGACTTAGCTGGCATCGTAATAACGGGGTGTACAATAACGTGATGTAAATTGTTGCCTCCCAAACTAACGTGCCTAGAGAAAGTGGGAGGTCTGCGGGCCTATTCCTGATTCGTTCAGGCGATCGCTGGATCAAATATTGTGGACAGTCCTACTGTACGATGGGAACATTCAGTCTTGTTGAAATCGTTCCTTGTCAAAGATAAGCTTTGTTTTTAATTGCAATCAAAGCTTAACTAGAATAATGTCAAAACTGACCTATGCGACTAGGTTTTGATTGAAATAGATTGCTAGAAAAAATTCGCAATCAATCCAAAACAAAATAACAAAACATAGATTCATTTGCACAATGAAATGAGATTCATACATCTACGGAAAGATGGTGGCCAGAATTCTAGAGTCAGCCATAGGTTTTGGTCGCAAGGATCTGGTACCCAGATTCACTATTACAAAAAGATATATTATTTTACTGGCTGCTTTGATTTTGTATAATTTTATGCGACTCAGATTACTTACCTATAGCGGTTCTTTCATCGACATTTTATCAACAAGCGTAACGAAGTTTTAGTAGTAGTAGATAGAGCTCTTTGTGAAGGGCTCGTCCCTGGAAGTACTACCACCATGCCTATTTCTGCCATGAAGCAGCATCGCTGTGTTTCAGTTTGAATGTTTGGGTGCCAGTGAAATTACTGGCACGTGAGGCTAAAAACCTGTAGGTATGTCTCAAGCTGATGGCAGTGCATCCTGACGTGCGAGACCTACGAGGCAACGCTTTGTTATAGACGATGGTTACCACTTAACATCAGGTGGGCCATTTGCATGTTCCATCAGCTAGTTGTATAAAAAAAACGTAGCGTTGAGCTGTTGTCTCCACGAAGAATATTCTGGTACTTTCGATGTTCAATGTCTCTTAGATCGCAGTTCGCTTCGCTCAATTGCAATTGAATGGTATCAATTGTGATAAATACTCGTAGGTAGGTTTGCCCGCCAGTATAGATATCAGTGTAATACTTGGAAGTCATTATTACCTTAATATCAGTATTTTGGAGAATTCAATAGCTAGTCTCAAACTAAGCAGAGCTTATACGATGGCAACCAGAATTAGCTGATACAATACCTATACACTCATGGACAAATTTAGAGATTTTTTTCTTCTTATTCCTGCCTCTATCCCGCTTTATGTGGGGTCTGCACAACATGTCTTCCTCCTCCATTCCCCTCTGTCATCTCTGCATTCACTCCTCGCTAATCCATGTCATCTTTCACACAGTTCATCCATGTTTTTAACCGACTTCCAATCAAAAAGGAGGAGGTTCTCAATTCGGTTGTATTTTTTTTTTTTTTTTTTTTTTTATGTTTGTTACCGCATAACTTCGTCATTTGTGAGCCGATTTGAAAAATTATTTTTTTATCTGAAAGGTACTGCTTCCAGATTGGTCCCATTTTAATTTTATTAAAATCGGTGTTGCCATTTTTTTTTAAATAATTTTTTTAATGTTTGTAACTGCATGCCTCCGTCATTTATGAACCGATTTAGAAAATTATTTTTTTATTTGGAAGGTTATGCTTACGTCCAGATTGACCCAAACAAATTTGATTAAAATCGGTTTAGCCGTTTGACAATGAAGTCGGTTTCTCAAGTTTTTTAAACTTATAATTATCTACGGACACCTCTGCTCACATATGCATCCACATCCATACTCATCACTCTGTTAGTCACAAGACTTTCATCCCTCCTCATGACATGGATAAGTAAAGAAACGCAACTTAAATAATTATAAGTTTAAAAAACTTGAGAAACCGACTTCATTGCCAAACGGCTAAACCGATTTTAATGAAATTTGTTTGGGACAATCTGGACGTAAGAATAACCTTCCAAATAAAAAAATAATTTTCTAAATCGGTTCATAAATGACGGAGGCATGCAGTTACAAACATTAAAAAAATTATTTAAAAAAAATGGCAACACCGATTTTAATAAAATTAAAATGGGACCAATCTGGAAGCAGTACCTTTCAGATAAAAAAATAATTTTTCAAATCGGCTCACAAATGACGAAGTTATGCGGTAACAAACATTAAAAAAAAAAAAAAAAAAAAAAAAAAAAAAAAAACATACAACCGAATTGAGAACCTCCTCCTTTTTGATTGGAAGTCGGTTAAAAAGACGAATTAGCATAATAATCGTTGTGTTTGTGTTTATTTGACGTTCAATAGGGTTTAATTAATAAAATGAATAATTTTAAACAATACTAAAACTACCTCGATATGAAATAGTACATTGTTACCTGAGTGCTGAAAGTCACGTTTTTTGAGTCCCGAGACGGGTTTGGCGCCAGAGCGTAGCGAGGGCGCCAATGGAGCTTGAGGGACTTAAAAGACTTTCACCCGAGATAAACACTGTGCTTTTCATTACGAATACAAGGAAAGTAAAAATAAAAACATGAAAGAAAAATTAGTGAAAATGAAGATTGAATTGCCGCCTTCCCGGGTTTTTTTTCTTTTTCTCTGGCGGGCCTTCGGCTACGGTTCGCCAGCATTATTCAGCCATTATTTTCATTTTCATAATTTAAAAAATGGTAAATTGTTTGCTCAAATCTATGTTATTTTAAATAAATAGTTGAAGCTATATATTAATCAAGTAATTTAGAAGATATATTATTTATTTAATACTATCTTTATGTTATTTAAATTTAAATTTTACATTGCGCTCTAATTAGACTTTTTAAAATTGGCGCCGTCTCGGGACTCAAAAAACGTGACTTTCAACACTCAGGTAACAATGTACTATTAATGACAACTATTTTAATGCAGTAGTTGTACAGAAATTTAACCCGCAAATTGAATAATATTCAAGCGGTTGATTATTTTTTATAAGTGTGGCTTAGTGCTACCTCTTCTTGCTGTCAAAGCTGTCAAAGCGTCTGGACATGCTTTTTATTAAATCGTCAATAAAAGTTTGTGGGATGAGATTCCATTTTTCAACCAATGCGGTTTTTAGATCTCTCAAGTTAGCTGGTGCTTTCAATATACTATTTGCATTATAACTTAATTCATTGAACTGATGTGTACGTGAGATGACCACAAAGGTTTTTTGATAAAAAAGTTGATAACAAACTGTTATTTAATTAATTGATTCAGGCGTGACTTTGCCTAATTTATAGAGATTAGCGGATTAGTACTAATGTATTTGTTGTAGTTAATTTATGTTTACGCTGTTATGCTGAAAAAAACAAATGCAACTCAGAAACAAAAGACGATAAATATCCTTCTTTTTCAAATTACCTACATGCACCGGTATAAAATTGTGGCCAGTGCGTTAATTATAATGAACATAATAAAAAAAAAATTGTTATAGGAACGCAAGCTAACTTGTCCTTAAGTGTAGGAACCTATATATTTTTAAATACATACTTAGAATACAAACAGACAGACAGAGCACAAACATCTAAGTTTACCACACAAATACTTTTTTCGGTGGGATCGAACCCAAGCCCTACGGCGCAGAAGGGAGGGCGCTACTACGAACTGAGCCGTGATGCCTGTCAAACTTATTAATATTTTTTTTATTGTTTTAATGAGTTTGACTGGCGGATTGTTGTTTGTTAGTATTACCTACGACTTCTTCGTTAACACTTTGATGACGACCTCTTTGAATCACTATTGAGGTTTTTATTATCTCAACTATCGCTCAACTGTCAAGAGCATTGGTGGTCTAGTGGTAACGGTTAGTTCCTCTATGCTCGATTCCCGCTATGCTCGGATTTTAAAATACCTTTAAAGACCCTGCCTTCCAATCCTAAGGTCGTGGGCTCAAATCCAGTCGTGTACCAAAGAACTTTTCTGTCGAGTTTATGTGCACTATGCCAGTACTCTCAAACGGTGAAGGAAAACATCGTGAGGTAACAAGCGTCTTGTAGAACCTAAAAAAATTCGAACAACACGTGTCTTAGTAGAGAGTATTATATTCCTTGTGTCTAAGCGTCAAGCCATAATTATAAGTTTAAAAAACTTGAGAAACCGACTTCATTGCCAAACGGCTAAGCCGATTTGAATGAAATTTGTTTGGGACAGTCTGGACGTAAAAATAACCTTCCAAATAAATAAATAATTCTCTAAATCGGTTCATAAATGACGAAGGCATGCAGTTACAAACATTAAAAAAAATATTTTAAAAAAAATGGCAACACCGATTTTAATAAAATTAAAATGGGACCAATCTGGAAGCAGTACCTTTCAGATAAAAAAATAATTTTTCAAATCGGCTCACAAATGACGAAGTTATGCGGTAACAAACATTAAAAAAAAAAAAAAAAAAAAAAAAAAAAACATACAACCGAATTGAGAACCTCCTCCTTTTTGATTGGAAGTCGGTTAAAAAGGGCCCACCAGCGGCTTAATTGCGGAAACCAGTCCGCCCACCAAATGCGGATGATGAATTTGCCAATTTGCCAAATATATTGCTATCTTAAGTACCTATCGTTTGTTACTAATGATCACTCTCGAGCCACCTCTTCTTCGAAGCACCATGTCCAGCCTCAGCCATCCTTGATACCATAACAAACAGTTCGCGAGAGTTCCATCAAAGTGAGCTGAAAACAAATCTCTTGCAATAAGTACTGTACGTAGGATTTATTTAGTCAAACAGGTCTAGAGACCAGCATTTTACAAATTCACAATCATTTAGGTACAACCTCACTTACCTACATAACATACCTACCAACATAATTATTATGGCACTGTTATTTGTTATGTGATAATATTTTAATATTATTGATAGGAACTCATGGAACCATGAGGTCAAGATAATCAGAGGTCAAATGCGTATGTCACCTACAGATTATCAGTTTTGCTCGGCTCACTGCGAATAATTAGTACAAGTATCTCTACCATTACCGAGGGGAGGGTTTGATTCCTGCGGGTAGAATGCGGCTACCTATGTATGGTACCTACATTTTATTCCCGTCAAGGATAAATAGACAATCCACATCGCGCATCCGAAATATTAGCTTGCCTACGTCACTACGAAATTTTTTTCAATGGAGGATGGACTGTGAATGCAACGCAAAAAACAGATTTCGTAGTTTGTTTTTTTCGTCATTTCGTCATTCGTCATTCCATTCGTCATTTCAAGCAATCGAAATGGATAAAAAGTTTTGTCAGTATATCGGTCTAAGAAAGTGGTAAGTGGAGAAGCCAATATACGCTGTTAGATATACCTTAGTATATCTAACAGCACTTATGAACACACTGTATGAACATAAGGATACAGGTACAGACAAATTGGTATTCTGGGCAGTTCTGACATGAACCTTATTGAACCACTCGACATTGGCAAAATTGACCGAATGGACAGATGCCATTAATTAAGAAGAAGAAGAAGAAACAAAGTCTCAACAGTGCAGCCACACTCTGCCTGTTTTGTCCTTACTTTAGTCCCAACCCAAATCCAAACCAATGGGTAACGAAAAATAGACAAAAATGGTCATGCTTGTGCGTCCCTTTGCAAGTGCACGAAAGAAGCTTCTTTGAAATGCTCTTCAAATACTCGTCGCACTGGTTCGAAAGAACTAATGAAACGATAGGAAGAAGTATGTTTACCTACCACAACTGCCTGTATCTGGTTTAAACCACACTCAAGAACTCACTGTGCAATAGCGAACAACTATTAGATAATACCGCTACTTATCGCTTGTCTTGCCTCTAGGTCAGCCCCCTCGTTACCCATGAACATGAAAGGGTATCTACTATATTAGGTATATAATATCATCTTTTAAATAACAAGCTGGCGATCGCTTAGGCAAAAGGTTCTTTTAGTGAAAACTATGCTCCGGATAACGCAGCCTACGAAGACCCTGTCCCATGCTAAGAGGGATCGGCAAAACAGGTTTTCTTCTTTAACTCTTGTCCATCCATCCATATCCCGTTGGACGATCCCCACTAGAAGATGGAAGGGAAGACTGCTGGGAGGCTTAAGGTGCAGACTGCACAGAATCAAGCACTTCCAAATTCTATGAGAGTCTAAGTATGTTTAGCAGTAGACGTCCAACGCGATGATGATATGAGGAAATGAAAATGAGGATGAAATGATTAGAGGAACTTAAAATTTATCATGAAAACTCAGCTTTTGGTATATTCACTGAAGTTACAGCGGCAATAGAGATATCCGACCTTTTTCCATAAATCGATAACCTTGAGTAATCTTCCATTATCCAATAAGAATAAAAAACTAAAAACAACTCGATAAGAGGGTAGGTACGAGAACATAGGTCACAATAATAATTATATACTTTTACTGTGTGTTTACAAAACTAATTGAACTAGTGGTTCGCCCCGAACTGAGATCTCGTTATGTTCGCTCCAGACTTACCTCTGACTACCCACTAATAACTTGGATGGTTTACCTTGGTTGGTAACCAAGTTTCAACCTAATTGTCATAATGATTGATTTTTTCATGTCATGTCATTCCTGCCTTTTCTTTTTTATTAGATACAACAAAAAAAAAAAGGCAGGAATGACATGACTAAAAAATATAAAACCTACAAGCTATCCTCTTGTCAAATTTTATACACTTCAGATAAAGGTTCCAAAGTTACGGTCCGACAAACAAACCTACATACAAACAAACTATGCAAAATCGTTGTTTGTAAGATCTTCGTTTGTTTCACTCTTTGCTCACTTGATCAATAAAGGTGATAAGACTAGGTTAAGTCCTAAGTCAGGAAAAAATCAAGGGCTTAGGTTTCAAAGTGATGAGTAAAAATATTCCTAACGCGCAATCTAATTTCAATCTGATAGCTCTCTGATAACCTTTTATAGTTTTTATTATCGCGCAATTGACGACATGGGGACACAGGTCACCACGGACGGTACCAAATAAATAGAGCTGCTTACGCGTCCCACCATCAGTTGTGTTCAGAAGCTCAACAAAAAAGCCACAATGGGCAAACGACTTACGGACGAACAACTCCAGTTCTACAAGGATAATGGCTACATCCATATCAAAAATCTACTGACTCCAGCAGAGGTGACAGAGTTAAGCGATGAATACGACAACCTTTTTAGAAGGAAGAACCAAGGAATCATGGAGAACTCATGGGTTGGTGGAGTTGCTGATGATTTGAGGATCACAGATAGTCCATACTCGGTAAGACAATCTCAATTTTAATATTATTACCGGTTTTGTTGGAATACTCGGCCTAATGCTTTTTTTTACCTCGTAGTCCTTCTGCAACGATAAATTATGTTCTTTAAACAGGTGAAAGGTGTTCACAATCTACAAAACCATCACGCGTGCTTCAGCAAGTTCATGGGAAATGAAAAACTATTAGACTGTCTCGAAGATGTCATGGGAACCCCTAACATCATGCTGCACCACACCAAAGCTCATTTCAAGCCCCCAGAAAAGGGAGCCATGTACCCCATGCATCAGGTAAGTTTGGCGGACCAACGATTTCCACTTTCGGTGCATATTCGAATGGAAATAATTTGATTCCATCTAAAATTCAAGTGCGTGATAGTTGCTCACCATGTTTGGTAAAGTAACTCTTGGCGTTTAGGTTAGATCGCACTCGACGAATTTATTTTGCAAACAGCGGGCTAAGGTCCCGTTTTTGTCAAATGTCGTTTAAGCTGGAAAAATGTAGTTTTTTCTGGATCTAGTTCATAGGTCTTTTTCTACTTATGGAGTACTACGGGATATGCTCCCCCAAACCTGCCAACCCCCACTAAACCTCCAAACTCTAAATAAAATAAAATAATTACACACGAGCTTTAAGAGTAGATACTCTCCTAAAATGGATCGTCATGTGAAAGAGTGTCAAAGATTGAGCCCTCTCCGCCCACCGTCTCATCTTTACAATGTCGTTTGGTCTATCGAGTGGGAGGTTCATTTAAGCCCTAATGTTCTAAATAACCCTATACGTATTAACAGGAGTGTTGTAGGAACTAAGAACTGGCACTGCTATAACTGCCTCAATAAAAAAGGTTTGAAAGTAATATAGAGAACCCAGGTCTTTAATCTGTGGGGGTAGGTCAATAAGTCCTTTATAAGTGTATAAGAAACACGTGTAAGAACTAGAGACCAAGGCTATGACAAACAAGCAGGGAATAAATAGACTCCAAGCTGATTAAAACAAATGGACCGGCATAATTGACTTCAATTTGTCTCAACTAGTGCAAAACGGTGTCTGACACTTTTAAATTATTCTGATGGCTAAGAGCCAGTGTTTAACCTTATACCAGGGCTTGGATCCCGTGGAGCGATTTTATCTAACCGATAAATTTAAAGGTTGATTGAAAAAATGCCCTAAGTAGGTAGTACTGCTTCATCTTCTTTCTGCCTCTGTCTCTCCCACTTTAGGTGGGGTCAATATAACATGTTCTTTTTTCCATTCCCTTCTTTTAACCATCAGGGTTTAAGCACTGTTATAGCAGCGTGGAAATACAGTCAGCTTCTTGGGGACGCTTTTGATCGGCACTGATTCGAATCCGTTGAGCTATATACATATCTCTAGATCATTTGCATCGTCTGCAGATAGCTCAACTGTTTCGTGTTTATTTTTACATACATTTTGTAAAACTTGTTTATGTTCAAGTAGGTGATGATCCGCAGCCCAACTTAACCCACTGCTGGGGATAGAACTCTCTTTGCTCTACGAATTTCATTCACTGCGGTTTTGGGTGACCCTCATCCATAAGCGGCCCACAACGCTGACAATGTCAATAATCCATCTTGCTACTGGAAAAAATACTATAACAACTTCAATTTCAGGACTACCACTACTTCCCGTACGAGCTGGACTCTCCAGTAGCGGTCTTCCTCCACTTGGATCGGTGTGACCCTGAGAACGGGGGTCTGCACGTTTACCCTGGATCACACAAGCTCGGACCTCTTGAGGACTGGGGTGCCAAGGAAGGAGAATACCACTGGGTTGACAAGGTAAAATCTACTGAAAAATCTGCGTCCTAACCCCGAAACCAAAACGGTGAAAGGAATTAGAGCCACATTTCATACAAAACAAGTGGATGTTTTCAATTTAGCTGTTTATTATATTATCTCCTCTTTTTATGCGCAACTTTTTTTTTAAGTCGGAAAAAAAGGTTTTATTTAAAGGTTTTATTTCGACTGTATTTGTTTTTAATGTTTGCTACCTTAAAACTCCGTCATTTACCTCTAGCCCGCTTAATTTTTTTCGTCCTGAAGATCATACTTTCAAATTAGTCCCATATAGTTTTCATCAAAACCGGTTCAGCAGTATGGCTGCTTAGTTAGTTTCTCAAATAAGTGTTCAGTTTAAATTGATTAAACTGAACACTTATTAGATTTGATCTATCTCCTTGCCAAATTTCGTTACGAGCCGTTTAGTCATGAAAATTAAATGTCAACAAACAGAGTTACTTTCGCATAAGAAGGTATACCTAATTACAATAATAATTAGTACGAAAGTATAGATATGAATCGGTAAAGGTACATACTATGGAAAATTATTATAAAAGTGGAGCGTTATCAGTTTGGCGGATTATATCTACCTACTCGTACCTACCAAAACGTATTCTGAGTTATTCTGTGCCCCCCCCCCGAGCCCCCCAAGCAACCCTGAGCTTGCTAATTACCTACTTAAATCGGAGTTCTGTCAATGATCACTAAAACCGTTCATTCTAACTTTTATCAAACAATTTCCAGAAAAAGTTCCCCATCGAGAAAGCTACACCCGTCTTGGCCGATAAGGGAGACATCGTTATCTTCTCATATCTGCTCGTACATGGGAGTACCCTGAACACCTCCAAGGATAGAAACAGGCGCATGTTCCTAGTACAGTACATTAACGCTGATGACAAGCAGCTTCCGGCGGTGGACTTGAGGGTGCAGCCAGGATTCGGATGGCTGTTCCGAGGTGTCAACAAGAACAAGGATGAGAGCGTCGCCAAAAGATTCAGCCACACGTAGAAAATATTCAAATTCCACTTCAAACCTACTGAAAATACAATCCTGATTCTAGTTCAATTTTCAAAGAAACGCAATAAAATTGTTCTGAGCTTCTTCGGTTTAATTTGCTGTAGGTAAACCTAGTTACCTGTATTTATACCTACTTATTGTAGGCAGCTATTACCAACTAACTTAAGTACCTAAATACGATGTATATAAGTATGATGTTTTTATTATTATGTATATCTATAGGAATAAAAAGGACTTAGGTAGGTACTTGCTTAATTTTAAGTACCTAGGTACCTAGGTATTTTTGTGCTTAGCCTAAGCTAGGTATTAGTAGGTAGGTACCTAGGTACCTAGCTTAACTAAAGCTACTTAGGTATAGCACTACCTACATACTGAGTCCTGTACATTCCTACATATTTTATCACTATATTATTGAAATGAAAACATTGTATATTTTCTTCTGTCATCAGTAGGTACCTACTTTTTTGTGAAAAATAAATCTATTTTTGTTATCATATTATCTATTTTTTTTATTGAAAACTTAAAATAAGCCACCTTCCTAACCCAGACACTCAGAAAGAGAGAGAGCGAGAAAGAGAGAAACGCCCAATTTGGGAATTCTGCTTATAGTAAGTTAGGTATCGTAAGGCGCGTACGCACGTACGAACACGAACATAGCGAACACAACCGGGAAGGCGAACTTACTAGAACGAAACGAAGGAAGGCGGCAATTCAATCTTCATTTTCACTATGTTCGCTATGTTCGTGTTCGTACGTGCGTACGCGCCTGTAGGTAGTACGCGAAGGGTAGGTTAGGTAGGTACCTTATGCACATATTTACCTACTTAGACAATAATGCAGAGGTCCCTGCAAGCCTTCGCCTGCACAAGCGATCGTAAAAACGTTAACCAGCTTGACTCCTAGTCCTAGGTATTCGATTTTTCAAACAAAATCTCTCATGTCAATTTTTTGACACGCAATATTTCGCTCTCGGCACCCCTAGTTTAAGTTTGACTTGATCAGTTACGAGTCTCTCTCTTTGTATGAAAAAATTATGAGAAGGGCAAGTCGCAGTTTTACTCGATCAGTCTGTATAATTAGTTTCTCCTACGTGTTTCTTCATACAAAAGATTGTGACAGTGTTCAAACTGACCGATTAAATCTTAGACTCCGGGTACAGAAGCTTCGGTTCGATCTTTGGATCAATCGCGGCGATCAATGAATCGCTGTTAAATTTGACAGCGTTTCATTGATCACCATCGCCAGCGACCTAGGTGTGCGCAGGCCTTTAAATTCCTTGTCTAAATACACCCTCTTTGGTACGTTAACCCTTAATTTGGTCATGTGTTCTCTCAGATACAATATTTTTAAAAAATCATATGGCTCTATAAATCAAATTTATTCAAAATCGATCGATTCTATCCTTGAGGTGTGTTTTTCATATCACTATAACAAAATAAATCGACTGCATTTTCGATTGTTTCCCATCCCTTTCGACGTCAAACAGCTGAGATGTCGCACCACGGGAGCAACAGATCCGTCAGTTTTATTTAATTTGCCTATATTTTATTCCTTTTTGTGCTAGATTTTTGTTGAATTCCAATGTTATTGAAACTTACTATCGATATGGATAAAAATCTTACTTAAGAATGCAATTACGAACCCGTTATAAGTTTTCTAACCTAGTTGTATCCACAAAGATACGTTGCCAAAAGCCCATTGAAATATTGCATAACTCAGCCGTATCCAGAGAGATACAATGCCAAATGCTAAGCAAAATGTTTCATGGTATCGATACTCAATAACTTGGCCAAGTGCGAGTTGAACCACGTATAATTATTTAGGATGCCTAACTAGGATACCTAATTTTATTTATTGACTTGGTTATGGCTTTGTTTTTTTTAAATATTGAAATCATAAAAACAGCTCCTGTTTTTCTTCAGGCACATTTCATTGAAGCTTACATGTCACGCAAGAAATACCAGCCTACCCAGTTTTGCACAAACAACATCAACTTTTTTCTTCAAAAATTGTTAGGTGGGCTATTCCGTCATACCTTATTAAATTATATTGATAAGACTATCAACAGACCGAGGCACAACTGGTCTATGTATTTTCTGGCTTGGACCTGGTACATCATTTCTGTGCACTAATTCTTTAGAAGTCAGTGACAAACAAATTTTGGCATAGGAATTTTTTCAGAGCCTATGTTTTCTTCAAGCCTTTTTGCACACAATACCTTCAGTATCTAAGTATCCAAGCATTATTTTATACTGATATCTAGAATCTGGGCAAAAATCTCCATGTCCCACTTTCAAGTCCTAAAGAAGTGGTGCACAGAAATGATGTGCCAGGTTAAGGCAGAAAATACATAGACCAGTTATGCCTAGGCCTACTGATGGTCTCATCAATATTATTTAATAAGATACTACGGCATAGGCTACCTGCCAATTTTTGAAGAAAAAGGTCGATGTTGTTTGTGCAAAACTGGGCAGGCCAATATTTCTTGCGTCAAATGTAAGATTCGTTTGTGCTTAACGAAAAACAGAAACTGTTTTTATGAATACCATATTAAAAAATGAAGATTTAAAGACAAAACCCATAAATTAACCAATTGTTTTACTATTATTTTCAATTACCTAATTTGGCAATGTGTCCGTACGGATACAGTGTCAAAAGACCATACTTCTACTAGTATTTGGCAATGTGCATTGTAGGATACATAGGATTTTCGCAAAGTTACAGTATTTATAATTTTTTTTTATATTTTTCAGGCTTCTATAAGTGTTATTAAATAGGAATATTGAGTTTTTTTTACTTAAATCGAAAAAAAGTAATCTTGCCAAATTAAGGGTTAATTAGGTTAAAAAACCCGGAAATTAGGAAACCTGTTTATTTTGCACTAAGTACTTACTCCTGTAAAACCCCGCGTTCTCCAATGGATTTTGATGCGTTTTGTACGACCAGTTATATAACCCGGATAATCCAGATGGGATAATTTAATCTAATAATATGTATTCTTAAAATCCTCTCACCACACTAGTTTCGAAAGAATCAGTGACACGGTAAGAGAGAGTGATAATATCCTTTATTTCTAGACATGCCTACAAACAAAACCATGGATTTACTATCAGAAAACAAAACCATTGCAATCAGGATTGCAATCAATCGGTTCTTCAACTGCTTTTTTCAGCTGTGGGTAAGGGCCTCTAGCTGGTACTATTTACCCTAGCTTCACATAAAATAACCAATTCACTTGACACAACAGTTTCATGTCATAATGACATCGGCGAGATTGTCTGTTGAAATGACAGATGATAGGAGCCCTCAAAAAAGAAGAAGTAATTTATTTAATCCAAGTCAAAAAATTCTTAATCGAAATTACAAACTAAACATTAAAAAATATTTGTGAATTCATTTTATTACGCTCTTTTTTAGTTCGTATTACCGAAAATGAATGAAAATGAAGACGATCTCACAACATTTTGTGAATCTGCGGTGATTATTTTGTCTGAATGAATATTGCTTTTGTACAAACAAACAATATTTTTACATGAAAAAATTATGTTCTAGTCATCTCTTGTCGAAGGCTGCCGTTTGCCAGTTCGAATGCAAGGGGGCGATGACTGGCCCCTTGCTGAAATTATAAGCATCAAGGAAGTTCGAGGGCAACGGGGATATTATGTTCACTATGTTGATTGTAAGTTTTATTCATCTTTATTATGAAACAGCCAATGTTTGGGTAATGTTTTTGCTGCGCTACTACTTACTTTATGTCCATATCTCGTAAAATATTGGGGAAATAGACACAATAGATGGTATATTGAGCTTGACTCAATATCGAATCATTGGGCTTCAAAAAGTTATTCACACAACGCACCATATCTTCCTATAATTCTTTCCTACAGTTTCAACTTAGGTCATAGCACCTTGTCGAAATACGAGTAGACTGAGTGCCTATGAGTAGTTAGTCAGATACCTAACTCCCTAATTACCAGTTTGTTGATTGGGCACTAATCTTATAATTACTACCTACTATTGTAGAACCTTTGACCATTGTACCTTTAGCAATGACAAAATGAGGTATTTAAATTAGCAATGGAATTAATCAACAGTTAAATGATGCTATTGCTGTTTCAAATTGTAATATATCTTCTGTTTTTCTGTAACTATTGTTATGTTTTTTAGAAGATTTTCCTCAAGGTGAAGATGATTGCATAGTTTGCGTCGGTAGAACCCGTGGGCAAAAAGGTTATTTTGTAAAGAAGTGAAGGACTGAACCAATATGCTCGTTTCCATAGAACATAATAAAAAACATGGGAGTAGTGTATTTTATGAGAACATAACTATTCTCGCAGCTGACTGACTGACTCATCATGTTGGCATTTATTTTGTTCGCGTTATACCTGGACAAAAAAATATTGATTATGTATCTTCTATTTATAATTTTATTAGTTACATCGTAGAGCACTGGTGGTCTAGTGGTAGTGGCCCCGCCTTCCAATCCGAAGGTCGTGGGTTCAAATCCACTCGTGTACCAATGAGTTTTTCTATCGAAAAATTTATGTGCACTATACCAGTACTCTCAAAACGGTGAAGGAAAACATCTTGAGGAAACCGGCGTGTTGTAGAACCTAAAAAAGTTCGAGCAACACGTATTAAGGGTCACGCAAAAAGGGCCCACCAGCAGCCTACTTACGGAAAAACCTGCCCGCACATCAAGTGCGCATGATAAACTTGCTAGTTACATCATAAAATAACGCCTTATTCCGATAAAAGTAGGCATATAACACAGATTTCCACTTGCTACGATCCTGAATACCTCTCATAACTATTCTCGATGCTTGCTTTTAGTCAACAAGCGGTTGGATGAGTGGGTGGGTGAGTCCTGGCTCGACACTCGCAAGGTTCAGTTCCCGCGGCGAGATGGCACCACCACCGGGGGCACCACTACGCCGAAGAAGACGCACATCGGATCAGGAGGTGGAATGATGCCTAGTTTTTTTAGTATGTGTTTCGGTGTTTATTATTTTCGCTTTTTCTATTTAGTTTACATGTCTAAAATTGACAGTTCAAGCCAAAGTCAAGCTGAAGCATAGATTTTTTAACATTTTCAATGGAGAGTTGTCAAAAATCTATGCTTGAGAGTGCTTGAAGCTCGACTCCGACTCAAGCAGAGTTTCTGAATACGGGCATAAGAGTGCACTGATGCGGAGCTGGGTGAAATGGAGGAAAACGGACCATGAATTGACCAATCACAGTGCTTGACTTTTTTGGAGTAGAGATTTCAGGCACTGTGATGGCTAATTCAGGTCCGCTCCACTCCATTCCGGAAAGCTCCGCGCCAGTTTAAATAGACCTCGAGCCTTGTAAAAGTAGAGCTAATTATTTTATTTAACAGGTGGACCAAGAAAACCACAGCAACTATAATTTGTTGTATTTTTTTTTTTATTAATTAGGTAATTAGGTCGTCGAAGGCTATCAACCGCTGGTTATTATATATGGATAGCCTTCGACGACCTAATTAGTCCTCTTTTAGATTGGATTTATAGAGCTTATTCAAATTACTTTCATTCATAAATATAAACCACATTAGTAAGATACTTGAGTCGCAATGATTGATTGTCTCTTAAAAATCTGAACAATTATTATAACATTAATATCTACTAGTCTTTTGGCTCTTTACATTTTACATTACACCATGGTAAATTGAGAATAAACTCTTCTTTGCTTTTCTTTTGTTACCTTTTTGCCTATAGATTATGCCTAGAAACTTAAAGGTTATAAAATAACGTATTGCGTTCTAAAGCTCTAAAACTTTTTCAAAATAAGAAAAAAATACATTTCAATATTAAGGCTTATAATTAGTTTGTATTTCTTTTCTAAAATCTGCCAATTCTCAATTTACCAACCGTATTCACATTAATACATATTTTAAATTTAAAATTTTGTCTGCAGATGAAACAGTCTGCAATGAAAGTCAGAAGTCTAGTACAAATAGTAGAACTCCTATCGCGAACCTATCGTCCCACCATAGGCCTGAAAGGGCCCACTTATCTAGCACCCCCCATAATGGTGCGGCACATAGAAATTCTATTGGTATGTTACTGTTTTATTTATTCTTGTGTGTGTGTGTTGCTTTTGTGTGTTTCATGTACCTTTATGAGTGCACGAAAAGAGCCTCTTTGAGGCGCACTTAAAAATCCTTTCACCACACTTGGTTCGAAAGAATCAGTGACACGACAAGAAGAAGAAGCAATGAGCGTAAAATATACCTAGACTTGTCTACTACATTATTTTTCTCAACCATACTCGGAAATTAGAGCTAGTCGACTACTTGAGCTTGAAATACTCTTCTAGTCACATTACTTTTACTTTACTCATGACATGCCCTTACCACGGTAGCCTATTACTCCAGAATATCACTTGTACGATATGACAGCTATATGAGAAATATCATCGAGGGAAAGAGAGGAAGGGGAAGACCAAGGATAAGCTACTTGAGCCAAATAAAAGCGAAGATCACTGTCATGTCGTTTATGGAGGTCAAGGAGGTTGCCCGCAAAATATATACCTGGAGAAAATGCATACATTACGCCGACAAGAGCATTGCTCTTAAATAAGAAGCAGATCACTATCACTAAGGCTACTTTCAAACTTATCCCGATATACTCATTCCGTGTTTTATCCGTTGTATTCCACTAGTAAAATATAAACTTGCTTTCTCAGTCCAAGCCATGGCGATAGAACCACGTCAATTGATCTCTCGCCCCGCCAGTCCGACTCTCAGCAATGAGTCTACATCGTTGGTCAACGGAGGCGCGGTGTTGGCCGCTGCACTGCAGAAGAAGATGAATAGAAAACGGAAAGCAAATTCTTTGGAGAGTGAGGTATGTATTGCAACTTTTAATAGGTTAAGAAATGGTGGAAAACCAGTGGAATTGGTTTTCCAATTCCAATGGTGAAAGAGTTTTTTCATTGCTCATACTCTGAAAGTAGGTCTAAGTTGCCTGAGGGGCCTAATTGAAAGTAATACTTTCAGCCCTAGGGAGAATCGCTTTCTACTGACAGCTGTCAAATTATAAAGAAAACAAGTTCTATTTTATTCAACCATGTTCCAACTTTCTAAAGTCTTTCTAACTGCAAGGAAGGAAGGTTGTTCAACCAAATTCCAACTTTTTATTCAGCAAGTAGGTTGGAAACCCATTACAAAGGTAAGAAGTTTAAAAAGTCTAATTAGAGCGCAATGTAAAATTTAAATTTAAATAACATAAAGATAGTATTAAATTAATAATACATCTTCTAAATCAAGTATGATTAAGCTTCAACTATTTATTTAAAATAACATAGATTTGAGCAAACAATTTACCATTTTTTAAATTATGAAAATGAAAATAATAGCTGAATAATGCTGGCGAGCCGAAGCCGAAGGCCCGCCAGAGAAAAAGAAAAAAAAAACCGGGAAGGCGGCAATTCAATCTTCATTTTCACTAATATTTCTTTCATGTTTTTATTTTTACTTTCCTTGTAATCGTAATGAAAAGCACAGTGCTTACCTCGGGTGAAAGTCCTTTAAGTCCCTCAAGCTCCATTGGCGCCCTCGCTACGCTCTGGCGCCAAACCCGTCTCGGGACTCAAAAAACGTGACTTTCAACACTCAGGTAACAATGTACTATTGAAATCGGCACTGTAGTTTTTGTGTTTATTCATTACAAACATACACACAAAAATACAATATAGATTATTCTTACACGTCATCATTCTTATAATCAGTCTGAAGAAGTACATTGCTGGACATTGGCTGCATGTATTTTAGAAAGACCGATTTTGACCCCTGTTATCCACCAAATTCTATTTGGTTTTTAAATTAAGGTTTGAATTTGAAGTTGGCTTTCATAAATTTAGACATAGACACTTATTTATGTACTTAGCTCTTAATTTTTGGGACATTATAAAAATTTTAGTGCATAAAACAGATTCAGAGGCCAGTTTGAATCTGAAGATTGTTTTATTCGTTCTGCTAGTTGGTAGTAGCTCTGCCTTTTGCGCCGTAGGTCGTGGGTTCGATTCCCACCGAGAACAAATATTTGAGTGGTTAACAAAAAAAAACACAAAATTCACAAAAAAAAGTGTTAAATCAGCTATCTGGTTCCCATAGTACAAGCTCTGCTTAGTTTGGGGCTAAATAGTGTTGTGTGGATTGTCCGCAATATTTATTTATTTATTTATAATGTACTATTACAGCCGGATAGTAGTATTTATACTATTACTATTACTATTATTGACTAGTACTATTTATCCGTGATCTCTGCCTACCCCCATGGGAATAAGGCGTGACTTTATGTATGTATGTACTATTACAGCCGGATGTGTCCGCACTAGACCCCGATGAGACATTACCAAGCGGCGCGGCCACGCCCACCGCCGCTCGCCCGCGCACCTCGGGGAGTATGGTCGCTCACGGCCACGATGACTTGGTCACAAGGATGAAGAACATTGAGATGATAGAACTCGGCCGAAATAGAATACGACCCTGGTATTTTGCACCTTATCCTCAGGTACGTTGGTGGGACCATCTTTACCTACTCAATATTTTATTGTCATCACATAGGTAGGTATCAAATCAAATCAAAATCAAAATTTTATTTATTTGGATCATTTTACAAAGAGTACAGAAAACAGATTGAAAAACGATGAAATTCGCAGGAGTTGAAAACTGTGTCGCGAAAATCAACGCCCTCCTCCGCAATACTTAAGTTTCAAAGTTCCAAATGCTTAGCAGATAAATAGGTACTAAATATGTAACTTAATAACAAAAAAAAAGTTAGCAAACTTAATAAAGAAGTAAGTACACAAGGATACAGTTCAGTTGTATGTAAAACATTATGGTAGTTGTAACAATTTAGCATCTCAATGTGTACCCATATAAGAGCATTACAATACATGGGAGGCAGAAAGACAGATTATTATCTATTCGCACATTTTATCGGTCAAAAATTTATTTAATTCATAGTAACATTTTTGTAGAAGAAAAGAAATTTTTTTTTTTCGTAATAAGGAATCTGACTAAATTTATTTTATATTTTCTGGTCATATATTATAGACTTTTATAGGGGCCTGTGCTATGCATTGTTAATTTTAATGGAAGTTGAGTAATTTTATGTCTGCCTGGCCTAAAAGCATAGCATCTGGGAAGTTCATCAAATTTTTTATAAATAAATAAATATTTGAGACAATCCACACAACACTATCTAGCCCCAAACTAAGCAGAGCTTGTACTATGGGAACCATATAGCTGATATAATACTTACTTCTTTTCTCTCCTTCTTCAATTTAGGAGCTTAGCTCTTGTCGGGGTTTTGATGCAGTTTTCTCCATTTAAGTCTTTCGAATGCGGCCTCCTTAACTTCCTTATGCGACATGAAACTTACTTCTATACATTTTTTTTTAAGTAATGCACAATTTCCCCTGAATGTCAAGCAATAGGGTAAAGTGTTATGCTTTCAGGAGATGGTGAACCTACCTTGCATTTACATTTGTGAATTCTGCTTGAAGTATAGAAAAAGTAAAAAGTGCCTTGAAAGACATTTGGTAAGTTGTTTTAATATTTCCTTCATTCTTGCTTTTTTCCTAAATGAGAGCACTAGTGGCTTAGTTGTAACTGCCCTGCTTTCGCATGGCAGTTACAACTAAGGTTAACTATGCATCCTAAGGTCGTGGGTTCAAATTACAAAAACATATGACTTGCGTAGAAATTAAATGAAAAAACATTATTTGCAGCTGTTTAATAATCCGTTGGCCCTCCCAGGGCATAAGCACTTACTCTATGCAAACCCCTTACTCTGCGACCAAGTCCGGTTTTTCCTTGGTATTTTGAAAAGCTTTCGCACTTTCATTTTATTTTTTTTAATTTCGAACACATGATTTATTCCTCTTCCAGCCTTAATTTATAAATTTGAGTGACCAGTACTTTTTTTACGAGTTTTCACAAAAAAGTTGAAGTATTATTGCTTGTTCCCTATTATAGAATTTTTTGAGTAGTGTAGGTTCAAAAGTTATACAAATTAATATTAATTTCTAGATAAAATGCAAGCTAAAACACCCGCCGGGCAACGAAATCTACCGCAAAGGAAGCATTTCATTCTTCGAGATCGACGGCCGCAAGAATAAATGCTACGCACAAAACTTATGTTTGGTAGCGAAGCTGTTTCTCGATCACAAGACTTTGTACTATGATACTGACCCATTCCTGTTCTATGTTATGACGGAATTTGATACTAGAGGTTTGTACATTTCACGTTATTATGACCCACTCGATGAACTGACGACATTGTTATGATCGCGGGAAGTCGGTGGATAGAGGTGGGATACGGGAGGCCTATTTCCAGCTGTAAACTGCAAGTTATTATGAAGCAAGTTTCTAGTATTATTTTCTTTCCCATTCTACAAGTTTGGCGTTGTTTGGGGATAGATTGCGCTAAAATGATTACTTACTTACTATTTTTTAATTCCAGGGTTTCATATAGTGGGTTATTTTTCTAAGGAGAAGGAAAGTACAGAAGACTACAATGTAGCATGTATATTGACTTTGCCGCCGTACCAGAGAAAGGGATATGGAAAGCTGCTAATTGAATTCAGTAAGTTAAAAATTGATTGTATGTCTTTATTTGCAGACTTACCTGAAATCCACCTACCTATAATTACACACAGTACCTACCTAATAATTTTACCTATAATTTGGACGTTTTCAAAAAAAGAGCGAATAGGCAAGTTAGGTTAGGTGAGTGGGTAGGTTTGTATGACCTAGAAAGGTGAGTGCGCTACACCGACGACCGCATCGTGAGATTGCGGTCAAGCCTATAAAAAAAACTTGCGTCCCTATGGTAGCAACTTTAAAGACGTAGTCACGTTAAAACCAATGAACTCGTCATAAACACGACCACTTTTTCGGCAAAGGTCGACAAATTTTGACAAAAAGAAGGAGTGAAAAAAGCAAAATGCAGTAAATTGCTCACTTTCGTGTGCTCTGGATTTAGTTTGAGAATAAGTAGACTTCCTGTTGACTGTGGTGCTATATATAAGATAATAAATGACATAAAATTCAATGTCGTATAATTCGACATCTTTGTAATTTTCCCAGGTTACGAATTATCAAAGTTCGAAGGAAAGACCGGGTCTCCGGAAAAGCCCCTGTCAGATCTGGGTCTCCTCTCGTACCGGAGTTACTGGGCTCAGACTATACTGGACATTCTAGTGCACGCTAAGCCGGTCGGGGATAATGAGAAACCTATCATCACTATCAAGTAAGTAGAACATACAACTTCGGTCGACTTGCAAATTGTAGTAGTAGAGCTCTTTGTGAAGGGCTCGTAACTTCGGTCGACTTACAAATTGTAGTAGTAGAGCTCTTTGTGAAGGGCTCGTAACTTCGGTCGACTTGCAAATTGTAGTAGTAGAGCTCTTTGTGAAGGGCTCGTAACTTCGGTCGACTTACAAATTGTAGTAGTAGAGCTCTTTGTGAAGGGCTCGTAACTTCGGTCGACTTGCAAATTGTAGTAGTAGAGCTCTTTGTGAAGGGCTCGTAACTTCGGTTGACTTACAAATTGTAGTAGTAGAGCTCTTTGTGAAGGGCTCGTAACTTCGATCGACTTGCAAATTGTAGTAGTAGAGCTCTTTGTGAAGGGCTCGTAACTTCGGTCGACTTACAAATTGTAGTAGTAGAGCTCTTTGTGAAGGGCTCATAACTTCGGTCGACTTGCAAATTGTAGTAGTAGAGCTCTTTGTGAAGGGCTCGTAACTTCGGTCGACTTGCAAATTGTAGTAGTAGAGCTCTTTGTGAAGGGCTCGTAACTTCGGTCGACTTACAAACTGTAGTAGTAGAGCTCTTTGTGGAGGGCTCGTAACTTCATTCGACTTACAAATTGTAGTATTAGAGCTCTTTGTGAAGGGCTCGTAACTTCGGTCGACTTACAAATTGTAGTAGTAGAGCTCTTTGTGAAGGACTCGTAACTTCGGTCGACTTACAAATTGTAGTATTAAAGCTCTTGCCAAGGGCTCGTCCGGGGAAGTACTACCACCATGCCTATTTCTGCCGTGAAGCAGCATTGCTGTATGTCGGTTTGAAGGGTGTGGGTGCCGGGGAAATTACTGGCACGTGAGGCTGAACATCTGTATGCCTCAAGTTGATGATCGCAGGGCAGTGCATCGTAGGGCACGTTCCTGACGTGCGTGACCTACCAGGCAATACTTTGTTATAAGCGATGGTTACTACTTAACATCCGGTGGACCATATGTTTGTTCCATCAGCTAGTTGTTTAAAAAAATACTGTAAAATGTATGTGTAAAAATTATGTTTTGATTCAAAAACTGGTTCTATGATCTAACACTGTTAATTTTACATGCATCTTATGGCAATAAATATACTGAGTACAAGGAGCTCTACTTCTACTGAATGTTTAGTTTCCTTACACGATTATAGATAGTGCAATCCACGAAGGCGCGCCCCACTATTCCTCCTTAACCGTTTATAGTATATGTGCGCAAGCTTCCGTCAATGTTTGAGTGTTATCGGTGCACACTAATTACCTATGAGTGCACACTACAATGAATAGACTACGGTTCGCGACTGCCGCTCGGAGCAAACTACCCGCACCCCGCGATCCCCTCAACCGAAAATTGTTGGGGTGCGTCTTCGTGAATTGCACTATCTATAATATGTACTTTATTTTCAGTGAAATATGTGAACTGACCAGTATAAAGAAGGAAGACGTTATAAGCACTCTGCAAAACTTGAACCTTATCAACTACTACAAAGGGCAGTACATCATATCCGTTAATCAGGTGACTTGTATTATTATTTTCTACATACCAGGCTCATTTACATGATGCACGTTTCTTCTAACAATAAATTATAGTTATAATTATTTTTTTACTCTTTTTTTTTTCATATTATTGCATTGTCATCGACCTTTGACAGGTGTGCAAAGTTTGAATCAAATCTGATCGTTCAAAGTAGGACAACATCGTGCTCAAAGGGGTCGGTTACATACAACCAAACAAACTTATACATACAGGTGAAGCTAATAAAAGCGTTATAAAAAGCATGGCAAACCACGGGTTACGCCACAGATATAGTTGTTAATAGACTCCTCTTCTGTACATCTCTGTTAAATATGTATTCATTCAATAGTATCTCAATTATCTCTTTGAAACGTCTTAAATCCTAGGTGAGTCTAGGTGCCAGTTCCACGCGACCAATCTAAAAGAACAGGCAACAAACTACGGCTTGGTTCCTACCGTTTTTTTCGTATGATCCTTTTACAAAACAATAGTATAGAATAGTAGGCAATAATACAAAAGCAAAAAAGGTATAAAAGGAGTGACTGCTGTAATGACGGCTAATAGAGCAGAGTGAAGAACGAAAACCTATTGTGCCGACCCCGCATGAAGTGAGTTAAGGATAAGAAAATTACGATGAATGCACCTTACCACCAGATACATATCTAACTGGTGACTGGCCTCTCAGCTTAGTTGATAGAAGCTCTGCCTTCTGCGCCGTAGGTCGTGGATTCGATGCCCATCGAGAACAAATATTTGTGTAAATGCTATATTGTATTCTAATTATGTATTTATAAAAACAAATCACACGCTAGTTTGGGGCCAGATAGTGTTGTGTGGTTTGTCCACAATATTTATTTAACTATTTATCATCGATGTTTGTCAGTGATATTATACAAGGTGTATCTAAATATGTGTACTATGCGAAGGTGGGGGGTTTCAGACCACAATGGTGATCAGTTGTGGGGGGGAGATAATTAAAAATTCCTATTTTCAGTTTCCCATACAAAAATATTTAATTTCATAATGCCTAAATAAATTGACAACCCTATCCTTGTAAACCCTTGACCCCTTGACCTACTACCTCTGTAGGTCTACTACTACTACCTACTACCTCTGTAGCTGAGTTTAGGGTTGACACTTTGTATAAAGTCAGCTGTTCATGTTGAAACTTCGTTGCAGTTTTTTTCAGAGATACCAATCGAAGTTCGAAAAGTCGTTGAACAAAAGTTGTTCCCCGGGGGGTGGAAATTCACCCCCCTTCAGGATAGTACACATATTTTGATACACGTTGTATTTATATGATGCAGTGGTCGCGCAAAGCGTGTTAGCATCCTTGCTATAAACTGCAGTGTGTAACCGCTCATAATAAAATTATTTATATTCCACCCGAATTGATGATCTTCTATAACAACAGGTAACAGCAACATGAAAGAACCATGGAGAGGAGAACATTGAGAATTGATCCCAAGTGCTTGCATTGGACTCCCAAGGACTGGTCGAAACGCTCCAAATGGTACGTATTTCCATAGTTTTTAGTTCCTCTCCATCCAAAGGTTATCTGGAAGAAATCGCTTTATAGCGATAAGACCGCCCATTGTACATTTATTGAATAGTATTTATGTGTTAAATTCTCTTTTTATTAGTTTGTAAGGTGTACAATATACCTAGAATTTTCTATCTATCTATTTTCATGTATTTTTTAAATGTTACTGCAAAATAACCAATTTTTATAATTTCGGATTCAAACTAAAAAACATGTCAAATCATTCTCATTTTGTGCTTACTGAATTTAAAGATTTTATAATGTCCTTAAAGTTATGAACCGAGTGGGATTTGAACCCACGATGATATGTGAATCTCTGTTTTTGTTTTAAGGCCTACGCACATCGATTTGCGATGGCGATCAGTGAAAAGTTGTGATATATTTTTTTCCCGTCATATACGAGTACAATCAACACAACATTTCAGTAATATTTTTTCCTAATAAGACTTTGAAATAATCAAAGTTAGTTCAGGCTTTAGAAAATTGTTGTTAAACCAAATTTCAATGATATTTTGTTCAAGTGTTCTTTCTTTTGTCACCAGCGTTTGAAGTGTCGATGTAAGGAGCGAGCTATCTAACCGGCTTCAAAAAAGTACGCATTTTTACCATTTTGTATTTAACATTATTGTAATTTCAATTATTTCTTGTGGTCTCATTTAAATTAATTACATTATGCTTTTGTTTTTTTGAGGGATTTTTGTCTTAGGCTCGGCGCAAACGGGCCACCGGCCACAGCCAACCGGTGGCTGTCGAACTACTACTGGTCCTACAGTAAAACATAACTTTCATATCGATAGTTTACTAATATTTACTTTGTTTTTTCCATTGCTGTGGTACGTGCGATACGTAGAACGTCCAACGGTTAATTGCGCAGTGGGTAAAGCAGTTTGACTGTGGCGGGTGTCAGCGTATTGCCTGGAAAGTCGTGGAAACTGCTACAGTTAGCGGCGCGTCTATACAAAATGTTATATGAAAATGTGTGTTAAGTCGCTGCCACTAGCCACCAGAGGCTGTGGTCGGTGGCCCGTTTGCGCCGAACTTTACTTTATTATACTGTACAGTACAAGAAAGGGTCTTTGTCAGTACACTAAAGGCACGTCTTATAATACAATTTTATATTTTAGGTAGTTGGAATGGAACACCCACACAGTACAGCGAAGGTATTATCAGCAGGGAACCCTGCAAGTCATTAGGTATATTTACTTTATAACTATTGTGTTCATTGGTAACTGTGACTCTATGTACATAAGGTCTAACGTTACATGACCGAAAAATAAAGTGGCATTGCGATTCCCGCAAAAAAAATTGGTTTTATTCAAAATCTCATTTTAATTCATCCAATATAAAAATGCAGGTATGTCTGTCTGTTTTAGGGTTTCATATTTTTTACTTATGGTTCAGACTGTTCTGTCCCACTGCTGGGCAAAGACTTCCCTCTCCACTCATCACACTTAGAATTTCCTTTTAGAAAATAATATTAAGCACATTTTGTTTTGATGGTTATTGTTTAATTCTTTGGCACATTAGGTTTCTCATCAGATCTCCTGGTACTAAGTAGTCCAAGGTACTCAAGATTCTTAAAAGACGGCTAAAGAGGGTAGTCCTGCCTTTCTCGGCTATTGGTATTGATGTTGCCTTGTATCAGGAATTTCTGTTATACGCAGGGAATTATTCGATTATTTCTAATCGTGATTATTTCCATTTTTGCCTACAGAAGTCTTAATCATAGGTTTTGAGGATTTAATTAGTAAAATCAAACATATTATGCAATATAATGATTTATTCTTCGATAAATAAGCGCAATAATTTTGCTTTGATTGTCAAAATATTTATATTCAAGCAGGTACAAGTGATGTTTACAACACTTAAATATAATTCTTACTTTTACATTTTATTAAAAATATTTGTGGTTTACAGAATTCTCAATATAAATAAATTTCAATGATTTTGTAACCTGAATAATATTATATCGATTTTGAATATAAAGTTTTAAGTAAATAACGGGAATTATGACTCTTCATTATGGAAGCATTAGTATCTATTGTACATATACTTAATTAATAGAAAACATAATAGTTTTTCATGGTAAATCTATATATAAAATATAAATGACAAAGTTAAACCTTAATATAACATCAACAATTGTTAAACAAAGTGTAATACTAAGTGTTACAACTAAATGTTATGCAATACATTATCATCTTCCAACACGAAATTGGAGATATAATCATAAGATATACAAAATACGCAAAAACTTGATCGCTGTAAATACACAGACAGTTAAGCATTCCAATCGTCATTAAGCCCGTGTTCCCAAAATAATGTGCGTTTTGATCAACTATCTGTAATTTAGCGATCAAATTTTTGCAAATACAACCTGCAACTGAATTCTCAAAGCTATACCTTCTAAAGTTAATCTTCTAAACAAGATTACTATGAAGGTACATTCACGCAAAGCGGCTGAATGAAATACAATGAACTTGGAACCGACTATTCTTTTTTTTTTAAGTATTTTGCATCTTATTTATTAACAATAAATATTGTGGACAATCCACACAACACTTTCTAGCCCAAAACTAAGCAGAGCTTTACGATTGGCAACAGATAGCTGATATAATGCGTTATATACCTTATTTTTTGTAAATACGAGTACATACTTAGAATACAATATGTCACTCGGAGAGAGAAAAAACAGCTACGATCACCACACAAATATTTGTGCTTGGTGGGAATCGAACCCATGCCCTCCAACAGCAGAAGGCAGAGCTACCACCAACTGTGCTGTGAGGGCTGTCTGTCTGTGTTGTGTTATTTGCATTTTTAATGACACTGGAAGACGTATGCTAAGCCGCGGGGATTTTTAATTGCTAACAATTTACATGTTCTTTCACTAACATTTAAGCAATCAACAAAATGAGATGTAGATTGTAGTTCATTGTATTCCCCTCGTGCCAATCTACAAACTATTATGGAGACTCATTCTTGTCATACAAGACATAACAGTACATCAACAATATAAAAATAAATGCTCACGCGACTGACTGGACTCTCAAGAGTCAGTCAAAGACTAGGATCACTGGTACGCAGAAGGCACAATATTTTAGTCTGTTCTAAATGGAACCTTATTGCCTACTATTATCGATGCTGGTAACCATCATTACACGTACTTAATCGTAGTAACCATCAAAGCGACGCCATTGAAATTGCTGTGACATAGGTATAATGACGACTCCAAAAATATTATATACGATGTTTTCATAAAATAAAACACGAAATATTATCTTTTGTTTATCGCCTTGTTCACTATTTTGTAATCAAATGACGCCACTTTTACTGACTGGTCTATCAATACTTTCTCGGGCCAACTAGTTCTAGATTGTATATAAAAATAAATATACTAAACGTAGCATAATATAAATGTATGTAACAGTACAACTCCAGTTGCTACAATATAATTATTATGCTTTCGTGTTCATGCCCTTAGAAGAAAAGCTCTTATTTGTATTGATATTTACAGTTTGAATTTAAATACATTCAGCAAACACGTTGGAAATTAGATATAGGTACTACAGCATTTATCCTTATAGATAGGTATTACAAAAAATAACAGGATAATTTAACATGATGCAACGTAGGTACTTTAACTTAAGCTGCCACCTACGGGTATTTTTAAACGGTAATATTACTTAAAATATTTTTCGAAATCTGACTTAATTTTTTTAACTTTAGTGTATGTGACAAGACGAATTAAATTAACTTTCACGTGGGCTTATTTAACCCATTTAACCAGCTATACTATATTAAGAATCAAGTTTTATTTTTAGTACACATAGTCGAATAAATGTCATTATATCAAAATGTATGCCTCTTCGTCGCGCAATTCACGTTATGTCATGCCTTAAATAATATATCACGACTTAATCTGAGTTTAAGCATCTTAAATCTATCTTATGCATATTTAACACCATAATATATTTTGTGGAATAGGTATAACTCTTTATAATCTGTGAATATATTTCTGTATTAAAATAATATGATTTGGAATAAAAAAGAGGTATTAGATTACAAATTGTACTGAAAAATATTATTGTGATGTGAAGTTACTTATATATTTCGTTTATTTATTACTGTGGACTAGTAGTAGATTTAATAAAATAATGTACAAGTATTCTGTTCCACTTCCAAAAAATAATCAGATCTCAAATTTTAAACTAAATATTTCGAACAGATCAAAGCAAAATTAAAGAACTTAAAGTTAAAACGAATGTTGTAAATTGTTAGATAACTAATAATAAAATAATGTGAAATACCTACCTATCGAACTGTTAAACAGCTGTTTGTTTTACTCCGAACAAAAAAAATGGTGACTCAAATTTATAATTTCACAACGCATTAAAACAATTCTATAACTTTGTTTCTGTTTACTCTTATTTTTTTTATATTCAAATACTTTTTAATTTCACAAAATATGTATATTACATACAAGGGATAACATGCACCATTGCACCATACTAAAAGTAACTTACATTGTTGTTCTACACAGTAGACATACGATTTCGTTTCGAAATAAATTCCCCGCCCTTAGTAGATTTCTGCCACCCTCAATTATTTAAGTAGTGATATCCGGGTTTATTTCTGCAAATAACTTAGTAGACTTGTCCTAGCCAATAATGTTTAATATGAATCGCATGGGGCGTCGGAAGACATCTAATGATTATTTTTGAACACAATTAGTGCATCAAATACCAAGAAAATTATTATGAACCTCATAAATGTAACAAAATACCTTCTATTTTTAACGGTGATACTATTTCGAATTATCATATAATTTCTAAGACGTATACAATGTCGAAAATAAATTTTGGACCCGACAAAAAAGTGTAACAGTTAGGCACTATACAAGGCATCCATCGATTCCGTTGTTGTGTTTAGATTGGCCGTCTGGCATTGTGCCTTGATAGCTGTGACACTGTTGGTTTGGGGTCATATGGTAGTTGACTTCGGGATCATAATATTCTTGTTCCGCGTCGATGGGGACGAGAAGATTCGTTGATTTCGGGAGATATCCGTCTGTCGAGAGGTAGTTCCCTTCAGAAGTGACGGGCAGGCTGAGTACGCTGTCAGGTCTGTAATCGTTCTCTATGAGCTGAGGCGCGACATAGACCGAGTCGAAGGAAGACATAGCGTCGATGGAAGACTCTCCGTTGAGTGGAGTGACACACGTGTAGCTCGAAGCTAGGATGTTCGCAGACTCTGGCCGGATGTACGGCGAGTGAGCTTCGTAGCTGTTAGGGAATGCTGTTGGCGATTCGAAGGATCGAATGATGTTGTATGTTGGAGTTGTCGGGGAACCTCTGTTGCTTGAATGGTTCTTGACGCAGGACGCCGAATGTAGTGAGAGCATATCCATCAACTGTCGCTTCTGTACTTCAAGGTCCTGAAAAACAAAAAAATATTATGTAAAGTTGGATACTTACCTGTCTTTATTTTATTTACCGAAGGTGTCCAGCCGAAGTCTTATCGGTATTGCCGACACTATAATTAAGACTAATGAGTGGTTAGTTCACTCCAATTTGTTATCACACATGCTGCGTCAAAGCTGATAGCGAAATACTTTGGTGAAATGTTTGAGAAATTTTAAAGAAACTGCCTGTTGGTTACGTTGATTGGATTTAGTAGTTAAGTTTGTTTGCTACTAGGTTATATTGGACAAGCCATCTCGACGGAACAAACATGCAGACTTTTGTCGTTGTATTCTTTCTTATTAAAATGTTATGTTGCCTGCGCTATTTTGTATTTTACCTTGAGTTGTGCCTTCAAGTCAATGTTCTGGGTTTCCAGAACCTCGCTCTCTGTGACCAGATTGACGGTTCGTTCCCTCTTCTTCATTCTGCACTTGGTTGCTGCTATCTTGTTTCTTTCTCTTCTTCGCCGTCTGCGCTCCTCATCTTCTGGTGTCAGCTGATAAATCAAATGAGATATTAACCTTTTAGCTGAAGACGACTTTTGAAACTCCTATATAGACGTAGTCTGTCTGTGGTTTTGCGTGTAGAACTTTTCTCTTCTTTTCCTTATTACATGTGGTTAACTTTCTAATGATTAATTCAAGACACTTGGCTAAAATATTCCCTCTTCTAAATTCAGTAAAGCCGGACTTATAAAATACTGAAGCATTACAATGTACCTAGTATTAACAATGTTGAACCTGAAATATTATTTCCTAGTCTCCGATAACCTAGAACTTTTAGGTTTAGCATATAGCCTCGAATGCAGTCCTCCTCTATGATTTCTCATTGCCATATCGTCGTCTTTTCAATTCAGGAAGTGTAGTCACGACAGCGCATTTGCAATGCCTTCTTCGTAAGCTCATAAAATCATCAATGAAACCGTTCAATTATAATGCACACAGCCGCCTCTATAAAAGCTAGTTTAGATACAATTCGCAATCTTCCGTGCCTATCTTTATATTATTTCTTGAACACTTGCTGGGTGGCATGTAGGACGGAATATAATAACATGTTTTCATGATCTTATACTGTTGTGTATACCTAGGATTGTCAATTCGAACATGATTTACTTCGTGAATAGTTTGACTTGAGTCATATTTGTGTAAACAAGTCGTACGATAGGTACCTATTCAGCTTCCAAACATTACTTCCTGCATTGTTGTAGAACTGCAAATTATTTTATGGCTATAAAAGGAACTAAGTTAGTAAGTCCGTGAAATTACAGATTCTTCGACTCTCAACATAAGTCGCAATGGAATAAGGAGCACGTAGCACGTACTGAGGTCGATTAAAACTGCGATAGGATTTGTAACCGTCGTGAATACAAAAATAATTTAATTATGATAAGGCGGAATACAGATGCTCTACCTAAAAAAAATATGATCACGTGTGTAAAACTAATAAAGACAAAGCAATGAGTATTTTTTTAATAGCATGTGTGCTTAATAACTACCTACATTGCAAACATATTAAAAAAGACGTGACTATTCTCAGCGCTAGAATTACCACAGCATATCAATTTAGTTAGAATGTTGCGGTTATAGATTAGTGTGCCAAGAGCAAAGTTAGCAGGAAAACTAAGAGGCGCTCAATCAGAAGTCACCCTTTACATATTACCTACTTATCATTTTGCGGTTCTGAGAAAGGCTTTGGGGCGAAATCATGTAAGCACCTTTTGAGATAGACAATGTGTGACTTTGTGAATCACAAGAACCAGTTCCCCGAAACACATAAATTAAGATTCCTACTTCATATTCAAACTCATGACTAGTCTTTATGATTTTTCAGTTGGTACAGATTCAGCATTGGTGATATTCATTTTACCACTGGATAAAATCTTCGCTTATCATCGATCAACAATGCTATGCCTATGAATGACACCTGTGGTTTATTTAAATTCGAAGATGCTATCTTTGTTTGTTATTTACATATTGCCTTGCAACTAACGGTTGGATCCTGCTATCAAACAAACAATACATAATTAAGATGGAACGGAGACTACTCTAGTGGTTGTTTTTAACGTGCAAATAAATTTTATATGTCTCCAATATGACCGAAGTCACGGGCTAATTGCTGAATGATCAAACGTCATCATCGAATCAATTGCCTACCGAAAACTTTCTACGTATATTGCTATATCATATGGTGAAATGATAAGTTTTCGCGGATTCTAGTGATCCTTCTAATTGATCATGGTAAATATCATCGAGAACATGATCTTGATAATAAACCTAATCTATCCTAGCCCAATATACCTACTGATCGCAATAACAACACTACACTTTTGTACATTTGACTCTTAACAATACGTTCTGCTCAATTGAACTGACCAAGTAGTATAGTTATAAGATCAATTTTAACTTCAGTACTAACAGTAAACGATTTAAAAAAACTTACCCCATCAGATTTAGTGTTATTAGTATGACTGCTATCATATTCATCATCACTGTCTTCGAGCTTCATCCGTTTCACTCCGACATCAGTGTCGCTGCCAGACATTTTCCTTTTCGATTCTATTGACAGCTTCAGGCCAGCCTTTATTAGTTCCGAACACGTCTGAAAAAAGTTCAAGATTATGTTTAAAACATATAGACGGTCAATGTTAGCTGCTTGGAGATGTTTTGCTCCTCGTTTTATTTCGTCTTCTGATGCTAAATTATGAAAACTTGTAGTAGGTGTACACTGTACAGGCGTCGCACACGTGCTCATGTATTTTGGATGTCGTTAATATATTTGCCACATAGAGAACTGAGACAGAGTCGGGCTGGCTTGCATGAAATATGTTTTATATTATTACAAAAAGCTGGTAATGCCTAGCACTACGTAATAATAACTCGTTATAGCTTATTATTTGTTCAGAAATTACAGAATTTGTATTAAATTTGTTAATTCACGGGATAGCTCCGTCGATAAAAACATTTGGTACCTAACTAAAACTTGCAGTTGATCAAATCACGAAATAAAATATTATACAACATCAATAAAGTCATGAATATGTTAAAAACCTACATGTTAAACCGTCTATTTTGCTAAATCTTGATTGCATTCTATTTGTAAATTCATGTTAGGTATTTTCACGTCAGGCATGTAAGAGTTGCTCCCATTCAATTGATCGGGATTGTACAATACAATTTTCATTCACCAATCCGCCCATTAATACCAATGCAATGGTTCAATTCAATCGGTATTATGTAAATACTTATGCCTAATGACAGTGTAGGCTGATGCTGATGCGGATGTTTACGATAACCATATTTTCTTAGACGTGCGTTAATTTTTTATACCTTGCAATGATTCACGGTCACATCACCTTGATGTACTAATAAATCAAGGCCGTATCGAAGTATGAAGTACGTAGGCATAAGTATTTATAAGAATTGCAATTGCATTGCAAAAAATAAACACATCATTGATAATGGAGTTTATATCAATGGAGTTTGTTTTTCTCTCTATTTTATACGTCCGCCCATTGTGTAGTTCAGAGTTTACATTTACATTTGTGCTAACTAATAACCTAGCTAAACAAAAAGTTGTAGTATTATTCAATAGGGAATAATAATGATTTGTGTATGAGGTCAAAGGAAATTTACTGTGCATCTGCATTTACTTATTGTTATTCCAGTCTCGTCGCTCGAAAGATCCTTAGCTACTCTTTGTTTTGTGACTTTGAAGATATTTTCTGCATTAGAGAGGTTTCAAAACATATTCAAATGAATACACCATTGATAGAAGCAAATTACATACATGACCGTGAATTGGTTTTTGTTTGTCTGTGAACAGACACAATGGTAGCTTGGATTGAATACCATTTTTTGTGAGATACCTGTACTTGTTCCTGTGTAATTTATCAAAGTTAATTATTATTTAAAATCTTATGCAGCTGTTGTTTTGTTAGTAATTTTGTATTTTAGAACAAAGCCTTCAATGTCGACTATCCGCTTCTAAAGAATCTGCCTGTTTTTCTTACCTAGGTATATCTTCCACCATACAATTGCAAATACTGTAGAACCTACTCATAGTTCTGTGTTGTGTGGTACTGATACACCCAACACAGAATCCTTGAGTCGTCAGATTTTGACATCTATTTATCATAGATCTCGATCGTTTATCCCATTTATGAAAAAAAGACAAGGTTTCTTGTCCGTTTTCTCCATTGCACATGAAATGAAATGAAATAAAATGAAATGAAATGAAATGAAATGATTTATTGATTGCTTGAAGAATGGTTGTGTACAGGTCTTAAACGAATTGTGTTCACACTCCTCACCGCTTAACTCGGCATGCAAAAATAGAAATAACATAATTTAGTAAGTACATAACAAAATTAAAAAAAGAAATAATTGGATGGCAATGTCAAAAAAATAATTAAGTATTATGTTGATATGTCAAAGTAAAGCTAAGTTCAAAAAATTGTGAGTATAAATTAAACATGAAAAAATAATAATAACATATCATAAAGAATACAAAAATTACTTATACAGGGTGTAATCGTTAAGTGTGCACAGGCGATTATTCCGTAACTATTGCAGATATCAAAAAACTTTAAACTGATATCGAAAGTACTTTACCTAATGAGTAAAATGACATTAATAACTTTTTAAAAATATAACGAGAAATATCCAAAAAAATTACATTAATCACTCCCATACATTTAGTATGAGATAGTAGTTAATAATCACGATTATTAATTAAAAATAAATATTAAATTAATAAATAAATTGGCGGGAACGAGAACCCGCGATAAAGAATTTGAATTTAGAACGAACACCAAAGAGTATCTTTCTTTTTGTTTTTATTTAGTACGTTGCTTTTCAGCTAGTTCAAATCAATACAATATTGAAACAAGGTTTATTATAAATTTGAAGTGGTAAGATAATTAATCTACACGTGTATCTACTTGAAATTCATTAATACCTTCATATCGTACATAATTATAAAATGACAAGGGTAAAATGAGTAGGTACTATTCCACTTAAAATAAGGAAACTAAAACCTTTCTACTATCTCATACTAAATGTATGGGAGTGATTAATGTATTTTTTTTGGATATTTCTCGTTTTATTTTTAAAAAGTTATTTATGTCATTTTACTCATTAGGTAAAGTACTTTCGATATCAGTTTAAAGTTTTTTGATATCTGCAATAGTTACGGAATAATCGCCTGTGCACACTTAACGATTACACCCTGTAGTCTAAAAACTCTTTGACACTATAAAAAGAGTTTTCAGTTAAAAACTGTTTAAGTTTTCTTAGGAACATTCTCATTGGAAGCTCAACTATGTCTTTTGGGATTTTATTATAAATATGATTTTCTGCGGTGTTATTATCAAGTCGAGGTTATTTTTATATATTTCTTGACATTCATCAACCAGGTACCTAGGTGGTCTTCTGCATCCACAGTTCGTCATTGGCTAGATCAGGGCAAACTTTACTACTTATGTAATCTTCAGGGCCTCTCTGAATGTTCCCTTATAGTATAGGATCCCTAGAAGAAGGACCTTCACCGAGTTGGTTACCTATTTAATGAAACGTATTTTATATTTAATTAAACATGCCAATAAATATATTCTATATGGGTCTATCAAATTTCAGTCCAGGATAATGATTAATTAATAATTAAAAAAAATAATGTTTTTTTAACTTTCCACCGGTTTGTTTATTAGACAAATTCTATACCAATCGAAAGTATAGACCCCATAGAATATGCAAACGTTAGGTTGCCTATTTTTTTCGGGTCACAACTCTCGGGTAGCCAGGTATAAACAGGAAAATCGATACTAGCATTTTGCACCGGTATGTTTATTGAATAAAAATACTGGGGTCTATACTTTCGATTGGTATAGAATTTGTTTAATAAACAAACCAGTGGAACTTTTTTTTTTTTTCTTTTTTAATTATTTATTAATCATAATTATCCTGGACTGAAATTTGATAGGCAATACCCATATAAAATATATTTATTGGCATGTTTAATTATTTATAAAATACGTTTCATTAAATAACCAGCTCGGTGAAGGTCCTTCTTCTAGGGATCTTAGACTATTATGTTATATCGAAGGCGATAGATTTAAAATATTCATTAATATTTACCTTCTGTATGCTGGGCGGATTGCTAGAAGCTGGCGATGTGGCTGAAGAGCCATTTGACATCGAGGAGTTGGAGTCATTTCCGCTTCCGGGCTGAAATGAGACGCAAATTGTTAGGACCGGACACCGCGACTAATGGTTCTTTTCACACTTGGCTGCCTTTTATATGGGTCATGTCAAATGTTAACTTCTATAATATTATATTCTGGTCTAACAAGAGAGTAGTAGGTTTATGATCGTGATCTCGTTTTAGTAAAAGTAGAAGATTTGGGTATATCAAGCAGTATGGGTTTTACCTACATAGATTTTCTGTTTATTATCTGTTTAAACATTTGTAGATTACATTTCTGATCTGCAATCTTGTGTATTTGAGTCTGAATTTACAAATCAGCCTTTGAACGTTGAACATTAGAAGTTGTTTAACATTTCGTTACACTGAAGCTATTATATGTATATCTAATTAGATAAAAAGCATCTAACCGAAACGTCCATGGATGTGACGCTTCAAACCAACACAATTTAATCATGTCGACAATAATTAACATTTCGTATCAGATAATTAAGCATTGTTTTGTCACGCTCTGAATTTCCCGTCATTCATATTCCGGGTTAATAAAACTCATTCACATTGCAACGAGATAACTATCTATAGTATCAACAAGATAATCAACTCTACAAATAATTATGTAGTTGTAGGTAGGTATATTATATCTAACTGTGATAGATAAATATAGGTAACTGGATATTGTGTGGCGCCATCGAGTCTGCCTCTCATTGTAAATATGGAGTCTGCATAAGGTGCATGACCTCATGCAAGCTGGCAACTGTTATCCAATGTTTATACAGGACAGGATGGGTCACGTGGTGTTACGTGGCCAGAACTTGGCAGACGTTCAAGACAGTGTAACACTTATTTTACATGCTAGCCGGCGTGCATAGATGTGACCCAACTACAAGAAGGATACGTGCAGTGCTGTGAAATCGAATCGCAATGAGAACTGCTATTATTACCGGCGATAATTGGCATGCAGACTATTTTAGCTCTATTCTTAGACTGAGGTCCATTCACTTAATTAGCATCCTGGTTTATTAAAATGCAATGTTGTTTTTTATGTTTTGTAAACCTATCACAACTCGGTATAAATTAGATTCTCACGATTTTAACAATTCTCCAATCTTACTTACTTAGTTTTATACAAATGTCTACATTATCAATTTTGTTATTGGCCTCATTGATTGTGTTTTATCAGTTTTCTACCAATTCCCTAGAATACCTATTATATTTATAGCATTTGGTAAGATTATCATCATCATCATTATGCTGAATAAGTTCACTGCTGGACTTGATCTAAAACTTGGAGTTTCCCGTTATCTACAATGGCAGGTGGATTGGTAGCAGTGAAGTTGGTGATCAGGAGATGCACATGATGCGTGCCCTTAGTTAATTCTTCTACAGGAAGAGATGGAGGGGTTTTATTCCATTCCGGGACCACCACAGCTATTCCATAAAACACTCACCTTAAAACTGGAAGGCTTGTCATAGTTATACTGGTCCAACTGGTCTAGGGGATTGGTCATGGTGATGACATCGTTGACAATTTCAGGCGTCCTCAGGGTCGTGGTGGCCGCGTTCTCCGCGGTCAGAAGGTTGATCATCGCTGAGCTGAGATTGACGTTCACGCTCAGGTTGTAGGTTCCTTCGCCGTCAGTCCCCGCTGGAGCAGCGGGCGACGGAGACGTATCCTCGCACTTGATAGTGGGCACGGCAGAGCTCATGCTCGATGAATTCATTATATCCTTGTAAGGAGCCAGTTTCGCTTCTTTTTGGTAACGGGTCACAATAAAACTAAAGCACCTTATTCTAAGATCACGGTTACACTATCACTAGTTACAACTAAATATCACTGCTTGTGGTAAACTGGTTACGAATGGCACTTAATGTCTTCACGAGAAGTCTTCACGGGTAGCGTCCGTTCACTGTTTCACACCTGAAAAGAAAGAACGCATAGTTAGTTGCGCAATGTCAGTGATCAAATGTGCAATAGGAATGACTGTTTATGCACTTGTTCATAGGCATACGAACAGTGACTAGGTACCTACATTGCAAGTTTCTTAGAACATTGAATCATTAATGTTATTAAAATAAATTATAATCTTGGCTTGGTTTGTGTGCAAAATTTATCTGTAATTCCAAAATAACTGAGTAAAGTACAAGATTGTCCCAAAATCTGGTAAGCATCCGAAGGGCGCGCGGTTTCGCAATTGGCCAATTCGGCGAGCCACGCTTTCGCAAGAGCGCATGTGGCTGGTTTTTAATTAGAGCTATCCGAACGTTCTCGTCACGACCTCGGAGCCAGGATGCTACTCCAATAAAACGCTTTTTTACAGGCCCCAATTGAACGCGAGCTATAAAATTTAAACTACGCGCTTTTTACGACTCATTTTAACGCTCTTCCGTGTACCGTGTCGCCTCCATTGTTCGGCGTCAGTCGGCGAGGCGCGGGCTGCCGACGCCGCCGGGATTAGAAGACGCAGCGAGGACATGCGCGGATTAAGCAATTACCGAGTGCCACGAACCCGATGTAGCACGAGACAACATTATGTGGAAATTAGGGTGTTTCGCATAATCGGGGCACGACATTCATCAGCCATTCAAACGGGAGCTAAATCCGCTAGTTCCATATATAGACAGCCGACTCGAAAGCTGTTGCGCGCCTTGACCTGACGCATATCTGTGTATCTCATATCTGTCGCACGTAAACACAATAAAGCACTGAGTCGAACTAACCTACTTCTCTGAGGTTTGCTCATTCCGCTCGCGGACCGTGAGGAAAATATACCTTGTAGCCAGAAATGGAGCCAGATATGGCCAGGCATTCCCAAGGTTAAAGTGCTCTAGGAAAATAACATTCCAGTAAGATAGCAATAAACCACATTCAATGCTCATTGTATTTGGACGCAGAGCAGAATAATAAGCAGATTTATCCTTTTACTCAATTTACCTAACTAATAACTAATCAAACTAATTGACCTGCCTACTCGTATAAAACAAATAATGCAGCGTATATTTAAAATTTTGACGATTCGGCTAAATATTTTTACAAAGCACTTCAAAGACTATCGACTATCATATGAGTTCTAGGTAGTTCTAAAGTTGTGACGTAAAAAAGGAGGTACCTAAGTGCGAACCTTTCGCAATATTCAAATCCATGAATACATTGGTGGTCAGTTTGGTTAAACATCTAACTACTCCATTCCTTCTATTCAAACAGGCCTTGATTACAAAGAATTTGCGACTCAACCTGAAGTTTACTTAACAGAATACAGATAATTTTCTATGCTCTGTAAACATCTGAGTCCAAATTCAAATGTTTATTTGAAGTGAAAAGGCTTTTAAAAAGAAGCCATTTCACCTCCAGACTGTAAAGGCCTGCCCACATCTAGGCGATGGAGATGGCGATAAATGAAACACTGTCGAATTTGCTGGTAGCCATCGCAGATCGCTTAGATGTGTGGCACACGTGCACGATGTGGTAACACAGTAACATGGTGAAAACAGAAATCCATGAATGAGTTTAAAGCACCAATGCATATCAGAAAACGCTCTCCCATCGCCTAACAACGATATAAGGTGTATTGACACGAGCGAACAAACCGGGCTGACACCGCGTGGGCGCCAATAACTGCCTTATATCGATATGCAAATCACATTAGGTAGGACGTCCGTGCCCCAAAAGGGGGGAAGAAATAACACTAATGTATCCGCTCGGCGTAGCGTGGGCTTAGAATTAGTTTTTGAAATACCTAAAGCACTGCAGCGGTCTTTCTCCTTTTCTAACGTAGGTAATTTGATATCTTACTCGTGTTTGCATTGGTTTGTTCGCTTGCTTTCCCTAGCGAGTTTAGATAATATTTATTTGCAATCAACTTAGATGAGATCAGAAACTTAGATTATTATGAATTCTAGTTTAAACGGTGAAGAAAAACAAAGGACTCAACAAAAAAAAATTGCGAAAAATCTGTCAATACAATGCGTGAAACCGGCCATAAGAGTCACCATGAATTTCAAATGTTAGAAAGAAAGAGAGCAAAGGAAGCGGTAAGTTTGGATATTATTCACACATCCCTAATAGGAATCTCTGAGAGGCAGAATGCCTAAGGCTTAACTTACTTCACTGTTTCTTCCCGCGGGGTACCTACAGATATTCAATAGCTTGAAAGTTTTATTGACAACTCGTCCTATTTTCCCCGTCTTATGGAAATAAGCACGACTGCGCACTTCGCCATGAGTTCCCAAAGGGGTCGATCTGTTTCGCTTTAAAAGGGCATAAAAGTGCAGTAAAACCAGTCGGTTACGGCCTTTTGTCTTTGTTATGGTGTCGAGAAATGGGTGACCTAGTTTGGGGCGCACCCGCTGCGTAGTATGGTTAATGCGAGTCAACTTAATTGCATTTTTATGAGATATTTCATAAAGTTGGTTCAGTTTCAAAACGAGCTTTGTTCAGTTCTACAAAAAATGTGTACTTACAAGTACTTAGATAATTACTTAATTGGGACGAGATTGAGAACGTGTTTTTTTATACCTACAAAATGCTGATGGAACAGGCCCAACTAATGTTAAGTGGTTACCATCGTCTATAGCAAAGCATTGCCTCGTAGGTCACGCACGTCAGAACCGTGCCCTACGTGCACTTCCCTGCGTCCAGCAACTTGAGGCATACAGCTGTTCAGCCTCACGTGCCAGTAATTTCACCGGCACCCACACCCTTCAAACCGAAACACAGCAATGCTGCTTCACGGCAGAAATAAGCATGGTTGTAGTAATTCCCTGGACGAGCCCTTCACAAAGAACTCTACTACTACAAAACGAAACGAAACTAAAGTGTACGAAAGACCTTAATTTATTTAATTAGTAGGTACAGTTTATTATAATCTATATATCCTGTAGCCACGTACGGTCTACCTTGGACGGGCAACAGCATATTTTGTACCCACACAATGGATAATAATATAAATCAACAGTGTATGTTTAGACTCATTGTCATTCACATGTAGAGAACGTAATTTTTAGGGCTCCGTGCCTTAAAGGTAAAACGGGACCTTATTACTAAGACTCCGCTGTCCATCTGTCTGTCTGTCTGTCTGCCCGTCACCAGGGGTATCTCATGAACCGTTATACTCGTAGTTGACATTTTTACAGATTATGTATTTATGTTGCCACTATTACAACAAATACTAAAAAACAAAATAAAATAAATATTTAAGCGGCGCTGCAACAAATGTGATTTTTTGCTCCATATCTATAACGGTCGGTAACATATGAACAGGTAGATAATTTAAATATTCACATAATATGTTGTTAAGAATCCCCGTTTTAACTTTTTTATAGATAATGGTACCAGTCGTGTGCCAGTCCGACACGCACTTGGCTCGGTTTTTTACTAAGCGCGTCTGACATTACCAAAACAATGCACAACCATTTTGTTTCGGAACGGAAACAACACATTTTGAGATTTTAATCCGAATTTAGAAGAAGTAGACGGGCGTTTTTCTTTCAATTTTGAGTCGGTGTTCATTAGTACTTATGCCTGTTTTTACCTTATTTTTTGGGACATGATGAGAACCGATTTAAAATAGAAAAATCCAAATTATTATCAATAACCCTTGTGTAGGTTTTCATAGGTGATCCAGTAGGATAACCTTTGCTAGAATGTATACGAGTAGTTATAGAATAAGAAAATAACTTAGGTACCTACCTAAGCCTTTTCTACAACTCTCTCTGCGCAGCGCAGTGCGCACTCATGGCAATTTTAACGTTGTTTTGGCATATCTGTGCTAATTCTTGTAATTAAAACGAATATACGAACAAAAAGGATTTTTTATTAAGTATATTTCAAGAATGTGCGCACAATTTTACAGAATTTTAAACAATTTTAGAATCTACAGCAATTTTTCAGTTTTTTGCAATAAGTGACAAAAGTAGATTCACAATTTACATTACTGAATTTCTAGTTTTAATTCAGCAAAGAAATAATGGCAAGCTTGGTTTGCAGTCAAAGCGGATCTTCAATAAAGTTCAAATCTTTGATCAGAAGTGAGCAAATTTTAAACTATAAAAACCGGAATGTTAAATCACTTTTCTTACTGACAGTACATAAAACGTTTAGTACCAATCAGTACGGGACTAGAGTTTCGTAATGTATAATGGAAACAGAGGCGCTGGCGCTGTCCCACAATAGCCGCGATTAATTCAATATTGTCATGCCACCAGGCAACAGCTCAGCCATCAATAAAACTGTCTAACCTGGCACGAACCTGGGAACTTGCCTATTCACTACTACATAGAAATGTGTAATTAATTTGTCAGTCAGGATACCTTCGCTACAGTCACGGGCAATAAAATGGTTACACACACACAATATATTTTAAAATAGAGTACCTATCTTTGTAAAATTAATCAAACACATCAAACTGCCCCTCTTTTGTTTATGTTAAGTTTTGTTCATCCCAAGGTTGCCTGGTGGAGATCGCTGCTAGCAATAAGGCCGCCCATTGTATTACTGTGGCTGTTTATTTCTAAGCTAAAACTGTATCCTACTTACCTAGTGTGTCATTGTAATAAATAAAGAGTTTTCTATCTATCTAATGTTTCACTTGGACAAAGGCAAGAGTGATCTTTTAGGTAAGCGTGCTTCGATGTCGACCGCACGAGATTGTGGCCAAACGCAACTCTATAAATTGTAAAAAAAAAACAATAAATTTATGAAGTGAACAATTTTTTGCACGTGACTATAAAGCCTCCGTTCTTAACTAGGCATGTACAGGCAAGTTACCTATTGAATATTTTTTTCTAAGGCCTGAATGGAAATTCCTTCTGCAGTAGGTACATAACCTAAACCGGAGTTTTAATCGATCTTCATTCTTTTTAAGATTTTAATTACTTAACTACAAATGTATAAAAACACTTCAATAATTAGATAATTTGGCTCGATTTTTATGATTGCTCTCCGAATAAGGTCAAAGCCAATTAAAAATGTTATTTATTTATCGGTATTAGGAAGCACTTATCTGTCTTTAGTTTGTAACAGCGTCAATTAACTTGTTTAATTGAAATATGGGACTTCTTGGTACTTTACTACCTTTCTCCGGTTGATCTTACCTTTTAGTTTTCATAGAGCTGGCATAATGTCAAAACAGCCTAATTTTGTACGCGCACAAAGAAACTCCTGGGTGAATCAACTATTTTACCCACACTAAGGTCAGGCCAGAAATATTTTTTTGAAAAAAATAAACATGTATATTCTTTAATTCTATTTTGATTAGGGTATTAGAAATATTATCTACTTTAATAACCTAGAAGGGCAGCGACCTTTATTCATATTTTAGTCATTTTTTCTAAGAAACTACAGCACATACCCTCAAAATCTGTCACCTGAGTTACCTGCACTTAACCTTACATAAATGGTGAATGAAACATGAAAGCATTACTCATGTTTATTTATTTTCTCTTGCACGTATTAGATCAGGGTAACTTTATATTAAAAAGAAAATATAGAATAGTAAGTAAATGGTTTAATTACATCAATGTCTTTACAATTTACACTTTATTTAGCTAAATTATAGCTTTAGTCACGTTATTCAACACAAAACTACCTTACAGTAAAAATATATCAACTACAAAGAGATATAGCGAACTAGGTACTTATCTTAACAATCAAGGGGTGTACTCAGAGCCGAATTACATCGACAGTACACAGAACGAAACGATAACCTCCTCAGTCGAGTCTCAAGCCCAGAATAATCCACCGCCTCGCCTAGCCTCAGTCAGGCGACCCACATGACAGTTGATAGACAGCGCCCCCTATCGGCAATATCGTCATCCGTTCTGCGTAGCTTCTGACTACCAATAACAATTTATTGATATGATAAATTGTTATTAACTTCGAACAAATAATAATAAAATATAATATTATTTATCAAATAGTTTTAAACCAACTACATTGTTCTTATATTAAATAAAGTAAAATATCTTTTTATTTTAAACATTATAGACTATCCTTCTATCTTACTTCAATAATCATTATTATTTTAAAACAGATTTCTAAAAGCATTATCAATAAATTTTAGCCCCTATTATCTACTAGATACGACACGGCCATTCTGCAAAATACTTCGTCCCCGAAGTATCTCCAAGTATTTTCCAAACCCACTGGCTCACCTACGAGTCAGGGTGCTAGTGTGTACAAGTTCCTGGTATCACTTAGGCCAATAAAGTACTAAATAACCAGATATGAAATCTGAAAGCACAAGAATAATGTTAACATAAAAACTATTAAACATTCCTTAGCCAATTTACTCACCATACCTATGTAAGGAAAAATAATAAAGTACCATAAGTTAGGCTGTCATGCTAAGTTCCATTGCGAGTTGGCATCGCGATGTCCAAACAAAGGATCAGGCTAACTAGGTCTACCAACATTTATACAAATATCATCAAGCTCTGGCTGTCGACTGTCGTGCTCAGTTCCATCGCATAATCGCAACTACTACAATGTCCAAATGTCACACCAGTCCAACCGTACCTTTAGAAGAATCCCCCAATATTTTAACGTTTGTCTGTCGTGTTCAGTTCCATCACGTAATCGCAACTATCGCGATGTCCAAACTTTACACCAGCCCAACCGTAAAATTAAACAACCCATTTAGAAGAATTCCCCAATAATTTAACGTTTGTCTGTAGTCTAGTAAAGAACAAATCGCTTGGCCATTCTGCTTCCGTACTACTTACAAAATTGTATTGGAAAAAATATGGCACGAGCAATAAAAATGCGGGTACTCTCACAAAAGAAAATAAAAGTATTTCTTGGCAAAAATAAAACTTTTTCGGATAGGATACCGTTAGACACTATTTGGCCAAATCAATGCAGAGCCTAACAAGGCCTTACCTTCCTTTTACATCACTTGAAGTCCACTCCGTTTTATTCCAGATACATAAACGGCTTTGTATCATACTTCGGATAACGTAGGAATTGCCACATCATTTGTCAGTCGATAATGTCTCCAGTTTACGATATGGCACTTCACATTCTGGAATAAGAATAAATGTTAGTTTTCTGTGGGCAAAAGTTCTATCCCACGATCTGATATTAGATCAGGGTAACTTTATATTAAAAAGAAAATATAGAATAGTAAGTAAATGGTTTAATTACATCAATGTCTTTACAATTTACACTTTATTTAGCTAAATTATAGCTTTAGTCACGTTATTCAACACAAAACTACCTTACAGTAAAAATATATCAACTACAAAGAGATATAGCGAACTAGGTACTTATCTTAACAATCAAGGGGTGTACTCAGAGCTGAATTACATCGACAGTACACAGAACGAAACGATAACCTCCTCAGTCGAGTCTCAAGCCCAGAATAATCCACCGCCTCGCCTAGCCTCAGTCAGGCGACCCACATGACAGTTGATAGACAGCGCCCCCTATCGGCAATATCGTCATCCGTTCTGCGTAGCTTCTGACTACCAATAACAATTTATTGATATGATAAATTGTTATTAACTTCGAACAAATAATAATAAAATATAATATTATTTATCAAATAGTTTTAAACCAACTACATTGTTCTTATATTAAATAAAGTAAAATATCTTTTTATTTTAAACATTATAGACTATCCTTCTATCTTACTTCAATAATCATTATTATTTTAAAACAGATTTCTAAAAGCATTATCAATAAATTTTAGCCCCTATTATCTACTAGATACGACACACGCATAATCAAATACTTTGGCGAAATCAGTCTTTATATAATTCTAAAATTTAAGTACAAAATTAACTGACATTGGTCTTTTGCGTTACCTTTATACAAAAAATAATAGCTAATACTTAATAAAATTAAATACAAAAGTAATACAAATGGAAAAATTTTTTTATAGAAGCTCACCAATTTTAAAAATATAGTACTGCTAATTTAAAAATATAATGGAAAGAAATTAGCGTATTATGATCAAAAATGTAATGTTTTTATTAGGGACAATAAGTAACTCCAGAGACAAATTTGGGTAACGCTTAAGACATTCTATAGAAATATTGGACTACACATTATTAAATAAACACCTAATCACAATTTGTGATAAAAAATCAAAAAATAAACAACAAATCAACAATAACAATCATTTCGGATATTCGTATGTCACTTTTCGAAGATATCAATCGGGGTTTCAAATTTGTATTGCCCATTTGCCAAAAAGGCCGTTCTAAAAAGGTAGATTCTAGGTACCTGGATAAGTATAAGGTAAGTAGGTTATGAAAATTAGTTAATTTTACTTTATACGGTACAAGCTAATCTCACTAAGAACGTGAATGTCTTAGGAGTTACCAATAATGTCTATGGAGTTACCGCCAATGTAACTCAGTATAAGAGGAACTCAGCAGACATTTGGTGTATTTTCATGAATATTCCACATTATAATTTGATTATAGTACTAGGCGTAAACTTTAATTGAAAACATATGTTAGGTACTACAAAAATATCTAATTATATTAAATAAATAATAAACTTACATCGAGAAATCGCGGTTACTCAGCTGACGACACAAAAAGGCACGCACTCCCTTCGAACGTTCTCCGCGGACTGGCGGCTCGACGACGTCATCAAAAGACACCGCCGAGCCTCACCAACGAAAGCAAACACAAATGAAGCTACCTACGGCAAACAGTGCCATCTATGTGTTTCCGGGTGAAATTTATGAGTGTAACTCAGCATACGAAGGTAAAATCATTCTAGTTAGGGACACAGCTTAGCGATTTTTTTTTGGAAAAGTGAATTGGGCTATTCCAATTTTTTTATGCACACGATAAACTATAACATACTGACTTGTTGTATAATAAGAATCAACCGAAAGTAAGAAGTATAAGTTAATTTAAAATAAAGTTCACATAGTGAATGCGGTCTTCGGACAGGAAAATTTTGTATGGAGCGAATATTGCGAGCCAAGTGTGGGTAAAATAGTTGATTCACCCTCCTCTTTCTTTACTGTCGGTAGAACTCTAGCGTAGGTTTTAAAAAAACCTTGAGACATTATTGTGCCTGTTCTGATGAAGGCCAATAGCATCACTTTGAAAGTCACAAGAAGCTCGGCTAATGATCCCAACCGCTCGTGTTCCTTTTTCAAATTCAAGTCCATGAAAGCACGTTCTGTTTTTAGCGTGGCAACAACATCAAAAGCGTGCGTCCTTGACACTCAGCAGCGGACAAAAACTATCAGTCGTAATTTCGGCGCGGTTGGTGGGTGTGTTTCGTCCAAAGACACGCACACACCCGCATTTCCCATGCCACAGAGCACACAACATGCAGAGCGTACTCGCGTATTTTTACTCAACGCACACTGCTTCAGGGAGTCAAGCCAGAGGTCAACAATTTGGGCTCTCAATTTGTTTGACTACTTTGATACGTTTGGGGCACCTACGCACAATCTAAAATTAAACCTTTTATCGTTTGCATAGTATAAGTACCTTGTTTACCTAGCACTTAGGTAGTCAGACTAAGGTAGAATCGTTTTCTGAGATGTATGTTTTTATGACAAAAGTAATAAAAGTATGATCACTTTTAATAGTACTTATTGCATGACAGTTAATGTTAACAAATAGGCGATAATAATAAAATTCAATAATTTAATTATTTTCGCAACATAACCAAGAACCTTGAATAATATTATCCACGCCTATAACATAAACCATATTAAATAATAATATGTTAGTTACCTACACGCTGATTGTGACTGAATGATTTTCAATGCCCGAAGGCAAAGATACTCGATAAAGTAATTGCATGCTGTATTGTCTTTCTCGGTAAGAAGGTTGCCTATAAACGGCTACAAACTACATTATGTTATGGGTAATTTCTTGGAACATCTTGCATTCAATGACTTAGACGTGATTTGGCAAACCGAATGGGCTAAACTGGCAAACTGGCGCCTTCAAAATAGATGTAAAATTATTTTACGAAAGAGGTTTTTAAGTAAAAATCTAGCGTTTTAATACAATGAGACATCTGTCTTTTCTATCACCATTATCTATGGTACACCATACCCCCACCGGCGCCACAATAAAGGAGTTCGTATCGTACAGATAGGCCCCCATCTATACCTATGTATGTCTATAATTTACTTAGTTGGATGTGTAAGGAACAAAGGAAATGCCGCCGCAGATTATGTAAGTGTTGATGTGGCCATGTATCGTTCATCCGAAGTTTGGGACCGAACCGAACCATAGACGGCGTATACATTTGCAATGCAAAACGTATGAAATCGTCGCCTACATTCGTAATGATAGCTGTATTGTCTTTCAGTTATGGATCCAAAATAATAAAACTTTTACTGAGGCGAAGGTTTGCCAAAAAATATCGGATTTCATAAATCAATTTGTCGATACGTTTTATAAATTATAGCAAGCTTTGATTGTAAGTACTGGTTTTTTAGTCGTGGGAACCTGAAAATACTTTCTGTAAGAAATAATGGTATTCGAGTAGTATATTTAGGAGGTAGGTACTAACTTTTAAAAATATGAATATTTATTGAAGTGCTGATTTTTTTGTTAGTGTTAGTAGGTCATCCTGAAAATAGTACTTCTTTTTGTAAGAAATACTATTATGCGAAGGCATGTAAAGGTAATAATTTCCCTTATTTTATAGCGCACGTTTCGCGGAAAAACTGCAACTATTGATCACTTGCACTTTGTTGTGTGACCTCGTACATTTTACGACAGGAAACCAATAAAACGTTATACCTGGATACACACAAAGCTTAGATAATTACAATGAACTAGCCCATACAGTTGGCGACATCAGTCTTTAAACCTCTATCGAATGTGGCCAAAACTTGATACGAGTCGTAATGAAGTAACTAACGTAAAAATGTTTGGTTCAGCCCTGCTGCATTTGTTTTAACTTTTTCGTTATTTTTAACAATCATTTTTGTAATTAAGTTATAAAAATTAATGCATGGCTGTCTGTAGGTAGGTAATTAACTTTATCTACAGATCTATTGAATACTCCAACAATGTTAGAGGGCACTGGATCATGACTTACAGTCTTTTAACTAGTTTGAAAGCTAAACAGATTACAAATATTACTGAAAATTTAAAAATTATCATCCTTAACATATAATTATAACTTCCTGTGAAAAATGCATGCACGGTTCAAGATATCAATTCATCAAGATGACTCAATGGAACGCTTCCGTCTGGTACTGATTTGCATCAGTTGAGCTATCTCTAGATCGTTTGTTACTCATCTAGCAGGTCTTTTACAAAATATTTTATAAATATTTGTTTAATTGTAAGTTTCTTTATGTAAATAAATGTACAGTCAATTACGTACTCTGCCGATACTGAAATTAAAATATTTAATCTTTTTTCTTTTTGTAGTCGACTGTATTTGTAGGCTAGTGGGATTGGCATTGTGCTACAGTAGACTACAATACTGAGTCTTCATGCAGAGCTAAAGTTAATCATTATCACGCGGAAGGTCGCTACTTCGCTACGGTGCAACTAATCTGTTTATAATTAGTTTCCATGTTTACAGCTGAATATATGAATAAATACAGTAATTTTTCCAAGTGCTTGTTTTTAGATTTTTATCGTGAATAAATAGACAGAATGAATTAAAATAATCATTAACATATTTTAATCATATTATGTATAGAGTCTGTTCAGAAAGAGAACCGTCGTGGCCAAATTGAGAACTAACGTTTCGATTTTTATATGGCAGCTCATCCCTTTCTTTCTGTCAGAATTTTGCATCATAAAAATTAAATAAAGGAATAGTACACTAGTTGTGATAGGATCAAAACGCAACAGACTCGCTATTGTATTGCCCACTAAACAAAAAAGGTGATTAAGCACAGCAGCGCCCTCTAATCCCACGACGACGGTTCTCTTTCTGAACAGACTCTACTAAGTATTTCTATTAGGTATTCTGTGATCATAACTAAACAGTCCACCGTTTGTTTTACAGGGCAACCATTCATACACAACATACCTACTCCATCTCAGGTACAGATGAAAAACAGATTATAGTAACCGCTATCAGACCGATAAAAATCCATCTATTTTTGACAAGTCGAAACGCAAAGACGGATAGATTGTTTTCTTTCTGACAGACGCTAGACAGAGATGGTAAATCACCCTTAAAAAATTTAACATCAATAACACAACAAAAATATATTGTGAAATCTTTAAAAAAATGACACCCATACAATGTCCTAACGGGACGCTCTTGTAAGGCTTGAGTAGGACGTGAACCTGCGCACGAGTCGTTACTTAGCCTACTTTACGAGGCTTTATTGCAAAAAAACATGTAAGGGACATTTTGAGGACGTTTTGCGAACAATGTAATATAATACGATACGGTCAGATTATACCGTCTTAACTCAAAAAGGAGGTCGAAATAACAATGAGATCCAAGCCTCGAATAATATTCAGATTTTCAGTAATATTGGAATAAAAATCTTGATGGAAATTCGTATTTTGGAATCGCGAAACACCGAAATGAACTTCAGTTCCTTAGATAATACCAACAAAATTCTGACTGGGTCGACCAGTGACAATCTGTGATAATGGATTTCAAGTTAGACAATAAGACTGCAGGTAAGGCTTTCAAAGTTACTAAGCTTTTCTTTCTTCCAATTTGACTACAGTACCTAAGTAACTATTTTTGATATTTTTTTAGATACTTATTTCTAAATGTTCAGGATAATAAATTGATGAAAATCTTTTGATGGCAGGTTGTTTTTTGATTGAACATTGTAACGACGTAGTGTACTAGTCAAAGAAAGCAAAGACTATACTGGTTATATTTATTACTAGCTGACACCCGCGACTTCGTCCGCGTGGTTAGTATAAAGTCATAGTTTGAGTTCGTTTTAAAGAAACTATTTCATGGTGGAAAGCGGACAACTATTGATATGTTTTCACTGTTTTTTGCTTATATTTTGAGAGTTATTTTTCGTGAATTTGCCTTAGTGGCTAAGTTGGGTTATGTATGCGTTGGTTTTACATGACCAAGTTCTGGTTACCTTAGTTTTGAGTTTGCATTCAAAACTATATAAAGTGTGTTCGAAAGATGGTAACTGCTGTTGTAGCCGATTTTTTTCAGCTTTGTTTAGTTTTGGTATGAAAGGTGCTTCCCGCGATTTTGTCTTGGTGGTTATCATCGGTTTTTTTGTAAACATTTGTGTGTATTAAAACCTGGTGACAAATGCTGCGGTAGCTGAATTTTTTTAAATGTTTTTTTGCGTATTTTGTAAAGCTCTTTTTCGTGATTTTGTTTTAGTGGCTAATTTGGGCTATCGTATTCGTTGGTGTACAATTGAATCTTGTTTTTTTAGTTTGATATGATCAAATGCAAGTTACCATCGTTTTGAGCTTGTACTTTAGAGTGTATTTGAATTTGAAGGTGAGTGCTGTTGTAGCCGTTTTTTTTCAGCGGTGTTTAGTTTAAGTATGATAGATGATTCCCGCGATTTTGTCTTGGTGGTTATCATCGGTTTTTTTGTAAACATTTGTGTGTATTAAAACCTGGTGACAAATGCTGCGGTAGCTGAAAATTTTTTAATGTTTTTTTTTGCGTATTTTGTAAAGCTATTTTTTGTGATTTTATGTTATATTAGTGGCTTATTTGGGGTTTCGTATGCATGTTGGTGTATAATCGAATCTGAATTTTTAATTTGACATGACCAACTGCTGGTTACCATAGTTTTGAGCATGTACTTTAGAGTGTCTTTGAATTTGAAGGCGAGTGCTGTTGTAGCCAATTTCTTTCAGAGGTGTTTAGTTTAAGTTTGATAGATAATTCCCGCAATTTTATCTAAGTGATTATCTTTGGTTTTATTGTAAACCTTTGTGTGTATTCAAACCTGGTGACAGATGCTGCGGTAGCTGGAAATTTTTTAATGTTTTTTTTTGCGTATTTTGTAAAGCTATTTTTTGTGATTTTTTGTTATATTAGTGGCTTATTTGGGGTTTCGTATGCATGTTGGTGTATGATCGAATCTGGTTTTTTTAGTTTGACATGATCAAATGCAAGTTACCATAGTTTTGAGCTTGTACTTTAGAATGTATTTGAATTTGAAGGCGAGTTCTGTTGTAGCTGTTTTTTTTCAGCGGTGTTTAGTTTAAGTATGATAGATGATTCCCGCAATTTTGTCTTGGTGGTTATCATCGGTTTTTTTTAAACATTTGTGTGTATTAAAACCTGGTGATAAATGCTGCGGTAGCAGAAATTTTTTTAACGTTTTTTTTTGCGTATTTTGTAAAGCTATTTTTTGTGATTTTATGTTATATTAGTGGCTAATTTTGGGTTTCGTATGCGTGTTGGTGTATAATCGAATCAATTTTTTTAATTTGACTTGACCAACTGCTGGTTACCATAGTTTTGAGCATGTACTTTAGAGTGTATTTAAATTTGAAGGCGAGTGCTGTTGTAGCCAATTTTTTCAGCGGTGTTTAGTTTAAGTATGATAGATGATTCCTGCGATTTGTCTTGGTGGTTATCATCGGTTTTTTGTAAACATTTGTGTGTATTAAAACCTGGTGACAAATGCTGCGGGAGCTGAAAATTTTTTAATGTTTTTTTTTTTTAAGTATTTTGTAAAGCTATTTTTTGTGATTTTATGTTATATTAGTGGCTAATTTGGGGTTTCGTATGCGTGTTGGTGTATAATCAAATCAGATTTTTAATTTGACATGACCAACTGCTGGTTACCATAGTTTTGAGCATGTACTTTAGAGTGTATTTGAATTTGAAGACAGGTGCTGTTGTACCCGATTTTTCTCAGCGGTGTTTAGTTTAAGTATGATAGATGATTCCCGCAATTTTGTCTAAGTGGTTTATCATTGGTTTTTTTGTAAACTTTTGTGTGTATTCAAACCTGGTGACAGATGCTGCGGTAGCTGAAAAATTTTTAATGTTTTTTTTTGCGTATTTTGTAAGGCAATTTCTTGTGATTTTATGTTATATTAGTGGCTAATTTAGGGTTTCGTCTGCGTGTTGGTGTATAATCGAATCAGGTTTTTTTAATTTGACATGACCAGCAAGGGCGGATCCAGGGGGGGGGTCATGGGGGTCATGACCCCCCCCTGAGGTGGACCACTAATTGTACATAATGATTTTGTATTATATATTTTGTCACCATACAAATTTTATGTAACTACATACCTTCAATATTTAATTAATTTAATCTAAATATATGAAACTCTTACGCTACTGACTGACTGACTGACAATCAACGCACAGCCTAGGCCGTTAGTCCTAGAAGCATGAAACTTGGAGGGTGTGTTCCTTTTATAATGTAGAGGTTCACTAAGAAGGGAAATTGTAAAAAGTAAAAATCAAAGTAAAGTTAGAAGCATGAAACTTGGACAATAATACATACAGGGTGGCCCAAAAGCTGTGGATCAAACGCAACTAGGGGTTAGATGGGGTCATCAGCTGCAAAAAGTTGTTCTACGGGAGGTCCTTAAGGTCAACTCCTGTAGAGTTATAATTTATTTTGTGTTTTATTAGAAAATTGACTTATTTAACTAATTCTTATTAAAATTCGAAAAAATCTACATCCTGTATTTTTTCTATTATTTTCACTAGATTGGTACTACCTGATGAGCCCTTGCGTTAGACATGCTATTTATGGTTGTTTATTGGGTGTGTTGAAGATTATTAAGTTTTACGATTTTCTTTTTTCTCAAATCATAACTTTTTATTTACTTCGGACCCCACTGTGAAAAAAATATACTCTACCAAAAAGTGACCCTTTATTACAAGTTTTGGCGCGTTTTGGCAATACGAAGTTATTATGTGTTAAGTTTTTCAAGTGTACAATAAAGAATAAATATTTTTAAGTACAGTAGGTACTTACGTACATTAATAACATACCTACTTTTTAGGGTTCCGTAAGATTCGTCATGTCTGTCTGTCTGTCCGTCCGTATGTCAGCCATTTTTCTCCGAAACCGTAAGAGCTAGACTGATGAAACTTGGCGAGTAGATGTATTCTGTGAAGGTTGTTCGATTCCGATACAAACTGAATTAACACAACTATGGGCAAACAAAGTATAAATGTACACTGAAATAGCTGTAATAGAATTTTACAGTGGTCTTTATTGCCGGCCAGTTATATAAAGTTGGAGAAAACTGTAGGATAACAGAAATATTAATAAAAAAGCAGCCAAGTGCGAGTCAGACTCGCCCATGAAGGGTTCCGTAGCATCAAGTAACATAATATAAAGGTTCTTGTAGTTCGTCGAAAGGTAAATTGCGGTTTACGATTTATGACGTATAAAAAAAAACTACTGGCTAGATCTCGTTCAAACCAAATATCGTTGAAAGTTTGCATAGTAATGTACATCATATATTTTTTTTAGTTTTATCATTCTCTTATTTTAGAAGTTAGAGTGGGGTGGACCAACTTTTTTCCACTTTGGAAGTGTCTCTCGCGCAAACTATTCAGTTTAGAAAAAAGCAGCCAAGTGCGAGTCGGACTCGCCCATGAAGGGTTCCGTAGCATCAAGTAATATAATATAAAGGTTCTTGTAGTTCGTCGAAAGGTAAATTGCGGTTTACGATTTATGACGTATAAAAAAAAAATACTGACTAGATCTCGTTCAAACCAAATATCGTTGAAAGTTTGCATAGTAATGTACAACATATATTTTTTTTAGTTTTATCATTCCCTTATTTTAGAAGTTAGAGGGGGGGGGACCAACTTTTTTCAACTTTTGAAGTGTCTCTCGCGCAAACTATTCAGTTTAGAAAAAAACGATATTAGAAACCTCAACATCATTTTTGAAGACCTATTCATAGATACCCCACACGTATGGGTACGATGAAAAACATTTTTTTGAGTATCAGTTTGAAGTATGGGGACCCCCAAAATTTATAGTTTTTTTTCTATTTTTGTGTAAAAAACTTAATGCGGTTTACAGAATACATCTACTCGCCAAGTTTCATCAGTGTAGCTCTTATGGTTTTGGAGAAAAATGGCTGTGACACGGTCGGACAGACAGACAGACAGACATGACGAATCTATAAGGGTTCCGTTTTTGCCATTTGGCTACGGAACCCTAAAAAACGATATTAGAAACCTCAACATCATTTTTGAAGGCCTATTCATAGATACCCCACACGTATGGGTTTGATGAAAAATGCTTTTTTGAGTTTCAGTTTCAAGTATGGGGACCCCCAAAATTAATAGTTTTTTTTCTATTTTTGTGTAAAAATCTTAATGCGGTTCACAGAATACATCTACTCACCAAGTTTCATCAGTTTAGCTCTTACGGTTTCGGAGAAAAATGGCTGTGACATACGGACGGACGGACAGACAGACAGACAGACATGACGAATCTATAAGGGTTCCGTTTTTGCCATTTGGCTACGGAACCCTAAAAACCAAAAAAGTAATTTTTTCGTCATTCTTTCTAACGGGTACTAGCTTTTAGCATAGAGTCAATTTTGTACATCACTGTTTCAAAATAGACGTATAAGTCTGTTAGTTCTTTTTCTGAAGCCCCGACTGCCACGACCAACGGCTGACACTCCAACTTTATATAACTGGCCGGTAATAAGGACCACTGTAAAAGCCTATTACAGCTATTTCAGTGTACATTAATACTTTATTCGCCCATTGTGTAAATAAGGTTTGTATGGAAATCGTACCCCCTTAAGATTTTTACACAAAAATAGAAAAAAAAACTATAAATTTTGGAGGTCCCCATACTTGAAACTGAAACTCAATTTTTTTTTTTCATCAAACCCCTACGTGTGGGGTATCTACTATGAATAGGTCTTTAAAAATGATGTTGAGGTTTTTAATATCGTTTTTTCTAAACTTAATAGTTTGTGCGAGAGACACTTCCAAAGTGGAAAAAAGTTGGTCCCCCCCCCTCTAACTTCTAAAATAGGAGAAAGATAAAACTAAAAAAAATATATGTTGTACATTACTATGCAAACTTTCAACGATATTTGGTTTGAATGAGATCTAGTCAGTCGTTCGTAAACCGCAATTTACCTTTCGACGAACTACAAGAACTTATATGTATGTACATTATTATGTTACTTGTTGCTACAGAACCCTTCATGGGCGAGTCCGACTCGCACTTGGCCGCTTTTTTACTTGTATCTATTGTTATCAAAATTAAATTATAAGTTCTTGACTTGACCACGACTATGTGACCCCCTCCTGGCGCCAAAGCTGGATCCGCCCTTGATGACCAGCTGGTTACCATAGTTTTGAGCATGTACTTTAGCCGTTTTTTGAAGCGGTGCGGTGTTTAGTTTCGGTACGATAGGTGTTTTCCGCGATTTTGTCTTAGTGGTTACGGTGGGGTTAATGTAAACTTTTGTGTGTATTCAAATTTGGTAACAGATGCCGCGGTAGCACATTTTTTTTTACTGTTTTTTTGCGTATTTTGTAAAGCAATTTTTTGTGAATTTTCATGAAACTTTTTTCCTTTTTTTTCTTCTTTTAGGTGAATAATTTTCCAATTTTCTTTCTTAATGCACCTTTGCTCTATAAGAGCAACACATCTTCCAAGTTTCATGCTTCTAGGACCAATGGTTTAGGCTGTGCGTTGATTTTTCTTTAAACCATTTTTCCCCTTTTTCTCCTCTTCGGGAAATAATTTTCCAATTTCCTTTCTTAGTACACCTCTACGTTATAAGAGGAACATACCCACCAAGTTTCATGCTTCTAGGACTAACGGTTTAGGCTGTGCGTTGATTGTCAGTCAGTCAGTCAGTCAGTCAGTAACGAAAGAGTTTTATATATTTAGAAGATGTTGGTAGTTAGTTGGTTTTTTGTCTATACATAACTCGCTAGGTGCCGTAGGTCACGAATTAGCGAGGTGTCTATTAGACACGTACAGAAACTGGTTTGGCTACTATACCTCGTCAATGGTAGAGTGAGATCACTTCCTAATATAACATTTTATAATTCTATCTAATTTCTATGTTTAATAGGACTCCACTACAAGTACGTCTTTTGTTATGTCTGACGTGCCTTCAAGTATTCAATTCGATGTCTGACGAGTATTCAATTCGGGAAACCAAGAAACGAAAACCGAACTGTAAGCATGGGTATATTTAGGTATATTCGAGTTCTGGATTACTATCATTCTAAATAATTTCAGTCTTCGAATTAAATTTGATTATTCCAGACCATTCAAGAACCTTATAGAACATTATAGAGCGTCTATGAGCATTCTATTCTCGTCATAGCCAAGAATTTTTAGAAAAATATATAAGTGATAGAAAAGGATAGACATAGAGAATTCCCCACGTGTTAGAAAAAGATAGACATAGATTTCGAAACTTTAGCCCCTTAATTTACAATAACACCCAAATATTGAATATAAACTATCCTATCTTTTAAGTTTAATATGGTCCATTAGACGGTTACAAAATTTTATCAAAATCCGTTCAGTAGTTTCGGAGTTTAACGCGTTCTAAATTAGGACAGGATTTTTTATATAATATAGATAAATAAATATTATAGACAATTCACACAACACTATCTAGTCTCAAACTAAGCAGAGCTTGTACTATGGAAACCAGATAGCTGATATAATACATATATACCTTTTTTTTTTGTAAATACATACTTAGAATAAAATATAACACCTAGACAGAGAACAAACATCTGTGTTCACCACACAAATATCTGTTCTCGGTGGGGATCGAACCCACGACCTACGGCTCAGAAGGCAGAGCTACTACCAACTGAGCTGAGAGGGCAGTAAATATATACACCTAATATATACCTAGAATATACAAAAAATGTACTTGCGTGCCTGGTTTGGCATTATAACTTTTATCTCTACCGTTCTCTCATCTCAAGAATGTTGTGGGTGTGGGGGACCTGTTATTTTATGATCCTTTCAAAAAGAAATCGCAATAAATCCGAAGTAGGTACATAAAGCGATCAAAAAACCTAGGTAGCTTACAGTAACATGTTTGGCTAGGTATTTCGTATCTTGTCCGATATTTTTGGATGTTTTCATGTTTCTAATGTAAATATTGTTCTAAGCGTAAGTAAGTACTCGTATGATTTATGGATTATTTAACTTGCTATGTTTATTTTGTGCCGGGCGCCGAGTTTCATCACCGTTATCGAGATATTGGACCGTTTTACGAAATAAGCATACATAGTGATTATATTTATCTACTAAAAGGTCATACATAGCAAAGACTATGGAAAACAAGTAGACTGACAATCTCATCCAAGAAAACGTGCATCGATAAATGATTGCCTACAATGACGCTAGATGTCGCTGATCGTTTTGAATCTGATAAAAACGAGTGAAATGGTTTTTACAGTATTCGCAACAATAGGTTAGCTAACTAATTGATATTGTAGTACGACAAAAAATAGAGAGATGGCGTTAATCTGAGTGGCGTTACTTAAACTTGCGGCGTTGCCAGCTTTCGATGGAGCAAAAACAGGGTAGAGTGTGACGCGACGTTGTCAGCTAGTGTACGGAGATTTTATTTTGATGTTTTTAGTTTGTTCCAAGGATTAAGGTCATTGCTTAATTGCTAACAAGTTGCGCTGAAGCGTCAAAGTGACACTCAGGCAGGACAGGCAGGACCAACCTGGATTTTTAAAAACATTGGGTTATGTAATAACTTGTTACCTATTTGTAAAATCTTATGCGTAAGTTGTTAGGCAAAGTAAAAAGGCACACCACAATAACGTGTTAGGTATTTATTTTGTTGTGTATGCAAATAAGTTTAAAGATTTAGCATGGAGTTTTAGTTGAGTGATGACTATGACATTTAGTAACAACCTACCGTCTACATACATTGTAGATTGAAGGTATGTACACAATACAAACTGAATGATTTACACACCCATTTTTAGGGTTCCGTAGCCAAATGGCAAAAGCAGAACCCTTATAGATTCGTCATGTTTGTCTGTCTGTCTGTCTGTCCGTCCGTATGTCACAGCCATTTTTCTCCAAAACCGTAAGTGATGAAACTTGGCGAGTAGATGTATTTTGTTAACCGCATTAAGATTTTGACACAAAAATAGAAAAAAAAACTATAAATTTTGGGGGTCCTCATACTTGAAACTGAAACTATAAAAATGTTTTTCATCGGTCCCATACGTGTGGGGTATTTATGAATAGGTCTTCAAAAATGATGTTGAGGTTTATAATATAGTTTTTTTCTAAACTGAATAGTTTGCGCGAGAGACACTTCCAATGTGGAAAAAAGTTGGTCCCCCCCTCTTAACTTCTAAAATAAGAAAATGATAAAACTAAAAAAATATATGGTATACATTACTATGCAAACTTTCAACGATATTTGGTTTGAACGAGATCTAGTCAGTAGTTTTTTTTTATACGTCATAAATCGTAAACCGCAATTTACCTTTCGACGAACTACAAAAACCTTTATATTATGTTACTTGATGCTACGGAACCCTTCATGGGCGAGTCCGACTTGCACTTGGCTGCTTTTTAAATTGCCCGAAAATTGAGTTTCGTTGTTAGCGTGTTTTCCTCGTGTTTATTGTTTAAAGTTTTTTCCGTTTTTCTTAAGAGGGTACCGAGCAAAATAGTGACACAAGCCGAGCAGCAAACGCGATCTATTGTGTATGCGCATTGAGCTGCGAACAGGTGAAATATGATAACTCAATTTTATTATTATTTGTGCTTTTTACCGTCAAAACAAAGTTTTTTGCATGTTTTTTGCATGCACCATGATCACGGTTGAACTTCAACCGTGATCATGGTGCATGCAACTGTGCCGAAATATCGGATCAACTCATCAAAATTTAATCATGGTAAATATCCCGTTGTTTCATAAAAATAGTCTTCTTATGAATGTTTATGAGTGTGCGTGAGGGCGACGCATCAGCTGTGGTCTCGCAGGCACCTGTGCGCGCGGCCACCAGTGGGGAGGTGGTAGTGACGGCGCGGGAGCAGGCGTGGCGGGGCAGGTAGCTGGAGGCGGGGGCGGGGGAGCAGCTCAGCTGTTCCAGTGCACACTCAGAACATTGATGCTTCGAAAGACAGAATCCGTGAACACACGAACCTAGCGGTGTTACGGTGGCACAAGGTTCATTTTTGCAGAGCATTATTGTCTTTATTGGCGCGATGCAATGGTAATTGTCCTCACCAATTAATAACTTTGTTTTTACATTATCACTACACGAAATGAGACAGTTCATATGTAAATTTAGTTCATCACTTTTTCTCGCACTTAGTTCTCGCAGAATTATTGTTTATGTTTGTAACTTTGCACTTTTTATCAGCTACAGATTTTTGTCGATTCTTCGTTACATTTTTACGATTGATCTCGTGTAGGCTGGTATAAATAACTGCGTTGGTCTATGTCTTTTGCGTGCGCTTTTTTCTAAGGCTGCTAGGTATGTCCGCGGCTAACTTTTGCCCGAGTAAAAACTTTTCAAATTGAAAGTAATTTTTGTTGTATCTTTTTTGAAGTGATTTTGGTTTTTCAGTCTACGTAAATATGATCCTTCGCGTATTCTATATTCAAAAGTAAGGACAATATTTCCACGCATGTTTAAGAAAAATATAGTTATAGAGGTCTTCTAAAGTGCTTTAAGGTTTATTCCTACTAGAATAAAGAAACTAACCAAAGTCGAGGGCGGCAGTTAGTCTACTTGCAATAAAAAAATAATTTTTCATTAGCGCCATCTATTTTAAAAAAGCATCACTTAGTATGTACCTTACAAAATACCACTACGCCACGCCATCTATCAATAGGTATATGAACATTGAAAATATTGCTCTTTCCAGGCTATTTGCCAGCGCCATCTAGAAATAGCCCGGAATTTTACCATTTTTTGAGTCACAAAATTTTGTTCTCTATTAGCAGTCTACTTGTTTTCCTTAGTCTATGTACATAGTACAAGAACTACCGCTCTCAAAGGCGGTCTTTGGCGGATGGCACATGCTAAAATGTATGACATTATTCACTGAGGAAAATGTCTTTTTTATACTATTCTCACACCAGCACCTGGCTTTGCTAAGCAACAGTGGATGTGAAACACTTCAAAGTCAACCCCTCTATATTAGAGGAACCGATGTCTTTCTTCTCATTTGCGCTTCATTGCTTAGTCTTATTATACCACGATTGAGATTGTTTCTTGAATTTGCTTCTACGAAAGAACTAAGAAACAACGAAAGCACATTGCTTTTGCGTGGCGTTTGTAATACTAACGGAACACCAAAAACCTTACCAATTTCTTGAGGTTTGGGGTTTTTAAAGTCGAGGGTGTACGATAAAGTATCTATGGGATCTCCCTATAGGCACATTGTTTACTCGTATTTTATTGTTAAGTAGGAAAGGTTCTAGAGGTTAGAAAGTTAGGTATGAAAGTTATGAAAACCTATAACTATTCAAACTACAAACATAGTCTACTTACATAGATATAATGTAGGTAAATGAACTCCAAGACAATAAAGCACTCCACAGCTAGTTAGATATAGGTCCCACTACAAGTATTCACGTAGAAGCACTAAAACGGTGACCTATATCTTCGCTATGTCCTAATCTATGCAGCCCACACTAAAACGTGCTCGACTTGAATACCACTCACTGATAAAAAGTAGGTATCTAGTAGGTAGGTACTTTTTGGTACCTTACTTATCAAATTTGTGTAGGTAGGCAACTGCTGTATAAGGCTAACTTTGAAAACGCAAATAAAAAAACATTGATAGAGTCAATTTTTAGCAAGGTTTTGAGTTTTGTATGTTTTTTAAAACAATTTACACCAGTGAAGCGACAGCGTAGCGTAGCTTTTTGGTATGGAAAGGGAAGGTCGTGGGTTCAAATCCCGCTCTGCTCTTAACTTTTAGGACATTTAAAAAATCTTTGGAGCTTATACAAGGTTTTACAATTTTTAAAAGACAATGTACTTCTTCAGGCTAATGAGATGATGATGAAAGAGAATGCAACCAAATGCACGTACGATACCGGAAAATATTTAGTTGGAGCAATATGAAATTAAAACAAACAAGGCCTTTTTCAATTATAGAATCAAAAAATAAGGAAAGAACAGTTCATTTATGATTTGACGAGCCACCCACTCCGGTTTAGTGTTTTTGAGCATAAATTATGAAATATTATTAAAAATGGCTATAACATAATAAATCTTGAGATAAACTGGCGTTTTTAAACCTAGATGAATATCCGTTGACAAACTAGAGTATCATTGATAAGTGTCAAATCAGCGCTTGAGAATCTCAAGTCATGATTGTGCATTGTGAAATAAGGGCCTGAGGGCCTGACATTGGTATCTACCCACATACCAAATATACGGTACCTACTTATTTCTCTCACCAATCTTCACTGACAAATGGTAGATCTATGAAGTGTTGAACGGACGATTTTGTGAAGTGGCAAAAAATCTACGTATAGAGAAAGTTAAAGATCATTCGTCCTGAAATTATATGAATATTGTGTACATTAAACTTATCGCCATATATCTCTAACTAGCGGCTGACCGTGGCTTCGCTCGCCCCGTTCCCGATACTTTTTTGGGATAAAAAGTATCTTATATCCATAGCTATAGCTCCTAGTTCTAAGCCTCTTCTCGCTCCCCACCAAGGTTCAACCATTCTAAGTTATAAATAGTGTAACTAACATGACTTTATTTTATATGTAAAGATAGCAAAGCTTGCATGTAACTATGCGAGCGAGCGAACCAGATTAGTGTAGATAGATAGATAAGACTAGCTAGGCAGATTTATAGCTACCTACTTTTAAATTACTTAAGATATTTTTTTATGTTGTAGCTGTTTGTTGGCCGTGAAGAAAAAAAAAGAGAAGCTCTCATATTTTTTTTCTAATATTCATTAATTCATTAATGACTGATCATAATAAGTCGCCTGCCTTTAAATAATTCGTATAGAAATACGAGTTTAGTACACTGGCCAATTACTCAAAGTCGTTCGTCCTGAAAATGTATAGCGGAGGATAAGAGTCCGCGCCACAACTGAAGTCTCAAGGCAAAAGCAGGAATTAAACCCCTTTACATGTGCAAAAATAGTGTACATTAAACACACCTAGGTACTATAAAACTCTACTAAAGCAGCGCCGCCTCTATCGGTCTTCAGTGGTGGCGCGTATTCTATGTCCAGCAGTGGACTTTTCAGGCTGATGATGATGATACACTGGCGTACCTATTAATCAACAATGCTGTGCAGATACGTAAGGTACTTCTATATCATGGCCTTGTGAAGACACTGTAATTGCAATCCTCTGATTAAGGCTTTTACGATCACGATACACGAAGGTTCCTTATGGTGCCCATAACCTATTTATAGATTAATGTTAGTTACGCTTTAGTAAAACATAATACAAAGTCGTAATAGGTACTTATAAATAGGTAGTTTGATGTGTTTCTATAGTAGAGTGTTAAGAAAATAACGCCCGGGGAAAGTACCTACGTTAATCTGTTCCGTGATAGCGCCTTTACGTGTCTGAACTTTCTTCGTTCGCTGGCATTTTCATAATAATAAATAAATATTGTGGACATTTCCGAAATCCTCTTGAAAATTACTTGCTTTTTTCCTCTTTTGTGATTTTTCTTTTTTTTTTTTAATGGCGCTCAACGTGGGGCAAAGTTTATTATAATAAAACCTCTTCTCCTGACTCTTTGTGTGTGTAGTTTAAAACTAAATAATATGACGCATGTTTCTTCATCTGCCTATTTTAAAATACATGCTTAGTTTACAGACATTACATGCTACATGAGCCAAATAAAAGCGAAGATCGCCGTCATGTCGTTTATGGGTCAAGGAGGTTACCCTCAAAAGAAATACCTGAAGAAAAATGCGTATTACACCGACAAGAGCATTGGTCATAAATAAGAAGAAAAGCTTAGTTTTTGTATTCAGGGCTAGAACAAACACGAAATTTATTACAAGTCTTATGTGGGAATCAAAACCGCAACCTGAAAGCAGACCTTTACTACCTAGTCTACTACTTACAAAACTAAGCTGTGTGAGGTCAGTCAATTTATCTACTACCTCAAGGATGTAAGTATTCTGCTATAATTGAGTAGGTACATAAGTATAATTACCATGCACTGAAAGCTTAGGCATTAAATAAATAGCCACATCTGTGACTTCATCATTATCTCATCCATTGTAGTTATTACTTAGACTACTAGCAATTTTGCATAAAATATACATAAATCATATTCAATTATTGAAAACTGAATGCACAACTTTAAGGTCCATACAGTTTGACTTTTAACATAATTATCATTAATCTGAAGAAGTCACACCGCCTTCATAGATATAGGAGATATATATAAAGGAGAGGGATTCATAGGTAAATATATATATAACTCATTATTGACTATAATGAATGACACACTAAAGGCCTACGCACACCTAGTTCGCTGGCGGTAGCGATCAGTGAAACGCTGTCAAATATCGCTGTCAAATCTCAAATCTGACAGCGATATTTGACAGCGTTTCACTGATCGCTACCGCCAGCGAACTAGGTGTGCGCAGGCCTTGAGTGACACAGTAAATAGGATACAGTTTTTAGCCTAAATATAAACAGTCACAGTAATACAATGGACGGCTGTATCGCTAACAGCGATCTATACCAGGCAACCTTAGGATGGACAGAACTGAAAATAAAAAAAAGAGCCATATTAGGTACATAATTCATAACGCAACCAGGGGCACACTTTTACTCCATTTTGACAATAAGTTTAAAAAAACTGTGTTTTGATAAAAAATATCCTAAGTATGTAAATGCCTGCGCACATCTAGGCGATAGCGATGGCAATCAGCTGAAACGCTGTCAGATATCGCTGTCATATTTGACAGCGTTTCACGTGATCACCATCGCCTATAGATGTGCGCAGGGCTTATTATGTAATGAAAGTAATGTGTAGGTACTTCTATTATATACAAATTTGATTTATGGAGTTCGCCTCTGAATCAGCGTGTCACTATTTAAGGTAGGTTCATTCACCTTGAACTTATGTAAGTGGTTCTTATGTTACCTTTAATAAGTGTCATTATCCTTGATCTACTTACTTACCTACTTATAAGGTTGTTGAACTCTGGTCAATTTGCCTAAATATTTAAATGATCTTATCAAAATTATTTCAAGATCATTTGCGGTGGTAGATATTTTAAAAATGTCGTGAAACTTTACTCTTTTTTTAATAAAAAACATTTAAAAACATGTAAAAAAAATATATTAAAAACTAAAGCTAACTTTCATCTATCCTTTGTCTTTGATTAGCGTCTTTTCCCCTAAACGTTTTTAAGTGATCCTTGTGATTCTAACGGTTACTCCCACCTGTTCTGTTGACTATTATAGTTATGTTGACAGAACTACTGAGACTTTTTCCCATTAGTTCTGTTACTTAAAAGACTATGCTTTACACCTGAATGAACCATTTTGATTTTAATCCATTATGACCTATTGTATCAAGAATTTTGTCATCTAATAAAGTGTATAACCAAAGGTTATATGCAAAGGTGCTCAAGTCTTCTGATTTAAATTCCATAGTTTATTGTATAATCTTACGTTTAATCAAATGGTAATAAGATATCGTAAACAAACAAGTTATGGCTTTGATTAATAAGCGTTCAGATTGCTCCTATTGAGAATTCAGTTCATATTAGACTACCTTTACATAACTCATCATTTTCAGCTTGAACGAGTCCACGGTTGGACATAGACCTCCCACATATGGGGGGTTTACCATTATGTGGGAGTCTAGTATATGTCACGTATGATGGGGTTTACGGTAAACCCCATCAAATATAAAAATAAATATACTGTAGACTGTACTGTTGGCGTTAAGTACTTGAAAAATGTTGCTACACATCCTCTGGGGTCCTATTCTAAAATTGGCAAATTAATCACACGCACTTGGTGGTTTCCGCAAGTAGGCCGCTGGCGGGCCCTTTATGCGTGACGCTTGACACGCGTTGTTCGAACTTATTTTGGTATTACAACACGCCGGTTATATTTTCCTTGACCGTTTGAGAGCACTGGCATAGTGCATATTCTTTTTTTGACAGAAAAAAATCATTGGTATACGACTGGATTTGTCCCCACGACCTTAAGATCGTAAGGTGGGGCCGCTACCACTAGACTACCAGTGCTTTCTGGGGTCCGATTCTAGCTCAATAGACTTTTTTCTCACGGTAAAAAAAGAGTGAGAAAAAGTTTATAGAATCCTGGAGCGTTCTCTCGCCTCTTACGCCATCGGAGGTGAAGGAGATGGCATGTGTCTCTTCGAGGACCACCATAGTATGACCTCTATCTTTAATCTAGGTTGTCGGTTCGATCTCACTCAGGACCAATATTTATTGATATTGGTTCTGAGTCAAACAACTAGTATTGTTAGCTATTCAGTTGTTCAATAGCAACATTGTTTCGGAGTCATATATCACAAGCATTACGACTCTGGATGATAAATGGTTTGGCGCTTGTAATTTATGATTATGAATTTAAAAAATCTAATGACCACGCTTGTTTTATTTGTCTTTGGAGACTCTTAAACTGTGTAGCACTGATTTTTATAATATCCCAAAATTTAAGAGCCGAGCGGGATTTTACCCGCGACATTCTTTGAATAAAAAAAAGGAAAAGAAGGAATGCAGTCCTTTCCTTTGAATGTTCCTTTCGGGACTTATACTCGTTCATATAAATCTTTGTGAATTCTTTAAGTCTAGTCAACACCATAAAATTAATAAAAAATCTGTAGTATACTGAGATTAATAATTAGAAATATTCGACAAAATATGAGTTCTTAGTAAATTTTGCTTTTTTTTTTCAAAGTTGGGAAAACATCCATAGAGTAGGTTTAGTAGTGCATTATTGCATAGAAGGTAAACAATGGTTAGTAATATTTGTTTTCTCATGGAAATTTTATATTCGATAACCTCCACGTCAACCATTTCCGATGTAATGTGGGGTAAGGCGAGGCCTCGTGTGAGAAAATATACTTTTTATTTTCCACACGTGTTTATGTCTGCGGCTAATGGAGGCCAATAGGAAAGACAAGCAAACATTGTTAGTAACAGTATACTCTTCTTAATGCATTTTTAGAATAATCTTAAAAAACTTGAGTTTCTCGCTCGGAATATCCTAATATTCTTAGCAAACCCATCAAGTATGTACTCGTACAATATATTTATATACCAATCTGGATGACAGAAGCGTAATATATTTTCAATTTAAAAAGTATTCGTTGCGACTCAAATCCATCTGCTACGCGCTACGTAGAGCGTCTACGTAGCGCTACGCATCACATCTAGGTCATACGTCATATTTGCTATACTAAAAGTTCATTATTTTAAAAAACTACTTGAACACAAATCAGTGAATAATAATTATTATATTTCATTGGTTTTCTGTATTGTGTCAAAGCAAACCCTTAGATCTTAGATCTTCGTACTCTTTGAGAATATCTAGGGTAGTCAAAAGCACTTCTAGATATTTTTTTTTGTGATGCTAGAATACTTTACTAGAATAATGTCGATGTTATTGCAATGTTGTTAAGCCATTAGAATAGCTGCTAGTAAACACTGAAGTAAAAACGTAATTCCACATTTACGATGGCACCGAAGTATTTAATTTCGCTCATTGTGATGGAAATCCATTAGCTACGCACGCCTACGTAGAGTGCCTACGTAGTGCTACGCGTTGTATTTAGGTCACCAACATTAGGTTACGCGTTGTGATTAATATCTTATTTTTGAGGAGATTCTAATTTAAACGCCATTCAACAAATTTTAGACCAGCACAGAAATGTGTCAACAAGCTTGGAATTTATTGCGAAAGCTGTTTTATTTATGATCAAAAATAATTCATGCTTGTTTAAAACGATTCTTCTTCTTCCTGCCCTTATCCCAACGTATGTGGGGTCGGCACAACATGTCTTCCTCATTCCCCTCTGTCAGCCGTCATCTCTGCATTCACTCCTCTCTTATCCATGTCATCTTTCACACAGCTCATCCATATTTTCCTTGGTCACATTAAAAAGATTATGCATTTATATTGGTCGAGTGAGTAAAATGACCAAATATCTTTAAAACAACACTGGTGTTTCAACCGATGCTAAACCGATAGCTGAGAATTGACAGAAAATTTTATTGGAATTAAGTGGAATGGTCGAAGAATTGTACTTTCAACATATGCTGGTTAGAATTGAGTTACATCGGCTAAACGAGTGTAAATTCCCAAAAAAACGCCAGAGACAAAATTGAGATATTTTAAAATTATATTTAAATATAATTTTAAAATTTGAAATGCAGGTGAAGTCCTTCTGGGAGAGCTGACGTCCCTGATCAACCTGATGTTGTCAGGTCGGGTCTGCAGCGAGATCACAGAACTCCTGTATGGTGCGAATCTTTGCGCTCTCAAAAAGAAAGATGGCGGTATAAGACCCATAGCCGTGGGCACCACTTACCGCCGCCTTGCGGCCAAAGTCTGCTGTCGGAAAGAAGCCGACTACCTAGGCGACTATTTCCGACCAATTCAGCTGGGCTTTGGTTCGCGAGGTGGCTGTGAGGCCGCAGTACATTCTCTTCGCACATTTTTAGACCAAAATTATGGGGAGGTAATTTTGAAAGTAGATATCAAAAACGCCTTCAATTCAGTAGACAGGGGCGCCTTGCTAAAACAAATTAAAGAAAAAATTCCCGAAATTTACCCGTTTCTTTGGCAGTGCTATGGCACACCTTCTAAATTAATTTACCAGAACCATGTTATTTCGTCTGCTGTTGGCTGTCAGCAAGGTGACCCTCTTGGTCCGGCCATATTTAGCCTTGCTATCCATCCAATAATTCAACGTCTCCAATCCAAGCTCAATGTTTGGTATTTGGATGACGGAACACTAGGTGGTGATGTGGACACAGTTTTTGACGATCTAAAACTCATCACAGATGAATTTCGACATATAGGTTTAGAATTAAATTTTTCAAAGTGCGAACTATTTATTTCCGACACTTTTGTGGACAAAAATTATGTCATTAATAAATTTAATAGTTTGGCTCCAAACATTACAATTGTAGATAAGTGTTCACTTCGACTCCTTGGTTCACCAATTCTTGATGAGTCCTTTCCGGCATTTGTAGATGAGAAAATTCAAAATTTTAACAGAACTTCGGACAGATTACTCAAAATTAATAGCCATATGGCTTTTACAATTATTCGGTTTTGTCTGTTTGTGCCTAAATTTACCTATTCTTTAAGATGTTGTCAACTGTGGAAACACAGTGAGCTGGTGGAAGGCTTAGACAACATTCTAAAGACTACTTTATCATCGGTTTTGAATATTTCCTTGGATGACAGGGCATGGTCGCAGGCCTCCCTGCCTGTCAAATTGGGAGGCTTAGGTATTCGCAAAATTTCGAGTGTAGCCCTACCAGCTTTCTTGTCTTCTGTCTATAGCACTAGCTCTTTGGTTAAACAAATTCTATCTCAGTCTTTTTCGGTTACATCTGGTATTACTCTCCAAATTTCGCATCTAGACGAAGCTCGAAATGCTTGGCATAGTGCATGTCCCAATACTGCTCCCCCCAAATCTCTTTCGTCTCAACGGCAATGGGACGGGCCTCTGTGTGAGTTGACACGGAATTGTCTGTTACAAACGTGTTCCAGCTCTGCAGATTGTGCCCGTCTTCTTGCTGTTTCCAAATTGGAGTCAGGTTATTGGTTACAAGCTCTTCCTTCATGTAACACTGGTACTTTAATGGATCCCGTCACGTTCCGTATTGCAACCTGCTTACGGTTGGGTGCGCCGTGCTGCGCACCTCATCGGTGCCAGTGCGGTACTGCAGTCGATCAGCTTGGGCACCACGGATTATCGTGTTCTAGGGCCGCCGGTCGGATATCTCGTCACGCCAGCCTTAACGACGTCATTCGACGGGCCTTTACAACCGTCAACGTACCAGCCATTCTCGAACCGAATGGTCTGTTGCGTGACGATGGTAAGCGGCCTGACGGTATGACGCTTGTTCCTTGGGAGTTGGGGAGGCCACTTGTGTGGGATGCTACGTGTGTCGACACACTTGCGCCTTCTCATCTGCCAAGGACATCCGTTGTGGCGGGCGCGGCGGCAGATCTGGCCGAGGATCTCAAGAGGCGCAAATATGCAGGTCTCGACAGAGCCTACTTATTTGCTCCTCTTGGGGTTGAGACTCTGGGTCCGTGGGGAACCGAGGCCTCGCGGGTCTTCAAAATTTTGTCTAGGCGACTGATCGAGGCGACGCGTGACCCAAGAGCTGGTGGGTATCTGGCGCAGCGTATAAGCATTGCTATTCAGCGTGGCAATGCCGCCAGCGTCTTGGGGACGCTTCCGTCTGGCACTGATTTGGATCAGTTGAGCTATCTCTAGATCGTTTGTAACGATCTGCAGATGGCTCAACTGTTTCTTGTGTATTTTGTACATTTTGTAAATATTTGTTTAATTGTAAGTTTCTTTGTGTAAATAAATATCTACTATTTAAATATAAATAGAATATAGTAAATGCCTTATTCCTTATTGAACTGATTGGTAATTCCAATGGAATTTCCTTCTCCTGCTACGGTAAATCCAATACTTACCTAAATAACTAGGTAAATACCTATTGATATAAATAAATTGAAAAAGATGTACTTGTAAGTCAAATTACTGTCAACCTAGCTAAAGTGCCTACCTAATTCTAAACTACCTCTCCACCAATTTTCAGCCAAATCAGTTCACTCGTTTTGAGTTATAAATAGAGTAACTTACACGACTTTCTTTTACATTTTGATTATTTTGCTACCCATAACAGACCATAGACAAGTAAATTTAGAATTTTTGGAAATAAACATTATTATTTAGGCAAATATCTGGTGAAATTTAGTTGCGTTTTGCTGTAAATTTTCCTGAGCAAAGATACGAGGAAACATAAAAAAAAAATTATAATTTCGAAACCTAAACCAATATTTATTATTTTACGATTCATGTCATCTCATCACGACGCTCGTACCTATACAATCAAGGTGACTCCAACCTTGCATGGTATTGATTAATGAGCTAACTCGTGAGAATATATCTTAGAAAACATATTTTTTTAATTAGAAACACTATTCAATTAACAACGACGTATATTAATTACCTTCTGGTATAAAAATCCAAATGTTGCACACAGCAAACGAATATTTACCATTTGTCAAAACAAGTTTGTCTATAATAGGTGTTTTAATGACTCATTAATTCACGACACCATAATAGATAGAAGATGCCTATGTCTATCAGTGGCTGGATACAGGCATCTATTATCAATTTCCAGAAAGAAAGATTTTGAACTCTCTCCATTCACCGACCTCCGGCGATTTTTATAATATCATGTGTCCATCGGATGGGGATTCCTACGCGTCGTTTCCCTATTTGTGGTCATTGTTTGTGGTCGCCATTTTGAACCTTTATTCCTTAATGACAACAACACCTCACATACCTATAGGAAGTAACGGGAGGTAGGTAATTTTATCTTTGGTAATAGCTTACACGGAAATTGCGAACACGTGTTAAATTTGAATCCGTTTCTTATCTAACCAAATCTTTACAATCGTGACTTTGCGGAGAATGAAATTCAAAGGGCAGGTTTCTTTTATGTTTGAGAAAACATCCTTGAATTTTTTTTTTAAGGGTGCAGGTTGACGAAAGAATCATACGTGAACGCAACCGCAATGTGAACGAAGTCATGCGCACCCACTAGTAATCCATAAGTTATTTTTATCACAACCATGCCGATGCCGACGCCAGGTTTGCATTATCAACTGCTATTTATTCTGTGCTGATAACCTCGAAACTTTATAGACTGGTAGTCTATGGTTATCAACAAGTTAGTAAGTGCGGTCAGTGCAGTGTAGGCGGGGCGTCGGTTCGCAAGGCGACGTGATTGGCGGAATATAGAAGGCAGTTGCATTTCACGTGCTTGATGAGAATGCGAATATGAGGATAGTTTTATGGCTATTGAAATCGGGCCAATTTTTATTTTCACAATGGAACGCTTCGCGTGCTATGACTCAGTGATTATGTTCAGGATCAAACTATTGCCCACTGAGCGCACTTCGATAAGCTATTTTTTTTATATAAAGTTGAATATCCTTAGGTTCTTGATCAATATCACTTACAGCTTTATAGACCATAGTGGGTACGATGATAGCATAGATCAGCCTGAGTTACTGAAGTCGATTTAGTATCAAGAGCGTTGTTTAGAAACATCTGAAAAGTATTCGTAGCGCGTGTTTGTTTTCATTTGTTCTATTATCTATTGAAACCCTTTGTTCATTCGTCTATACGCTGTGAACTGCCTCATTGTCATTGGTAGACATTCCTCATGGTTCACACTTGTCTTGTAAAGAAGTACTTTTTTTTTTGACATGATTGTTCGGTTTTGCCCTTTAGGTACGAGTATCATCAAGGATAAGAATAAAATAACGTTTTTATATGTGTGTACCCAACCTGATCTGTTTGTATCTATGTCATTATGTTATATGTTTAGTTAGTAACAATATAGTGCCTTGTTAGCTCTGTGTGAATCCATGGATACCTTTTGTTCTGATTTTTCCGCATAGTTACTAGTTTCAGATTTTATAATGTGGAAAAATATATTTAGAAAACTTTAAGAGTAGTGTACAAAGGCGAACTAAAACCTAAAAAGAGTTAACGTACAGCAAACTTTTATCTTGAGCCCAAACCTATGAAATATATCCCAGTTTAAGTTTAAAGAAAATAAATGTTTCTATATGTATTTATTGCACGCAATAAATTAATCTCTGTAAAACGAAGTAGGTAGTCCATTTACTTATTAGGAACGAAGGTACTTCAGGCAACTTGAGACTTCATGGAATTGTAAATACAGCTGCCTAAAATAGTGCACTCAGCACATAAGTGTATAGTGCTCGTATTATTGATGATGATAGCTCTATTTGTCAACGCAACGTGATGATTTGACAGGGCGTTCCCCTTTGAGATCAATGTACTTGCAACAATCAAATTAGGTTCGGGGAATTAGATATAGAATAATGCAAACGCTTACTCAGATCAAAGCTAGATCATACATGGAGATCACAAAATCAGACTGGAGAAACACAAAAATTATAAAATATCACATGAAAAAATGGTAAGCATGTAGCCTAGCATTGTTTATCCTCGATAATTTAAAATACGAGTAAATCCACGCCAAGTCACTATGCAATTTAAATCATTTTGAAAGATAAAAGTTATAAATTAATTGATACAAAAATAAAAATCGAATACGTCGAAAAATAAATAAAAAAGTCAGTGTTATGGGCGATATTTTACAATGTAGCTAGATAGGTATTTGTAATTTTTGCGCTTGGCACAGCGCCCGTGCTAACTATGATTCTAAAAGAAAACAGAGTTATTTTCACCACGCCCATGTTAAATTGAAAATTTTACAGAAAAATCGAATATTATACCTATGCACTAATTGATTGGATGTCCCTGTCAATTTGATAGTTCTTCTACACTGATCAAAATACTAAACACAAAAAGTTATAGTTACTTCCTCAATTGGCTGGGTGCCCGGTTAACCAACTGGGACATCGGAAGCATCTGTCATTTGTCTTGTCTGATGTTTCTTGTTTGTCAATATTATGTAACCAATTCAATAGTTTATTATTAGATTCAACCGCTGTTACCTTTACCAATTCGTCATAGTGAAATGTACTCTATGCTCCAATTTTTCCATGTTTAATTGTGCAACCATTGTTATCTTCAGCATTAGTTTACATTAGCAGTCTGGCTTATTGTTCTTACAATTTCTTATTCCGTCTGCTAAACCTGGCCTAATTCAGATTCATACCAGCCGCTGCTACTGTATTGAGAACTGGAATTAAAATGTATTCCACGTCAATACTTTTATAGCAGTGTTGTCCTTTCAGCGTCGATAAAATGGAACGACTTTCCTTGGCTGCCAAAATGACACATCAGCTTCTATTCTTGCGTTATTGTCCACCGAAAATAGTAGCCTCACACAAGGTATCATCATCATAGCGTAATTTGCTGAGGCTAGTTATCAAAGTCGTAAGAAGTGGGGCAGTTCCTGTCATTTCTATTAGACATGGCCCATTTATCATCGCAAGTTGGAATTACAAAATGATTAAATTCTGTCTGTCTGGAGCGACGTCTGACGGTTGTGCTGATGTGAGGTTTCTTCATTTGCACCTTTGGCTTGGAAAGTTGCCAGAAATGGACCACCTACCTGGGATTTATGATTATAGGCACCTTCAACTGCTGATGTTTAACTAATCGAAAGTCTTTTGTTTTCCATCTGCATATTATTATTACTTTCCAAGTGATTACTTCATATTCTATGATCAAAATTAAATAATAGCATAAATAGATCAATAGATCGAAGAATAAGTAGTGTTTGTTTGGTTAATTTACATTACAGTAAACACAGCATGACTCTACCACGTTAGTTCTTTTGATTTTTGTTAGGGAATTAATACTATGGCAACACGCCAATTGTAATCTCAGGACGCACGGATAGGTGAAGAATATAAAGAGTCATATCAGCCGTCAGGAAAGCAAAGATTTCAAACAAGATTAAATGATTTGAACAGTTGATTAACACCAGTTTTTCGTTCTTGCGTCATAAATTAGATTTTAAACTTTAGCATAAGGGACAGGCTATCGTAAATATTATTGTTTCTTTTTAACCACGGCAGACGTCGTTTTTTACCTACGAATCCTATATAATAATGGTAAAAACAGTGAAGAATAAAACGTGGGATGGCGGAACATCCAATAGAAGCATTTAAATCAAAAAATAGCTCAAGGTTTTACTTTGTTATTTTAGATTTATACAACAGCGGCTTTCCGGCGAGTCGCATCGTTTCATTCATTCTACAGCACTTTTCCATTAGGCAGTAAGTTAGGTCCAATAGCGTTACATCCTGCTATTAGATTGTTTATATAACTTTTAGAGATTATATAAGATTGAGATAAAGTATTTTTGTAAAGGCTTTTATGCATTTTTGCCCTTCTGCATATTTTGCTGCTCTAGCATACAGAAACTCGACGCACTGCTTCATATCGATAAATCTTTCATCTTTTAGTCTTCTTTTTTTTACTGGTTTATGTGTGCTTGTGTAGTAATAAAATAAATATTAATGTATATGTCTATGATCACATCTTCCATCGCAGTTGAAACTATCGAGGGATTTAAATCTACCAAAAACTTTGTCAAGCTATTACGCGTTACCATATTACATAACTACTTGGAGTTTTATTTACATGAGATGAGACGTTTTGTCTTTTTATCTCTCCATTTATCTTAATTTACCATTATTTTAATTTTATTTCTCAACATTCCGATTGTATCACAATAGTCACACATCCATATTTATTGCCTTGCCACATGGCGTAGTCTTTACAAAAATACTAATAAATATTAAAGCCTTGCGCACATCTAACCATTCTGCAGTGCCGATCAGTGAAACGCTGTCAAATACCGCTGTCATATTTTGACAACGTTTCACTGATCGCTACCGCAGAACGCCTAGATATGCGCAAGGCTTGACACGGTGAAGTTTTACCGCAGAAAATAGAGACATGTTATGATATTGCAAAGGTTTACGGTCGGTTTGTTTGTGAAAATATATTGAACGCGGTTTAGATCGTTTGAAAATTGTAAATGCTGGTCTTCGTTTATTTGAATTTCAGCGGAAAGAAACGACTTGTATCCCTTCTTCTTCTTATCCTGTCACTAGTTATTTCGAAGCAAGTGTGGTGAAAAGATTTTAAGGTACAATTTTTATCCTTAAAAAAAGCAGCCAAGTGCGAGTCGGACTCGCCCATGAAGGGTTCCGTAGCACGACGAAATACAAGAACCTGTATATTATGTTACTTGATGAAACATAATAAGGTTCTTGTAGTTCGTCGAAAGGTAAATTGCGATTTACGGTTTATGACGTATAAAAAAAAAACTACGGACTAGATCTCGTTCAAACCAAAAATCGTTGGAAGTTTACATAGTAATGTACAACATATATTTTTTTTAGTATTATCATTCTCTTACTTTAGAAGTTAGAGGGGGGGGACCAACTTTTTTCCACTTTGAAAGTGTCTCTCGCGCAAACTATTCAGTTTAGAAAAAAACGATATTAGAAACCTCAACATCATTTTTGAAGACCTATTCATAGATACCCCACACATATGGGTTCGATGAAAAAAAAATTTTGAGTTTCAGTTTCAAGTATGGGGACCCCTGAAATTTACAGTTTTTTTTTTATTTTTATGTAAAAATCTTAATGCGGTTCACAGAATACATCTACTCGCCAAGTTTCATCAGTCTAGCTCTTACGGTTTCGGAGAAAAATGGCTGTGACATACGGACGGACAGACAGACAGACAGACAGACAGACAGACATGACGAATCTATAAGGGTTCCGTTTTTGCCATTTGGCTACGGAACCCTAAAAACCGTAGATATCCCCTCAGTTCTTTTAAATACCGGACCTAGGATCTTGAGGGTTAGTTAGATGTTGCAAAGGAAGATACTTATAAACGTGGATACACAAAAAAATGTTTATAAAACACGAATGAAATTTAATATAAAGTAATTACAAGTGGCGTGCCTTTGTGTGCTTAGTTACCTACTGACGCGCCCTCTGGAGGCAGATAATGTTAATAAATTAGGCCCGTCTGTCATAACGAGTCACGAAAAATATAGAATTGACCTCGATGTTACCACAAATACAAATAACATTACGGTTGTAACTGGAACTAAAATATACCTAAACGTGCCTCGCGGTCTATTAGAAATGGTCCTGCATAAATGATTGATCTTGTATTGCTTGACTAGCCTCTCAGCTCAGTTGGTAGTAGTTCTGCCTTCTGCGCCGTCGGTCGTAGGTTTGTTTCCCACTGAGATCAAGGTGTGTGGTGAAGATCGATGTTTGTTCTCTGTCTGGGTGCTATATTGTATTCTAATTATTAGAATAACAAAAAACTAAACATATCGGCTATCTGGTTCTATAGTAGGTACAAGCTCAGCTTAATTTGGGGCTAGATTAGTGTTGTGTGGATTGTCAACAATAGGTATATATTTTATTGATCTTTTACGTGGCATAGATTTAGCACAGTTTATAACATGTATAGTAGGTAGTGTTGTTTTGTAGTACTTAGTAGTAGAGTTCTTTGTGTGAGTTCGTCCGGGGAAATACTACCACCATGCTCATTTCTGCGGTGAAGAAGTATTGCTGTGTTTCGGTTTGAAGGGTTCACCTGTGTCGGTGAAATGACTGGCACGTGAGACTGAACATCCTGCCCGCCTCAAGTTGGTGGACGCTGGGCAGTGTATCCTGGGGCACGGTCCTGACGTTCGTGTCCTACGAGGCAATGTTTTGTTATAGGTTATAATGCTTGTTCCTTCAGCAAGTTGAATAGAAAAAAGCGATGCATACCGATTCGAATTGAGAGTCCTTATGGCCTGCGCACACCTAGTTCGCTGGCGGTAGCGAACAGTGAAACGCTGTCAAATATCGCTGTCAAATCTCAAATCTGACAGCGATATTTGACAGCGTTTCACTGATCGCTACCGCCAGCGAACTAGGTGTGTTCGAGCCTTTACATGATGACGTGAACATTTCGAACTAAGATTAGTAGCTATAAAAAAGCAATTTTCATATTGATTAAGCGAATTATCATAATAATAAATCACGTTTAGGACGCCCCTCAGTCGCCTTCAAATCTTAAATCAATAACTACAGTAACTGATTTACATAATACATAATCTTGGTATTCATGTTGACCATATCAATAATTTGAAGTCTCAATCCTATTATTACGGCCATTACCTTTGAGTTAATGTGCGGTTCTTATGGAGGAGCACATAATTTAAGCAACGTTGGATTAAAAAATGATATAACGATCTACTTTAGGTAGTTTGAACAAAAACCCATGTTTTAGATTATTTTCGTTGTGTTAAAATGTTTTTTTTTATTATAGGTATCATGAAAATACATGTGCGTGTAAAACAAGATAGGTACATATCTTGTTAGGGTTCCGTAGCCAAATGGCAAAAACGGAACCCTTATAGATTCGTCATGTCTGTCTGTCTGTCTGTCTGTCTGTCTGTCTGTCTGTCCGGACGTGTTACAGCCATTTTTCCCCGAAACCATAAGAGCTAGACTAATGAAACTTGGTGAGTAGATGTATTCTGTGAACCGCATTAAGGTTTTTACACAAAAAAAGAAAAAAAACTATAAATTTTGGGGGTCCCCATACTTGAAACTGAAACTCAAAAAAATTTTTTTCATCGAACCCGTACGTATGGGGTATCTATGGATAGGTCTTTGAAAATTATGTTGAGGTTTCTAATATCGTTTTTTTCTAAAACTATAAATTTTGGGGTCCCCATACTTGAAACTGAAACTCAAAATTTTTTTTTTCATAGAACCCATACGTGTGGGGTACCTATGGATAGGTTTTCAAAAATGATGTTGAAGTTTCTAATATAGTTTTTTTCTAAACTGAATAGTTTGCGCGAGAGACACTTCCAAAGTGGAAAAAAGTTGGTCCCCCCCCCTCTAACTTCTAAAATAAGAGAATGATAAATCTAAAAAAAATATATGTTGTACATTACTATGCAAACTTCCAACGATTTTTGGTTTGAACGAGATCTAGTAAGTAGTTTTTTTTTTATACGTCATAAATCGTAAACTGCAATTTACCTTTCGACGAACTACAAAAACCTTTATATTATGTTAATTGATGCTACGGAACCCTTCATGGGCGAGTCCGACTCGCACTTGGCTGCTTTTTTTTATAAAGGCCTGCGCACATCTAGCGCGATGGCGATGGCGATCAGTGAAACGCTGTCTAATATAACTGTTATACTTGACAGAGTTTCAGCTGATCGACATCGACATCGCTTGGATGTGGATGTGCGCAGGCCGAAAGCCGAAGAAGCATAAAACATTCAACAGAAAACTACTCAATAACTTCGGAAAAGACCAAATCTCGTATATGCCGTGGGTATTTATTATTTCATATTAAAATACCATAAAATTGTCAATTTTCGAATATAAGCATAATTCATTGATGAGTTTAAAATTCAAATGCCGTTCATTCATTTCAATTGCGTAACGCGTGGGTAGAATGCTCAAACGACAAATTCCTATGACGAGCAAGCCTTGTCAAGTTGCAAGTATGACCTGTGGCCTTATTGTCTAAGTCAACTCATAATCGACATCGCCTTCATTTTTGACATTTGTAACCTAGCCTAGACTTTAACTGTCACTTTCGTGTTGTATTAACTATCTGACATAAGCAACACCACCACCGAAATTCAAACCTACTGAATGAATGGAATTCATTTTGGCGTTACGCAATTCCAAAATACGAATTTCCATCAAGTTCCATTCATTCACTAGGTTTGAATTTCGGTGGTGGTGTTGCTTATGTCAGATAGTTAATACAACACGAAAGTGACAGTTAAAGTCTAGGCTAGGTTTCAAATGTCATAAATGAAGCCGATGTCGATAACGAGTTGACTTAAACAATAAGGCCCCTGGTGCATCAACAATTTATGGAGAGATCCTGTATTATTAGAAAGAGTAACCCACTCACAACCTTCATCAAGATCTAGGCGATGACTTTCAAAATCGCCCAGTGCGTGCTGCATACAACCTTCATAATAAAAATTATATACGCATGTCAAAAATATTATATCGGAGGACATGTTTTTCTAACGGAAGAATCAGGCAGTGATTTGCCACACCCGTGAAGGATAATCATGATTTTACATTTCCTAATTTAACAGCTTATAGTTTTGTTTATGGCTTGTTAATAAAATATTTATGGACTCATGATTGAAATTGTTAAAAATATATTATTCTACAAAATAATCAACGTTTTATTACATGCTTTACCTATGCAATTACCTTTGTTAGTTATTGAATTTATTTCAAATCATAATTAATAAATTGCCGGTGATTATTTTCATTATTCTAGCCCAGTAATTTAGTAAATCAAACCTGCATAAGATTGCACTGGATATACCACCATCCACATTATTGAAAAAAGAATCGTGTATTTATCGCGTACCTCGACCTCGACTGCCTTCACAGCTCAGTGGGTAGGAGCTCTACCTTCTGCGCTTTTGGGCGTGGGTTCGATCCTCACTGAGAACAAATATTTGTGTGCTGAAAATAGATGCTTGTTCTCTGTCTCGGGTGTTATATTGAATTATATCTATACGTATTTACAAAAAAATGTATACAAGTACCTATTAAATAAAACTATCTGGTTCCTATAGCCCATAGCTTTGGTTAATTTGGGGCTAGATAGTGTTGTGTGGATTACCTTTTTAATTTTTTTGAACATAGTCGAATCGCTGTCGCGTCCGTTGGAAAAATATTCGAATTTTCGCGATAAATAACCGTGTAATAATTCAGTATGTTTTAATTTGCAACGCTGTCAAATATCGCTGCCATATTTGACAGTGTTTCACTGGTCACCATCGCCATCGCGCTAGATGTTCGCAATAATGAAAACAAACACTGGCTATTTAATCATTATGATTTGAAATAAATTCAATAACTACCAAAGGTAATTGCAAAAGTAAAGCATGTCATAAAACGTTGATTATTTTGTAAAATAATATCTTTTTAATAATTTAAATCATAAGTCCATAAATATTCTATCAACGCTGGCCTTAACGCTGGCGCCGCCAGCGCGCCAGGATTAAAAAGTAGAGCATCAGTGTGCATTACTGTGCATCTTACAAGACCAGGCCTATCACCTTCGCTCGGTGAAGGTCCTTCAATAGCGGGATCTTAGACTACTAGTTTTATTAATCCAGTTGATCTTGCACTGGATTCGATTGCTAGATTGGAGTTACTGACACCACTGACCCACTTTTTATGTAAAAATCTTATTTATCTTCATCGTAAGAATTTTTTCGTTCTAGCTGTTGGTAGTATCGCTATCAGAGAACATTACCGACAAATTGTTATTGAACAGCAAGATACGAACGATACTGCGACCCCTCGGTCAGTGAAGGAGCTTTGTTATCAACTGCATATCGGCCGGCTGGTTTAAAAGGAATGCTTTGAATTATTATTCGCACATGCAGACATATTTACACAGTTGCAATAACACAAAACACACCTCTTTAAAGATAAGTAGTCAACACAAGTCAAGCTATATACAGGGCGTCCCACAGATTTGCCACATGGAGGGAAAGTATACCTTGAATATTGGAGATGGAACATTTTACTGAAAGAAGACATTATTTGAATTTAAAAAACAATTTATACTGCATTCATAGTTACAATATTCTCCATGTGGCACACCGCACATCCGTGGGAGACGCCCTGTATACATTTTTTTATTCTGTAACTTGACAATACGGTAGGTTAGGTAAGATAACCTTTTTCAACTTTCGGAGTATAATAATTTTTTTCATTCTCATTATTTATTTTCTATAGGTACAAAATGTAGCTGATGGTAGAATATATAGATGGTATGATATAGATGGTATGGTTCATCTGATGTTTAGTGGTAACCTTCGCTTATAACAAAGCAAAAAACCATTAATTAATCATTCAAATCTCACCATATTCTTACTAATTACGTACATATGCGTAACCTACCTTACCTACCTAATTTATTATTAAATTATTACTGGTTGGAATTATACCGCAGTAGATTGATAAAGCTCCACTTACTAAGTTGCTACCTATATTTAACTTAGAAACAACTTTGTGTCTGTAATTTGAAACAGCAAACCTGCGAAGGCTTTTAAGCCTTGTCAACTCTAAAAGCATTTTAATGGACTGCCATTAGGGAGATCTAACTTAAAGCTTAGATTGTATAAGCAATTCTTTAGTAACACAAGTTTTACATAGAACGTTATGTACTCATGTTATGTCAAAAATATACATCTACATGACTTCGTATTAGGCAATGCTGTAAATGTACCATTTTATACAAAAACAACGTAAGGTACAATTTTGACACTATTAAGTTAAAACTATTAAGATTATTATAGAATTTTTCGGCTTCTTGATCGATATCAAGTATTCTATCGGCAACCTCAGATTTTGAATTTGCCTAGAACCAATACCAATCGACTCTATCCAAACATGTTAATTCATAATATTTACTCTGTTTACCAAACTTGGTTTGAAGCTCTAAAAATAATATATGCACTGTCAACAGTAATGTATTATAATAATAGACTGTGGTAACGTGTGTTCAATATGTCAAGATCAATATGTATAAAATCGATGGTTCAACATAAATTTTACCCGCAGATGACTGGCCTCTAGCTCAGTTGGTAGTAGCTCTGCCTTCTGCGCCGTAGGTCGTGGGTTCGATCCCCACCGAGAACAAATATTTGTGTGGTGAACATAAATGTTTGTTCTCTGTCTGGGTGTTATATTGTATTCTAAGTATGTATTTACAAAAAAAAAAAATGTATTTAAGTATTATATCAGCTATCTGGTTCCCATATTACAAGCTCTGCTTAGTTTGGGGCTGGGTGGTGTTGTGTGAATTGTCCAGAATATTTATTTATTTATTTATTTATTTAGATACGCCGTGATATTATTACTGTGTCCCAACTCACAAGCAAGATACGGTATGCCATTAGAGACTAGAACAATCTGTATAAAATTTGTCCTCGATGGCGAACTTTGATGTTCGCCGCGCGATAATTATACTATTTATGGCCTAAGAAGCTGTTTTTATCAAGAAATTGTTATCATCCAACGTTTGCTAGTCGCCTGCTCTAATTCACGGCTCCATGTGCACTAATTTACAAGTTCCCGACCTTGAAAGACTATGAAACGGCTTGGTTTTAGCGAGAGCCAAATTGACTAGCGGGGTCAGCTGAAATTTTAGGAAGCACTTTAAATTAAAACTGCATGAAACGCAGCTTTTTTTCAATGTTTCATGTTGCTTTAGAAACTATTATGTTCTGTTAAGTTGTTACCTTGTGCTAAGTGCAGTCAAAATCTTTGTGTTTAGTTAAATGTCTGGTGAATTTGAGTACTAGACTCCTAGCCTTGTTTCGAGTGCTAAGACGAAATCTAATAAGACAGTTTGTTAGCTAAATTCCTAAAGAGCACGCAAGGCTAATGCTAATGGATTGCAGTGGCGACGACGTGTCAATAAGGAGTTCGCATTCTCGACACGACCTGTGACCTGATTACTCAAGTGAATAGATTTTCTTATTGAACGGATTTTTTTCTGTCTAGGTTTTTTCTTTTCTAGCTTTCTTGTCTCTAAAGTTTCGAGCTTTCATAGATCGTCTTCTAAACAATTTTTTCTTTGTTAATCACTGTATTTGGAAATCACAAAGATCTTATTAATATCTCCCCACATCAAGTTTTGTAATACCCAGCATATAAATCTATCAATCCTCCATCAATCTATCACATATCTATGACGAGCGCAAAACTAACTATTCACTACGCCTAACTAAATTTCTGAATTCTTTGTTTACTTAATACCGTGGACGTCTTTGTTTACATGTCTATGCATTTCAGCAATGTAAACAAGTCTATGGAATATGATGAATTGCTTTTCACCAGACGCTCTATTATTAGACAATATTCAGTTAATGTAATTATGTACCACTGACTTTGCATTACTGTTTAGCAACTCAAATGTCACAGTTGATGCGCAAGAGTATATAAGCAATACAGGTAACTATAGACGGCTACCTACTTACTATAGAACTCGTAAAGAGTAAATAAAATGTGGGTGTTGCGTGAATTCGCTGTCGTTAATCGATTACGTGTAGGTACCAAACAAGAGCTATATTCTTGTTTACTTTGCTACATCGTTCCCGGCGCGAGGGAATCCGCGTTGATTGTATAGAAACGTGTATCTACTACCTACGCTATTATGAGATCCAAACAGAAACGATAATAGATCATGAAAATTTTCAGCCAACTCTTCAGCAACCAAATCGTGTTATACATTCATTTTAAACTTTTATGAAGAGCGGTTATCTTATGTTCCTCAGTTTACAGTACGATAACGAACCACACAGAAAACCATCTGCGGTATAAAGATGTGAATTAATTTATTGGTCCGCTATCACTTATCACGTACCTAATCTTAATTAAGCTCCAAGATTATTTTTATCTCGGAAAATTTGCACTTGCAAATGGCCGTCCAGATCTCCGTCTGACCCGTTTTGTGAGCAGTAAATATTGACTTTGAGCTAACAATCTTATCCTTGCGTCCGTTTACTCGCCGCGTAGGGGTGGTGACGGGAATGAGGTTAACTTTTATCTAATTATCTATACATTTATGGATACTATCAAAAAAATCCAGTGGATAAAATGGTAAAGTAGGGTTAAATAAATAAATGTAGAGGTAGGTAACTTACTTCAAGATTGTGATAAGGATATGATAACACGATCTCAAGTAATTGGTTGTGCATAAGAAAATTTTAGATTTTTTTGAGACAATTATTGATGAAAATAAGAAAAAAATCTGGGCATAAATATATCCTACCCTGCACATACGAAGTCATTGAATAAGAACCATTAATGTAAGTGCCAACTAATGACAGCGATTATATTGTTACACGAGCCATGCACAGAAAAGATACAAGATATTTTAACAATGATTTGAATTCTATTGTTAATCCTACAATAACGAATTTATATGGAAAACTTTAATTTATGCCTGTGGCCATTGAATTTAAATTACCTTTGCTTAATATTAAAATAAATAACAGATTAACAGGATCGACACTACTAATGACTCACGTCGCAAACACATACTTTATCATCAAAAGCCTAAAGAAGTCCACTGCTGGATGTGGGCCTCCTCAAAAGATTTTCCGACATACATACAATTTTAATCTTTCTCCATCCACGGGTGCTTCCTGAGATCTCCAAGGCACTACTTGGCCCATTAAATTACCTTTAAGTTATTATAATTACAAACATAAACTTTCAATAAAGATATTTACGTCAATACCAAGAGTTACAGTTTTCTTCCAAGAATAGCATTCATCAGAGAATACTGACCGTCTATCAACTCTTTCATTGTATTAGGTACTCTAGTTATAGCCTTGGCAGCTGTTCTCATATTTCCTAATACCAATTTACTGAGATTGGTCTTATCCGCGTCTAAAAAATCTTTCAATTTTAACCAGACAACTTCTATTCTATGAGTATAGGTACTAAATAAAATCAGATACTGGTTATGAAAAAGACCAATTTGTAGAGGTTTTTAAATGTGTAATCGCTGAAGCTGTAAGTAATACTTATAACTATGAAAACGTTTCACACAAACTTATAAATAAAGCCATGAAGTATGATTTGCACTAGTTGTGTCTCAAGTGTAAGGGCTGATGCAGATAAGGCTACTCACATTAAATAAATATCCGATATACATATAGGCATTGTGCTAGAAACTTGAGAAATTAATGTGGCCAGCCATCCTGACGTGAGAATGGCTAACCACTTTGCTTTTTAAATGTTTTTGTTTGTGTAGAGAATAGAATAGAACTTAGCTTTGTACACGAGAGTGAAAGGTTAAAAAAATAAAACAAGAATACTAAATTTCTGGCTAAAGGCACCAAATAGTTTAAAAATCATGATCGTATTTTAAACCCGATATCTATTGCAGCCATCCTGACGGTTACATTATTTTGCACTGTAAAAGCTTCTTAATATAACTCATAATCCAATGTTATATTAAAAGCTCCCATTTGAAGGCATTTTAATGACGATGCAGTTCAAGTTCACTTTTCGGGTTATATCATCGAATAGGACCTTTTTAAGTAATTGTTTTCAGTACTTCGCAATATTCAAGAGATCACCATGATACGTGTTCTATGGGTGAATTGAAGGTCTGGAGTCTGGACACAATGTTTAGATGAATAAAAACATGTTTATAGTGTGTCCAGACCACAAATGTTTCGCAATTTTCTTATATTTCAACTAATTGCTTCAGATAAAAATGATATTAAATTGAACTCTAGCATTTCCAGCGCATAAAAACAACATTCAAAAAGATTGCCATAGTGCCAAGTAATATACCTACACTACCACTAGTGCGTAGGAGTTACCATCGTCCTTCCTTGCCCACTTGAAATGATCGACAAGCACTCGAAAATTACCGAATTTACATTTTAAAACCAACAAACGGTTTGTTAACGTTATAAAGCGTGTCGAAACAGAGTTCCTACTATACTGAGGCTTCGAATTGACCTTTTGTCAAGGTCATCCAAAGTACTAAAACTATTGAAATACAAATGTGATAATTTATTATTTCTGTACTTTAAAGGCAGCCTTCCGCCCTTTTGAGAAGTCTGTAGGAAGTGATTAAGTGCGGTTTCGATAAAAAAACGTTGTTGTTACATCTAACTAACAATTTGCCGCGACCGAACTCGTACCTATCTGTAAAGGCGTGTGTATGCAATCCAATTTATTGCAGTTTTAGTGTAAATGTTGTCTGTATCGTTGTCGCCTACGAATGTGTGGGCACGATTGGCACTTTGATTTTTGAATGTTCAATTTGTCCTGTTTCTTTATGAGGTTCTCAAACAGCAACAGTGTAAATGTGAAGGTTCACAGCACACACATGCGTATAGCGCATGCGTGTATGTTTGAGTGTTAAAACAAACGTACTAATTAACATCCATTCAGCTGTGTGGAGGCCAGTTGATTCATGTGCGAGTGCTTCACTGTTCTGGCAATCGAAAACTCTCTGGGTCCTCACGTGCGCATAAGAATCATAATATCACACATGCACATGAGCTGCCAGGCTGCCACCTAAACTGCCACTAAGCGAGAAGGGTGAAGGAGCATTTTGTAGAGCATACCACTACCGTGTTCTAACTTCTTATCGCGGGTGTGTGCATTCTCGTCAACCATGGTATTCGAAGTGCCACTTATTCGAATAAGTATATTACACTTAATATATTATGTTACTTTGAAACAATTCTGCGGCATATTTAAATTTACAGTGGAAAGTGGATGAAATTTATAGACAGCATTCCTTGTCTAAATATAGTCACAAACGTGGACAGTAGGTTTGATTAATTTTCAACTCTTATCGGACATTTGAATCTTTATCTTTCAAGTAGTTGATATAAAATGTAGGTAGGTACTCGGAGCATCAATTCAATTCCGTGTCTTTATAGCGCCTCATTTCTTCAATAGCTTTCTCTACATTTTAGTTTCCTCTGACAATAAGCAAGTTTTCTGTTCTAATTATTAAATAGACAATCAGAAATCCTAGTAGTGCTTACTAGCTGATTAGTTTTTATAGTAATAGCATAGTATGCTATTTTCATTATAGGCTTTGGGTTGGTCGGTAAGCACCCTATGATTTTATTTCAGTTTTAAAATACTTTTGCTTTTCAGTTAGAATTTCATAATTTTACTTTCAATATCTCACATAATATCCCAGCTGTATTATTCTGACCTCCATAGAAACAAACTTGTACTGGTAAAACGATTAATTTTCGTCCGAGCTATAAAAACATTACACAGAGTAAAGAACTTGTATTTATTCTGTGGAGCGTGGGCGAGAGCCCATTCATGATCCGACAGTTTTGTAATAACTTGCACATGTTCATTTATCATGGAATTGTTTTATTGAATTCACATACGACTAGGCTAGATTAAAGCAGACAAGACACAGATAAGAAAATATTATGCTTAGGCATTAGGCACCCACCCTAGAAGATTTTTCACTTTTCTTGGCACTTCTGTTAGTAGTTAGCAGTTATTCAAGGAACTACTTTTCTAGTTTTAATTGCTGTTGTGTAGTTTTGATTGTATTTTAACCAATATTACTTGGAACCGCAATGTGAACAATTTGAATAAAACCTTTGCAGACGACTCTCTTCAATTCATTGGCGACCAACTTAGCATAAACTTTTGGATCGCTAAATTGCAGCGCATTTTACACCTAATTTACTTACACCATGCTAGTTCTTTCACACGGAACTCTACTTTGAAAATTTTACCTAAGGTCAATTTACTATAATTTTCTTACTTATCAAGTTATCATTGATACGATTTGCCAAGGTATCAGAAACTATTATAAAGAAGTAGAAATATTCTGTGACTCAAGTACCTAGTCTTTTGGCTAGTTGTCTCACTTCAGTCTATTACAAGTTGGACAGACATGAGAAATAAATGATGAATCCGTTTTTGGCACTTGAGTAGGTATGGGTAATGTCTTTCTTCATTATAGGTAGTTGTTATTCCATTTACCAATAACAATATCTATTTCTCTTTTATTGATGTTGCGATCAGTAGGTGCCACTTTATGAAATAACACTTCCCATTTTAGAAATATAATTCTTTTGTAACCTATTTTAGTAGATAGGTATTTGAGAATCGATTAATTAATATTGTATTTCGCTTAGGCCATTAGAATTTAACAAGGAAGGAAGGCAGGAAATTTGTAGTTTGTCCATGCTTTTTGTTAATATTATTCCCCTCATCTTTTAATTGGCTCTCCGCATAAAATATGTACATTGCATAGTGATAAATCTAACACACCACTAGTGCACATAGCTGTAAGTTTTCTGAAATTAAATAGAATAAAATAAATAAATCTTTGGTGTTCGTTATCTAAGAATGTGTTAAGCAACCTACAGTTTTTACTAATACTTAATTATCAATAGATAAATACTTCCTACCAATACCAATTTATCTATGCTAGTAAAATACCGATAGGTAGTAATGTTAAGCCTTGCGCCCATATAAGCGTTCTGTGGTGGCGATCAGTGAAGTTCTGTCAAATAAGACAGCGGTTTACTGATCCACTGCAGAACGATCTGATGTTTGCAAGGCTTACAGTAAAATCATATAGTATTCCGGATAATGGACGAAAAATCATCAAGGATAGGTAAAATTGTAGTAGGTACCTATTATAAGGGAAAGATCCACATGGCTTATGTCAAATTAATAGAGAATAGAGTCCGGTCCGACGAACGTTATTAGTATGATTTTGACGCATGCGAACGACTCGCTAAGGATTCGTACACGTTTAAAGTAGTGCTAGCTTCTTCTCTAGAGACGTGTGCATGCAAAACACGGAAGCAAAAAGCATTTTGACGCTTGGCTGAAGATGTGTTTGAAATAGGTTGTTGTGTTTCATGATCACCTAGATGTGTTTCATGCATTGAAGTTAAGCTGATTGAAATTCATGCAAAGCAGAACTGAAACAATTCGTTTTGGAAATGTTTGTTAATTTTAATGAATTTAGCAGGTAGGTACTTAGGTACAGCATCAAGCAACAACGCTGCGTTGGTTAGATATTTTCATAACATTCTGAAAGTTTCAATTTGGTACGCATAAGCATTAGTTACATCTACCTACATAACATAAACTAATATCTAGATAGGAAAGAGGTAATTGTCAACACAAAACACAGTGCTGAATGAAAAACCACAGAGAAAAGTGAAAATTGAAACAAATTGGCCAAAATGTTAGCGTGATGTAGGTAGGTAAGCACCAAAAGATAAGCAAAGCAAGGATGCCAAGGTCACGGGAACAAGTTTTACCTCAGCACGTGCCCGCAGCGGCGCGCTTGGCGGCCAGCGAGTCCAAGTCTTCCCAACAGTGCGAGAGACCAACGACAACCGCCAGTGCAGACACTTCGCACACCCTCAATTCCAAACTATCGTCGATAGCTAAACGAATCGCATCCACACCCGGCACATCCACTAAACGCCGGCAGGTCAAAACATTGCTCTCACGAACATTTTCGACACACAGACTCGATTTGCAAATTATATTCATCGCATCCGCCGAAAACAACTAAAATTTTTATGAGCCGCACCGAAAGCACGCCCGAACCGGCTGTCGTTACGGATAGTCAGTGTTTTCGCAATGGCCGACACGTATTAGCACTGATAAACAGCTATGAAAACACCATGAACGATATTGCACCTCGGAAACCGTCGGAAAACTCAGTTTTACGCGATACAGTCTCGAATGCGTGCGCTCGCCGGCCTCTTCGGCGCGCTGTAAACAGAGATTGCGCCTCAACAACACACGCACACATCGACAGGGCACGAACCACTCGCACACATACGTAGCCGGCACAGCGCGCGCATTCTGGCTTCAGACAAAAATAGATATCACGTCATTATTAACCAATCGCCTTCGAGCACCATCACGCCATGCTAGCTTGTGATCGGTGGAGACTCCATTGATAGATTGGCTTGGCGTTTCAATTTGCGATTAACTGAAAGTTTTCGATAAAACTTTACTGATATGAAATCTTAACAGATGGAAAAAAATACTTTGATATAGTCTATATAATTAGCTATAGTTCTATTGGGGTTATCGATATCAGCACTTATTTAGGGGGAATTAGGTATAACTACCTACAAGAACACACGCCGCAATACGCAACGTTAGGCGTGTATCTTAACGAAAAGGACTTAGCCAAAGGAATATTTAAATATGGTTCTACTATTTTTATACAGCTCATTTCTATTTTATTTGCATTGGCATTACACTCTAGAAACATAATTTTCTTTAAATCGAAAATCTATACAGGTAGAGCTGTTAGAGCTCCAAAATACTCTTCTGCAAGTGTAGATTTTAAGAAACATTTAGCCAACTCTCTATTAAAACATGTTTTTTATTGACTAAAACCGTAATTCTAGTGTCAATAAAGCCACCTGTTTATGATTTTAGCCATTATAAAGTTTCAGCACGAATCAAGTTTTGGTTAACACACACAGATGCACGATCTTTGCCTGTATATTGAAATCAGGGGTCACGATCTTACGCTATCAAACTCCTCAACAACTGAGCTTTAATTCGAAGCAATAAAGCTGGTTTTCTGATAGCAAAACTGTTTGTTGGAAGAAAAAAATACTTATGTAATGGTCAGCTAATAGATTTCATTGTGATGAGCGTGAATGTGTGCGCAGCTTATTATAAGCATTAGTTTTTGGTTTTGAGTCGAAATATTTTCGGTCGTAAACAACTAGGTACCTAAGCAACTTTAGCAGAATATTTCCATTTTTTTTTTATTATAGGAAAGAAAATACATAGAAAGAATATGACCCAAACAACTGAGTTATAGGTGCGTGTTTTCAAATAAATAATAAAAAAAATCGAGACCACAAGGGTTGATCAGCGAACACTGTTTGAAAGTACATTTTGTCTTGAAGGGGCAAAAACTGTTTTCTAGCTTACTACAAGAAAACAGTTTTTTTGCAGAAGATCTAATTTTGAATTTTGTTAAGTACCTATACTATGCATAACCGTGTGCATGTTGTCCTTGTTCAATGCAGCACACTATAGTATAGGTACATACACTGGTACACACATGGTTTTATCCAAAAACGGACAAATTGGATTTTTTTTGTTTGGTTTTTGATTTGAACCAGACTGTGGCTAAATTTTTCTTTGAATTTCTCGCCTCATAGGTATTCTAATAGCATTAACTTTCATAATGTTATTATGAGCTTTTTACGTTCCACTCGGTGCGGTCCTGTGCTACGAGGGGAGGTCAAAAAGTCCGCGGAATGGAAGGGTTAAGAAAGAGTGGGGTTACTTTTTTTTACCTGGTACTCTTTGGAGACTCAATACAGGTATATATACCAAATTGTAGCAAAATCGGGTCATTAACCAATTAGTTATCACAACATTAGCAGTTCAATCGGGAAAACTTCGCTAAACATGGATAAAATTGAGTTTCGTGCTGTTATAAAGTTCCTTACAAAGCAAGAAAAAACTCCTCAAATTGTTTTGAAAAATAGGTCATCTATTTACGAGGATTCTTGCCCTGGAAAAACAATGATTTATAATTGGAATAGTTTATTCAAGCAAAGCAGGGAGCCAATTAAAGAAGATCACCGCGCGGGCCAGCCGATCGCGGCCATCTCCTTAGACTTTATCGAATAAGTCGAAAAACTTATTCTTAAAGGTGCCTGATTAAAGAATTAACAACTTGCAGAATTGTTGGACTATTGTTTAAAACCATTTTAAGTATCCTCCACGACCATCTTGGCATGTCTAAGGTCAGTTCAAGATGGGTACCGAAAATGCTCTCAGCGGTTTAAAAACAGGAGCGTGTCGAGTGTTCACGCGAGTTTTTGGAGCTCTGTAGTGAAAACAAGGACAATATTTAAAGCCGGATTTTTACTGGAAATTAAATTTGGGTTCATCATTATTAGCTTACACCAAAACAAAAGTCTATGCGGTGGCAGAAAAAAGGCACATCACCCCATAAGAAATGTAAGGTGACACAATCGGCCGGAAAAATCATGGCAACGGTTTTTTGAGATTCAGAGGGAATTTTGTTGATTGACTACAAAAAAAAGGATTGAATATCATAGGAGGATATTATGCCATCCTACTGGAAAAATTAAAAGATGCTACAAGGTAAAACGACGTGGAAAATGGACTCGAGGCGTGCTGCTTTTGCACGACAACGCACCCGTTCACAAGAGCCATGTTGCAATGGCTGCCATGCAAAAATGTGGCTGTAAAACTGTAAACCACCATCCCTATAGTCTAGATCTATCCTCCTCTGATAATTGTTTGTTTCAAAAGTTTAAAAAAAAACTCCGTGAAAAAAGTTTACTGACGATGAAAAAGTTGAGTCGACAATTTCAGCTTATTTTGAAGACCTTGACGAAAAATTTTTTTTCGGTGGTTTAAGCAATGTTTTTGAAGTATCTGAAAAATGTTTTAGGCTTAAGGGAGAATATATTAACAAGGAAAAATAATAATTCATAGAATTTAGCCTGTTTTCCTTGCCATTCCGCGGACTTTTTGACCTCCCCTCGTATGCTACCCGTTTTTATTCCCCATCAACTGAGCCAGAACGCACAAAACTACCCACTAGGACTTTACTATTAGATTATTTTTTTTAAACTATGTAGGTACACTTTATATTTATGACCTATCTTCACGCTGAAAGGCACACTACTTTACTTATTTAGCTAAGTTAAATTTTCTCTGTCCGTAACTATTTTATTTTGTTTGGAAAGTTTGCGTTATACATTATGCATTATCCAACAACATAAAAGTGGAAAATGCACTGGATTTTGTGGCCCTTATGAATAAACCTGATTGTTTGGAACCTGGATCAGCAACGAATCCTCCTTTATTATTGTTTTTATTTAATTATTTATTTACAACCATTGCCCTATCTTTACAGGTTTACCCTAATACGATAGCGCAGCCTTTCTCGTACAGTTAAAGATTATACTATACTAATACTAATCAATAATTATAAAAAACTAATCACAGTACAAATTACAATCAATCATAAAATAACGTTACTGGTATAAAACCGTCTATAGTAAAGTGAATATAAATTAGAAACTTTAGGCTTATTGGCACGTTTGTAGGCATCGAGTTGTGAGTTGTAGGTAGGTAATTTCGTAATTCCTTGGAATTTAATAATTTATCATGTTTTCATTCCGTTATTCATTAGGTAGTACAATACTTAGATGATTCATTTAAGTAGGTAAACCACATTTAAGTGATATGTAACAGCCTCAAGAACTCCACAGCTGGACAACGCCATCACAATTTACAATACATTTTTTAGAATATTTGAACCCATCGCTCAGCAGCAGCAGCGCATCGTAGGGCACATTCCTGACGCACGTGACCTACGAAGCAATGCTTTTTTTGTTGCCACTTAACATCAGGTGGGCCATATGCTTGTTCCATCAACTGGTTGTATTAAAAAAAGATACCCTCCATCTATTTCTCGCGCCCTTCAATGTCCTTGACCCGTCATGTTATAAGGAAGATTGGCAACCTAAGCTTTTTCAAAACCTTTTTTATTCATAATTTGAAGTCTTTTGGCAAACAAATATTTTGACCAACACTTGTCGGAAATGTCAAGAGAGGTACCTACTATCAAGATTGTGTTCCGAGTTAATCCAGTGATTAACTTTGGTCGGTCGAATTTCTGGTCTTAGGTTCCTTATCTCCTTGCGGTACCTGTCCTGGGTACCTTCTTTATACCAATTATCTTAAGGCCTGCGCACACCTAGTTCGCTGGCGGTAGCGATCAGTGAATCTGACAGCGTTTATACCCAAATGTCTTTTTTAAATTTCAGACATGTTGAATCCTTTTGCCTATCTTTTGAGATTTAAATTGTCTAAGTTTGAGATGAAACGAAGACAAAAATCCCAAATCAGCTAGAAAAATAAATAAAATCACATACCTATCTTCACAAAATAAAAAAAAACAATCAAGTGGCTAATTAAGGATGCAACAAATTCTAAAACGTTCTAAAATGTAAAGGACCCAAAAACGACTAAACGACCAAAAACGACGACGAAGATAGACATCTGAGAGGGTTTCTGCCCATACTTCTCTACCTACTAGGTATTTCAATATGAGAAATTTATGAGTGATCTGGAGCTTACCGTGGTTTGCTTAAAAAAAAAGTCCTAAAATGTACAATTTGTCAATTGTATGTTAAGAATCTTTTAGCAGTTCACGTTGGGGTTCACTGAATTTTCTTCATGAATCTCTTAGACAAGACAATGGAAGTGAAAAATCAACGCGGCCTAATAGTGTGTCCCTCCGTTGACGTATTGACGGGACAAACGAATAGCATGTGGCCACAATAAATCTACCGCATCAGTGACGTTAGAATAGCGTAGATACGCTTCCGCGTCTTAATATCATGCAAAGTACACGAATAAAAGTTGCTAGATCGCCACGCCTTCCGTATAATCACGTAGGACAGTCACTGATAACGGTGATTTGATTAAAATTATACCACCTGTTACGCATAAAACGTTATCAGTTACAAAAGCATGACTTTCTTACCTATTTACTTGAAAAAAATACCTTGCAAAAGTATTTACCTATCTCACTACTTACCTTAGCGTACGGTTATGGTACGCGTACCTGCATAATTTTATTATCCGTAGAAATCTTTCAGCAGAAGTTTTCTTCTCCTCTCCTTTGCTCCCATAGTTCACATGTCAGTGTAATAATTGATGTCCTTTGTTCGAAGTTATAAATCTAAAGTGGGGTGTTTACCGTCTATCGTTAATAATCGGGTGCCGGGAATCTTTGTCTGAAAGTAGAGTAACATCACGTTTGGAGTTCTACTAAAGAAAAACTCATCATATTTATCAGTTTTATAAAGAAAACCGCCAATGTGTTGAATATCCTCAGAATATGTAGAGAGCCTAGTGATAGCGGCCCCGCCTTCGATCGTCGTGTACCAATGAGTTTTAAAAATGTATGTATGGACTTATGCAAACATACGTTTGAGAGCCCTGGCATGCCAGGGCTCTCGGTGAAAGAAAGCATACTGAAGAAACCCGCGTGTCGTAAAAGCTAAAAAGTTCGAAAATATGTGTCAAGTGCACAAAAGTAGCCTCTTGGAGGCACATTTAAAATCACCTACAATCCTTTCACCACACTTGTTTTGAAAGAACCAGTGACACGATATCAAGAAGAACATAGAAACGACTGCATTATAGAAAACCATGCAACTGGTTTCCACGTTCTTCTGGAAACTGGGAACTTCAAACTAGGCTAAGAACAAGCTCAGAACTATCAACTTTCTCACAAAATCCCCCTTTTTTCGGTCAGGAATTGAAAATAAACTTTCGTAAAGTAACACACCTGAATCAATTTAACAAATTACATTATACTAAATGAATTAAAAAATATGAGACTTACCTTTTCTATCAGTATAGTATAGTTATTAACGTAGAATGCATTTAAATAATTAGGTATTTTAGCTAAACATCAGGCGAAATGAATATGCTAAGGTCAGGTGTGATTCAAGCGGATACTTATAATATAATCTTTGATGATTGAATGCCCAATAAAGCTTACGTAACGTGAATTTAATTCGTTTTTTTGAGTCAAGTATGATTTAAGATGCAAACATACCTATCTAATGTAAAATGACATCATTACATAAGTAGCTAGGTAGGTACTTGCATAAAAAAGTGCTCAAATTGGTACAAGTCATAGTTATAATGGAAGTTGAAAAGATAATTAGTAGGTAATCAACGTTTAAACATTTTGTTTTGATAAACAGGTATGCCAAGCATTATAGTATATCTATAAATAGTGATGTTACATCTAAGCCATGGGTAAATCTTCGGTAAAAAATATTTCGTCTTCTGGTCAGATTTTTCAAAACATTTTCACAGCCGCCATTTTTTAGTAATTACTCGTGTAATAAATAATATTTGTTTAATTTCAGTTGATCTAGGAAATTTCTAGTCAAAAGTATCAAAATTACCTACCTAGGTACCTATGTAAGAAATGTAACGATTTGCATATTATATTGACAGAGCTTTTTGTTTTTTTTTTTGTTCTTTCACATCAGTTTTATGATCAGAGTTCACAGGCTTTTGTTCTGAAACTAAAATCAACAAAAGATCCTGAAATGTAGTAACAGTTGGTCACCCCACCTGAAAGAACAACACGTGCTGTCGCGTTGATAATGTGGAGACATTAAAGATTTTTGGGGTTTGATGTTATAAATGAGACGCCATCTTTGAGTAACGATCGACAGTTATAAATTATTTAATTATTTTTTGTAGAGCAGAATAACTAATTGTGTATTTGATCAGATGGTTTTTCATTCTTCTTTCTATCTAATCGTGTCATTAGTTCATTCGAACCATTGTGATGAAAGGATATTAAGTGCGCCTCAAAGAGCCTCGTCTCTTACACTTGCCTCATGTTTTCAAACTGTTTTAGGTTCTGCGACATGCCGGTTTCTTCACGATATTTTTAAGAGTACTGGCATAGTGCACCATAATTTTTTTTATGAATGAATACTTATAATTTTCAAAATATACTTAAAGCAAATACAAACCTAAACAATACCTAGAAAATCATGTAGCCTACTAAAACTAAACAACCCGGGTCTTAAGTCAGCCTAACGATTAGACGTTTTCTAATAATTGTCTTACAAGTTTACTTTATTTAAATGAGATATTTTGATAAAAAAATGTCTATTAAATATTCAACCTGCCGTCCAGCAGTGTGCGCTGACCCTTACAGTTTTCTTAATTAAATCAAATGGCATGGGAATACTATTCAATGAGTTCCGCAGCCTAGTCCATTTAAAATACTAGTGAAATCACGCGCGACTGCGCTCGTTTGAATGTGATTTCACCCTGATGCATATTTTTCGTAATGACGTCTATGATAAATAGTGAACTGTGTTTTGGCCCTAAAATCCATTCTTCTTCTTCCTTCCCTTCGTACCTTCGCACGTTAATCATTTCTAATGTGCATCATGATAAGATGCATATTTTAAACGGTTGAGTTTGGGGAATTCTTTTCTCAGTGCACCCCTACACACCAATAGGAAGGTAGCTTCATTTCATACATCTAGGATTTTTAGTTGAGGCTGTGCGTTGATTGTCAGTCAGTCAGTATCGTACGAATGTTTTCTTATATAGAGCTACATGATAATTACTGAGACGCGTAGTGAATACACGTGTCTTTGAATGACCATTGTGCCGATTACAGAAAAATAATAAGAACGTGTTGATTCACTAATAAAATATGAATAAACAAACGACGGATAGACTGGACTTCTACGTGATCACAGTGGCTCTACGAAAACGTGCTTGTGGCGTAACCATTTAATCCAACTTGATAACCAGCCAGTGTGTTTAGGCGTAGCTCAAGTTGCGAAGATACTGAAAACTAAGAATAAATTTATATTTAAAAAACGAATTTATGTACATCTGTGAAAAATAAAAAGAATACTTCCTCTATGGTAGCTAGCACAAAGCAGCAAACACGCTTTTGGTTCTTAGTTCCGTGGTAGCTAGTAAGTTTTTTACTCTATGGTTGTACCTTTGTACTGGCTGCACTGTTGCCGTTTTAGCATTTTTAGTGCTAAATTTAGCATATTTCATGACTCTTTAGCATGTAAATTTTGCATATAGCATATTGCATATTTTGGCATTTCAAATCAAATAGCTTTTAGATTTTGCAGATTATCACGACCAGAGACATTATTTTTTATCTATGGTTTTCATTGAGGTATGGCAACTCTCTGGATCAGGGATTTCCCTGAAATTAGTTTCTGATTGATTTTACGTCGAACGTTTCGCGTCCGAACCCCACTTCTTGACTCTTGTCTTGAATAAATTAATTCAATGTGATTTGTGAATGTGAAGTGAAAGTATGCCTCCTAAATATGAGCAACATTATCGCGAAGAATGGGAGAAGATAAGCGAGTTTAAGGATTGGCTTTTGGATGGATTTTGCTAACATTTGGTGCGTAACGATACTTTAGAGCCTTGAATAACATGTTAGGCTACTGTTCTACCAAAAAATTGTACACAGAAACGTTAATAACAAAATTAGGATTTTAGCATGTTTTTTAGCATTTTTAAATACAAAAATAGCATTTTTTAGCATTATTTGGAGCAAGTTCTAGCATTTTCTCAAAATAGAAAACGGCAACACTGACTGGCTGAGTGAACGCATGTTGTTTTCATGTTGTTGTATTATTGTCGCATGTTGTTTTATTTTCTTACTCAGCTTGTAAATTCTGTCCAAAACCTTCTTTATTATTCACAATCCTACATAATTGTATAAAAAAAAGATTAAACTGAGGATAAATATAGTTCGTTACCCGTATTCGTTTTAATGCTACCTTTTATTAGTTCACTAAAATCCGTTCACTTCCCTTCGCACCCTATTGTAAATGATTTCTAATGTAGATACCAATGTATTTCATTAGAACAAGTTACTTCCATTAAATATTTAGGAGTCTTACTGGACAGTCAATTAAACTGGGTTCCGCAAATAGAGTCTGTGGCAACTCGTACCCGAAAACTTATTTGGATATTTAAGAATTTACGTCACGTTGCCTGTTTTAAACTACTTAAAACCGTGTATTTTGCCCTGGGTAAATCGGTACTTAGTTATTGTGTCTCTGTTTGGGGCGGAGCATACAAGACGCACTTGATAAGAGCCGAAAGAGCTCAACGTTCACTATTGAAAGTAATTACCTTTAAGCCCTTCCGCTACCCTACAACCTCTCTTTATAATGAATGTAAACTCTTGTCCATACGCAAACTGTACATCCTTCAAACCATCCTTTTCTACCACCAATCGCTCATCTATGACCCCACCCATGGTACATCCACACGATCTTATAAGGGCCAGTTAGTTAGATGTAACACTTCCTTTGCACGTCAACAGGGTTACTTCATGAAGCCCTACATTCATAAAATTCTGAATAAATTAATTAACTTTCATCCTCTTTCTCTCTTTAAATGTAAATCTATGGTAAAAGACTGGCTTTTGGAACAGGACTATACCTCAACTGAGAGTATTTTAGCTGCTCTAGTATAGAACTATAAAGTTCCTTCAAAATTGTAATTAAATATTTAATGATTATACCTACTACATTCGCACTTCTTTTAGTTTATTTTATGGTAATATTATTTTATATTGTAATTTCAAACCTAATTATTAATCGCATGATTCTTTCCAATATTATAATTATAATTGATTGTAAAGTGAATTATTATAACTCGTCCTTTAAAAAATTTGTATTTTATGAAAATTGTGATTCTTCAGTAATTTACTTTTTAATTTAAGTAAATAATACTCTTTCATTTAATTTATATGCATAATCATAATTAATTACAGGCTGTGTTTAGTTAGTTCGGGGGAGGGCATTGGTATGCCATATCACAGGGTAATCCTAGTTTGGGTACCAATGTTATCCCGCCAGGAAAATTACATTTTAAACTTTAACCTAACTGTATATGAATGCTACTGTGATGTTTGTGAATATTCAATAAATTTCATTTCATTTCATTTCATTTCATTTCTTATACCCTTCAACATCATCATAATCTCTTAAAATATTAACTATTGTTTGATCCCGCTCTGGCTCCGAAACTTTCTGTAGGTACACAGAGACGGATAAGGCGAAAACTATTTTCATTGAATACAGTTAGAACTCTCCATAACTATATCTCCAAGAAACAATAATCTACGCATTACGACGCCATTTTCGCATTTCCCGACTAAAAGTGATGTGTCTCGTTGCTCGGTCCCAGTAGTGATGTTCTTTTCCCAAAACCGGCTAACAGTAAGGTAGGTAGGTACCTAAGTTAGGTAAATAAGTATGTTTTAAAACCTTCATTATAGAGGCGTTAATTTTTTACTCAAGGTTTATTCGGTGTGATTAATGTAAGCAAGATAGCTCCACTGAATATTTTGATAAACTTGGACAAATTGCTTTATTGGTTTTGAGGTTAAATTGCAACATAAAGGTCCGGTCTCTCCAATTGAAACGGGTTTCTAGCTCGTGAGGTTAAGATAACATTAATTAGTAAACTGTTCCCACTAGCTGAGCTTAGTTAGATCATAGCTACGAGTATCTAAGTAAAGCCACTGGCCACTTTTGGAAGTCGCCAGTGACCATTTAATCTTCATCATAATTATAAGCCAGATTTCCAGCAATAACAGAAAACCGATTCGGTTTCTGCGAGATGCTGGCAACAAGCTTTCATCGTTATAGATAGGCCTTTCCCAAATTCTGTGCCAATTTATTTTTTTCCAAGTCTACCCAACATTCTGGCTGCAGCCTCGTGCTCTGGGGCCTTTTGCTCGGTCCGACCGAGAAAATTTCACGATGGAGACTTCAATCTCCAAAACTCGTATAGCCGCTGGCGTGAGAAACGTCTGTGGAGAAAAAACAATTGGAAGAAGCGATCTAAACTCAGCTAAGAGTACAATCGATGATGATGACAATGCTGTTGCCGAAGTAATCTATTTATTCGTTACATAAAACTGACTCATATAAACTTCTAAATGTGAAGTTTTTATCTAGTGGCAATAACTAAGCACTTTAGTACATCTACATAATCTTAAGGAATCTTCGACAGACTTCTAGTGGGTTATCTGAAAAGAATCTAAGAGGTCTTTGAAATCTCTTTCTCTTATATTACGACTGCCAAATATTTTGTATGCAGCCGACATTTTTCTAATCACATTAGCTGTTCTAACAATAAAGTAATTCAGTCATCTGTGATATTTCTGTGCTTTTTGATGCATAAATGACAAAATTAAATGATAATGAGTGGCAATGTACAAATAAATTGCAATGCTACAAACTTACTGGAACTCTACCTCGCCCTTGTGTACAATTTTATTTTTGGGGAATTATAATATAGGTACAATAAGTAACTATTTGTCGAAGTATCCGACTCCATCTAATTACAGCGAAGCTTTTACTTTCAATAGCCGTTTTACCTTGAAGCAGTTTTTATTTTCGTACCTTGACTTTTATATGTGAATGAAAAGACGACACATTAGTTCATTTGTACATATACAAACAGGATTAATGTTTAACCTTGGTTGTACACCTATATCATCATCATCTGCCTGAAGAAATCTACTGCTGGAAATAAGTTTCCGACTATGACGATACCGACATTTCGCGATCTTCGCAATGTCGTACCAGCTATCGTCGTATTGCTAGAAAATACTGGAACAATCAGTTTGAAGAAATTAGCCGTAGTTTCAATTAAAATTAAATATTTTGGACAATTCATACAACACTATCAAGCCCCAAAATAAGCAGAGCTTGTACCATGGGAACCAGATAGCTGATATAATATTTATATATTTTTGGAAATTTTCAGCTGGTTTCACCTGTTTCTTGATATCCCAGGAGAAGGTTAATAAATCTATATTCTATCCTATTCCACTTACATGGTACCTAATTTTGTTTTCAGTCGCACTCGTAAGTCGTAAGGGCTGTTGTAGTGTTGTTCTTCATCGTTATAGGGTCGATGAATTTTAAGTTTTTGTTGAAAAATAGTTTTTACTTTTTATGGTTTGGAAAGAAAGACAGAAATATTGTTTAAGACAATGGTTTGGCAGCCAGAAGTTTTATATGTGCATGCGTTCGCGGTGCATATAGCATTTTCCAACATGATAATTTAAGAAAAGAAAGAAAAGAAAGAAAAATTATTTATTTGCGAAGCAAAACTCACACTTACAATATAAACTTAACAACTTATCAATAGACTACAGAAGTGAGCTTTGGTGCGTCGCAAAACGGACTCTGGCTCAGCATGTGTTGGTTGGCTAGCAACCAACGCTGGTCTTCCGACAGAGCCGGTAACATTTAGATAACATCACAAATATCGTCATACATGTCGTGGATACAAATGTCGTCACACCCACTAATTCCTGATATAGAGGATGATACATTATCCCTATGAATTGTGGAGGCGAAGGAATTGCATCGTAACCTAGTTGGAGCAGTGCATCATAATTTATCATCATAAACGTCAGGAACGTAACAATACGAGTAGGCATGATCACTTCTTACGATGTTGCGGTCAGTAGTGACTGATATCAGAATGTAGGTCCATTATGTGTGACTAAAGGATAGCCACCCACGGAAGGACCAAGCAGTCAGGTCGTGACCGTGACTCAATTCCATGATGTAATATCAGAACTTGAATCGATGATTCGTAATCCATTAGTGGTGTTTACGGCTCTTGAGACAAATCCTTCCATCGACATCCTTGAAAAAATATTTTACAATTTATCGTTATAATTTTATACTATGCTCATTTCAATAAAAAAATTAATAATAAGAATATCTTCATCCTCATCATTTCATCCCGGTATCCCCCACTGCTGGGTATAGGCCTCCTTCATTTTCTGCCAGCCTCCTCTGTCCTGTGCGTCTCTTGTTCAGGTGTTTAATTCCTGCGACCCTTGCGATGTCGTTATAAGAATATAATTTTAATTATAATATTTGAACATCCCCAATTGTCTCTCCAGCAACACTATTTCAATTAAGAACGGTAGGTAGGTACACTACCTAACCTATCCATAAAACTTGCAATAAAAAGCAAAGTCCTTGTATAAGAGTTTAGATCAAGACACCGGATAAATTGAATCACCTGAAACATGAAACCTTGCAATCATTTCAAAGATGAGACTATATTTTGATTGGTTTACATTGTAAGAGATCATCAGGCGGCCTTAAATGTCGTTTGGAGTGTTTCACTCATGCGAAGTGACTTGACTAAATCGTCATAAAAATATCATGGTAAGTTTTAAGTAATCGATATCGATGTTTAATTACGAACATCCCTACGCAAACGAACGCCGTAGTCGTCACGAAACAAACTCATGCGTCGCGACTGACATCACAAGTTAGCGAATAAGGATGACACCGAAAGTGGATACTTACGTCAGTTACGTAATGGTACATGGAACTTACCAGCGCGGTTGAGTGAGTGACTAACCGACTGAGGAGGTTCGATTCCCAGCGAAGACAGAGGCGGGTTGGGACAAAATTGTTGCCAAATAACATTTGTATTGACTGTAGAAATAAGTGAGTACCTACTTGTGTGTGAGTGTATCTATTGTATCTAAGTACTATAAAGCACCCTCAGGACACTGAGAAACCTAAGTGTGCGGGGTTAGCTGCGACAACTAAAATTAAATCAGAATCAAATTTTAAATCTTCTTAGTTTGTATAGGTTAGGATTAGGAGGTTTTTTTTGCTGTGCATATTGAATTTTTGCTTTGGATTTTTAATTCGGTTTAACTTTTACTTACAACATGTTTTGATCCTTATTTTTATTTCGTTTGTGTCGTATCGATTAGAGCGTTATCGCCATCGGTGTGTTTCATTAGCTTAGTTCAGTCGGCGGCAGCCCTAAATACGACGCTTAGATCAGTAGTGATATTATATTCATAAATATTAAATCATTCTTTAATACCTACCTATCCAGCTGAGAGCCACACCCTGTCTCAACGGTGAGACAGCGAGCCAATAGGCCTTGAGTTATTTGGCAAATTCCAGTGGGGTTCTAGAATATTCGGGGCTGATCAATGTGAATACTCGTTCGATTTTCAAATTTTCGAACAAAAATTTAAAGCTCACAGCAGTTCACAATTTTGCGCAGGATATTTTCCTCTGTTTCCAGGATTACAGTGCGGCGCGCAAGGGGCAGTGAGATGAGGGATATACCGTGCTTTTGCTTAAAGCTTTGCATTCGTTGGATTGTAGTCTTTGTTGATAGACAGAGAGACAACGATGTGCAGGACGCAGTGAGATATTGAGATAGGTGAAGAACAACCATTTTGTTTTGCTTAGTTTATTGCGAGATGAGAAATCAAGGCTAACATTACAAACATAAATCTAAATCGTTACCTACTTTAAATATCGTTTGATAGTCCATTGCTGTGGGTTTCACGTGAATTTAAATCTTAGGTACCTGCGCGTCTTTTTGCGCGTAGATGAGCAGCTTTGCAGCAACCAAAAAGGCCGTTTTTTTGCCAGAATTGTCTTCCAGGAACGAGTGATTTTTTAAATTTGTTGGACAGAGGCTGTGTGTTATCGGCCACTATTTATTTATTAAGATTTATCTTAGGTCTGTACCTACTTCAGAATGAAGTTAATTAATCATTTCAATTCTATAGATTACCATCATCGATCTGTTTCTAATCGATTTTATTAGTCAATACATGCGTAAGCGAAACGACATTTACAAAATACCTAGGTACTATTTCGATCTCCTGTTCAAGTTAATAAAAGCACGATAAGGCACATTAAGCTTAATTGAAAACAGGATAAGGTTAAATAAATTAAATTCTGTACAGCGCTTTGCCGCCTTAAACGGTCCAAGTAGAGCTTTACATAAAGTTCACGCGTAGATAATGTATTCCACGCCTGGTGAGCTCATAGCTTATAATAGTCTGCGTGCAGACATATACTTAGCCAGCTATGTTAGGTATTAATTAAAGAAAAAAAATGTTTGTACAATTGACAGTGATGTGTTTCGAAATCCTTGAGCTTATTAGGTACCTACCTACTTAGGTAAGTAACTGGATAAACTTTAAGATTGTAAGTGAAATACCGTCGCATGCACTAAGTTTCTACCCCTACCGGCATAGAGGTGGTTTAGGCATGGTTAGAAATAATTTGTAATTGAAATAGTTCGGTGTGTGACTAATGGTCTGGCTGTAGCCTCCTGGCCTCGTAGCTCCAAACCGAATGCTCCTATTTGAATTCGATTTTCTGCTAAATAGCTGATGTTTTTTTAGCCATGTTTGGTAGAAATCAGTGCAGCAATCCATGCTCCAAGGATTTTCATCTCTCTGCCAAGGGTTTTAAAGTTGTTTTGTTCTACTCATACTCATACTCATATTATTTATTGCAATTATTATGTTACATGGTGAGGTCTTAAAGTTAAAAATGGTAAATACATAATAGGCCCTAATGTTCAGGGCATAGCAATATCTGGAGTGGAAGCGGGCCGAAGTCTGAAAAAATAGATAAATTAAAAGCTATTTGTTATTTTTATATTATGAAGTCAATTCAATTAGTATTATAATTTATAACGCAGGCAGTGTATCATTGAAAAAGTCATTTAAATTATCTATTCCTTACCTTCTTTCCACGATCATGAATTTATCATATTTTCCGAAAGCTATACAGTTTAAACCACCCACCTACCTACGTATAAGTATCTACCTATTGCTTTTGAGAAAATAGAAATCAGCTCAAGTACATACCTATATAAAAGACGACTGTAGGCTGCTCGCTAGGCATAGACAGCTTGGAGAAACTTCCCAAGCCGAGCCTAGCTCGTGCTGACTTCATAATGAAAGGTGTGTCGCAGTGGAATTTAAAATAGACACTTGTGGAGCTGCGGCTGTGCGTCAGTCGCCTCAGATTTAAATGAGATATTGAAAGGTCTGTTATTTCATAAATGCATCTCCTAAGGCTTGTTTTGCGTGAATCTCATCATCTCATCACTCTGAAGAAAACTACTGCTGGATATACCTAAGCCTATTAGTATATTCTATGCGCTCTTCAATCACCGACTTCACAGTGTATAGTGAAGTTAGGAATAAGCTATAGGAATGACACCCTTAGCCACGAGCGCTCTTCACTAATCACGATAAATAATATAATGGTGATTGCTGTACTTACATCCATACGGTTGTAGGCAATAAATATTGCACATCGGCTTTCTGCTTTCGTAGTGCCATAGCTCTTTCTGACGCACACTACGCTCTAGGAAGCTGAAATTAGCCGATGTGCAATATTTGTTGACTACTACTTACCTACTAGGTATACTTAAAAGTATAATATTGCGCAGCCTTTAGATTCATTTATTCTAAATAACTATTTCTTTAATATTATTTCCTACCTTTAGTTATTGACCTGTGACCTGTCGCACCCATCGATCGGAAGTCGAGGCAATTGATTATTATTCGGTAATTTTAACCATGACCTCTACCTCAACTATTGAGCACCACACAGGCAGATATCTGTAGCAGCTCCCCTCTCGTAGTTAGGTATCTACCAGTCTAGACGCTAGGTAGGTCCAGCTCAAAGAACTGATATCCGTTGGGGGATAGAGGTTCTCTAATAGCGACCACGAAACGGAAGGCGAAACGTAGGACGCTCGATAGACCAACGACATTGTAAAGATCGAGGGAAGTCGGTCGGTCGGCTCAAAATCATTGTTCCTGAAAATATTTAGAGGATGCCATGACAGTGGACTTTTACTAGCTGCCTATATATGTAGTATAGATGCCTAGGTGAGGGAAAAATCGACCTAGCATTGTAGGTAACATGAATAAAATGGCTCTAGACTAACCATTTTTTTATTGGTTGGCTCTTGCCCACGAAATACTTCACCGCAAAATTGCATGCCCCTTCGCATTCTCATAATGCAATTAATTAAAAGACAATTCTTTCCTCGCACGAAAAGTAGGGCGTTTTCAAATAACTTTTCTGAGAATCGAGAGCTCGATTGCCAAGTGCTCGTTGCATTGCATGCACCACTGTCAATGCCAGATAGAGTACGAGTAGTACATAACTAGGATTACTACGGATATGAAATTTGTAGGTATCTCCCTAGAGATTACACCTAGTCAGTCACACAAGGTATGCAAGTCTACTCTAATACTACTTTTATCACCTACCGTGGTAAAAAAGAGGACTACTGAGAGAAGTTACGGCGAGCAATCCCACAGTCAATGCCTAGCTTAGAATACTAACATAAGTACTAAGGCCTTTATCTACCATACTTAATAATACGGCATGTGGTGAGTGGGGGGTTTGTTCGTAATATGTCCATAAATGGGATGTAATCATGTGACATGCTCCGCTCCAGTCTCCACTTCCACTAGGACCTTTATCACTAGAGAGAGAGAAAGAGACATTAGACAAAACAAAAAAATTATAAGTCCCGCCATGCACAGTTTTCCCTCCATTCAAAAAAAAATAACCTCGATTTGAGACAAACCAAAGACAAGTTAAATCCATTCTCGGTATGACTATGGTGTTTTACATCAACACCAGCAGTCAAGTGACATTGACATGCTAGTTATTTTGGTCGTCAAGTCAGATTGCTGTCAAACTTTCGAAATGAAATGAAAACATTTAAAAAATTTTAGATGGAGTGTGTACTATTTTTATCTTTTCTTTCCCACGAATTCCACGTTTTATAAAGATTAAATTACCTGTCCTAGACTAAAGCTTTGACTACTTATACCTTCGGCTTATACAGTCTAATATCTTTCCCTCTCCGCTGTTTTAATATAAAGTTAGCAATGGGTCGCAAATCGCAATCAAAACAAGCACCTAAAAAGAACTCTGGAAAAGAGAACAACAGGTTCGTCCAGCAAAAACGAATGGAACTCGCTCTTCTTGTTGATAAAGTGTTGAGATGGACCAGTGTCTTCCAAGCCTCTACCAGTGCAAAGAAGAGTTGGGAGCAGCATTTAGAGATAGATACTCTCATGAAAGAAATCGCGAACCTTGAATCATCTCAGCAAAAAAGTTTCTCCAAGCACCGAAAGTCAAGTATCGAGAACTATCTGAAATGGCTGAATGAAAACGGAGTACAATATGACGGTACAGTAAATAAATTTACTAATAAACAATTAGAATATTAATTTACCTACTAATATTATATTAATTTTAGTAGGTATTTAAACTTTGTCAGCACCTGCTGAACATGCTTCAGTACTTAACTATAAAGTGTAATAAGTAAATAAAATGTTTAATCTACTACCGATGTGCAGATCAAACATTCTTAAAGATAGTCACACCAATGTAACAACATACCTTTTCAAAATTTCAGGTGTAGAAATCGCTGAGTTTGAAGGCTACGAGCTCGGCCTTAAAGCAACCAAAGACTTTGCTGAGGGGTCCCTTATTCTCACAATACCATCAAAAGTCATGATGACTGAGAATGATGCAAAGGAATCGGCTCTGTCTGAATTTATAGCAATAGATCCGTTGCTTCAAAACATGCCCAATATCACATTAGCTTTGTTCCTGCTGCTTGAAAAGAATAAACCAGGTTTGTTTTTAAATAAATAAATATTGTAGACAATCCACACACACACCACTATCTAGCCCCAAACTAAGCAAAGCTTGAGTACAAGCTTTGTACTTAAGTCACTCAAGTCCAATAGTATATTTTTTTTTTACTTTTTAAGATTTGCGTTTGACCGCTATCTCGCTATCTCTTAGTATTGGAACCAGATAGCTGATATAATATGTGTAACGAGTCGTTTTCGCCGTTACAGGTGTTGATAAATTTGGTTCAAGAAATTAGTAATATTTCGTTTGTTTACGTTTCGTAAAGTAGGATTCAATGCCTTTATTCTTCTTCTTTGGAATATTAGCTTCGTGTCTGTCATAATACAGTAATGACAGTGACAGCTGACACTAAAAGGAAGCAGCGCTGTTCAGTTGACAGATTCGAAAGGATTTTTTTGGCTTGATGTAAATCAAGGAGAAGAAGCTTTTGCTTTTCCTCTCGCCCGTGGACAAAATGTCACACGTAAAACATTTTGTTATTTAAAAATTATTAATCTGTGAAAATCACATTGATTTTAATAGATATTGTTATCATGTTTTGTGAAACAATACTGGAATTAGTTTTCTGGATTTTTATCCGTTAATTTGGTACTTTTGGTGAGTTTTGAGTTTTGGAATCTCGTGGTATTTTTACCTCGAATGTTAGCTTAATGGAAGTCTTTAATTGTTTTAGATTTTAAACACGATCTTCATCGTTTCTTCATCATGCCGCCCTGGTTCATAAAGGGACATTTATAAGAAAAATAGCGGTATGTATTTTGACAAATTCCTTAACAAAAACACACGTTCGTTTCTTATTTGGATAAATTGGTAATTATTCTTTGTTCTCTTTGTTCTAGCTCTTCGGCGCTATTTTTTAATAGTATATTTTTTAATAGTCTATTTTTTAAAACCCCTTTTTTTAAAAACTATTTTTTTAGTTTTCAAATTTATCCTTGGAACATAAATTTATAGAAATGACCACGCGTTGGAGCTGAGTCATATTAGCCCCTTTTTACATTCATTCACCCTTCATTTTGACCCCTTGCTGAACACTACGGAGGAGCCAAGCTGGTTCGCAACCGGAGTCCCCTACCGGACCACTCACCTCGGCCTCCATGGTTTTACTATAGGGACGATTCGTATTAGGCTTGTGGGTTTGTAAAGCTCAAACCAACAGGTATTTCAAACAGTTCTTTATTTTTAATTTAAACATTCATTCGATGCAGTAACAACAGCGTACAACTTTTAGGCTAAGTAGTAAACTCTAGATAAAATAATTATAATTAAGAAGTAACATTTGGATATAAACTTAAATTTACAACTATCAAGATTCCACGGACATAACAAAAGTTTAGAATAAACCCCATCTTTCCCAAATTTTACAGTGTTCTATTTTATCCCCCTTTCCTTAGATTAAAGGTCTAGTGACGCGTCTGACTCTCTCTCTATCCAGGTAAATTTATTTTTCTATTAGTAGTAGGCTATCTGGCGCCCGAATATTTTTGTTCTTTGTATTTTTTTAGTGATAGCCCTACATTTGATTATTTTATTACAAATTGGCTCCCACATCGGAGACCTTACACATTCTTCATTATTACATCACAAATTGTCGCACAGCGAACAGGGACTTGAAGTGGTTTCTTGAGGTTTTACTGTCTGTTACTGCATCTTACTTTTTTGTAAACTTTATTACAACATTTACAGTTTTTTGGTGAATTTGTAAAAACCAATTTTTGATATATTTGGTAATATTTCTTTAGAAACTTTTTAGTGCAATTATTATTATAATTTGATAACTTTGTTTATACATTTGTGCCTTTTTTGCGCAATGTTATTTCTCTAACAGAACTACTATAACTCAGGTTATTTATCCGTTTATGTGTACTTTTCTACAGTGAACTTTATGAATTTGTTATACATTACCCGCTTGATGTTAATGACTTAGACAAAGCTGTCTAAATATTCTTGTATCACCATACAAAAATAAGGATAATTGTTTACGGATGTTTTAAGTGAACCTTTATTGTATTCTTAAGGTATCTTTAAGAAATGTTCCTTTACATTTCTATAGGTTAATATTAGTTATAACTTTATTGTGAGTGGTTATTGCATCTTTTGAATAATTTAACTTTAAACAACTTAACTTAAATAATTTAAAACTTAAATAACAAATAAACTTTCACACTTTAAATATTTAAAAATTTTGACTTAACTTTTACATTGAAATATTCTACAACATTTTGATTTTGGAGTTTTTGTCTGTGAGTTATCATGGATAAAGCGGTTCAGTTTCCATCTACTTCTGTGGATAGTCACACTACATTGGGTTCGATAGTTAATAAGCCCGCACCGATTTCTGTGGAGCTTCCATTGAACATGGAGAGTGTAGGAATGACGGGGTTCCCGGATCCTTTCTTGAATACTGATTTGCCTGCTCATAGTTCTACTGCTGCTGGTCAAAGCTTACCATCTTTTAATGCGATGAATGATTTTGTTCGAAAAAATTTGCCTGCTTCAAGTAATAAGTTGCCCGACTTGAAGAGAAGCCGGATTATTTTTGAAGGGAAAACTTGTGTTCGTGAGTTTATTACCCAGGTTGAGGAATACTTTTTGTACAAAAATTTCGATGAGTCTTTGTTGGTTGGTTCATTTTCGGATTTACTTTCTGGTTCTGCCGCCAAGTGGTTCCGTACCATTCGATTTAATATAGCTTCTTGGTCTGAGCTTAAGGTTGCGTTGCTCAAGCGTTTTGATAAGCTTGAATTCGATTACTTTTTGGAGTATGAACTTCGTACTCGAAAACAAAAACTTAGTGAGTCGCTTCCGGACTTCATTACTGAACTTATGGATATGGCTAGTCGTCTTGCTACCCCTATTTCGGAGTCTGTGGTCATTACCATTGCTAAGCACAACATGCTGTCGATCTATACACCTTATGTGGTAGGTAGACATATTTCTTCATTAGATTGTTTTATGAATTTAGGAAAAGAATTAGAGATTTTTGTTAATAGGAAGTCTATTAAGGAACAGTTTAAGCCTTTCAAGGTGGAGAAGATTCAGTCTAGTGCTGTTAAAACTGAAAACCCCCTTTGCTTGAAGTGTCAGTCTCCTGGACATACCTACAAAGATTGTACCACCATTCCTGGTATGGTTTGTTTTAAATGCAAAAAATTGGGTGTTATCACAAAGTTTTGCGATGTGTGCAATTCGGAAAAGAAAAACTCTTCGGAGTCAAAAAACTGATTAGGCATCATCGAGTACCAGTTTCTGAGCAAACTTCGGCTGACTCGATGAAGAAAATTGTTAGTCACAGTCTTAAACCGGATGATACCATTATTAAAAAAGAATTTTCTGATTGGTTAAAATATTTAAAAACTTTTTTTGGCGTTTATAAGGCTTCACCTGTACTTTTTGTTAAGAATAACGATTCAAGACCTTTTTTACAATTTTCTATTGGTAATCAAAAATTTTCAGGATTATTAGATAGTGGTGCTAATACTTGCGTTCTTGGTGCGAATGCTCACAAGCGATTTTTGGAATTGGGTTATGAGATGGAACATATACCTCAGTCTGTTCACGATTCTGCTTATACTGCAGACGGATCTGCTCAGAGGGTTATAGGTGCTATTAATCTTCCAGTTACTTGCGATAATGTTACAAAAATTGTTAAATTCATGGTTATACCTTTATTCGATTATGAGTTTATTTTAGGATTTGACTTTTGGATAAAATTTGACCTTGCTAAAGATTTATGGAAAAATATAGTTTTTGTTGATGATTATAATAAAATTCAAACTTGTTCAGTTACTTCAGCTGTTGAATTAGCTCCTTTTGAGAAACAACAACTTGATAAAACAATTTCACTTTTTGAAGATATTTCATATGAAAAGAAAGGTTTAGGTCTTACTCACCTGATCCAACATAAAATTAATGTTACTGGAGAACCGTTTAAACAAAGATATTGGCCGTTAAGTCCTGCTAAACAAAAGGAACTTTTTGATGAAGTGGAAGTTTTACTTAAGGAAAATATTATTCAACCTTCTAAATCTCCTTGGAGTTCACCTGTTTTGGCTGTTGAGAAGAAAGATGGTAGTACACGATTATGTTTAGATTCACGTCGTTTAAATTCAATTACGATTAGAGATTCTTATCCTCTTCCGTATCCTTCTAAGATACTGGATAGTTTGCGAGGAGCTCGGTTCATTACAACTATTGATCTTTCTAAAGCTTTTCTTCAGATAGCGCTGGAAGAATCCTCGCGTGAAAAGTGTGCCTTCGTAGTGCCCGGAAAAGGATTATTTGAATTTGTTAGGATGCCTTACGGATTAACTAACGCCCCCGCTGAATTACAGAGGCTGGTGGATAAATTATTTGGATTTGAATTTGAAAATGTATTGTTTTGTTACTTAGATGACTTAATTTTGGTTACTGATAACTTCAAAGATCACATAGAATATTTAAATAAAATTTATAAAACTCTTAAAGATGCTGGTTTAACAGTTAATTTAAAGAAATGTGCCTTCTGCAAAGAAAAACTTCGTTATCTTGGTTATATTGTTGATAGTAAAGGTTTACATACCGATCCTTCTAAATTAGATACCATTGAGAATTTTCCTCGCCCTGAAACTGTTAAAGAACTTAGAAGTTTTCTTGGTTTATGTTCATATTATCGTAGATTCATTGATAGATTTGCTGATATTGCTTCTCCTCTTACTAAATTGACGGCTGGTAGCAAGAATTCTAAAAGATCTCTTATTTGGAATGATGAAGCGGAAATTGCTTTTCTTAGATTAAAACATGTTTTAGTTACCTCACCCGTTTTACAATGCCCTAATTTTGAAAAACCATTCTTTTTACATTGCGACGCTAGTTCTGTTGGAATTGGTAGTGTTTTGAGTCAGGAAGACGCGGATGGTAATCAACATCCGATTGCATTTTATTCCCGTTCATTGAACAAATGCGAACGTAATTACAGTACCACGGAACGTGAATTGTTAGCGATTTTAGATTCAATAGAACATTTTAGACCTTACGTTGAAGGAATGGAATTTACAGTAATTACTGATCATGCTAGTTTACAATGGTTATTAAAATTGAATAATCCAAGCGGACGTTTAGCACGTTGGGCTGCTAGAATTTCTCAATTTACATTTAATGTTGTTCATAAAAAGGGTTCCTTACATTTAGTTCCTGATGCATTGTCAAGAATTGAAGTCACATCATTATTAATTGCCCCCATTCAAATCGTTTCCCCCGATGAAGATATTGAAGATTCTTGGTATAAAAAAGTGTTCATTAATTGTCAAAAATTTCCTACTAGATATAAAAATTTTAGAGTCGAAAGTAATGTTTTGTATAAGTTTTGTAAAAGTAAATTTAATCCCAATAGTCGTTTGAATTGGAAAATAGTTATTCCTAAGGAAAATATAATTGATACTATTAGATCTAATCATGATGATATTAATTCAGGTCATCTTGGAATTCATAAAACTTTAAAGAAATTAAAACAACACTATTTTTGGAATGGAATGTTTAATGATATTCAGAGTTATATTAAATCTTGCGATATTTGTAAAGCGTATAAGCATAGTACGTCTCCCCCTTTTGGTATTATGGTTAATCCTAAAAAAGTAGATCATCCCATGGTCATGCTTTCTGCAGACATAATAGGAATTTTGCCTAAAAGTTATTCTGGTCATAAGTATATACTTTCAGTAGTTGATGTTTTCACTAAATTTTGCTGGATTTTTCCTTTGGTTAAGGCTACGACCTTATCAATTTGTAGATTATTTGAAAAAGAAATATTTCTTAAATTTGGCTGTCCTAAAATTTTAGTTTGTGATAATGGAACTCAATTTACTTCTAAATATTTTGTAGAATTTATGAAAAGTTACAATATTGTTAAAATCTTTTATAATACATTGTATACCCCTCAGAATAATCCTGTAGAACGGTATAATAAAACGGTGGAAACTTGTATCTCATGTTTTGTTAGAGATGATCAACGCACTTGGTCAAAATTTTTACCTCATGTTCAATTAGCTTTGAATAACAGTGTTAGTCTTGCCACTGATTTTACACCTAATTTTCTCATGTTTGGAAGAGAACTCATTTTTGATGCCTCTTTACATCGTTTTAGTAATTCTTTAGAAAATTTGTCACAAGTTGAGATGGGAGAAAGGAATTCTTTTGCTTATTCTCTTAAGTCACTTGGTGATGTTTATGTTAAAGTTCAAGCTCATTTATTAAAAGCTTATAAGCGTAATGCGCGTTATTATAATATAGGGAGGAAAGCCATTTCTTTTGCTGTTGGTGATATTGTTTGGAGAAGGAGTTTTGTTCAATCTAGTGCCCCGGCATATTTTTCGGCTAAGTTTGCACCTAAGTTTGTTAAATGTGAAATTATTGATAAAGTTTCTGATAACGTCTATATTTTGAAAGATTTAAGTAAAAATACTTCCGGTCGTTACCATGTTAAAGATATTATAAAATACTAATTTTTGGATTTACACTTTAAACTTGAGTTTGATAACGTTAGTAGTTTGGTCTCTGAATGTGAAGAATGAGAATTGATGTATGAAAGTTTAGTGAGATTATGACCCTGTATGATGATGTAGTGTATGGTTAACTTCGACAACATTAAATTTTGAGATTTTAAAGTTCTAAATTAAAGCTTAGGTAATTTTGTTTCACCACATTCATTTTTCCAACATCAAAAGATCTTATGTACATTTGTAAATTTGTTTAGAGGATATTTTGTCCTTGAATTTGTTTTGTTTTGTGTTGTTTGTACAACTTAGTTATATTTGTTTGCTTAGAACGTTTCGTGTTGTTCTCACAACCTAAATGTTTATGTTTTTTTGGGTATTTTTGTGTTGTTCATAGTTTAGTTTCCCGGATTTGACAACAATTGGTACCACCCTGATTTGACATTCACGTATTGGGATTTTTTCTGCCTTTTGGTGCGGACCCCTAAAGTGATAATTTGATTTGTTAGATAGTCCTCGGATCTTCCTCCGGTTCTATAGTTTGGTTTGTTTAGATAGTTCTTGGACCTTCATCCAGTTCTATAATTTGATTTGTATTATTGTGCCTGGTAAGTTGGTGGAGATATGCCAATCACAATATGCAAATATTTTGTTTCCTTAGTTCTCGGATTTTCCTCCGGTTCTATGTTTTTGTTCTGTTGTGCCTGGTAAGTTGGTGGAGTTATGCCAATCACAATAGACAAATTTTACACGTTTTTGGTAGGATGTCTGTGTTCGGAAATTTTGGTAGGGTTACGCCGATCACAGTACATTTCTCATTTTTTCCACACACTTTTGGTGTTGTGATTTTTGAACTTGCACAGCCTTTGCTGTGAGGGTTTCCTCGTTTTAGCGAGTGGAGAAGTTAGGAGTTTTAAGAGTCGGTGACGAAGGTGTCCAACCGCACTTTAAAAGGAGGAGTTTGAGTCGGTGACGAAGGAGTCCAACCGCACTTTAAAAAGGAGTTTAGGAATTTATGAGTCGGCGACGAAGGTGTCCAACCGCACTTTAAAGTAGATTATAGAGTTAATAGTTATAGTATTGTTTTAAGAAAATCTATCATTTTCTTTTGTTCTTTTGCTTTGTTGTTTGAATGATTCCTAGAGTCTTAAGATTCTAGTCGGATTTCTACAGCAAAAAGCCTAAGATCGTTTTCTTGGTTTGTTCTATTTTGTATTATTAGAATATTTTTGGTAGAGTCTTTAGCATATTTTTGGTAGAGTCTTAAGCGTATTTTTGGTAGAGTCTTTAGCATATTTTTGGTAGAGTCTTTAGAATATTTTTTGGTAGAGTCTTTAGCATATTTTTGGTAGAGTCTTTAGCATATTTTTGGTAGAGTCTTTAGAACATTTTTGGTAGAGTCTTTAGCATATTTTTGGTAGAGTCTTTAGAATATTTTTGGTAGAGTTTCAATTAAATAAAATTGAAAATATTTTGAACGTTTTGGATTTGTTTTGTTAGTAAGCTACTCTTTGTTTTGATGCTTTTCTTATGTTTTGGCATAAAAGAAAGTAGTCTTTCTTTTATTTTTTTGGGATAGTATGTAATGTAACGAGTCGTTTTCGCCGTTACAGGTGTTGATAAATTTGGTTCAAGAAATTAGTAATATTTCGTTTGTTTACGTTTCGTAAAGTAGGATTCAATGCCTTTATTCTTCTTCTTTGGAATATTAGCTTCGTGTCTGTCATAATACAGTAATGACAGTGACAGCTGACACTAAAAGGAAGCAGCGCTGTTCAGTTGACAGATTCGAAAGGATTTTTTTGGCTTGATGTAAATCAAGGAGAAGAAGCTTTTGCTTTTCCTCTCGCCCGTGGACAAAATGTCACACGTAAAACATTTTGTTATTTAAAAATTATTAATCTGTGAAAATCACATTGATTTTAATAGATATTGTTATCATGTTTTGTGAAACAATACTGGAATTAGTTTTCTGGATTTTTATCCGTTAATTTGGTACTTTTGGTGAGTTTTGAGTTTTGGAATCTCGTGGTATTTTTACCTCGAATGTTAGCTTAATGGAAGTCTTTAATTGTTTTAGATTTTAAACACGATCTTCATCGTTTCTTCATCATGCCGCCCTGGTTCATAAAGGGACATTTATAAGAAAAATAGCGGTATGTATTTTGACAAATTCCTTAACAAAAACACACGTTCGTTTCTTATTTGGATAAATTGGTAATTATTCTTTGTTCTCTTTGTTCTAGCTCTTCGGCGCTATTTTTTAATAGTATATTTTTTAATAGTCTATTTTTTAAAACCCCTTTTTTTAAAAACTATTTTTTTAGTTTTCAAATTTATCCTTGGAACATAAATTTATAGAAATGACCACGCGTTGGAGCTGAGTCATATTAGCCCCTTTTTACATTCATTCACCCTTCATTTTGACCCCTTGCTGAACACTACGGAGGAGCCAAGCTGGTTCGCAACCGGAGTCCCCTACCGGACCACTCACCTCGGCCTCCATGGTTTTACTATAGGGACGATTCGTATTAGGCTTGTGGGTTTGTAAAGCTCAAACCAACAGGTATTTCAAACAGTTCTTTATTTTTAATTTAAACATTCATTCGATGCAGTAACAACAGCGTACAACTTTTAGGCTAAGTAGTAAACTCTAGATAAAATAATTATAATTAAGAAGTAACATTTGGATATAAACTTAAATTTACAACTATCAAGATTCCACGGACATAACAAAAGTTTAGAATAAACCCCATCTTTCCCAAATTTTACAGTGTTCTATTTTATCCCCCTTTCCTTAGATTAAAGGTCTAGTGACGCGTCTGACTCTCTCTCTATCCAGGTAAATTTATTTTTCTATTAGTAGTAGGCTATCTGGCGCCCGAATATTTTTGTTCTTTGTATTTTTTTAGTGATAGCCCTACATTTGATTATTTTATTACAAATTGGCTCCCACATCGGAGACCTTACACATTCTTCATTATTACATCACATATGTATATGTATTTTTTTTCGTCATTCATAACATCTGTGCTTACCACACAAATATTTGTTCTCGGTGGGGATCAAACCCACAACCTACAGGGTAGAAGGCAGAGCTACTACCAACTGAGCTGAGAGGCCAGGCATCAGTATTAAAATTTTAGTGTCAATTCTAATATAGGCTTTAACTATCTGTGAATAATGTGACAAATGATTACAAATAAAGAATCCTATGAAATGGGGTCAACCAAGTCAATTCTTATTGTAGTGTCAATCATGTTGCTATGATAATTATTTTATCATGAATTTAATTATTTATTCAAAGCCTGACATAGTTTTGATCCAATATAGCACTCTTAGTTGATTTTAAGAGTTCTGACACTTTGGCAAAAAAAATTGCAAATTCATTATCCGCACTTGGCATGTGGATTGTTTTCTTCCACTAGGGCGCTGGCGGGCCCTTTTAATGTGACGCTTGACACATGTACACAACTGGATTTGAACCTACGACCTTAGGATCGAAAGGCAGGTCCGCTATTCCTAGACCACCAGTGCTCTCTCACTCTGACACCTTTCTATAATTGAAGTGAAAACTTCTTTGTGTTTTGTGTGGAAAAACTCGGACTACTTGGGAACTTGTTAAAGTTTTCTGTCTGCATTCCCAGAGTGCTATGATTTATTTTATTAGAAGTGAATTATTTAATTGCTAATGAAGTTTAAACATTTTCAGATTCATTTTGGAAACCATACATTGATATTTTACCTAGTAAATACTCAACAATTTTGTATTTCACTTCAGAAGAATTGGCTGAGCTAAGGGTAAGCAAAAAAAACATAATGTGTAGATGACTAGAATGTCTGCTATCTATTTTGTTTTAGCCCAACAGTTTTAGTTAAATGTGACTTGAGAACAAACCTAAAAATTTATAAGGAATATTAAAAAAAAAAGGAAAAAAAGCCTTACTGGAAAATTCATGAATATCTTCTACTATATAAAAGTAAGTCGGGTTTTCCTTCCTGACGCTATAACTCGATAACGGCTGGACCGACTTGGCTGACTTTGGTCTTGAATGATTTGTGGAGGTCCAGAGAAGGTTTTTAAAAGGTTTTTTTTTTTTTCAATGGGAATGGTAACGGCGAGTGAAGCCGCGGGCGCCCGCTAGTTAATACATACATATAATAACATGCCTTGTTTTGTATTTCAGCCATCGCCAGTTTTTGAGTCATCCTTAAAGCTGTACAGAAGCATTGCGAGACAATATGCTTATTTCTACAATAAAATCAACACCCTCGACCTACCAGTGCTGAAGAGCCTTCAAGATATTTTCACATTTGATAGCTACAGGTAAAGAAAACAAACCATCATCAAATATTTATTGTTGTTATAAATTAACTTACAGAAATTGCACTTGCTTAAACTACGGCTGAAGTATTAACAAAGTTATGTTAAAAATGCAGTTTTGTATTTACTGCTAACTTAACTATTTTATGTTATACACCAATTATAAATATCAGGTCACTAAATAGTACATAATCTTAGAGAACTTCAAACTTGAAAGCTTGCCTAGCATTATTGTTTTGTATTCGGATTCTGAATCAAACTTACAACTTACAATGCAGAATTTAAGCTAAGAGCACCAGCTGAGCAGGTTTTACCTTCATAAATCTTACAATAACATTCTTATCCCCAACCTTGCTTACAAGTTACAATATTATTTAAAACAGAAGTATGCAAAAATAATTTATCTCCATAAATACCTATCAATGTAATCTTATTCATAGAATAATTTCGTTTGTAAAGCTTCCATTGCTTTAAAAACAACATAAAAATAATAAAACACATTTTACTGAATAAGAGAACTTCCATCTAATCCCTCACTATTTTAATGAGGTCTCTTGACATTAAAATAGTCTTGATCCCATAAAAAAAGATTTTGCTTACGATTTGAGCGCAATAATTTATCAGTTGTATTTTACAAGTCTTGTAGCAAAGATCATCTATTGGAATGGTTTTCGTAAAGAGTCCCACATATAATCAGGCGATTCTTTACCGTTTTGAGAATCTAAAGTGCTAAGTGTATAGATATTTGATGAGAGCATTGGGCTTATACTTCGATTGCTACTATTGTGCTTGTGACCTTTTCTGTTCTCAAACACGGGACTTGGAATTCGCTCGTCGGGGAAATTGTTTTTGTCAACAAAAACCCTTTGCTGTCTCCACCTATACCCAATATATGTCAGCAAGAACAGCACCATTGCAAGGCCAACTACACTTGCTGTTGCCAATGTCACTGATCTAGTACTGATGGTCTGATTTGGTGTTTTATCAGGAACGGCGGGTAAATTCGTTGGCGCTTCAGTTCTCTCGCGTGAACTTACGTCCAGTTTTTCGTCTGATGATATTTTACTGCTCAACTCATTTAAACGCTGCAAATCCTCTAAAACAATCAGGCCATCTCCATCCAAATCCTCTTCCGAAGATGGTTTTCTTATTGATTCAGCTGGTATCAATCCTGAAATGAACACAATTTACATTATTTTAATCAAAATTTACAAATATATTGATTTTTAGATCCTCACCATCTAAGTACGTGCCTGTTAATTCCTTTGTTTGATTTTCATAGTTTCGTCTCATTAAATTAAATATTTCATTCCAACCGACAACGTCATCTGGGGTTTCATTTAATGAATGCATGACTCTGCTTTCTCTGGCGGTTTCGGCTTCTTTGTTGTCATCAGTTGTATTCACTACGATGATAGACGCGCTGTAAGGGGTGCCTTGTGAATCTTTCATCAGTGTATTTGCATCAGCCTTCGTGTCGGTTTTAGTAATGTTTTGAAAAAGTGACATAATACCCATGTTTTCTGCGTGCTCGTTAACATTGTGACCGAAGTCCATTTTCATTGGGATATGAATATAATCATCCTGTACTGGGTCTATTGTCGTGGTTGTAGTAGTAGTGGTATCATGTGCATCCAAGAGAGCTCTCAACGGATATGTTTCTTTTGAGATCGGTTCAATTGCAGATTTAGATAGGAATGGTTCTGGTGGATTGGGCTCTTTGGACGCGTTGTGAAATATATCTGCTAGGTGGACGTGGCTCGATCCGCGCTCCCTATGTTCAACTAGTTCGCTTAGCGTCATATTTCGTTCCATCAGTATTTTTGAAAGCCGTGCATTTGCTGAAAAGTAATTAATATTTAATTAATTTGTCTACATTCTTGTATTCCTAATCTATATATATATAACTCAAAGGTGACTGACTGACTGACTGACTGACTGACTGACTGACATAGTGATCTATCAACGCACAGCCCAAACCACTGGACGGATTGGGCTAAAATTTGGCATGCAGGTAGATGTTAAGACGTAGGCATCCGCTAAGAAAGGAAAATGGAAAATTATTTACCGAAGAGGAGAAAAAGGGGAAAAATGGTATAAAGAAAAATCAACGCACAGCCTAAACCGTTAGCCCTAGAATCATGAAACTTAGAAGGTGTGTTCCTCTAATAGAGCAGAGGTGCGCCAAGAAAGAAGATAGGAAAATTATTTCCCTGAAAGAAGAAAAAACGGAAAATGATTTTAAGAAAAATCACAAAAAATAGCTTTACAAAATACGTAAAAAACATTTAAAAAAATTCAGCTACCGCATTATCTGGCACCAGGTTCGATTACACACAAAGGTTCACAAACAAACCGATGATAACCACTACGACAAAATCGCGGGAAACATCTATCATACTTAAACTAAGCACTGTTGAAAAAAGTCGGCTCCAACAGCACTCACCTTAAAATTCAAATACACTAAAGTGGAGGCTCAAATCTATGGTAACTAGCAGTTGGTCATGTCAAATAAAAAAAACAGATTCGATTATACACCAACGACGAATACGATAGCCCAAATTAGCCACTTCAACAAATTCACGAAAGTTCTTTACAAAATACGCAAAAAAAACATTAAAAAATTTCCAGCTACCGCAGCATCTGTCACCTGGTTTGAATACACAAAAATTTTCAAAAAAACTATGATAACCACTAAGACAAAATTGCGGGAATCATCTATCATACTTAAACTAAACACTGCTGAAAAAAATCGCCTACAACAGCACTCGCCTTCAAATTCAAATACACTCTAAAGTACAAGCTCGAAACTATGGCAACTAGCATTTGTTCCTATTAAACTAAAAAAACCAGATTCGATTATACACCAACGAATACGATAGCCCAAATTACCCCATAAAAGAAAATCACGAAAAAGAGCTTTACAAAATATGATAAAAAAAAACATTATACAAAATACGCAAAAAAAAACATTAAAAAATTTCCAGCTACCGCAGCATCTGTCACCAGGTTTGAATACATAAAAAAATTCAAAAAAACCGATGATTACCACTAAGACAAAATTGCGGGAATCATCTATCATACTTAAACTAAACACCGCTGAAAAAAATCGGCTACAACAGCACTCGCCTTCAAATTCAAATACACTCTAAAGTACAAGCTCGAAACTATGAAAAACCAGATTCGTTTATACACCAACGAATACGATAGCCCAAATTACCCACTAAAAGAAAATCACGAAATAAAGCTTAACAAAATATGCAAAAAAAAACATTAAAAAAATTCCGCTACCGTTTACAAAAAAACCGATGATAACCACTAAGACAAAATTGCGGGAAACATCTATCATACTTAAATTAGACACTGCTGAAAAATAAAACAACAGCACTTGCCTTCAAATTCAAATACACTCTAACGTACAAGCTCAAAACTATGGTAACTACAGTTGGTCATATCAAAATAAAAAAAAGAACTCAAATATCCACGCGGACGAAGTCGTGGGCATCAGCTAGTCCTGAATAGGACTGAATCACGTACTAACCACTGGGGCTTTAGATGAAACTTGTAATAATATAATTCGGTACAAAATAACCAGGATCACCACAAGGTAGAAAAATGAAAGGGTCCAGAAAAGAAAGTACCTTTTATGTTAATGTTATTAAATTATCTTTACCTCGAGTATCGTTGAGTATCTCTTCTATCTCGATTTTAGCAGACTCTTCTGTAGAGCTGGGAATGTATGTCTGTCTATAAATGTATGTCGTTGGTGATCTAGTTGAGTATCTGAGTTTTCTAGGTTTATTTTCATGGTTTTTAGACTTGTTTTCGACTTTTCTTGGCTTATCTTCAAAATTATTTGGCATCTCCGTAGTTAAAAAGTCCTCCAATATAGTAACATCATCTAAACTTTTTTTCGGACTTTGGGTTCTTGCGATAAATTCTGAAGATGAAACTAAATTGGGCATGCCAAAAAGATTCTTCATAAAATCATCCTGTGGTGGAGCATCAGTTGTTGAATATTTCTGTTTTCTGCGTTTCTTTTTTAAGATATTATTGAAAGCTTGTCGCCGTAATCCTGAGGTATTTTCAGCTTGTGGTAATGATGCTATTGATTTTGGCTTTTCTATTTCGTTTATAATTTGTTTGTTGGAGTCGTCTACTTTAGCAATCAGTGTTCCATTTTGTGATACTTCTTTTGTCAAAACTTCATGGTTTGTATCATTTATGATGTTGTTCTCTTCGGCTGAAATAGTTGTAACGTCGTTCATTTCTTCGTTAGCTGTAGTAATTTCAATATCAGCACTTAACGTGGTTGTTTCAACTAGGCTTTTAGGTTTTTCGCTTAAAATTTCAGTAACGTTCTTCATCAAAGGTATGATGTCCCTCCATTCCTGAGATTTCGTTACGTTTCTCCTTCTACTATTATAATTGAAGTATTTCCTTGCTGTAAGTGCTAACATATCTCTATTAAGTTGACTCTTGTAGTTGTTATTGATCACAGGCCTTATACGTTGTTTCCTGCGAATGCCAGTGGGAAACCGAGGGACAATTGTAGGTTTAGTTGACTCTTCTTCTTTTAGTTTTTCTGTAGTAGTTGTTATTTCTTCAGTTTCTAAAGTGGCTATGTCGTCTGGTTCTGTTTGTGTTACTACAGTCGTCGTATAAGTTTCTGTTGTAAGTTCAGTTACATATTTTGTTTCTAAATTTATCAAAAGCTTTTCTTCGCTTGATTCGTTTTCTTCAGAATTTACTTGAATTGGCTTCTTTGCCATGCTTTTTTCAGACAGCTTGGTTGATAGTGGCTTTTTTACAATGTTCTCAGATTTTAATATCGATAAAGCCAATTCTTTTCCGTGAAGTAAATCAGTAAGTGACAGGTTGTGTTGTTGCAATATTTCACTCAAGCTGGTACCGTTCGATTTCTTTAAGATATCCTTTAGGGTAAGAGGGTCTATAGGACTAACCTGTAAGTTGAAAAAAAACATTGTCGTTAATCATAATAAAATCAGACGCATGCTATTGTCATGTTTTTTGTTGTCAACGTACAGTTAGGCATTTGTTTTAGTAACAATATAAGTATAGTAAATAATGTTAAAAACAATAGTGTGTTATTTAATATTGTTTAAAACATTTTATCTACCATCTTAACGCTGTTGTATTTCCCCACTGACTTGCAATTAGCTCGCTTTGTTCGCACAAGTTAATTGTCCCCATATCGATAATAGAACTCTCAATTTGAGATATTCTTAGAGGATCAGTCTTCTGCCGCTTCAGATACTTTTCCTACAAAAATATAGTATCATGCAGTGGCCCAAAATTTTTTATTATAATAAGAAATGAAATAAGAAAACTGTATTAAATAAAAGGATAAGTTAACTTTCATACCTGTGCTTTACCACCTTCTCCTACTGTCTTCGAATTGACGGCTGGCAAATTTTCTAATGAGAACTCCGACATAGATTTATCCTTCTCAGGAGCGGTTACACTGAAACTGTCGACTTTTTCAATACTGCGGTGGATTTCTTCTGCCTGATTATTGTAATCATATGTGTTCTTGTTTGCTCTTTGCTGCCTCCCGTCTGTTTCAAAGACTTCTCGTGATTCTATAATATCGTCTGATAGTTTTTCAGGAAAATGACGAGTGCTACCGAAGTCATCGCCATGTTTTTTTTCGTTCATTGTCATAACTTGGTCGGTAGTAAATTCCTCGTCTGCATAACGAGAGGCTTGCTTAGAGCGGTATTCGTTAAACTCGCTTAGTTCAGACCTGGGCTCTTTTGAAGGGCGTTTCCTTCGCTGTCCTCGCCTGCGTATCGGTCTGTCTTCTTCTAGGGAATCCGCCCATTTGAGCCTGCGCTCGATCTTTTTCCTTCTTCTTTTGGGCATCTCTGATGTTTGGCGTTCGATGCTGAAATCGTCGAAACGAGGTCTCGAGTTATCTTCTGCGTACCTTTCACTAGATACTTCTTCCGCTGAGACTGGTTCAGGTCGGCGTTTCCGTTTGCGCCCTGGTCTTCTGCGTCTTGGTGGTTCTTCAGATGATATGTCTTCTAGTTCTACTCTTGACGTCGACTGCTGCATTGCAGGCTCCACTTCCAATGTCCTCCATGGCTGAAAACATTACAGTTTTGATGTTAATATTAATGCTCCTTATTTAAGATGTCATATTAAACCTCATCAGTGTCCCGTGAACATGGGTGTAAAGTTGGCACTGATGCTGTATAAATCATATTGAAAAAGGACCAAAGCTGGGGACCATTTCAGTTTATAATTTTAAATTATTATGTTTAGCAGCTAAATAAATATATACTGAGCTTGTGTACAAATAAACAACTATTCGTTGTTTTCAACTTTTTAACATTGCACAAAAATTATGTTAAGGGGGTACGATTTCCATATAAACTTAATTTACACAACTATGGGCGAATTAAGTATTAATGTACACTGAAATAGCTGTAATAGGCTTTTACAGTGGTCCTTATTACCGGCCAGTTATATAAAGTTAGAGTGGTAGCCGTTGGTCGTGGCAGTCGGGGCTTCAGAAAAAGAACTAACAGACTTTTACGACTATTTTGAGACATATGTTTTAAGCTCATTCACGTATTCAATGCCGAGTACCCGTTAGAAAGAATGACGAAAAAATTACTTTTTTGGTTTTTTATTAATATTTCTGTTATGCTACAGTTTTCTCCAACTTTATATAACTGGCCGGCAATAAAGACCACTGTAAAATTCTATTACAGCTATTTTAGTGAACATTTATACTTTGTTTGCCCATAGTTGTGTAAATTCAGTTTGTATCGGAATCGAACAACCTTAACCGATTTACGTTTCAGATTTTACCCAATCACTTTTTCTGAGTGCTAAAGTATTTAGAGATTATGATTAGATGTAACTGTTAGATAATTACATGGTTAGCAGTCTAGCAAGCGAGCGTGACGATATATTATACTCGCACATAGTTATCATCGCATTTTTCTTGTTCATCATTCGTAAAGAGAACAGAGTATTACGTAAAATTTAGACGACGTCGTTCCATGCTCTACATACCCTGATTATTGTTTGCTAACTCGCTATAAAAAAATCTCTTTTAGTCCCGTGTGAAAAGGCCTAACAATGCAACGAATATTTGGTAAAAACGTTCATAAAACACGACAGCAATTACCGTGATTGCGCGTATGAGTGAATCGATAAATAGTTTTCATTGCGTGTCTTTGTGTTGGAATGTGTTCAATCGATTTGTAATCATAATAGTGAGGGATAAGACTCAGAAATGGGTGAGTGTCAAGTTACGTTCTACGAGGTGTTATTCCTTTTCCATAGAAAGTGTTGGTTAAGGGGAAATGTTTTGTGGATAGCCGTCTTTCCTTCTACAAATCAAATATTTTAGCTTGACTATCGCGTTTGTTACTATTCTTACATTATGATCGAAAGAGAAATGCGTGGTTTCCTTTAACAAGAACCAAGTAGTGGAGTAAGCCCCTTTTTAACGCTGTCATATGAAAATAATGTGTCAGTCCTTGTTTTTGAATATAATTAGTGTTGAATAACAGTGAGTTATAATAGTTTCACTTCGTGTTATAGTTACCTATAGCCGTATTGCATGTCATTGCAGTATCATCTAGTATATGAGAAGCCCAATTTGCGTAGAATTATGTCCGAACATGGGTACGGGTGATGTGCTTGTTCATACATAAAGCATTTTTTATTCTGACCAAAATGATTTATATTTATGATACTTTTCTTATGTGGCAAATTTTGGAATTACCTCTAGTAGGTATGCGAAATACAGGGTTATAGAAACCTATATGTTTATCACAGAACAGAAAAAACGATTTTTCTGTTCTGAGGTGTTTATTTAGTAGTTAAGAACCAGAAAAAAGCAAAGCTTTATGTAAAAAGTGGGAAATAATTACCACCTTGCATATCAAATGATCCGTATAATGAAATCAATTATCTCTTCACGGTTAAACAAACAAAACCTTTGTTAATAAATTAGTTAGCGCATCGATTACGAAGAAAGCGGTTACAGCACAGATGGCATAACGTGGAGATGACGGGAAAAGTTGAAAGCGCTATACCGGTTTTGTGCGAACTTGATCTGCCAAGACCCAAGACTTACTATAATGAAGGTCGTTATTGCAGATCGACTAGCGAGCCAATGACTATTACGAGTATGTTTGTAATGCAAATAATGTACGATACTTTCTTCGGAATGACTGCAATTACTTAATTAAAATGTCAATTGCAATGCGGAACTAATTCATAACATGGTGAATTCTTACTTCGGTGATTTCTGGTAACTTCTGTATATCACTAAAAGCCTTTTTTGAAACCCATTTTTCATAAAAAATAATAACAAGAATTTTTAAATTAAATGCAGTTGACCTCATTTTTAATAATAAAAAAAACCTGTTGCTATAGTAAAGGCAGAATTTTTTAAATCGATTACATTACAGAGTAAAAGATTTTAATGAAAGTCGCAGTTTTTAAGAATACCAAAAACAATCTACTTACACATACCATACTATTTTCTGTATTCTGTGATACTATCGATTACTCTAGTTATCGTGTGTATAAGAACTGTACTGTAACCCATAGTTTGAGCGCTCTACTTACCGCTAGGCACCACCCCTGATTTCTAGACTAGTTTCTAGACGAGCACAGGCAATTGATGATGTCAAGTGCTTGTGCCATCTTTCACAACCGGTTCTAAGCTGTCTTTTGATGTCAAGATTTTTCTAAGAAAATGTATTAGTTTACCAAATCAACAATTACGACTGAGACTATTACACTATTGGATTTTTATAGCTCTCGTTTGAGACAAAACTGAATTAGTTGTAGTAGGTCAATTTATAAATTTTCTTCTCTTTGAGGATTGCCAGTGAACTTTTAACTAAACTTTGAAAAAAATACATTTAGCGATTAACTAGCAAATAACAATGTTTTTAAGTTCACCCGACAATGTTTTCCAGTTCATCCGACTTGAATTAAAGTCAAATATGTATTAATTCAATAGTATCACAAGGATCACTTTGAAACGTCTTAAACTTAGGTGGGTGGTGTAGGTCCCAATTCCACACGACCAAGCCTAGAAAAACAGGCAACAAACTAGGGCTTTGGTTTCTACCGTTATTTTGTATGATCCTATTACAAAACAAAAATAAAAAAAATAGGACTAGATTTCTGAGCATTTTTTTCCATTACATAATACTCAGGTGCAAGTTATTTCAGTGCATAAGCAAAGCCAATGCAAATCAGCCTATGGTTTACACGGAACAATGTGAAAAATAAAAGCCGTAGACGAAAGGAAAACTTCCATTGTTATGAAATAAACCGCAAAAACACAAAACAATTTCCGCTCGATAGTAGGGAAGCTAGAAGTGTCAATTGATGTGGTCTGTTTTTTTATAAGATGTGTTGAGGTGGTCGGTACATTGTGTAACGTAAAGTGCATAACGGAATCTACCAAAATTCTAATCTCTTCTTGTCTAGTTATTTATGTGGGAAGAAGATAGAAGAAGAGTAATATTGACGTCACTAAGTGGAGATTATAATTATCCTAGGGAGAAGAATTACAGGAGAAATACAGGGTTGTTTTTTGAGAAGGGCGGTGATGGCCAAGTCCGAAACCACGAAAGTTAGGGAAAAGTTGTGAAAAAAGTAATGCCCTCGATTTATAAGAAAACAAACACAGCATATTTTTTTTTCAAATGAATTGAAATGAAATAAGTTTATTGAATAAACACAAAAAAACTAAAAACTAAAATACAAACGGGTATAGGGAATTAGGGTAGGAAGGTTTGAGACCCGGAACTTGTGTTAATGTAAAATATGCAAAATGGCTTGCTACTAGGTAACAGAGTCCCGCGCACCCACCCATCCAAATATCAGAGCTTCATAAACTTTTTTCAAAAATCTTATTTTCCCTTCTCTAAAAACCACCCTGTATAATACATATGCCTAGTAGTATAACAATCAATAGTTACCTGTTCATAGCGTCGAGTCCCAGTATCCAAAGCTCTGGGTCTCACGGCCCTCCTGTATTGGTTTTCGTACTCTTCCTCAGCAGAATGCACGATTATCACCAAAGCAGCTAGCGTGCTCAATAAAACCATTGTGAACTTCCAAGTAATACCCATATTATACGAATCAACTATCGCTATTCAAAACGCCCGAACAAAACACTGGCACTGCACTAAGCTGAACGCACTTTTTGGAGAAAGAAAAGAAAAGTAGAAGATTAGGAGAAGAAAGAGTGAGGAAAGGAAAGATCTCACGTAGGACGCTTTAGCACTCTGAAAAGTCTTTTGGCTTCAACTTTAATCTCTTTACAATGATCACACCATATTCATGGAGCTTTGTTATAATTTTATTTGTTTGAAAATGGTCAGGTAATTTTCTCGCGTGTTTTTTTTTACGTGAAAGTGATTCGCGGCACACGTTAGTACGCGGCGGCTTGCTGCGTCTGAGTAACAGCAAAACATGACGCCGCACAATCTTTGTGTCTTACTTCGATTGCATATTTTGATTGTACGACTGTAATTTTCCTGATTACTTAAAATGTGACGTGAAAGCATTCGGAAGCTCGCAAAAAGTAATTTAGATTAGAGTACGTAAAGTTGCATGATTTGTAGTATTCGTGATCGAAAGCCACATTTTATCCATAATACGATATTGTTTGATTGACGATTGGTTGTGAGCAGAAAATAAAAAGTTAATATGTACTGAAATTATGTAAATTATAATCAACCATTGCTAAATATCACATAAACGAATCATAAAGTGTTTTTGAATATTTCGTTTTAAAATTCATTGGAATCAACCCGGTTGACAATCTACTTCTCAAAGTTCTGGCATAGCTTAATTTGAGGCTAAAAAGGCTAAAAATCCACCAACAACAATGTCTAAAGGTACAAAAAACCATGAGTTTCCAATTTAAAGCATCAGAAATATACGGACGCTATTCCGATTTCCAAGATGGCAGATGCCGCCTCATGTGAAACGGAATTTGCTCACGCGTCGGCTCTTCTGCGGTATGCCGTCCGATCCGCATACATGTGCGAATCACCATCTTACTAGTAATCTGAAAGTATGTATATCAATACTATCGTATATAATCGTCAACAATTACATACTATAAAATGCAGTCGCTCTCCGCCTCTGTCTGTCTGTATTTGCCGCTCCTATAACACCTCCTAAACCAACGCACTGGATTTTGATGCAGTTTTCGACTGGTTCTTTTTTATAAATTACAGTTTTTGTAAGGGTTTCTAGTTTTTAATGTTTTACCAATTCAAAGGACTATTTTTGTACGAGACTTGAATTGAGCTAAAATCGATCAAGTTAAACAACCGTGACCGCAAGCAGGACTTCAGGGCCTTCGATTTAGTTATTTTACAATTGGGCTATTGTCTGAATAATTCAATTCATAATAGTAGTGGCCTAAGAAATCGGACAATCAATGTTATCTTCATTTATTTGGATTTTAGCGCGGCAGTTCATTATACAAAAAGTGTGACCTGGTTAAATTTATAGCCAACCTTACTCTACAAAGCACAGAATTTTCCTGGGAGCATCACAGGGGAAAACAACCACTTATACGTAAAGTTTGGTCTGGCTAAATTTGTAACCAGCCTTACTTTAAAAAGCACAGATTTCCCGTGGAAGCTTTGAAGGCGACGATAACCACTGGTTTATGTATTTCCAGTAAAATACCACATTAAAAGGATTTTCAAATAGATTCCCTGATCAAAACTGGCTATAAATCGGTCATTATGAAATTGAGAAGTACCTATAACTGATAGACTAATTACTATACGAGATCGCCTTCCAGCTATCCATTCATATCATGTCGTGTAACATGTAAATGTAGGTAATTGGAGCATTTCTCGTGTGTATCATCATAAAAATGAACGAGAGAAAATAAGTAAATCGGTTTCACTCGTTGCCTTACTGTGCATGTCATTAGAGATTTCTTGGAATTCCGTTAAAAGAAATTGTTCTTTATAATGATTAAGAAAACGAATATGTTTAATGATATAACTTTTGATACCTGCAATCATAGATTTAAATATTATTTATTTATGGGATATCTACTATGATTTATGAGAAATCAATCTGATTTGATAAACTAAATAATTGAAGAGATCGCTTCATTGTATATTGGCCAAGTCTATATTATGTGTCCATATTATGTGGCCATCAGTTATTTCCGTCAATTTCAGCAGTTATGTATTAAATCGTGCTTGATAAATATTTTGTTTACATCGGCGCCTATCATTAGTTTCCTCGTCATTATATTTTTTTTGTGCATCCATAAGCAAAGCATTTCTTTACTGTTCTTATGAAATGTTCAACGAATCATTAGCTGTTTGTTCCGCGTAGCATCGTAGCGTCGTCGTGACAGACAGAATTCAAATTTTCACGCCTACTTGCGTTTAGGCATTTCATTCTATCTTCGTTTTCTAGTAATACTACGCCAAATTATGTCTTGTGTAACTTTTAAGTAAAAGGCTGACAAATTACAGTGTTATGACAAATGACAAATTACATAACTACGCCTCGGCATTATGCGGAGATGAAAACAATATCTATGTATTTGCATAGATATTTTATTTCTTTGCTAATAACATTTCTACTGCGTATTATAATGCCATCCGTTTGGACATCGGAGATGTATGCTAAAGATTAAACTGTTTCAACGTTATACTAAATGTGTTTTTTGTTTATTTAAGAAATACGAATAAAACTAGCTTCATTTCAATCCACAATCCATCGTTAGGCTGCGCGCATGATTTCATCTCGTATATTGTATGGGCGGGTCATTGTTACGTGGATTTCTCACGCGGTCTCACTTTCTTCAGCTTAACAGGCGTAGTAACAATAACTCGTATGTGTATGTATATTCAGCGAGATCCAAGATCACCGTGCGATTACAAAAAGTTCGTTATACCAAATGAAATGCACGAGCGCGATCAATCTGGATCATCGTATTTCATCTCGACACGTCCTCCATTATATTATTATGAAAACTCTCCTAATCTTTCTTGGGTAATATTGTATGCATAATTTATTATTGTTGGCAGACGTTGCTGCAATAGCTTTCATATTTCTACTTTATTTCCTATTATTAGTAAACCACAAGTCGTTTAGCTAATTTGCAGTCTTACTAACAGTTGCTCAACTGTCGAACTTCTGTCTTACTTTTGCTAGAATACCAGTTATTTTTGTCGATCACTACCCATTGACATAGTTTTATTATGGTAGGGCACGGAACTCATTCGGCCTAACTTATAATATTATTCTGCTGAATTTTAATGATCTTCCGTTGGGTCGTGACGTAACTCATTATAATAACTTCACTGATGCTTGCCTACATAATGCTGTTATTCTTACGTAAGTATACCATTCCACTTTTTATTGAAGAAGTCGTACCGAATGTTTTACTTATTACTTCCACTTTATCTATACGTGACGTAGGTATGTTTATAAATAATACCGGTAACAAGTCACAACAGTGACTTGTGAAAGCAAGCAAAGTGCCATCCGTTTATTGACTGCATTTATTCGGAAAGCGATGCTTCATTAGCTTGTTGGTTAATTAAAGTATTTCAATTAGTTTGTTGCCTGTTCTTCTAGGCTTGGTCGCGTGGAACTGGCACCTAGACTCCCCTAGCTTTAAGACGTTTTATAGTGTTCCTTTTGATACCATTCAATAAAGAAATGTTTGGCTTTTTCCTGTTTTTTATTCATTCGATCTAATTTGTAATTTTTTTTGTGATGTAATTTGTTTTTTAAAAATAGTGTTAAAAACCATGATAGTTTCAAAAGTTATATCATTCGATCTAAGTTCAGCACAGTTATCCAGATAGGCGTCTGCTATTAACATTTTATCAAATGGTTGTGCTTCGGTGAGCATGTTATGAGCCTTCGTCTTATAATGTCACTAGTTCTATTCAACGAGTGTGGTGAAAGTATTTAAAGTGCGTCTCACAGAGGCTCCAAGAGAAGAGGCCTTAAGAAGGCCTAAAAACTCCGTTACCAGAGTTGGCTAATACCTCCGGGAAACTTTATCAGAAACCATGTTACATGTTGACTACTGTCTGCCAGTAAGATAGCTTACTGTTACTGAAACAAAAACATATATTTTCGGTATGAAAGGAAAATTTCACCATGCTGCATATGTTTCTTCAGAAAAAAACTATGGCTATCTTTTCCAGTACTTTGGCTATACTTTATCGACGCAACTCGACATGTTTTTTATAATACCGGCGGAGTATTATAGAGGAGCGGTGGGGTAAACAAACAAAACTATAAAGGCCATTAGGTCGGGATTGGCCCTTAATCGTGTCGGTACCGGTAGACAAGTGACAGCAACCAGCTTTCTGCGCAATTGAGAACTTCAACTAATAATTCGAGGAAACACGTCCCACGTTTATTATCCACATGTTATTAGATAATAAAGCCGAAAGTGCATAATCTCGTGAGACTCGGCAGACAATAGAAGAACGTCAATGGGGAACATTTAATTGAAACAAAAGTAAAAGTCAACTAGATAAATAGGCAGATAGGGGATTCCCGTAGCAAGAAGGTCGTGGGTTCAAGTCCCACTCGGCGCATAACACAATCAAAAGATTAATCTTTGGCACTTCTTCTTCTTATCGTGTCACTGAATCGTCGAGTGTCGTGTCTTTCGAACCAAGTGTGGTGAAAGGATTTTAAGTGCGCCTCAAGAGGCTCCTTTCGTGCACTTAGCACATATTTTCGAACTTTTTAGGTCCTACGACATGCCGGTTTCCTCACGATGTTTTCCTTCTTCGTTTAAGAGCACTGGCATAGTGTACATTAATTTTTGGGCAGAAACACTCATCATCAGACCTCTTTGGTACTAAGAAGAAGATTAGGCACATCTGCTTTTTATTGATTTTAGCCAGTATTGCTTCACTGCAGAGTTTTCTCTTCCACTTTGTCACAGTTTCTTTCGCTTGCAGTAGTGGAGACATTCTAATGGCAATGAAAATCATCCCACCGATACTGATTACTGATAATGTAGCCATATATTGTGTGCATACGAGTGAGTGCAGAGGAACAATAAATTGTGAAAGAACGATATAAATTATAATAATTATTTATGATAATTTGCATTATGTACGAGTGGTTTGCGAAAAACGTAAGTAGCGTAAAAATATCTACCATTCATATAAGTAAAGTGCTATTTTCATAAATTTTACCAAACCACTATTACTGTTCCTCATTGCAATTTTATGCAAATCTATACTTATATTTTAAAGCGAAAGTATGTATCTCTGCTTTACACGGCTCAACCATGCGGTTGAGCCATGCGGTTGTACAACTCAATATCGTGAGGCACAAAGATAAAAAATAAAATAAAATATTCCTTCCCGCCAAAGGTATCTCGTACTCGTAGAAGGAATTTATTGCAGTCCTATTTTGTGAGAGACGTTTTGCCTGTGGTAGTTATCGAGTTTGTGAAACCTGTTTACATGTCACCATCACTCTGAAAAAAATATTGTTGGTTCCAACAATAAAACTTTAACAGGGGAGAGCCCACCATGGTGTATAGTCCGTGCGTCAATGTTTTTATTGTCATGGATCAAGTTGTCATTGCAACAATGTTTATATTTTATCAATAAGGCGTGTTTTGATACTACAGCAATGTATCTTTTGTCAGCGGAACTAATTTCGAAAACGAAGGACTAAAAATGTACAACTAGTAGGTACGAAAGACCCCAAGTGTGAGGAGTAAAAAAGAAGATTTGATAAGACCGAAGTTGATCCGATGCATTCATCGGATCAACTCCAGTCATATCAAATCTTCAACGGATTCATTAATCCGTTGAATACAATTTCATAAAACCACTTCTACAATATAAGGAAACGCCGTGCGTTTTCGTCAGCGCGTTCTAGGATCGTTACAATTTTAGTCACGCCATCTAGTTCTAAATTTAGTAAGCAGCTTTTTTGTTAGTTTCCTTTACTAACAATGTTCACATTGACACACTTGCAACGTTCCATTTTCACCTCAGCAACATACTTGTTGTATGACAAAAAGTACTCAAATGCCACCACTATAGTTACTTTGCTACGTTTTTTAACAATGTTCACATTGACACGCTAGCAACGTTCCATTTTCACTACAGCAACGAATCTATTGCATGTCAAATGGTAGTTAAATGCAACGACAATAGTTACTTTGTTAGATTTATTAACAATGTTCACATTGACACACCTATAACGTTTTATTGTTATATAATCAATTTTTTTATTAACTTAGATGTAAGGACAAAGCTAAATTGTTCCTTGCACATTAAATGAAGGAAAATCAGCGGACAATAAAAACGTTGCTGAACTCAACAAAGCTCTTTCTGCTAAAGTAACAGAGTATTTAGTTGCTCCGACAGGAATTTTCTGACAATGCATTTATTGTGACTTTGTTGACCCATTTTTTTCTGTGTGCAGGTTAATCAGATGATTAATCATGAAACAGTTGATTTAAGTAGTTAGATTAGATTCAAACATATGAATCAAACTATCAATCTTAAAACCGTAGTAATTTTAAATCACGTTTGACTAGCAAGAGGCTTTGTTAACGTAAAAAAGGAACATAATAGTCCAATCATTATAGTAATAATTATAGTAATTTAAGCTTAAATGACTGGCCTAATACTATATCTTTGTCAATAAAAATGGTTCTGATTCTCTAAGTAGAGACTCCAATAGAATAACTGTTATGATGAATTCAAAGTGAATTAATTCACCTGAATTGCAAAGATGAATGTGAAATGGAGAAAGAGTTGACAGTCGGTGGACGCGCTTGAGTAAGAATGCGTGGCGTGATATGATCGGACACTTACAAAACTACTCGTGTTTTATTGGATAATGCATAGAGCATACTGTAAGAAAAAACTAAATGAATAAACAGATTCCGTTCAACAATATTTATGCCGTAAAAAATAGTTTTCGTAAGAATATTATGTAAGAATACACATTGTCTATCCATACATGGTGTACTTATTTCAATTTATTTTTCTGTGTCAATAGCTAAGAAAACTAAGCAATAATAATACGAATTATTAGTAGAGCTCTAACTAGAAATAAGAAATAATTAATTATTATATTTCTGTATTAAAGCATTAAAATAAATAAATATTGTAGACTAAACACTATCTAGCCTCAAAACTAATCTTCAATTTGTTATTAATTTGCTCAATTGAATCATTTCAGTTCTTAATCTTCGGATATCTCAGCTTTTCGCTTGGACGGTTTTATAAATTAGCTTCACCTTCGGGTGGCACAATACTACAAAATAAGTTAGTGGCAAATTACTTTACTGTAACGAATCTGAGCTCCAGTATTCATAGAAAATGTTTGTTCCTGTACCTCTAGCCTGAGTTTTACTCGATCAGTTTGAACAATTCGTTTCGCCTACGTCTCTCTCTTTTGTATGGAGCAATGATGAGACAAGAACTCGTTTCGATCGTTTCTACGTAACGTATTGTTGTTTTCTCATTTTATCTCCTTACAAAATAGACATGCAGGCGAAACAAATTGTTCAAACTTTACCCTAAGTCTGCATTTTACTCGATCAGTTTGAACAATTCGTTTCGCTTACGTCTCTCTCTTTTGTATGGAGAAAAGATGAGACAACAGTACGTTACATAGAAACGATCGCAACGAGTTGTTGTCTCATCATTTCTCCATACAACAGAGAGAGAGACCCGTAAAAAAAACGACTTGTCTTTCTGGTGTGAATCGAACTCACAGCCACACAGCAAAAGGTGCGAAGTCTTTATGTACTTAATTACAATTTTCTGTTATATATTTTGTCCGTAGATGGGCAGTATCAACAGTGATGACGCGGCAGAACAATATAAAGCTGGGTAGCTCTGACGTCACGGCGTTCATACCTCTGTGGGATATGTGCAATCATGAACATGGAAAGGTAAGAGAAGTTCCCCTAAAGGGTGATATTTTCTTCTTCTTTTTAAGAGCAATGCTCTTGTCGGCGTAATGTATAAATATTTCTTTTGAGGGCAACCTCCTTGACCTCCGTATACGACATGACAGCGATCTTCGCTTTTATTTGGCTCATGTAGCTTATCGTTGGTCTTCCCCTTCCTGTCTTTCCATCTACATTTCCTTCGATGATATTTCTGATAAAGCTGTCATGTCGTACAAGATGGCCAATCATCTTTCGTCTTCTGTTCTCAACATAATACCTTATTAATAAACACTCTACCTATGTCTATTTCTACCGTGAAGTAGCATTGCTGTGTTTCGGTTTGAAGGGTGTGGGTGCCGGGGAAATAACAGACACGTGAGGCAAAACATCTGTTGGCCTCAAGCTGATGGACACAGGGCAGTGCATCGTAGGGCACGTTCCTGACGTGCGTGACCTACGAGGCAATGCTTTATTATATGCGATGGTTACCACTTAACATCAGGTGAGCCATTTGCTTGTTCCATCTGCTAGTTGTATAAAAAAAACTTCTAGTTTCCAGATTATCTAATATTACAAAAGCTTTGAATTTACTTATTTCAGATAACAACAGACTTCAACAAAGAGTTGGGCCGCGGGGAATGCTTCGCGCTCCGCAACTTCAAGCCAAACGAGCAGATATTCATATTCTACGGCACCAGACCGAATGCTGATCTTTTTCTGCATAATGGGTAATTTAACAGTTTTTAAGAAACAGCTTTTGGAACTAGTTGGCCCACTTGATTTTGAGTGTTTGCATATTACATTGCCTCGCAGGTCATGCACTTCACTTACTATAGTTAGCGGGTCTATTCCTGCTGCACAATTCGTTCAGGCGATCTCTAAATCCGCAATTTTTAACTGACTTCAAATAGAAAACTTCTCCAGTAGAAAACTTCTTCGAGTCGATATTTAATTATCAATATGGTCCTGAAGACATTGCACATCTTCGCTCTGTAATTTTGTTTTTAAGTTTGAATACTTTTGGCCTTAGCTTGTAATGCTGAAAATCTCCTAGTTACGGGGTAGGAAGATAAGAAACACTTATATTACAAAAGTTTTTATTTGTGCTTTATTCGGTTAACAAACATAGGAAAATATTAGGTTCTAATTATTCTAAGGGGCCCGCTATGTCCCTAGGCTTCTTCGGATCCTTGAGAACTTATTAGGTGCCTATAACTTATTACTATCTAAACTTATTGTCCGTAACTAGAAATATCTTGGGTTGGTGACCTGCCTGCCTCGAATTCGGTTTGGCTACTAATAAGGAGTTGCGTTAGTTTATCCTACAGGGGTTGAACAGGATTAGGTCCGTCGTAAGGGTATATGGTCCGTGGGAGGACGGTGTGATGGTGGCAACAGGGAACAACGGCGGGCCTTAGGGCGCCGAAGATAGCGGCCGCAGCCGGTGTGTTGGTGCTTCCACGAGCACCTTGACTAACCTCGGAGGCTGAGATCTAACCAATATCACGTTCGCAAGTCGGTAACGGCCTTGGAACGGGCCTGGCGTGGGCAAATGCGCGCTGGTCCTTCAGCCGAAGTTCCGACCACGGGGAGTGACAGTCGGTGCTCCCTTGTCGAAGAGACGAGTGCCAATATTCGGAGCCTGGGGCCCGTATGCGCAGGAACCTCCAGGAGCTACCAGACGGCCTCTACTGATCACGAGAAAAGGGAACAAATTTAGTATCGGCACTTTACAAAAACACTGAACTCGCTCGCTTCCAGGAATATTCGACTCACTTGAGGCTGCTAAATATTATGCGTAGGGTATATCTTTATCCACTACGGGACAATAAAATCGACAGAAATCTGTTAAATAAGATAACGAAGAATCAATTCGGTTTTCAATGGGTCGTTGCTCTCTCTGTCAGCCAGCTCAGCTGTTTCAAAAATTCAGACCATAGACTAGAGTAGAGAGATTCGCGCTAGCGATCTTATAATCGATTTTCAAATGAAATCGATGGAGAAAAAAAAAACAAACGAATCGGCCCGAATTCAGCCGTGAAAAGGCGGACGGAGGTCTAGGACGAATGCATAACGTTTTGAAAATCCTGTATCCTGTAAAAACAGGGCACATTCTCGTAACAATGGCAATATGTTAGTAGGATAATCGATTCTCGATACTCGATGGCGATCAATAGACAATCCCTCGGATCGACAAACTCCTATTCGCAATAGACAGTCTGTGGCACGTCGCGCCGGCATGTTGCCAGCTACCCGTTTGCGGTTACCCTAAACTCAACTGCGCAATATCGACCGCCAACTCGGATCGTCATTATTTTACTATGAACAAGACCGTAAGCTCGGATATGGAATCGCGTAAGCATTTTAAGACGTAGTAAGTATTCAATGATGGATAATATGGCGGTATAAACAATTTAATGGGCTCTCGGGGTTGGGTGTCAAGCCGACTCACCCAACCCTTAGTGTGAACCGTACTGAGCGGGCAACCCCGAACCAGCTGTTGTAAATAAGATAACTACGAACAAAAATCATGTCTTCAAGCTCATGTGATAATAAAATAATATGTTTTGTGGACACTGTGACAGAAGGACTGATGTTTCCGTCGCACGGCGCCGAAGGCGACGTGCGAAAAAAAATAAATAATGCGGAGCCGTTCCATTTGGCGATGTTCTGATATAAAAACTATCTCGCTGAAAGGAAGCTTCAAATTGAATGGCGGGAACGTTTGAAAAGGTATGAGTTTATTCGATCGTTACCTACTATGGGGTTTACCTATTAGAAATCGGGTGTTACAAGCTTTTCACTAATAGACCTACTTCTTGTCGTGTCACAAGTTCTCGCGAACCAGTGTGGTGAAAGGATTTTAAGTGCGCCCTTAAGAGTCTTCTTTCGTGCCACATGTCATCGAATACTTTTAGGTTCTACAACATGCCGGTTTCCTCACTATATTTTCCTTCACCGTTTGATATTACTGGCATCATCATCATCATTGGCCTGTACCATCTATTACAGATGATTTAGGTGGCGTCAGTCAGGTTATTGCACATGAACCAGAAGTAGAACACTTCCGTTCATGGCTATGAAGACCGATACGAGATAGTGCTGGCATAGTGCACATACATTTTTGTCAGAAAAGTTTATTGGTACACGACTGGATTTGAACACACGGCTTTAGGATTGGGAGGGCTGCTACCATTAGACCACCAGTGTTATCCTACTGAATCGTTCAAGCCAATAAACATTTCATATAGTCATTATTTCATTAAGTCATTATTCTGTGTGAGACGTAACAACATAATCAGTACATCAGTTGGATAATGAAGTTACCTCATTGGTTATGTATTCTAATGATGTGCTAAGCTTTTAATGCGAGGTTGATAAGTCACGGTATGGTGTTCACATGGCAAATAGCGTCGCCATAACATTTCCGGACTTGTTTATGGATTTGGATCATGCTATTTCATAGGAGCACTGGTGGTCTAGTGGTAGCGGCCTCGCCATCCAATCCTAAGGTCGTGGGTTCAAATACAGTCGTGAGTTTTTCTGCCCAAAAAATTATGTACACTATGCCAGTGCTCTGAAACGGTGAAGGAAAACATCGTGAGGAATCCGGCATATCGTAGAACCTAAAAAGTTCGAATGTGTGTCAAATGCACGAAAGAAGCCGCTTTGAGGCGCACTTAAAATCATTTCACCACACTTGGTTCGAAAGAATCAGTGACATGATAAGAAGAAGTGTAGCTGATACAAAATAGTATTCGACTAAAATGTTTCTGACTGAAACTAACTGAGCTTCAAAAATCGCTTGCCTTCGGAGCAACTGGGCAGATTCTCAGTTGGACATATTAGCAACTGGACAGAAAGTGTACAGCCCATGTAACACTTAAAAAGGTGGGTTGTTCCAAACAAATTTTTACATGATAATATGAAAGGTAATTTTGTTAATTGGACGAATATTGTAAAAAATAGTCTCGATGAAGGGGTTCTAGTTTAAAGCTCGCTCGTGTCAAATCAACAAATTATTTCTTGTGCGTTTTTTCTCTTCTGTGTTTCTTGTCAAACTACATAACTCTAAAAAGCTGTGTGAGTCAAGTTGGCCCATTATTTTTACTGACATTTAATATTTGCATATTTTCACCTTTCTAGTTTTACCACAGCCATAAAATTGTAAAGCCCTCATTACCTATCGTTAGACCCTACGTAACAGTCACATATCACATAACATTTTATAGCCAAAATTACTGTAATTATATTTATAATGTCAAACGTAATGTCAAAACAGACCTTTTATAGTAGCCATTGTCTCTATTAACCGACTTCAAATAAAAAAGGAGGTTGTATCATTCGGTTGTATATTTTTAATGTTTGCTATACCATTCGAAAGCACAGGAAAAACTTAGAAAGACTGTATACTCAAGTCTTTTCACGACTTTTGTCAGTTACTTCAATTGAACCTGCAGCCATCGATTGTTCTCGGTGGGGATCGAACCCACTACGGCGCAGAAGGTAGAGTCACTACCAACTGAGCCGGGACGCCTGTCAAAAAAGCATTATCTATAACAAACTTTCATAATTATAAAAGTTAAATACTTATAAAGAGGAAAGATTTGTATTTTTGTGTGAATGTTTGTAATGAATAAACTCAAAAACTACTGTGCCGATTTCAAAAGTTCTTTCACCATTGGAAAGCTGCATTCACCCTGAGTAACATAGGCTATTTATATGTGTTTTAAAAAATAAATGTCCACCCGTGTGAAGCCGGGACAGGCCGCTAGGTGATGATTTTATTATAAAATAAAATCATCATCAGCATGAAGAAGTACACTGCTGGACATATGCCTTCCTTTCACATTTCCAGGAAGAACGATTCTGAGCCCTTTCCATCCACCGACTTCCTGCGATCTTAACAATGCCGTCAGTCCACCTGGTGGGTGGGCGCCCTACCTTTCGTCTTCCGGTTCGTGGTCGCCATTCGAGAGCCTTTATTCCCCAACGGTTGTCGGTTCTTCGAGCTATATGACCTGCCTATTGCCACTTCAACTTACTAATTCTAAGAGAGATAATATTTCTCTGTGTTTCCAGATTCGTTTACCCAGAAAACCAGCACGACAGTTTATCCCTAACCCTCGGAGTGAGTTCAAGCGATCCACTTCGTGAGTCGAAGCTGGATTTATTGTCCAAGCTGGGCTTGGTCTCTGTAACGCACTACCAGTTGTACTGTGGAGTTAGTCCCATCAGCGCTGAACTGCTCGCTTTCATCAGGATTTTTAACATGAACCAAGGTATGCTAAAATAGGTACTAGCAAGCGAACAAAGTAAAATACAACATACGCATTTGCAACGTATGAAATAAATAGTGCTATTTCTATAGAGAAATATGAGCATTGAGCATACATTGCATAATATTTAAAAATACACGCATAGTCCAACTATCTGATTGGATTTCAACCCACGACCTTACGATCAGAAGGCAACTGCCACTAGACCATCAGTTATGTTTATTTTTTAACCGACTTCCAATCAAAAAGGAGGAGGTTCTCAATTCGGTTGGATTTTTTATTATTAATTTTTTAATTGGAAGGTTATTCTTACGTCCAGATTGTCCCAAACAAATTTCATTAAAATCGATTTAGCCGTTTGGCAATGAAGTCGGTTTCTCAAGTTTTTTTAACTTATAATTATTATTATTCAACTAGCTGATGGAACAAGCATATGGCCCACCTGATGTTAAGAAGTAATCATCGCCTATAACAAAGCCTTGCCTCGTAGGTCACGCATGTCAGGAACGTGCCCTACCATGCACTTCCCTGCATCCATTAACATATTCTTTAATCAAAATCAAAAGTGTATTTATTCAGTTGGATTGCAAGAATCACTTTGAGACGTCTTAAAGCTAGGTGAGTCTAGGTGCCAGTTCCACGCGACCAAGCCTAGAAGAACAGGCAACAAACTACGGCTCGGTTCCTACCTTCTCTTCTTATCGTGTCACTGATTCTTTCGAACCAAGTGTGGTGAAAGCATTTTAAGTGCGCCTCAAAAAGTCTCCTTTCGTGCACTTGACACATACCTTCGTTCCTACCGTTTTTTATATGATCCTTTTACAAATCAAAATTAATCTAATAATGGATTTCAGAGCAATTAACAAAATGGCTGTCTAGCGGCTCCACTGGTGACCTGGTGTCTTCAGACGAGGAAAGTTCGCGAGCCGTGGGCGAGGTCATTGACCGCTGCGCGTATAGCTATCTGCTGACTCGATGCAAGCTACTGCTCGCATCTTATAAGAAGACAGAGGAGGAACCTATGACTGTTCACAGGTGGGAATATATTTTATTAAATTAATTGCAATGTTTAAAATAAACACACTCTGACTGGCCTCTCAGCTCAGTTGGTAGTAGCTCTGTCTTCTGCGCCGTAGATCGTGGGTTTGATCCCCACCTTTGAGTTACTATGCGAAGGTGGGGGGTTTCAGACCACAATGGTGATCAGTTGTGGGGGGGAGATAATTAAAAATTCCTATTTTCAGTTTCCCATACAAAAATATTTAATTTCATAATGCCTAAATAAATTGACAACCCTATCCTTGTAACCCCTTGACCCCTTGACCTACTACCTCTGTAGGTCTACTACTACTACCTACTACCTCTGTAGCTGAGTTTAGGGTTGTCACTTTGTATAAAGACAGCTGTTCATGTTGAAACTTCGTTGCAGTTTTTTTCAGAGATACCAATCGAAGTTCGAAAAGTCGTTGAACAAAAGTTGTTCCCCGGGGGGTGGAAATTCACCCCCCTTCAGGATAGTACACATATTTTGATACACGTTGTATAAGTTTGAAAACTGAATTCAAATCTCAATTAAAAATATTATAAAAATCTTTGTAATTTGAATTGACTGAGCAATTCCATTGGTTTCAGGAAAAATACAAAACTTCTCAAGGAATGCGAAGTTCGAATATTAGAAGGTGCCATCAAACATTTAACCGAAGCTTTAGATAAACTGCCCACCCTTGAAAAGTAGTAGCTTATTCTGTAAAGGTACTGCCACATCTAGGCCTTAAGCTGCTATACAGTTGTCACTGTCAAATATCGCAGCATATCGCCTAGATGTGGCTTTACCTAAGTCCCACTTGTTTAAGCTACTTTAAACAAATCATGACAGTATTTTCCAGTAATTTACAACCTGAATTTATAGCTATTTTACTAACTTTTTTTATAATTTAATACAACGAATTTACTTTTAATGTGTGTTTGTTTCTAAGCGTGATTTATTTTATACTTTTTGATTTATTTTCGTACTTATGTTACCGTGTGCAATCTTCAATATACATATTATGTTATCAACGTTTTTTTAATTTCCTTGTGAATTTTAAAAATAAAATAATTTTGACTTTTATGAAATTATGTATTGTATAAAATTAGGCAGATCATTTATAAAATACTATTTAAATTAAAAATAAATACATTGTCTGAACTTATGCTAACACTAAGTATATTATAAACTATATGCTTTTATTGCATTACGTTTAAATATTTTATACTACTTATAAATGTAATTAGGCTATTATTTACAAAGTTATATCTAATCTTATAGATAGTACCGATCCTAAATACATAGTTATAGGTATATTAAGTAATTTTATCACAAAATTAATAGTTATCCAGAAAGTACACTAACAGACAAATGGAGGAGAAGTATTTTCAAACAAATAAAATAAAAGTCCTCTCAATTTGTCTGTACATTGTTCTATTCGTGAGTAATTTCAATATTTTTATTTGTTAGTATGTCAAAAACATACCTTTTGGTTTTGTATGTTACCTCATAAATACAGTTTTATTATATCTTTGTAAAACTACGAACGTGCCCTATGATGCACTACCCTGCGTCCATCAACTTGAGGCTTACAGAGCCTCGCGTGCCAGTAATGTGACATAAAAAAAATAGTGTGACATTCGTTTAAACGGTTTCTCAAAATACTATCGCATCGCCATCTTTTAATACTCATACAGTAACACTTTAAAAAAGTTAGGTTAGGGTTAGGTTAGGTTAGGCCGCACAAGATTGATTAGGAAATTTATCGAGGCACAATGTTTCTGCGTCCTGAGGGTCAAATAATGCACTAACACAGGGGCGCTCAAACGGTCGACCGCGAAAGCTTTTCGAGTCGATCGCCAGCAATATGCTTAATATAGGCAGTAGAATTTCTGTAAATACGCGTATAATAATGTAGTGGCATGCATGATAATCTAGAGATAGGTCAACTGATCCAAATCAGTGCCAGACGAAATCGTCCCCAAGACGCTGACGGTATTGCCACGCCGAATAGCATTGCTGATAACCTACCTACATAATTAGTTTAGTCGATCCCTTGCTTTCAAAATACTATCTGGTCGATCGCCGACACTAAGTGTGAGCACCCCTGACAATGAGTGAAACAGTTTATTTGATCCGTCCCTTATGCGGTACATAAGCGTTATGTGATGCGATAGCCTCACGTCGACAGCCGCGTGCCGCCACTAGTATAGCCCCGAATAGCGCCGCTATGAGAATCCCACAGGACGCCATTATCGCTGATAACGCGGACGTCTTCATACAGGTTTGGCCTTCTTTTGGAGCTGGAATTGAAAATTTTATATTTAAGTGAGCAGTACATATATTTTTAGCATTTGCTAGTTGGAATAAGGTTTTGATTTCTTATTGTTTTACTTTATTATCACGTCTGCATAAACCAGGTCGAGGCTACTGAGTTATCAATGGGAAGAAGTGCCACTTGTTTTTAAAGACAGAGGTTATCTATGATTTTTTATTTAAGTACTTTATTTAATTTTTATGGAACCATTTTTTTGCCTTTTAAATAAAAAAAGCGTGTTAATCGAATTTTCCAAATCAATTCCTCAATCCAACCTGAATAACTTTTTGTAAAAATCTGATTCTTCAACAATTTGATCTCATCTTTTCGTTACAGCTATCCTGTCTTAGTCTAGTCTGAACATATTTTCTCTATTACCTTTTTACTACATAATGTAGGGTTGGTAAAGAGTCCACCGACCGACGACGCCGGACGCTCTTAAAGACCATACAAACTATAACAAACCTGTGTTAGCCTGCGTCTCTGAGTCCTCTTCGCCTTCCTGCAAGACTCGCAACGACTGGAAGAGAGATATGTTCTCGGAGAGTCTGGCGGGCGCACTCGTGCTCGGTAAGGAGTCCACCGACCGACGCCGGACGCTCTTAAAGACCATACAAACTATAACAAACCTGTGTTAGCCTGCGTCTCCGAGTCCTCCTCGCCTTCCTGCAAGACTCGCAACGACTGGAAGAGAGATATGTTCTCGGAGAGTCTGGCGGGCGCACTCGTGCTCGGTAAGGAGTCCACCGACCGACGCCGGACGCTCTTCATGTTCCGCCAATGGCAGGGCTGCGACTGGAAGGAAAAGAAGAGCTTTCAGCTAAGAAAACAATGTGTTTATTGGGTGAGTGCGTAGTGTTTTATTATTTTTTAGAATTGGGGTTTCCGAAAAATGGGTGCGTATTGCGTTTTCGGGATCGCATCTTTTTACATCCCAAGCGCTCTTTTAAATGCGAAAGTCATTTGTCTAAAGCAAGAACTTAACTCAAGCATCAGTTTTTGACATTTTAAAAAAACTTACTCTGAAGAAAACTCATATTATTTCGCACATTTTAGAAATACTTACTTTTGTAAGTAAGTTTTTTGTGTAAAAAAGAATAATATTATGCTCTCAATAGTTTTATTGAAAGCATAATATTAATTTTAGAAAGTCTCAACTCGTACTCACCGGACATCTGCCATGGCACATCCTGACATCACACTCGATGTAGAGCGCGGGCGAGCCCGTGAAGCGGAACGTTTTCATGTAGGCATACACTTGCGTCTCGAAGACACCGGACTCTGACCACGAGCCTCGGAAACGGGAGATCAGCTTATCGTCTACTGGACACCTGGAAACGAAGGATATTTCTTTTATATTATGGCCAATCCACATAACACTATCTAGCCCTGAATTAAGCAGAGCTTGTTTGAGAACCAGATGCCTGATAAAATACTTAAATATTAAGTTTTTTAACACATAGGTACTTAGAATACAATTTATCACCCAGACAGAGAACAAACATCTACGTTCACCACACAAATAACTGTTCGCGGTAGGATCGAACCCACGACCTACGGCGCAGAAGGCAGAGGTACTACCAATTGAGCTGAGAGGCCAGTCAAACTATTATACTAAAAAGAATTGCATAAGTAATAGTCTTTTTTCACGAAAAAAATATGTGCAAAAACTGTAGAACATAAAGGAATCTAGATAGTATGCTAGCAGTTGGTATATACGTTATTATTATCAACACCACTGTAAAATGTGGATGTGTGCCAAAAGCAATGCTTGAATTTTCTAAAGTATCTAACCTTTTTTTCAGTGAGCAGCTTAAATCAAGAGTAGATTTTACGATCTAGTGTATCGTAATAATATATTTTCAAAACTTGAAATATCTATGAATTTTTGATGTATTCACTCCAAAAGTTTACTTAAAAAAGAAAAAGTTTTAAAAATCCTTCTCAGACAAACTTACCCGTATTCATCAATGAGCTGTATTCTCTTCGTCGCGCCATTGTGAGCGTAGCAGTCGTTCACGACAATATCAAAACCATCTGAAATCAAACACAATTTATTATAAATAATTTATAAATGCCTAATAATTTAATCCAACGATAGTTAAGATCGCGGGAAGTCAGTGGATGGAGTGTCTTCTAGAATAATCGTTCTTCCAGAAAATGTATAGGGGAGGCGTATGTCCGACTGTGGACTTCTCAGTCTGATGATTTTGGCAGAAGTGAATACGTACATAATTAGTATTCGTCTGTATTCACTAATTATGCTATGCGCGCTATTATGAATAGATAGGAAGATTTTTATTGAATAGATAGGATAGAATGGATGGTACAAGTAATAGTAATATAAACCTAACTACCTTGCTCCTTAGTTTATTCACTAGATAGTAAATAAATAAATAAAAAACTTCTTTCGTGTTTATTAACAACATCCTATTTCCACAATGGCGTCACAATTCGGCGATCATCGACCTTGCAGCTTCGTTCGGTATTGAATGGAGAATTTATCAATGGATGCAAATCACGCGATTCAGCGATTGCACCGTTACAGCCCTTAGTCACGGCAAAGAAACATTTTTAGCGTAGATGCGAAACTCCTTTATTTTTCCAAGAGACGTAGTTATAGATACTTCTCCTTTCTACACGTGTGCATGCCGAACCCGATTCAATGTTCGAAAAAGTTCTACGTCATATCCAGTAACCAGCCATCCATTATCCAGTTTTCTGTTATTTGATCTTATTTCATCGCATGAGAAGAAAATGATCAAAAGGTAAATAAATACAAGATTTTCTCGTCGTAATATTCATTCGTTCTTTCGAAAAAGTTCCATTCACTCTTCAAAGAGGCTCGTAACATGCACTTGACACATAAACCACTCACAAGCCATGATAAACCGGAACGTTGAGTGACAGGGTTTGAGTCACGTGAATCATTCTCGGAGTTTCATCTCTAGTCTCTAGTTGTTATTACCGTTACAGTTACAGCCCTTAGTCACGGTTCAGAAAATATAATTACATAGGTCACGGGACGTCTTAATTGAAACATGTACTTCAGTTCAGTGAAGTAGGTACAATTGCTAATCGTTTATAAATTTGAGCAAAACGCAAAGGTTATACTGTTAATATTCAATCTAAAGCAATTTATCATGCCCTAATGCTTCGGTTCATTTAGACTGCTAAGATGGATGCACGACTTTATTTTCAGCCAGACAATTGATTGTTATGGTGTATATTCAATTAAGAACTTAAGGTTTATGACACCTAATAAGTTTGAATACAAGCCCCAACTTCATAACTAAGCTGCTGAACCGACTTTGATAAAAAATTTATGGGACTTTTTAATTATGGGAAGTTTATTTTTTTATTATAGATAGCTAATCATTTGGCTGCCATCACACCTGATGGAAAGTGAGGATGCAGCCTAAGATGGAGCATGATAATGCTAATGGACTAAGCTGGAAGTAGGTATCTTTACCGTTCCTTTTAGAAAAAAAAAAACTTAAACAGGTTTTTAAATGACGGAGTTATAACCTTATCAAACATGAAAAAAATACAGATGAATTACGAACCTCCTTTTTCGAAGTAGGATAAAAATAAAAAAAGCAGCCAAGTGCGAGTCAGACTCGCCCATGAAGGGTTCCGTAGCATCAAGTAACATAATATAAAGGTTCTTGTAGTTCGTCGAAAGGTAAATTGCGGTTTACGATTTATGACGTATAAAAAAAAAACTACTGACTAGATCTCGTTCAAACCAAATATCGTTGAAAGTTTGCATAGTAATGTACAACATATATTTTTTTTAGTTTTATCATTCCCTTATTTTAGAAGTTAGAGGGGGGGGGACCAACTTTTTTCAACTTTGGAAGTGTCTCTCGCGCAAACTATTCAGTTTAGAAAAAAACGATATTAGAAACCTCAACATCATTTTTGAAGACCTATTCATAGATACCCCACATGTATGGGTTCTATGAAAAAAATGTTTTTGAGTTTCAGCTTGAAGTATGGGGGACCCCCAAAATTTATAGTTTTTTTTCTATTTTTGTGTAAAAATCTTAATGCGGTTTACAGAATACATCTACTCGCCAAGTTTCATCAGTGTAGCTCTTATGGTTTCGGAGAAAAATGGCTGTGACACGGTCGGACAGACAGACAGACAGACAGACATGACGAATCTATAAGGGTTCCGTTTTTGCCATTTGGCTACGGAACCCTAAAAAGTCAACACTGTGTCTCACCATAAGCGCTCCTCATATAGATGAGCAGAGTGAGCGGATCGCCGACCCGGACCGGACCGGAGACGCGCGCCCCGCCCGCGCCGTATCCGGACCGGATCTCCATGTAGCATTCCGGCGGCTGCAGCGTGAACACTACGGGGTTGCCTGTCGCTACCCTGGAAATAATGGAATAATAATTTAAGAATAGAGGTTTGCGCAGAATAAAAAACATGAAACTTTTTTGAAACCTTCGGCATTTACAAATTAACAAGACTTTTAGAAACCATTTTAAAATGCTTAGTATCCTAGAGCGCCCTAGACAAAAATTTTATCTACCCAAGATAATGTTTTTTTTTTTCATGTAAAAGAAGATGAAAGAGTTTGACACTTTCGTAGACATGCCCCCAGTGGGGACGAGTGGAAATGGCCCATGCTAGCTGTCCAGCCTGCTGGAATCCATTTTGTAACAGCGCAGTGGGTTGAATTTTGTATTTCTCTATGAGCACAGTATGATTGAGTAAAAGTTTAAAGAAGAAAGGGGGTTCCCCTTACTTGTATATGCAAGAACTATTAAAACAAACTAAAGTGATACCTTTTTTTTTGTTTATTCCAAAAAACATGCATAACTTTTTATTTTGAATAAACAGTAAACTCCTCGCCAATCGCAGGTATCAACCTAGTTTTCCCATAAACTAGGTTTGTGAGCTGATAATCCAGAACTGTATTATAATTACAAGTTTATTATTACTCCGGTAAAGTGGAAAGTGAAGGTGATTCAATCAGCGGCCGCCGTGGGAAATTAAACGGATTTTTCTCTGGAACTTAACGGACTTTTGATTGCAATTTACTTAGCCGATTGGATAAAGAACTCGTTAACGTTACTGTTGCTCTGTAGTGCTATAGCAATAAGTTTGATGCTGATTATGATCGGGATGAAGATAGATCTAATTATTCTAGATTTTAGTAAGTGGGTATCATTTTCCTGTAATGAGGAGCTCCGCTTATTTTTTTCTATTTTTAATTTTTTTTTATAAAGCTAAAGGAGATTTTATAAAAAAAATCTTTTTTAGTTACTTATAAATGCCAGTGGATGCTGCAGCTGTTGAAGGTGGATGATCATAAACTTAGTAACCAGATAACCTAAGCCGTAAAGCTCTTGTAAGGTCTGCAGAAATACGATTAAATCGTATGTCATGTAAATCGATGAGAAAAATCTATCTCGAGTGGACTTCTCAGGTGATGTTCAATTATGAAGCTACTGCGCCACGATAGCTGTTTGTATAATGGAAGTTAGAACAATTACTTACTCAACATCCAGAAAAGGGAAGGTGACAGTCTTCCAGAAGTCATATCCATACTCGCAGGTGACCTTGAAGTGTTCGTCCAACTCCTCTTCTATCAGCGGGTTGTACTGCACCGTGATTGTGTTCCACATCAGATTCTTCTGTCGAGATAAAGAGTAAGTCGTAGTAGATAAGTCAGTACCTAAGTAATGTAAGGTATACATCGAACCGCTTCTGCCCTAAGTCCTATTGCATAATGTCAACAGTGTGGTATTAGTTTAGGAGCAACTTTTGCTGCTCCTAAGCTCATTTCGTGAAGCAAACGGCTTGCTTCACTATACTTTGTTTTAAATTAAGTAGATTAGAAACGAATGTCCAACCAAATGTTGACCGCATCTGTAACTTCGTTTAGGTAGGTAGTTTTGTTTTAGTGCTGATGAATTAGATGTTGTGCTTTGCTTATAAGCAAAGCACAACATCAACATTTATACTAAATTGTGTAGTGCGCGATATCCATCAATATTTAAAAAAGAGCAAACAGACCAATGTGTCGCAGACATTAAAACAATCAATTTGCAACTCTGGCAATCAGAAAGTATCATACAAACAGTGTTTTCGCCCTTTTTACAAGCCGCAAAAAGTTCATGTTCAAATGTAGGTACTCACAGTTGGATGTTTCCGTGTGTCTTCATGCTGTCCATTCCGGCCCAAAGTCCCGCATCGGTTCAGCTGGATGTAAAACTCGTAGTAGTCACGCCCCGTCCCGTTTATGTACATGCAGTCCGGATCGTACGAATATCCTGCAAATTGATCAAACTCATGTCATGGAGTGGCAACACACTGGAACTACACCGCTATTTTTATTTTTGTTATGTAGAAGGATCATCAAAAAACGAGGTTTCGTGGTACTAGCACGGAGACTCAACTAGCTGTAAGATGTTTCAAATTGATCCTTGTAATAAAACTAAATCAAATATTTTTTTTTGAATTTTACTACTACAAAAAGGAGAGGTAATTGATCAAGTTCATGTCTGTTAAAAGGGTAGCTTCAATACCAATAAAAGCCGATAATCGACTCAATTAAAGAGGAAGGGTTATATAGAGAAATTACAATGTCATAAAAATCCAAGTAAGAGGACCTTTCCGAGGAAAGGATTCCGTATCATTAGTTCGCAGGAAGAAGAAGAACTGTTACAAAAATGGCACTTTACAAAAAAATAATTATTGTGGTTTGCGAAATTTATTTTGCAACCTTAGGTAGGTAACCTAGGTTTTTTTACGATCCTCAATCTCGATGAAAGTAAAGAATTTACTTTAATTGTTTTATTGTTGGTAGAACACTAATTGTAAACCAGTCCCATACACGATTTCCTGATTCAAGGAACAAGGTCGTTTGATTCGCCATACCAATCAACAAAACTGGTCAGAGATACGTATCTATTAAAATACTAGACTTTACAGTCTACTTAATACTTTGATAGGAAAAGCTTGAAAATTTTACAAAAAAAAACAATGAGTTTACAGGGAAATAAGACTGGAGCCTAATTATCAGGCCGACCAAGATTTTCAATGTCCCCTAATTACACATTGGCATTGCACAACCCCGCACTTTTTCTACGTTTTCCGTATATCGTAGCTGTCGTTTGTCGAGGCTTCTACGATGAGGTCGTCGATGAATTACTCAAGGAAATCTGCCATTCTCTATTCGAAAAGAAGCAATAAAATAAAATTTCAAAATAATCCGAGATGAGCCTGATTAGAATTAGGCTCCTGGTCCCGAAAATATCGGGCTAACTCATGGATGGACGTAACCTATGTTTAGTGGAAATAACCGTATGTGTTAGTAATCTGTTTTCCGTTATATCATTTTCAAACAACACAGCATGCTTTGTTGCAGCTATTAAAGTAGGTATTACTTTTCATCGTATGTTACGTGTGTCTGAGTAACAGAGGTTATTCACGTATCAAAGCCCCACACGCTTCTACAAATCGCTTTTGTTGCAAATCTAGTGATAAATAAGTAAAAATGTGCTTTTAAGAAACGATTGCATTTTTTATTCTAAGAACAGTATTGAAGCCTCAACCTGGTCAGTGACCTAAAGCAGGGCGACCTAGAAAGAACGACACCTGCTCGTTTTTATTATCGTTTAGACTAGAAGATTTGGTTGAAAACTACTGGGTAATATTTGCTTCAAAATTAAACTTACGATCGACGTGCTCCAACGATCTTGAGGTCACGCTCAGAGTTCAATAAACAGCTGAATAAAGGGAACCAATTAGTTCAGTTTTGAAGCAAACTTGCTGCACATACAATAAAATACACCTCCTCCTGGAAAATAGCATCCTGTCCTGAGTCCCCAGAGAAAACAAAGTCCAGGCGGATGAAATCGCGAATATCTTTTTCTTGGTAACTTAACCCCATTGCTGCTTCTTGTGAATAATGCTTGTCTCACGAATCACTACACAATGTAGACCTTAATCTCACAATCTAATCATAATTGAAGGGGAGACTGTGCACTTAGGTACAGTATGTTTAATACCTATCTAATCTGCTAGTTGAGTCTGTGGCGCTTATTTATAGAAGTAGCTGAGAAATTATTATTCTTGAGTACTGCAAGGTCGTATGTTTTCTTTTTATCTACATTCTCGTCTCTGCCGTGTTCTCAATCTTTTCCTCATGACATCTTTAGAGTCGAAGCCGAAATTATTTATCGACTTTTCTGTATTCTGTAGGTTAACCCAAAGGCAAAAAGTAGGTCCGTATTACTAAGCTTTCAGTGAAAATGCTGAACTGCATGGTGGTTCTGTTGTTATTCTTTGTGTGTGTTAGGGACCTCACAAAGATGGTCCAGTCAGTCTGTGATCGTGGCCCAAATTTGAAAGACGTGTCGTGCCTAAATAAATCTCAACCAATTGTGCTTTCATTGATGGTATTAGTACTGGGCAAGCCTATTCCATATAAAACCCTGTCTTATAGGCTATATCGTCCCACAAGTAGTGTTTGAGTAATCACCAGTTGCCCCTAACGCTATAAATTATAAAGCATCTATAAACCATCTCACAAGAGATGCAAAGGCCTGTGTTTATTATATTTACTACTGACAGCTCTTCTTCAAAATCGACTCCTACTTCACCTCTTTTGTTACTCTTTAGACAATGTGTTATGGCCTCAAAGTTCTCAAGCAAACGAACCTTTAATAAAGCATCTATCTATTCATCTTCTGCAATCATTACCTACCCATTTCGTCTCAGTTACACTAGGTCAGTTCCTTCCCATTCAAGTTTATTCTCACACCTTTCATCAACAGATAACATAATTTAATTGAAAGCGGTAATGTTTGATAGCCATCTACTGCTACTGTACAATCTTGAATGAAGGAGCCCTGTGGGAGTAGGGTCACAGAAGAGATAGCAGTAAGTACTAAGGTCGGGTATCAAATAGTCTAACCAAAGACAATGATGAGAGTGGTCTCGCCAGTGGCGCCAACGTAATAGGCTATTTTTAAACAGTTATATCAATTTGTAAATGCGACAGAATGATGAATGAGTGTTGATGTGTTTGTTTTATTGCTCATTTTGTTTCATTTTATAAACACTAACGGGTTATTTTTTTTCAAATAAGCAGTCATGTAAGACATGTTTATATTACATTCCAGAACAATTTTAAATTTAATTACACAAATATTGCTGTCTCTACTTTAAACTTGTCAAAAACAAGGACGGGAATATTTCCTGATTCCAACCAAGCTTCAAATATTTGTTCAAAGTTTGCTTGCGGCGGCGGTTAGTTGGAATCACGAGTTGTCTATTGGTCAACTTATATAAAGGGCAGGGGCCTAATTCTCGGACCGATCTCGATCATTTTGCAATTTTATTTTATTGCTTCTTTTCGAAGAGAGAATGGCAGATTTCCTTGAGTAATTCATCAACAACCTCATCGTAAAAGCCTCTACCAGCTACGATATAAGGAAAACGTAGAAAAAGTGCAGGGTTGTAAAAAGAAGCAATAAAATAAAATTGCAAAATGATCGAGATCGGCCGAGAATTAGGCCCCTGGACCCTTACCGCCAAATTTGATAAGTAATATCGTTAGTCTGAGACGGTAAAGCTTACCCAGAGAGAGAGAGAGATAGTCAGAAAAAACTTACCAGCTGAATAAACTAAGCCGGCGAACGTTCCGTTGAAGCCGACCCTGATCTTCATGAAGTCATCTTGGCATTCTGCCTCAATATCTGCAACAAGGTCACGTCAACATGTTTATTTCTAGTCATGAGCTTATTTTTTTGAAAAGGTATGCAGTGCATGTTTTGTTAATTTTCATTAATCAAAGGTCTAAAAGCTCTATAAAACTTAGCTACTCGAAAAAATCATTATAGGAAATTATTATAATTCCCTGTGTCCATAAAATGCCAAGAACTGTGCCTTTAGAACTTCAATAACAATGTCAAAGTTTCGTAGGTTTTCATTCATTATAATCACAAGAATCACTTTGATTTTAAAGTCTTTGAACTATGAACACGGATGGTCACGGCACTTTTGATGGAGGGATGTCTATCTCAACAAAGCACTTAACCTATAAGGGAAGTTTGCTAGTCAAACTGCAAAGATTCCGCACATTATAATCTCCATATCCTGCTTCTAGTAGATAGAGTACTTCTATGAAAAACTAACATAAATGCTAAACAAAGGGTTGCGAAAGCGGCGCCACGCGGTTACGGCTGCATTTACACTGACCCCAGGAACCCAACTTTATTGAAGACGGTTTGACAGGTGCAATGGTTTTATTGCATCGTGATGCGGCAATTGGTTTTATCACAAAATTGCACTGAATACGCACTATTATTAATTATAAGTTAATACATACATACATAAAATCACGCCTTATTCCCATGGGGATAGGCAGAGATCACGGATTTCCACTTGCTATAATTAATAATACGCAAGTATTAATAATAAACGATAATGCCTAGCCCACTAATATTATAAATATGTTTAGTTTGGATGGAGGAATCGATAATGATGTTTTTTACTCAATAACGCAAGAACGGCTGAACGAATAGAGAAGAAAATTTGTACCATAGCCTGGTATGGACATTTTATCCCGAAAAAGTAACGGGAACGGGGTGAGAGAGGCCGCGGGCAGCCGCTAATACTTTATTAACCTAACCAATAAAAAACCTTTTTTTTTCACGTCACAAATGGTTCATTACAATGGGATATGTTTCTACTGCTAGTAAGTTTCTTGAACCCTGGTTTCTAAGAAAATGCAACCGTTGGATAACATCTCAATTTGTTTCACAACACCTAGTCAAGGCATTCAATTTTTTTTAGGAACAAAATACATGACAATACTCACTTTGTGTTGATGGTAAATGCAGATATTCTTTAATTAAAATAACCTTTGACAACCTGTTAGTATTAATAGGTACCTAATTACGACCAAATTAATTAGCGCTTAATTTGTGAAGTCTTCTTTGCAATAATAAGCTTCGTCAGAAATTTATTCGTTTTAAATCTAGACTTTAAGGTTTTTAGATAATTATTTCAAAGCCACCCTTAGTGCAGAGCTTAGTGGCTTAGAAATATTTCAGTAGGATCGGCCGTGCCAATAGAAGATAAAAACTCACATTGAACGCGACTCCCATTAGTCCGATGCCTCCTGTACTCTCTCTCCCAGGCAGGCGGCTCTCTCCAACTGCTGTCAGTGGGCGGTGACCGGGGCTTGATGCTCACGGGAATATAGCTGTTCTTGTCTGCTAAAAACACCACCTGGAACACACCAGAGTTGATAAACATTTGCTAGAGAGCTGCAGAACTTCAAAGCTTACTACTAGATAATTAATAAGACGAAAACTATCCATTGAATACAGTTAGAACTCCGTTTATTTTTTTAGCACAGAAAACAATCTGCACATTTCGATGCCATTTTCCCCTTTCTCTCCCCCGACTAGTGTTGTATCTCGTTGCCCGGTCGCAGTAGTGATGTCCTATTCCCAAAACAGGATAACAATACAAACAAACTAACTTTTACAAGCTACTAAGGTCGTCATAACTTCCTTCTGTCGAGCTTGAACCGTTACTGCCATGATTTCAACCTAATTCAAATCCATTGATCCCAAAAATAGTAGATACGTCAAAGTTTCGCAATATCTCCGTGCTCTTGTACATAATCTAATTTAGATATGCCATCGCTGTTTAACCACCGTGAAATCGTGTTCAAACAATTTAGCCAATTATGACATCAAATTATGACGAGTTGCTTTGTTTACAAAATCCTGCACAAGCTGAACACGGCATCGTTAGAACAGGTAGCAGTGGGCTCTGCGGAGATTGCCCAACATGTGATAGCCCTGGGATAACATGAGTCTAACTACCTCCTTCCGCAACACGCGACTTTTGACTGCCTTCAACACTTATGAGTTTTACAACCTCCGCTAATTACAACCTACCAGTTTAATTCTACTCAGATAAAGCACTGACCTAAAACCTTACGTTATTGAAACATGAAAGTGAGCGAATAAAGAAATCAATAAACTGCGCTCGATAAAAGCGGTCTAGATTGTGTCCATTATAGAGAGAACGCAAAAAGCTGAAAACAAACTATCGAATTACGGCGAAGACCACTGGTAATGCACCATTTCACAGTCACGACCCCTTGAAAGTTTGAACAAAAAGTCATAAATGGTTTGTAAAGTGGGTCAGGGCGGTTCGCACGCCGCTGTCGCCCGGCGCCGCGCCGCCGCCGCTGCCGCAGTCGCCGCGGTGATGTCTACGCTACGCACCATTATAAAATTAGACCAGTAGAGTACCATCAGCCACTCATTGTCGCCACAGCACTTGTACAAATTGATTCTGATGTAAAATAAGAAAAGTAACAAAGCTGTCCAATTACGTGGTTTGAGAAAGTGAATAATGGAAACGTGGTCAACGAAATTTGTTTACATGCGAAACATTCGTCATTGTGCTTTTTGTTTAAACTAAAGCAATTTACATGAGTGTTACCCTAATCATGTAAATTGTACTATTAGTTTAAAAAAATGCGCCCTTAGAAGACTTTTCCTATGATAGTTTTATTTTAGCCTGCAGGTAAAGAAGTTGTTTAGGCAACTTTTTTTCCCATACACGGTGTTTTTTTGCTGATAAAACAGACTATTCGGTAATTATCTCCAACAATTCATCATCATCGCATTCATCATCATCAAGTATCATTGCGTCATAGAAGTCATGGGTCACACACGTTAAGAACGTGCCCTACGACGCACTGTCATACGCCTATTCACCTGAAGCAGCTGTTAAGCCTCATGTGTCTGTAATTTCACTGGCACCCTTCAAACCGAAACACGTACTACGTTAGAACCTACTTCTATACGAATCTGTCATAAATGCCTAGTCTAAAAAGAGAGCAGAGTCACGTCTTAACACTACAGTTAGCACAGAAACTGTTTTATAATTTTACCGTTTAATTTGACCTGTCAACGTTTGACCTTGTTTTACTGCACTTGCATTTTAATCTCCCGCATAGTGAAATTAGTACTAACTACCTTTTACTTTTTTATTACCTACATGTATTAAACCACACGGTAAGATACAGATTATACACGTATTCAGTTATAGGGCATGCGAATAGTTCATGGTTTGTGTGCAATGTGAGTCGAACTACAGCTACTTTATGACACGCCACCGCCGCGCGACCCGGTCAGATGGCTATCACATACGGCAAGTACAAGAACCGACTGACACTGAACTTGAAACTGGCATTCTCACGATAAAATTCTGTAATCGTTACATCGTAATTGTTGAGCTTATTGAGTGAAAGAGATAGTGGGACGTAGTTATTTTTAGAAGCTATTTCACTTAACATAATGGTATACAAATTGGCTAAATAGGTCAGGGGGGCAATCTACAAAGAAAGGTAAAGAGATGGTGTGAAATTGTTATTTATGGAAGCTATGTTTGTAAACAAATTTGTCTCAGTAAGATGAGGAGGCCAATTGTACAAATTTTACGCGATAATGTTAAAAATAACAACATAAACTACAGACGCTGGGTCACAGGGTACTACGTACTCATAGTATGGCGTCAGGTCAGCAAATTTTGAAGATCAGTCACTAATTTCTGAGCGGCAGCAACAAAAACGTCCCTATTTAGGAAGTAACACATTTTCTTCAAGGTATTTTTGGACGTGCCTTTGACTACAGCCTCATAATAAGGCTCTTTTATCTCTAGAAAATAGAGAGCAGAAGTCTCCGTGCATAGAAATTAATTTAAGATCATCAGTCGTGAGCCTATTTCATCCACTTTTTTCATTTCTAATATTTTATTACTAAAAAAAATTGAACGTGCTTGGCTTAGTGCTTTCTTTTAGCTTGTTCTACATTAAATACAGAAATCAAAAAAGAGAAGAATTGAGGTAAATTTCCAAAATGAAGTCCAAGTGGAAATGGACAGGACGAGGCTAGACGTGATTATGGCTGGTGGAGTAAAGCCGAATGGTGGCCGAAGTCGAGCTGAAGAAATCTGGGTCGTCCAAGAGCGCGATGGGGCAAAGACATCGTAAAAGTCGCAGGAAACACCTGGACAAGAGACGCACAGGACAGATGAGGCTGGGAGATAATGAAGGAGGCCTATACCCATGCAGTAGTGGGTGATACCGGGCTTAGGTTTTGACATTAAATACTTAGACAAGTTACTATCCATTCTTACTACTAATAAAGTACCTTAGTATGTTTATTTATGCACATAGTAGCTACTCATAACTGAACATCCAGTTACCGTATGTAAATTCGATAAAAACATTGAATACGTATTGTACCTTCATTGTTGAAAAGTCTTGTAGGAAGAGAAGTTTGCAAGTGTGTTTGTTCACAGTTTTTTGCTGATACAAATCGATGAGAAATAACAATTGAATGAAATAAAAGCTCATTTGTTACTGACACTCCATAAACACGCAAACAAATAGGCGATACAAACATGAATAAAGGAATTGAATGCAATAAAAAAAGATGTATCTTTTATGTTTTAATGCAGTTGCTGACACCATCTTATCTTAAAAGTTCTCACTGCACCTCTATGTGAAATATTATAAAGAATACAATACAGTAAAAAATACAAGGTTTTCACAAATTAGTGGAGAACCCCGCACTAGGACAAGCCTGTATCGCTGTGGGCCAAAGTACAAAAATTATGATTTCTATTGTTATGAAAACAAAAGCAACACAGGAATAAGGCAAGAAACGAGAGAAAGAAAACTAATAAAACTTGATACCAAAAAACAATTTAGATAAAGGTATGCAAAATGATTGAGACTCGCGAGGGACCGGAAAGAGTGGCGCAATAAAGAGGAAGCTGTGGATGCAAACAGACTGAGATGAAGATGGTGAAAAAAATGATAAATGTCAGTTTGAGAGTGTGTAGGGGTTAGTAGGGGGGAGTGTAGGGGATTGTGATGAGCGGGAAGGGAAATACAGTAATAACCACGACGAGAGAATCAACATGTTAAAAGATTACACACATATATAATTTATTATAAACTTTTGCAATGCTGCTTCACGGCAGAAATAGGCATGGTGGTAATACTTCCCCGGACGAGCCTTTCTTAAAGAGCTCTACCACTACGTAGATCTTCTAAAGAAAATAGTGCATAGATATAAACAGAAAAGCCAAACTTATCATACTACATACATATATCCCTAGGTTGAAAGATGTCTGTAACATTTTTAATATCTTACATTCAACCGATAAATACTAAGTACTGATGTATATTGATAGATGAAATAACAAAGCAAATAGAAAAGACATCTCAATAAAGTTAGTAAAATAGACAATATGATGGTGTATTGCACAAGGCCCTCATTCAGTCGGCAAGAGGGTTGGGCAACGCGGTGCGTACGGGCCACCTTGCTCTGGGGTTTCCACGCGTGAAAACATCGTTTTGTAACTATTGTACGAATAAAGTAGATACTCTCTCTTAATTATTGTTCTCTATACACCGATGTTTAGATCACGCGGTACCTGTATTGATTACATGGTAATTGTATGGATCACGTGGCACTTGTATAGATCACGTGGTAACTGCAGTTAGTATTAGCAGACCACACAATTCAAAAAATAATAAGTCAAGACCGTAGAGAATTGCGGATTGGGGGGAAATATTTGCATTTTTAGGCAAGAGATGATTTTTAAGAGGTCTGAAATAAAGATTTTATTATTATTACATATTATTATTTTACTAACTTTTTTATACTTTGCACGATTGCTAAGGGCATAATATCGGTCCGCTTATATCCTATCGCAACACCCTTACTGAGTAATTAAACCTACTCCTACATATTATGTACTGACTCTAAAAACCCAATCTTAATATCTGTCAATTTTTTACTTAAATACATAAGACAGTAAACATACTATGTAAATACTAATTTGAGGTAATAGTAGGTTGTAGTAAAACGACGAGATCAGTCATTCAAAACCATCGGAACTGAAAAAGTTTTGAGGTTTTAGAAAAATAATTCGGGGATAGAAAGTAAGACCAGCTCTTTCGATAGAATATCTAATCCACACCACAAAACGAAAGGGAAACGCGAAATGTGGCAAATCGCGCGTCGACTAATTCTATCAATCACTATTTCATCGGTCACATTAATGGGTGTGAATTGGTGCCTTTCACCCAATTCCCTACAAATCCACATTTCACATCTCTAAACTTGACTTCCGATCTTTATTAACTTAGCCAGATTAGTAACGTAGAGTAGAATATTAATAGCAAAAAAAGAACCTACTTAACATCCATGGTTTTTTTACTTTAGAATCTAAATTTCCACTTAGAACCTACGAAAAGAGTAAGGCGCTACGTTCTGCGATGTCTATTTTTGGATGGGTCTCCACTAACTTTTGTGTTTTAGCAATCCATTCCTGACTATAGCAGTCACCTATTGTTTAAAGGAGGCCTCAGGGCGGACGAAAATCTCCGTCGGTAGATTAACCACAGCTCATAACACTTACTTTACCACTTTTCATTGTGTAAACAAAGTTCAACTCTATTTGTTTTTGTAACCGCATAACCAATTTTATGAAGTAGCACCTATTTGGAGCAAATGATTGTTTTTTGCTATTTTTTTACAGTGAGAGTGAGGTCAGTGGGCTTTTTTATTGTGCTACCTAATAATGTAAGTAAATGCGTAAAATTTTTACGTGAATTGTTAATGGATTTGGCTCCAAATTTTACATTTAATACAACCTTTTAGGTTGGCTGTAAAGATAGCTTTCCATACTTATAATATAACTTTTTAGGTTTTCTACATCGTTTTCATTACGTTTGATAATGAAGATAACAAAAATATTTATAATCACAAACAATTTTTGAAATAATCATTGTTAGTTTTGCCGACAGTGAAACTTTTTGTGATTTTGCTCATCAAAGTATGTAATCATTTCGTTAAAAAAGTTAAAACTTACGGGATCTTGTTCACTGCCGTCGCTTTTCAGGGCTTCCCTTGTTTCATTCTGCAAAGAAAAACAACTTTAAGTACCTATTTTTCTGTTCTTTCAAATTTTTGGATTTTTAGTAAAATACTGGCCTCCTGAAGAGTGCCTACGGCGTAGAGTCCGCGTAGAGATCTTCTACGCCGTAGGGTCTACGATAATAATGACCCACTTTTTACACTCGTATTATTATGGCTTCTACAAAAAAGTAGACACCTCTAATTTAATTATTTTCTAACTTTAGATTGACACCTACTGCTAAGTAAAGTGAATGGATAACATAATGTGAATTATGGTCGACGTAATTATGTAGGTAAGTAAAATTACTCCGTCCAAAGTACTTTCGACCAATTTTCCTTAGTACCAACAATGCTGTTGCACCTGATGCTAAGTGATCACCTCTGTCGACTTACCACAAGTTTGGTAGAACTCGCTAAGGGATCTGGCGGATCATCTCCAGACCCTTCTTGTAGTTCCCCTGATGATGAAGAGGAACTGGAAACTGATACGACTGAAACCTCAGTCGATTCTGATTCTGCCTCTGCTGATGTATCTATACTAGGTACTGCAGAGTTTGCTGACTGAAAACAAAGAGCATCATTAGTTTGAGTACAGAAATAGTCTATGTAAGAATTAATTTACTAGTAGTATGTATCTATGGACAGCAAAAAACGTTCAAAAATAGACAAAGTCATAGTTGCCCAAATTATGTAACAACATAGTTTGGGCCTGGATGGTTTTGTGTGAAATGTACACAAGTTTTTTTTCGGATAAATCGTTGTGTTTTTTTACCGACTTCAAATAAAAATGGATGTTCAATTTGGTTAAATTCTTTTATATTTGTTATGTCATAACTTCGTTATTTTTGACCTGATTTGAGTGATTCTTTTTTATCACTTTACACATTTTGTAAACTCTTTTAGGTCTCCCGCGACACAGGCTAGTCCTAGTGCGGGGTCCATTATATATCTATTCTTGTAAACTGTTTTCTCGAATAAATATTTTTGTATTTGTATTTGTATCTGAAATTCAGAAGTTTTACCATGAAATCAGTTTCTCCAAGATTTTAACTTATATTATTATTTTTATTATTATTTATTTTTAAGGAATTGGTGTGACATTCACAGAGATTTTAAATTTTCCCAAAATTTATGAGCCTAATGGGATTGTATGAGTTTTTATTATAATATGTAAGTAATAAGAAACTTAATGGTTGTAGCAGTGATGGTAAAAGTAATCGGAAGAAGTAGTAACAAAACACTTACTTTTGAGACTAGAAGAAAACTGCACACAAATATTAACCTGCAACAAAAACAAGAAAGTAAGTAAATTCCCAAAGAAAAGGGCAATCTTTTATTCCTTTGTTCAACAACAACCTATAATTTCGCTTGTTTAGTTGAATAAAGAAATTCATCCAATAACATGTTACCAAAGCAAATCAAATACAAATCGTGATGCATGTTTGATGTATCATTAAATAAAATACGAATAAACGTAGTCAAACTCATGACCTGTACGTGATCTGTATTACCTTTGTCCTATTGCATCCTAAGACTTACTACAGTTCTTATTAGAAAGCAGGAAGGTTCAACATTCGTAAGATACATTTTAGGGTTCTTTAGCCAAATGGCAAAAACGGAACCCTTATAGATTCGTCATATCTGTCTGTCTGTCCGTCCGTATGTAACAGCCACTTTTTTCCGAAACTGTAAAAACTATTCTGATTAAACTTGGTAAATAGATGTATTTTGTGAACGGCATTAAGATTTTTACACAAAATTAGAAAAAAAAAACAATAAATTGGGGATCCCCCATATTTAGAAATGAAACTCAAAAAAAAAAAAACAAACTCATACGTGTGGATATCTATGGATAGGTCTTCAAAAATGATGTTGAGGTTACTGATATAGTTTTTTTAATACATCATAAATCGTACACCGCAATTTACTTTTCGATGAACTACAAAAACTTTTCTATTATGTTACTTGCTGCTACGGAACTCTTCAGGGCGAGTCCGACTCTCACTTGGCCGCTTTTTATTCTCTAATGCGGGGTCAAAGATACGGTGAAGTAATAACAGGGCACTGAATTGAATCATTCCTCCGGAATCAATAACAATTACCTAGCATCTACTGGTTTGAAATTATATCAGGTGCACCTATTGTTTCCAGTTCTGTTCGATAATTATATTTAGGTTTATTTTTAACGGGACTGAAATAGTTGAGGTGAATGATTCTCTGGTGTCGTTTACCTTCCCTGAGTTCTTGGAATTGCACTGTAGCAAATTGTCTTTGATAGATACTTTTACTAGAGTCTGTTCATGGATGGGGGATGGAGTCGCTCGCGTCCGTAGTTATACCACCTCTTAAAGGCTTACCCTACACGTGTCCCCCGGGTGGTGCTAAACGAGTGACACTGCCGGAATCTGAGGTGATGTTCCGGTGGGTTCACCATCATGCTGCATAGGCATGATGGTGGATAGCAATGACCTCCCACGTGTTCGTGCCGTGCGTGGAGACCCGTACGGGGGGATGAAGGAGTCCTGGAGGTTGAGGAGGTAGTGAGCCGGCTGTAGATGCTTGCTACCGACAACACGCCTCTTTGGTCTGGATTTCTCCTCAAACGGGCGGTCGTAACCTAGCCAGTTACGATCAATCGGCTGTGACGCCCCGTCTGAGGGTCGTTAGGCGAGGATCCCAAACTGGGGGAGGACAGACGGCGAGGCGCGGAACCGGGGGGATAGTGACCCCTTGGATTCTTCGCAGCGTTCAGTCTCGTTCGTTCACCAGGGCGTGGACCCTATATCCGAAAGATAACTCCGGCGTTCACATGTTGAGCATGTGACGTCCCCTACTGAGGACTCCGTGGCGGGTAGAGAGTCTCTAGGATGAATTTTAATACACCTTTGTAATGGCTTCTAATAAGAATAACTACAATACCTCAGCAGCTAATGCGCTAACCAAGGGACAGGGGTCTTCGGACGCCTCGATCCCGTCTACCTCCAAGGCTGGGCCCTCGGGCACGCCATCAAGGAACCCCTCCGCGCCCAAAAACGCGCCAATTCCTCGCAGAGCTGCGCCTCCGACAAAGCCTAGTGCGAACCCGGCAGCATCAACGGGCGCACCGAGTGCTAGCCACTCTGCGCCCAAGCATGCGCCGAATTCGCGCGAAGCTTCGTCCCTGGCTGCGCACAGCGAGAATGTGGCTGCTCCTACGGGCACCCCTTCCACCTCCCTCAAATATACCCCTGCAGTGCCCACGGTCGCGCTCCCAGGAGCTTCTTCCAGTGACACTATTGAGATGTCGACCCTTAAGGCCGCCCTCTCAGAAGGACCACCCGAACCAATTTGGACCATGGTTTCCCCTCGCAGGAAACCAAGGAACAAAAAAGGCCAGCGTGCACAGGCGAGAGCCCAGGCACAAATGACGACGGGCCAGGCTGAGGACGCAGTGCACCGACCCCTTCCAAAGGGAGCTCAGCCCTCGACAGAAGTAAGCACTGCCTCCGGTAGTGCCGAAAAAGTCCAGGCGCAGGCAGTGCCTCCGGCAACGCCAGCGACTAGCGGAGACAGCCAAACCCGTCGCCATTCCAAGCCTAGAGGCAAACGCGCAGGCAGGCAGGCTGCAGGTCGTAAGACCAACACTACCCCCCCTGTTCCACCTACCGCTGGCAAGAGATCCCGGCCTGACGACACAACCACGCCTACCGGTGACGGCAAGCGTGCAAAGGCGGGACCCAGCAAATCAAAGGTCAGCTACGCAGCGGCCTTCAAGGCCAATGACTTATGCGTAGCAGTCATGACCGAACCTTTTTACGACCTAACAGCGGAACAAGCCGAGGATCTCAAGGTGTGCCTTGAGACCAAATTGGAGGAAGACATCCTCAACCCGGCTACCGCTGACCACATGGCCACTATCGAATACCGCGGCAAAGCACACTTCGGCGAAGGCGTGCTAAAGTTCTGGTGTGCGGACGACGCCGCGCTAGAGTGGCTACGCCAAGCGGTAATCGACATCGCCTCACCAATTGCTGGATCGACGCTAGTGGTTCGACCACAATCGGAGATTCAGCGACGCATCCTTTGTGGGCTTCTCGTCCCCACGCTCACCAAGGATATCAACAACATCCGACAGATTCTCACCATGTATAACGGTAAGACTGTCAACGTCAAATCCTGGGTGCTCGTAAAAGCGGAGAAGCAGACGGAGACTGAGACGCCTGGCGTCTATCTGCTGCTCCGCGTACCCGAATCTGACGTGGAAAAACTCAAAAACCAAGAGCGGCGCCTCAAGTGGATGTTCGGCAATATCTACCTTCGGATCCTGGAAACGGGCTCCGCAGCGTCCACTGCAAAAGGTGCCGCCTCCACCCCTGCCCTACCTAAAACAACCCCCTCCGCACCTGACTGCGACATCGCGGACCCATCAGAGTGCCGAACAGAGGAGATGGAAGTGGGCGTCGATCCTCCATCGACGCCTAAGCCAGACGAGGACAACTTTCTGGATGTCGAGGGGAGTGAGGCTAGCGACAGCTGCCTTAACTCCTCTCCACTCCGGGCCTCGTAACCCCATCCCCTGTATCCAAACCAACCTCCAGCACAGCCTCGCTGCATCGGCTTCTCTGCGCAGAGTGCTGGAGGAAAACCCCAATACCACTGCCTTCATCCAAGAGCCGTGGATTAGAAAAGGCAAAATCTGTGGCCTGCTTAATACCGGTGGAAAACTTCTCCTGGACACCACGGTAAGCAATCCCAGAACCTGCATAATTACTCCAAAGTTTATGCAATCTACACTAATCACCCAATTCTGTTCTAGAGACCTAACAGCTATTAGGACCCAAGCAGGACCACCCCACCAACCACACGACACAGTCCTAGCGTCAGTCTACCTACCGAGCGACGAGGACATACCACCACCTGAGTTGGTGTCACTAGTGGAGTACTGCGAGAGGGAAAAACTAGAGCTCATCATCTGCACCGACTCCAACGCGCACCACACCCTGTGGAGCTGCGACACGAACAACTCTCGAGGAGAAGAACTGGTAAACTTTTTATTCTCTACAAACCTACTAATCATTAACCAGGGTTCGGAACCGACATTTGTCAATAGACGAGCACAAACCATAATTGACCTCACTCTAAGTTCAGAAAAGGTGTCGCGCTACATTACGGACTGGCGCGTCTCGGACGAAGCGTCGTGCTCGGACCATAGATGGATTCGTTTTGATCTAAATATGACCCTGCAGACGCCAAGCCCAAGGCGCGCTCCTCGCAAGACTGACAGGCCCAAGTTCGTAAAACTGGTCCAATCAGCGCTGGCCACCGAGAGCCCCGCTCCAAACTTCTTAGAACTAAACGAGATTGACCTCTACACCAACAAACTCACCCATATTTTAACCCACAGTTACGAACAATCGTGTCCCCTCACGACACCGCGAGAGGGGACCAACCGACACTGGTGGTGTCCTGAGCTGCAAAGACTACGATGCAAACTAAGGACACTATTCAATAGAGCAATTAACACTCGAAACCCTCACGATTGGGTGAAATACCAAACTACCAAAACCACATACAAGAAACGTATACGCCTTAGGCAACAGGAATGCTGGAAACGTTTTTGTACCAACATAGATAAAACCAGTCAGGCTACCAAAGTAAAAGGGATACTATCCAGTGACCCAGCACGCACGGTTGGGTATCTCAAAAAATCTGACAACACATTCACTAAAACCGACGCTGAGACCAGCGAAATACTGCTCCAAACTCACTTCCCAGGGTGTCTAATAACGGACACGCACGAATGGCAAGTACACAGCGTACGCGCAACCAGTGACCAAGACTGGACCACAGCCCAGAATCTGATCAACCGGGAGAAGGTTCTCTGGGCTATCAACAGCTTCCTTCCCTTCAAGTCGCCAGGCCTGGATGGAATATTCCCAGGCCTCCTTAGATGGAGCAGCGACCAACTAGTTGATTATCTAGTAAACATTTTTAGGGGCTGTATCGCACACCGATACATACCCCAGAAATGGAGAGAAGTGAAGGTAATATTCTTACCAAAACCAGGAAGGAGCGACTACACAATGGCGAAATCATTCCGTCCCATTAGTCTAACATCGTTCCTCCTCAAAACCCTAGAAAGGATATGCGACCAGGAAATTAGAGGTAACACTCTCCTGCGCCAGCCGCTCCACTCACACCAACACGCCTACAGCCCAGGCAAATCCACAGAATCCGCCCTCCATAGCGTAGTCTCGAGAATCGGAGACGGATTGACAACAAAACAACCGACCTTAGGTGCCTTCATAGACATAGAAGGGGCCTTTGACAAAACTACCTTCACTAGCATAGATCTAGCATTGGCAAGATACGGTGTCGCGCCAACACTAGCAGAGTGGATAAACAACATGCTCAAGTACAGAGCAATACAACTAACGGTAAATACCACAACCAGAGGCATTGTAGCACGAGGCTGCCCACAAGGCGGCGTACTGTCACCGCTACTGTGGAACATAGTGGTGGACGAACTCATCCGAAAACTGAACGGCCACGGCCTCTTCACAGTAGGATATGCAGACGACCTTGCTATCCTTGCAACCGGATGCTTCGAAAGCGTACTATGCGACCTCATGAAAACCGCCATGAAAACTATCGAAAACTGGTGCACTAACCATGGCCTGTCAGTCAACCCCACAAAAACAGAACTCATAATGTTCACACAAAAAAGAAGTATGGGTAACTTAAAACTTCCCAAGCTATTCAACACCGAACTAAAACTGACCAACGAAGTCAAGTATCTAGGAGTGATTCTCGATAGCAAACTCCTGTGGAACAAACACCTTGACTACAAACTAAAAAAGGCAAGTGCCACGTTCTTCCAATGCAGCAGAATGCTAGGGAAAACGTGGGGACTATCGCCAAAAATAACCCTTTGGCTCTACACAGCCGTAATAAGACCAACACTCACATACGGAGCCATCGTATGGTGGAACAGAACAGAACTCAGCACCGTGATCACGAAGCTGCAACGCTTCCAGAGACTAGCATGCTCTGCAATAACGGGCTGCATGAGAACTACACCAACGGCCGCCCTTGAGATAATCCTGGGCCTAACACCACTAGACCTACACATACAACAAGAAGCGACGATGGCCGCTATCAGACTCAAACACTTGAACCTATGGGGAATTTCCAGGAGCCCTCACGCATCCATTCTGGATAAAGCGATATCTTACGAACCACTAATCGCAGCACCGTGCGACAAAACCCCCAAACAACAAATATTCCAAAAACACTACCACATACAAACACATGAAGACCAAAGAGATCAATCCGGTATCAGCGAGGTAAGAGTCTACACCGACGGCTCAAAAACCAAACAAGGAACAGGAGCCGGAGTGCACTCGCTTGATCTCAACATTAACATATCAATATCACTAGGCCTACACAGCTCCATCTTCCAATGTGAATGTGCGGCCATAACCGAAGCTGCCACAGCAATACACCGAAGAGGGATTGATGATTACAACATACGGATCCTCTCAGACAGCACAGCAACACTTAGAGCTCTGGAAAATAACAACTGTAGTTCCAAGCTCATATACGAATGTCACCAGGCCCTAGAGAGCATTGCCACAAAGAACACGGTAACTCTACAGTGGATAAAGGGACATAGCGAATCACTTGGCAACGATGCCGCAGACCAGCTAGCCAGAAGAGGCTCAGAAACACCTATAGTAGGACCAAACCCCTTCCTACCTCTGCCACTCTCACAGCTACGAACCTGGATACGGCAGCGCTCGCAGAAGCAACACAACCTGCGCTGGATGCGCGCGACTGACTGCAGACAGTCAAGAGCAGCAATACCAGCAACCACACCCAGACTGACACGTCGTCTAATATGCCTTAACAGGCTAGACCTCAAAACCATCGTGGGAACCCTAACCGGCCACTGTCCACTGAACAAACACCTACACAACATCGGAGCCACAGACAGTCCACTCTGCAGGGGATGCCTATCCGAAGAAGAATCAGCTGCCCACGTAGTCCTGGAATGCGAGGGCGTAGCTACTCAACGACGCGAAATCCTGGACCACCCCAGGTCACTCCTCCAAGCCTGTGAAGCCCCCAGGAAGCTTCTGCGCTTCTGGGAGGAGTTAGGCTGGCTACAAGTATAGTCAGCGTTTCCTGACGCAAAACGGACCGACTTTGAGTCCAATTGCGGAAACAGGAGTCCCACACATACATACATACATACATAGAGTCTGTTCAGAAAGAGAACCGTCGTGGCCAAATTGAGAACTAACGTTTCAATTTTTATATGGCAGCTCATCCCTTTCTTTCTGTCAGCATTTTGCATCATAAAAATTAAAAAAAGGAATAGTACACTAGTTGTGATAGGATCAAAACGCAACAGACGCGCTATTGTATTGCACACTAAACAAAAAAGGTGATTAAGCACAGCAGGGCCCTCCAATTCCACGAAGGTTCTCTTTCTGAACAGACTCTAATCAATGTCATTACTTGTAACGTTTGTTTTTTTTCTCATTAGACCTATTTTTTTTTTGGTTATTAATGTTTTTGCCACTGATTTGAAACACAACTGTGTTGTTACTAGTTTGGGAACCTATGGGTTCAATAATAATTATGTGCTGTACTAAAGTTATTTTGTATTTGAACAATGTTTACTGATTAACTAGCCTCTCAGTTCAGTTAGTAGCTCTGTTTCTGCCTTGTAGGATCTGGGTTTGATCCCTATAATATAATAGTAATCTATTCGACTTAAGCTTACCCTGTCGATGTATCCTTCAGTAATATTGAGATCACTATTAATTTTAAAGCTAACTAAAATCAAACTAGATCAAACTCCTTTATACTGGATTTCAGCTGTATTTTTTTATTCTTCCTTTATTTCTCACACCTTTCAAATAATTTCTTATATAGCTAATAACATTGAATTTTTAGAATACCTACTTTAAGTTACGCTACACACAATTGATGTGCTCGAGTGCCTTATTAACTACCTTATTGCTTATTACATAAGTGCAAGTTAATTTAATCATTTCCGCCAATCAGTTAATTGTGGACCAAGTTCGGAAGTCTTTGACCTTCTAAAGGCTGGCGTCGGAGCGTGACCTAGCATCCTCAGCTTAAGACTTCTGACTAATCGAGTGCATGAAAATAGCAACATCTGTATTTGGAAATCTTCCACCTTTCTCTTTTTTAACCAACTTGTTATGCAAAAAAACTGAACTGAAAAAAAGGGGAGGTGCTCAACCTCCTCGGTCGAGAACCTCCTCTTTTTTTTCGGCTCGCTTCCTTTCGATTGTTTTTTTTTTAGATTTTTTTTGTCGCTTCTTCAATAAGTTACCAGATATTGATTTTCGAAAGATAATATCGTTTCTTTTGACTGTTTTTACGCACAGGATACAAAGTAATACCGAAAGTGTCAAACCGATAGTCAATCTTTTGTTCTAGCTAGAAGAACATAGACTATAGGAACAGTTTTGTTTTCAGCTTCAAGTTTAACTCCGTGATCAATTCGTGATAGACGCTGCAATTAAAGCTTTTCAGATCGATTGAAGCGTGGTCCCAGTATTAGCGAAATGCTCTGTGAAGGTGACTCTTTTATATACGACTTGATAATGATGGAGAAAAATACTTTCCCCACTCATCCACTAAATTGAATTGTATATTATTCACACCTGCCTTTTTTGTAGTTCAACGATGAGTGTAGTTAAACACTTACTTGCATATGCCCTGTTTTTATATGCTAAACATAAACCTGTTTTGTGTGAAAACGAAACTATTTTTTCAAAATTACCTCAATACAACAAAAGCTATTAGCTACTACTACTACTAGCTGGGCAGTGTAGTCGCTTAGCGACAAAACCCTTTAAATAAATTAAAAAAAAAGCTATCTCTGCTAGCTCTAGCACTCCTCCAATTTTTTTTACATACCCATCAAGATCCACTAGATAGGTACGCAAAACACGATACGCTCGAAATCTGACCACACCCTGTAATCGTAACTCGTGATTAGGCTCCGTTACCGGGGGGACATGGCGTAACTTCCATTTGTTTACGTCGCCGGGGGTCACAGTTTGCAGGAACCAGTAGTTAGGGACATTAGGGACACGACTAGTCTGACTTCTGTTAGATTATTGGTCTGAGAAACAATCGAATTGAACTGCAATCTGGTATCTGACTCGAGGAATGATCAGAGGTTGATTCGAATAGGCATTGTTCTATTTTGTTCAAGAGTATGCCAAACATTTGCACTAGTTCGAATGTTTTTATTGATTAATTAATGTCTACTACTAATCTATATACAGGGCGTCCCACGGGTATGCCAAATGGAGGGAAAGTATGTTCAACATACATACACATAACATAATTGTATTACCATAGTGTAATACATTCATGGAATAGGCTTAAACGGTAACAAGGCGTCATAATTATGACTCCTTGTTAGCGTTGTATGCAAGTGATGTTTAAAAAAACTCATTCTTCAACTTCATGGCCAAAGTGCTGAACCAGTTTTGATGAAACATCTGTGGGACCAATCTGAAAGAACCTTTGATCTGGAAAAATTCTGTTAAAAAAAAATTCTAATCGGTTTACTAATGACGAAGTTGTGAGATAAGAAACATTACAAAAAAAAGTTATTGAGAACCTCCTCCTTTTTTATTTGAAATCGGTTTAAAATAACGATAGTTATAACTATTATTATAAAAACATGCACAAAAAATGTCATAGTTCGTCCCGGTCAAAAATCACTTAGATACTTATGTAAAGGCAAGCGAACTTTAACTGAGCTCTCGTAGCGCGGCGAACGCGTTGATGTCTTTTGCATGCACAGTGCGCATCCAGATCGCGATAATAGCCGAGTGAGAATTTGAACATACATACAATCACGCCTCTTTCCCATGGGGGTAGGCAAAGATCACTAATTTCCACTTGCTACGATCCTGACGTTGATCCTGATTTCTCGGTGTGCATAGAACCCACGCCCTCCAGCGCTTACTACTGACTGAAGTATGAGGGGGGCTTCAAGATGTTCTAAAGAAAGGCCTCACGAGTCTGCTGTAAGTCGGAACTGCGGTCCGGCCTCGTCGCTTCCTACATCTCGCTCATTACCACTTCCTTCCACACGTAACTAGGTCACAGTTTTCGAGGACGGCGATTCACCCCACGCTTTTTACATGTTAGCTTTTTACATGTTTAACTTATGTTTGGTTTTGATGAGGCAATATCAGTAACAATTACGGGTGCATGGAACTTACCACCTTTACGGCCTCAAAACGATGAAGACCATTCACGAAGCCCTATGAAGGAATTATAAGCTTATAGATAACCACTCAAACTGACTACAATAACTCATTTTTTTATTATTAACAATTATTAAAACTAGCTGACGTAAATATACTATCATGAGCGTCGGCTCATGTCAAGTTTATAAGGCAAAATTAAAAAGAAACAAAATAAGTTTGCCATCGTCAAAGAAGTCACAACCAAGAACTGAAAGACTGAAGCTAATATTTTTGTTAACATTCTTATTACATAATTTCACTGACGATGTGAAGTTCAATCGAGAGTGAGAAGTAATCACACTTGACAAATAGACCCTATAGCATCGCATTCCTAACAATTCGCACGAAATTGAAAGGCAATTACTTGTTAAATCAGAACTGGTCTCGCTTTAGAACGAAAGGCTTATTTTCTTCCTCATACCGCACAGATTGTTCATCATACCTCAACGAGATGTCTACGACCTTAGCTCTGGCACTGATTCTGATCTTTTCTTTTGAGATTTAGAGGCAGTTCTTTGATGTTTGGGTTCCAAAGCCGTAGCAGGCTGACGTAGATACAATCGTGAGAAAACTTTTTTATTATATAGCTTTAATGCAAAGCAAATACCTATTGCAGAATATTTTTTGATATTTTTAGATTTCTTCATAAAAATGTTGAATAATTTTCCCTCAGTGCACTCTTCTAATAGAAGAATATAACGTTACAGGAATTCCTTTTTTAGTGCTCCTACACTACAACAAAAAACTACTGTCTAAATTTCAAACTTGGAACTTTTGCCATTTGGCTGTGCGTGAATGATCAGTCAGTCAGGAACCACACGTTCCTGACTGATCAGGAACATCAGTTTTATATTTTGAAGGTGTAAAGTATAACTAAAAAAGTGCATCCATCACGTCATCAGCATCCAATCAATAAGCGAGGGTGTGAACTCCGCGACAAGTTGCGGAACGCACCGTTAGCACGCGCCACGGGCGGCGCGCATCGCGGGTGTCTGCGCGATAATGCGCCTGACCTGACATGTAGGATTCCGAGAATGGGATGCTGATCTTAATGTCGAAACTAACTGGTAAATTCGTCATTTTATACCGCCTGAATGATATACGCCAGATTGTTAAAAATCACCTAGCACCGTATCAAGGCGAAAAAATTGGAAAATAATATAAGTTTAAAAATCTTGATATACCATCCTGCTGATCCGATTTTTTTTTAAATAATAAGACCAATCTGAAAGTGGAAAAAACTTTGAGATAAGAAAAAAATATACAGCTTCTAAAAACATGAAAACACATCTATGTACAATAATCCCTCTCCTTGCAACGATATTTTCACTGCTGAGGGCTGTGGTTTAGTGCACGACCCTAGTCTACAAATTGTTTCTAAGATAATCAAATACTTAATAGAGAAATTCAAATATTAGTTAAGCCGATTTCTCAGCACAGAAATCCGGTAATTTAAGGCCGTGCGTGAAAATAATTTAAAGTCTTGGCAGGTCAAACCTATTTCAGTTAGTACTAAGTTTGAAGCACCTGAACTAATCATGTATTTAAGTACATAAACCGGAGATTTAGAAGACCTGGGTTTGATAAGTAAGCAATCTACATGAAACAAAAGTTTCAGACTTCACTTAGGTATATAGCTTATTTTCCTTGAATTGAAAACCACTTATTTACTTTAGGTATTAAAAATACCAAATTTTAATAGTTTTTATAATAGAAAAAATTTAGCAGCTGTTCAAATTGTCAAGTTTAATCGTTGATTCGGATAAAGCACGCCATTTACAGCGTTCAAGCGTAGCGGGGTCACAGAACCAGTACAAATATAATCTTACTGTCTGTCGATTCGCATATATTTTTTTATAATCGAAATGTGACTCAACACTATTTGTTTTTCCGGAATACAGGGTGTAAAAAAACAACCCATTTTTTTTAAAGTGTTTTTCAACGTTTTTTCAGTTAATAGGTTTACAAATTGAAACATTTCAATCACAACAATTAATTTTGGCGCAGTTTCTAAAAGCAGTGAACACAACATGCACATTTAAAACGTGTAAAACTACGAGTATTTTAAAAGTAGGAATAAAGAATTTAAAATTTAAGATTACCTATGACCAATCAATAAAAAGTTACAAATAGAGACGAAAAGTGAAGTTGAAATTAAACAAGAAAAGCATCTCGATGGGTATATGTTCGTTATGTAAGGTCAGTCATGCCTATCTAAAAAATTTTTTACGTGATTACAAGAGCGCTGGGAGCCTTGACCTTACAACAAATAATAACTGCAAACATGATCTGAAAAATCATGATCTGAAGAAAAATTAATTCACGTTTTTGAGAGCAATATTAATTAGGTACCTTATTTTTACACCCTGTAAATTTAAAGAACAGATTTTAAGAACGATTTGATTCAAGTAAGTAACTTATTTAGCTTGCTAGTATTTTGTCCGACTTGACTTTTTTACAACCCTAATAAAAAATCATGCGTAGTATACACAAGTTATTAATAATTCTCAGATGTGACATTTCCTAAATAAAAAAAAATCAAGTCGATTTGCTTTGGTAACCGCAAAGTATCTCACATTAGACATTAAGCTATCCTTAACCTTCATCTTTGCATTTCAATGTTCATCATAAACAAACAATAGTCTCCATACTCCACTTACCTCAGACTAAGCACCATTTTCGCGATGCACTACATATGCCGTTCACTAATAGTTCATTCAACAACACTGGCACTATATAAAAGTTTTATGAAGAAAATTCTTATAACACAGTAAACGCGCGAAAAAAGAAGCAACAGCGAGTGAAGAACGCGCGCGACCTCCACGGAGTCTGACCATCAAGTGTTGAACCTCCGCCGTGGTTCTTCATCCGAGAAATGCAAAGACTACGCGGGGCATAATCACTTTACTTCCTAACTCAATGTCCAGGTGGAACGCGGTCGTTACAGCCGATCCGCCGCGGTTCAAGTTCAAAAGCAATTAGCCTCTAATGAAGTTGGAGGTGTGAAAGAAAACTATATTTGTCGAAACTTTTTTAATAACTTAAAATTTATCTTTCCGCCACAGAATTTTAGCTAAAACAATGTTTTAGCAAATTATATAATTATTCATGATGACACAAAATATTTTAGTAGGATATTCCAATGATTTTTTCTATTCGCAGCAGCAAATTGAAGCCTATCACCAGTGACGTCACTGTGACTACGCCGATCGTGATTTTCATTGGCCTGTGTGACAAAAATCAATTTCAAATTGGAAAGTCTAAGATCACTACTAAAATTGGGCTATGTATCACTTAATTTTAAATCGATGCTTTCATTACCGCTGAATCAATGCTGCCTATATATTAATATGCCTATTTCTGCCGTGAAGCAGCATTGCTGTGTTTCGGTTAAAAGGGTGTGGGTGCCGGTGAAATTACCTACTGGCACGTGAGGCTGAACATCTGTATGCCTCAAGTTGATGGACGCAGGGGAGTGCATCGTAGGGTACGTTCCTGACGTGCGTGACCTACGAGTCAATGCTTTGTTATAGGCAATGCTTTGTTGTGTTCTATCAGCTAGTTGAATAAAAAAAAAAAATACTTACCCGTCAGCATTGTGGAAGTACATAGCGCTCCGCAGCGTGTAGTAGATAAGTTGCATATAGCAGTAGATGAGGTAGTACAGAGCCAGAGCAGTGGCCGTCACTGACAGCTGTATTAGTTGTACCAGGTCGAAAATTAAGCGCTGTAGTCTGCTTTGCTGTAAAAAAGGCACAAATAAGTGCTATAAAAAACTTATATTAAAGTTCGTAGGTTTCCTTCATGCGTTGAGAATTAGCATTTGTTTAAGATTATATGCATATTTTATACACGGCATTGAAAAATGCAGGAGTCGACTTCTATCACACCTCAACGACCTAATAATCTACAAGCAATCAACTGAGTTATTATCATATCACGGTGTCTGCTCTAGGGAAAAAATAATCACGGTTTTTACTAAAGCTTTTAATGCTAGCCAGCAAACCTTAGCAGCTTTACAACAAAATAAAACATAAGCTTTACCAAAAAAAATATTTTAATCTGTATTTTCAAAGGGAGCAATAACTCAAATTAGACCAGTAAACTAAGTACACGGTCTTAACCTAGAGAGATCACTATCTGAATAAGTTAATTACACACAAAATTAACAGAATAACCTACAAATGAGGAGGCTCGTTTGCGTTTTTATTTAACAAAATAAACAGCCAATAAAATAAGTAGGTAATTGCAAGTTTCCTCATTACGGTACGTCCTACAATTATGCGTGGAACAATGTATGCAGATATGTAGGAGATAATACTACACGAAATAAAAATGTATAAGTATATCCGGCAGTGCAAATAAGCTATAGTTGAAATTGGAGACGGTTTTTGTAGAATCTGGTCGATACAAAAGCAACTGTGTCCTTGACACTTTCTTGGTCAGTCTCAGGTTTCGATGGATTAATTGACCTCATGGACCTCCTAGACTTCTGATCCCATATCACCTCCATGTTCCCTGATTCCCTGTTGCATCAGTAGCTATGATCACAAGTACCACAACATACAGACGCTTAACTTTATATTGGACTAGCTGCCTGTCCTGGCTTTGCACGGGTGAACAAATTTTTTTTTAAACACACAAATATAGCCTATGTTACTGAAGGTGAATGTAGCTTTCCAATGGTTCACCATCAGAATTTATGAAATCAGTAGAGTAGTTTTTGAGTTTATTCATTACAAACATACAAAAATACAAATCTTTCCTATTTATAACATTAGTATAGATAGTAAACGTATTAAAGACGATCACTTAATTATGCAAACGCTTGTTTTGATGCGGGAATCAATGCTGCAAATCTAAAATTCAGGAGGAAAGAGGAGGCATACTATAGTAGAACCCCAACAATCTTGCGAGGTTTCTCTATACTGTGAGATATTTTCACACAATATTTTACCAAAACACAATACAATATCTTTGGGTTTATTCAGTTATAATTGGCAGTCGATACCATCATTCGGCATTAGTTGGGTCGTGACCAATGACGAAAGGGTCGTGTCTGGGGTTGTGGACTATCGGACATCGCCGCTTCCTCGTCGATACTCTGGATCAGGCCGGCATAATGGCGGCACCCGTTCGGGATGCCACGATTTTTGTGTTTCGTGTCTGAACGGTTTTGAAGTGATGTTCGGCTTATAAGTTTTAATTTTCATTCTAAGAGTTTTTCCAGAATGTTAGAAAAGAGACATTGTTTTAAAGTAAGGTTCGGCCTACAAACTTTCATGTTCATTCATAACGGACATGCACAATGGTAGGTACTAGGTACCTATATAAGAGTACATTGACTATGCTATGTTTTCGATTGCTGATGCTGTGTGATCTCGTCTCGAGTTTAGACAACCTTTATTTATTGAGTAAGCCTCTGTAGAATTTGTATGTTTGTTTGTTTTAATATGTTTATCATGGCCATTTCTGCTTATCATTATAGAATTTGAACATACGCGCTATATTATTAATTTAATCCAATTCAAATATAAGTCTGGGGTCACCAAATAGCGGTTCAGCCAAATAAAGTGTTTGTCTTAGATAACCTACGACCTTTTTAATGTTTTTTTAAGATTATCAGGTTGTTTCCTGGATTTTGTAGCGATAAAAGTGTCGTAAAGAAACCGATTCGCCTTTAGGCACTAGGAGTTAGGTGACTAACGGTTAAGGATATTTTACACAGGGCAAAGAGGAAAGAGGTGCAAGCCCACACACCGGCATTTGATTTGTTTTATTTCAATCTCTTAGGTCGTGTAATCAGCTACCGTTTTTGGGGGAATCCATTTCCCTCTGTTTGTAATAGATACGATCGATAATTTCGATATAAACAAACAATTTCGATCTAAAAAAGGCAATAAAGCTTAAATCTCCTAGGTAAATTGTCCTAATTTATATGTTTAAAGATTTGATGCCATCGTTGTTCTCTGGTTCACAGAGCTGTTTGGGCAATCATACTATGAAAAAGTTGCACAAGCTTACAGGCTCGCAGGCAGGCTTCCATGCATCTCTCAAATCCAACCCTCTGTTAAGGATACTTCTCAAAAAATTTGAACTTTATGAGAAGTGTCCTTAACAGAGGGTCGTGAAGCGATTGCATCGAGCTGGAAGTAGGATCAAGTCGTGACGCGGACCGCACGCTCCAGCAAGGCAAGTCCACACTTGAGGTTACGCAATACCACATTCTTTCACTGTATACGCTACGCGTGCTCCCAAAAGGAGACACTACTTACTAGCATAGCATCCATACGCGGTTTCGCTCGGTACTTTCCGGTATAAAAAATCACCTATACACCCCTACTTTTTAATTACCAAAAAAAAAAATGCCGATATTGGCTGCCTAAATTTTTTTTGAGACAAAAAAAATCTTTATAAATAACCACAATTTTTAGTCAAATATTGAGAAATGATTCAACAAGCAAAAATCATTTCATTCATAAACGCTAAATACCAAGCGGAACCGAACAGCGTATTTTTTTTTCTCTCTAGTACTACGTAACTAATATGTCCATAATTTTATGCAGGATTTCTGAAAATTTTAACATTTAATAACTTTGTCATTTTATCGAAACTAAAAATTCTGATTGCACATTCATAATGTTCTATCCCTACTACATTACCCAAATTTTTTTTTCTAGTAATTAAAAAGTAGTGGTGTATAATAATACTAGCGGCCTGCCCAGCTTCACATGGGCGGACACACATAAATATAGCCTTTGTTACTCAGGGTGGACATTAAACACATGAATGTAGCTTTCCAATGGTGAACATTTTTGAAATCGGCACTGTCGTTTTTAAGTTTATTCATAACAAACATACACACAAACATACAAAAATACAAATCTTTCCTCTTTATAATATTATATGTAAGAGATACAATAAGATATGGTCACGACCAATGTATATTTCAAGTTTAATCCATATCTCTCCAGCTTACGGAAATAAATAGGAACAGACACACAACCCTTCAAAAACGCATTTAAAATAATAGCACAATGTTACAGAATAGTTATAAATTATATTGAAATTACCTTCGGTGAAAGATCTAGTACATCGCTAGGCTTTTCCATTAATTGCTGATGGTATTCAGAATTATTGGCAAACGCTGCCTGATGTATCTTCGTGCAGTAAGCAGAGATGCATGTGTTTTCAAACTGTAAATAGCGATACAAATTGATAAAACAAACAACATAACATTGAAAACAATTTGAAAGTAAAATAAAAAAATGTAAGTTTTAAGAACTTGAGAAACCGACTTCATGGCCAAACTGCTGAACCGATTTTGATGAAATTTCGACTCTAACATATTATGCACGACTCGTATGAAAAAAATTTATATCCTGAAAGATGTTCAGTTTGTAATTGGTTGACAGTGGCTATTTTTATATCAATGAATGATTTATAAAATGTGCTATATACTGTGGCATTCTGTGGTGTGGTAGCTGCAGCAGGCGACGGCGGCGGGGGCGAAGGGAAGTTCTTCAGAATCCGCCTCAACTTCTCACTGGCAATGAAGAATTATTGTATTTTAGAAATATCTCTTAAATATTATCAAATGGTGAACGGCGACGTGAAGATTAGGAGAAAAGGGAATTAACGCAGCTATAGCTCCTGTATACATGGCATATACTTATGAATCTGTGGCTCAATATGTCATGTATAAAAATTATTGGCCTTACTTATAAAAATATGTCAAAAGATAAACAGTGCTTAAACTATTGCCATCTCTTACCACTGGGTAATGAGCAACAGTGACAGGGCTAACTTTAAGCAATGATTAAATTTAAATTGCGTTTATAAGTAGGGCTGCTTATGTTAAAAATTGTGTATTAGTGGACAAAGAACTAGGCGGAGTCAGCTAGCTAAAGCACTTGCAAGCAAATCTGTTTCAAAATTGGTTAGGCAGAAATTTTGGTGATAGTACTATACCTACCTAGGCAAGTAGGTAAGTGTAGAGAAAATATACCTGGTCTTCAGACATCCACACTGCCTCCGCCAAGTGATTTCGTCAGATTCGTCCGAGTCTCTACGACGATGGGTATACTTCTCCAATTGCAAGTGGTCCGTTCCCTTACTCGATGAAGGGAGAGGATCTGGGTCGTTGCTCACTTTGAAAATACGACATAAATTGTGAGCTAGTCATTCTAATGTTTACTGTGAGGAATCGGCAAGAAATTAAGAAGCATGGAGGTAAAAAGCATGGAGGTAAGAAGCAAGGAAGTAGAAAGCAACGAGGTTTGAAGCAACGAGGTTAGAAGCAAGGAGGTAAGAAACAAGGAGGTTAGAAGCAAGGAGGTTAGAAGCAAAGAGGTAGATACCAAGGAGGTAGAAAGCAAGGAGGTTAGAACCAAGGAGATAAGAAGCAATGAGGTTAGAACCAATGAAGTTAGAATCAACGAGGTTAGAAGCAAGGAGGCAAGCAGGTTCGGAGCAAACAGGTTAGAAGTTAACAGGTTAGAAGCAAATAGGTTAGAGGCAAGGAGTTTCCTATCCTAAGCCTATGGGAATCAGGGACTGATTATCTGTAGCCAGCTCGGCCCAAGGTATCCGTATGCCGGGGAAGAGCTACCACCGTATTTATTTTTGCCGTCAAACAGCATTGCTTTGTCGGTTTGCTGGGTGTGGGTCCCGTGGAAATTAACTTTTGGTTTCGTAAATATTTTATTCTACGAATATAACTATTGAACTTACACATTATAAACCCAACTTAAACCTTGCGTAAGCAATAATGTATTGAGTTGTTTTCATAAATAGGAACGGATCAGCAACTTACTTGGCTTTAGTTAATCTTATACTTGCCCGTTACGGGAATGTTTCACTTATTATGTAATTAGAGGTAGAACTGCTATCAGATGAGCTTACATAACACGTATGATTTATTTGACTAACTGTAAACTATATTTTAAAATTAAAAAAATAAAGAAACACAAGGCGCTAGAATGTTTTGTAATTTGACATTAAACCGCATTGTCATCAATGTGACAAAACTGCCAGCATAAAACCTTTTTACTTATACCTAATCGTATGAAGGCCGTATGCCGAAGCTTTTTCAATGTGCCTCACTGATTAGCGGCGGTAGAACATAATGTTATTGGCGGCACCATTTAGCTTCTTGGCCAATGGGTTTTGATAAGCAATAAGTTTTTATAAATTTAGATTTAGTTAAGTTTAGTTTTAGTTGCTGTTTTATTTTATGGCAGTGTGGTCGCTTAGCGACAAAGCCCTATAAATAAAAAAAGAATAATTGTTTTTTTTTATGATTTGCAGAGCTTTGACGCATAGCCCTAGAAGCGTGGTTACCTCAGCAACTGCATGGTTGCGAAGCACGTACTCTACATACATACATACTATTAACTAACTACAGTGTCAACGCGTAAACCGTGCGAATTCTCTGCGCTCATATTTCACGCCTAATACTGCTCTAAATAGCACACTATACAAGTGAATGTATGTACCAGCTTTGTTTAAATTATTTATTTATGCTGCAAGTTTAGCCATAACCATACCTCAAATCCACGCCCACGAGCTGGAAAACGAAACGTACTCTTAGGAAGCCCCACGCACCCGATAGACCGACGACATTATTAAGGGCTCAGAATCGTTCTACCTGGAAATATACAGGGTTATTCATAATTAGCTGCAAATACTCAGGAATTAGGTTCAACAAATAAAATAAAAAATATTTATGAAATGATTTTTTTTAAGTTTTGTTATGAAAATCCCGATAAAATCGATAAAGGAATCATTGGCGCCTGTCCTATTTTGACCTTTGATCCGCGCCCGCGCGCCGTGAGCGACACTCTGCGTTCAGTCGCCGCCTGGGTGGGTCATCGTCCTGTTCTCCATGGCAATCATTATGCAATAGCGGTAAAGAAATTTAAAAAAAAAAATTTGATACAAAAACTTAAATCAAAATTAAAAAAAAAACATTTCATAAATATTTTTTATTTTATTTGTTGAACCTAATTCCTGAGTATTTGCAGCTAATTATGAATAACCCTGTATAGAGGAGCCCCTATAACTCCAGTAGTAGACTTCTTCAGAATTATGATGATAGCACCATCAAGCCATCAATCATAGCGTGATAAGGTATTGGAGGCTATCAAAAAGGAGCCAAGGAGTACCTTTTTCAGCTCCATGGCTCCTGATTATTTCAGCGTTATATCATCATTTCATAACGCCTACCTCCCATAGTCTGATTCATAAGTACCTATTTAGATATACAGTACCGTTCAGACACAGATTACTGATAGTTACTACGCCGTAGGTTTAGCTATTGTCTTTGCGGCAGGCTCGTGTGAATCGTAGCATTTCGGTAGAACACGGCTGGTAGTGGGGTTCCATTGTTCATCGTTTTCCGTGGCTCAATAATTAGATAAGAAAGCAAATAATATAAAAGTTAAAAGTACGTAAGTAACTAAATTGATTTGCACTTTTTAAAACGTTCTACGTCGTCGTAGCACCCTCTACGAAAGCAATCGATATGAAATAACTTATGAATTTTTATTTTTGGTTGATTCAGTGATTAATTTCAATGAAAAAAAAATAGAACGGAGTCTGCTCAAAGTAAACCAGTAAGTAAAATTTCTGCACAAAGAAATAAAAAAATGCCTCGATGACAGTGGAAACAAACATAAAGTGAGCAACACGCCGATTACAGGGTCTACTGCCGTGCGTGATTTCGAGTTGTGAATTTGACTAATTCCCATTTTATAGCTCACAGTTATTCAGAGATAGCGGGAAATATTCCATATATCTCGCTCATTGTCATGTCACATGTCACATGCCGCCATGTTTCGGTCCCGTGAGACGAAGCCAAAAACATTACTGCACAACTGCACATTACATATTATACCTACCTAACTGTTGCCGGGGCTATACGTGATCCCGAATTGATCACTTCATGCAACACTGTGTAACACGGCACTGCAGCTATAGGTACACAACGGTAGATACGCTGCTATTTCGGCTGTAACGGCTGATCTTATCCAGTAGGAGTTCAAAAATTCGCCAAATATCTTAGACCTTAGTCACGGTCTGTCACGAATTTTCAGATTTCTAGTTTTAGTTGTCTAATGTCGCCGGGTACCCAGCACGTTCTTCATTTCGATTTGCCTTCGCTAAGTCGTGGACAGCTAATAGAATAGGTATTTTTATTGAGCTTAGTCAGTCCGAGCCTTCTATAAGCTCAATTACCATTTTAAGTGTGTCCGTGAAATTCATGGCCAAAGGGCAAAATGTTGATTTATCGAAATAACTTCATTCGCCGCTCGATAGTTCCCAACAAAGAGAGCAATTACCTGGTGTATTCGGTGATTCGATTCGAGCTTTGCGAGGGGTAAGGGTTAGGTACCGTTTTTTTTATCATTCGGCCCGCTTTACCAAGAAACAATGGACAAAACCACATTTTAGAAATTATGCAATCACGATTCCGCTGCCTCCGAGAAGTGTTCACAAATTGGATTTTGGATTTGAACTTTGGTAGAGTTTGTTGACTTTGTACGTACAGTCACGGACTGATGTTTTCGTTGCAGATTCGTCCTGTTTCATCAGCAAGTTCTTCAGACAGAGGCCTATCAATCAGCTTTTACCACATGAGGTTTGCGGAAGCGACCGTGATGAATGGGAAGATTGGAAAACACGCGGAGTTATGCGATTTCTTGATTATAGAGCTCGTCGTCCACTAAAGCGTTTGGATAGAAAAGATTCGATACAACGACGCATAATTATTTTTCAAAAACTTGATGTTAATATTAGCGATTGCTATGCAGGCACTAGGTGTTATTTAGTACTAAATACATAGTACTTAGGTAGGTACTGAAAGCTAAATAAAAGCACAATTGTTTTTAAAATGATCTAATAAGGACAAGTCTTTCAAATTGGGGCATGAGCACAGACTGCCGAGGACTGCTCCGTGGCGTCAGTTCGCACATAAAGAACAACAATAAAACCTAAAGCTTCGATGTTGGTCGGCTGCCAAGCTTGCCGGTGGTTCGTCGTAGGGCTGATGACCACCTGGTGCGTGTCGCGAATTACGCTCATTCTCTCACAATGGGTAGCCTCGTCGTAAATTACAACAGCCGTGAGAGATGGAATATCGAATAGCATAATAACTATGATAAAGGAGCAAGTGAATAGGTAATAAGCTAACGGTAATGTCTATTAAGTATACATTAAAACCTGAAATTGATATCATGATTATTTTGTGTACGTACCTACGTCTGTAGTTAGGCTTGGTCGCGTGGAACTGGCACCTAGACTCACCTAGATTTAAGACGTTTCAAAGTGATCCTTGTGATACTACTGAATAAATGTGTTTTTGACTTTGACTATGGAGACTACTAACCTACCAAACAATTTAAAAGGATCATATAAAAAACGGTAGGCCCCAAGCCGTAGTTTTTGTTGCCTGTGTTCTTCTATACTTGGTCGCGTGGAACTGGCACCTAGGCCCAGATTCATAGACCGCACTTTGACTTTACTTTGATGGAAAGTTCTACAAATACCAAAAATATATTTCATAGTTCTGTCAAGCTCTTCTTTATTCAAAATGTTGAAGGTAAACTTCGATAAACAAAGCTTACTTTGCGAAGACTCCTTTGCTGTAAAGCAAAGTCACGTCTATGAATCTCGGCCCTAGACTCACTTTGCTTTAAGACTTTTTTTAAGTGATCCTTGCGATTCAACTGAATAAATACACTTTTGATTTGATTTGATTTTATTGAATAATAATCAAACCTATTGAACAAAACAATCGTCGCCCATTTATAAAAATACAAAGCACGAATCAAAGGCCACTTCATACGCGGATACCTACCACTGCGTACAGTCAGCTACAGTAGTAAAGAGCACTGGGTGGTCTAATCATATCAAATGTGTATTTATTCAGTTAGGATCGCAAAAATCACTTTGAAACGTCTTAGGCCGAGATTCATAGACCGAACTTTGACTTTACTTTGATGGAAAGTTTGACTTTCAACCAAATTATATTTCATAGTTCTGTCAAGCTCTTCTTTATTCAAAATATTGTTATGAAACTTCGATAAACAAAGCATAAGCATAAGCATAAAGGGACACCACCAATACTTTCACTGTCAGGAGGCTCCATGTTCGACGTACAATGATGGTAGGCGTGAGTTTTTCGGGCGAAGAGAATGATACGAAATGGTATTTTAATCTCAATTTACTTTCCCCCGAAATATGATTAAAAATGAGTACAGAATATTATAATTAGCTTAGATAAATCGACACTCCGCCGAACACGTAATGCACGTCCGCGATGTAAACCGATTCGATCCGTAATCCTTGAAAATCGACCGGTCGACCCGCATTGCACACTAGCGCTCGTAGTTGTGTCAGAGTGACGTTCTTGCCACTCTAAAATAATCAACGCGCCGTCACGGCCGGACTGACATTCACGCGTCCTCGCGTGTCTGCTTGTGTCCAGCCCTCTTCTTTCAGTAATCTGGAAAGACAAGACGACACTGGTAGAGACATCTTAACGCGCTCGCCCATCCCTGACACCTAAACTGACTGTTACCCATCAAACATCATTTAAACGTCTGACCCTTGCATTACCACTTCATGCACTAGACCGGACAACTGATCTCAGACGTCCCTTCGACCAGCCACCATCAAAATGACGACATGGACCGGACAATCCATCAGCGTCCTTTCGACTAGTACGCACACACCGAACACACACATCACCACCAGCCCAGTGCCTGACCCGGAACATCGACCTGTATAAGCCAGTCCCTTAGGCCATTCACTTGCTGCACATGCCGCCGTTATTGGTTCAACTGTAGTCTAGCATTGGAACGTCGACCCGCATAAGCCAGTCCCATCGAAAGATACAATTCACCATACGCAACCCCAGTAGTTCTCAACAATATACGCAGCCATGTAGATGTGCATAACATAGGATTTTACACATAAAACTCAACTTACGATCTACTTTTCATCATGATCAGAAGCAGAGAGGGTTCCAGAGGTAGCGGTCATAGTGCGCGAACTAGATACTGAAACCGTGTCACTAGCATCATCAGATAGTTCCGATTCAATCTCTTGACCGCGGACCGCCGCCGTCTCGGCCTCTTCGCCGTCATTAATTAAGGAAGTAGCCGCCTCAAGTAAACCATCGTAGCCTCCGGGTACTGCACGTAAATTTTCGTGAGCATACTTATAAGTTCGGTTCGACCCAGCAATGTCTTTTAACTCGTACCTATCGTTGTCTAGAACGCGGGTTATCATAAACGGACCCTTAAACTTCCTCTGCAATTTAGTTTGATTACGCTCACTGCATTTTATGAACACGAAATCACCTTGTAAGAAGGGCTTTATAGTTGCTCTACCACGGTTAAAACGCTCTACATCCAAAGACGCTGCTTTTACAATATTTTCAGATGCCCTTTTTCGTATCACGTCCAAATCTAAACGGGGCTCAGGTACCGTGTGTGACGTTATGCTTGATAAACCTAACGACTGTGCTTTTATTCCGAACATTAGTTCCGTCGGCGTGTAACCTGTTACTCTTGATCGTGTGCTATTTAACGCTAGTTGAACTTCCGGTAGTTCATCACGCCACGTCTTGTTAGGGTCGTTCTCAACTATCGTAAGTAAGCTTTTCAAGGTGCGCATTACTCTCTCCACCTGACCATTTGCCCTACTGGCGCCTGTCGCTATAAGATGGAGTTCTACATTGTGATTGCTACAGAACTGCTTGAAGTCTCCACTGATGTAACACCTGCCTTGATCCGCTATAATTCTTTTAGGTGCACCAAATAGACACACAGCTTTTTTTAGAGCTTTGATGGCACTAGCCGCATCTAGCAAAGGTGTATACTCAAGCAGGACATATTTAGTAAAGGAGTCAATTATGACTGAAGCATATTCTTTTCTGTCGCTCTTACCACTAAGTTTTCCCGTGATATCAATATGCAATGTATCCCAAGGCGTGGAGACTTTGGGGATTGGGTGAAGTTGGACTTGTTGTGCTCCTGAACACCCTTTAGAGGCCTTGCACACAATACAAGTATCGACAAACTTACGTACTTGCTTAGCCATTAATGGGAACCAATATTGTTCGTAAATTTTGTCTAGTGTCTTCTCGGCTCCAAGGTGCATAATTTCTGTGTGGACACGGTTTATCAAACTCCACGTGAGAGATCTAGGAACTACTGGAAGCCAGAAGCTTGAATTGTTACGTTCTACTTTTCTATAAAGTATACCTTTTCGGACATCGTACGTGTGAGCAGTTGCTTCGGGTAGCTCTTTGTTTCTGTGCTTGCTAATAAGATCTTGAATTTCATGGTCGCGTTTTTGTTCCACTGCAAGCCAGCCTTGGTGCAGCTCTATGAAGTGCACAGGTCTACCTTTCTTGGATATGTTAGGTTCATCGGGCTTTTGAGAAGATTGGGGTGTTTGATCTGGGAGAGGATTCCTAGATAAGAAGTCAGCATGTTCCATGCTACTTCCCTGCTTGTGGATTATTTCAAAATCATACGCCTGCAAAAATGCCCACCACCGATGAACGCGTGGCGTTAGGTCAGTTTTGGATTTGGATGCCTTTAGAGCATTGCAGTCTGTAAAGACTGTAAAATGTTGACCATACAAGTAATGCCGAAAATTCTCAACCGCTCGAACAACTGCTAGAGTCTCTAACTCATACGAGTGATACCTTGATTCAGCGTCAGTTGCTCGACGGCTGAAGTATGACACTACGTGAGGTACGTTATCCTTCCTTTGGATCAATATCGCTCCATATCCTTCTGAGCTAGCATCAGTATGAAGTTCTATTGGACAATTTCGGTCAAATATTGTCAAAACTGGTTCAGACGTAAGTATTTTGACAATCTGCTTGTGAATGCCATCGTGCAAGGCAGTCCATTTTATTGGCCCCTTTAATTTGGTAAGCGGATACAGGGGACCTACAATGCGGCTAAAATTTGGTATAAACCGCCTGAAATACGAGGCTAGACCTAAAAACTGCCTTACATGAGTTGCTGTTTTAGGAGTGGGAGCATCTACCAACGCTTGCACTTTTCTCGGATTTGGATTAACCTCACCTGCCTTTATCACATATCCGAGGTAATCGACCTCTTTCTTCATGAACCTGCATTTTCTCATGTTAAATGAGAAGCCAGCCTCAGATAGTGCTTTCAGTGTTAGATCTAAGCGTTGTAGACCTTCGGGGATGCTATCTGAATAACATAATACGTCATCCATATACGCTAACGCAACTTTGTCTTTTAGGGGGCCCAGCGCTTTATTAATGCACCTCTGATAGATAGACGCTGAGTTCCGCAAGCCAAATGGCATGGCCACCCATTCATATTGAGCATCAGGAGTCACGAACGCTGTCCTCGCTATACTATCACCCTCGGGATCCACCAAAATCTGATGATATCCCGACGCCATATCTAACGAGGAAAAGAAGTGTGCGCCATGAAGTCGGTCTATTTGCTCATCTATGATTGGCAAGGGATAATGTTCGGGACGCGTGTTAGAGTTAAGCTCCCTATAGTCCACGCACATCCTATCGGTACTGTCCTTTTTTTTAACAAGCAGAATTGGGCTAGCAAATGGCGAGCTGCTTTCTCTAATAACTCCAGCTTTTAGCAACGACTCTACTTTTTCTTTAACTATTTCTTTTTCGGCTGGAGCCAATCGATATGGGCGTCTCTGTACAATTTTACTCGGGTCAATGGGGTCTATATGCAGAACGCCTGTTGTAACTCGTCGCGTAGGTATGCCTTCGATGAAGTAATCCTGATATTTTTGCAATATTTTGATTAAAGCGATTTTATCGTCACCTTGTAAGTCTGTGTCAACAGTCGCGAGATCGAAGTTGCTTGAAGAATTAGTTAGATTAACCTCTTTACGTTTGCAGAATATGATGTTGTCATTATCAATTTGAACGTGGACGTTATTTTCTAAAAGATCTCTACCTATGATTACCGGTTCTGAGATGGTGTCATCAGGCACTATATGAAATAGTATTGATAACGGGATGCCTTGTATAACGATAGGGCTATAAACCTGTGAAACACATTCTACGTTTTCTCTACCTACACCTGTAAGGTATACCATGTCACTACGCGAAGTACCCGGAAACTTCTCGGCAAAACTACAAGTTACAAGCGAGCAAGCAGATCCACTATCAAAAAGAAAGGAAACGGGCTCACCAGATGATGTAGTCAAGGTGCTCTTGGTCGGTCTACGTTCGCAAACGTTGACTTCTTTGACCGCTGCTTCTCCACTGCCTCCCTTCCTATCCGGACACGATGACGCGAGGTGTCCTGGCCGTCCGCACACGAAACAAGTGATTGGTCGTGTTTTATCAAAAGCTCTCGGTGCTTGGTTATGCTTTTTATCTGCAGATAAATCTTCTCGTCGCTTGCGGCAGTCAATCGCTCGATGTCCTGGTGTGCCGCAACGGTGGCACGTTCCCGTAAAGCGCTGGTCATTGTAGCGAGTTTTTTTCATGTCGGTATCATGGGTCTCGTCGGCATCATGTTTTCGCTTGTGTGAGATTCCGTTGAGGACTCGAAGCAGTTGTGACCTAGTTGCCAGGTTATGTGAATGAAGCTCTCGGCGAATCATGTTATCTTTTTGGCATAATACTGAAGCTACAAATCCGGTTATGATGTCTTCATCCATTTTCATACGTGGAATGCGTTCTATGATGTTCCACAGGCGCACAGCCGCTTCACAAGCAGTTTCTTTTGATGGTATTTGAAAGCGCAACACTTCATCGAAATAGTCCTGAGGTAGCATAGGTTTTGCAAATTTTGCTATCAATAATTCTTTTATCTGTGTCCATGTTAACTGAGAAGCTTGTAGCTTGGTAAGGCAGGTAGCTGCTCGGCCTTTGAGAGCGTGTGTGAGCGCCAGCAACAATTCAGCACCTTCTAACTTTTTACTGTTGATAATTATTTCTGTCATATTGCACCAACCTTCGATGTCTGCTTCTTTATCTTCAGGGTCAAATCGGATAAGTTTCGTTGTTGCGTTGCTCGCAGGTTGTGGTTGAGGGGCTGCTAATAACCTGGATAGCAAAGATTCCATATGGTGCAATAGGTTTGGCGCTGGCGCTGGTGGAGGCATATCCTTGCTTTGCGTATTCTCCTCTGATCCTGGCCCTTCGGATCCCACGCCTGATAAAGGGACACCACCAATACTTTCACTGTCAGGAGGCTCCATGTTCGACGTACAATGATGGTAGGCGTGAGTTTTTCGGGCGAAGAGAATGATACGAAATGGTATTTTAATCTCAATTTACTTTCCCCCGAAATATGATTAAAAATGAGTACAGAATATTATAATTAGCTTAGATAAATCGACACTCCGCCGAACACGTAATGCACGTCCGCGATGTAAACCGATTCGATCCGTAATCCTTGAAAATCGACCGGTCGACCCGCATTGCACACTAGCGCTCGTAGTTGTGTCAGAGTGACGTTCTTGCCACTCTAAAATAATCAACGCGCCGTCAAGCATAAGCAGATAAAATTTGTTGCAAAGCAAAGTTCGGTCTATGAATCTCGACCTCAGCCTTAAAGCTCGGTGAGTCTAGATGCCAGTTCCACGCGATGGTCTAGTCTAGTAGGTAGAAGAGGCCCTCCAATCCTACCTAAGGTCGTGGTATTAGGTTGTGGACCGCTGAGTTTTTCTGTCGAGAAATGTATGTGCACTTTAGAAGCACCTATTCGCAAATGGTGAAGGATAAAATGTGTCAAGTGAACGAGCCTCTTTCCGGCCCACTTAAAATCCTTTTACCACACTGCACTGGTTCGAAAAAACTAGTGACAAGAAGATTCGACGGAAGTTTGTTTACAGAAGAGTTCGCTTCGTAAAAATGGCGAATTTTGAAAATTACAAGTTCACTTCCATTTTTTCAGTGGAAATCGTTCGAGAAGTGTAGTCCAAATTTTTGTACACAATACATTTATTAAAAAATCACCCAAGGTGAAATTACGTGTTATAACGAAAAATTTAGCTCCTCAAACAATGGGTGGACAATACAAGGTCGTGCACACAATAGAGGTACAGATATCTACCTCTATGGTGAATTTGAAAATGTGAAGGTCACTTTTCGATGGACGATAGATAAGCTCTTCTTGTTAGCTACGATAAGCTATTTCACGGTAGTGAACTTGCTCTTTTAAGTTACGCAGGTGTGGATTGGATTTGGTTAGGAAGCGTTGGTTGCTCAATCGATGTTACGAAGCATTAAGACGCTGAAAGCCGTGAAACAGCTTCACGCTCGCTCACGCACTCTGTACCCGAAGTCCGAGTTTTGCTACCACATTTCGTTACCAAATGTTGTTTTCGTATCGCCTACGTGTCTTTTGTATGGAGAAAAGATGAGACAGCAAAAATACGTTACGTAGTTAGAGTTGTTGTCTCATCATTTTTCAATGCAAGAGAGAAACACGTAGGCGAAACGAAAACAACATTGGTAACGAAATGTTTTAAATGCACTGGGACTTTAGGTACTGATTATTGAAATATCGGTCAAAATGTGCGAGCTAGAAGTACATCGGCGGCCGTCTTCGCCTTAAACTTCAAAGTAGCTTTGTGATTAAAATACTTTTATACAATTTGGCATACAACACACTACTTTGACTTTGAAACTTTGGAAAAAGCTTACAGGAACTCGTCACAGGTATTTGAAATAAAACGTGCTGAATAAGTTTCACAAGTAATATCTATTTATTAAATAAAACACGTAATTACATTAACGCCGCTCAAGCTTTTAGTCAGTGTTTCTGCGCTAGCGTTGTGAACATTTTCTATGCCTTAACTTAATCTATGTCAGCGTAAATGCGTACATTTTAAAAGAAATAAACCTAATTTGTACAAAAATGAGCAATTACTTTTAACAGAGTAACGTAAAACGTCGAAGAACTTTAAATAATGAGACTGTGTTTAATACGTCATTTATCTCGCATCAGATTGAATGCAGTCTAAAGCATCATTTTTGGAAACATCTTTGAAAATCACAGCCAAAAAATCAAATCAAAGACCCAAAAGTAACACAAATAATTTAAAAACCGAAACGGTATTGTATCTTAACATAACAGTAAATGCGGCTGATATACTAAACATACACGATACACGACACTAACACGTAAAGACATCAAAATTGTGCACAATAATATATATACTAAGCTCTTTCCACACGTTTCCACAAGGAAAGACTAGCGCCTAACATTCATTCACCCTAACTACAGTATATCGCTCGAGACGTTTATATTTCAAAAATATATTTCATTTGATTAGGAAAATATGCACAAAAGACAATTTCATTTACGCTTGTATAATAATTACTCATAAGTAATGTGTATGCAGAGGCATGATTAAGTGGCAAGTAGGTATAAGTGCATAATAAATAAATATGTTCTTACATCATATCCTATTTGGTGCAAGGTAATGTACTAACAATAATATTTAGTGAGATCCTTAGGAGTATTTGCGAAAGGGTATGTGAAAGAAAAGGTGATCTTTTTGCCTTATTATAATAAATCTATCGACGGATTGGATTCAGTATTATTATGACCCTTATCTTTCGTAAAAGTATTGAACGGTCAAAATATGCGTCTAAATTTTACTCCGATTAAAATTACATTACTAGTTTTTTGACATTGAACGATATAAACCCCCTTTGAGTTCCATTCGCCAAACTGTTTTAAACGTATGTAGTTCGAAGAGTCGCGATGTTATCAGAATGTCTGAGTAAGCTAAACGTGCTAAGCAAGGCAAGGGCACGCCAATACAATTACATTTTTATCACATTTTTACGAAGCACATCGAGATTTATAACATTTACAAGACATCCGACACATAACAACACATTGAATACGACAATATCGACTGCGACTACTTACGTAATATGAAACACGTTCATTAACCTTAAAATACGACTATCTAGTTTCAATCTTGGCAATACTTTTGTTTTTCACAATAATCTAGCAAACAGCAGCCTTGATTTTGTAAATTTAAAGTTTTACATCGCTAACACTGAATTACTTAACATTCCCTAAGCCCAAACTATATTTTGTGCCAGCCTTTCATTCCTATCTAGAGGTGCTGAAATGTCTTATGAACTTTATTGCCAATTTGATATTTTTTTTCTTAACATTATACCACCATCTACAGCTAATGCGATTGATTACACCTTTTATTCACGATTATGAAATTTATGAATAGCGGCAAGTCCTTTCGCCGTATTTTTATCAAGGAACCCAAAACAATAGAAAATATATTGTCTCGACAATTAAGCTAGCGAAAATACACCATAAATATAAAATTTAGTACGAGTATTGATACCTCTATAACCGAACTATGCACTGCGCCATAAATCGTTTTTTGGTAATAATTATTATGACAACCAAGAAAAAGACTAGCATATAATTAAATCCGTCGAACATAGGAAATACATTCATACAAAAATCATAGTAGGAACATGTAAATCTCAAAAAAAAGGAATGATTAATATGAAACTCAATTTATATAAATGGAAACGAACATGATAACGGTGGGGAACAACATTGACTTTTGGAAATCTTTCAATTCGAAAGTGATGTGTCGCTTCTAAGTTCTAACAAAATATAAATCTACAAAAAAACGAGTTTCAAAGAGTTTGTCATGCAACATTTTTGTTTAAAATCATGATTATTATTGAGAATTTAAAGAGAATAAATCTAAAATCAAATAGCTCCTATGAAAAATATTTGAAACTAAGAATAATATCAAAACCTGGTGCTGATTGTACTAAAGATCACGGGAAGTCGGTGGATGTCTCCATCCATCCAGGATCTTATCAGCCAGTGGAATGTGAAGCTACCTAGTAGAATTATACATCAGTCTCAGTTTTGCTACTAGTACGGCGACTTCTGCCTGCCGAGCCCGGGTTAGCCCACTGAGGGCCGCTCAGCAGAAACTTTTTCACATTATATTCCATTCTAGCTAAATCTTCCGGCGATATTTCCTTCTCGCTCTTCCCGTTGAAGGCATCTCGAAAATCTTTAGCAGCCTTGTACGCAGCCGTGGTGCTATTATTCGCATTGTCATTCGATACCTCAGTGACGGTAGCATCGCCAGATTCTACGGGGAAAATAGTCTCCTTGATAACGTTGGTCGCGATTTTAGAGATCGGTGCTTGCTTTATCCGATTGTCGATATTTAGAGTAGCATTGACTACCCATGACTTTTGAACTTCCTTGGAGTATTTGGAAAATTTGCTGACTGGATGTGGCATATTCAGTGCCAGTTCGTTCAGGGTTTCCGTTAGTCGGGATAGCTTGCTGTCTCTTCTAGCTGCTCTGTTGACGAAGTTAACATCCTCTTCTAGGGGATCGTTGTAATTGTTCTGCTGCTCCAAGTTTTTCTCAACCCACTCTGCCACTCTGAGTAACTGTTGCTTTTGCAACAATGCAGCGCTGTCGTCACTAGATAGTGAGCTTGTGCTTTGTTCGTTCGTAAACGCCTTTTTATTTTCGTTCACCTTCAAATGGGTCTGTGTCAAATTCGGGTATACATTGACAATGGGCGGCAATGTTGATTTCGTTGCCGCTGCTTTTTCTAGTTTGGGCAAGTTGCCTTGCGGTGGCAAATCTTTGGAAATTCTAGTGTTCTCCAGGGAATGCAATTGTGCCATTTCAATTTTACGTAAAGGCTTACTGTATTGGCTTGTGAGCTTGTTCTGCTCGTAACGATCGAAATTGAATATTTTAACGTCATGGTTATCTGTTGGTGTGGTGACAGTGATCGCGTTAAATACATCAGAAGCCGGGACATTGTTATTATTCTTTACGTGGGTTTCAAAGCTGAAGTCGCTGAGCAAATTGCCATTCTCTAGAATATCGTTGGGGCTTCCAACACTCTGAGATTTGTTGTTATTGTTCTCTGAACTGTTCGAAAAGTTGTGAGTTTTTAAAGGTTGAAGCGGTGACGAAGATACATTCAATAGCACGGGATTGATAGACGCGTTTTTTATACTTGAACTCTGTTCCTTGTAGTTGTTGTCCACGTGCACATCAACTAGGGTGCTTTCTACCACAACGTTATCGTTTTTTATGTCATCTTTCATATCACTTTCTTGTTTGTCCAGCATAAAGCTGTCAACGTCATCAGTGAGTTCCTTGAAGAGGGAGCTATCGTTGCATTTGCTCTGTCGTCGATACAACACCGGCGGAACGTCTGGTTCGGCGTTATCCAGCAATATGTTTTTAGAACCAGCTTGAAGGCGCAAATGACAGAACCTCGGCCCGGGACCAACAGCCGTGTTCGACTTGTGGTTACTCACAGTGGACTTAGCTATGGACGACGTCCTACTTATAGCACCCATAGAACTTTGCGAGTTCTTTCGTAAGCTTGCGTTGTCTTCACATTTCTCACTTTTTGATTTAACTTCTTTAGCGATGGGCAGCACATCTTTGGCCATGAGCAAGTCTTCCTGTCCTACGCTGAGAATACTGCCCTTATGGCTCGATAGGGGGGGCGTCTTACTACGGTCGCAAAGTTTATGATGCACCGTCGGCTCCATACTCATGCCATTGCTCTTTCTAATGTGTTTGAGATCTTCAATATTGACCACACTTTTCGGTATAGGTTGTGGGGCAACAATGGCATCCAAGCCCACACTGTTGTTGTCTAGCTTCAAGTCATCTTTCACTGAATCGCTAGTTTTGATTGAATTTTCTATGGGCGCAACATAGATGTCTTTCGGAGGTTCAGCTGTTAGTTGCGGAATAATGTAGAGCGGGCTGATTGTGTGGTTTGGGGATCTCTCATTGATGATTCTGATCCCGCGTGTGGATACACTGCCGATGCTAGTATTCGAGTTAAGCGACTTCATTTCAGAGTTGCAGCTCAGGCATAAAGAAGTCTTCATCTCTCCACTCAGAAATGTTTGCGTGGCAACAGAATAAGAGCTTTCGTTGTAGCAGAAAGGTTTATTCTTAGACTTGTTGCAAGTACAAGTGTCACAGTGTTTTGTCACTGTATCCTGAATGCTGTCTTCCAAGATTTTGGACATGAGCGAAGCAGATATATTGAATTCGTACTCACTAGCGTCAAAGGTGTCAAGATCACCATTTCCATTTTTCGACTGAGTAGTGCTGGATGGTTTTGACGATTTGGAAATCACGTATTGGGATACCCTTGCTTGCGTGTCTAAGGGAAGCTGTAAAAAATTATAAAATTTTTCACAAAAAAACTAGTAACTCATATAATACCAATTTGCTACCAAATCTGTACTGTATGTATTCCGTATATCAATACAATATCAATTGAACTTACATTATCCAGTTTTTGTGACACAAAGTTGTCTGGCTTGCATTGCAACAGCTGAATTGCCAAATTCATGTCATTTTTGTACCTCTCCTGGAAGAAAAATTACATAACAGTCAGTAAAATAATTGAGTAAGTACAGTCAACGTCAAAACTAGATTGGTTTAGTTTGTAATGTTCAAATATATGTTAAACTAGCACTCTTTTGAAATTTTGAACTACATTTATAGATCCGTTTTGAGCCATAACCATTTTCAAACCAAACTTGACGTATCTTTGACAAATGCAATGTAAAGAGGAATAAACAAATTTACTTTTGATGCTGACTGTACATATTTCAAACAACATGATGATACAAGTAATCAAAAGCTATACATTCTCTTTTTGTAGGCTGCTGTAGTTGTGCTTTGACTCGGCCAGCCGCACGGACAGTGTGGCTATGTCTTTAGTCAACTGTCCCTTGTCCCCTTTCATCTTGTCAACCATTTGTAGTAACTTCTCTTCTAAAACTTGATTTAATTTCTGCACTCTTTTGTGAGAGTCATATAATCTGAAAAAAAAACATTAGAAATCAATAAACACTAAAAACAAGTCTCAACTTATCTACTAAATAAGTTTTGATTGCCACTCACATTAAATATTAATTATTTAACATCTTATTATGCACTAAAACAACACTGGACGAAGTTACTCGAAGCGGTTTGCATTTCATATTATCCAATGTATTCCTCTTTATAAGGTTTAAGTAATTTTACAGAAAAACGTATGAGTGTTAAACTTGTTAATAGGGTTGATTTTCCAAAACTACATAATTAGGGGTGAATCAGCATAGCAACATTGTTTAATTATTTTTTAAACGAAAAATTTGTGTTACCATAGTTACACACTACCCATTACTTTTATTTAATATTTTGTTACACTGCATAATAACAACAACCACTCAGATACAGAGTTGCCACACCGCTTAACTTCCTATTGAAATATAGATCCGTTTGAAGTTGTAAATAAATATTGTGGACAATCCACACAACACTATCTAACTCCATATTAAGCAAATCTTGTACTATGGGAACCAGATAGCTAATAAAAAACTTAATAATTAATACATACTAAGGTCATATTCAGAATCAGGCCCGTATTCTGAAACAGTACTTGAGTCTGAGTCGAGCCTCAAGCACAGATTTTTGACACTTTTCAATGGAGAACTGTCATAAAATCTATGCTTGAGGCTCGACTCAGACTCAAGCGCTGTTTCGGAATACGGGCCTCAGTGCTTAAGTCTGAGTCGAGCCTCAACCACGCTCAGCATAGATGACAGTTCTCTATTGAAAAATGTCAAAAATCTATGATTGAGGCTTGACTCAGACTTAAGCAAGTTTCTGAATACAAATCAATACAATATCATAGGGCCCTAAAATACAATATCATACACCCAGACATTCACCACACAAATATTTGTTCTCGGTGGGTATCAAACCCACAACTTACAGCGCACAAGGCTGAGTTAGTACCACCTGAGTTGAGAGGCTAGTCAATCACACCAATTAGAAGTTAATGAATAAAAAATACCTTACCTCTCGTATTTTTCTCTCCAAGTGGCTACTTGCTCATCAAGGTCATTGGCCCTGGAGGTGCACTTAATGTACTCTCCCTCGAGGGCCACTATGTGTGCATCCCGCTCTGCAAGATGTTGTCGCAAATGTTCAACTTCTGCATGAAGTTGCAACTCGTCCACTCCATCACACTCCTAAAGAATTCGTGCATATTGTAAACAGAACAAGCAGTGTACTTTAATTTATAGAGAAATGTAAAATACAGTGATACAAAACATCAAACTATTTGTATATAAAATAAGCAAACAAGATATATGAAAAGCTAAGTGCATTCTGTAAGACTCATAGGTAATTTTAAATAGAACTAACTCAATAAAAAAAACAAACAAATGATGCTTAGTAAGGATTTAGAATTTACAAATTAAAATTATTTTATCTACGCAAACAGAAGCATCATCCACCATTAGACAACCAAAACTTAATGATGGCAAAGGATCTCCCCTTGAAGTGGTTGACAAGGTAAAAGTAAACGTCAAATCTACAAGGTCAAATACAAGTAATACTACTACATTATCAAGGTATTGTGAAAAATAACTACTGAAGGAAGTAGATTATAATAATCTTTAAGGGTTTCAAGCATTCTATAAGATAAAATTTCAATACAAATAATCAAGGATGTTACTCAAAAACCCTTCTACAAATATTTTGATAAAAACGTAGCCAGGGATTTACCTTACAAGGGGAGCTCTTAGTACTCTCATCCATAGCTCAGTAAGCTTTATTCTACTTCACATTTCACATGGTGAAAAGTCCGATCGCAAACGACTGCACACAAAGTGATTTAGCGAATATTATATCAAGAAGCCACTGTTGAAACAAAATAAAATAAAAAACCAATCTCGACAACGTGAAATAGGTAGGTATTTACTTATTTTAGGCTTTTGCCAACTGCAAATGGCTGTTACGAATGACTCATTTGGAAAGTTCTATTTGTGCGTTTTCATACTGCTCTAATGAAATTCTAGTAAGTAATTCGGAAAACTGCGAATTGGGATTTTCCAAAAAAGAAAATTGATTCACTCCCGTCACCCGTCGAGTTACGTTGCCACCACCATAACATAAAATGTCATCCTTTAGATGACAATGACATAACGTGACTTTTGTTCACTATTAAAGTTACTGCTGTCAAAAAATTTTACTGTCAGAACCAGCTGACATGACATAATACGGACAGAAGCTAGAAATGATACAAAATCTTTTTGGAAATACCTCTTCCCTGGGAAATACTGTACTGCTAATAATAATTATATCGGGAGAGTTTTCCAAGATGGCGGCCTGACGAAAGACGTAAATTTTAAAAATTCCTACATTATACGTAAGAGCTGGTTCAGACATGGCGGATTCCGCGCGGATGCAAATCGCGCGGTTCTAAACGCAAGTGTTCAGACAGGGGTGCGGATGTATTTGTGGAGTGTAGAGTGACAGCCCAATCATGGAAGTCGAAGAATCTATATGTGTGTACTTGTTGCTCCGTATAAAAAAAGAAAGAAGGACAGTATTGGGTGCATCCAATATTACGTGATCGGCTCACCCATGGTCAGTTTCAGGCTTTATATCCAAAATTAAGAAGTTAAGAACCAAAATTCTTCAATTATCTAAGAATGTCGATAAATTCATTTTAGCAGGTCTTTTTTCCACCTCATCGATGAATAGCTCGGTGTCGAAGCAATCCATTGTCAATTTGTCACCATCCGATACGCGCGGCCACGCGCGGCGTCCGCGCAGTAACAGTGTTGCCAACGACGCCGGGACTGATATCGCCATTTTTCACAGCTCAGGTAGCCTAATGTAGCCGAATTTTAGATTCTGTCGGTTATATAGGAGCCTAAATATAAAATAAAATAAATTTGTAGTTTAAATTGAACTTTAACTTTATTTATACTACTAACCTTTTAAAAAGATTCTGGTTCGTCTGCCAGCAACGATAAAGCACCAACAAGACTTTCGCCGTCACCGTCATTTGTGGTAGCTAAAGTGCTAGTACTGGCGCAAGGTTCGCTGATAGGTACTGCTGGTGTTGGAGGCGGCGTACCTACTTTTGAATGCTGGTATTTTTTCCCATTCATCGCGATAATGCTTCACATATTTTCCGTGCTTTCCCATGTTTTTATCACGGAAATAATATTTGACACGGACACGCGTTCAGTTACTGCGGCAGTAACTGAACGCGCTCCTGGTACGTCAAGTAAATAGATCCGATCCGAGCGGCAACCGCGCGAATTCATTTTCTAGCGGTTGAGTGGCGGTAGCCGCGCGGATTGTCAATCCGCCCGGACAGGTATGAACGAATGAATAGGCGAGGCGCTAATGCAAATAAGATCCGCGCGGTTGACCCGCGCGGTTTGGAACCGCGCGGATTCCGCCGTGTCTGAACCAGCTCTAAGACTAGGCGATATGGTCTTGATACTATAGCCTGCTTCGAAAGGAGCGAAAAGGAATAATTACCTATATCGGTGCGTCAAGTCCTATCGGTGCTATAATATATTCTTATAAAACTTTTTTAGTTCTATTATAATACCTACTATTACACATCCCTGTTGCGGCAAATACCTGATCTGCTACAGCAGATGATTATGGTTCTTTGCTCAGGCAGATGTAGGTGGTTCACTTCTTCGGCAGATGTTGAGGCTTGCCTGCTCAACCATTGTATATAGGTATTCCTGCTCCGGCAGAGATATGTGCCTGTTCTGGCAGAGTTTTTTTTCCTGCTCCGGCAGAGGTGTACGGGTTGCCTAGTCACACTAGCGGAGAGTTCTTGCTTTGACCACGTCAACGATCACGTACGATTTCTGCTTCCGCTAATTATGTAGAAATATTATATTGGTGATCCTTTAGCTGCTTACGATAGCAATAATTAATGATACGATGACATGATACAGTACGGCCGAACTGATAGAATGAAAATGCTGAACTGGTGGTTCTTTTGTTATTCTATAGGTCTGAAGAGAGGGACCCCATCGAGGTCATCCCGTCTAATTGTGCTGATGGCCAAATTTGAAAGACGTGTCGCTCCATAAAATCATACCTAAAACAATGGTGTTTTTATAAAGCTTTCACTACCTACTTAGGTAATCTAAAAGAATCATAAGATATTAACAACCAACAAGGCAACTCTAACTAACCACGCGTGAGTTTTATAGGTATTTCACAATTGCCAGCCACGTCGAAAATAACCCGGTAAAAATAAAATATTGACAGAGATTCGTTGAAAACTCCCTGCGTACGAGCACTAATCTTATGGATCCATCCATAGCTATAGCTACATAATGTACCTACGCATACGCCGCGCCGCGCGCCGCACCCGGCACTCGCACACGTCTGGTGCTGACGAGGAGGCTATTTCGGGATACCGCTCTACTCTTGCACCGATCCAAGTCGGCAGTCCTTTGTCTTAGTAAAAAGTCATCGGTCGTTAATCGCGAATCCTCGATTTAAATTTACTCGGATGAATCTGCGCTTTGTTTATAAAAGTATTCCAAAATGGGAAGCGCACTCAGTAGTTCCGCAGATCCGGTGCGAGGACGTGACTCGGAAGACGTCACAAGTGAAAGTGAAACAATGAGTAAAGATATCCTTGAGACTGATAGCAATGATAGCAACGAAGAATTTCATGATGCAGCTGATGAAGATGAAGCACGAACAAAAGCTAGAGAAGAAGAAATGAACGAGTTTAAGAAACAACTAAGCATTAAGCGAGAACAAAGAAGAGAAATACTGGCACGCCACAGAATTGAAAAGGAGACATTAGAAAAGTCTCTACAGAATGAAAGGGCTTCAAAGGATAAGCTCTATGAAACCAACCAACAGCTTAGAAAGCTACTTAGAGCAAGTGACATTGAAATCCCTGAAAATCTTCAATCATCCATTGATACTTTAGAATTTACAGGTGTTATTCAAGAAATGAAAGAAGGATTTGAGAAGCTTAAATCTGACAATAATAAACTGCGCCGTGATCTTGTCGATGCCAATTGCTCTTTGCAAAGTGCATATTCCGATATGGCTGATCTGCATGCTCAAAATACGGAATCTATCAAACATATCAAAGCCCTAAAAGATGTGGTGGCAGTTAGTAAAACTATGATTGGTCTTCGCGAAGGACAACTTAATGAGGTATGTCGTATAATTTTTTTTTTTTTTATCAACCTATACTGGTTATTTTATGCAGGTAGATGTTTGTTATGGATCCTTCCGACCCGCTAGCTTTTTTACAGGGTGAGGTAAAATTTTAAAATACTTAATTAAAATCGATAATGCAAGCTTTCTACGAAAAAAAACGCGGGCATTCGTTTCGGAGCTACAAGACCGCGGATAGTCAAACTGTTTCACAGAAACACACAAGATTTGTAACAGCCCTCTATTCAATCGGGGGTTAAAATCATAAGCAACAGCATTCTCACTCGCTTCTAATCATGCACACAGATCTTCTAAGAAATGTGTTAAGTTTGCCAAAATGCTTTGTTGAGCCAACGACCTGTAATAAATATTTCCCGGTCATGGACCGCCGAGCACTCCAGGAACGCATCCTCTTAATTTGTTGGCATTAAATCTTGACTGAATGCCAATTATAGACACAATTTATAGTAGTAGTTCCAGAAAGCATGACGAGTGCACGCTTCAATGTTGTGAAACAACACACGACTCTGATGACCAAATCAACGTCATTGCAACATATTATCAACGTACAACTTCGTAATGTGCTTATGGCTTGTCCAAAAAGTAATCTTCGGCTGCATAAAATTCGAATTGCCAACATTTTATTTCTCTTGCAGCTGAAAAACAAGCTTAATGAGATCGAACAGTCTTTAAGTGATCGGGAGGCAAACATGCTTTCGAATGATCTGAGACAGGAGTACGAGCGACAACTACAAAACATTCGTACTCTACGCAGACTTTATGAAGAAAGGTCCAGGATTGCCGAAATTACACGACTAGGCCTAGTCAGAGAACTTGCAGAACAAAAAACTCTTCTCCAAGCCGAGGTGCAAAAGTAAGTTATGATTAAATTTAACTATTTGTTATTATGTAATTGTACCAGAGGAACTTGGCGCTAAGAAGCTGCTCATTTTTAGCTTCTTAGTTAATGAAAACATAATCAAGAAAAAATATGAACACAAACTTTATAATTTCAGGAGCAAAGACCTCAAAGACAAAATAGAAGAACTTGAAGAAAAAGTTGAAAAGTTGGATGATATAATTGAAAACAAAAACAATGAAATATCTACTAGCCAAGACGAAACAAATAGAACAAAAGCTGAGATGACTGTTGTCAATAAGGTGCGTAACATAGGTTTTTAGGTAAAAACAAGTTTTTTATTCCAGGTAACTCTGCTACTAAATTAACATAGCTTCAAATTAAAATGCTTTTATTTATTTTAGCTATTCTCTCAAGTATTGTTGGGATACAAAACCAAACAAGATTTGGACAAATTAGTACATCGCCTTCAAGAAAACCATGGACTACTAACACACATGGCTGAGAATGAAAATGGTTCGGAAGCATCCTCAGCCTTGCCAAAACTTCTACTTGAATTAGTAACCGAAGTTGATGAAATAGAAAAAGAAAAAGCAGATAATGGCGAACAAGCGGACAAAGACGAAACCGTTAGGGAGCAAGGTAAACACATGACTGTGAACGTTCTAAAAACTTCAATTTTAATTTTTATATTGGTACAACAATACTTCCTTCGTACTAGGGGTACGAAGTTGGGGTTATTTAATAAAAATTAATTATAATAATACACATATTTTTACGAAATATAGGGGGGAATTTAAAAAGGATTTGAATTTTAAATTTAATTAACACTAGCATTATTTTTCAGGGACGGTTCCTACTACATCAACAGCGGAAGAGATCGTTGAAAACCTACCTAAAGTTTGGAGAGTACTAATGGAACTTTTAAGCCATCAATCTGTAGTTGAAGATTTGCCAGAAAAGATAACAACCTGCTACAAATTAGTAGAAACAAAATCTGGACCTGTTGAAGTTCCAAGTGTTAGTCAGACTTATATCAGACTGAAAGTAAGTTCACATCATCAATGTTATGATTGTAATCTTCGCGCTTTTGTTTTCTCAATGAGTCAGTAGGACGTTCTAGAAGGCATGACAAATATCACGGAATGTCTTCATGAACTGTATGCGGCTGCATTTTGCCTAACTATATAATTATTATGAAAATTGGTACTGAGCCAATTTTTCACACAAACAAAAATACTCGTTCGAACTTTACGAGTGTTATTAAACTTTCTTTTATTTTTATATTTCAGGATCTTATCGTAGAAAAACTAGGCTTAGTTAAAGAAGTGAATCAAATGAAACAGCTAAATTCTCACTTGGAAACTCGTCTGCAGGAACAAGAAAAGAGACTGTGCTTAGTAACGACGGAGCTTGGTAAAACATGGCACGTCGTTGGCAAGTTAAGGAAACATCATTATCAATTACACACCCATGAAAAGATACTAAAATATGAATTACAGCAAAAAAGAAAACTTTTAAATGAACTGAAAGAAGAGTTAGAATATTGTCGGGAAAAATGGGACGAGGCACGGGAAAAAAATTCTCAGTCAGAAAGAGATTGGAAAAAACTCAGGGCTGAGTTCACAAGTAGGAAAACCAAATCTGGGTCACCGACATTTAACAACTCGGGAGAAAGTGGGTACAGTGATGAAAGACCGTCTGATGAATCATCTGAGTCCAATGATGAAAGTGAATATGTCGCAGAACCACCAATCCGTTGTAAGAGAAAGATGAAGAAATCTTTTGAAACTATTTTAGATTCAAGCACTGATTTTAACTGTGCTGCAGAACGAGAAGACCCAGTCAGTGACCTGCTTGATGTAGCTGATTTGCCGTTGGATACCCATGAAGGTGAGAGCCACGGACCAACAACTTCGGAGTGCAGTAAAAGTGAAAATTTACCGAAAAGTGAAAAAACTTGCGAAACAGAAGATGAAATATGTGAAATAAATCACGACGACTCTTTAGTAGAGGATCCTGTGAGCGAAAATCAGTTAACGAATGATACTGTTCTTGGAAATATCTCAAGTGATACTGAAACTTCTACATTAAAGTCAGAGCCAAGCACAATGATATCATCTATAAGCACACCATTAGAAACTATACAATATACCGACCATTCTCTTATTCTAAAGAACATTCGGGAGCAAAATGAAAGACTGGCTAAGAAAGATGAGAGGTTACAAAATTTAGAGAAAAACAGCTCAGCGTTGTTGAAGCAAACTCAAGAAACAACACAAACCAGTGAGGATATTAATAACACCTTGGATAAAATACTTAACCGACCCACATCAAGTTCTAAGCAAAACATTGAGACAGAAATAGATACAGATGCCAAAATACCAGCAGCAATGGCGATTGAATCACAACAAATAGCATTGGTGAATTTTGATGATAATGAAATATTAAACTCTACATCAAATATTCAAAACGATACAATTGAAGACAAAACTCAAAATGACTCAATTGAATCTATTTCTACGGACCCGGAGGCTGTTACTGTAGATTTCAAAACAATCATGAAAAATGTCGAACGACAAAAAGAATTGTTAGCTAAAAAAGACGAACGGTTTGATGAATTAGAGCAGGGTTGTTCAGAAGTTATCAAAAATATAGGTAGCACTTTGAACACTGGTCAAGAAATGATTAATAAACTAGATGTACTTCACAGTGATTACCAAGACGATACTGCTGAAGCATCTGGGTCAAAACCCTCGAAGGAATGTTACGATAGCGTTGACAATATGGAAGAACCAACGACTTCCACCGAAGTAGACCACGAAGCAAGGTTTGCCGCTCGTGACATTCGCCTGAAAAGACTCGAAGAGCAAACTAAATCTCTCGTAAACAAAGTGAATAAAACCAATTCAAAAGGAGTTAAGATTCACTACAAGCTTCAAGAATTGCATAATATTTACGGGTCTGAGAGCTCCCGAGCTGGTACACCTTCTGAAGAAAATGCTGACATAAGCAACGATGAAGACAATGATCTAAGCGAAAAAAGTGTCGATGACGATACAAATAATGAATAATAAATTCATGCAATATTAAATGAAATAAAATTAAACTCACATTTATCAATTTGTTTATTTACAATCGATACAAAATTACAAATAATCTCAGGTACAGCAGCAAACATTTACAAACAAGTAAGTTTATCTTTATTCAAGTACCAAAATACTGTGATATCTACATACAATACACATTACATAAAGCACACCAGGCGTGGGTGCTTAGGTAAGGTAGCTACTAATATTTTATGTGCCTACTTACCTACTATCTTAGCAACATTCAATTTACTTTCAACAGTGACAGCTGCTAGTCACTGGTCTTGTTATAAAACTACAACAATTTTGTGACCGATTTACTTACCAGATTAGGTCCTCCTTCAGCCTCTAGCACTTATTTATAACACCAATCTACCTAGCTATTCCTATCCTAGTAAATTCACTAGATCACTTGTAAGATTTGTTCTCTACCCCTTCCTTCACACTCTTGATCTCAAATGTCCTGGAGCAATTATCTTCCATAACGGCTACGGAGACTGGCCTGGACTTCTCCAGGTCTTTACCAGGTGGTGTCCGGTACAGGAACAATGCCCAAATTGAAAGGAGGAGCATTTCGATCATCATAATGCTGTTCTGGATCACTGGAAAGAAAAATATAAGTAGTATTTTACATTGCTCGAACGATTATGGTTGAGTCTTGGACATTGAAGAAACCCGTGGCTTAGTCAGCTCCGCACGTATTGACCATGTCTTTCCTGTGGATACGGCCAACTAAGCTGTCAGGATGATATAGGTGCTGGGCAATGGGCAAGCCTATTCCATCTAAAATCCGGTTCAGGCACTGTAGCGTCCCGTAAGTAGGGGCATAAGTAATCACTAGTTACCCCTGGCGCTATATAAATCATATCATCATCATCAGCCTAAATAAGTCCACTGCTGGACTTCTCCTACACATTTCCAGGAAGAACGATTCAGAGCCCTTTCCATCCACCGACTTCCTGCAATCTTAACAATGTCGTCGGTCCATCTGGTGGGTGGGCGCCAAGGTGGGCGCCCTACTTTTCGTCTTCCGGTTCGTGGTCGCTATTCGAGAACCTTTATTCCCCAACGGTTGTCGGTTCTTCGAGCTATATGACCTGCCCATATATTGCCAATTCAACTTACTAATTCTAAGATTTCTAAGAGCTATGTTGGTGACCCTGGTATAAATCATATACCTACAATAGATGTAAAAGCCTATTTTTTTGCCAGTTATAGAACATTGTAAAAGGGTAGAGCTATTTTGAGTGTATGGTCAAGGTTGTTTTGTCACGCTATACGTAAGGGTAAAACTAGACCAAAGCTAAATCATAGTTTAATTCGTTGTAGGTCGGCACTGTTGTGATTGTGAAGGTATGGTATGGATTAGATGGTAGAAGTATCAGATTTATATGAAAAAGTCTTACCTAAGGTATAAATGGAACTTTTAGAGGTTATTATTGAAACGCATGCATTAAATCCAGTTATTGAGACGGTTCTAAACTAACCTTGGCCTAAGGTTGTCGCTATTAGTTTTCATCAAGATATTCGACTTTTGAAACCACTAGCTCGCATAAAGGTCTGCACACATCTAGGCGATGGCGATGGCGATCAGCTGAAACGCTGTCAAATATGACGGCGATATTTGACAGCGTTTCAGCTGATCGCCATTGCTATAGCCTAGATGTGCGCAGGCCAGTGACATTGGAATACTTACTGTTGGTGAACACCGATGGGTTCAACGGCAGAATACAAGGCAGGTTTGTAATCTCAGGCAACACCTTAGCAAAACCGCTCTGTAGTTTCACAACCAGCATTACCAACTGCACGGCAAAGAACCGTTGCTTGATGTTATGGCCGGCCGTGGCCGACGCGCGGACAGTCATCAGAACGCCCCAAACGCCTGAGAGAATCGACGCGGCAATAAACGGCTGGATGTAAGCGAAACACGCCAGGTATACGCGCTGAAAATAAAACCGATCATAAATAAGTCATAGAGTTCAAAGGTCAAGCTTTATGGCTTCCACTCAAAAGGGCGCTATTACATATTTCAATGTCTCGAATTCGGCTTTCTGCGCCAGCACACAACAGCAAAGTGACCACGAACACATTCAAGCCCATTTACGCTCCATTTTCTGCATTATTCAAATAATCTTGATACTTGATGGTAAGGTAGGCAATTAATTGAAATTACTTTTTTATATAAGTCGAATGTAAGCTATTGTTTTACTCACAAATCAAATCAAAATCATTTTTTTTTATTCAGGAATTAAAATACAAAAATACTAAATTTTGTTTAGGCAACCGATCGAAGCAACGCGTGACCCAGACGCCAGCGTCTTCTACAATGCCATGTATGCATTTGCCGTCTGGAGTAGCTCCCAGAAATGGAAATTCTTTGTCAATGTGTAATCCACATTCTTGAATATTAACGTTTAACGTCTTTTCTAAATCCCGAAGCGCTATAAGTTTTCAAAATATGACTATTTTCAGTTTGACAGCTGTCATTAAAAATGCAGGTCTTGGTGATACCTATCATTTGGGATTGGAACGAGGAGTCCGGGACGAGTACTTTTCGAGATATGACCATTTCAAGTTTGACAACTGTCATTAAAAAGGCAGGTCTTGGTCATACCTATCATTTGGGATTAGAACAAGAAGACCAGGACAAGTAGTTTCCGAGATATGACCGTTTCAAGTTTGACAGCTGTCATTAAAAATGCAGGTCTTGGTCATACCTATCATTTGGGATTAGAACGAAAAGTCTGGGACGAGTAGTTTCCGAGATATGACGATTTTAAGTTTGACAGCTGTCATTATAAAGGCAGGTCTTGGTCATTCCTATCATTTGGGATTAGAACGAGAAGACCGGGATGAGTAGTTTCCGAGATATGACCGTTTGCAGTTTGACAGCTGTCATTAAAAATGCAGGTCTTAGTCATACCTATCATTTGAGATTAAAACGAAAAGTCTGGGACGAGAAGTTTCTGAGATATGACCATTTGAAGTTTGACAGCTGTCATTAAAAAGGCAGGTCTTGGTCATACCTATCATTTGGGATTGGAACGTGGAGTCCGGGACGAGTAGTTTTCGAGATATGACCATTTCAAGTTTGACAACTGTCATCAAAAAGGCAGGTCTTGGTCATACCTATCATTTGGGATTAGAACGAGAAGACCAGGATGAGTAGTTTCCGAGATATGACCATTTTAAGTTTGACAGCTGTCATAAATGAAGGTCTTGGTCATACCTATCATTTGGGATTAGAACGAAAAGTCCGGGACGAGTAGTTTCCGAGATATGACCATTTTAAGTTTGACAGCTGTCATAAATGAAGATCTTGGTCATACCTATCATTTGGGATTGGAACGAGGAGTCCAGGACGAGTAGTTTTCGAGATATGACCATTTCAAGTTTGACAACTGTCATTAAAAAGGCAGGTCTTGGTCATACCTATCATTTGGGATTAGAACGAGAAGACCGGGACGAGTAGTTTCCGAGATATGACCGTTTCAAGTTTGACAGCTGTTATAAATGAAGGTCTTGGTCATACCTATCATTTGGGATTGGAACGAGTAGTCCGGACGAATAGCTTTCGAGATATGCCCATTTTAAGTTTGACAGCTGTCATTAAAAATGCAGGTCTTGGTCATACCTATCATTTGGGATTAGAACGAAAAGTTAGTCATTTTAAAACCTTTAATTGGCTGTTTTAAATTTGACTGCTGTCATTCACCGGTATATAGGTAATATCATCCTCATCAGCCTGGAGAAGTTCACTGCTGCACATAGGCCTCCCCTATACATTTCCAGGAAAATAGATTTGCAAATTAAATTAAAACTGAAAATTTCTATACATAATCAATGTATAACATTTTCATTTTCCTTTCCCAGCCAATGCCATGACGTATTTGAAGGTTCGTTCCATGACTTCTTCTGGCTGATAATGATGACTTTTATTATGGTCCAAGAAAGTATCAACTTTATCCCAGCACAGTATACACATGCACGGCGCATCTTGTCTACTGATGAGAACGACAAGGTTCTTCAAGCAGGCGCCGCAGTGCTTTCTTTAGAACCTTGTCGTATTCATCCTAATTATTTGCAATAATGTGTGACACCCATCCTTCCAGGACCGCGTCTGAGCGCGGAATGGCGAACGAAATGTAATGAAGTCTACCTACTATCTACCTACCCTTGGAAAAATGTATGGAGGAATTATAGTGCGTTTTAAAATTGTCTATTCTTTCAAAGTAATTTATTTGGGTACAAAATAATAACGAAGACGAATAGAAGACTCTGTATGCCACAATTTCGTTCTATTTTCACGTTATAATATTCAGCGGATTTAGTTATTTATGTACCTATCCAGACCCCATTTTTAGCGATTTTTGCTATGGCAAAAACGTATTCATGTGAAAATGTTGTATAGGACCGCCCATTTTTTATTGGCTATCACTATAGATGAACACATCATCTTTAATTTTATACCATGTTATATCTACAGCTATGATTCCTGGTTCCATAAATGGTACCCAAAAACCGTTGGTATCCGTAAGTCCCCCCTTAAAAAGTCACTTATTTTGTTACTTTTTATCCGTGTATCAAGCAAGTAAAGTACCCGTAGTCTGAGTCTTACTCGATAACATTTCGTTTCGCTTAAGTGTCTCTTTCTTTTGTATGGACAAATAATGAGACAACAACTCGTTTCATCGTTACTACCAATTTTCTACGCTACGTATTGTTGTTGTCTCATCTTTTCTCCAAACAAAAGACAGAGACACGTAGGCGAAACGAAATGTTCAAACTGATCGAGTAAAACTCAGGCTACGGGTAGTCACAGCTATCGTTAACAAGTGTTTAGAAGTTACTTTAGAAGTAGTACATTTATACATCATTTTACATAATTATCGTTTGATAAGAGTTTCGGTACGATATTTGTCGAAAGTAACTTGGTTGAATGACCTAAAGTATTACCTATAAGCTGATTCAAAACTAACTTACAATGTCTTCAGCCGATAAAATAAGGATGAGAGTGTAGAGGACACCTTGAATCACTGGCATCTGCAGCACGAGGTATCGTAGCCAAGTTAGGTGCCGTCTGAAACAAACACAATAATTAAATTCAATTGATAAAAAAATATTCTTGAGACTACCTACTGTTTGTTTACCCAAATAAAATGAGAATAAATAGTAACACTATAGTATCTGGAAGTTTGACTGGCCTCTAGCTCAGTTGGTAGTAGCTCTGCCTTCTGCGCCATAGGTCGTGGGTTCGATCCCCACCGCGAACAAAATATTTGTGTGGTGAACATAAATGTTTGTTCTCTGTCTGGGTGTTATACTGTATTCTAAGTATGTATTTACAAAAAAAAATTATTCAAGTATTATAATGGTTCCCATATTACAAGCTCTGCTTAGTTTGGGGCTGGGTAGTGTTGTGTGAATTGTCCACAACATTTATTTATTATTATTATTAGTATGTGTTTTAAAGATAAACAGAGTTGTAACAGAGTTGTATTCAATAGATTTCGTCAATTAGTCAATTGGTTTTCGTCTGCCGAGTACCGACGAACATAATAATATCTTATCGACAGTGTGTACATTAAATATCAGCAATTAATCATCTTCAATTTCCAAATTGGTAAATTGGCGAAAATTGGATGCCATTAAAATGGGTGCCATAAAGGCGTAGCCCCAATTTCAGTGAAGTGGATAGTAATTACATAATTTCTGTATTTCATATACATAATAGTAGCTAGGTATAATAAGTAAAAGCACTTATCAATCAACGAACACTCCCTATCTTTTGTCAAGTAGGCAGCCAACGCTAATGAGGTCTAGGACGGTAGGTAGGTTGGGTTCGATTCCCACTGACATCTTCATATGTTCCAACATCAGATAATAACTCTTTTATTTAGGTATCTTCCTTAAATTAAAGCTCTTAAGTATAATAAATACTTAACAGCTTCCTACTTATAATAAAATATAGTAGGTAAGTGAGGTACACATTAAAAATGTGATTCATGCTCATGCAGCTACCGTAATACCTACTCACTTCTATTCCGTGGTTCTACACTATTTACCACCAGGGAATCGGATTATAGACCTATTAACGTGGCGCCGTGAATAAGTTATGTACTGCACGCACTATCATAGTACAATGTACTTTTTTTTAATCAAACCACCTAGTGTACTTATTTCTACTTTCCGTCATGAAGCTGGCTTGGTTGTTCCCTGCAGTTTAACTAAGCTATGTAACAAGACAGTTACATAACTTTATGTCACAGTAAAGTAACATAAGTAATAACTGCACATGCATTCGTCATTTTGGTTACTGCAACGCTTTTATATAACCGTTTCCATGTTTCGGGATTTAAAAGTACCGGTGCTTTCTATCGTATAAGTCATGACTTCATGAGTCATAATCAGTCATAGAGGATGACCGATACATTCGGATGGTCTAAGAAATTCGAGACAAGACAATAGTGGCAACGGTATGGACTTGGATAATCAGAAGCCAAATACATAGATCCACAATCGGATACCCTGGTAGTATTTATTTAGATAGTCAAAAGATTGTAGGTATCTTTTAAGAACCTTTATAAACTTCGTTTTCAAGGCCTATCTTATCTTTTCACAAAAGTCAATATTGCATGCTAAGACGATTGAAACAATGGAACGGGGCAAGCTGGAGGCCGTTCCTGATCCCATCATTGTCATCATCTCTGAATAAAGTAATACCTATAGGTACCTTAACTTAGGTATAGATTCTATGAATATTAATTTGTAAATGTTACAAGGTGGATTAATCTCTGCAATAAATATCATTATTTCTAAGAACAATGACTAAGTTATACGCCGATTGAAAATTGTAATAAACTTAATAAATAATACAAAGCTAAATAACTAATTAACCTTGTCATAAAAAACTACCGTGGACTTGACTTTGTTCCTTCAGATCAACGAGGGGAATAATCGCACATAATATTTCAACTTACAATACCAAAGAAACTGAGAAGAAACAATAAATATTGATCCACTCAAAAATTAATTGTTTCTCCTATTATTCGAAGAAATCTTCATCAGTCGGAATATGGCCACTGCTGAACATAGGCCATTTGTTGATTATTTACGTGCAATAAATCATTCAGAAGTAGAGATACTGCAGTCTAAATCTCCTGGCCTGGCACGTAGACTACGCAAATGTGCTAAGCAACTGCTAGGTCTAGTAAGTAACTTAGATAAAAATGGGACTTCATATTGAATCTTGCGTCAAGCAATTCATTTTTATTGGCTTTGAGTATGTGATCAGTCAAGGCACCAGGAAATAACTTGATTAATAAGGAAATTATGTTTTTAATAGAGTACGCTTGTGATCGAAATAGGCACAGTATTGTTAGCGGCTCTGCACAAAAAATAAACCGTAACAAATCGGCTGTAATTTTACAGCCACTATTTGATCAACCAGCAACTACTCGGCGTAATAATATTCTTGCCATGTCCCATTGTTAGGATTCCTTTTCAAATTTCGGAAAAAACGGAACACCGATATCATGCACAGTGCCAGTCCGTCTGTTATCGCTCTCAGATCTTAACTATTCCTTGAAAGAAATCAAAATCAAAAACTGTTTATTCATTTGTATCACAAGGATCACTTTGAAAATTCTTGGAGATGTGAGTCTCTCAATTTTAGGGATCATAATAATAAGGACGTTTGTTTTCAAGGCAAGAGTTGACGCTTGGAGAGATTTTGGGGCCCAGCAGTTGGACAGAATGGATGTCCAAAAGAAATTGTCAGGGTTAAACGTAGTCATAAACAAACTTTTTCTACTAATACTAGAAACCTAAGATTTTGATAGAAAAACTTACTTCTGCAAAGTAGGTCTAGGGATGATGCAGCAAGGCCAACAGCAGCAAGGCGGCAATCTCGTCTCCAATGGAACACCAGCTGAAGTTCTGTAAATAAAAAAGAATGACCGTGATCCACCCTAGTATTATTTTTTAAGATAACTTGAACACTTCCACCGTAGTTCTCTAATTGCGCCGCGTAAATCAAAAATAGAGAAACTATAAGCATACATATTTAGCAAAAAGCATACATCTATCTATCTATCTATTCAGCCTTTATGCACCCACTGCTGGGTTAGGCCTCCTCCATAATACGCCACTCATGCAGCATACATATTTAGCAAAAATCATTGATCTACAAATACAAAAAATATATACATACTATCTGAGAAACAGTATTTAAACAAAAAAAGCAGCCAAGTGCGAGTCGGACTCGCCCATGAAGGGTTCCGTAGCACGACGAACTACAAGAACCTTTATAATGTTACTTGATGTAACATAATAAGGTTCCTGTAGTTCGTTGAAAGGTAAATTGCGGTTTACGGTTTATGACGTATAAAAAAAAACTACGGACTAGATCTCGTTCAAACCAAATATCGTTGAAAGTTTACATAGTAATGTACAACATATATTTTTTTTAGTATTATCGTTCTCTTACTTTAGAAGTTAGAGGGGGGGGGACCAACTTTTTTCCACTTTGGAAGTGTCTCTCGCGCAAACTATTCAGTTTAGAAAAAAACTATATTAGAAACCTCAACATCATTTTTGAAGACCTATTCATAGATACCCCACACGTATGGGTTCGATAAAAAAAAATTTTTTGAGTTTCAGTTTCAAGTATGGAGACCCCCAAAATTTATAGTTTTTTTTCTATTTTTGTGTAAAAACCTTAATGCGGTTCACAGAATACATCTACTCACCAACTTTCATCAGTCTAGCTTTTATGGTTTCGGAGAAAAATGGCTGTGACACGGCCGGACAGACAGACAGACAGACAGACAGACAGACAGACATGACGAATCTATAAGGGTTCCGTTTTTGCCATTTGGCTACGGAACCCTAAAAATGGTTGTATCACGTTTGATAATGTACGTATTTATGGTAACTTGTTGATGGGAAAATTTACTTTTTATTGTTTATGCGTGTCATGATTAGAATGGCAAATTTAATAGCAATTCAATGATGACACGCGGGTCAATTTTATTGTTTACATGGTTGATGAAATATATTTGTATTATGCCCTATCCATACTAATATTATAAATGCGTTTGTAACTCTGTCTGTCTGTCTGTCTGTCTGTCTTCCTGTCTGGCTTTCACGCCAAAACTACTGAACCGATTGAAATAAAATTTGGTACACAGATAGTTGAGGGCCTGGGGAAGGACATAGGCTACTTTTTATTGCGAAAAAAGGGTTGTAAGGGGTTGAAAATAGGGGTTGAAAGTTGTATGGAAGTATCGTCATTTTTAGAGCTAGAAACTTAAAACTTATTTTTTAGTCTGTTGATTTGATATAAAAAAATATGACATTCAAAGTTTGTGCTGGGGGGGTAGAGGGAGGGGAGTACAGGGGGGAGTGTGGAGGGGAGTACAGGGGGGAGTTGGAGGGGAGGTGTGGGGATAGTGTGGAGGGGAGTATAGGGGGAGTGTGGAGGGGAGGTGCGGGGGGAGTGTGGAGGGGAGTATAGGGGGGAGTGTGGAGGGGAGTACAGGGGGGAACGTGGAGGGGAGGTGCGGGGGGAGTGTGGAGGGGAGTACAGGGGGGAGTGTGGAGGGGAGGTGCGGGGGGAGTGTGGAGGGGAGTACAGGGGGAGTGTGGAGGGGTGTATAGGGGGAGTGTGGAGGGGAGGTGCAGGGGGAGTGTGGAGGGGAGTACAGGGGGGAGTGTGGAGGGGAGGAGCGAGGGGGAGTACAGGAATGCGGGGGGGATGAAAGTGTGGCGTAGTACGACGCCATTATGTCTAAGTTTAGTAAGAGGGCAGACGACTGTGTCACGTGCACGCGAATATGACGTTGTTATTTAATTACTTTTTTCTACCGCTGCAAATTAAAAATGCTACCCATAGACACTATACCACGCGGACGAAGTCGCGGGCACAGCTAGTAGTATATATTTTTTATTTGATCCTACTTTAATATAAACTTCATACCTTCCATAAAAGTACAGTGTAACTTGTGCTTTACTTTCGACTAGCTACCATCATGGTCATGGAGCTCCAAAGTCCACATGTCAATATACAGACATGGCTGTATGATGCTACAACTTGAGCTAACGTCCATGCATGCCATCTCACCTAAATCCTAGTAAACAAAGCGAGCTTTTCACCGCACTTATTTTAAAGAACTATTGACTACAAGAAGAACTCACCTTACAAATTGATCAGGTCCCCCGCATTCCGCCACAATCATGGAGTAGAGATGGTACAGGGCTATCATTACGACCTCCTGCGCGATCGCCTCGGCCAGTAGTCGCGCTCGTGGCAAGACTACGGCGAGGAACGCAGCGGTTGACACTAGCTGGAATAAAATGAAATTATAAATAAGGTTATGATCCTTTTCAATATTTTTATAATTCCTACGGTAAAGGTTACTGAAATATGAATTGTGCAGCGGGGTCCGTTCGATTCTCTGTCGATATCAAAGGGTTTAGCCCGTGGCGTGTCGCTAGGTAACTACAGGCCCTGGGACAATAAAAAAACTAGGGCCTTAACAGGACTATTAAAAATATTTTCTTCCGAATTCGACGTACTCCAATTTTTTTAACTGAGTCCGAAGGTGAGCTTGAGGGCTTCGAGGAACTGCCCCGTCTAGCCCTTCGGTAACGCCACTCTATATAAAAGTGTTATGATAATATACACACAGTATATTATATACCTCAATGTATCAAACGTTGGGTACAAAAAAGAAATTATGTTCAAAAAACAAAACGCGGTTTTGTCACAAAAAAATAAGAAACTTATTATTTTTGTTTCTGTACGGAACCCTCACACATTCAACTGACTCGCGCTTGATTTTGCTTTATTATAACGCCTCATCTAGCTACCTATTAAAAATTATAGACCTAATAATCATAGAAAAACCTAACTTTGACTACTATAAAGACCTTGACATTATCGTTTAATCTGTTTTACCAAGCTTATTAATTTAAAATTAAGTAACAAACTATCTACATTATAATGCCTGGAATTTCTCAATCTATAATAATCCATACTAATATTATAAATGCGTTTGTAACTCTGTCTGTCTGTCTGTCTGTCTTCCTGTCTGGCTTTCACGCCAAAACTACTGAACCGATTGAAATGAAATTTGGTACACAGATAGTTGAGGGCCTGGGAAAGGACATAGGCTACTTTTTATTGCGAAAAAAGGGTTGTAAGAGGTTGAAAATAGGGGTTGAAAGTTGTATGGAAGTATCGTCATTTTTAACTTTTTATTGCGAAAAAAGGGTTGTAAGAGGTTGAAAATAGGGGTTGAAAGTTGTATGGAAGTATCGTCATTTTTAGAGCTAGAAACTTAAAACTTATTTTTTAGTCTGTTGATTTGATATAAAAAAATATGACATTCAAAGTTTGTGCTGGGGGGGTAGAGGGAGGGGAGTACAGGGGGGAGTGTGGAGGGGAGTACAGGGGGAGTGTGGAGGGGAGGTGCGGGTGGAGTGTGGAGGGGAGTGTGGAGGGGAGTACAGGGGGGAGTTGGAGGGGAGGTGCGGGGGGAGTTGGAGGGGAGGTGCGGGGGGAGTGTGGAGGGGAGTACAGGGGGAGTGTGGAGGGGAGGTGCGGGGGGAGTGTGGAGGGGAGTACAGGGGGGAGTGTGGAGGGGTGGTGCGGCCCCCCGCACCACCCCTCCAACTCCCCCCGCACCTCCCCTCCAACTCCCCCCTGTACTCCCCTCCACACTCCCCTCCACACTCCCCAGTGTGGAGGGAAGGTGCGGGGGGAGTGTGGAGGGGAGTATAGGGGGGAGTGTGGAGGGAAGGAGCGAGGGGGGATGCGGGGGGAGTACAGGAGGAGTGTGGAGGGGAGTACAGGGGGGAGTGTGGAGGGGAGTACAGGGGGGAGTGTGGAGGGGAGGTGCGGGGGGAGTACAGGGGGGAGTACAGGGGGATTGTGGAGGGGAGTCTGGGGGGAGTGCGGGGGGAATGTGGGGGGGTGTTGAGGAGAGTGGGGGGAGTTCGGAGAGGAATGCGGGGGGGATGAAAGTGTGGCGTAGTACGACGCCATATGTCTAAGTTTAGTAAGAGGGCAGACGACTGTGTCACGTGCACGCGAATATGACGTTGTTATTTAATTACTGTTTTCTTCCGCTGCAAATTAAAAATGCTACCCATAGACACTATACCACGCGGACGAAGTCGCGGGCACAGCTAGTATACATAATATACGTACCAACTACTGTGTATAAGCCTCGGCCTACCTCCATGTTGCTAAACCCTATACACAGGGTCCATGTGATACTGACTTACACCTAAGAACTATGTATGTACCTAAACTAAACCATGTTTATGCAATAAATGTATTGAGTATTGAGTATAGAAAACCCTCATTGATCACGGAATAGGAAAATACGTAACACACAGCATGACATCCTAATTCCGATTATGAATCACACAAATATTACAGAATGGGAAAACCTTGGCTGCATGGAATTGACACCAGTGATTGGAGTCAACTCATCTTAATTAATTTTTAAATCTCTTTAATCGTCACAGTCGCACTCCCACCATACTCCCACTCAGGCCATAGAAGAAGTAATAGCAGTAGAGTCTGTTGAGAAAGGGAGCCGTCGTGGCCAAATTGTGAACTAACGTTTCTATGTTTATATGGCAGCTCATCCCATTTTTCTGCATTTTGCATCATAAAAATTAAATAAAGGAATAGTATAGTAAGTGTACTATACTATTCCTTTATTTAATTTTTATCCTATCACAACTAGTGAGTTGTGATAGGATCAAAACGCAACAGACGCGCTCATGTATTGCCCACTAAACAAAAAAGGTGATTATGCACAGCTGCGCCCTACAATCCCACGACGGCTGTCTTTCTGAACAGACTCTACCCTCAGGGCTCTATTATCCTAAATAGGAGTATTGCAGTCCAGCCAAACTCCCACTGTAGACTCTGATAACCTGAGTATCAACGTTAATGTCACGTGAACAAAAATGTATACTCAGAATCGTATAAAACGATTTCAACATTTTTATTCAAAGTGGTTATGTTGAAAATATTGGCTCACATAGCACAGACTAATTATTCTTAGTAACGTTTCACAGATTTTATTTTTTTGGTAGGTTTATAGTTCCTATAATAAATAATTATCAGCTGAGAGGTTGTGTAAGCTCGTGCAGAGTATTCATGAGAGTATTGCTATATCATTGATGGATTAAAAAAGCTTGGTTATTGTTATTTTTAAACAGCTGCGTCCCGCGGAGCTACCCGCGATTAGAAAGAAGGCCTTTGCCCATCAATAATAATAGTAATATTAATAATTATTGCCTTTACAATCCTCATTATTATTATTTTCACCCATATTTACGCATAAAATAAATATGCTTGCTTATTTAATTGGTCTGATTGGATTGACTCTTGTTCATATTAAGTGTACTATTCGCAAACTGTACGATTTGGCCTTGTATGAGTACACTGGAAAGTGCCTTGAGTTGACTGAAATAGTCGCCAAACAACTAACAGGGACAGTCATCAATTACCAAAGTAAAGAAAGGTGATACTATAATTGATTAGTACTTATAAAATGTACTACTTTTTTGTGGTTTGTTTACAAACACTCGACGCATCTCAACACTCGACATTGAATTTGGGTATATAAATTAATATTGCTGACAAATCAATAAAGTTAAAGAATCTAGCTCCAAACTAAGCAGAGCTTGTACTATGGAAACCATCAGATAGCTGTTATAATACGTAGGTATACACAATACTTGTACATTATTCCGTCGAAAAGCTATCAAATATTGCTGACAAATCAATAAAGTTAACGTATCTAGCTCCAAACTAAGCAGAGCTTGTACTATGGAAACCAGATAGCTGTAATAATATGTATACACAATACTTGTACATTATTCCGTCGGAAAGCTATCAAATATTGCTGACAAATCAATAAAGTAAAAATATCTAGCTCCAAACTAAGCAGATCTTGTACTATGGAAACCATATAGCTGTAATAATACGTATTACACAATACTTGTACATTATTCCGTCGAAAAGCTAGCAAACATAATCTTTGATTACCCAGTACAATCTACCTATATACCTACGATATAGCTTATGATGATGACGACACGGCACACGTAGCCTATGATGATGACGACAGTAGAATGACAAGATGATGACAGTGGAACAAGACAAGACTTACTACTCCCCACCGAGAACAAATATTTGTGTGGTGAACGCAGATGTTTGTTCTCTGTCTGGGTGTTATATTGTATTCTATGTATGTATTTACAAAAAAAAAAGTATTTAAGTAATATATCAGCTATCTGGTTCCCATAATACAAGCTCTGCTTAGTTTGGGGCTAGATAGTGTTGTGTGGATTGTCCGCATTATTTTTTTTTTTTTTTTTTTTTTTTTTTCTTATCTCTCATAAACATATTTCTTTGTATCGAAATTCACAAGTTTAAAAACATATTGTCTTAGTCAAAGAACTTTAGAACACGGAAATACAATTCTACAAATCGTTAGGTACTTACAGTAAGTATCTTACCTACCTAGGTCAGTATTGAACTGTCTAGGTATTATCACCTTTTTATTATTTCTATAGGAAGTTTTGTAGGTATTATTTTATTAAGTAAGTAATAAATTGGATTGTTAAAAGTAAAAGTAAAGTAATAAAAAAATATGGTATTTGAAAGGTCTGAGCTAAAATACCTTCTACAATTTGAGAGTACTATGGAGATACTTTCACAGACACAATATTTTACGGATTATACACTTGCTCTAGGTTCAATCTAGCGGGTAATTCACATAATGGAAAAATCAAATTCAAGTTTTTATTCTGACATAAATTGTGTACAAAACACAATTTATGTCAGAATAAAAACTTGCTTGGGTCTCAACAAGCAAGGTTTTGAAATGACGAAATAGATTCAGTAAACTTCGAATTGACCAAAAAAAGTTAATAAAAAAATGATTGTGGACAATCACACAATCTAGCGCCAATCTAAGCAGAACCTGTACTATGAGAACAAGATAGATGACAAATAAAACCCAGACCGAGAACCACTATGTGCACCTCACGATATTTGTTCTCGGCGGGGATCAAACCCACGCCGTCCAGCGCAGAAAGCAGATCTACTACCAAAGCTATAAGGCAAAGTGGTTGTAGATGTAACCGGGGCGACACCATCCATAGTGCCTTGGACATTCTCGGGTACTAGCGAGTGGGGCGAGGTGCACTCGTTGCGTCACAATCCGAGTTCTGTTTGCGTAATAATGAGCCTCGTCGTAACCGCACTGCTTGCTTACCATCTACCATCCTGCATAAACGAGCTCTTTCTAAATATTGTCTTGGCCTGGCTTTGAACATTGTATTTTACTCGTAGTAGCTAGTAGGTATATAGGTCAAAACTGCGCGGGACAGCGCGAGTCAGTAGACGGAGAGAGCTCAGAATAGTTCTTCCTGGAAATTTATAAGGGATGCCTATTTCCAGCAGTGGACTTCTGATGATGATGATGAACATCAAACTCTCAAAGATTTAGAAGAGGTACCTTAAAGATAAATAAATTTGTCAACCAGTACACTTTTGTATATATTTCACTCAAGGTTATCTAAATTAAATAAAATAATGCGAAAAGATTGTCATCTCTCACTAATGTAGTAATAGCTGGAGGTTTATGCAAATATTAAACAATATTTAAAGTTTGTAACGTTTACAAGAATGGGCGTACACAAACACAAACCGGTGTGCGATAGAGCACCTTACAAATTACCATACAGATTATGGTGTGTTCGATTCTGGATATTTTCGGCAGTTTTCTGTTTTAATGCCACTTTCAGTAGGCCTACCACAAGCTCTGGCCTGGCTCTGTCTCTGGCTTTGGTTTTGAGTCAGTAAGTGCTGTATAAATAAATCCTACGTCGATTGATCACACACACTGCACAGTATAGTACACTGGTGAGCACTCACACAGACTCAAAACCAGAGCCAGAGACAGAGCCAGACAGAGCTTGTGGTAGGCCTACAGTACGTATGTCTACGCATATAGTACCCACATGATTTCCATATCGAATCGGTAAAAGCCGACTTGAAAATAACGAAATATCAACATCATTCCAATAGCAAACAATTTTGAACGAACTGTCTACCATTATAGAATAAATATTGTATTGTATTGTAAAATAGAGAGTTTTATGCATATATAAGTTTTTGTTGTTGCTTAAAACACGTATAAACAGAGTCCATAGTTTTCAAATATTTAGTCAGTTTTATGAGAAAGATCTAGTAGCTACAAAAAGCCTAAATATTTGCGTTCCTTTGTATGTGAAAGTGAACACTTACCAGTGCAATTTTTAAACTAATCAGCCTACCCATTCAGTAATACTGTAGTAATTCTAGCAATAGAAGGCACGATTTTCGGGAATCGTTTACTTATGTTTGCTGTACCTACATAACAGAATTGCCGTTGCAATTACGAGTGTTGAGCCTCTTTCCACACAAAATCACTAACAAAGGTAGAGTAATTGGATACAGAGACTTTTTGTATTAAAAGTTATCAGCAAATAGAGCTTGGGCTCTGAACCACCATTTATATCCTAATGAAGTTCCAGGGCGCTATATAGAGTCCCCCAACTTCGTTCGCGCCCAGAAGATTTAAGCCGGAATTTGAAGCTACCCTCAATTTTTTTTTAAGACTTAGGACTGCATTTGAGTATTATAACCACTACTAGGAGTTTAAACATTAATGGTACTTACAGGGTATACCGCCAGCACGACGCCAACGTTGACGGAGCATTGTCTCCAATGGCGGAGTGCTGAACGAACCGTGATGATATAGAGAACATATGTCACTAGCAGGACTGCCAGCTCGACGGACCATAACGCCCAGGCGTATGATTGGAGAGCTGAGGATAAAAATAAAATCTTTGTTTGACTTGCTGATAATAGTTTTCTCTTTTGTGTTCCGAAGCCCGAGAAGAGTTTAAAACAACTAACTTTTTTTTGCTTTCTGCAATCGGATTTCACACAATATATACCTATACTTACCTACTAAAGCTGTGTTTGTTGTGTTGCTTTTACATAGCCTAAAATAGCCTGTAGATTTTACTAACACAAATGGACCACAAAGTTGTCTGATAAATAAATAATAATTAATTAATATAGCCGCGATTTTCAATGAATGGGCTTAGTGATTTTATTTTATATCTTTCAAAAGGTCAAAATGTGCGAGTGATAAAATCGTCGACAACAGTTTGCCCAATGGAGAACGGTCAAAATACCAATGCCTCAGACTTCAGGCATTATTTCTGAAAACGGCCCATAATATAGCGACAACTGGCATTTAATAAATCAAATGTCCATAATAAAGTTAGGTAATCTTATGAGCATCTTCTTCTTCTTCTTATCGTGTCACTATTTCGAACCAGAGAGTGGTGAAAGGATTTTACTTCAGAGCATAGAAGAGAAAACTGCTTTGGTTTTCTTCCTCCACTTTAACTATGCCATTGCCAAGCATTTTTGGGTTCCGTAGCCAAATGGCAAAAACGGAACCCTTATAGATTCGTCATGTCTGTCTGTCTGTCCGTCCGTATGTCACAGCCATTTTTCTCCGAAACTGTAAGAGCTACACTGATGAAACTTGGCGAGTAGATGTATTCTGTGAACCGCATTAAGATTTTTACACAAAAATAGAAAAAAAACTATAAATTTTGGGGGTTCCCATACTTTAAACTGAAACTCAAAAATGTTTTTTTCTTCGAACCCATACGTGTGGGGTATCTATGAATAGGTCTTTAAAAATTATGTTGAGGTTTCTAATTCCGTTTTTTTCTAAACTGAACAGTTTGCGCGAGAGACACTTCCAAGGTGGAAAAAAGTTGGTCCCCCCCCCTCTAACTTCTAAAATAAGAGAATGATAAAACTGAAAAAAATATATGTTGTACATTACTATACAAACTTTCAACGATATTTGGTTTGAACGAGATCTAGTGAGTAGTTTTTTTTTATTCATCATAAATCGTATACCGCAATTTACCTTTCGACGAACTACAAGAACCTTTATATTATGTTACTTGATGCTTCGGAACCCTTCATGGGCGAGTCCGACTCGCACTTGGCTGCTTTTATTGTAACTGGGATTGTCGTACAAGGAAATATTGCGATCGAATAACAAACACTACTGCTATGTAACGAATTAGGTAGAGCTTGAAAACATGCAATAGAAATGCAATGATAATGCATGAATGGTCATTCAGCTTAGTGATTAGAACATCACAACTTCTCAACATAAATAGGTAATATCTATGTGAAGGTATTGTTGCATTTATGCTCTATTTATGAAGGTCTGCCTTCCTACAAAAATACTTGGAGATTTTTTGATCTAAGAGCAAAACTATAAAATCTAGGCTACCGTGAGTGAGTATAAACCAAATTATAATACCTAACTTCACTTTTACCTATACCTTGAACCAAAAAGTTTTGAGCCTTTCACGATGACATTTCATTTATTTAAGTAAGGCTAAGTAAGTCATGTAGATATTTACTCATGTCGGTATACGGGGTAATTTTTTTTGTTATTTACACTATGCACACCTAGGTGAAAATTCCAGGTAAAACTTGGCTTTATGTAGGTACCTAAGTTAAGTGCCGCTTTTGGTCTTGCTGACATGACCTTTGGAAACACGAGAGGTTACTCAACTCATCCGATAAAGTCAAGGGCGAGCAATCCATAAAACTTTCCAAGCATTAATCGAGTGAGCTTTTTGCTTCTTTTATCATTGCCGCGTTGCACTTGCTAGTGACAGAAATAGTCACTAGCGAGCAAACAGGGTTCCGTACGTATCACTATAGCGGCCAACAGCATGTGCATGTTGTGCCAACCCTAGTGCATGTTCGCCGACAACATTGTCCTTATCGGGGGTCCCTCGTCGGGGGTCCCTCCTCGAGGTCCAGAGCAGACTGGGAAAATGGCGAGAGAGATTGAAGAATGTTGACCTAAAAATTAGTAGATAGGACAAAAACAGAGCAATACATTTTTTTACTTTGGTGGTCCTTCCGATTTCTCTCCTATATTATAGCCCTTAGATTTTGTACCACTACCAGTCTGCTCCAATTTCCATTACATCGGTTCATTATTGCAGAATGACGCGAGATATATTATATCGTGACGTCAACAGAATGAATGCAGGATGGATGAAATGGCGGCTGTTCACGGGAGCTAAAGGGAAAAATCTCTAGGTCAATCATAAGACCTATCGTACTGTATGGGTATGAGTGTTGGGCAACCAAGGTGACGGATGAAAGAAGAGTGCATGCGACAGAAATGTGAAAGTTGAGATGGATTTGTGGGGTAACGCGAATGGATAAAATACGAAACGAGTAGGGTACCTTACCTACATCAGAGGAAGTTGAAAAGTAGCGCCAGTGACGGAGAAAATTAGAAGTACTTAATCGGTTAGCGCGGTATAGACATGCGAGGAGAGAAGAATGTCATGTGAAGAAAAGAGTGTTGGGCATGAATGATATGGATATAAAGGTAGAGGTGGGCCTAAGAAGGGATGGATGGATTGTGGGAGAGATGATTATGTCCAAGAAAGGAGTATATGAGATGACGAATGCTATGGGTGAATGGAAGAAAAAACATGTTGTGCCGACCCCCACCTAGTGGGATATGTGCAGGAAGAAGAAGACTTACCTACCTAATTACCATTAAATTTATATTCCAAAAAGGTTTACAATTATAAAGACTCTAATTACTATTTTATTTACTTATACATAATATAGGTAGTAATATCAATATTGTATTTAATATATTAATTAAATTAAGTATTTAATTGAATAAAGGCTGATATGGTGGTCTATAGTAAGTTTTTTATTAGTTATTTAAATGCTTAAATTAACTTTAACATAACAAATACCTACGAAAAAACTAATGTACTTACTTTTACATTGACTACTCGGTCTAGGTAGGTATGGGTTAATGACGCGGAAGATGCGATATGGGTTCCGTCGTAATTAAGAACCTTAAAATGTATGAAAAAGTAAAAGTTTACCTGCCAAATAAGTTCCAAAATCTGGTTGAATGGTGTAGGTATGGCACAACACCGTAGTTGTATTTATTGCGATATTCATTTTCGGAATCGGAACAGAGTTTTCAGTGCTACTAATGTGGCGCAACACAACAGCCTTGCTGACACCACTTTCTTCATTATATATATCGATATTCATTTTATAAAATATTTTATTAACCCCGTGGTCGAAATAAACTTATGTTTAATTTATAACATCGCGGAAAATAAACGAGATTTAAAGTTCGTGCGTATTCCAAGTTTGACGCAACGATTGACTAGCAGCGGCGCCAAAGCCTCTGTGTAAACTAAACAAACTGAATGTAGGTAGGGTAGGGTAGGGGTATACAGGGTGGCCCAAAAGTCGTGGATGAAAGATATCAAAAACACGCATGTGTAATACCTTTTCAGAATCCCTATTAGATGCGCCAAAACTTGCAATACAGGGTCACTTTTCGGTAGAGTATTTTTTTTTCACAGTGGGGTCTTCGGACCCCACTGTGAAAAAAAAATAGTAGTATATAAAAAGTTATGATTTGAGAAAAAAGAAAGTCGTCAAATTTAATGTTCTCTTCAACACACCCAATAAACAACCATAAATAGCATGTATAGCGCAAGGACTCATCAGTACCAATCTAGTAAAAATAATAAAAAAAATACAGAATGTAGATTTTTCGAATTTTAATAAGAATTAGTTAAAAAAAGTCAATTTTCTCATAAAACACAAAATAAATTATAACTCTGCAGGGTTTGACCTTATGGACCTCCCGTAGAACAACTTTTTGCAGTTGATGACCCCATCTAACCCCTAGTTGCGTTTGATCCACAACTTTTGGGCCACCCTGTATAAGTAGCTACCTACTTGCTTGCTTTGCTGGCTGACTGGCTCTGCCTGGCTGGCTGACTATACGATAATCTGCTGACTAGTTTTTACTGTCTTTGGTTCCTACTCCTGTCAATTCCTTTTTTTTTTTTTTTTTACGGGGGAAAATGCTTTACGCATGCCTTCTACTTGGGGAAGAGTAGGAGGGGATGTCAGACTCTCTGTCATACTGACAGCATACTGACTAAAAACCCACCGATGTTCCTTCACTCACCTCAGTGCCAGTGCATCATCGAACCACTCCTCACCTGACGAATGGTCCGATGCTGCATCGGAACTTGACAGAGTCACGGGGTCCCGATTGGATTCTACCGCGGCTCTGTCAGTGATAGTTCGCCTTGGGCGAACCCCTCTGACCTCGTTAAGAGGTGGATGTCCTGGGACAATTCCTGCAATCGGTAGCCTGTGCAATGCTGGGCTGAGGCTCCCCGCACTCAAACCCTGCTGGCCACCGTCAAGTAGGAGGAGGCGTTGGAATTGCCGTCGCCTTCTTCCGGACTCCTGTCAATTCCTGTGCCAACCAAAACAACATATTGTTTACAGTGAACCTACTTACCATAGACAAATAGTTGCTAGTGATATATTACGTGTTCTAGAAAAGATGCGACGGCATCGTTTTTTGGCGCCATTTTTTACTATAAGTAGGTATGTATACCTAGTACCTAGTAGATAAGATACTCACGATCCTGGAAAAATCATGAAACTATTGTGTTAACCACGTACAAGTAATAATAATATAGGTATGAGGTCAAGGAATATAATGCTATAAAAACGAGAGAAGAGGTACCTCCTATGTCGTCTGAATAAAAATTCTAGGTTTATACATGCATCACCTGGCATCCCAGCTGACCACCATAAACTACCTTATGAGACTAAAAAGACAACACATCATAGAACTCAACATATGATTTCAAAAGAATGGGGAAATGATCACTGGAGAAATTCCCCAACATGTCCAGCGCTTACAACAAACCTGCGACTGATCGCAGATAACACCAAGAACAAAAAAAAAGGTTTTAAATATACCTACCTACGTCACTGATTTGAAATTACCTACATCTAGAACACATACTTAAAGGAATAAATTAATTTAATAAATTTAGATACTAATCAACCTTTCTGTCTGGAGCTTGGAGGATCCAAAAACTCTTTGATCCAAGGTCTGGAGCTTTCTGCACACAGAACACTTATATGTTTCTGCACAAGGAATCTATTACTCTCTGTTTCTGCATCTGCAATAGAAAAGTTTTCCAATCGATTCCTAGATGGCGTTGTACAAAAAAAAAAATTAAGTGTTCTTCCTCCCCGGACTCTATGGTTGCCGCGCTGCGTTGTTATAATCTGTGCAATAAAAAAAGCACAGCTTGTAAATATAAAAAGTACCACTACTACACGCTAGATGTCGCTACTCCGCTCGGTCGCATTTTTATTAGGGTTCTTCAATTAAAAAAGAGAGCCATTTCAATTTCTTTTTTTGTTTTTTTAGTGCAGTTGTTTATGTTTTCACTTGTTCATAATTTATAAATTTTCACCTTAGCCTGGTCTACTTGTAGTTACTTAAAAGTAGGTAGGTAGCACTAGGTCATCCATCACAATATCATGACAAAACCTAGAAAATAAAATGTTCTTCATGAAACCTAACTACTTTCGATGTATTATGTACTTATCTAAGAATGGAAATGTTAACTGAAGTGAAAGTGCATTTAGTATTCAACTACTTAGGTATTAAGTACCTATTTTATAGTAGGTAATGTAATGAATGTGGATGGATATGAATGAATTTAGTCAATAAATACTTCTTAAAACATTGTTATCTGTTTGGTTATCTGATCCTTCATAGATTTTATTAGATTTATCTACATTACTAGTAGGTATAGTTATTTAGACATTTCGTTATGTAATAGGCAGTAGTGTTGGCTTTTAAGTTATGATTGTAGCAGAAAGTGGTAGTAGTAGTTGTTATTATTATGCCTAACTGCATGTTATAGCTATAGTCAGGTAGGTATGAATGTATGTAAATCAGTGCTGGATGTACTTCCAGCGATAGCTGAATGAGACCCTTTGTGCTCGTATTTTTAGTTTATGTTAAGTATGATAATGTAGTTCCTAGGTTTATAACGAGGCCATAAACGTTTTTTTTTTTTTTTTTTTTTAAATGCTAAAACTAAATAATATTTTATTATGTCTGTAATGTTACCTAAGATTTTTTGGAATAAACTAAACTAAACTAAGGTAAGTTACTTAGGTAGGTAAAGTATCTAGTGTATCCTGCTTGGGTAAATTCACTTTAATCAAATTAAATTGGGTAGCTAGCTACTTTTATTAGTTACTTATCGAGCGAATTGTAGCATTTTAATTTGAAGGTCACGAACGAGGAAATCAACCAGTGGCGTTCCTATCATTATTATTTACCTAATTTAAAGGCGTATATCAACGCACCTACCCATTGTGCGTAATGTTGAGGGCTCTATTAGATAATTCAAACACGAAATTCAAAATTATTATGGATTGAGTAAATAATTATTTTAACTTTTTTAGTCTGCTTGCGACGGCCATGGCTGTTATAATCAACCTACGTATTTGATTATGCATTATGCATACCGATCACACTAGTTTGTGTGTGTGTAAAAAGTGCTATTTACACTTACCTACTTACTTACATGTGGACCTAAACTCGTATAGAAGTAATAAGCACACCACACCCTTTTCCTTTCACAATGATAACGTGACCTCAAAAGTAGTTTGAATGGAATAACTTCCGCTCTTATGATGTCTAGTCTAAGTAGATACCTATTAGTTACTCCTATGAGTGAGATATATCAGTATTTCTAGGTAATTATATACCTAGTCAGATAGTTGAGAAGTTCTTGCTTATTGCATGTACTCCTAGGTAGATAGTTAGAGTTTTTTCCTCCTCCTAAAAAGTAAGAAGTAGCGGTCGCCTTATTTACAAGTCATTGACGTTGTTTGAGTTGAACATGATTGCAGTGGTTCTAATGTAGGTGTAGGTTCTAATATAGGTGTGCTTTAATTTATTTTTAGTTTGCTTCATGCACTTAGGTTATTAGGTAGCTAACCTACATAATACATACTCGTATTATCATAATTTATAATTATAACCTACACTGAGCACAGATAAATATGAGCTAGTTGTAGTACAGTGCTTAGCAATATTTTATGCAATAAGTTTTAATTGTACATAGGCCCATCAAATAAGTACAGCTATTAATTAAAAAATCTATAAAATTGCAAAAGTATGGTCACCAAAAACCAAGGAGTAGGTATAATACTAGATACCAAATACCTACTTAAGAAAGTATCTTCCGTATTTCAAAATAAAAAATATTTTGATCAAAACATTATATTCGTCACTAAAAAGTATATGAGTACTACCTAGTACCTACCCATCCTTTGAGGTGAATTAACAAACAAACAATTTATGAACGCACACATCTACCGAGGAGAACGGAATGTTTAATCGCAGACTGGAAAAAACTGAGGGCAATGTCCGTTTTCGTTAGACTGGTTCAATGAAACAGACGCCTTGCATAAAGTTTGGTTTATTCCAGTTTTTTGGTTATTAAATAACTAGGTACCTGAGAATCTCGATGTGTGCACTGTGCATTTTGAAAATACTGAAATTAAGTTTTGTTTTTACAGACATGATTTCAATAGTATTCTTAAAATGCATTTAAGAGGATAAAACACTCTTCGTCTGATTTTGCACAGATCGGGTCGAGCCACAATAGAAAACCTATATTTCCATGGATTGAAGCTTAGGTAAGTCACCAAATCGCAGCAGGTGGTAATCCGTAGCAACTGTGGTACCTAAGTAGGTATATTCTTTTCTCTACAAAAAACAGTGTGGTTTTTTGCACCTATGTAAGAACCATAGTACACATTCCTACATAGGATACTATAACTGAAACTGTGCATGTTACCTGTGAGGTCAGTTGACTGACAAACACACCAAACCACTACATGCAAAGATAACACCGTTGGCCTGTCGTGCTTGTGTTTATTTACGTCCATCGTATTGTTTGTATACAGCCCGGCACGACTGCGCATCAAAGCACGTCATCACCCCTCCCCCTTACCCCCGCAGAGACCCGTATTTCTTTCTACGCACTGGATCGAGCCGACACTCGCTCATTCATTCGGCATTCGCAAACGTTGCCGCGCGCAGTCAGCTCGCTCGATACCGGTGAAATAAATAGATATCCAGTTTTTTCTCGTGAAATCTAGTTGCAAATTACGTGTGTCAACATTCGCCATGCTGAAAGAAAAATCAAGATACGAGCAGCGCCATTCATCCCAAGGAGATGGACGCCCTTTGGCCTCAAGCAGGCTACCTGCTATTGATGAACTCACCCTTGGCCTAAAACAAAAGCTTCACCTCCAAGCTCGCGCTAGAGCAGCGCCTTACTACAATATTAGAAAGCAAGAACCAGTTGATCTTGTAGAAAGGTTGCTGGAAGAGCGTGCCCTTGTAGCAGAGGCTGTTCGGAGGTTGCAAGAAAAGAAACAGCCGTGTCATCAAATATCTGTAGATTCATAATTTCTATAGAAAATTATTTTAGTTGTGAAAGTGCTGATTGTGTTGTGAAATCGCTTGTGTGTAAGAAACGTGTCGGATTACAATGGTGCTATATGCGGAGAGCGTGCTAGAAAGAGATGGACATCTATGACGTGTCCAGACAACACGAGTCACGAGAATGAATCAAAATGGCCGCTCATACTCTACAATCATAATATTTATTTTTCGTTATAAAGTGACCTTAACAGATCAGAAATCAGAAATCAGAAATCAGAAATATTTATTGCATTAACTGTTGTACAGAAAAGATCTTAGTGGCTATGGCTAGCTAGGTACAGATTTCACAGTTTGTCCGTTCCGGACGTACAATAAAAGGGCAAGTTTGTGCCCAATAACAATAAAAACAAATTATATACCTATACAAATTATTTGGCAAGAACATACAGTCATTATTATCTTAAATAATACATAAAACTTGAAATATTGTTTAAAACAATTAACAAAGTACCTAAGTAGGTATAATCTAATCATATCTACTATACTAGAGGCGCTAATAGAGATCAAAATATTCACCTAAATTATAGTGGACTCTATGAATATCATGATCAAAGTACTGAGTGACGTAACGAGACTTTGTTTAATCGTTAATTTACATACTTTAATTTAACAAACTAATAGAACATGGGTACCTACATTAATAATTTGGTAGTTATCAGAAACATTTCCAAACTATTTAGTCCATAATACCTGAAGCTGCTTGTACCAATGTCTGAAATCTTAATTAAAACGAAATCTTAAATGAAGTTCTAATAAAAAGTAGGTACCTACTCAGGTGGGTTAACAGTATTCCAAAGTGTTCCATAGTTATGTAAGTTATGTAAATACCATACCTAAATTTAAATAATAATAATCCTGTCTAAAAAACAAATTATATGCCTGCTACCTATTATTACCTATACATAACTCTCTAGACCAAATTGTATTCCTATTAAGACTATTCCAGCAAAAGTGATTGTAGAGTTGATACTAACAGTTATGTCTGTACGAAGTACCTACAATTATGTGCTTACCTGCTCGCATATAGTACGCACCTTATTTTAGAAAAAAATGTTTAGGGCATAGCGTAGGTACGTCCAATGCGATTTCAGACACCTAGGTATATCTAAACCTACTTACTATTTGTAGTTAAATTTATGCAACGCAGTGTATAGGCAGATATACCTAGGCATTAGTTAAATTTATTTTTAATGAGTACCTAGATTACTTAATAAGAATATTCCTATTTAATAATTATTCCTTGGGTTTTAAATGAATCAATGTAGCAATTATGCACTTGCAAATAGGTGGGTACATAACTGCTACACTGAAGTTGTATACCAATTTATTTGTATATTGGTATAAAATCAATGTATTAACCTACAATGTGTGCATGTTTTAGTGCATCTTGTGATTTTTAGATACTTAGTTAATTTTATTGTCGATCTTGTGATTTAGGTAAGAAATAAATGGATTCAACTTCAAAAACAAATTTTATTTTATACCAACTCAGCATTTATAACTCTATGGGCATGTAAAAGAGGGTTTCGTGAAAGGACACTTTGTAGGTCTATAAAACAATATCACGGGCCCCATCAATGTTATAAATTGAAGAATGCCATGGGTGATAGCTAAATAGATTTGCGTAACTTTTAAATAGGTACCTAACTTAACTAACTGGTTTATTTCTTTTATATATTTACAACGGAATGCATAGGTATTAGGTTTTTTTTTTTTTTATGTTGAAACATCATAATAGGTACCTATGTGATTAAAATACAAACTACATTTTAAAACAACAATGGGCTAGATTATTGATTAGTAGTATCTACTTGTTTCAACTTTTGTTGGCTCATCATTGTCACCCTAGTAATATCAGGATAAACGAATAGTTTAGGGGCTTCGATAAAAAAGTGGAATGTACGTTTGTGCTGACGCACAAGTCTGAATAGGGTTCGTAAATTATTTTTTGAGATGGCAGAGCCCTCCCTCTTTTATAACTATTTAGAGTTTAGAGGATCAAAAATAAAATAAATTATGTAATACTAGCTGTCTGTCCCGGCTTCGCACGAGTGGACATTTATTTTTTAAACACATAAATATAGCCTATGTTACTCAAGGTGAACCTACGTCCAGCAGTGGACTAATTTAAATTGATGATGATGATGAAAGAACATTCTATAACGTTTAGGCCATCTAGCGGCGAGTAGAAAAGCCCTACGTACACTCACATATACCACAGACTACCAGCTATAATCGAAAACAAATTAATCACAGAGTATGTACCTACTTTAAAAACTATTGTTCAATCAATCAAGTTGACATGACAGATGTTCAGTTCATAATTTTTGGGTTTTCTAAAAAGTTTCAAATGTTTACAATATTTGAATTGAAATAGCTTCTGCTAATATTCTTTCTAAGCAAAATATTATTTTCTGCGTGTATCTCTCGCTAAATCACCGCCATAAGCCATAAGCCCTATCCGTGTATCTGTCGTAGTTCTCCCTAAAATTCGTCGTTATCACCTCTATCTATCTATCATTATCATCAACATAGATATCACTTTCGAACCATTACTTATTTTCTACGTGTTGAGACGACGCAATTGTTTACTACTATTGGTGAAAATGGCTACAGCTACCTGGTCTATGGGCCCTGGGACACTCAGAGTTCCCCTATCTTTGTTTGCCAAGAATAGGGAGCGATTGGCAGAGAAGTTGAAACATGGGCAAGTTGTGGTCTTGCAAGGAGGCGATGAAGTTAGTTTCTATGACACCGATGTGCAGTACAATACTTTTAGACAGGTAAGACAAGAGTAAGTACAATACTGTGTTTTTGAAGTGACTTCCTGTGGATTTGGCTTGGTTGAAATTAAAATTATCTTTATTCTGTTGTCTGTTGTATCACAAGGATCACTTTGAAACATCATAAAGCTAGGTAAGTCTAGGTGCAAGTTCGTTTGTGTTGCATTGAATTTGTCAGTTTACTACAAAGATTGATTTTGAACTGTGTCTGTATTAGGTATTTGCACCATATATTAAATAGGCACCATAGTTTCGAAGGTAGTCTATCTTCACTGGACTAAACTGCTGGAATGAAATAAAATAAACACTTCAACATCATCCTTCTTACTTTATGTCTCAAAAGATCTAAAATAAAATAAAGGCATATTGTCATTCTGGTATTTCTACATTTCAGGAGTCCTACTTCACCTGGGTGTGTGGGGTAAGAGAACCGGGCTGCTATTTTGTCCTGGATGTGACCACTAAGAAAGGCTACCTGTTTGTGCCACGTCTTCCTGAGGAGTATGAAGTGTGGATGGGAAAACTATTGTGTTGCCAGGACTTCAAGAAGCTTTATGGCATTGATGAAGTGCATTTTGTTGATGAGGTAAGAATAAAATGCATAAAATTACTACCAAGTTTCTTACTTCTAAGCTTTTTTTTAGGAGTAGGCGGCAGCAATAGCAGAGACTGGCACCGAACAAAAGAGAATGGTATATTAGGGAGTAGGCCTATACCCAGCAGTGGGTGCATACGGGCTAAATAGATAGATTGATCAAAGTTTTTTTTATAAAACTAGCCGGTAAAACAATCACATCTCTTAATTCATTATTTATTGAAATGAACAAGTATAGTTGATTTGATTACCTAACCTACCTATATGATGAATTACATAAAACAAAGTTTTTATTACAAGGGCTGAGTATTGATGTTGATTAGAAGCTGTTCATGGTTACAACACATAGATAAGCATATTGATATGCTAATTATTGTGATAACAAATCTTTGATATAAAATGTATTAAGATATATTTAATATTTGGAGAGTATTAGTGTAGAGTAGTGGATAAGAGTCTTCTGAACCTAAAGTCATGGGTTTGAATCCTGTCATACACATATTTATTGTTCAAAAATGTATGTGCTCTCAGAAAGCAAACCAATGAGAAAACCAGTCTCAGAAATACTGGTAAATTATGTACATAATCTGACAAACATAATTATTTAAAGCGATTATAACTCTTTACTTGAGAGGAGAGAAGGGAGACCTTTACCCAGCAGTGGGACAAAATAGGTTGACTAAAAAAAAAACTCTTTGCAGTTTGGTGCAAACCTATTTATTTTTCAATTTGATACATGTATTATGCCTTCATTTTTCAGCTGATAGATGTTCTAAAAAGCTTAAAACCTGATGCTCTGCTAACTTTGGTAAGTATATCTATTGATAAATAAATTGCTATTCTGATTTTCTGACAAATAACAAACTAAAAACAATTTACTATCTTGGAGTTTCTCAAGAAACCAAGACCTAACTGTGTGTGGGATTATGTACAGTTATAAGAACATTGGTCTTCAAAGCTAATGATTGACATTATTATTGCAGAGTGGTCCAAATACTGACAGTGGTCTGACTGCAAGAGAAGCTGTATTTGAGGGAATCAATGAGTAAGTTTGTATTTTTTAAATGCCTCAAAATATACAACAGGAAAAATAAACAACATGACAGTTGAATGTGCAAAGGTCGACACTCAGTTTTTTATTACAGAATCATTTAATTCAGTCCATAATGATTGATTATTTTGCACTATTTGATTAAACATTTACCCCTTTTTGTACAATTAATATTCTAAAATAATTATAAAAAATTATGTTTCAGCTTCAAGATTGACAATGAGACATTATTCCCCATTATTGCAGAACTGTAAGTATAATGTTATTTATGAAGTGAAAACTTCTTAAGGCGGGTTTAGCATTTTTTAAGATTGGGCAAAACCAATAAACTTCAGTCACCGTCACTAACACCTCTTCGGCAAAGATCAACAAACTTCACCAAACGTCATGTATTTATTGTTATGTATTCACATCTGAGTTTAATTTTAGTAGTCTTATGCGCGTTTTGGTTGCGGGTTCAAACCCCGAGGACAATTTTTTGACGTGATAACGTCTTATAAATCGATGGAGCCGGCTGCACGCACGAAAAAACATGACTCATGCGTCGTTACGTCGTTTCGTCGTTCCATTTACCTGAGCCCGAGCCCGGGTCGGGTAATGCGTAAGGGTAAATGAGGGTAAGGGTAAATGAGGGTCCGGAGGGGGTCCGAGAGTTCGAGTCCGAGTCCGAGTCCGCGAGTCCGCGAGTATTTTCTTATGACGTTATCACGTTCAACTATCGTCAGTAAACCGACTTTACAGACAACCGATTTTTTTTGTGATGAATGTTAGTTAGTTAAATAACATGTGTGTGTAGGATACAGTTTTCAGCTTAAAACTAGTAATAGTATTACAATGGGCGACCTTACTTATCGCTAACAGCAGTAGCAGCAGTTAGTTCTGTGTCTAAGTGTTATTTTTATACTTAGGTATTTTTAGAAGCACAAAGTTATGCTAGATAATTGCATTGTCTACATTACAAGTGATTATTTCCTTTGTATCATAAACATACAAATACCTATGCATGTATTCAACAAACAGTGCAAGAAAGGAAATCATATTATGTAGGTAAGGTATTAATAATCTCTGCATGAGTAACTGAATAACAAATGAATCATTACATTATTGTAGGTTTTAAGGTCACAGTTGGATGTAAACAAATAGGTAGTATTTACAACTTTTTGTTTACAGACGCGTGATCAAAACACCAGAGGAAGTCGAAGTTATGCGCTATGTTTGCAAAGTATCTTCAGATGCACATAAACAGGTAAACATGAGATTGCATAAAAAGAAAAATTCATGACCCGCTAACCTCAATTTGCAACAAGTTTGCAAACGTAACGATTTAGCGCCATCTAGCGTCGAGTAGCAAACTAATAAACATTTCATTCAAAAAGTCAAGTGTGTGTACCCACGAAATAAAGAAGTAAAGCAAAAGCGTGTTTGGTGCTCTGTGTGTGTACCGCTTTGACCGTGGTGGTTCCTTACTCCTTATTATTGAGCGTTTTTGATCTATAGAAAATTATGCTTGATAATTTATTAGCAATTTGATCCGGTGTTCCAAGGGTGACTAATATTTCCCAGCAGTGGACTTCTTTCTTTGTTTTAAGTCATACCACCTCTAGATTAGACCACAAACACTGCCCTTTACCGAATTTAATGCGCTTATTAATTATTGGCTTAGCCGGGAAATAATCAACCAAGGACTACCTCAGGTATGTGATGAAATAGGCTCTTGATAAAATAAGCAGGAAACTAATTATTTTTAATTGTGACTTCAAAAACCCCAATGATTGTCTGGACAAAGTGGCGTTCAGCGATAAGGCTGCCCGTTATAGTACAATGTTTTTTCCTTATTACTCTGTATTATTGTCGAATTTGTCCTCAATTAATTTGTGTGTCAATCAGCCAAACCGTTTATTATTTCAGTTCTTTCGTATGGTGAGAGGATTTTAAGTTGGCCAAAAAGAAGCTTCTTTAGTACACTTGACACATGTTTTAGAACTTTTAAAGGTTTTACGACATGCCAGTTTCCTCATGATTCTTGTTATTATTTATTTATTTGACAGAGAGTTGACAGAGAGGTGCAATTCATACAAACAGTGGCTTAAAGCCTAAGTTAGGTTTGTCTTACCACTGGGTTCTCGATATAACTTATCACATCGTAGTTTGAACAGCTACAAACTATAATCTACTGGGCGAGTGATGTTTTTCTTCACCTTTTGAGAATAATGGCATAGTGCAACTCAATGGTGACCTGGTGACGACCTTAGGAAGGCGCGGGTGCTATCAAATTGACCACTTTTGCAATTTTTTTCTTACTTCAGGTGATGCTTTACAACAAGCCGGGCCGAATGGAATACCAATGCGAGTCAGTATTCCTGGACTACTGTTACCGCATCGGTGGTTGTCGGCACGTGTCCTATACTTGCATCTGTGGCTCTGGAGACAACTGCGCGACCTTGCACTACGGGCATGCAGCCGCGCCTAACGCTAAGCTAGTCGGCGACGGTGATATGTGGTTAGTTGTTTTCAACCCTTCCAATTTCAATCAAAGATTTTTTTTTATCTTCGCACTTATCTTGTAGATGTTTCCGTATGGTACAGATTTGGATCAGCTGAGCTCAACTGTTTCTTGTATATTTTGTACATTTTATAAGTTTCTTTGTGGTGCTGTGTTTTTTATTTTTTATCGTTTGGATCATTTTGAAGGCTAGGTGAGTAGGCCATCAGCCATACCTAGACGAACAGGCAAGAAACTAGGCTAGGATTCAACAAAAAAGTCTGAGAACAATTAACATTCCAGAAATACCTAATTTAACAAGAACAGACAACAAAGAATCGTTATTTCTGATGATGTAAGGAGATGCCTATGTCCAGCAGTCGACTTCTTTAAATGTATGATGATGAGGCCCTGAGGAATAAAAAAATATTGGTGGTCATTTAGTAAATAATACGGCAGACGTCATGAGTAAAACCATGGTAGAAAATACCAATTAGGGAAATGGGCGGCCTTATGGCTAGATGTCGGCGTAATATGTCTTATTTGTATGGTTCCAGTCTCTACGATATGGGTGGTAACTACGCGGGCTATGCAGCTGACATCACTTGCTCGTTTCCCGCCAACGGCAAGTTTACCGAAGACCAGAAACTAATTTATGAGGCAGTCTTGGCAGCAAGAGATGCTGTTATCAGGTAATAAGTAAATAATGCACTGATCTTAGTGGTAGCAGCCCCGTTTTTCGATCCTAAGGTCGTGGGTTCAAATCCAGTCGTGTACCAATGAGTTTTTCTGCCGCAAAAAAATATTTGCACTAATATGCCAGTATTTACAAACGGTGAAGAAAAACATCGTGCGGAAACCGGCATGTAGTAGAATCTAAATACATAGTTCGAAAACATGTGTCAAGTGCACGAAAGGAGCCTCTCTAAGGTGCCATTAAAATTCTTTCACCGCATTGTTGGTTCGAACAAGGCAGTGACACGATAAGAAGAAGAAGTGAACAAAGATAAGTTCATTGATCACAAATCGCAACGTTTGTAGATTTTACTTCCTTGTTGAGGAATGAGGAAGAAGAAACAAAGAAAATGAGGAAGGAAAATAATTATTGGGAAAACATAGGCTTAATTTGAACCACATTTAGGTTTATAACGTTGTTATAAACGTTTATAACAACGGTTTATAACGTTGTTATAACCTAAGTTTGTAAGTTTTTTTTTATACATACCACAAAAAAATACAATGCATTGATGTGTTTCAGAGAGGCGAAACCTGGAGTGCTGTGGACGGAAATGCACTTAACTGCTAATCGGGTGATGTTGGAACATCTGAAGAAAGGTGGCCTTCTGAAGGGGGATGTCAACGAGATGATAAAGGCAAGAATAACGCTTAGGATACTTTTCCATCGATCAAAGTAAAAATAGAGGGCACCTAGCTGGCAAAAAAGGTTCATATTTTGGTTATTTTGACTGATAGTAGATTGTAATTTGTTCTTCAAGGCTTGGTCGCGTAGAACTCGCACCTAGACTCACCTCGCTTTAAGACGTTTCAAAGTTTGATCAAAATGAACCAATTAAAGAATTGAGAGTATGATCAATGTTTCGTCCAAATTATTTTTATTTAAAGCTTCACATGCTCAATTTTTCTTTATAAGTCTACTATTAGTATTACTTTTTGTGCCGTAAAAATGACAGTAACAACTTATTCTTTGAAACCAAAAAAGCCTTAAAAAGAAATGGATATATTTTTAACCGACTTCAACTAAGTTCTCATTCGGTTGTTTTTTATGTTTGTTATAGCATAACTTCGTCATTTTGAAAAAGTTGAAAGTTATTATAATACTTCCGAGATTGGTCCCATTGAAATTCCATCAAAATTGGCCATGAAGTCTGTTTCTCAAGTCTTTTATTATCTGACGGATACACTTCTTTGTAGATTGAAAGTTTTGTCCTAAGAGTAACTAGCTAATCTGTAAATTCGTGACCTACAGCACGGCGTGAATGCAGTGCTACAGCCGCACGGCTTAGGTCACCTCCTAGGCTTGGACGTGCACGATGTGGGGGGCTACTTGCCGCACTGCCCCCCGCGCCCTTCAGGCCCCCTCGCGCGTCTGCGCACAGCGCGCCCTCTACAGGCTAACATGGCACTCACTGTGGAGCCGGGATGCTACTTTATACCACGGGTAAGCACATATTCTTTTTTATATATCACTAGCTGATGGAAAAAGCGTATGTCCCACCTGTTATTGATTGGTATCCATCTTACGTCACGCACATCAGGAACGTGCCTTACGATGCACTACCCTGCGTCCATCAACTTGAAGATATTCAGCCTCACGTGCCAGTAATTTCACCGGCACCCACACCCTTCAAACCGAAACAAAGCAATGCTGCTTCACGGCAAAAAACGGCATGGTGGTGGCACTTCCCCGGACGAGCCCTTCACAAAGAGCTATACCTACTACTACTAAAATTCATAAAAGAAGTATTTTGAAACTGTCAAGGTTTTAAATTATTTTTTTAAACAACCTTCAGTTCGTGTGATCATGGTGCATGCAACTGTGCTGAATTATCGGGAATCAAAACTCACAAATCATGGCGTTTATATAATTATAGGTATATTGATGGACTATTAAATTAAATTAAATTAAAATTTGTTTATTCAGATGTCACAAGACTATCCACACAAAAAATAACAAAGAACGAACATCTATGATTATGATTGATGGTGATGTGATGACTGACGAGATTAGACTTGGTGCGGCTCAAATACTATATTTACTATGTATTAGAAAATACTTTCAAATAGTAGTTAGCAAATTATTAGAAACACTATAACCTATTATTTTTTTCTCGTGGCAGTTGCTCGACGCAGCAAAGAACAATCCAGCGCAGTCGCAATTCTTCAACTGGGACCGAGTCGACCAGTTCCGAGGGTTTGGCGGCGTGCGGATAGAAGATGATGTGCTCATGACGGAAGATGGCGTTGAAAATATGACATTCGTGCCCAGAACGTAAGAAATACACAATTTATATGAAAAAAACGGGTGTTTATCGCGATTACCTTTATTACACCCGTTTTTTCCATATAAATTATGCATAACGATCGCGTTAATTTAAAAAGTGCATTCACAATTTATTTGCTTTTTAGCACACAACCATGACGAATGCCAATCATGACTTTGGAATAGTTAGCTAAGCACAATAAAACACATTAGCTTCCCTCCTCGGTCTGGGCAGTTGGGTAATAGTATACCATACTCAGGGACGTAAAATAAGAAATGTCTAAATAAAAGCGTAAAAAGAGGTTGACAAACAAGTGATCTGAGGCTTTCTTTTTACTTCCCGTGGTGTGTATACGATTTTCCTGCTCGACGACGGCAAAAAGTGGCAACTTCGGTTCGTGCAGCGGACCGAAAGTGCACTTTCCACCCGTACCCGAAGTCGGAGTTTGGCAACCACATTTCGTTACCTACGTAAATGTTGTTTTCGTTTCGCCTATTTGTCTCTATCTATTGTATGGAGAAAATATGAGACGGCAAAAATACATTACGTAGTAACAGTTGTTGTCTCATCTTTTCTCCATACAATAGACAGAGACAAAAAGGCGAAACGAAAACAACATTTGGTAACGAAATGTTGTAATTGCACTGGGACTTGGGGTACCGGTGAGCTGAAAAAAAACAAACGACCGGGAATCCGGGGGATCTTATGCCGCTCAGGGAAAATTTGCTGCAATCTGTCAGGGTTGCAATGTAGGTAGGTAAATATAATGCAGGCCAATGTAGTGTGCATATTAAATCAGATATTATACAATACGGCTGGCGTAAAGTGACCAGTCTGAAGTTAGCCATTGGGCCATTTTACATTCGCCATTTTCGCAATGAGAGTGTTCAGTAAGAAAGACTTCACACCCGCCAAGTTAAGCCGGCCGGACTGCATGTTTGTTAAGGTATGTGACTGCATTAACTGACTATATCTTTCCTTTTCTATAGTGTGGCTGAAATTGAAGAATTCATGAAAAATGGAGCAAACTTCAAAGACTTCATTAGTGTAAGCAATACCTTGAAATAGCTTGAAAAAAAGATTTATCAACAGCCATAATAAAATATTTAGTCAGGAATGGTGATATATTAGTGATATATAAACAGTTTATATTTAATTAAGTTTTAAACTTTGAGCCAAGTATAATATTTTTTATATTATTTTACATATTAAATTATGAATAATTTAAAACAGTGTTTTCGTTATTTCTAACAAAAACGTATATATGACTTGATCATTGGAGGTAATGGTAAACTGTTAACTATCTCTAAGAATTGTTGGGTTGTTTTCAATGTTCCATCCTTTAACTTAATAATTTCTCTCACTTTTAGTCTGCTTATATGTTTCAATGATGGCACATAGCAGCTACGAAATTCTGCGACTGTCATCTTACAGTTATCAATCTTGTATATTAACTGATTTTGAACCTGTAAAAAAAAGCACCAGATTGAATAATTATAAGTTTAAAAAACTTGAGAAACCGACTTCATTGTCAAACGGCTAAACCGATTTTAATCAAATTTGTTTGGGACAATCTGGACGTAAGAATAACTAAATAAAAAAAATAATTTTCTAAATCGGTTCATAAATGACGGAGGCATGCAGTTACAAACATTAAAAAAATTATTTAAAAAAAATGGCAACACCGATTTTAATAAAATTAAAATGGGACCAATTTGGAAGCAGTACCTTTCAGATAAAAAAATAATTTTTCAAATCGGCTCACAAATGACGAAGTTATATTGGGTAACAAACATTAAAAAAAAAAAAAAAAATACAACCTCCTCCTTTTTGATTGGAAGTCGGTTAAAAATAGCAGAATTGATAAATATAAATAATAATACAAAAGCAATAGCTTTTGTATTATTGCATTGCATACATGTGACTAAGTGAAGTGGCACCACACTGGAACTTCACTGCTATTATTTTAGACTATTTTTGATTTGTAAAAGGATCATATAAAAAAACGGTAGGAACCGAGCTGTAGTTTGTTGCCTGTTCTTCAAGGCTTGGTCACGTGGAACTGGCACCTAGACTCACCTAGCTTTAAGACGTTTCAAAGTGATTCTTGCAGTTGTATTGAATAAATTTTATTGAGTTTAAGTTTTGAGTTTAAGTTTTATACTTAAAATGTACTAGCTACATCTTAAAGGGACAATCACTTACATGCTCAGGCATTCTTTCTAATATCCCATTATTTACTGCAATCTCTATAAGAGACCCTGGATCGCAGTATAGACTGTATGGCATCATTACTATTGCAGAGCCAGGGCTGAGGTTTAATGATGCAACAAAAGCATCTGTAATACACGGGTACTTATTTGCAACACTGCAGTAGTCTACATTGCAGCCATATTGTATCAGTATTTCAAAGATCTGAAAAGAAAAATGCACTTTATTTTTTACATGCAGTGAATGCTTGTTGTACGATAGAAGACATGAGAAACTCACTTTGTAGAACGAATTGATATGGTTACAATAATGCATATAAGTTAAGGGTGGAAACTCAGTAGCTGCCACAGCATTGACAGAGACCCCTCTCATAAGAAACAGGTAGAAATATTCTTTGAACTTTTCATCAGAGACATTGTTAATATAATCCGCAATTCTCAAAAATGCATTGAGTGGTGCGTGTGTTAGATATATAGGTTGCAGCTCTTGCAAACCCTCGACAGCTTCTGGACAAGGCTCAGTGAACTGAAAGAACTTTGGGCCCAGGTCACTGGTCAGTAGAGCCCCAAGAATGTTGAATTCAAAATAATGGGGCTTACAAGCTCTGTTTAATATATTCACATTTATGACTTCATGGTCTGTCACTGTTAAAAGCTTCTTGAAGATAGAACTGTAACCTAATTCGAGTGCTGTATCCAGTGCTAATCTATCTTCATTATTTTTTATGTTTGGATCAGCTCCATTGTCAAGTAAAAAGTTTATAATATCATCACCACAATTACTAAGCAATGCAATCATCAAAGGGGTGTCTCCTGTGTTGGTTTTCTGATTAATATCATCAACGAAATGTATCAATTTTGAAATAACTTTTAAGCAAGGTTTAAAGCATGCTATGTGGAATGGTGTAAACTGTCGCTCATTTCGTATCAGAGGGTTTGCCCCAGCTTGTAGCAAAACCATCATGGCCTCTGATTTATTTGTTAGGCATGCTTCATGCAATGGAGTGTCACCATCAAAGTCTTGAACATCTATGTTTGCCCCATGATCTAAAAGCAACTGTATCAACTCTACTCTGCCTTGTTCACTAACAACATGCAGAGGAGTCACTCCCTCTGTGCTACTGATGTTGGCTATATCCCTAACTGTTTCAAGCAGCAATTTGATAGTTTTGATGGAGCATTTATTTCTACAGGCGAGGTATAGAGCGGTGTGACCTTCATGTGTTTGGGATAGAGGCCTACAATCTGGATGTTTTATAATAAGCTCCAAGCTTTCATAGCTATCACTGTTAGCTGCTTCATGGAGGCATGTCCATCCTCTGTTGTCTACACAGTTTGGATTTATTTTCTTCAGTAATTTAAGAACATTTTTTACATCATTGTTTCTTGCTGCCAAGTTCAACGAATTTGAAGTTATAGGATTAAGGGAACTAAAATCCATTTTTATTCAGGAAGCTAAAACCATTACCTTTCAGAAAGCAGGGGTTGATTAATTACTCTTTTTAATCTATTTTCGCGAGATCCTCATTCGGGCTTCCGTCTGTTTTTTCGCCCCCTAACAAAATTCACTAAATGCACTCAAACGAACACGCTCAAGTTTAACACAGAATCACAATTCACAAATTTGCACAAATTGCACATTTACACAATACAATACAAAGTATGTAAACAAAACGAAACATGTCGCACCTTGTTTGTTTGAGACGGACGGACTGACTCGAATCGGTTGACATTGACACTGACTAATATGCTTTTTAACTTTTTGACAGTTCTATTTATAATGCAATCTTTGTGATTCTACGTTGCAATAGGGTTGCAATCACAGACTAATAATAATACTACGATGCTAACGCATCTCGCAATGCGAACCAGGTATTTTTAAAATGATGCGAACTACTGGAACTTTCTCTTTTCTGAAGTGATCAAGAATCTTTTGTTTTTCGGATCGAATGTTTAGGAGTCGTTTTAAGAGCTAGCGCCTCTGGTTATAACGGTGATATTTTCTTCGTTGTAAAGCGTGTTGAATAAAACAACTGCATAATAGACGCTTTTTATTTAAAAAAAATACTGAATTAATTACTTTTTTTATTAGGAAAATTAAATAGTACCTAGTAGGTACTTGCATTTTTTACACTATGTGTGGCGCCTTTGTTATTAATTACCTGGCAGTAGGTATCTTCTTGAAACTTTTATGGTTATGATGTTGTCCTCTCTTTGAAGTACCTACCTATAAACTCTCAGTGAGGTGAGGGGATACTGATGCACTGTCCAACTTATATCATGTATCATCTGCCCCTAGCGTTTCCACGCACCATGGCTCTACCATGATCATGGTCTTTTAACTCTTAAAGCAGCTCTCATGGTCTCTTAAAGCAGCATTTTTGGTAAATGTAGTTATCTACATTCTCTATCCCTACAAATAAGTAGGTTTATGTACAAAAATTGGAACATACCTATAAACGAAATGGTTATATTAGATAATTAAGGACATAATTATGTTCACAATTATTATACTGGCAGGTTAGGAACCTCGTCAGAAACGGTTTTTAAATGAGGTCATTTCCATTTTGCCATTATGTAAATATTTTTTACAAAATAAGTGGCATAAAGTTAAATAATTTAAGAAATACCTCGGTAAGTAGTTATATAATCAATTCAAAATGAGCTTAATAAGTTTGTTTGTATAAAAACTGGCATTACGTACAACGCATGCAAATTGTCAATAGGCAGATTTGTGGTTAAAAACGCCAGTTAATTCAAATCAAAGAGAAAGAAGCCTTATTTCAATTTCTATGTTGGTAGAACCCCGTTCGGAAACTTTAGAGGTGATGCGTTTTTGATCTTAGGCAGAGAGTTGGCGCGGGGGGAATGAGGCGAGCGGGGGCAGCGGGAGGCAGGGTATGGCCTCGGCCTTAGCTCCTCTGCACTGCGGAACGTGGTTCGCGCCACGCGACGCCGGTATAGAGATGTCACCGTAGTATCTTGCAGAAGACACCTGTAGAAGTCACCATGTTAATTCAATTGCTACCATAGAAACTAACTTGTTTAGGCATCACCTTCTTGCTTAAAAATTGAGGCTTGTAATATGGGAACCAGATAAACAGATATTTGGTTTATAAGAGATTTTACAAAGTTTAATGATTCGTTCATTGTCTCACTGCTGCTGGTTGGATTATCTCGCTTCTAACTCCGTGCTTTAGCTATTCGAAAGTTATTATAATTTATTATCGTCATCTAATTATCCGAGAATCTAGAACCTACGTACTAGTTATGATAAACTGAATCAAATGACCTTGCGTCGTTTACTAAGGCGACACGTTGCCCAATATTTTTATGCTATTTGAACCAGTAGTGTAGGAAAACAATTTTAAGCGCGACTGGATCTGGTGTGACTCGTTGGGAACCCACCCTCAAAAAAGGTCCTCTCATGCACTCATGAAACATTAAAAACGTAAGTCTTCGTAAGCTATTCTTACTTCTCAAAGTCCGTCAACTGCTGTTTTGGAGTGGAGGCGGCCACAGGGCGCGCACGGCCGAGCTTGGCCCGCGTCGACTGCAGTATTTGTTGCGTCACCAGTGGCTGCTGCGTAACTGACATTGTGCGGACTGGGTTATCCTGCAAATCACAACATTTGAAAAATTTAGTATAGGAGCTGGAAAAGCATATTCAAAATAAAATCCTGTCCCAAGCACTACAGCGTCCATGTAAATAGGAGCATGAGATAACTGTTACGACTGACGCTGCATAAATCATTTGTGTATACATTATATGCAAAAACCTGTTACAGTTTAGTTGGAACCAGCACGTTTCTTTGAATTTCGGGATTGATTTTCTTTATATGAAATGCCTTGTGTCGAGAAGCGCGTAAATGTAGGTAGGTACTTACTTAATCATTCACGTATGTACTTTTCGACAAAACTACTTTAAACTTATCCTATGAACTGAGTCAAAATAACGTTCATCCTCATCAATAATAAATACCTTGGCCTTCCTCAGTTTAACGTTAGCAATATCCTCTGGCGTGATCGTGAGCCTTGGCGCTGCGATACGAGGGGGCGCGGATCCGCAACGCGGTAATGTGTTCGACCGCATCGGGAGCTTGGAGGTGGGTGGTGGTGGAGGCGGTGGAGGCGGTGGTGGCGGTGGCGGTGGCGGTGGTGGTGGCGGCCCCATCGGCTTTGGCTGTATCGAGTGACACCTGTAAATGCTGTTCATTGGCCAAAATTGGTATTACACCAACACAACGAATGTTTATGGGAATGTCGCGCCGTCTCTCGTTTCTTAAGCACAACCGATTTGCAGAGCCTAACTTTGGAGCCACAAAATTATACTGTGGCTACGTTTCTTCAAATGTTTTTTGCTTAAGTATAGACATTTTCTTTAGATAGGTGTGTAGGTAGCTCCTGATTAAAAAAGAGATGCTATAGTTTAAGGCCTAGTCTGCGGTGACCTCTAAGTTCTCAAAATAAACGGTCCAATTACAGTAGACTAGGTATGCCTTTTACAGCTCTGCGAGCAATGTGTAGCAATAGAAATGATTGACGTCATTTTACCTGAGCTTACCCTCGAGTTCATCGATCTTGGACATCATGTTTCTCATGCTCTCTTTGAGAATATCATTTTCTTGGGCCAACTGCGCTTGTTTTTGGTATACTTCTTCCACAAACATACGGAGTTTTTTTATCTCTTCGGTAGAACTCTCGTTTTTAATTTCGCCGTTAGTGATAGCCTCACGGTGGTGATCATTGTAGAGTCCTGTGATAGACTGGAAGCCCTAAAAATAAAAACCTGATTGGTATTAGGAACAAATTATACTTTATCTTGACCATAATCAGCCTGAATAAGTCTACTACTAGACATAGCCCCCCCATGTATGGACATTCCAGGAAGAAATGTTGCACCTTCTTCTTCTTCTTCCTGCTCTTATCCCACTAGGTGGGGTCGACACAACATGTCTTTTCCTATCACTCGCCATCTCAGTACTCACTCCTTTCTTGGACATATCATATCTCTCACACCTTCTCCATCCACTAATTTCTCACGATTTGTACAAAGTCTTTGGTTCATCGTGTGCGGACGACCATACGACCACGTCTTCCGGTTTGTAGTCGCCATTCCGAAACCTTTATCCCCCAACGGCTGCCGATTCTCCGAGCTTTTAGCTGTGCTTGCTCTAAGCGAGTTAATTATGAGTATGACCTTGGTTATCTACGTTTTTGCTTTACTCTTCCTTTAGATAAGTAGGCATTGATAGGTAGTTACATATATACCTAAGTAAGTAAGTACCTACTTATATCTATTTACAATCTATCTTCGTTTCAAAAACCGTACAAACACGTAGCTTATCTTAAAGCGCGATGGCACTATGAAAGAGCAAAAGTGGAGATTAATGCTAGATAGCATTTTCTATTTTTGACAGGTCAAAAACCGATAAGTTGGCTTGGTGTGCTAAGAATAGAAAGTAGGTGAGTATTCTTACCTTTTTACCAATCCAAGTGCAGATATCGAATAGCTTCCAAGCTTTAGTCTTGATATTTCGGCGATGGCTTCTTTCTTTGCGCGGCGTCCCACCTGACAACATGAACCATTGCACATCACTCAACGACGTTTCCTCTATGTCTATATCTACACCACATTCTATTTCCACTTCTAATTTAACACTACTTTCTTTATTATCCATAACCTTGTCCTACGTATAGTTTGAAAAACGTGTGGCCGTTGGTGCGAAAAACTTGTAGTGGTTTGGGTTGCAACGATAAATTGAACCACGATGATGTCATTAGCTGGAATAGCCGGTTAGCTTGAGTTGAGACGAGACGAGATGTTTTGAATAAAAGTATTATCTATAGTGATAATGAAGTCCAAACTACAACCTGGTTTAATTATTATGCTAGAAGGTCACAAGTCACAAGGGCGAGTAGTAGCCGTGCATTTGAATAGTTTCAGGATGTTGAAGTGCCCTACTTGTTAGTAAAAATAATTTTGAACCCACACCTTCCAAAGTTATCGTCTCGCCGTCGCCGCATGCCATACCATTGTACTATAACGTATAGATGGTATTACCTTACATTTGCAGAGCACGCAAACATCTAGGGCACTCTAAGGTAAGGTACCTACATCTAAACTCACCTAGTGTAAGTTTCTTGTGTGACTAATTTGGCGTTCCAGAGTTTCTGGTAAGCTCTGGTGAAATAACATTTGGCCCTTGGCCTCCGTAATGATCCGGTACGGTGAAGTGAGTACCTACGCTCTGAGATAAGATAAGTTTAAAGACTTGACTAGAGAACCAACCTGGTGTTATACTGTTTTCCGAAAAGTTGTGCTTGTTGAGATTTATACTCTTCCGTGATCGTTGCACCGCATCTCGAAATAAGTTCGTAGATTTCATTCGCCTCTTTCGTACTTTAAAAGAACTGTTGCTATTAATTGATTTGAAAGATGTTTCCGAGTTGCTTGATAACAAGCTTGGAGATAGAGATCTTCCTAACGATAATTTACGGCTGATGTTTTCACTATCAGTTAGGTCAGAAGTGCTTGAAGTACAGGACTCTGTACATTTCGTCTTTTTGGAAGGCCTCAGTTCTCCGTTGTCTTGCATACTGTCACGTCTGAGGCGCTTGCTTCCAAGATACTGTTCACATTTATCTGAAGCCGAATCTTGAGCATTATAGTCTTTGTTATAAGATAAACTCACGTCGACAACACTGTAGTTTGCAGGCAGTGTCATGAACTGTTCCGTCTGAGTGGAACTGCTGGTCATATTCTCGCTGCCACTAGGGCTGAGGTCGTCAGTAATCATGATACTCACAAATGGCGGAGTCTCGTCAATATTAATTTTGTGCTCATTATATGCGCCATAGTAATTATGATCCCACGATGTATTAGTTGGATCCTGTTGTGTGCATTTTCTTATAAGTTCAATAGAGTTATCACAGTTTTCTAATTCTTCAGAAGTGTTGAATGACGTGATTACTAGTTTTTCGTTACAAAAGGACATTTTGTTTGTCTTTTTGGCTCATTAATTCAAGAAGTTTTTATAGCAAGATGAAGACTGAAGACTTTTTATAGTAAATTATTTGTGTAAGTACCGTAGAGGTGCCTACCCTGCGGATTTTGGCGGGTCTGAAATTAGCCGTTTTGTGAATTTTTCGTCAGTAATTGGCCATTTTTGCACAAACCACTCACTTCAGACCAGGTACCCGCTGAGATCCATCGCCCAATAACTGCCTACATAAATGGTTGGTAATTAGTACCTACCCTCAATTAATTTTTCACATAGGTTTTGCACTAAATGAAAGAGGATGAATCGAACCTACCTACAGCTGTTACGGATACAGCTAGATCATTGCATATTCCTTGCGAAATTAGGTAAACAAGTCTCGTTCAGCGTAATATAATGTCAGTGGGTCATTCAATGAGGTCAAGGGTCCCCAAGGGTCGAAACAGGTCAACGACAATAATCATTTTGTAGTCATGTTGACTGCGAACTGACATGACAATGACTTAACGCAGTGTCTGTCAAAGAGAATTTAATGCGCAGGCAGGCCACTGCGGGCGAGGGCGCGGGTGGGCGGCCTATTATTGAGTAAACAAACAAACACGAAACAAACAACTTCGCTTTCTTTTCTTTCCTTTGCGCAATGGTTGCGCAATCACGTTATTTATTTTGCGTGAGCAGAGTAGTTCAAATAGCAGATATTAGTAAAAACAGGCCTATATTATAATAACAGTCAAGAAAAGAAGTCGTACAAGTTTAGGCTTTCCAGTTTCAGAATCTGCATTGCAGCAGTGTACAATTGTTAATTCCTATCTTCAGCCAGCGTTTTCCTACTTTTGGTGCTTATTGTTCTCCAAAGACCAAAACTTACCACATAAATCAGTCAAATACAAACTCTGCATGCTATTCGAAGAACAAAACCAAAAGACCAAACCAAACATTCATGCAAAACACTACGATGCGGTATGCATTCAAAAAGAAATTACTGTTGATCGCAGTGGGCGCTATAGCCTTGATGATACTTTTGCACCCCAACATGAACGCGCGCCGCGGCTACGAATACATTGAAAAAGATAGCATCATAGATTATCTACACGAAGAGACTGCGGAAAATTTTAGCAGCAGTGCTGTAATCGATTGTGATTATCGTGATGTAATATATGACGAAACAACTCTATCAATCAGCTTAGTTGACGGCGATTTGGTTGAAGGTCACCGGATAAGGGAAGGTGGAGAGTATTCACCTCAAGATTGCAAATCAAAATTTAGTACTGCAATTATTGTACCCTATCGGTAAGCACATAACCAACTCCATAATGTTGTCCTTGTTGTCATCTAAATTTCAAATTATGAACCTTCTCTTCACATGTATTTCAGGGACAGAGCCGAACAGTTGCGTGGATTTTTAGTGTACATGCACACTTTTTTCCGGCAGCAGAAAATCCACTACCGCATTTTCGTGATTGAGCAAGTCGATTCACGTCCTTTCAACAGAGCCAAACTGCTGAATGTTGGTGCTGTTGCAGCTATCAAAGCAGGATACCCTTGCCTCGTGCTTCATGATGTTGACCTCCTACCACTGCGACCAGCCAATCTATACTCTTGTACTGTACGCCCTCGACACATGTCCTCAAGCATCAACAAGTTTAGGTGTTTAACAAAGAAATGTACTCATAAAGACCATCACAGTAAGCTTGTTTCTTGTACCCAATGTGTATTGCTTTCTTTTTATTTATTTTTAGTTATGCCATTGGTTAAAGACACTATCTGCTTGATCATGTTGCAATTTTAGCCTCATTTCACAATTAAAATGATTGCACACAAATATTTTAAATCTGATACAAATCTTTTGCTTTCATTGTTGGAATCTGTTTCATTGATAATATTACAAAATATGATAATAAAATTTTATGTACAGGTTTGTTCTACCATACTTGAACCTCTTTGGTGGAGTTATAGCAATATTAACAAAGCACTACCAAGTTGTAAATGGAATGAGCAATGAGTTCTATGGATGGGGTGGAGAAGATGATGATTTCTACTTGAGGATTGAAGCCTATAACTTGAAACTGTGCAGATTTGAGCCTGATACCAGTGTATACCATATGTTTAATCACAGGTCAGAGTTGAAAGGGTGAGTTTGGATAAATTATTTAGGTCCTAATCCTACCAGCAGCCGGCTTTGGCTACTCCTGCATGCTAGTTTTTTTCCCATTCCTGTTATTTGTAATTAACTGGATTACCATCCAGGTTACTAAACAAATTTGTTAAAAATTTTCATCCAAATCTGTCCAGTATGGGCATGATTGGGCCACAAACTGAATGAACATTGTAACTTTCTTATTTGTGTTTCCTGTTATTTGCAAATAACTGGATTACCATCCAGGTTACTAAACAAATTTGTTAAAATTTTCATCCAAATCTGTCCAGTATGGGCATGATTGGGCCACAAACTGAATGAACATTGTAACTTTCTTATTTATATTAATAGTAATTTTGTCATATCATAATTATGTTTTTACTAAAATACAAATATATTTGTATACCTTTAAAACAGTATTTTCTTTTTCAGGGAGAGAAAAAATAATCTATTGAGTGATAGTAGAACAAGAATAGCAGCAGATGGATTAAGTTCCCTGAAATATACAGAAGTGGCAACTGTCTTGCATCCACTTTTCACTCATATCATGGTAGACTTGTAGCATATCCTTTTACTGAAAGTGGTTCTTTCATATCACATTTTATATTTTGGCTTCAGAGTTTTAGCACCTGCTACTATTGGAGGTAAAATAGGAAAATTTGTGTTCAAATTACCATTTAAAATGAACAAGTATGTGGTAAAGAAACTCTTTGTTAAGAGCTGAACAAAACTTGACATGACCAAATTAATTATTCCACTAGTCACCTAAAATAATTAAGGTTTCTCTTGTCAATGATCTCAAATAATTTAAAGCTTAGAATTAATTCTTAGATAGATTTCAAAGAGTTTCAAATAAATCTCCACTGAAGTCAGTAGAGCAATAACATGTAATTTACAATCTACATAGTGGTAATGCTTATTCCTGTCCATTTTCAAATTTAATAGTTACTTTTAAAGTAGTAAATGGAAGAAATGCTAACCCTACATAAATGAAATAAGATCGAGATGTTGGTTACCTAAACAATAATTACTAAATGAAAGCAAATGTAATAATTATTGAGATGTACATATCGTAACTTTATGTAGGATAAAATGAAGATTGTCTTAGGATGGTTTAAAGTTAGGTTGGTTTACGGGTCAATTAATGAAAATACATATTTCTTATACACATTGTATTTGGCATAATATTTCACAGCAAATGGTCCCAAACCACACGGAATTTAATAAATAATTTAAATGAAATTTAATGTGACATCTCAGTACAAACTTATAGCATTAACTTCTCAAACATACAATAAAAAGTTTAAATTCTATTTACAACATGAATTACGTATTAATTAAGTGTACAATTTCCAGAGGCTGTGAATCTAACAAGTGATGAACTTCACACAATAATTTATTATGTAGGTAACATGAATTTATTTAGTAATTAATAACTTGCTAAAATACTGAAATAACTGTAAATTTTTGTTTACTTATTCATGTATTAAGTAAGTTAAGTTCTCAATTTCTGAAGTTTAAGTAGTAATAAGGCTTTGAAAATATTCTGTTTAACAGTGCTTAAACTAAAAAATTAGCACCCTTCAAAAATCTATCAAATAAATCAAACATTATGTTTGCACCACACACCAATCACCAAAGCCAAACTTTATAGTTCCTATAGCTTAATTAAAAAAGTAAAAATAAAAGCCACACATAATCTGTAAAGGCCTGCGCATGCGCATGTCTAAGCGATGGCGCTGGCGATCAGCTGAAACGCAGTCATAATTGACAGCGTTTTAGCTAATCGCCATTATCGCCTAGCCTAGATGAAGCCAGGCCCTAACTATCATTGTCTTTAAATAAAGCCTTTCCTAGTTTATCACCAAAACAACTCTTAGTAAAATTAGCAGCCACCTAAATTTCAGGTTTATTCCAATTCCAATATAAAAATTGGAAATTCAATTGAAGTCTCCTAAAATGCATGACAATATTCTTGGTTGAATCAGAAATAAAATCTTTCAACTTAATTTGTGTATTATTTACAGAGAGCTACACTTTATTTCCCTTCACAATGTCTGAGACACAAAGAATAAATAAATGTACAAAAACACAAACATAGGATAGGAATATTACAATGGTCATTATTTTAAACAAAGGTTTCCTTATTATATTACCTAGGTTAGGTACCTACCTACGTAGAGAGGTAGATACCCTAGAGCAGTCCCATAACCTAGATAGACTATGGGTATCTATGGTAGTCCATTTATACTGTGCAAAACATAATACATATATAATAATATAGTGTAGGTTTAAAGCACATTAATATGAAAAGTATTTTTGAAACTACTATATTTACATTATTTATGATTTTAATTGTCTCTATCTAGTATTTCATACTTTTAAAGTTATTTGTCAAACAGTGAAACAATTTAGATAAAAGTATTTACATGATTTTTTATAAATATTAAGGTCTCAACACAAGCATACTTACTAACCCCAGTACAAATGCGAATACCAATTTTAGATTTGATCCAATGTGCACCCATTCTGGCAACTGGGACTTAGTCAATAGCTCTGGCTGGGTAGGTAGAAGCAGTGCAGTAATGCAGCATATGCTTACTGCTACAGCCACTATGTTCACTGGTTGGGGCTCTCTGGAAGTTAAATAAAAATAGCAAAGTATAGGTACTGATATTGAATGAGCAAAACAATTTTTTGTGTGCTTATCGTCACTACTTTTTAGTTCAGCACTATTATGCCTATAGGATTGTAAGCTTAATTATTACTTTCTTACTGTGTACTATGCCAGTGCTCTCAAATGATGAAGGAAAACATTGTGAGGAAACCGGCATGTTGTAGAACCTATGTTTGAAATCACGTCTCAAGTGCATGAAAGGAGTCACTTTGCGGCGCACTTATAATCCTTTCACCACACAATAAGAAGCTTGATTGCACTATAAGAAGATTGGTTGGGACAATGGACAATCTTGACACATTTGAAAGAAGCTTCAAACAAAGACATTTTTCAGTAATAGTGCAGCAAATTATTTACTAAAAGGCTACATTTTTTTTAATATTGCAAGCCATTCCAACTTCTGACTATTTGTTATTCAAACAAAGTCCATTACTCATTAGTTTAATGTACTTAGCAAGTGTTTTTTGTTAGATTATACTGTTCGTAATTATGCCTCATCATACCTAAGTTTTATTGGCAAGTTTTATCATGCGCACTTGATGTGCGGGCAGGTTTTTCCGCATGTAGGCCGCTGGTGGGCCCTTTTTGCGTGACCCTTGACGCGTGTTGCTCGATCTTTTTTAGGTTCTACAACACGCCGGTTTCCTTCACCGTTTTGAGAGTACTGGCATAATGCACATATATTTTTCGACAGAAAAACGCATTGGTACGCAAGTGGATTTGAACCCACAACCTTCGAATCGGAAGGCGGGGCCACTACCACTAGACCACCAGTGCTCTCCATCATACCTGTAATGTGATGTGTGTTGATGATTGCAAGTTATTCTGGAGTGGTCCTCGGTCGGTCTAACTGGTGTAGCCCTTGATACGATTGGATGGAAACTATCTCCATAGCTCTCAGTATTTATACTAGAAGGTTCACCTTCAAGAAGTTTTGTAGGTATGTCTCTTTTACCCAGAGCCTGGAAGAATAAATTAAAATATTTATTTTTTGACTGGCCGCTCAGTTCAGTTTGGTAGTAACCCTGCCTTCTGCGCCATAGGCTGTGGGTTCGCACCCCACGGAGGACAAAAATATTTATGAGGTGAACACAGATGCTAGTTCTCTGTTTGGGGTGTTACGTTTTTACGTATTTTGTTTCCATCGTACAAGCTCTGCTTAGCTTGAGGCTAGATAGTGCTGTGTGACATACTTATCCACAAACTTTATTTTATTTGGCACAAAAACTTGCAAATTCAATAATGTATGAAATCAAGACTAATAGATAGGGTACCTGCTGGGTGTTACTATCATACATAGTAATCCTGAACTTATCAATGGCATCACAATGAGTAACAGATGGTTGAGTGTATCTGACGACAATATCAATACAGCTTTGCGGAGCTATAACGCCTTCAGGGTCGATCACTGTGAACTTGTTTGGAGATGTACACAACACTAAAATGAGAAGTTTATTAGTTAAAGAGTGTGATCTAAATTCCTTGAGAGAGCAGAATATTTCGAAACCATCACGAATCACACCCTTTTTACCTTTAAAATTCACAGAGAAATCATAGGGATTGTACACGGTTAACAACTGTTTATGAGTATGTCTAGCGTTCAAGTAGAATTCTAATGATACAGGAAAAACGAAAACGGGGAAATTTTTCATAATTATTTAACAGCGTTTGCAAAATAACACAAAAGAAAACAACAACAATTTACCACTCGCACTTCGACAGCTGTTTCATTTTGTTTTGATTGATCATAGACAAGCACTCTACACTATGTGACAGTTTGCTTCCACTCACCAACCAATGTCAATGGTCAAATGATAGTCGAGCAAAAGTTATTTTATTCGATTTCAATGCCATCTAGCGGTGAGTAGTAACAATGTGGAATTAAAACATAAACATAGCTAAGAAACTCCTTACTGCGCTGTTTATGGAACCAACATTATGGTTTTCAAAATATTCATTTTTTTGGGGGTTTTCCAAAGAGGTAAAAAGTAAGCAAGGAGTCTCCAGTGTTTTCCGTAATGGTCTGCGCACATATATTGCCATCACCTAAATGTTCGCATGCCTTTAGAAATTTCTTCGGGGCTATCCCGACATATAACCATTTTTTATCCTTTACTTTTTGCAAAGTACCCAATAAAGAAAACATTGATGTATTGTCTAATGACAAAAAAGCTGTGAACGTTGTCTAATATAAAGACACTCTACAGCATGTTTAATATCAGCATTGCACCCGTGCGAAGCCGGGGCGGGTCGCTAGTAGACAAATAAAATATTCTTAGGTAGGTAGGTACAGTTGGTACTTTATTTTGTTAATAATTATTTTTACAAAAGTTTTTAATTAGAATTATGAATGATCCAACTTGCCATTTACTGAATAAAGTTATAGTAGTTGTTTATTAATTTTATAGTGTTTACTACACTTAAGGAAATCACAAAGATTTTTATAATGTCCCAAAAGTTAAGAGCCGAGCGGGATTTGAACCCGCGACCTTCCCCTCTTCCCGGTTCAAATCCCGCTCGGCTCTTAACTTTTGGGACATTATAAAAATCGTTATAGTAGTTTTTCCATCCTGAATACTTTCAGAGACAAAATTGTACCTACTTATATTTTAGGACTGTATGGTCTGTACATTTATCAGTCAAGTCACTTGGAGGAACTTTTAAACAATTTAATGATACGTCTAAAATTTGAAAACAAACTTACAAACTAAGCAATAAATATGGTGATGGAAAAGTAAACACGAACCAACTACGAAAAGATTTAAGAACTGTGTAAATGTTAATCGCATTTTTTTGTTAAGAAAATACATCTCTTATTCGTTACAATCTCATGGGATAACCAGTTGTGTAGTTAGCGATTTAGTTTGAATGTCTTTAGCTTGGCATTTAATTCGCCCGCAGGCAGGCCCCTATTTAATGAAGCTGACAATTCGACATAATAATATATGTCAAAAAGCGATAAAATTGTGGAATTGTCGCGCTTTTGTGACATATTTGTCACTTTTATCAATAGCCTAGGGCGACAATTCCACAAACTTGTCGCTTTGTGACATATATGTCGAATTGTCAGCTTTAAACATCTTCCCTCCCTGGCCCTGGCGGATGGACCCCGAGTATTGGCGAAGTTTGTCAATCTTTGCCGAAATGGTGACGCTGACGAGTTCAAAGGTTTTTTTCCCAAGAAGATATTAAATAAATATTTGTTTTTGGCAAGTATTCCAATGGTTATTGGTAAGGGTATAGCATAGCTACGGCCGGATCTTCAGTCTCGAATGTGATGAGAACGTCTTTAAATTTGTCTAATAGCTGCATGAGTTGCGATCTACTGACGTTCTCCATGAACATTATTTCTTCTAAATGCTGCTCTCCACGTAAGTAACCTGAGGACATACAATTAAACTATAAACAATAGGTACACAAGGATACGCATCAAACTATACACTGCTAGCTCTTATGTCCTTGCAGTAGGCGTCATTTTTCTTTGCTTTTAAGTAACTTGAGCTATATCCTACTGTACCTACCCATACGCCATGTTAAAATAAACCGTTTCAAATCTTGACACGAATCTGATTTTAGTACGAAACACGCCAAACGCACACACACGCGCGACACATGATATATATATATAAATAAATATTTTAGACAATCTACACAACACGATCTAGCCCCAAATTAGGCAGTGCTCGTACTATGGGAACCCAAATATTTATTCTCGGTGGGGATCGAACTCTGCGCCTATGGCGCAGAAGGCAGTGCTACTACCGACTGAGCTGAGAGGTCAGTCGATAGTAATAGTGTGTGTATGTCTGCACATTATGTAGTTAGAATACGGCTTTTGTATGGGATTTGTCAAAGCCTTCTGCTTTTGCATACACTCGACCAGTTGATGCTACTACCGACTGAGTTAGGACTGTCTAGCTAGGCTGTATTGTTAATACCTTTCTTGTGCAGCTGTGCAAGTAGTAACAAATCATCCGGGTTGGAGGCGGCAGGGATGCCCGCTAATACAGCGCGTTCGTCGCTTGTAAAGGTATCGAGTAGCGCCTCTGTTGTAGGCGGATCGGGTGGCACGCGACACGAATCTACCACGTCACAGCTGGCTGGCATGTTCCATACTGTCGGCGGTTGAAAGCTGGGGGCATAAATGCTAGTATACCATTTGCTATGGATATGGTCATAAGAAAAAAGATCAAATCACAAGATGCTACTAGAAAATTCTACATCTAAAATTGAAATGGGCAGGAGCCTAATTCTCGGCTCATATCGGATCATTTTGCAATTTTATTTTATTGCTTTTTTTCGAAGAGAGAATGGATGATTTTCTTGAGTAATCATCGACGACCTCATCGTAGAAGCCTCGACAGCTACGATATACGAAAAACGTAGAAAAAGTGCGGGGTTGTGCAATGCCAATGTGTATTTATGGGATATTGAAAATCGCGGTCGGCCCGAGAATTAGGCTCCTGGACATGTGCAACGAATGGCAGAAGACAGGTGGTCCAAAACGGTAACGAATTGGCACCCCCTTGATAAAAAGCGTAGACCAGGCAGACCCCGGAAACGATGGAGTGACGACATCGTCAAAATAGCATGCTGCATTTGGAGGAGAAGCTAGAGACAGAACGAGATGGAAGCAAATGGCTTTTACCGTTATTTACACATTAAATAATATTTCTATAGTTAAAGTAAAAAGGAATGAAAATTATAAGTTATTAATATAAGAAAGTAAATTAGTTAGAAATAAGGAAAATAAAGCTTTTTATCTTATGGAGCACAGGTGGTCTTTTGATAAGGTCGTGGGTTTAAATACAGTCGTGCACAAGGTTTTATGTTTTAAAATCTGTGAACTATGCTCAAATCACTGAAGGAAATTTCCGCCACACTACACAAATTCTCTCATCACACTGGTTCAAAAGAAATGACATGAAGTAGGGTGCCATTCGCTTGTCAATTTTCTTATAAAAAAAAATATTTTCTCCAACTGCACTATAAGTTGCGTTTTCCATAATTACTGCAGTTATAAAGAACTTACCTCATTTCACTCTGTAATTTCAAATTTAGCGATATTCCATTCTTTTTCTCGTTTCCATTCACTATTCCATTAGCCTTTATCCGCGGCGACACATCGTGATCACTTTCGAACTTATCATCATCACTACTTGTATCCCTATTCGAGGAATTCTCACATTCCTTCAACGACAAATCAGACAGCCTAGACGGCAAGCTTTTTACTTTAATACTATCCTTCTCCGATTCATTATGTTCCGTCCCATTTTCACTAACATTGTTGATATTGTTGGATATCCCACTGTCTACAGAGTTCGCATGTAGTTTTTTCTTATCACATTTTTCATAGTCATTATGGCTGTTTGTAGTTTTGACTATACTGTCGACGACGTCGACGCCGTCATCAAAAGAATGGTTTGCGGAGTCATCTTCATGAAAGTTGTCGTATTTCGTGTAGTCACTGTCGATGACTATAGGTTTTGTGTGCGAAAAGTCTGTTTGATTAAGGTTGTTTTCAGTTGGGTAACCTTCTTCGTAGTCGTGGAAGATGTTGGTTATTTCCCGCGGTTCAACTGGCTCAGGTACGTTCAGGCCGTTGTTGTAGAGTGATGAGAATGAGACATTGCACGATTGATTATAGATGTCTACGTGCTTTTCGCAATAGTATTCTTTGCCATCTGCAAATATTAAAATTTATGTTATTAAAAATTTTGATGAAATTCATATAGGAATAATCTGAGAGTATACTTATCACATACCAAAAGTATTTTGCAAATTCTTAAACTTCTACTCCACTAATTACTACTCTACTACCAATTAAGAACCAAGAAATGGAACAACTGTACCCGAAGTCGGAGTTTTGCTACCACATTTCGTCTACCAAATGTTGTTTTCGTGTGAGCACGTGACTCTCTCTTTTGTATGGAAAATAAAGACAACAACTCGTTTCGATCGTTTCTACGTAACGTATTTTTGCTGTCTCATCTTTTCTCCATAAAATAGAGAGACAAATAGTCGAAACGAAAATTTCGTCTACGAAATGTTGTAAAGAATGAAGGGAGCACTGGTGGTCTAGCGGCCCCGCCTTCCGATCCGAAGGTCGTGGGTTCAAATCCAGTCGTGTACCAAAGAGTTTTTCTGTCGAAAAATTTATGTGCCAGTCACAAAACGGTGAAGGAAAACATCGTTAGGAAACCGGCGTGTCGTAGAACCTAAAAAAGTTCGAGCAACACGTGTCAAGGGTCACGCAAAAAGGGCCCGCCAACGGCCTACTTGCGGAAAAACCAGCCCGCACATCAAGTGTAGACTGCACTTGATGTGCGGGCTGGTTTTTCCGCAACTAGGTAAATTTTTATCATCTACGAAAAGATGATATAAATTTGCCGAAATGTTGTAGATTACCTGGCGCGCGGCCCCAATGCGGCGAGTTGAACTGCACGTATGTGTGCAGTTGCAGCAACAGCCGACGTTGCAGCAGCCATGCGACACAGCGCGCCAGCCGGCCGCCGCCGCCGCCGCCGAACGCGCCGCGAGCCACGTACCACAGCGGCGCGGGAAGGGAGAACTCACTCAACATCTGAAATTAGGCATCTTAGTTGCTCAATCAATTAGGTTGTGAAGGTATGCCTTTGAAAGTGTCTTGTATCAAAAATGTGGACTAATAAATTATAGTTTAAAAAACTATAAAATCACGCTTTTATAACTAATTGAACTAGAAAGTTAATAATAAAACTGTAATTATCAATTGAAAAATTTATATTATTGTACAAAAAAGCGTGGGGTACTTTTTATAATAACTTCAGATATAATAAACTATTGATAAAATATTTACAACAATCAAAATCAAGCCCCCCAAATACTTCACCTGCAACAAACACAGTCCGGGAAACTCCTTAGAGAACTCTTCGACCAGCGGCGAGTGTATATGCACGTTCGCAACGGGTGCAACTACGTACACGTTGCCTTCGCACAGAGGGAATATCACAGTAGCCTTCGCCCAGTAAACCAAGTGCCCCGTCAATTGGGATACCTGGAACACGTGTTAGAAAATAACATAAAATTGTTATTCACTCGTCTTCTTCTGGTCTGTCACTAAACTCTCAAACCAGTGAGTAAAAGGCCATGTTTTCGAAATTTTGGTTCTACGACATGTCGGTTTCCTCAAGATGTTTTCTTTCACCATTTGTGTACTGGCATATAGCACATACATTTTTGCCTATAAATACTCAAAGGCCGGATTTGAATTGAACCCACGACTTGGGGAACAGAAGGCGAGTCCAGTTCCACGAGACCACCAGTGCTAAATTAGTGATAACCCACGCGACTTCGTTCGCAAGTAGCTATTTTCATTTTCGATCCAGAAATAAGTTTTATTTTTTTAGGGTAATACCTGCTTCAGTGTGAGATCAGCTTCGATCGCGAGAGTTTGCAGACTCTTGAGTGGACTGTACAGTTTAATCAGTCTCAGCAGCGCTGAGCTACCGTCCAGCGGTATAGAAGCCAGAAGTTCATTCGGATTCACCTGGAATTACAATAATTTGACTCCTATTAATACACCAACCATCATCCATAGGCTACGGTAACCGCGTTTAAATGTGGAACACGCAAAGGTTTATGTAGAAGCGCATGAAACGGAACTACCGCGCATGCGTGCAAAAACGTCTGTTCTGTAAATTTGACAGCTATATCGACGTACGTTTGTTTCAAGGAGTGAAAACTGCGCAGCACGGAGTTTCCGAAATCTAAGGTTTGTAATATAAGGAGAATGGCAGATCTGTCAGTCGGTAGCCTGCATGCATGGTTGCTCTATGTAGCAAGCGATGGTGATTCAAACTTAAGTAAACGGCACCTTTCCTCTTCATCAGTAACAGCAGTACATACGCTTGTTTGCGTAAATCAACAAACAATAGTAATTACTAAAAGTACCAAATAATAGTAGACTCATATATTACCAGAAGTAGAATACCGTGATAAGGCCTCAGCTTCCCCAGGCACTTGTCTATGGTCTCGGGCTCGATGATGAGACCGCGGTTGTGGATCTGATGCGCTTTGTGCGGCAAGCAGAACGAGAGTAGCACCCAATTGTTTATCCGAACTTGGACTATACCTGGAAGACATAAGTAGGTACATTGAGAGCACTAGTGGTCTAGAGGTAGTGGCCCCGCCTTCCGGTTGTGGGTGGAAATCCGGTCGTGCACCAAGAAGTTTTCTATCCAAAAGTGTATGTGCATTATACAACATGTCCCAAAATTCAACGATAAGCCGGCACCAGAGGATGGACCTACTAATGACTACTCGAGAAAAAAAAAGAAAAAAAAAATACCTCTACTTTTTTTTAAATAACTTAAAAAAAATGGAAATTCTTCGAAAATGTATACCCCTTATGACACTTTTAACTACCATGACCACAATTTTTCAAATATTTCAGTTTTTTTGTTTGTATCGGCAACCTAAGTAGTACTACTATTCACCATTATCTTTGAAAATTACAGAATTTTCGTAGTTTTATACAAAAAAACAACCAAAAAAAATTATTTCCCTAAAATTTTGAAAGGTTTTAACGTTCAGTAAACTTTAACTCATCGTAGTGTAAAAAAAAAATATGAACACTACTATGGCAAGTTTTTAAAAAAATTAGCGCAACTATTACCGTCTAAGCAAAATACTTTCGAGTGATACCAAGATAAAACTGGGCACTCTCAAGAAGCCAGACGGTTCTTACACGACAACAGATAAAGAACAATTCGAGCTTCTGCTGCAAACACACTTTCCGGACTGCAACCTTAACGGGAACGCAAGCTGGGCAGCAGATCATGAGGGCCACATCCCCAAAAAAGGAGACTGGGAACTAGCCGACGCCATCGTTACAAACGAGGCACTGTCGTGGGCCATTAGAACCTTTGAACCCTTTAAAGCAGCCGGCACGGATGGCATCTTCCCGGCTCTTTTACAATGGAATCTCACAAAAATTGAGGCAACACTCGCCGCTATTTTCAGAGGTTGCATTGCCTGGAAATACATCCCTCACGCATGGAGGGAAGTCAGAGTAGTTTTTCTACCCAAGCCAGGGAAGTCTGACTACACCCAGCCCAAATCGTTCCGGCCCATAAGTCTAAGCTCTTTTCTTCTAAAGACCTTGGAAAGGCTCTGCGACAGACACATACGCAGCGGACCGCTACTAAAGAACCCGATAAACAACAATCAACATGCCTATCAGTCGGGCAAATCGACGGAAACAGCCCTTCACAATGTAGTGCACAAAATCGAAAGCGCGCTAGACTGCAAGCAATCGTGTCTGATAGCATTCATTGACATCGAAGGCGCCTTTGACAAAACAACTTTCCCGAGCATCGAAAGAGGCCTGAGGAATCAAGGTGTGGAAGAAAATCTAAGCGAATGGATCAACAAGATGCTATCAAACAGAGCAGCCCTTATAGAACACTCAGAGGTCACAAGATGCCTAGTCACTAAAGGCTGCCCACAAGGAGGAGTCCTGTCCCCTCTGCTGTGGGTACTTGTAGCCAACGAGCTACTAGACTCCCTTAACAAGGACGGGCTACAAACCATTGGCTATGCTGATGATATCGCAATTATGATCTCGGGACTTTTCGAATCGACCCTATGCGAAAAAATGCAGAAAGCACTCCGGATTGTGGAGTCGTGGTGCCACACTCACAGCTTAACTGTAAATCCCAGCAAGACAGAACTTGTACTCTTCACCCGCAAGCTGAAGTTGCCAAATCTGAATCTACCTTCCCTTTTTGGAACCAAACTGGCTCTCAGCAAAGAGGTCAAATATCTCGGAATATGGCTAGATAGTAAGCTCTTATGGGGTAAACAACTAGAACACGTCACGACAAAAGCCACAAACGTGCTATGGCAGTGCAGACGCGCCGTTGGCAAGGATTGGGGGCTAAAACCAAAGCTTTGTCTCTGGATGTACACGGTAATGGTACGACCGGTACTAACCTACGGTGCCGTGGTATGGTGGCCCAGAACAAACTTAGTCACCACAATCAGTAAGCTGCAGCAGGTACAAAGGCTCGCGTGCTCCCTGATTAGCGGTTGTTCAAAATCCACACCGTCTGCAGGGCTGGATATAATACTAGGACTAACGCCACTCCATCTCCACATACAGCAGGAAGCGATGGCGGCGGCGTTAAGGATAAGATCCACGAACCAGTGGAAAAGTAGTGGCAAACCAACAAACCACTCAAGAATTCTGGACAAGGCCATACAAGCCATCCCGGAAGCCATGAAGGGCACCGACCGAATAGCCACAACATACCTAACTGACAAAAAGTACCAGATAGACAGCCAAGAAGGAACGGAAGATCCTATCTCGGCCTCCGACATCCTTCACGTCTACACTGATGGTTCTAAACAAAAAGTAGGAGCAGGCTGTGGTTTCTACTGCCCCGAAACAGGGCTATCACGCGTGCAACCCCTTAGCAAGGCAACAACTGCGTTCCAGGCAGAAACCCTCGGGCTCTTCCTGGCCGCTGCAGAGATGCTCTCATACTTAGAGTCTAAAACGAGCGCGGATACAGCAATCGCAAGGACACTACTAATCTTCACAACAGACAGCGCAGCACTCATTAACGCACTGGGCAGATCTGACACAAGATCAGAATCAGTCGCACAATGCCACACTGCGCTTCAAGAACTAGCAAAAATACATACAGTCAAAATAAAATGGACAAAGAGTCACGGCTCGTGTTCAGGAAACAATGAAGCCGACTCCCTAGCAAGAGCGGGTGCGAAACAGACACCTACCACGAACGACCTAGGTCTCTGCAAGCCCCCATCGGCAGAAATAAGAAATAGACTGAAGATGCACTCCCAGAAGGAGCACCAAAAGCAATGGGAACGCAGATCAGACTGCAAACACACAAAAACGATGCTTCCAGTGATGGACAAGCACATCACAACTAACCTACTTAGGATGAAAAGGGAAGATCTAAAATTGATGGTAGGAATCATTACGGGCCATTGTGACCTAAACTACCACTTACTGAAGACTGGAGCAACAGATAGCGACTCATGTCGCGGCTGCCTGCAGGAAAAAGAAACTGTGGAGCATGTAGTACTGCACTGCCCCGCAACGGAAGAAGCGAGGTGCAAGACAGGGCTCAGGGAACTGATTGAGTCTTGTCCTTCCACATCCACGTCTGAGTCACCATTGGGTCATCTTGAACATTGCTGCCACCAACCCAAAGTCCTTCTCCGCTATTTTAAGGAGTTGGGCTGGCTGGGGTAAGGGTTAGCAGGGGGACAATGCACAATACACCCCATCGCGGGACGTCAGTGCAGATCTTATTCCCCCAACACAATTAGAATTAGAATTAGAATTAGCGCAACTAACCTAGATTTTAAAATGGTATAATACTTTAGGAAAACTAGCCACAAAAAAAAAATAATGACACTTTTTCTAATCAAGAACCAAATTTCATAAGTTGTTGTTAATAGTAATCACTTACTATGTGCCCAAAATAGATTTTTGTTCTTGGAAAATGTTTAAAAAAAGTAGAGGTATTTTTTTTTTTCTTTTTTTTTCTCGAATAGTCATTCGTAGGTCCATCCTCTGGTGCCGGCTTATCGTTGAATTTTGGGACACCCTGTATATGTTGTAGAACATTAAAAAAAAGTTTGAAAACTTGTGTCAAGTGCCTAAAAGGAGCCCTTAGAGGCGCATTTAAAATCCTTTCACCACAGTGTTCCGAATTAAATGTGTAAGGTCAATTACTAACCAGTGCTGCTCAGTTCTTCAAAGACAGCCTTCATAGCCCGCGCTAGTGAGCTCCGCTGCAGTATCAGATGGAAAGCGGACTTGGGCTCTTCTGCGTAGGCTGTAGAACTGACGGAATGCCGCAGATTATCGTCGTCTTCGTCGTTATCGCCGTTCATCTCGCTGTCTAAAGAGGATACTTCGTCGTGTGCAGTCAGCTGAAACGGGACCATAGCAGTAGTAGAGCAATTTTTTTTTTATAATGTCCCAAAAGTTAAGAGCCGAGCGGGATTTGAGCCGGCGACCTTCCCCTTGGTACGGGGCTGCGCTGACCGCTGCGTCATCGTCATCGGATCGTAATCACACTCGACAAATAACCACGGTCGCGTTAGTGCCGAACAGTCCTTAGGAGTTATTCGTCGAGTGTAATAAGGATCCGATGGCGCAGCGGTCAGCGCAGTCCCGTACCAAGGGGAAGGGTTCAATTCCCGCTCGGCTCTTAACTTTTGGGGCATTATAAAAATCTTTGTGATTTCCTAACCCCCGAATACTGAAACGCAACTCAGATTTAAGCACGTCTCAAGCGACGAATATTTGACAGTTTTCAATGAAAATCTGTCAAAAATTCGTCGCTTGAGACGTGCTTAAATCTGAGTTGCGTTTCAGTATTCGGGGGTAAGTGTAGTAAACACTATCAAAACAATAAAGAGTAGTAGAGCTATTTCGTCCGCGGAAGTAAAACGACCATGCCCATTTCTACCGTCAAACAACGTTGCTGTGTTTCACTTTGAAGAGCGTGGGTGTCGGTGATATTACTGATACGTTAGGCTTGACATGCCTTTTGTTGACGGACGCAGGATAGTGTATCGTGCGGTACGTTCTAAGTGCGTGACCTTCGAGGCAATGCTTTGTTAAAGGCGATGGTTACCTCTTAACATCAGGTGGGCCACATACATCTCCATCAGCTAGTTGTATTAAAACTATCTGTCACACTCACAGCCACTTTTTTTTCCAACCAGCCAGTTTTTTTGTGGGACTTAAATAAATATAAACACAAAGATTCTGATTTTATCTATACTTCTATACTATTATTATAAAGAGGAAAGATTTGTACCTATTTTTGTATGTTTGTAATGAATAGACTCAAAAAGTACTGGGCCGATTTAAAAAATTCTTTCACCAATAGACACTACATTCTTCCAATTTGACATAGGCTACATTTCATTTTGAAAAAAATTAGGGATCCTTGGTAAAATTTGAACAATGTAACCGAAGGTGTAGAAAAATGAGTCTTAAAATGTCTTTCGTCGAATGCGCTGCCGAAACTAATAGCGATAGAACAAAATAATGTACAACAATATTGTCTACCCCGGGACGGGCTGCTAGTTTACAATATAGTTTGAATGAATTATTATTTGAACTTTATCTATTTTTGATAGCACATTCAATGATATAACATGCCTAATTATTTGTTGTTATTGTAGTTGTAGAATATAGAACTTAACCCACATTTTCAATGACACTGATTAGTCATGTTTTGGCTCATTGAAAATGTGTATATATTATACAGTAGTTAGTCTATTTCGATCCTAGAACCATGTTCTATCCTAGGCACTATGTTATAAGCAGTGAGAGTGAGCAGGAAAGAAAACATTCAAATCATTTCCTAAATATAACTAGGTGCCTATATTATATTATTACTTATTATAATTTATATTAAAAACAATATTTACCATAATCTTCATTTCCTCATTCAAGTAAGAGATCCTTTTTTCCTCATGCCGGAGAGCAATTCCCAGTCTTTTGCTTAGATCATAGTAGCATTTTACTGTAAGCACAAAAATGGTGTTATTCTGATGTATAAATTATATTATTGTACAGTTTCATTAAAAACCATTCAGTAGTTTTTATGTGAAAGAGTAACAAACATCCATCCATACTTACAAACTTTTGCATATAAATGCAAATATATATATTATAATATAGGATTGGGGTCAGTTCGTAGACTTTTAGCCAACCAAATACTTACCAATAGAGTGACTTGCAGAAGCCTGCAGTGCAAACACAATGTTGGTAACAATGCTTGCAGCAGTATCATCCTTGTTTGTTCGGTACGGAAGCAGGGTTGGATGGCCAACAAATCTAACATCATTGACTTTCAGCTCAAACTTCCTGTTGCACAATTCTGCTTTTACAGCGAAGAGAGTAGATAGCATTTCATCTGTGAAGCCACTTAGTTGACCTGCAATTATACCAACGGCACATAATCATAGGAGATAGACTTTGTGGAGTACTAACCTGGGCGAGCCCATCATGAAGAACTGAACTACTACTATCTAAGATTATTTTGAATTTATTAAGAGAAACTAAGAAAGAGATACACCAATTATTAAGTCTAGCAATCAGTTAGTCTTTGTTTTATTATTATTACAAAGGAATACATTAATGACTCAATATACTGACCTTTAGAAATATTTGAAGTCTGCGACTGGGGATTTTGTAAGAGGTCCTCGGTTGAGGTGATAGCATATGGGTTGTGGCGACCACATTTCTTCTGTTTACTTTCATCTTTGTTTTCAGTTGTGTATGGATATCTGAACAGTAACCTGTCGCCTTTACTGTCAGATTTAACAAAGAATATGTTTAAAGGATTCACTTCCATGATTTTTAGTACGTCAGTAGACTTGGCTAGTAAACAAAGTTTCAAGTAAACAAGTTTAGCCAGTAACAGGGATCCACAGAAGTAACTTTTCTATTCATATTGTATTGCACGAAACGAACTTACACTAGTGGTTGACCACTGAGCACATCAACACATCAACAGTCTGAACTTGAAAAACACCTAAAACTGTAACACGATACGAACTACGAAAGTACGAAGGCTGGTTGGGAATGGAAGTGGTAATTTTCTTGTTTTCTTGGAATTTTCAGTGTTACCAGCGGCAGATATTCAAATAAACTAGGTAGGAGACAGCTCAAAAAATACATGTAGCATGTAGTACACGAAAAAAAATAACATTATCATAAATTTTCTGGGAAATGACGCAATACTTTAATAAGGCACTTTATAACACAAAAACTATGGCACTTTATTGCACAAAAACTAAGGCCCGTATTCTGAATAGTGCTTGAGTCTGAGTCGAACCTCAAGCATCGATTTTATGACAGTTCTCCTGAAAAGTGTCAAAACTCTGTGCTTTAGGCTCGACTCAGACTCAAGCACTGTTTCGGAGTAGTGCCCTAAACGTTCTTGATTATGTTCCATTTCACGATATTTTTTGATTACTGAAAAATAGTTTTAAAGTTAATACGAACTGGTTTGCACAAAAAAACAAAGTGTAGGTAACATGAGAGGGTTGTATGACTCAAAAGTTACTTAAAATCTGGCAGCACTGGGAATTTTTGAGTCCATTTACGTCAGGGTCCGGGAGCCGGTCCGCAAAACGCAGGGGGGAGGAGGGTGACAATACTCGAGAACTAACTGGTCCGGAGAAACCGTGTCCGTATTAGTTTACATAGCGAATAGTGAGAGCTCGATACAATAAAATTTTCGTCCACAGGTAATGCCGAATTGCCGATGGCAAAACGCAACGATAGCGCGTGCTAATCTACTAGTGGCGACATCTAGTTCTGTTTTGAGTAAACCTACGTTACATTCTCCCCCTATGTTCATGATGGCGTCCCGACGAGTAGAACATAAAAAACGCCTAATGGTTCTTCTTCTTCTGTCTGCCTCATTTCTTCGGGTCAGTGGTCGCCATTGGAGCTATCTCCAGTTGGATAGCACTCAGTCCAATGTGATCACTGGTACATCCAGGTAGTGTAACTCTGAATTTCGCGCAGGTGTCCAGGCAAGCGTTGCCTACTATATCAATGATACAAATTCCAATGGCAGGTCTCGGCTGAGCATCCGTGCTGATATTGAGTGCGCAGAAATCTATCTTTGCCTCTTTATCTTTAGCTTCTCTATCTGCTGTGCATGTCATGCACTTATTTTCTATGACTTCTGGGGCACTGCAGCCGTAGCAAGAGAAGGTAGGTTGTGATGGAGAAGGATCCTCTGTAGTTGCGACATCAGCAGTAGTAACCTCTTCCAGTATGCTAATGTCATCCTTCAGCAATTCCTTAGCTACCGCTTTCTCCCTTGCCAACTGTTCCGCTCCTCTTGCAGCAGTCAGCAGTTCATCTAAGGTTTGAACCTTTTCGCGTGGTACCCGTTTTCGAATGTTTACTTGCAGCTGTCCGTAAATCATGTCCAGCTGTTGCTGTTCGGTGTGTGCTGGTGTCGGTAGTTGCGCGAGGAGCGCCCGATTTTCCGCCACGAACACCTCAGTCAGCGTGTCAGCCGGTTGACTTTTCGCAAACAGCTCTTGGTAAATCAGGTAAGCTGGTTTTTTCGGTGCGAAAGCGTGGCGCAGACGAGCTTCGAACTCAGCCCAAGTTTCGATGCCGCTCTTCACACTTTGCCACCAGGTGCTAGCTTCACCTTTCAAAATTAACGGTAGGCAAATTATTGCATCCGTATCTTTTATGTTGTGGATCTTCTTAAATATTGAAGCCGCCGCCAGGAATTCTTCCACCTGAGCGGTGTTCCTTGCTCCGCCGAAGCTTGTCGCTAAGTCAGAAAATGACTTTCTTGAACCGCTTCCGCCAGCCATCGTTGTTCCTCTTGCCGCCATTGCCGAAACTGCCTGCATCGCAGCTGTAGTGATTGATGCCACTAGCTCCTGCAGTTGCTCCGGTGATATGTACACGTTGGTCGACATCATTTTCACGTGCTTCTTCGCCGTCACTTTTGATGATGATGACGATTTTATAACCCGCCGAGGCCTCGTCCTAAGTGTAGGTCCGTGTGGAGTCCCAGCACCGGAGGTGTCCTGGGACATGAACCCACGGCCGTACGTTGAGCGCCAATTGTAAGGGAGGTGTCCGGCGGGAAATAGAAACGCGCGTTATTTTGACGTCGGTCGTTTACTGTAAATAAACCAGAGGGGGGCAAAGGTACGCGGTTACAAAGTTGTCCCGATGATTGGACAGTGAAGTGTCACGTCTCCACTCTTACGTCAGGGTCCGGGAGCCGGTCTGCAAAACGCAGGGGGGAGGAGGGTGACAATACTCGAGAACTAACTGGTCCGGAGAAACCGTGTCCGTATTAGTTTCGCTATGTGAGAGAGCTCGATACAATAAAATTTTCGTCCACAGGTCATGCCGATGGCAAAACGCAACGATAGCGCGTGCTAATCTACTAGTGGCGACATCTAGTTCTGTTTTGAGTAAACCTACGTTACATGTGTAATTTTCTGGCATAAAATAAATAATTTGATTGATTGATTGATTGAAAATATGTGTACCTACCTACATATTATGCAGGTATGATATATAAAAATAAACTATCTTAGTTGTGAATTTTAACTGGGTAGGGATGTACAAAATTGTCACGTGATACTATTGTACAGCATGTCAGTTGGATGCCATTAGGGCCCGTGCACACTGAGGCAATTCAACTATTTCTTATTTTTTGTAGGCAATGGATACTGCTCCTTGAGAGAATAGCCCCTTATGTAAAAAACATTTTCTGCCTTTATATGTTCTAACATAACCTAATCTATCTATGTCGGATCCGCCCTATAAAGTTTCAAAGACAAGCACAAGTATCCGCTGCCAGAACAAAACAGCAAGAATCAATACTGAATTGCTACACTGTGCACGAGGCTTAACTGGCATCGTAATAACGGGGCGTACAATAACAACACGTGACGATATTGTACAGTGGCAAACACACGGTTTAAAGCTGCAGTTTCCTACCAAGGTGACCTTCGCAGAACGCTTTTGGCTACATTGGTTTGAAACCAACGCCGAACTTCCGAGCGCGTCTTTCGACCAAGGGCGTTTAGAGGTCATGCGAAATTTGGTTTAAAACTGCCGGCTACATGGTTTCAAGCCACAGTTTCTACAAAGGTCACCTTGGTAGGAACTGCGGCTTTAAACCATGTATTCGGCCTTTACAGCGTGTTATTTCGTGACCTTTTATTGTATGCCCCGTTAATTCAAACCCTGGCATCGTAATAACGGTATGAACATTAACCTGCTGTACATTATCCTGCTGTACAATAACAGGTCGTACATTTATGCCTCCCGATCTCCCGAAAAAAGCGAAAAGAAAAAAAAACAAACGTCAAAATAAAAATCGAAGAATCCGATCTTGTGAGCAAAATATAACTGAAAAATGTCTGGCAAAGCTGAAAACCACGTTAAAGTGAACCCTGAAAAAGTTTCCTTAGATACTGATCAAGGTATCATTGAGAGCGAGGAGAGAAAATGGGGCTTACCGTTGAAAGAAGTGTACAAATACGGATTAGCTTTTTACAAAGGTAGGTTTTTTGTGTTTCATGTTTATTCTCTTTACCTCAAGCTTGAGAACCTAACTACTGATTGTACTAGCCCAAAGGAAAATACAAGGCACCAATATCTGAAGATAATGAACAAGCTGGAACCTATACTTGGAGACACTAAACATCATACTTTTTTGTCGACAGAAAAAGAAGGCAAAGCTATCCACTTGAGCTATGAAGATAGGTTGAAATTGGTAGCATACACGCAACAGATTGCCCATGGACCTCTTGATGTGAATTCTGCTCCTCCACTAGGAGTTTTGGATGTGATTGGCCGAGGCAGGAGAGCAGCATGGCAGTCTTTGGGCCAAATGTCTCAGATACAAGCTATGGCTGGATTTGTTCACACACTAGATAGGTAAAAAACAGTTTATCAAAAACATTTTTACTTTAATTGGCTGTTATTGTACTAAAAACAATGAAATCCGCTTTTATCCTTCCAATTTGTATTTTATTACTTTTACGCTAGCACCTACTGCAGTCACTACAAAAAAAATTATCAGTCTTAATACAATAATCACCCTAGTTTTATGCATGCAACTTACCTCATGGTTACTAACTTCTAGAAAATTCGCTAGAATAATTAAGTCATCCTATTCCAGGCTGTGTCTGCTATTCCGCCCGTATCTAGAGGCTATATTAAAAAACTATGAATCCAAGAAGCAACAGCAGTAAGTTGAATATTTTTATCATTGATTAATAGAGAGATTATTATGAGTCTGATATTGAAGTACCTAGAGGTAGTGATAACAGATTTTCATTGATACTATTTAGGCTTTTGATCTCAATTTATCTCACAAGTTTTCTGAAAAACCTGTTTTATTCAGAAAAAACTTAACTTCAAGTTTTTTAATAATTATTATTATTGATGTGGAGCATTATTTGGAATTGTAGGGTGAAGAAGGAAGAAGAAGAAAGGTCACACTTGGAATTACAAAACAGAATAATTGAAGAGAAACAGAAACAACACAGCAACAAAATGTCAGAGGAACAACAAGTGTAAGTGTTTTTACAAAACATTGACTTACTTAGTTACTCCACAATAAAATGTAAAAAAACCTAACTTGTAATGATTTCACAAATATAAACTAGGATTACAGGAAATGCAAGTTTGATTTCCCTATTCACCTTTGTGATCATATTTCGAATCCATTTTGTTCATGTTTTTCACCATCCACATGCAGAATTATCATGCGCGATCTCTAATACAGTCTACTGACATAAGTACACTTTTAATCAAATAAATTATTCTGATTTTACTAAATAGTATTCCTTAACACTATTAGCCCATCCACATAATATGTGGAAATGATTGTGTTGAAGTATGTGGTCCTAACATTATTATTATATAGAACATATTCAATATTAAAATAAATTAATTTCTTTCATCCACCACAGTCTATCAGTATCAAACTGATATTATTACTTAATAAAATGGTTTTAACATATTTTTCATGGAAGTAAATAATTATTTGCAGTCAAAGAGTAAAAGATGCTCTCAACGCACAAACGTACGACCAATTCCTGCAGTACTCACAGCAACAGTACCCGGGCAACTTTGACCAGCAAGCCGTCCTTATCCGCCAGTTACAAGACCAGCATTATCAGCAGTACATACAACAGCTGGCCGTCGACCAGAGACTAGCTAATTCTACAATACAGACAGAAAAGGAGATTGTTATTGAAAATAAAGAGGAAGTTGTGACTGATTGTAATTTGAATGAGACTGAAATTGCTGTTATGGATAATAAGTGAGTGTTCAATCTACTCTTCGGCACTTGAGCCATCTTTGTATAAGAAGTACCAACACTTCTCATGCAAAGAAGGATGAAGAATAAACAAGTGTTTAATTTTTTTGTTGAAATCTTAACTAAAAAGTTATGTTGAACAAATAAGGTTTCTTCTAGCGTAAACTAGATAGCTACAGGGCTATAGTAGGCTTCCAGAATAATCCCTCAAACTATTATATGGAGGCCTATACCCAGCAAAGGGTGATACCGGGTTTAGATGATGATGATGATGATGATGATTCCATGTAATGTATGAAAATACGTCTTAATATTTTTTTTTATTATCTATTATTAGATCGATGCAGACTACAGAGAAATCAGAGCCAGAGAGCACAGAAGAATGTAAAGTTGAAGATGAATCAGAGAATGAAGGTAAGAGACAAAGTCAACATAATTATAAGAACTACTGTTAGGTCCATCCATTACAGATTTATAATTGGGTCGCCAACATTATATTTAAATCATAAAATTTTGTTTTATTAGTATGATTAAGTTTTAAGAAATAAAAAGCAGGACTAAAAGAGAGGCACCCAATAAACCGAGAAGATGTTGTAAAGATCGCGGGAAGTCTGCCAATGGGTTTCTTAATCGTTCTTCTTTTAAATTTATGAGAGAGGCCTATGAGAATGGAGATGATTTATAAATGCCTACTGGCTGATAAGAAAAGAAACAAACAAAATTGTTTTAAATACTTCCAGATGTTTTCCCATTGGTAGAAGAAGCTCGTATGTGGACGCGTGCGGACATCCAAGTGTTCAAAGACTCTGCACAAGCTTCGGGAGGCAAGCTGCATGTTGGGCATGGTGAGACGGTCACTGTGCGAGTGCCGACGCATCATAGGGCACGCTGCCTCTGCTGGGAGTTTGCCACTGACAACTATGACATAGGTATTACAATTCAAATGTGTATTTACTACCCCCGGCTTCGCTCACCTCGTTCCATTCCTGTTACTTACATCGGTTCTCCGTTACAATATCTTTATAAATTGTAGCCTATGTGTTATTCTGATGTATAAGCTATATTATTGTAAAGTTTAATTAAAATCCATTCAAGTAGTTTTTACGTGAATGACTAACAAACATCCATCCTTCCTTAATTCCAAACTTTCGCGTTTATAATATTAGTAGGATAGGAATCAATGGTATCACAAAGACAATATTAAAAGCTAGGTGAGCCAGCTCAAGCCTAGAAGAACAGGTAACAAGCTACGGCTTGGTTCCTACCGTTTTTTTGTATGATCCTTTTACAAAACAAAAATAATAATAGCAGTGCAAGTTCCAGTGTGGTGCCACTCCAACTTAGTGAGACTTAGGCAATAATACAAAAGCAAACGCTTCAAAGACAGAACACTCTACGCTTCAACATATTATTATGTATGAGTATGACTATACAAGAGTTTCCTCTAGGGAGTTTACTAAGCAGTTGATTTGGTTGATTAAAAAACACATAAGGTTAATTTCAATTGAAAAACAAGGGTTTCTTTTAAAAGTCATAAGGCTTGGTCAATCTTGGTGACAGCTCCATGCGAAGACCAAATATATCGTACCTATTTGTGGCGTGTGTAAAATAAATAATTAATGAAACGTGACTTTGCGGAATTCAATCGTTGAACATAATTTAATTAGAACATAAACAATAGTACATAGTACATACCGGCAATAGTACATAGGTTAGATTAGTGGATTAGTACTATATATTTGTTCTAGTTAATTTATGTATAAATAAAACTAGCAGTTGGTGCCCGAGCTTCGCTCGGTATGTTTTTTTGGTAAACTGTTGTTGTGAATTATATTTAAATACAAATTACTTACATACTGATTAAATATTAATATTTTTCGATCTTACCGACATAATAATAAACTCCACTACTCGTCAATAGATGGCGTTCTCTGTCCCACTAACTCATGACTTAATCAACAGATGGCGCTAGGAGTTATGATTTTATGATAAAGTTGATTATTTACTTTACGATTAAGGGGACATTTTCTAAAAATGAATCCTAGCTAGATCGTTTTATCGTCCCCGAAAACCCCTGTATACTTAATTTCATGAAAATCGTTGGCTCAGTTTCCGAGATCCTAAATATATATATATATATACCGAGAAAATCTTGTATAGATATATTTATATACAAGATTTTCTCTGTTAAAGGTATAAGATAAAGTATCTGAGTTCCGATTTAGTTGTATCAGATCTAAACTCCAGCATGAATAAGTTACATAATGATATTTCTGTATTTCAGGTTTCGGGTTATATTTCGAGTGGAGTAAGTCGCCAACCACAGAAGTAACAGTGGTGGTGTCCGAAAGTGAAGACGAAGAGAACGACGACGATGACCATGATGGTAATATTAATTACATAGGTACTATAAAATTAAGAAATTATCAATAACTATAAAATTAAGAAATCATAGTTTCAGCCTGAAGAAGTCCACTGCTGGACATAGGCCTCTCGCCTCTATGAAGAACGATTGTGTGCCTTCTCAATTCACTTGCTTCCCGCAATCTTAACTTATGAACCGAGTGGGATTTGAACCCACGATGTTCCCCTTGAGGATACGCTACAAAACCATCGTAGTTATTTCCATAAATAAAATGTTATTTTTGTTTTCAGTACCCATAAACACCAGTTCAGACCCTGAGATAGGTGACTCCACTCGAGCCCTGAAGACAAATCGCCCCCCTATTAGCCTTGTGGTACCCATTTATCGTCGCGACAGTCACATCGAAGTAAGTCCAAGACAATATAAAAAATACGTAAACGTTCACCTAGGCGCCTATATGACATCAAACAGATCAAAAGTAGTGACAAGAAAATAATTTGAAAAATATTTTCAAATTATTTACTTGTCACTATTTCTGATCTGAAAGAAAATCTACAAAGTTTCGTCCAGATTGCTTGTAAAATGCGACAGCGACAGACAGACAGCCGGATAAAAGCATTTTTGACGAATCTTGAAACTTAAACATTACGCTCGCTTCGCTCGGTCAATCAATAGTAGTTCTTTTTTAAATGACTATTGTGCTTACAGGTGTATGCTGGATCACACACATATCCAGGCGAAGGAGTTTACCTACTGAAATTCGACAACACATACAGTCTGTGGCGATCCAAATCGCTTTACTACAAAGTATACTACACTCAGTAAACTACTCATAGGGCAAAATGTTCTCTCTAAGATGGCATCATGTTTACAGGCCCCATTGATCTTTACAGTATATCGTTGACTGGCCTGGGAGGAATGAAATAATGATTAATTTATTATGCTTTATCACTACGTAGTATTATGCAATGTCCCTTGCATCGTCTGTCTGTGAATCACGTTACAAATAAATATATACGTAATGTACGTACGTATTAGAATTGCACTACGCGTCGTGAATGTCGAACTATGGTTGCCGCGCAGTTCAAACACAGTTTTTGCTCCGGTTTCTAGGACGGTTTCCGGAGGTTTTTGTGTTGTATATAAAATTACTTGACAAGAGCGTTGCTCTTAAATAAGAAGAAGAAGATACAATTACTGGCAAATGTAAATGGCTAGTATGCCATGCTATGGTAAACTACCCAGACGCTAAGAGCCCATGACAAAATTAATGTATTATTAATTATTCGGTTTTTATTACTTAAAGGTTCTTTTGAATTAAATAGGTTCAGAAAGCAACAATTAAATTTAGAAATAGTATCACAATCAATTTATATCTGAATGTACTAGCACATTTTAATAATAATTGTCTAAGAACTTATAAAATATGGAGCTGAGACAACATAACAACTCTTTCATACGTAATATTTCGTATGTTAATCAATTTCTATTTGTGGAGTATTTAATCAATAAATATATTTTGCAGTCAGTATGTAAATATTATAATGATAGACCTTGTTCAACAAATATTTGGTATTTTTTTGGTTATTTATGGTATTTAATCAGATTTTATGTAAATTGCTGGTAATTCGAAATTATTTTGTAAAATCGCCGCATTTTTCATAGAAAGTTTGAATACAATGCAATGTAAATATTCAATGGTGGTTGGTTGCAAGTCAATAATTTGGCTATTGCTCCACATTTCATAGTTTTATATGACTGTTTCACATAAAATTGTATTTTAGTTATGTACGAAAAATATTTATTTATTGTCTGTTTTCAAAATATTATGTGGTCTTTTCTATGGACTTAAAATTTTAGAAAAAAAAACAATGTTCTTATTTATAATGTTTACTGTGCCATTCTTCACTGTATTTCAATGTACTTAATTGTCGTAAATTATGCATAAAACCCAGTGTATCAAAAGTTATTCGATGTTATTTGTTCTGTTCGTATGTAGTCTATTTAAATATTTTAAGTAAATTATATTACACGAATGTACCTAGTTTTATCATGCATATTTCTTAGCCAGTCTTTGGTTAGGGTTCCTAGTAATATTTATTTAGGGTCTTATGACCAAAAAGTAGAAAATAACTTCTAGTTTTTACCACATAGCCGTTTAATGTTCACTAAAGATACGTAACCATCAAGGAATCGGATTGTGGCTATTCATGCACCACTTCGATTTGGATGTATCATTGATTAGAAAGTAATTTCTGTCATGATTATAGCTTTTCGATAAAAAGAGTAGCCTACTACTAAGGCGAAAACTACCCATTGAATACAGTTAAAACTCTGTTTATCTTTTCTAAACTTTCTTTCTGTGCGGTTCGATAGCTAAAATATGAACATGAAAATTAACGGCTTGATCTGTGGAAACTAACCTTCTCAATTCCTTGCCCAGAGCTGCCTTTGAGGTGATCCCAGGCCTGGGAATTATGCACAGTTTCTTCCTGATGCTGCACTGACACTAGATTGTATAGTTTCACAATGATTAGATGAGTTTTTGAGTATTTTAGGATTTTTCTTGATTTGCGCGCGGTCAACGTTCGATGTATTTGCAGTAAGTGAAGTTAGTTGCGCGTGCAGCGCTCGCTCGCGACCTCCAGCGGCGGTGCGGGGAACTTCCGATTGGTCGGAAGTTAGGCTCGGTCGTTTTGGCGGAAAGATTGGTTTGTTTCAAATCAAGCCGTGAAAGTAAACCCAACATTTCCCCCCACCGAAATCCGATAGGATTTCCCAGTTACGATACCAGGACAAATGGAAATTGATGTAGTTGAACCTTGAATTATGTAAATTATAAAAAATTAAATGTAGCAAGTGGACTGTATATAGTATAATATAGTATGTGAAATAAGATAAAATATATAAAGTTATACATAAATGCATGGATACATATAACTGTAAAAGTGAATTTGTATTCGTAATTATTCTGAGTCCTGATCCAACGGGAGCGGACTTAATTTTGAAACCGGACGAGTAAATTCGTGGTTATTCGCGGTTCTTACACTGACGACTCGTACAACGCCGTCCGGGCCAGTATGCAATTTTGAAACGCGTCCTAAAGCCCATTTTAATGCAGGCGCATCTGAATTTATGAGCACAAGATCACCGACGTCAAGGTTACGACAGTTGGTAAACCACTTTTGACGTTGTTGCAAAGTGTGCAAGTAATCTTGCTTCCAGAGTTTCCAAAATTGTTGTGACATTTGTTGAACGGCCTGCCAACGATTCAGTCTAAAACTGGAAATATCTAATATATCGTATTCAGGTACCGATAAGAGCTCCCTACCTATGAGGAAGTGAGATGGAGTCAGAACTTCAAACTCGTTGGGATCGCTGGATAAAGCACAGAGGGGCCTTGAGTTAAGCACAGCTTCAACACGAGAGAAAAGTGTACCGAGTTCCTCGAAAGATAAAGATCGTGTACCAGTGGAACGTTTTAAATGAAGTTTCGCAGATTTTATTACGGCCTCATAGAGCCCACCGAAGTTACTTCCGGTTGGTGGATTATGTCTCCATTTCACACCTCGAAAAGTAAGGCCGTTGGACAGACTATCTGACTCGCTATTGAGAAAATCTGTTACTTCTTTCAGCTGTTTACCAGCTGAGACAAAATTAGTGCCATTGTCGGACACAATCGAATGGCATAGACCTCTTCGCGCGGTAAAACGGTCAAAACATGCGAGAAAACACTCTGTACTTAAAGAAGACAAGACTTCTAAATGCACAGCTCGTGTGGCACAACACACAAACACGCACAAATAAGATTTGGATACGTGAGCGTTTCTACGAGTCGACTCTTTTGTCGCAAAAGGTCCGCCTATGTCGACACCAACAGTGTGGAAGACGTGGACATCTTGAGAGCGGAACTTAGGTAGTTCGCCCATTTTAGGTTGTCGATTTGAAGGAGACGCCCTAAAACAAGACATGCATTTGATTGTACGCGATCGAATGGCGCTACGCGCTGAAATAATCCAATATTTTTGATTGATTAAACTTTGAAGGGTACGTGGACCTACGTGCAAGTTGAATTTGTGGAAGTGGTCAATCAAGATATTGGTGAAATTAGAATTCTTTGGCAAAAGCAATGGATGCTTTTTTTCATAGGTTAAATCCGATTGAGAAAGTCGACCCCCCACCCTGAGGAAATAGTGGGAATCTATGAAAGGGTTGAGCTTTCTCAAGGATTGACTGCAGCTACCGTCCTTTGCTAACGCGGCTATGTCGTTTGGAAAATGATGTTTTTGAACAGATTTTACCAACACGTCATGTGCTTTTCTGATGTCAGCGACCGAAATTGACCTACGTTCATGAGCAGCGGATCTGCAATTCCGAATGAACTGAAGACATCGAGCTACAACATTGAGCAGTCTGGTATAGCTGGAATATTTTTCCGTGAGCTCGTACAGCAGCTCAGATGAGACGGTTTCAGCGACAAGAAGTACCGGTTTTGTAGTTTTGAGTTCAGGAGGAGTGCAGTCTCGGAACTCGTCGATGGTCTTCACTGGCCATTGCGCTTGGTCTAAGTCGAGCCAAGCAGGTCCGTTAAGCCATTCGTTCGATGCTATCAACACAGACGGTAAGGCACCACGGGAGCATACATCAGCTGGATTGGACACACCACTCACATGATACCAGCATTTGCTGGGCACACTATCATTGATTTTGGACACTCTAGTGGACACAAATGTTTTGAGTGTGTGGCTGGGTGTGTTGAGCCAAGCCAACACGACGGACGAATCCGTGAACAACAAAGTCTCATCGACCACAAGACGATTGCGCAAGACATTGAGGACATATTTGACAAGTTTTGCTAGCAGATGCGCAGCCATGAGTTCTAGACGGGGAATGGTGACAGTTTTTAATGGCGCGACTTTAGATTTAGCGATGATTAAACTGACTTTACTCTCACCATCCGCATTTTGAGATCGCATGTAAACTACCGCAGCATAGCCAAGAGTTGAGGCGTCACAGAAACCTAGAATCTGAATGTAGGTATGGCGCACTACCTTGACATGACGGTCATGCTTTATATTAGACAGTAATGGAAGTTCATTGACATATGCTTTCCACTGCGCTTCGAGGTCCGATGGTAACGCTTGATCCCAGTCCAACTGACGAGCCCAAAGTTCCTGCATGAAGCATTTGGCATAAAAAATACAAGGAGCCACGAAACCTAGTGGATCAAATTGTCGACCTATTTGAGACAGAACTGTGCGCTTTGACGTTACAGGGTTGGATGGAGTAGTGGCAAAGGAAAACGCATCACATGCTGGCAGCCACTGCAGTCCTAGCACTTTAATAGACAAGTTCGAGTCATCGTCGAATGCAATTGGCGTTTCGCGATAAGTCTGGTCCAAATGCTCAACTACCTGTGAACAATTACTTGACCACTTGCGGAGCATGAAGCCTCCAGCTCTTAACAACTCCATGAGTTCATGCTGAAGCTGCAGCGCCTCTTCCACGGTAGAAACCGACCATAAAAGATCATCTAAAAAGAAAGCCGTTTTCAAAATTGGCGCTGCGTTTGGAAACTTGGTCGCTTCATCATCCGCTAGAGTGTGCAAGACCTTAATAGCCAAGTACGGGCAACTAGCCACACCGTACGTCAACGTGTTTAAAGCATATTTTTGTATTGGCTGGTCCGATGAGTAACGCCATAGAATATGTTGATAAGGTCGTTGACTCTCATCTAGGATCACCATTCTGTACATTTTACAAACATCTGCAGAAAGGCAAATTTCATGCAGACGGAAGTTTATGAGAAGTTCGTTTATATCAGCTTGAAGTTTGGGACCCGGTAGCACCAAAGCGTTGAGCGACATATGATTTGATGTCTTACCCGAAGCATCAAATACCACACGGTGAGACGTTGTGGTACTTGTCGGTTTGATAATGCAGAAATGCGGGATGATATATTTCGAATCCACGTTCTGGACATCACCAAGACAAGTCATATGACCCAGGGTCTCATATTCGCGCATAAATTTATGATATTGAGTTTTCAACTCGGGCTCCCGCTCTAGCTTTGACTCTAAGTTGAGAAGTCGACGAGTTGCCATTTGGCTCGAGTCGCCGAGTTCACCAGACGGTCTGAAGGGATATTTCACTATATACCTACCTGTGTCGTCACGACGATGATCCTTCGCAAAGAGACGTTCTGCTAACTCATCATCAGGGCTACGACGGGGAACCTCAGACGGGACATTCTCAACCTCCCAGAATGAGTTCATGATACCGTCAAGATTCATAGTGAACCCACAGAACGGACCGTTGTGACTTATTCCAGTACTCGCTGAGGTTCTGCCTTGTGCTGTACGCCCTAGTTCAGTCTGACCTAAAATTACGTACCCGAATACTGAGCTCATTGCAACAGGCAGACCGGGCTCACGCGGCAGTATTTTGTCACCATCATAGATGTAAGGGAACAGATCACCTGCGATTAGCAAGTCGACAGGCGCGGGCTTGTAGTAAGCCGGGTCGGCCAACATCAGGTGTTGAAACTCAACAATCGTATTTTTAGAAAGAGGCATTGTAGGTAAATTACCTGCAATGTTGGACACGATGACCGCATCGGTGGATAGGACGGGACTAGAACAGTGCCGCGGCTTAATATTGCAAGTAGTTAAGCCGAACTCGCGCACTGGATTACCACCTAGACCGATGGGCTCGAAGTTGCATCTGCGACGTGACAGCCCTAGACGTTTTGCACAGTCTTGAGTTATGTAGCTCGACATAGCGCCGCTATCGATTATAGCACGTACGGTTTGGTACTGGCCCCAACAATCTGCGACGTGTATAACCGCGGTGCCGAGCAAGACTGTCAAATTAGCCGAGCACGTCAATGCGATGGCACTAGAACTCGAATATGCAACAGAGTCTATGTGCAGTGTGTGGTGATGCTTTTTCTTGCAGATCGTACAAAGTACCTTAGACGGACAGTCGCTGACAGAATGATCACGTAAACAATTTTCACACAATTTCAATTGTTTTATTCTGTCAAGGCGCTGCGCCGGCGTCAGGTCAGTGTACTCGTTGCATCGATAGATTGAATGCATCTTTTTACAATACAGACATTCCATAGATTTCGTTGACTTAATAGGTTGGTCTGCATTGACCGCAGCTGACGACAAGGTTGCCCGCTGCGGGTTTGAACTATTTGATTTAGAACCAGAAGGCTGGTTGACCTTTGACTGACTACTGCGAGAATACGGTACACTTTTAATATTCGTGGAATTTGTCGTACTCTCTGACATCTCGAGAACGCGCACATGGTTTTCTATAAAAAATATTAAGTCCTCATAAGTAGGTAGTTCCTTCTGTCCTAGTCCACGCTCAAGTTCACGCCTAGTTACGGGGTCAAGGTTACGCAACGCCACATAAAACAACAAAAAACTTGACAAATCCTTGATGTTCAACAGTTGGAGCGCTTTAATGTTTTCTTGATATGTCTGTAAGAATCCATTAAGTCCAGAAACTGATTCCGTCATCAAAGGTTTGAAGTTGAATAGCTTGTCGAGATAGGTAGTCGCTAATGCGCGTTTATTTTCATATCGTTTCACTAAAGCGCTCCAAACTATCTGATAATTATCCGAAGTAACCGGCATAGACTTAACAATCGTCAGAGCTGGCCCGCTAACAGCTGATAGCAAGTAGTAAAACTTCTCGATATTCGCTATCTGTTTGTTACTGTGGATCAGGCTAGAAAACGTATCACGGAAAGTAGGCCAATTTTCAAGTTTACTGTCAAAAGGAAATAACTCCAATTTAGGTAACCTAGCTTTTACAGTACTGCCTTCCGATCTCTGCTCGGCAGCGGCTGTAATTTTTGTTGTGTCGTTCAAACTATTCGAAACCTCACGAATGAAATAATACATTGCGTCAAAACTTTCAATTTCATTGTACGTTGGAACATAGCTAGATACAAACCTTTTTTTGAGAACAGTTATATTCAACAAACTTTGTTCAAACTTATCGCGCCATGTAGGTAATTCGCTAAAACGAGCATTGAAATCACCTAACAACTCGGGTTTGTCACGAACATTTTTTGAAATCTCGTACAAAGCTTGCAATCTCAGAAAACACATTTCCTTAGTAGTAATATGTGGTTGTACCAACTTATCATACTCCTTGTCAGAGGAATCCGACTCTTTAGCTGTATCAAGTTTAGGAGGCATTTTGCAACACAATAACTACGTACGAATCGCAGCGCGTCGTAAAATGGCGGCCGGCTGGCGACGTACTTAGCGGTAATTTTACGTGAACAATAATTGAAAATGACGACTCGAAATACGATGGTTTGACTTGAGAACCACGTTGAACTAGGACATAGGGAGCATAAAAATGAGTTTGGAATAGGTTTGAAACTTGTGACTTGCGTACTTATTGAGATATGACGAAATATGTGTACGAAAATTAACAAATGAAACCCACCCGGCAACCGATTTTATGCAACAAAATTGACAAAGTTATTGTGAATTATACCAATAAATACGTGTAAATGTATAGATATTTAGTTGTATTGATTTCGTAACTGGATAAATCCGGCTCGAAGGACCAAAATGTGCGGTTCGATAGCTAAAATATGAACATGAAAATTAACGGCTTGATCTGTGGAAACTAACCTTCTCAATTCCTTGCCCAGAGCTGCCTTTGAGGTGATCCCAGGCCTGGGAATTATGCACAGTTTCTTCCTGATGCTGCACTGACACTAGATTGTATAGTTTCACAATGATTAGATGAGTTTTTGAGTATTTTAGGATTTTTCTTGATTTGCGCGCGGTCAACGTTCGATGTATTTGCAGTAAGTGAAGTTAGTTGCGCGTGCAGCGCTCGCTCGCGACCTCCAGCGGCGGTGCGGGGAACTTCCGATTGGTCGGAAGTTAGGCTCGGTCGTTTTGGCGGAAAGATTGGTTTGTTTCAAATCAAGCCGTGAAAGTAAACCCAACACTTTCTTTTCGCCATTTTTCTTATCCCCGACTTGAGTTGTGACGTATCTCGTTGCTCGGACGCAGAAGTGATGTCCTATACCCAAAACCGGCTAACACTATTACTTATTATGAAGTCCTATTCCAGACTACGAACGATATTTTGGTCAAAGTCGTCCAAAATTGGCTCCACTATTATAATAGTCACAGGCACCTAAACTGTCGCATTTATTAGTAAGGTGTCACACACTAAGTTACGTGTACTGTATGATAAAATGGAGCCACAATCAGATTCCCTGGTAGTACCTATCAATATTATTTTACGTGTAGTAAATATACTTGTAGTATCGAAATGAAAGATGTAAATGCAGTTAAATTGCAACGTTTGTATGTTGTATGTAGTTTGTACGAAAATGTATGTGATTTTATGTTTACAATAAGAGTATTATCGAAAGCATTTACAAGATGTTAGTTTCAATTTAAATATTATTAAGTGCTCACATTGCGGTGAGTGCTTTTTAAATATTTTAAAACCAAATATCAAATATGTTCTGTTTATCTAAGTACCTATATTCTAAGTGGTTCGAAAACACTGGAAGTCTTTATGTAACTGACTGATTTTATTACAAAAAATCACAGCTTACCATACCTAATTAAGAACTCAACCAGCAAAACTATAACGATAAAGAGTTTTTTTTGTAATAAAAACTTTAACAAAAAAGCAAGATAATTCGTTTATCATATATTTAATGTACCTACTAGCCTAAATCACGCATACCAATAGTAAATAAATATGACTTTAGAGAAACTGTTTTTATGTTTTCGACGAAATCTGTGGTGGTCGTGCTATAATAACTGGAGTGTGCCGTAAAGTGAAGGCCAATGTCTATCAAAAGTGGATGGGGATTTACGAAGTGTATAACAAGGTAATAATTGTGGCTGAGATAAGTTTTGTGTGAGCTATACTAGGACTCGGGGGTAGGTACACAGGGATATATACAGACTAAGTTACTGTTCGATTTTTAAGTGTTCTTATAGAAGTGTGAATTTGTTAACTTTATCTGCATCCTTCTGTACCTACATGATACCTTTGCGCTAAGCACCTTCAGTGGGCAAATAATCCATTTTATACCGTAAAGCGTCCGCTCATGCGGCCAGTTATAAACAATAGCTATGCATAGATTTAGTAGGTACATGCGTACATGTAAGAACATAATGCTAGAATATCCCGACCGCTCGCTAGGGACCGCAACATTTGTGAATATGGATGTGGGGCCCCCAACTTAACTTACAGACTTAAAGAGGGTCAATCAATGGATACTTTATTAGCATAAGGATACCTTGAGACCATGAGTAGGTGCAAGTCCTTACCCGGATGAATCATTGATCTGATCATCCCTGAGATGAGATAGGGAAAACGAAAAGACATCAAACAATGGGGAAGGTTCTAAAATAGATTGGTGGGTGGGCTAGAGTGAGAAATAGTTCTGACATAAATAATAATAAATAAATAAATATTGTGGACAATTCACACAACACTACCCAGCCCCAAACTAAGCAGAGCTTGTAATATGAGAACCGGATAGCTGATATAATACTTGAATACATTTTTTTTTTTGTAAATACATACTTAGAATACAATATAACACCCAGACAGAGAACAAACATTTATGTTCACCACACAAATATTTGTTCTCGGTGGGGATCGAACCCACGACCTACGGCGCAGAAGGCAGAGCTACTACCAACTGAGCTAGAGGCCAGTCATCAGACATTCTTTGTTGGTTGATTGATTTGTTCTTAACTAACTGATAAAACGATTGATAGCGGTATCATCTCTACAAAGTAACCCCAGAAAAGAAAACCATGAAACTACAATGGTAGAATGTTAAAACTTTTGCCAAATAAACGTCAAAGTAATCAATGTCAATCTTTACATCATCCTGCTGTCAGCTCAGCTGTCAGTCAAGTCAAGTCAAGCACAACAGTGATATTTTTTTATTTTGGTTTGTGTTCACTATATTATTTTAAAATGTTACAACGTGTAATTCACAGAAGTTTTGAATTTAAAATATGCAGTAGTAAATCGTATTTCCTCACGAGAGTTCCGTCAAAAAGTAATTTATGTTTTCAATGTGGGAGTAGGTTATATTCTCGTTCCAGAGTCCCTGCTTTCATAAACTATTACGAAAGAAGCTTCCCTAACAGAAATGGTTTATTTAATATCAGACTACGGTATTACACGAGCCAAGTTGACGCACAAAAGAAGAATGACCACATCGAAAATTTAAAAGATAAGCCAACTTTGACTACGTCCAAAAAGATCAATGTAAAGTTAAAGCCTACAGAACTGAGAAGGCTGTTCAGTTTAGCAGAGCCTGAAAAATGGACATTGGCTAGTAAGTATCGTTCACAGATCAGTAGCATCATTATGGCCCGTATTCAGAAACTGTGCTTAGGTCTGAGTCGAGCCTCTAGCTATTTTTGAAGTTTTTTAATAGAGAACTGTCAAAAATTCTACGCTTGAGAGTGCTTGAGGCTCGACTCAGTATGTAACTCAGACTCAAACTCAAGCATTGTTTCTTAATATGGGCCTAAGAATTACAAAGCAAAATTTTATACCACCTTCCTACAAACTACAAACGTTGTTTTTCTTTTGTTTTCCAGGTGCAATTGGTTTCCTCATCATATCATCAAGTGTTACCATGGCAGTACCATTCTCGCTTGGCAAGGTTCTAGATATAATCTATGGCACAACTGGTGACTTGGGTGCTGCTCGGGAGAAGCTGGACTCCTTGTGTCTCATGTTGTGTGGAGTTTTTTTAATTGGAGGAATATGCAACTTTGGAAGGGTCTACCTGATGTCAATATCAGGTAATTTTATGTATTTCACAGTAGTTTTTTAATAATAATTCTATACTTGCCACATTATTACAATTAAATATATAATGTTACTTGGATTTGTTCTTTGCTGTAAAGTTTGTGTTTAAGCATACACTTATGTAGTTATTAGTAGTAATAATACCACCGTAATACAGTACTACAGTAATGTGTACTTTACAAGTAGGTAATGAGATTTTGAACATTTTTTTGTTCATTTTTTATCTCTTATAAAATGTCACAATGACATGTAAGAAGCTACAAGTATTGGTGATAATAAATGATAATGCTGCAAAACCTACTGACCTTCTAATAATTTACTCTTATCATCGATGTCGGGAAACATCTTACATTTAAAACTCAACAAATGTTTCCTATCATTTTGTATTGATATTACAAATTGAGTTGTAGAATCATTACTTTCTCTCATTTGACTGGCCTCTCAGCTCAGTTGGTAGTAACTCTAAAATAATAATGAATACAAGTATCAGCTGTCTGGTTCCCATAGCTCTGCTTAATTTGGGGCTGGATAGTGTTGTGTGGATTGTCCACAATATAAATATTACATTCTAATGAAAAATTAGAATTGTTAATTCAAGTCTAAACTAAACAGTGGATAGCTTAGCTAACCATGCTTCACCATAGGCTGCATTTTCATTTTCTCTCAGGTGTGTGAAAGTCAAACGGTTAGCTTTGAGCAATAAAAATTAAACTTTCGATTGAATTTTGTTCCCTAAACAGTAATTTAAACAGGGTTTACCTATGTCCTAGGTAGTTTTTAGGCCTAATACTTAAATATGCGTGCCCCGACCCTTCGGGCTCCCACACAAAACTGCGAATTCGTATCGCATTGCAGAAGTCCCGCGATCTTTTAAACCGACAAAAAAGGAGATGTTTAATTTGGCTGTATTTTTTTTTATGTTATTGGCATCTAAAACGTGAATAAAGCACCTTTAAAATAGCCACGCGAATGCGGCGCTCGGCACCCTGCAGCTAATTTGACAAATTTAACAAAAACAAACAACAGCAGGTATATTCTATTGATATCTCAATACCAGTCCAAATATCTGTAAGATTCACAAAATGCAATACCTTCCAGGTCAAAGAATGACCCAGAACCTGCGCAAGCAAGTATACGGTGCTATACTCCGACAGGAAGCCGCCTGGTTCGGAAAGACGTCGACAGGAGAGCTAGTGAATAGGCTATCAGCAGATACGCAGCTTGTGGGTCGGAACTTGAGTCAGAATGTCAGCGATGGCTTGAGATCTATGTTCATGGTCGCCGCTGGGACTGGTATGATGGTAAGTTAACATTCTCTGTGCTGCTTCACGAGATTTTACCCGTGTTTTTTTATACTACTAGAGAGCACTGGTGGTCTAGTGGTAGTAGCCCCACCTTCCGATCCGATAGTCGTGGGTTCAAATCCAGTCCAATGAGTTTTTCTGTCGCAAAATGTATGTGCACTATGCCAGTACTCTCAAAACGGTGAAGGAAAACATCGTGAGGAAATCGGCGTGTTGTAGAACCTGAAAGAGTTCGAGCAACATGTATCAAGGGTCACGCAAAAAAGGCCCGCCAGCGGCCTACTTGCGGAAAAACATGCCCGCACATCAAGTGCGGATCATAAATTTGTCGATTTTTTTTACTACTAACTAAGCAACACCTGATGTAAAGCGGTTGCTGTTGTGTTGCTGTAGAAGCAACACAGGCGCGTTTTCGACCCTTTAAAAGTGAATATGAGTAATTCTCGTCAGCTAATTTGTGTCAATATGAATTTATTTTTTCAAAGTTGCATCGAAATCCGCTCTGTCGTCGTCACGGCGGAGATGAGAACAAATACACTTTCGCATTTAAAATATTAATGCTATTTCTGTCAATAAAGAGTCTCAGAGTCTCGTCTACATAGAGAGCTTATTAAAGTCTGTTATCAGCCAAATCACGTTTTTTATCCCATTAGAACTTGCAAGAATTTATTAAAGATTTGTTTTTATTTTTCACTGATTTTACTTTCAATTTGATGTGTTAATGTTTAGGCAAATAACTTTTTTATTTATCTATCAAGAGCCTATGATTTTTACACTTTTCAATATGTATTTTATTTAAGTTTATTTCTAGTTTTACATGTCACCAAACCTGGCCATGATCGGATTGTGTGTAGTACCGCCCGTGTCGGTGTTAGCTGTGATATATGGACGCTTTGTACGAGGCATAACCAGGCAACTGCAGGACACACTTGCAGAAACTAGTGACGTAAGTTCAGAGCATTTGGCAATAGAACTGTACAAATTATTTACCTACTGTAGTTCCAAAACATCGTCATGTGGAATGCTCCAAATGTAGATATTGACCAGAATGTGGGAAGGAGGCACGGTCCTCAACAATGAGGGACTGATTTTGGAGGACTGGTATTAGTACAGTCAAAAGTAGATTGGCATTTTTGTTCGTAAAGTTCGAATATTTTCTTAAACTACTTCACTTGACTTCACTTTACTTGAATTGAAAATCTGCTGTGAGCCACAACTACTTGTAAACCGAAGAACGGTTGTAAACGGTTGTAAAAAAAAAGGATAACAAAAATGACTAAGTATGTTAACAAACTTAAAAATACAACTAAATTTAGGGTCTACTCCTTTTTTTGAAGTTGTTTAAAAATAGATTTGTTTCTTTTATGATATCCTAGAATCTAGTACAAAGGATTCAAAGAAAACTTTTGTATCTGCTTAACACCAACGCCATCTTTGAATCATCATTATCATCAATATTCTGACAAACTGTCAATAGATTACATAGTTATTAAAATGTACGTTTTTTCTTTACAGTTAGCAGAAGAAAAAATATCAAACATAAAGACTGTGAAAGCATTTAGTAAAGAAGCGAAAGAATGTGAAGCCTACGCAGTAAAAATAGAAAACGTTTTACAGTTAGCATACAAAGAATCTAAGGCTGTGGGAAGCTTTTACGCTACGGTGAGTATTTAATTTTATTTATTGGCATAATCCCTTCAAAACTATCATAATATCCTATTTTTATTTTTATATAACTGGATGATGCTTTTGCTGATTTGAATATGTTTATGTTGGTAACACTGTCTATTTTCATTCTTCTTCTATGTTCAATCTGTATAGTTTTACGTTGGACATGACATTTATTTTACCTGTTACTAGTGTTACTATAATAATGTATTTAATTTTATGTGACTAGTCTAAGAACATTTTATAATGTCAAAAGATAAATAAAGAACTATGAACTATGAACTGAAACAATATGACGATAAAGATTTTTATAATGTCCCAAAAGTTAAGAGCCGAGCGGGATTTGAACCCGCGACCTTCCCCTCGGTACGGGGCTGCGCTGACCACTGCGCCATCGGATCCTAATCACACTCGACGAATAACTCTTAGGGACTGTTCGGCACTAACGCGACCGTGCTCGCGCACGGCTCTTAACTTTTGGGACATTATAAAAATCTTTGTGATTTCCTTAAGTGTAGTAAACACTATAAAATCAATAAACAAATATGACGACAGTCATTTTCTCTTCTTCAAATAAACTTTGTTAGGTTAATGAATGTGACAAAAGAATCGAAAAAAAATTGCCTTTGGAAACCAATAAAAAAATATCCTAGAAGTTACTATCTGATTTGAATTCGAACTCATGACCATCGATCTGCCTTTCTAATTAATAAACCAATACAAGTATTCCTTCATTATTCTCTTCATATCTCTATTTTTGATCAGACGGGCTCAGAATTATTCTCAAAGATTTTTATAATGTCCTAAAAGTTAAGATCCGAGCGGGATTTGAACCCGCGACCTTCCCCTCGGTACGGGGCGGCGCTGACCACTGCGCCATCGGATCCTAATCACACTCGACGAATAACCGATCGATCGATCGATGAAAATCTTTGTGATTTCTATAAGTGTAGTAAACACTATAAAATCAATAAAAAATTCAGAATTATTATTCCTGAAAATGTATAGGGCAGGCCTATGTCCAGCAGTAGACGTCCTCAGGCTAATGATGATAATGAATTTTGATTTATTTGCAGACAGGGTTAGCAGGCAACACTATTATAATTCTAGTCCTCTACTACGGCGGGGGTATGGTCGCTACCGAACAGTTGTCTGTCGGAAACCTAACATCATTCCTTCTGTATGCCGCGTACGTCGGGATCAGTATAGGTGGCCTGAGCAGCTTTTATACGGAGCTAAATAAGGGAATTGGAGCCGCTACCAGGCTGTGGGACATTATTGATAGGGAACCTAGCATTCCAGTTATTGGTAAGTTCAATTTTGATTATGACTAGTTTCCTACCAAGGTCTCGTTTCCTACTCACGGACGATACCCGGGTAAAAAACATTTAAGTTAACCTTATAGGTGCAGGAATAAAATAAGGAAGGCTTAGCTCCATCATTTTTTGGTAGTAGGAAAATCACACTTTATTGGTCTGCACCAAATCAGTCCAGCAAAATTCAGTTAAAAATATGCTAACCTCTAAAAAACTCTTGTGTCATCATAATCATCCACAACCCGATGTCACCCACTGCTGGGTATAGGCCCCTTTAGTTTGTGCCATCCACCTCGATCCTGTGCCAGTCTAACCCATTTCCGCCCGCGACTTTACGTAAAAAGATATTATAGTTTACTAAATAATCAATATTGTAGACAATCCACTCATCACTATCTAGCCCTAAACTAAGCAGAGCTTGTACGATGGCAACCAAATAGCTGATATAATACTTATACTTTTTTTGTAGATATATACCTACTTAGAATACAATATAACACTCAGACAGAGAACAAACACCTATGTTTACCACAAAAATATTTGTACTCGGTGGGGATCAAACCCACTGCCTACGGCGCAGAAAGCACCTTACCAATTTACGCCTGTCAAAGTCAAAGTAAACCAGTACTTTAGCTAAATATTGAAAAAAATAGAAAGAAAAAATTATTTATTTACGAAGTAAAACTCACACTAACAATAATAAACAGAACAACTTATCACTAAACCATCTCTTTTCATCATCATTGCCATCTCTTACCAAATTAATAATTATTGATAATGAAAAACAGTGACAAAAAACAGTCCTATGAACGGGGAATAATGTTAAACCTAATATTTATATTCCAGGTGGTCTAAGACCGTCCACGCGACCAAAAGGAGAGATAATCTTAGAAAATATCCATTACTCATACAACGACCAGCCTCTCATAAAAGGATTAAACCTACATCTACACCCAGGGAAGTCGATAGCTTTAGTGGGCAGATCTGGCTGCGGAAAGAGTACTGTAGCCTCTCTTATACTGAGGCTGTATGACCCAGAACAAGGGAGGATATTGTTGGATGGAGTGGATATTAGGGAGTTGGATCCGGTCTGGTTGAGAAGTCATGTGGGATATGTCAGTCAGGTATGTATGGTTAACATTTATAATGTATACGGGTCCGGTTAATGTACGGCCAGTTAAAGTACGCACGATGCCACTTTTTTCCACTAGGAAATTGTAAAGGCCCATGTAGACTGTCTTAAATTAATATTTAGTTCTTTTTTTTATCTAGCGATGGATAATTGTACTAAACGGGACAGCCCCTTTGAGGGTATTGGGAAAAAAACATTTTCTGACACTGCGGCGGCCGCTATCGCGGCACGCTCGCTCTGCTCACGCGCCTTGTGCGTATTTTTATATTCTAACATAACCTAACCTATCCAAGTCGGATCCGCCCTATAAAGTATCAAGTACAAGGTATAAGTATCCAGTGCCAAAACAAAAAAAGCAAATGATCATGTTTGAATTGCTCCAGTGTGCATGTGGCATAACTGGCATCGTAATAACGGTGTGTACAATAACATGATGTACATTATCGCCGCCCATGTACCTATACAATTCATACGTTTACATTAGTTTTGTCTATCGAAGGATTAGCCTTCAACTAAAGCTTGTATAAATAAAGCTTTGTGCTTTGTATTTCTCGCCCTGATTATGAATATCGCGATAAATTTACGACAAGCGTTTGCTTATAATTGCGATCAAACGCAATTTTTTGAGGCTATAAAATTAAGTTTCTCAACCATTATTGCCCATTTTATAAGCAAGAATGGCTGAGGCTGTCGTCGACTTGTCTCGAGATACGTAATCAGTCGGTCTGGTGAAAATCCATGGATTTTTATAAGTAAAAAAAAGTTTAACACAATATTATTATACAATAACTATTATGCAATGTTTAGAGTACGTACTAATTACTTTTTGTGATAATTGTTTCAGGAGCCTGTATTGTTTAGTGGATCAATCAAAGACAATATTTTATACGGATCACATGAAGACCATGAGGAGTTTAATGTTTCTAGAGTAAGTTTTAATAAGTAGGTATTTTAATAAAATAATAGAAAACAAGAACTTGGCCAAACTTTGAACAAGTTTTATTTCGGTTAAACACAAATTCCAAATCTTATACCTTTAAACGAGAAAATCTTGTATATATATATATATATATATACAAGGTGCAGTTTTGAACCTGCAAAACATTTCAGGAGGTTGTTATGAGACTCGTAAATAATCATATAACAATACGATACCAAGTCAATAATCAATAATACTTTTTCTTTTCGATTTTTCAATTTTATTGATTTTCAGAATAACCCTCTTCAAAAAAACAGAATCACCCATTGCGATGTATCGCGTGTCATGTCACTGTGTGCGTGAATGCGATGACCAGTGACGTCAGCCTGTACGAGTCTCCGTCCACATTTCTATGAAACAAACGCGGCACATACGTTAAACTAAAATGAAGGTCGTTGCTATGGTTACGGGGAACCCCGCGATTCTCGTCATACCGCATTTCGATTAAGACTCGAAAATCTGTTACTGCGCATCGAAGGTTCAACCAACGTGCCGCGATCTGTACAAGTTGTCAGCAACTTATAGCAAATAATTTTACCTTAGATGTAGTTCAAATTTTTAACTGTATGCAGCTCACTGCATGGAGTGCCAGTGAATCACGCAGGGCGACTGCGTATCAGACCTCAACAAACCAGTTACTTGATAACACGATATCCATTTGTTATTTGCTAATTGTCTGACTTTCTGGCTTTTGACTACCCGGAAGCAACGACCGTACGGCAGGGCTGTAAGGTCGTTGACCCGTACCGACCCGTGTGGTACCTAACGACTGTCCGAGAGCTACAAATCAGTTCGAACCAAAGGCTTTAATTAAGTGCTTACCGAAACACGGGATTTCAATGATGACGTTGCCGATTGGGGAATAACTCCGCGAACATTTCGATGGCTCGAGATACATTGTCTCCACTGATGGCATACCTACAAGCGGACCATCTCCACCAACTCTACATTGGAGTATTGGTCCGTCATCTTTACAATTAGGTAGTAGGTACCTATCCCGACCGTTAATCGAAGGCGCACTTGAGGGGCGGAATTTGCAAGCGTATGCACATACCGGCGTCATCAAATACACTAATAAATTGAGCCGATCGATGCGTTTGCGATGGCCGCGGGGGCGTGGCGGGGTGGCGGGGGGGAGGGAGCGGCCGGTGGTTGGTGCTTTGGTTTGGATTTATGAAAGAAATGTCGGTTGCGTTTGTTTGTGTGTGTGAAAGCGCAGTTTAAGGACACGTACAGATTGGTCGCGTTTTAAAAAGGGGAGTTCACACTTACCGATTTACGTAAATAAGAATAAAATGAAAAAAAAATACCTGCCCATTTTATTGTTGATTCGGGTCGAGAATCACTAACATAATTACCTCCTAAAATGTTTTGCAGATCCAAAACTAAACATACTAACTAAACATAATAACTGCACCTTGTATATACAAGGTGCAGTTTTGGATCTGCAAAACATTTTAGGAGGTAATTATGTTAGTGATTCTCGACCCGAATCAACAATAAAATGGGCAGGTATTTTTTTTTCATTTTATTTTGCAGATCCAAAACTGCACCTTGTATATACAAGGTGCAGTTTTGGATCTGCAAAACATTTTAGGAGGTAATTATGTTAGTGATTCTCGACCCGAATCAACAATAAAATGGGCAGGTATTTTTTTTTCATTTTATTCTTATTAACGTAAATCGGTAAGTGTGAACTCCCCTTTTTAAAACGCGACCAATCTGTACGTGTCCTTAAACTGCGCTTTCACACACACAAACAAACGCAACCGACATTTCTTTCATAAATCCAAACCAAAGCACCAACCACCGGCCGCTCCCTCCCCCCCGCCACCCCGCCACGCCCCCGCGGCCATCGCAAACGCATCGATCGGGTCAATTTATTAGTGTATTTGATGACGCCGGTATGTGCATACGCTTGCAAATTCCGCCCCTCAAGTGCGCCTTCGATTAACGGTCGGGATAGGTACCTACTACCTAATTGTAAAGATGACGGACCAATACTCCAATGTAGAGTTGGTGGAGATGGTCCGCTTGTAGGTATGCCATCAGTGGAGACAATGTATCTCGAGCCATCGAAATGTTCGCGGAGTTATTCCCCAATCGGCAACGTCATCATTGAAATCCCGTGTTTCGGTAAGCACTTAATTAAAGCCTTTGGTTCGAACTGATTTGTAGCTCTCGGACAGTCGTTAGGTACCACACGGGTCGGTACGGGTCAACGACCTTACAGCCCTGCCGTACGGTCGGACAATTAGCAAATAACAAATGGGTATCGTGTTATCAAGTAACTGGTTTGTTGAGGTCTGATACGCAGTCGCCCTGCGAGATTCACTGGCACTCCATGCAGTGAGCTGCATACAGTTAAAAATTCGAACTACATCTAAGGTAAAATTATTTGACGTCACTGGTCATCGCATTCACGCACACAGTGACATGACACGCGATACATCGCAATGGGTGATTCTGTTTTTTTGAAGAGGGTTATTCTGAAAATCAATAAAATTGAAAAATCGAAAATAAAAAGTATTATTGATTATTGACTTGGTATCGTATTGTTATATGATTATTTACGAGTCTCCTAACAACCTCCTGAAATGTTTTGCAGGTTCAAAACTGCACCTTGTATATATATATTTAGGATCTCGGAAACTGAGCCAACGATTTTCATGAAATTAAGGTTATCGGGGACGATAAAACGATCTAGCTAGGATTCATTTTTAAAAAATGTCCCCTTAATCGTAATGTAAATAATCAACTTTATCATAAAATCATAACCCCTAGCGCCATCTGTTGATTAAGTCATGAGTTAGTGGGACAGAGAACGCCATCTATTGACGAGTAGTGGAGTTTATTATTATGTCGGTAAGATCGAAAAATATTAATATTTAATCAGTATGTAAGTAATTCGTATTTAAATATAATTCACAACAACAATTTACCAAAAAAAAAATACCGAGCGAAGCTCGGACACCAACTGCTAGTATTATTATTAAGTGCCAAGACTCTAAACGCTCCTGTATTACGATATTTATAATATTAAGACCGAATAATTTAGGAAAGTGGTGTTTTCATACTCAGTAGCTATATTTATTTATTCAAACAATATTTCATTAAATATCAAAGATTTATGCACCGTGAAAACTGAGGCCAGTTTTAGGCCCGATCAGATAGCAGACGTTTTAAAGAAAGGCCAGGTTAGGAGTACCCTAAACTGAAAATCAATTATGAATGAAGAATCTTATTCACTCTCAAGTAGCAAGTGGAAATCCGTGATCTCCACTTGCTACTTGCCTATGATGTAATAAATAAACCAACAGGTTATTTAAGTTCTAATAATGTTTTGTTCACAGAAAGAACCTGACTGGATGACGGCGGCTCGAACAGCGCATTTACACGAGCTGGTTGTTGCAACCCATGATGGATGGAACCGGGAAGTGGGTGCCAGAGGCGGGCAGCTGAGCGGGGGACAGAAGCAACGTGTCGCTATAGCACGTGCTATTGTCAAGGTGAGAATTATGAAGAAATACACTTACCCCCGAATACTGAAACGCAACTCAGATTTAAGCACGTCTCAAGCGACGAATATTTGACAGATTTTCATTGAAAACTGTCAAATATTCGTCACTTGAGACGTGCTTAAATCTGAGTTGCGTTTCAGTATTCGGGGGTAAGGGTGTTATTATTAATCCTGGCGCAACGCTGGAGTAGTTAAATCGTGTTTTGTCACATTTGTTCGAGTTGACAATTGCATGTCAATGCAAGAGACTAAAAACGGATCAACTAGTCCAACGCTACGCCAAGATTATTAATAAGACCCTTAAGGGTGTTATTAATAATCCCGGCGCAACGCTGGAGTAGTTAAATCGTGTTTTGTCACATTTGTTCGAGTTGACAATTGCATGTCAATGCAAGAGACAAAACACGGAACAACTAGTCCAACGCTACGCTAGGATTATTAATAAGACCCTTAAAGATTTGTATAATGTCCCAAAAGTTAAGAGCCGAGCGGGATTTGAACCCGCGACCTTCCCCTTGGTACAGGGCTGCGCTGACCGCTGCGCCATCGGGTCCTAATCACACTGTACCTACCTACCTTACCTTATCTATCACACATTATCGATTCACGTCTTAAGGGGCCGGCGGAGGGCGCATTTTCATACAAACGTAATACCAAAATGATTACTAGTTTAGGCAGATTTTCACTATATTTTTGTAATAACGGTATTCATATAGTATTTATCTAGGTTCCTGAACAGTTTTTATTTTAAATTACTTACCTCAAATGAAATAATCACCAATCGCATTTTACACATTTTTTTCATTGAAAATTGTGATTGGCGTTAATTTCATTTGAGGTAAGTAATTTAAAATAAAAACTGTTTAGGAACCTAGATAAATACAATTATTACAATAATATAGTGAAAATCTGCTTAAATTAGTAATAATTTTGGTATTACGTTTGTATGAAAATTCGCCCTCCGCCGGCCCCTTAACCTGGATTCATTCATGTGTATAATTATTGTTATCAAATATACAAATAGGTAGTACGTGCACGCACTCGGGTTGATTGATAGAAATGAACCGTATTGCAATAAAATAGAACATACTCTCCTTTGAAGTTATATCCATCTATAGATCCCAGTTTTTTTTATACAACTAGCTGATGGAACAAATATATGACCCACCTAATGTTAAGTAGTAACCAGTATAAAAAAGCATAGCCTCGTAGGTTACGCACGTCAGGAACGTGCCCTACAATGTACTTCAGGCATAAAGATGTTCAGCCTCACGTGCCAGTAATTTCACAGTGGAGCCAGCTTCAATCCAGCTTGAAAACCAGATTTTTACTTTATACTTTTTGAAAATACTTTTATACATATTTCACAAATAAATAAATACGGGGACAAAGGTTCTGTGTATAGAGATTGTATTATCTGATTGCGATCGTTATTTAAATAGTAGGTAATTCTACTATCTGTGAAATAGATCAATAATTGATGTGGTTGTATTCTTGCCAGTCAATTACACCTGTTTCATATTACTAATCGAGATGATATCGATCATTTTTGGACAACAATGTACATTATCAGTAGGATCATAGTTGTTTTTCAGATAAATAATGTGCGTTTTACACACACATTGGAGATTCTATGTATGTGTGCGGAATGTAAGCAATATTAAAACAACTGTGTGTGACGTATTTTTATTTACTTTTTAAAGTGGAATCTTCTTTAGGCGGAGTTGAGCCTTTTTGAGGTGGGAAAAAACCAATGAACTCGTCACTGTTACGCGTTAAAGGAATTGTTCGTTTGTTCCCAGTAGTCGGTCAATAGAACTGTTAAACCGAACTACTAGAACAAACGTAATTTTTCAAGTATTCACTTTTGTCGACATGCCCGCTATTTTTTTTATGTATATAGACACCCACAATATGATTCTAAGATACACACAAACACGTGCACGTATTAAGACCCAAATGTTTATCCTAGTACCTTAAGATCACTACCAACCTTTGTTGTATTGTTTCAGAACCCGAAAATTTTAATACTAGACGAAGCTACCTCAGCATTAGACGCATACTCAGAGTACCTTGTCGACAAAGCGTTGAAAGAGATAAGCAAAGACAGAACTGTCCTCACCATAGCCCACAGGCTGAGCACCATACAATCTGCCGACGAAGTGGCAGTTCTAGAAAACGGAATCGTCATTGAAAAGGGATCATATCCAGAACTAATGGCGAAACAAGATGGCTTCTTCAGGGAACTCATAACGCATCAAACGTTTGCAAAAAAAACAAGAGACTCGCAGGCAACGTAGTAGTTTATTTTTTTATCTAAATTGACGGTTGTTGAATATTTAAATTATTGTTGAATATATTTTTTTGGGTAATTAGGGCGATTTAGATGTTTTTAATCGGGCCTCTATTTTTTATTATTCTGTGGAATAATGGCTTCGAACGTTATTTATATTTTATAGCTGAAAAATAGGTCTAATAATGTTTCAGAAGTCATTTACAGCCTTTTCAGGACAGCAATACTACTGTAGGTAAGTTAAAATATTTCCTGTTATGTTTGTAATAGAATACAATTATTTATGTACCAATTTTATTTATTACAAGAAATCATTATGTATAAGTTAGGTACCGACCTTTTATATTACAAGGAATTATATTTTGTGATAGATTATTATGCCATGGAACAAAATATACGAGTAAAAGTAATTTTAAACCGTAAATTTTAAGTAAAGACACAATATAAGGTAAATTAATTAATGAGTGATAACGGGTAAAGGATCGTGACACAAATATAGTTGTTGTTATTTATTTAGTTGTTTTATTTACTTAATTTTATAACTTAACTTAATGCGAAGCAAAGGTTATCGTAGTATGGATACACCCGGACTTTAGTTTCGGTAGTTTAGCTGCTATTGGTAACTTTGTAGATACAGCTGTAGTACAGATAAGATAATGGTACTTTTATGTTATGCACAGCTAGTTATAAATAAATAAATAATGCGGACAATCCACACAACACTTCTTCTTCTTCTTAAATTAAAGAGCTTAGCTCTTGTCGGGGTTTTGATGCAGTTTTCTCCAATTAAGTCTTTCGAACGCGGCCTCCTTGACTTCGTTATATACGACATGACAGCACTATCTAGCAAACATCTGTGTTCACCCTTAGACAATTTAGATCAATTGTCTAAGGTGTTCACCACACAAATATTTGTTCTGGGTGAGGAATTATCTGAATTTAATAATAATAATTAGGAAGAGCCTCAACTAACGTCTCAAGAGGCTCTCGCTGGAAGGTTGGCCTATAGATGGTTATTTATGGGTCAGATGCAGAAGGCAGAAATCCTGGACACGGCACGCATTGTCCGGAGGTTCCTCAGTCTGCCTTGACCACCAGTAGCTTGGGCCTAGCCCCGCAGTTGGTGGCGCACTAGTTTTTAAGTTTTTTATAATAATAATATTGTAAGAAATTAAAAAAATAAGAAAGCAAATTAATATCTGAATAATAATAATTATTATAATTATCTGCCCTCCGGGTCCCACTGCTGGGCAAAGATTTCCCTCTCCAGACATCCTGGGCTACGCTTATCCAGTAACGATCACGCTCGTCTTGCCTCTCTGTTTGTGTCTGCCGCGTCTCTTCGCTGCCTATAACAAAGCATTGCCTCGTAGGTCACGCACGTCAGAAACGTGCCCTACAATGCACTGCACTGCGTCTGTCAACTTGAGGTATACAATGTTCAATTGTTCAGCCTCACGTGCCAGTAATTTCACTCGTACCCATACCCTTCAAATCTAAACAGCAACGCTGCTTCACGGCAGAAATAGGCATGGTAGTAGTACCTACTTTGCCGGACGAGCCCTTCACAAAGAGCTCTATTTACTACTAAAAATTGTTTTAAAACTATTCCATTTGTAAAAGCGATGCCTTAAATTCATCAGTTTAATGAAATCGAGGTCAGCCCTTCGCACACATGCAAGTGGCACAGCGCGTGCCTCATTCATTACTACGTTGATAATAGATACCGACGTAATCTTGTTTGTTGGTGCTTTTCGTATTTACAGTTTATATGTGATTGGACCTTGCCCTCACGCAGGGAACGCGCCAAAACAAGAGCAGCGCGGAGGTGGCAAACGTCATTATTGTGCCGGCGCTGCGCGAGAGCATACAGAATGTCTCTGAAAGTTTTACGCGGCAATGTAGCGCGGCAAATTATAAATTCCGCGAAAAATGGCAGGAGAAAAACAAACGTGTCTAATTGTTTTTTGAGTAGATGCTTGGCAACCCAAACGGCGACTGCGCCGGACTGTAAGCTGTTGAACTCACCCTGGGGTGAAGTTCAGGTTGGGAAGGAAACGTTGACTGAATACGTTTTTGCGGATCTCGAGCTATGGGCGGACAAACCTTCAGTGGTGAGTTTTTTATTTATATATTATTTAGATCCTATACACTGTATTTTAAGACAAATATTTTTAAATAATAAGCATATTTTCAGCTACCTCTGTGTGTATAGGAAATATTGTGGTTGATATTTATTTACCAACTATTATTTTTACATAATTATTATTATAATTTTATTACACGGGGATTGTGTTACTAACAGAATGACTGCCTACTTGTATTACAATAACAACAATATGTAAAGGTAATTAGTACTTAGGTGCCTATGCCTATAAAAACTTAATCGATTAAATAGATATCATTTTTCTATAAAAGCAACGTAAACAAAACAATGAACTGAGCATGCAATAATCTAGCCAGATCTCTTCCTCGACAACTGCAACAATCAATTAAAAACGATTGAATAGTGCAGTACAATTATGGGTGCAAAGTTCAGCGCGCTAGATTTTTATACGGACGTGATACTAGGATTATATAAATAGTTACTATTCGAAGGGCAAGGTTAGCTGTCATGGATGTTTGGCACAGGTGGTAGTCTCGATAATATGGGGAAGTTGTGTAGGAAATACATGGGACAAACTAAGAATTAAATATCTCTAGCTATAAATTCACTTCTGAAAAGGGAATTTCTAGATTCAAGCATGAAGCCAAAGTCGGCCTTGTATTCAATTATTTGTGATTTTTTTAAGTAGGTATATTTTTTCATGATTAAATCGGCTGTGGAAATAAGAGAAGCTTTTTTTTCGAATGGAGCAGGCATATTTCAGTTATTTTATATTTATTGGTGGCCCTGATTTTATAGGAGTTATTAGGTAACTTTGCATAAAATTAAGCAAGACTTGAAATTTTGTAAAACTGGAAAGGCAGTTACTGCAATTAAAACACAGATGCAACCTTTGCAAAAAAATAATTAAATTGAGGTAAACGTGTCGTTTCTCATACGTTTCTGAAATGTTTTTTTCTGTAAACGGAAATTGGTGTGTCTGGTAAACGGAAAATTGCGTTATGAGTTACACAGGTGAAGGAAATTAAACCTCAGTGAAGCGTTGGCTATTTGAATTCTTAAAATTATTCATATGTACAAAAATCGTACGATAAATTCAAATTGGCTTATTTTAGTTAAGGCCGGTTTTCCGGATGCCCAATTATATATTTGACAGCTGTTTAGCTCGGATTTGAGTTAAATAACTGTAAAAAATTTGATTGGTCGTTATCTCGTCTTAAGAATTGGGCCTAAGACCATTCCACCTTGAAAGTTGGTAAGATTCCTTATCACCGCCATGCCATGGTTGAAAGAGATAGGCATGATACAAAATACTGCCAAGAATGATTCGTCTGAATACGGTCTGAATTCTACGTGCGAAAGGTGCTATAAATTCAGTCTTATCCTTTAGGCCCTTTGTAAACTCAACCTTCAGATAACAGTAAAAATAATTAATAAGAAAAGACACGCCTTTTTACGAGCACTTTTACGACACGCCTTTTTAAGTTTTAAGTCCATTCGAGCGACGCAAATCCTTCTCTAGCATAGATAAATAAGTATTTTATTCCGATGATGTTCCAAATCATGATAATTTTTATTTATTTATCGAAAATATTTTATCGGCTTAAATATTTTTTATTAAGATGTTTTTCGGCATCCAACTAGGTACCTACTTTTCGAGTTGGCGTCCGTGCCAAGTAAATATCGTCTTCGAGATATTTCAATATCAAAGTTTGGACTTTGGTCAGTTTATCATTATTTGACTAAGATGGAATAATCTCAGCAGGAATATGAGAGAACACAACGAGAGAAGAGTCTCTCATCATTTAAAATACTGACCTACTTACCTAAGAACGTTCATTACTGTGTTATGCACGCATTGGAGACTTGATCAAAGTCCTTCGCATGGACTTTGATCATGCACTTACCGTGTACGTTGACTACTTTCTCGACACACCTTATTGACCGCGAGTATACAGGTTTAGGTATTACATAAAATCCATATATTACAAGACAGGTTCATTGAACTTTTTAAACCTGTTCGTAAGTACTGAGCACAAAGGCAGAACTACTTTTAACGACTCTTAAACCTACCGTTGCAAAAGTGGGTCAGACCTTTTCTTTATGTCAATATCTGATAGCAACGCAGCGTCTACGCCTTCACGACTTTGCTTTGCTTTTAATACATATAATACCTAAATATTTTGAACTATCCACACCACATTATCTTGCTCCAAAATAAGCAGAGCTTGTACTATGGGAACTAGATAAGTAGCTGATATAATACCTTGATACACCTACATAGTTTTTTTTTGTAAATATATAGAAAACAATATAGCACCCAGACAGAGAACGAACATCGATGATCACCACACAAATAACTGTCCTTGGTGAAGATCGAACCCACGCCCTCCAGCGCAGAAGGCAGAGCTACTACCTACCGAGCTGATTACCATATGATAATTCTACTTCTATGTTTCCATTATTGCTCTCTCCAGACATGTGGTTCGTCAGGACGTGGCTACGACTACGGGATGATGCGACTGATGATAGAGCGTTGTGCCACAGCTCTAGCGGGCCCCCTGGGTCTGAAGCCCGGCGAGCGGATAGGCCTCATCCTGCCGAATCTTCCTGAATTCACGGTCCTCGTGCACGGAGCCATGAGAGCCGGTCTCACTGTCACATTCGCAAACCCACTGTACACTGCAGGTATTCCCACGTTATCATCATGATTGATTGATTTAGACCGGGGCTAGCGGAAAAACTCATCGTGCGTAATGTTCCTGAATTCCCAATCACACTGTTGCATAAATGTTACACTGACATTGGCGAACCTATTGATCCCAAATTCCAATGTACTTCTTCTGTAGTGCCAATGGTACACACTAGACAGTTTTAAAATAATATTTTAGCACTAATAGTACATACTGTTACGTCAGAAAAAAATAACAATAATTTTGGGTACTGCCCGCCTAAAACATACCAAAAATAAAGTTATTAGTAATTTAACATTGGAAAATATAATGGTAATTCAGTAATAACTTATTACTGAATTGCTTTATGTTTGTATCAAATGAGAAAATTTAGGCTGCAATATCTCTATTACAATTCAGTTTTGATTTGGGAGTTTACACATAGCGATCAATGAAAACCACTGCAACATTAGCACTTTTTAAATTAACGCGATCTTTATGTATTATAATGGAAGAAACGGGTATTTATCGCGATTACCTTCATTATTTCCCGACGTTTTATGACCGTGTTACAACAGCCGTGGTCGCAAAATAATAAAGGTACCTAATCGCGATAAATAACAATTTTATTCACTGTAACATTTTTCCTAAATCTTATCAAACAGAAAGAACTCTACTGTTTACATTGTGTACGCTCGCTCTAGTATGTAGATAATCAGACTCAGACGGACTTTCGACTCCAGCTGATTATTGAACATTCTGAACCGATAACTAGGTGATATTTTTTTAAATGCCAGAGTCAAATTTTAAAGGTGTTATTGCCTAAAGTCCGAAAAAGTTAGTTTTGTTTGTATTTATTATGTTCGTAAGTGTTTTATGTCTGACCAAACTATATTGCGGCTATTGGTAGCATCATAGGTAGGTACCTACCTAGAGTACCTACGTGGTTCAATCATACGCATTAACGATTTTAGAAATTTAACTTGTCACTAAATAAAGTCATATACTTATGCAATCTTATTTTTAACCAACTTCAAATTTTTTTCATCTGGAAGGTTATTCTTCCAGTTTGGCCTTCTTGTTGTTTTATGTTTATTATCGCATAGTGTCGTCATTTAAGCTCCGATTTGAAAAAAAATATTTATCTGAATAATAATATTTTCAGATTGATCTCATAGAAAATCATCAAAATCGGTTGAGCGATTTTGTTTTAATATTCGTTACCTACTGCATACCTCCGTCATTTAATAACCGATTAAGTAAAAAAAATGTTTATCTGAAAAGACTTCCAGATCTTCCAGATTAGTCCCATTGAAATCTCGTCAGGAAAATCAATTTAATAGTTTGGCCATGAAGTCGGTTTCTCAAGTTTTTTAAACTTACACTCATGGGCAAATAGAGGCTTCGAGTATTTTACCAGATAATAGACTTTTAGCTAGATAGATAGAAAATACTTTATTGTTTACTAATACATTCAGAAAAACATCAAGTTACCTATTTCCGATTCGCCAACTCCAATCTAGATATCACGTGCGCCTGAATGAGCTAATGATAGCCTTACCATAAGCACTTTTGTTGTCACATGAATCATTGATAGTAAGAATTATAATGTAGTTAAGTACAGTCAACATCAAAGATTGGACTCAAAAGTGTTTAAATAGGTATAATGAAAAAAAGCGTTATATCATGATCACTACAACGAAATCTATTGCAATAGATGCAAAACACAAAACACAGCCATTTTTTTCACAGGCCAATGATGATGACAACGAAATATAAATTCTAGTTTAAACTTAGACATGATACAAATACATAATACAAAACTATTTATCTGAGAAATCAGTTTTACAAAAATCAAGATATACACCGCACTAGGAAAGGATCTAGCTAGATGAAAAAAATATTAAAGAATCATAAACTAAATTTTTTGTATTGCAAAAAAATATTCGATTTTTTAATGTTTTCTATGTCGCTGATTATGACTTAAAGTTAGATAGGTAAATGGAATGGAACCCAATTAATGAAATCCTGAAAGATAACGGGAGCTTCCTATCACGGTAAGGTCAGCCAATAGGTAAGATGCAATGTATAATGAGATCATAATGCCACATTATAAACTTGGCCTATCTAACATAGTTAGATAGAAAGTCTTTCGGATATCTTCGAAGTCGATAAAACACGCACGTCATGGATGCATGGTCCTCGTAAACTAGTGGAGTGGAGACTAAACTAAGGCCCGTATTTAGAAACGGTGCTAGAGTCGAGCCTCACACTACATTTTTGTCATTTTTAAATAGGGAACTGTCAAAAAATCTATGCTAGAAAGTGCTTGAGGCAAGACTCAGACTCACAAGCACTGTTTCGGAATCCGGGTCGGTTTCCTAAATATAGCATAGTACCTATACATATTCAATTCGATTAAATGACAGTATTTATTTCAGAAAATATCCAATTTACGACACAGAAATAAAAACAAAAAAAAACAATGTTAGTAAAGGCAATGTGACAGACATGTAAGAGCTATTAGATGACATGATGATAATTTAAAGTCTATAGTCTAGTAAAGATCACGTTTGTAACTGACGGTTATTATAAAGCTATTTTCGTCCGCAGAGGAGGTGAAGCGTCAATTCGCTGATTGCAACGTAAAGTGCATTGCGACCATAGAGCTGTTTATGCCGATTGCTCAAGAGGTCGGGAAAGCGCTGAAAGACTACAGCGGGACTATCTGGGTTGGAGGAAACGATGACAAGGCTCAGGGTAAGTTTTACTTGACGACAGGCTAGAATTATGGTCTGTGTAACAAACATTCAGGCCAGTGCTTTATAGGTATGTGATGGAATATAGGTACTGCATGTAAAAAAAAGAATAGATAGGTAGACTAAATTTAGTTATTTTGGATGTTTGTACTGTGCGTGCACAATACATTGTATGCGTGCTATAAATATTTTCTCTGACATTATCCACTCGTGTCTCTGTCTGCGGTTTTACCACGTGCCTAAATACAGACAGTACAATGTAGTTAACTTATTTGCCTCATATAATGGGCGGTCTAACCTAGATGAGAGTAGGTACCTATATAAACTTTTACTCTGATAAATGGCAGGAACGGAAAAAACGCCCACGCGGGCGAAGCCGCGAGCGGCCGCTAGTCGTTTATTTTGTGTATTTTTTTTTTCATGTATATTTTTTGAAAACAATAGGCCTGTTTGCTTTATATTGTATATTTTATAATTAAGCCTTACATACATTTGATATTCAAAAGGTCAAAAGAGCAAATAAAGAATCACAATTAATTTTATGTAGGTGTAAGTAACCAAGATAATTTGATTCAAAGCAAGTCAACCACTCATTCGTCTTATTAAAAAAATATATAAACTTTATAAAAAAATATACAACCGTATTGAGAACCTTCTTCTTTTTTTGAAGTCTTTTAAAAAACGGTTTGAGGCTCAGTTCTATTTTAGAATAGAATAGAATATAACTTTATTGTACACCAAAAATTATAAGGTAAACATCGTATTTTTCCCATTTATTTCCTATTTTGTACTTACTATGTTGCCTGAAATAAATAAATTTATTTATTTATTATTATTGTATAAAAGAATACTTAACTAATAGAGAAACAATGGGGGGTCTTATCACTAATTCTATATATTTATCGCTTATTTTCTAGGTGTATACGGTTTACAATCTCTTCTCATGGCGGACCACAAAGCAGATCTTCCCAATGTCGATCCTGATGACGTTTGCCTGATCCCCTACTCCAGTGGTACCACGGGCATGCCCAAAGGCGTTATGCTAACTCATCAGAACCTCGTCAGTAACTTAAAGCAGGTGCAATGCGCTAAGATGATGAAGTATGAGGGAGAGAAGGGTAAGAACTATTGCTTAAGAGGGGGTCGTGCGAAAATTTGAGATTTGTTGTTAAAAAATTCATAACTAAATAACTAAGTGACATTTTAAAAATCGCAAAAGGACTAATTGTAGACTATACATTTGAGATTAATTCGAATTTAAGTGTTGTAAAAAAATATACTATTTAACATGACATTCTATTTAACGCTTATGAAAATCGTATGTCAGCGTTAAATAGAATGTCATGTTAAATAGTATATTGTAGATGACTTATATAGCGTCAGGGGCAACTGGTGATTACACAAGCCCTATTTGCGGGATGCTATAGTGCCTAGGACGGGATTTTAGATGGAATAGGCTTGCGCAGCACCTATACTATCCTGACAGCACAATAAATAGGTAGAGTCTGTTCAGAAATAGAACCGTCGTGGGATTGGAGGGCGCTGCTGTGCTTAATCACCTTTTTTGTTTAGTGGGCAATACAATAGCGCGTCTTTTGCGTTTTGATCCTATCACAACTAGTGTACTATTCCTTTATTTAATTTTTATGATGCAAAATACTGACAGAAAGAAAGGGATGAGCTGCCATACAAAAATCGAAACGTTTGTTCTCAATTTGGCCACGACGGTTCTCTTTCTGAACAGACTCTATATTGAGTATTGAATCTCACGGGACGATTGCTTCCAGGCAAAGGCGACACTATCTTGACTGTGCCTCCATTTTTCCACATCTACGGGTTCAACGGAGTCCTCAACTACAACCTCGCTGTTGGCTATCATGTCGTCACAATGCCGAGGTAAGACATCAATCAGACTTCTTTAACCGTAAATATTGTCTTTAATTATTTGAAAAATTACCTACTTTTTGACAGGGGCCTAATTATCGGGCCGATCTCGATCATTTTGCAAATTTATTTTATTGCTTCTTTTCACAACCCCGTACTTTTTCTACGTTTTCCGTTTAGCGTAGCTGTCGAGGCTTCTACGATGAGGTCGTCGATGAAGTCGTCGATGAATTACTCAAGAAAATCTGCCATTTTCTCTTCGAAAAGAAGCAATAAAATAAAATTGCAAAATGATTGAGATTGGCCCGAGAATTAGATATCTGTATCTTGTGATAATAATTGACCGAGTGAGCGTAGCGTCTCGGTTTCAAGATTGGCCAAACAAATATTTTTTTAGCTCACCGGGTGGAAAGTGGCAACTTTCGGCCCTCTGCACAAACCGTAGTTGCCCCTTTCCGCCGTCGTCGAGCAGAAAAATCGTATACACACCACGGGAGTAATATACTATTGTCCGGCTGTTTCTCTGTTTTTTTATACAACCAAGTTAGCCAAAAACCACGAGCATAAGTACAGCCCACCTGATGGAAAACGGTCTGCCAGTCTGTTCTCGCTTACCGGTTGCATTTTTCAACCGATCTGGCCGAATATTTGTACACAGGCTAAGTACCTATAGGACTAGAATTTTTGAGTCGTCGGGAATTTTTGATTGGAGGGATACTTCCTCTAAAAAGAGGCAAATAAGAGGGATACTGGATATCTCCACCGTATGAGATCCGATTATGTGGATTCTTTTTTTATTTGAAAGGTGTTGGTATCATAAAAGAAAGAAAGGTGTTGGCTCAGATATCTGTGACCTTTTCGCAACTCAATTTTCTTCAGTTTACAACTCCGACTATATCGCTACTGCCCTCGAATCACAAGAACCTACTATTACCAATTACCTGACTTCTATCTCTGTAACCAAGGACCAGATCTATAGGGTTTTAAAAAGACTTGATTCTAGGAAAGGAGCCGGCTCTGATGGGATACCGTCTTTATTTGTCGTGAAGTGTGCCAGTGCATTGGTAGACCCACTATTTATTATATTTAATGAATCTCTGCGATCTGGAGTTTTCCCAAGGGCTTGGAAGGAAGCCCTTATCTTACCGTTATTTAAGAGTGGTGACACTAGCAAGGTCAAAAACTACAGGCCGATATCGTTAATTACAGTCTTTGGAAAAGTTTTTGAGATGTTGGTGTATCCCGTAATATCTTGGCATACTAAACGAATTATTCTACCGGAACAGCATGGCTTTATTAAAGCGAGATCTACAACGACTAACTTGACATCCTTTGTCGAGGATCTTGCTGAAGAAATAGATCATGGTCAAATAGTAGACGCAATTTACACTGACTTTAGCAAGGCCTTCGACAAGGTAAATCACGATTTATTGTTACAAAAACTTTCAATGTCTGGAATAGCTGGTATTTTTCTAAACTGGTGCAGGTCTTACTTGACAGATAGGAGGTCTGTGGTTGTAGTGGGTGGTCACTCTTCGCAGCCTTTTGCTGCTCTTTCAGGGGTCCCTCAGGGCTCCCATTTGGGTCCTTTACTTTTTAATATATTTATTAATGACATTGGTAAATGTTTTTTAAACTCTAAGTTTTATATGTTTGCGGACGATTTAAAGTTCTTTAAAAGAGTTAATTCCACTGATGAGGCAAGTCTATTACAAAATGACTTGGATAGTTTGACTTCATGGTGTGGCTTAAATGGCATGGCTTTGAACTGTGACAAGTGCTATGTGGTTCGATTTACTAGGAAAAATATTGTGCCTCCAAGGCTTTACTATATAAATGGCGAACCATTATTAGAGGTAAATCGTGTTCGAGATCTGGGGGTCACTATCGACAATAAGCTTCGATTCAATATTCATATTGACAATATTGCTAAGAAAGCCTTCAGGATTTTGGGATTTGTTTTGCGAAATTGTAAGGAGTTCAAAAAACCTTTCACTAAGATCACAGTTTACAATGCTTTAGTGCGTAGCTCCCTGGAATACTGCAGTGTGGTCTGGGACCCCCATTACGATATCTATATCAAGCGACTAGAGAGTGTTCAGAAAAGGTTTCTGTGGCACTTGTCATACAGCTGTAATTTGGCAAAGAAATTACCGAGTTATGAGGATCGACTACGTTATTTCAATTTACAATCTCTTCGCACCCGCAGGCTGGTGCATGATGGCATGTTTCTTTATAAATTGGTTAACTGCATTACTGATACTGCCTGTCTTTTATCTCAGATTCAAATAAGTATTCCAAAGTTCATGCCTAGATTGAAAAAATATACCCCATTTGTCGGAAAACCCGCTCGTTCAAACCTAGGTTCCTTTGCCCCATTAAATAGAATACAAAGAAAATATAATGCTAGTCACAACACTGATATTCTTACAACTGACCAAATCAAAGAAATAGATATTTTTTCGGATAGCTTGTATACTTTTAAGCAAAAATTAATCTTAATTTTTAATTCTACTGACACTCTGTAACTTTTGTACCTATATATTTTGTTTATAACTTGTATTTTTTTATAAAATTAATTGTTTTTTTTTTAACCAGATTTGAATTTAATGTAGGTAATTAATTTTTTGACCTTTAATTTATATTCTTAATGTTAGCATCTTTTATTCTATAACTTTGATTCTCTTGTTTTAAATACTATAATGTTATTGTCGTTGATAATTAAAATGTCGTTTGCTCCTATAATTGAGGTGACATTTAGCATACTAGATATTGTATTTAGACCTTAAGATACTGTTGGTGTTCATTTTGTTGGTGCAACTTAATAAATAAAATAAAAATAAAAATAAAATAAAAATTTGGCGAAGATCTGATGAGGATCTTCGAGTAGCTTCAGAATAGCTCCTCAAATTCAGTAAATTGCTCAATTTTAGTGTGCTCGAGTTTTACAGCTCACAGAGCCACTAGTTGTATTATAAGTTCGCATCACAAACCACAATGGACTTTCGCCTTAGGGATTCCGAGTTATCATTTTATTTGATATGAATATGACACGTCACATTTTATTATAGTCTGTAGTATTGATTGTTTGATAAGACTGTTAGTCATGTTTCCGCCATAGCAATAATCTGAATTTGTATTGATTAAATAATCTGCTGATTATCCCATCATTTAAATAACCAACCTGTCAGCATTTTCTCTAACCGTAAAATCTCCACAAGCAAATATTACTGACGAATTCTATCGTAGCGAACTTGCTTTATATACAAATCAAAAAGTGTGGTCTAGTACAGAATACTGATCTGTGTTCTTGTGGTATTATCGGTTACTTCACTTTTCCAAAACGCAACCGTACAATCTCCACAAGCAAAAATTACTGACTAACACAAGTGTAGCGAACTTGCTTGATAAACAAAACGTGGTGCGGGGTCTAGTACAGAATACTGATCCGTGTTCTTGTGATCTAGTCCTGCTATGGGGTGTTAGGTATTTTTTTTTTCAAATCACAGCAGAAAACTATTAGGTAAGGCTGGGATCCATTATTCGAGCGAGTCATAAATAGATGCAATTTATCGTGCTTATTCATCTACTTTTTCAGGTTTACTCCGGAAGACTACCTGAAATGCTTGCTAGAATACGAACCGACGACCTTGTTCGTGGTGCCATCACTGCTAGCGTTCTTAGCTACTCATCCGCTAGTGAAGAAGGAGCATCTCCAATCAGTAGATACCATCATGGTGGGGGCAGCCCCGACTACTGATAGCATCTTTGAGAAGTTCCTACTGAAGTGTGATAAGACTAAGGAGGAAATTAGACTGTTACAAGGTGAGCCCTTTAGATAAAGAATCACAAGGTCATTCCTTCTCCCAGCATAGCTCTTTCCATAGCGCGTTTTTAAAATAATAATATAATAAAAATTGGCTGGAATTGGCACCTGAAAAAGAATATGATACCTAGGTATATCATGTAAATAAACCTAGGTTGAGATCCTAGATCAGCTCTACAATGAATTAAGGTACTATGCGAACGAAGGCTTGCTACAATGGTATTATCATCGTAAACAATAAGCTGTACCTACTGAGGTAAATAGTTCTTCTATATGTAACCTTTGAGATTGATCTAAGGAAACTATAGAATAAAACTTATACGGTAGTGAATGGTAATGTATAATAACATAGTAATATCTACGAGACAACCAATTTATCCTTGAAGTGCATCTACGCAAAGGGTTTTAATTAGTCTTATTACAGCATAGCAATTATAGCGGATATTTATTCCTGCCCTGTATTACCCTACGATTGTTTTTACTTGGGCATTATTACTAACTCCGTCTTATAAAAACCGATTATTGTTTTATATTTTTTTTATTTATTTATTTAAATACTGAGGTTCACAAACATACAATTAAACTATTCCTATCACTGAAATAATTATAAGTATAGGAAGGTACATGTCTACTCATTTTAACTGTTATCTAGTTATAACATAAATAAAAGGTAAGGATACTTTTCGATGGGCCTAATTGACCTCATTTATCTCAAATAGGTACCTCAAAAATTTAATCAAAGTCGGTTTAGTTGTAGTTGCTTTTTCTTGTTCTTCTTATCATGTCACTGATTCTTTCGAACCAAGTGTGGTGAAAGGATTTTAAATGCGCCTCAAAGAGGCTCCTTTCGTGCTTTCATTGCTTTCGTGTTTTTCTTTTTTAATGTTTATTTTCTTTATTCTAGGGTACGGAATGACAGAATGTTCTCCTGTCGCTCTGATGACTCCGTATATCTACCCGTTCAACAAAATCGGCTCTGTGGGCCAACTTGTCCCGGGCACGCAAGCTAAGGTCATGTCCTTGACTACGGGAGAATCGCTGGGGCCTCACAAATCTGGAGAGCTTCTGCTGAGAGGGCCTCAGGTAAAATAACTTCATTGACATGGTAGGAACCTACGACGCACACATGGATTTTACATCTTTGTACTATGGCAGTAATGAGGCAGAAGGGTATATACCTTTACCTACAAAAATTTCGCCCTAAACCCATTTTCGCAAAAAATTCGGCGCTGATAAAAATGATATCAAACTGACTTGTAAAATGAAACCCTCCTTTATTAAAGATTACTGATTTATTGTGTTGTGGATAGTATAGATCTAACTTGAATAAAGTCAGTGTTCTGTTATGATTGCTCTAACGTAGACTCCTTAGTAACGCGATAGACTCAGTCAACCCTTTTATCCTAATAGCACTGCTTTGTAAATATTTTCCCGTTCAAAGTGCAATCAGTTCAAACTCGAGGATAAAACAAATCGCCTTATGAAGTAGTGTTAATATTATAACTTAAAAGGTTACATTCAAATGCTATCTTGCAAAACCAGCAAACCTAACAGTTACACTAAAAAGTAGAATGTCAGAAACTCAAGTTAGTGAATTTAAACTTATTTCAGGTGATGAAAGGCTACTGGAACAACGAAGCTGCTACGAAAGAAACCGTCGACGACGAAGGCTGGCTTCACACAGGAGACGTGGCATACTACGACGATGAATTCTATTTCTACATCGTAGACCGCACGAAAGAACTCATTAAGGTTAAGGGTAACCAGGTACGTTTTAAATAGATCAGTAATAGTGCATGCCAGGAGAAAGCGAATCGAAATGAATCCTAGGCATGTTGCAGCAGTATAGGGCTATTTACGTATCAATTTGTAGTAGCAATTTCGCCGCGCAGACGTTGGTTTACATTCTGTAGGAATATTTGTTAATTCCTACATATTTATTACCCATGGTTTCGAAGTCTGCACTGTCTACAATATTGAGAAGTTAAAAGCCACTTTTAAAATGTAGGTAGGACCATAAGTACCTACTTATTAATACTTTTGAAATGTTTCAATTTTTTTTATGAGAAATTAGTGGTCGGAAAAACAGATTGCCTTCCTAATTTTGAGAGGGTTACCTCGCTGCCTGTAACCTGTAAGCCGCAGAGCACTTACACCGATGAGTGACGCCATTGGCTTTTAATCCATTCCTGAGATGTAAACGTAGGTCTCATAAGACTGTAATTAAACCAACACCCATACATTTCAAATCTGATCACAGCAATGCGAGCATAGACCATTTTAACTATTTGCTTAACAATGATTCAAAAAAATAAGGAACCTTTACTTTTACCAACCATATCAGTGTTTGGTTAAATTCAAATGATGTCTAAGATACTTGTGTTTTTCTCAGGTGTCACCAACAGAACTAGAGAGCGTCATTATGGAGCGACCAGAAGTAGCAGACGTCGCTGTGGTAGGAATTCCCGACGCTCTGGCGGGCGAGATTCCCAAAGCGTTCGTGGTCCTCAAACCCTCGCACAAACTCACAGAGAAGGAAGTTTACGACGCTGTCGCCACCAAACTAACCAAGTACAAACATCTCGAAGGCGGGGTGGTGTTTGTGGATTCTATTCCTAGAAATGTAGCAGGAAAGATCATGAGGAATGAACTGAAAGTTCTTGCGCGCCCTAAAAAGCATTGAGTGCAAAATGTAGAACAATAACTCAAAACCACTTGCTAAACTGCAACTGGATGAGAATAATTTAATTTAATGTAAGAATCGTCTTTGTAAATAAATAGCTATAGATAAATCATGTTGTACATAAATAGTATTTGTTTAGGAGTAATCATTGTGATATTTTAATTACTAGATTCTAGATAAGCGTTTTTGTATTTTTTTTAAGTACAATTCAATTAAGTAGTTTCTATGGTCTTCAGTTATAATTAAAAATAAAAGTATAAAATTGTTTAACTCACTGTTATTTTATTTTGGAATACAAACAATTGCAAAATTATAGCTAAATTAAGGTACCTACAATAATTACTTTAGGCAGCCTACTTCACAAGTCAAACTCAAACATTTGTCACACGATTGTGAAATTGTGTACACTTTATTTAAGTACCTAACACTCAATCTATACCGAAAGTTATTAATTAAATGCTGACACATCATAATACTAATTCAAATCATTGAATTATATTGGTAAGAAGACTTCAAACATAAATTTTATGTTTCTTTCTTCTCCGTTTCAGTATCTTCAACTTTTTCAATACTTTTCTCTTCAGTCACTACTGGCTCCGTACTGTCTTCTGGCTTCTCCTTAATTTCTTGAGCAGCTGGAAGTACAGATTGAACATCTGATATTGAGTAACCTTCAGATTCAATTTTGCCAGGAGAACTATGTTTAGTAGGTGAGACCTCTTTAATAATTGGTTCCGATACTTTAGGCAGTTCTGGCACTTCTACAATAGTGTCAGACTGGTTAGATTCTTCTAGAATGTCAATGTGAACTTCATCAGTCTTTGGAGAGCTGCTACTGCCATCTGTGTTGTCACTGGATGATGAACTTTCTTCACTAGAAGTTGACACCTCAGATATGAGTTTGGTTTCAGATTCTTCTTTGGAATCTGAACTGTTATCATCGCAACATACTTGTACACTTTCTAGTGCTCCCTCAGGTAGTTTAGATTCCATACTAGTGGTTTCAGGGTTTGTTTCGAATTCAGGTTGTTTATCCGCAGTTGCTTGTTCTATAAGTTTTTGTTCAGTCATCTCGGCATCGTCAACTCTAATCTCAGGAATAACCAGTGTGCTAGCACTTTCAGTCTTTATCTCTACATCCTTCTCTTCAGTTGATAGTGGGGTCTCCAGCACTTCATTAGAAGTTTCTTCCTTGTCACTAATTATTGCCTCTGATTCTAATTTTGTAGAAGATTCTATGGGCTTGAGTTCTGCTGGATCATCTGTTGTAACATTTAATTCGGGGGGAGTCACAGACTCATACTCGGTGGCTTTTTTATCTTGAGTATCAATGGGAGTATTCTCTTTAGCTTTAAGTCGAGCTTCTATATCATCAACAGATATGTGGGTATCTGATGACCCTGGCTGCGGCTCATTGGCCCACTGCTCATTGTTTTCCTTCCGTGATATATCATCCATCTCCACATCAACATGATATTCCGAATTGTTGTCTGAACCATTTAAAATGGGTTCATTGGCCTCACCATTTTCAGACTCAGAGTGTCGCTGAATACCTGGCTCTCTGGTGCTTACAACCAAGATATTCTTTTCTATGGCTCGCATAAATTTATCAACACGATTGTATTGCTTTCGCGGGAATGTAAGAAGTTCACAGAGCCGCTGCACTGTAAAAGGAGCAGAGGTAAACGAATCCAATCGCTCCAGCAAACTGTTTTTCATAATATCATAATTGAAGGGATCAACGTTGGGATAAGGTGGAATCACGATACCTGGAGTTGTTTCATAGAAGTCAGTGATCACGTTCAGCAGCTTTTCTTTGAATAAACTCTTCACGAGAGACCATTGGTAGACAGGGTCACCGGTGCGCGCTACGTACGCCAGGTATTCGTTCAGTTCCTGAGGAATCGTTTTTGGTTTCCGCTTAGAGAAATCATCCAAGGAATGAAATATTTCTTCAGCATTCTCCATTTTGGGCTAAAATTACTGAGTCCTTTGACAAAGTTATATTTTTCAGTCAATTCAATTTGTATTATTTTTTGAGATGCTTTCCAGTCCAATTCAGACCACACCACAGAGAATTTTTTTTTTTAATTTTGTGCTGGCTTGGATTCAAATCAAAGTCCTTCCGCCAAGTCATAAAAGTTTTTCAGATTTTTTTGTCACTCATCCATCACACTCATGTTTGTCACAGAGAAAACGTAAACCAGTGCTGTGCTGCCAGTGGCAGATAATAATATGTAAATAAAACATCATCATCATCATCCACAGCCCGACTTCACCCACTGCTGGGTATAGGCCTCTCTCTGTATGTGCCACTGTTGCCGGTCTTGTGCCAATCTCATCCAGGTCTTGCCTGCGATGTTAACCACATCGTCTGCCCATCTTGCCGCAGGGCGACCAACGCTTCTATAGCCAGTTCTTGGACGCCATTCAGTCATCGCCTTACTCCACCTGTCATCACCTCGCCTTGCCAGGTGTCCTGCCCAGCTCCATTTTAGTTCCGTTATGCGATTCCCAACATCTTTGACCTTTGTTCGACTTCGAATCTCGATGTTGGGAACACGGTCTATAAGCTTGATGCCGAGCATGGCACGCTCCATGGCTCTCTGTGCAACTCTCATCCGGTACACAGCCTCCTGAGTGAGCGTCCACGTCTCGGCACCGTAAGTCATGGTAGGCAAAACACACTGGTTATAGAGGCGGGTCTTCAGATAAAACATGAGACAGCTCAAAATGTAACATTTACACGAGAAAATTAACATTACCTTAAATTAAGTGGAAAACGACACATAGGTAGGTACACATACTTTATTATGGCACTATAATACACAAAAACCAAAATAAGTTTCTTGTCCCATTATTCCCATTCCATCCATTATTTGTCATGTTCATCATCATCATCATCATCATCCACAGCCCGACTTCACCCACTGCTGGGTATACATGACAATTATTGTCATGTAACATGGAGGTAGATGAGAGGGTCAAAAATAACGTAAAATGTTACAAAAGTATAGATCGTCCAATCTTAAACTGCACGTCCCACTACACTACTTCAGTCAGTCAAAGTAAACCTACATCACAAAGATCATTTTGAAGTACTTTGATGTGAGCCAACTTCAAGAAAACGTGGTGGAGGGGCGTGCATTTTTAGACTTGTATAACTATAGCAATCTGGCAGCACTGACTTAAGCTCAAGTGGCCATAATTAGAAAAATATGTCAAAAGATAAACAGTGCTTAAACTATTGCCATCTCTTACCACTGGGTAACGACAAACAGTGACAGGGCTAACTTTAAGCAATGATTAAATTTAAATTGCGTTTTTAAGTAGGGCTGAAGAGTTCTAACCATAGACAAGAAAGGCTAGGCTCTCAGGCTCTCCCTCCCCTCTCCTCGCTCGCTCGTTCATGCTTTTTATTTGTTTTTTGCCACAAGAAATAACTTGAATTAACGTAATTTAACGAATTAAAATTATTAACGTAATAACGAAAATTAACGTCTGATTAAGTGAAGTGCCACCACACTGGAACTTCACTGCTATTATTTTAGACTATTTTTGATTTGTAAAAGGATCATATAAAAAAACGGTAGGAACCGAGACGTAGTTTGTTGCCTGTTCTTCTACGCTTGGCTTACGCTTGGTCGCGTGGAACTGGCACCTAGACTCAGACAATTTAACCTAAGGACTTGCCTTGCATGGATCTTCCCCTCTGCCAAAAGGTACAAGACTAATGAATCTGACATATCTAGCACGTTTATAAAAACCACTTCGTAATCGATCTTTAGCAGTGTCAGTATCGGTATCGCGGTGAAAGGAGCTCCTCTAAAAATGCCAACATATGCAGTTGCAGTGTGTAATAGGAAGTCCAACACATCAAGCTTGTAAAAGGATGGTGTAACATTTCATATGTAATTATTTTATTGCATAGTTAATGCTTTTTTCTATTAAAATAATGTAAAATTGTTGTGCGGCGTTTAGCTCTAGAACATCGATTCAGTATACGATTATACGAAAAAGATCGAATCGCCTCGAGTTTCCTGCCGTCAATTATCCGCATTTAATTTTCAACCTTATCACAAAATGAAATAGACTATAATTGCGAAATAATCTCTAATTGCCAAGTAATTTTAGTCACTAGCAAAAATTTAAAATGGTGACGAGACTACCTAGAACTCCCTACGAGACTAGTTGGCATTTCAAAAATGAATTTTTGACCTTACAGATTTAGATTATTAAGTCGATTTGGCTTTGAATTTTTCCAGACCTGACAGGCCCGAGACATCAAAACCCCGCCCTCCGGTAGCGAGACTAGTGATAGAGGTGGATAAATGTTTACACACAGTTTTTTATCGATATCGATAAAAGCACGGGTGTTCTAGCGAGTAGATTTATCTTAGCTTTCTGATTGATTGTGGGTTCAAATCCAGTCGTGCACCAACGGATTGTGTTGAAGTTGTAACGTGTTATTTTATACATAACATTACGTAGCCTACATGTTTAATTTAACAATGTAGCTGTTTGTTGGAAGTGAGGACGCAATATAGTGCTGTCTCGCTCTCGCCCTTAACGTATCTCCTCTACTAAGGTCATTGCATTGTGCCATTACGTTGTATTTTTATATTCTAATTAATAAACTCTTTCAAGTATCTAAATAAAAGTCTCGCGTATTATTTTATCAGGTTATGGGCCGTCTCATGCTTGGAAATAGAAATTAGCAGTTTTCCTCTCGTATCAAAAAAGTTCTAGTGATTAACCTCAAAAATCGTAACGCGCTCCACCGGCCGGCATCCGAGTTGGTTTTTTTTTCAGCCTATTCTAGCAAAATGTCTACGAACCCTAGTGGCATTATGAACATTGAAAAGCTTACTGGAAGAGACAATTATGCGACATGGAGATTTGCAGTGAAAGCATTTTTGGAACTTGAAGAACTGTGGGAATGTGTCGTTGACGGAGGCACCGACACGAAAAAAGACATCAAAGCTAAGTCCAAATTGATTTTACTAATCGATCCGATAATTTATGTCCACGTACAAGAGGCTAAAACAGCTAAGGAGGTGTGGGGCAATCTGTCTCGGGCTTTTGAAGATTCAGGGTTAACCCGTAAAGTTGGCCTACTGAAAGATTTGATAAATACAACATTAGAAAGTAGTGGAAGTATAGAGGATTATGTTAACAAAATAATGTCCTCGGCACACCGTTTGAGGAGTATAAACTTCAAAGTAGATGATGAGTGGCTAGGAACATTGATGTTGGCAGGCTTGCCGGATAATTACAAGCCTATGATTATGGCAATGGAGAGTTCTGGAGTTAAAATCTGTGCAGATTCCATCAAAACAAAGTTATTACAAGAAGTAAAAACGACAGAAACAAGTGCATTTTACTCAAACTTTAGAAATCAGTCAAAATCAAATAATCAACATCAATCACTAAGACCAAAAGGGCCTAGATGTTTTACCTGTAATAAATTTGGGCACATTAGTAAAAATTGTTGGCATAATAATAATAATAATGATAAGACAGAGACAAAAGATAATGGTTTCATTGCGGCTCTTTCAGCAACCACAGTCAACGGCTCACTGAACTGGTTCATCGACTCTGGTGCATCGATGCACATGACAATGCACAGAGATTGGTTGGAAGATGAAGCAGCACCACCTGTAACCAACATAAGGATTGCTGACAACAAAGTGCTCCGTGTGGAAAGTTGTGGTAATGTTACCATCAGAGTACCAGATGCACAAGGACAAAGCAATAAGATACAGGTTAGAAACGTTTTATATGTACCTGAACTGTCAACTAATCTAATATCAGTGAGCAAGATGATAAAAAGTGGTTGCAAAGTTGAATTCAATGTTGATGGTTGCAAAATATGGAACAAAACAGGAAATCATGTAGCGAGTGCACATGTAATCAATGATATGTATATACTGAACATTACCAATGATGGAGTCCATGCCATGCCAGCCACTACAGAATCAGACATCTATCTGTGGCACCAGCGAATGGGTCATTTAAACTTTACTGATGTGAATAAAATTCCATATTGTACAACGGGTGTAAAATTGTCCCCGTCTAAAGAAAACATAACTTGTATATGTTGTATAGAAGGAAAGCAGACAAGACAGTCATTTCCAAGTGAAGGCTCCCGGGCAACTGAGTTGCTAGAGCTTATCCACTCCGATGTATGTGGACCGATGCAAACAACAACACTTGGAGGTGCCAGGTACTTTGTCACTTTCATTGATGATTTCTCACGAAAAGTATTTGTCTATCCGATTAAAAGTAAAGATGAGGTGTTTTCAAAGTTTTTGGAATTCAAAAACAGAGTAGAAAATGAGTTAGATAGAAGAATAAAAAAACTCAGGAGCGACAATGGCACCGAATATAAAAATAATAATTTTAATAAATGCTTGAAGAATTTTGGGATATTGCACCAATCTAGTAATCCATACACGCCTGAGCAAAATGGTTTAAGTGAGAGGATGAACAGAACACTTATTGAACGGTCTAAATGTATGATGTTGAATGCTCAATTACAGAAGGAGTACTGGGGCGAAGCTGTTGTCACAGCGGCACATATAATCAACCGTTCACCAACAAGAGCTCTCTCTGGCATCACTCCTGAAGAGGTATGGTCAAAAAGGAAACCTAATTTAAGCCATATGAAAATTTTTGGATGCAAGGCTATGGTGCTGATACCCAAAGAACATCGGCGAAAGCTAGATTCTAAATCACGTGAGATGATATTCGTAGGATATAGTGAAGGTATAAAGGGCTACCGATTTATAGACCCAATAAGTAAAAAGGCTACCACAAGCAGAGAAGTTGTATTCCTTGAAGGCACCGTACAAAGAAATAAAATCGACAAAAATGCCAGTGAAACACTACCTGAAAAAAAGGAAAAAATTATCAGTGAAGAAAATAAATCAAGAGAAATTAATAGAAATTATACTGAAGAAAGATACTTGCCATCATCATCAAAAATGATTAGTTTACCCCTGTCTCAAGGAAAATCTGAAGTATGTGAGAATAACCCTGTTGATGAGACAGTCATTGAAGTTTTGAGCGATGACTCAGACTCAACAGTCCAAAGAAATTCAAGTGTGTCATCTCAATATTACACTGATCCAGCAGACTCAACATACTCACCTAGTACAATTATTGAAACTCAACAGAATGTAAGACCTCGATCAAATCGAAGAAATGAAATTTTTGAGGTAGATAACTTACAAACTGATCATAATTGTGATGAAGGTACAGTTTCCCCTGCCAGTCTGGTATGCAATGCAGAATCTACTATGAGTATTTTGGATAGTGACCCACAAAGCCTTTCTGAAGCTCTACACAGCGAAAATGCAGAGAGATGGGTAGAGGCCATGAATGAAGAATATCAATCATTACTAAGTAATAACACCTGGACACTTGTGGATCTACCAAAGGGGAAAAGAGCATTAGCATGCAAATGGGTTTTCAAAACAAAGGAAGATGAAAATGGCATCATAACAAGATATAAAGCAAGACTGGTTGTAAAAGGTTTTCAACAAAAAAAAGGAATAGACTACCATGAAATCTATGCTCCAGTCATACGATATTCTTCAATGAGATATGTCATTGGCTTAGCTGTAAAATATAGTTTAAATATCCACCAAATGGATGCTGTAACTGCATTTTTACAAGGCGATATTGAAGAAGAAATATATGTGTCACAGCCTCCCCATTTTGTAAATGGTCCACAGGTCTGTCGCTTAAATAAATCTGTGTATGGCCTAAAACAGGCAAGCAGACAGTGGAACAAAAAATTAAATGCAGCATTGCTAGAAATTGGTATGTCACGATGTAAAGTAGATCCATGCATATACTACAGAATAGTTGATGAGAATGATATACTATTTATTACTGTGTATGTTGATGATTTATTATATTTATTTAATAATGAAGACACAGTTGCCATGATGAAGAAAAGGTTAAATGAAAAATTTCAAATGAAGGATCTAGGTAAAGCAAGATGTTGCATTGGCTATAGAATAATTCAAAATGTGGATATGACTGAAATCACTCTTGATCAATCACTCTACATAGAGAAAATACTTAAACGTTTCAACATGAATGATTGCAAGCCCGTCTACACACCATGTGAGCCCAACTTGCAGTTGAAGAAGGCTGAGAGTGATGAAGAAGTTATGAAGAATATTCCATATCAAGAAGTCATTGGCTGCCTGTTGTATTTATCGCAAGGCACTCGACCCGACATTGCCTATGCGGTAAATACACTAAGTAGACATAACAATAAACCGACTGCTCAACATTGGGTGGCTTTGAAACGAATATTACGATACCTAAAGGGAACCATTTCAAATAAGCTTGCCTTCAAGAAAAATAGCTGCAATATAGTTGGTTATTGCGACGCCGACTGGGCTAATGATTCAGAAGACCGAAGATCCTGCACTGGATACATGTTTGTTTTTCAGGGCGCTGCGATAAGCTGGTGCTCAAAGCGACAATCAACCATAGCTTTGTCCAGCACTGAGGCAGAATATATGTCTCTGTCAACAGCGATACAAGAAGCTGTATGGCTTAAACAATTAGAAGAAGATTTTTGGCCATACTTATCAGGTACTCCGATTACAATGTACTGTGATAATCAAAGTGCTATTAGTATTTCAGGTAATGATATCTACCATGCACGCAGCAAACATATTGATGTCCGCTACCATTTTGTGAGGGAGAAGGTCGCCAGCAAACAAGTTTCAGTCTGCTACAAAAGCACCGAGGAAATGGTGGCTGATGCTTTGACGAAAGGCCTGCACCGACCAAAGCACGAAAATTTCATGCGGGCTATGGGTTTGCGTCCAGAGGAGGATGTTGGAAGTGAGGACGCAATATAGTGCTGTCTCGCTCTCGCCCTTAACGTATCTCCTCTACTAAGGTCATTGCATTGTGCCATTACGTTGTATTTTTATATTCTAATTAATAAACTCTTTCAAGTATCTAAATAAAAGTCTCGCGTATTATTTTATCACTGTTGAACAATTTAGGAACTTAAAAAACTTTTAACTTTATACCTTGTGGAAAAACCAGTCCGCACATCAAGTGCGGATGATAAAATTTGCCAATTTGCGTATTCGGACATCCAAAAGCATAGCATTTGACACAAATTTAGTTCCAAACATTTATTCATCCCACCTTTTATAAGATGGATAGTTTTTGTGACCTTTTACCTTGAGAAACTAACGTAGTCATCATAGAATTTCATGTTATTTTTGAAAGAACTTTTAGAACACCTTTATGACGGTGTATACGAGTTTCCAGCTTATTCGCTCTTATTCTGAGGTTGACCCCATATTGGTTCTAAAATGATAAGTTTATTTAGGCCAAATAAAAACATCGATATCTTTGATTCTAAGCTCAGAAAATTTATCAATCTCTATGTAAGTGTCAGTTTTGAGTAGTAATGCTGCCAACTTAATCAAGATGTAGTTTGTCGAGATTTGGGGTAAAAATAGGTTCTTAGTGCAAGTAATGAGTAACATACAATAAAGGATTTGTCCCTCATGGCATCCTAGAGAGCTGGCTGTAGTTTTAGTGTTGTCCAGTCCAGATCAATTGAACGAAATGAACTAGTCTGCCTGTGATATTCATTCATTAACAATTATACATTTGTGTCTGAAAAATAGTACATAATAAGCAAAAATAATATGAGTCATATCATAAATTAAATAATTATCAAAGAAATTGTTATCAAATAATACTAGCAATGTCACTTCATATTTATAAAATCATCAGTAGAATAAAAACACCCTTTCAACAAAAGCAGCTTTAGTCTAGTTTTGAATAAATGTAGACTGTCTATTATTTTAATGTCAATACGTAAATAATAATATAATTAAATGGCCTGATATCTATAAGATCATTAAGGAACATGCCAAAAAATATTGGTAACTGCCCCGGATTCTGTAACAACTTCTTGTTTACCAAAAATGCTTCTTATCTCTACGAATTGTTTTATATTCGTAAGGTATATACTTAAACAGATTAAGTACGTCACCTCTGATACCGTAGTGTTCTAGCTTAGCAATCAGTAATTTATGATTTATAGTATCGAAAGCAGAAAAAAGATCTAAAAACAAGCCTGCTACTTTCGTTTTATTATTAAGATTTGTAACAACATCGTTCACCAAATAGTCGATAGCATCTACCGTACCTACATTCACCTGGTAGCCAAACTGTCGTTCATATAGAGTTAATTTTTAAATGTGATACTAACCTATCTCTGATAAGTTTTTCAAAAAATTTAGAAACAATAGGTAGCAACGAGATAGGCCTATAATTTTTATATTGTTTGTCTTGAACATAAATACCCGACGACCATTAGTACCATGAAATCTAAAATAATATTCAGAATGAATATTTAATAAATAAATCTTACTGACTTCGGAAACCTTACATTCTTTCATACTTAACATAGGGTAAAATAAAATGATGATACGGCATCACTGTTGTGGTTCTCTGTATTTTGAATGTGTGTCACCTGTATATACAGTAAACTTGAACTAGTGTTAAAGATTTGTATTTGTGTGCGTTCATAACAACACAAGTAATTGTTGTGTGTGTAACGATCGTTTGAATGTGTGTCGCTTTCGTTTCAGTGTGTGCTTTCCTCGTCCCCCTCAAAATATGGCAGAAAAATTTGTTAGGCTGAATAGATGCAAGGCAAGTCCTTAGGTTAAATTGTCTAAGCCTAGACTCACTTAACTTTAGGACGTTTCAAAGTGATTCTTGCATCGTACTGAATAAAAAATTTTTGAGTTTGAGTTTGAGTTTGACTTGACAGATGCAGAGTTTAACGCGCTAAATCTAGAAATTATATTATGAAGATTATTTTTCTGATGCATAATATTTGGCCGACCTTATTTTCACGAAAAAAGAAGAAGCAGATTTCTATGGTATATGTGTGCGTATATGTATGTATAACTACATTTGTGTGCATAAATCTTATATTTCATCTGTCAAAACTGACATCTCAAATGTCAAATGTCAAGAGGTCAATGTCATGCTTGCTTCTGCTTGCTACTGTTTTACAATTCTTGCTGGGCTATTTCGAGATACGAGCTCTATTTACGAAATAAAATCCACCGGAATAATATATAAGACAGAAATGTGATGGCTGTAACAGCATCAGTAATTAATGATCTGTCTTATTATTATCATCTGAAGAGTATTTACCATTTCCTACAGCACAGACGACTCCAATGCCTCCAGCAGCGTTGGGAACCAACAGCTCGTAGGCAACTCCTACGCATAGTTAGAACTGGGCAGTCATCACTAATGAGAAGAACTTTTAATTCTTCAGGGCTGGACACCTCTGCCGCTTGCCAGACACCTCGAGGGCTTTCATCTTCAGTGGGCTGAAGATGTGTTCTAAACTTAGCGCTAGAAAGTGGTAGACCATGACCAGACCCGATCAGAACCTTAAAAAATATGAATGGCTTTAGGACTGGTCTTAAGCGTTTTTTACTTGAAGAGCAAAGGAAACGAGAGGGTTTCAACAATGACGCCTCCATTATCTGATATGTTTCTAAGTACCTAATATTGTAAAATGTTATGATTGGAATAAAATAAAAAAAATAATAGGAGGCTATTTTTCAAAGAATTTTTTATGTTTCACAATTGTTCACTTCACAATCACAATTTTTTTATTTTAACTTTTTTTTTTTTTTATTAATATTATTTATCAGGCCATAGCATCCACTTCTTATCTTATGTTCCTGCTGTTTTTTTTAACCTGAATTTATTTAGCCACGATAGTAGATATGTATTTGTGTTTTTTACCTATAATATACCTGTAATATATATATAATCTGTCTATACCTGTAATATAATGTAATATCCTGTCTTATTATTATACCTGTCTATTTATATATTTACCACGGTATGCACTTTGTAATAAGCTATTGCTTAATTATTATTATTTTTTAAATTTTTGTAATGATACCCTTAGATTCCGAGTGTTTGTGCGTTTGTCTGTCGTACGTCGTCACCTCACGGTTCAGCTGAAAATCAGCGTTGGATAGGTACCTGCCGACCTATTCAGCATATGCTGAGCTGAAACCTGTTGAGTGAACACAACATAATGTAGCTCTTTAGGTGGATGGGTGGGTGCGCGGGATTTTTACCTAGTAGTTAGCCAATTTTCATAAGTACTCTCCTTGTACCTATACCTTGTTTGTATTTAAGTTCTAGTTTGTTCTTTGTATTTGTGTTCATTCAATAAACTTTTTTCATTTCATTTCATTTTTCATTTCATTTCATTTCATTTCAGACTTTATTGGGTGTGTGATGAGTGTTTAAAACCCTGCCAAAAGCGTGTGAAGTCAGATTGTGAATGAAGTAACTAGGTAGATGTGTGTGATGAAGTAACTACCTAATAAAGACATTATCTACAATGTTGTATCAATAGCGTTAAAGATTTCATATGAATTATGTTCTATTTTCTTCAAGAATTATTATTCTGAATTGATTATTGTTATTATTAATTTGACTTGACCTTATTCGAAGATTGATTTATTTATTTGAGATAGACACTACGTTTTCCGCCTTATATCTTTGACTTTTGACGGTTTAAATGACAGCTGTCATGTTTCCCTTCCGTCATATTTCTGCTTTGGTCATTTCCCCTTCCACCACCAGCAGAGTGGCGCGTTTGAGGCAGCCATCTTTATTCCTCATTGGCGTTTTGTTTTCCGTCGAAGCAACATGTGTTCAGCAGATATCTCTGCGACTACAGTTGCTTAAAATATTTTAATCCTTGTTCATACAAAAGTGAAGAACTAATTCTTTTACTTAGTGAATAAGTGTGTTATACTGTGCAAAGAGGGAAAACCGTGAGTACCCTCTTTATATGAAACGTGTTCAATTTTTAACGAAAAGCTCGTTTGGATCACGTTATTACAGTTATGTAAATAACCAGTTATCCTGTATGTTTGTTGTGCATGTAAGTTTTAATGTGCATATTTAATGTTCAAGTAATTTACACAAGCGGTAGCCCCACGTGCAGTAGCATAAGATGGCTATCGGTGATATCGAATAAGGGAATGAATCGAAATCAAATCCTTTAACATCGAGAGGAAGCTAAAATGGGTAGCTGTCCTGGAGTTGTTGAAAACTGGTGCTTAGGTTAGACGTCTTATGAGACTACGGTCTTACCCTTTAAACTCGTAAATCGTATCATACTCCAAGCTTCATAGACTTGGGATCAAACAAAGTGGGGAGAAATGTATGATACGATAAATCAATTATAATGCTTATATTACTAAATGTGCCTACTGCATTGTGAAAAATAAATATTAATTTTAATATATAATTGCACGAAGTATATATTGTAATCTTCTCTCTTTTTCAATTAATTATACGAGTGCTGAAGTTAATTTTTGAGAATCTGAGTGGCAAAGCAGAAGAAACTCTGTTTTTCATTTTTGCTATACTCTTTATTATTTCACTTTACAAGTCGTATTATTACATGCGAAGTTTTGTATGTTTTATTTAAGTATTTTTGGCGGCTAAGGTGTTCTGTTCCCCAGAATTTATCAGCTGCGCAAAGGTGACGCTAAGAATTTGGAAACGCTGTGTTCCAGCTGAGGGAACTCGTCAACCATAAGAGGAATCGCTACCCAATCAAAGTAACAGCTGCCCCTCGCAGGGGTAGGCCGTTATTAAAACTATTCCAGCGCATGGAACGATATAAACTTTTAATGGACCTGAGTTCCTGATTCTGATGGGTTCTTGCAAAAGAAATTCAATTAAGCCAATAACCACCCCTCGCAGGGGTCTGGTGTTAGGCTAACTACACTTCAGTGGACCAAGGCTCCTGAATCGGATGGGTTCTCGCAAAAGAAATCCAATCAAGCTAACAACCACCCCTCGCAGGGGTTAGGTGTTTGCCTAACGGTACTCCATCGCATGGAACTGTATACACTTCAGTGGACCAAGGCTCCTGAATCGGATGGGTTCTCGCAAAAGAAATCCAATCAAGCTAACAACCACCCCTCGCAGGGGTTAGGTGTTTGGCTAACGGTACTCCATCGCATGGAGCTATATAAACGGTGGCTGGACCACGGCTCTTGAATCTGATGCCTTCTCGCAAGGGAAATCCAATCAAGCTGACAACCACCCCTCGCAGGGGTTAGGTGTTTTGCTAACGGTACTCCATCGCATGGAGCTATATAAAAGGTAAGTGGACCATGGCTCCTGAATCTGATGGGTTCTCGCAAGAGAAATCCACTCAAGTTAACAAACCACCCCTCGCATGGGTTAGGTGTTTACGTAAGGGTAATCCTTCGCATGGAGCGGTATGAGCGTTGAGGGACCATGGCTTCTGAATCTGATGAGTTAATGCAACAGAATACCAATCAAGCTAAGAGACACCCCTCTCAGAGGTTAGGTGTTTGGCTAACGGTTTTCCATCGCATGGAGCTGTATAAACGATGAGTGGATCATCACTCTTGAATCTGATGGGATCGCGCAAGAGAAATCCAATTAAGCTAACAACCACCCCTCGCAGGGGTGTTTGGTAACTGTATCCCATCGCATGTGTCTGTATAAAGTTTTAGTGGACATTGGCTCCTGAATATGATGTTTTTTTCGCAAGAAAAATCCAATCAAGCTAACAGCGGCCCCTCGCAGGGGTTTCGGGTTTTTGTGTGGTTATTGTGTTCCATCACGTGGAATTTGTTGTGAATTTTGGTCTTGCCTGGCCTGGCCTGGCCCCAGAAAGTGCTGTTTCCTCACAAGAGCAATCCGATCATTTAAATATACATCCTTCGCGAATAGGAAAAAAAAAACAGCACACCCTCACTGGGTGGTGGGAGATGTTTTTGTAAGGTTATAATGTCCTGAGAATAATAATAGAATAATAGATACCAGTAAATGTTTATTAACAATAATGAGTTGTAATGTAACAATGGGACAGAACATCTGCTGCTCTTGCGTACTCTAATGTACCTACAAGCAAAGACTATTTTTCCTTAGTCTATGCTACAAGCTTGTACTGATGAACAACTTGCACAGTTGTGTGGTGGCTCTAGTACTTACAGTCTACACTGTATGTAGTAAACTATGCGTTATATGTAGTGAAACAAGGTGTAGTAAATAAGTACCCCCATCTGTTTGTAAGCAGTATTGAAAGTAAAACCTAATTTTTGGGTTCTACCACTGATCTCATTCCAGAGTGCATTTTCACTTAAAAGTAGTTAGTGACACAGGTGCTTGTTACACCTACTGTATTACAAATATTTTTAGATGGTTACGCAAAATAAAAATACTTAGTTGGGTCAGAAACGACGTGCATCTCTACGATCACAAACTCTTAAGTATTAAAGTCACTTAAGCAGGGAAAACTTTAGCTGAGTTAGTGTGTGGTTCAGCGTATAATACAGGTATCTACCTATATCGTAGAGTGGTATATATGGTGTGGCTTAAAGATCTACGCTTTGTGGATCGCCCCTTTTTTAAAATTAAGTACCATGTAAGACCAGCCTCTTTGAATATCGAAAATAAAGAATCCTAGTTGCCTCTAAAATGCAGCCTACCCACATTTATATACATATTTGTTCTTGTTTTTGAAAACTGTGGACGTGTGACCTACCAACTAAACTAAAAACTGAAATCTCGTCAAGCTGTTTCTTAACGTTCTGCATGGAACTGCCTACCCACATGGATGTGCTGCACTGTGTTTAGCTCCTAAGTGTAATTTTGTCGTAGAATCTAAAAGATTCGAAAATATGTGTCAAGTGCACAAAAGGAGCCTCCGTGAGGCGCACTTAAAATCCTTTCTCCACACTTCTTTTCGAAAGATCCGGTGACACCTTATGAAGAAGACTAGGGTACATGAGATATATTTCTGATAAAAGTAAATCATCTCGTCCACGGAGCGTCGAAGTATGTAATGGCATATAGTTCTAACCAATATTGTTACTATTCATCATCATCATCATCAGCCCGAAGAAGTCCACTGCTATTGTTATGCTGTTTTAAAAATAGTGGTTGTAGTATACACTGATAAACATAATGGTTTCCAATTGTTTAATTCCTTGATACATCAGTAAACAAAAACATCCTAGTACTTTAGCACAATTCTTGCTGAAAGCAAAAACCGTAAAACCGTAGTTCCTACGTTTTGAAGCAGGCATGTTCTTCCAGATGTTGTTACTCCATGTCAATCAAACTATCCGGTTTGCGACGTTGGTTGGCAAAAATATTTTTTATAAATACTATGTAAGTATAAATAATGTTCATGTTTTACATACTAATAGTAAAACTGCCCCGCAGTAATACTATGCTCTTGGCTCAAGAGGTCTCACATTATGGTTACACATACTTAGATCGCATACCTTATCATCATCATCAGATGGTTACATATTTGATCGTATTCCTACTAGTATGGTGTTTATCCTGTGTTTAACAATTGATTGCAGTGATAATTGATGGTTGAAAACTATCATCAGTATTTTACTGATCATTCATCATCATCATGAACTGGAAGGAAACTATGATAAAATGGAATATTTTATTTATCACTAGTCAAATCGTTTAATATGTTTTTATTACTATAACAGTGTTAATTTAGCAAGTCCGCATCACCCGCATAAGTCCGCATAGGTCAGGGGGTTGGATTGGCAGGCTGCTATTACAGCACCTTCAGAAGTTCTTACAAGCTGGATAGAAAAGGTTATTCTGGAAAATTATGTTGGACTGAAAGAGAAGGGAGTGAGTTATAAAGTGACATTTTTAGTTAACGCAAAATCTTGCTTAGCTATGTTTCCAATGATAAGCAAGTATATTTATGTTTCCAATGCCATTGCATTATGGACCGAGTCGTCATCATAACCAACCCAAAGAAATTCATAGCTGGACTTAGGCCTTCTTCTTAAGTTGGTTAGTCATGAGGTGGTTTGTCTATTAACCCCATATATGTCAGACTTTCTTAATTATTATGACCACGATCACTTTTGATGCAAAACCTGACAGGTTTCTCATAGTACTATAACTATGTTAAAGTTAGCCACACTTTATAGTGTTTGCTATAAGTATATTTCTAAGGTTGTTTGGTAGATAATAACGTTTTACTGTTGTAGGTATACTTACCTACTTGAGGTTGTAAAATATTTTGATGTCACATGTTCACATTGGCGTCAGAGTTGCTACCACCACCAGGCGATAACAAACAGGTCTCAAATAAATAAATCAATCTTCGAATAAGGTCAAGTCAAATTAATAGCAGCGTTTTACCTACCAATAAAACGCATATTAATTTACTTACCTTATTCGAAGATTATACTTTCAATTCTGCCTGGTGATTTTCGACGCAATGAGGAATAAAGATGGCTGCCTCAAACGCGCCACTCTGCTGGTGGTGGAAGGGGAAATGACCAAAGCAGAAATATGACGGAAGGGAAACATGACAGCTGTCATTTAAACCGTCAAAAGTCAAAGATATAAGGCGGAAAACGTAGTGTCTATCTCAAATAAATAAATCAATCTTCGAATAAGGTAAGTAAATTAATATGCGTTTTATTGGTAGGTAAAACGCTGCTATTCTGACACACTGATTCATTTTAATTTAACTTATGTTTTCTACTTTTTGTTTGAATTTTGTATATCAGTCTCCGACAAAGTATGTGAGCCACTTTTTTACATACCCTATGATCTAGATAGATAGATAGATAGATAACTTTTTTATTTGGCTCAAAAAACACAACTAAAGAAAATAAAACCACAGAAAGAGAAGAACATTGAGTAAAGGTACCGCTACACAAGAAATCATAAGAGAAAATAAAACATAGAACACATAGGTACAGAAACACATAGAAAGAAATAGGTATACACCTAATCCTAGTTCTATTGCTGAAAAGGGTGCCGACAGTATCCAACTGGGTATACTTATAAGTATTTGTATAAGAGCCAAAATGGTCCTCACTCAGCTTAAATGCTACTTCGCCTCCAAAAAGTGGATGAGGAAGCTGGGATCTAATAATTGTACCATATTTCTTGCAAATAAATATATTATTTCATTTCATTCCATTTGTACCACCTGTCGAACTACTCAGTACTTACTAAACTACAGATGCAGAGTTATTGGTGAAAGAGACTCATTTCCTGTAGTTTTAATTTGATCGAACTAGGTATAATGTTATTCGGGGATAATTCAGCATTATAGTGGCAAAATAAATTTATCAGTCCAGTCCAGTAGTTTTTGAGTTTATTCATTACAAAAATACAAATCTGTACAATTTATAATAATGATAATGATGATGATCCACAGTAGCCCAAACAAGAGATGAATGGAGAGAAGGAAGGGAGGCCTTTGCCCTGCAGTGGGACACAACAGGCTTTTAATAATAATAATAATGATGATGATAAGTTACGTACCTATAGGTAAGTATGTACCTATAACTAAGTACATACCTAGGTAGGTACTTGTTTGCTGAGAAGTCCCATTTTAACACAGAATGCCTACCTACTTAAATGATTATAATGATTACCAGCTCCTCTGAATCCACCATCAGGTAAGCTCGTTGGCAGAGAGCACTGGTGGTCTAGTGGTAGCGGACCCAGCTTCCGATCCGCCTAAGGTCGTGGGTTCAAATCCAGTCATGTACCAATTAGTTTTTCTGTAGAAAAATTTATGTGCACTATGCCAGTAAAACATCGTGAGGAAACCGGCGTGTTGTAGAACCCACAAAAGTTCGAGCAACACGGTCGTTTCAAGCGCTACGCAAAAAGGGCCCACTAGAGGCCTTGCGGAAACCAGCCCGCACATCAAGGTGTGGATGATGAATTTGCCGAAGCTCGTTGCTGTTGGCATCAGTGCCTTGCCTTGCCTACCTTATTCATAATTCCTAACTAAATGCAGTAGATCTACAAAATCATTTATTTATTTATATAATCATTCACATATAATAACATTACAGATTGAATGAATCCAATGCGTTATCTAAGGCTTATCATGTAGGTAAATAAAACAAACATTCCACAGGATGGATGTTAGCAATGACCACTACTACGTGGGCAAAGCCTGCCGCAGGCGGCCGCTAGTTCATAAAATCTATAATAGGTATGTACCTATATCTACTACAGTCACGAAAAACGCCTTGGTATGCTTGCTACTAACTATTATCTATTCTGTGACGTTACCGTGTCATAGTAACTACTAGCGTATCTGTAATTCGAAAATATCTTAGAGTCACGAAATCTAACATCATCATCACCCTATCTCTGCCGTGAGGAACACCAGTTTTTATTTTTTTACATAGTTGCATCCAGTAGAAGCCAAAGGTAGGGGAATATTTGTCTTCCATAAAAAAAATGTTTGCTAATTGTTTGCTTATGTGCATCATCAACTTATTATTATAAAATGATGAAACCTATAATTAAAAATCGATGTAAAATGAGTGCAGTGAGATTTAACGTAAATAAGCTTACAAAGAAAGAAGAAGTAGAAAAATAGTCGAATATTACAAAAAACTTTAGCCCTAAAAGTTAAAAGAAAAATTCAATTTCGTAAATACAAGAGCGCCGATAATATTTTTAGTCAAGCAAAGAACAAAGCATAGCCGTATGGATTCCTCCAAGCCATATGGCCGTTTTTTTTTTTTTTTTTTGAAAAGGGGTTTTTTTTATAAGTGCCAAAAATCTGGCGCGATTTCGGCACAGATAGAACAACATAACACAGACAATCTACAACTAGTTAGGCCCGTATTCCGAAACAGCACTTGAGTCTGAGTCGAGCCTCAAGCCGTAGACAGAACTGTCTACGCCTCAAGCATAGATTTTTGACACTTTTCAATGGAGAACTGTCATAAAATCAAGCACTGTTTCGGAATCGGGCCTTAGAGTTCCAATACTAATTCTAGTTCTTTTTTAGCTGTGGTCTAAGCTTGCTCGACATTAGCAAGATTGTCATTAGTGGATAATTTCCAAGGTGGCCAGCTTCTGTTCCGTTGGCTCACTTTTGAGCTTATTCATAAATAATGGATAGCAACACCATTATTTTGAACGTTAATATAATACAATGGAACTGTCAAAGTCTGCGTCCTAAATCCGTTTGTCTGGAATCATTTTTGTCCCAAGAAAAGGTTCATGTGGCTGTTTTGAGTGAAACCTGGCTTGAACCTGACAGTTTTTTCAATATGAGCACCTATAATATTTTTAGACGTGACAGAATTGATTCATACGGAGGTGTAGCTATTTTGACGCATAAATCTGTAAAAGCCATAGCTTGTCCTGTTCTTTGTCCTAATGCAGGCATTGAGCTTGTATGCGTAAAGATTCTTAACTGTCGGCATATTGAGAACATTATTTCCGTGTATTGTCCATCCGGAGTACGTACCTCTCAAAACGATTGGGATCATGTTTTTTCTTTAATTAATAATAGGAAATCCTTAGTGCTAGGTGATTTTAATGCTCATCATACCAATTGGTCTAGTAAAATAGATCGAAGAGGTTTGCTGGTCTTTGATTCTATGTTGGATCATAATTTTGTTCATTTAAATGATGGCAGCCCGACCCGTGTTCGTCTTGTTGATGGTTCATTGCAACAAACGTCACCAGACATTTCCTTTGTTACTACTGATTTGTCTACTCTTTTTTCGTGGAAAGTAACCAATGAATCTTTTGGTAGCGATCATCTTTTAGTTAAATTATCTTTTAGTTCTAGTGTACATAGAGAGTTTATTAAGAAAAGAAATTTTAAGAAAGGTGATTGGAGTTCTTACACCAAATTTATCGAATCTGCATTCTCTGATTTTCATATTCCTGTAGATCCGCAGGAGTTTTATGACAAGTTTGAGGACACTTTGCAATTGGCTGCTGAAAGATTTATTCCTTATTATAAAATTTCTCAACATTTTACTGACAAATTTTCTCCTAAGCCCTATTGGAATGCCGAAATCTCTAAGGTTGTGGCTGAACGTCGGCTAGCTTTGGCTACTCTAAGGCGTTGTCCTTCCCCTGCAAACCTAGATTCATTAAAACAGAAAATAAGTAATGCTCAGCGAGTCATTCGGATAGCTAAGGCCAAGTCTTGGCAAGCCTTTTGTAGCTCCATCGATAACACGACGAATTCACCAGACATGTGGCGTAAAATGAGATGGATAAAGGGTCATCGTACGAATTCTAATCGCTGTATTGATAAAAATCGGGCAGAGAAACTTCTTAATGATTTAGCTCCTGACTATGCATGCCCTCCTCAACCATCTTTCCATTCCAGCAATAGTCATTTAGAATCCGATATTAAAATGCAAGAGTTAGAAAGCTCTGTCAAGCATATTGATACTGCTCCCGGTTATGATAATATTTCTTTTTCAATGATCAAACATCTTCCGACCATAGGTAAGCGTTTGTTAGTTAATTTGTTCAACATATTTTTTCATCACAACTTCGTGCCATTGCAATGGCGGATCGTAAGTATAATTCCGATACCTAAGCAAGGTAGAGATGCTCTTCGTCCAATTTCATTGATTTCATGCATTTGTAAAAGTTTCCATTCTATCTTAACTAAGAGATTGGAGTGGTTTTTTGAGAAAAGTCTTTTATTTTCTAACGATATGATAGGCTTTCGTAAAGCTCGGTCTTGTTACGATAATCTTACTCGATTGGTGTCTCATATTCAATTAGGGTTTTCTAAAAATCTTCCTACTGTTGCTTGTTTTATTGACATAGATAACGCTTATAACAATGTAGATGTGCCAAGTTTGTTAAGTTTACTAGATCAATTGGGAGCGGGTTCAAAGGTTTGTATGTATCTCTGGTCTTATTTGAAACATAGGCAGTTGAGTGTAGCTGTAGATGGTTGTAACTCAGTTCGATCTACCGGGCGTGGATTAGCTCAAGGCGACCCGTTGTCACCTCTTCTTTTTAATGTAGCCACTATTAATATTTGTAAAAACATCCAAAATGTTTGCATATCTCAATATGCCGATGATTTTGTTTTGTATATATCTAATACTAACGTAGACACTGCTGTTAGAGAACTTGAACTCGCTTGTCAAAATTTGAGTGTCATGTTATTTAATTTAGGTTTAAATATTTCTCCTTTGAAAAGCAAATTTTGTGTTTTCAAAAAAGGTATTTTTAGAAGTATAGTTAATTTCAAGATAGATAATTACTCTATGCCAATGGTTAGTCATATTAAATATTTGGGATTGTGGTTGGATAGTTCATTACGTTGGGGTAAGCATATAAATGAGACAGTTCAAAAAGTTTCTAAATTCATTAATTTACTAAAAGCTTTAGCTGGGCCCGGATGGGGTATTCATCAAAAGCATTTGAGGCGCTTGTATATTTCTATAATTCGTAGTAGAGTGGATTATGGTTGTTTTTTGTATGACAACTGTTGTAAAACAAACTTATTAAAACTAGATAAAGTTCAAAATCAAGCTTTACGAGTTATAGGTGGCTATATTCGTAGTACTCCGATACATGTGATGGAGAGTGAGTTATCTGTAACTCCTCTCCAGTTTAGGAGAAAGTTTTTGGCGGAAAAGTTCATTTTAAAGTCCAAATCCTTTGCCAATAATAAAACCATGGGTAGTTTGCGAGATCTAGCTCTTTGTATTCGATCACGTTACTGGTCTAATAAAAAGATTCCCTTGCTTATCTCCTCACTTCATTCATTGGAATCTGTTCCTATTCACTGTAGTAATCATTTGGAGATGTTTTCTCTTGACACTTGGGTTAGTAATATTGACTTAAGTCAGGTGGTGTTTGATTCCATTCCTTTGGTAGATCGTGCCAAGCGTACTTACAGTAGTGTCAATTTAAAGAACATTTGTATCAATTTCATCGATCAACGCTATCGAAGTTCGTATAAAATATTTACTGATGGGTCTAAAGACAGTAGTTCTTTAGCCGGTGCAGCTTTCTTGGATCCGTATCAATGTTGTCACTTGAAGCTTAAAATTAGCGCTGATATTTCAATTATGCACATAGAACTGATTGCTATAGCTGAAGCTTTATCTTATATTCAATCAGTAAATTTTGATAGTTTTGTCATATTGACAGATTCTAAAAGTTCTTTGCAACATTTGATTCGCTGTACTAAATGTCATACCAGGGGTGTGCCGATTGCATATCAGATTCTTGAATCTGTAGTTCGTCTGCAATCTCTTAACAAAAGAGTTGTAATTCAATGGATTCCATCTCATATCCAGATTTCTGAGAATGAATTAGTTGATGAGTTAGCTAAACAAGCTTCTATAGATGGGGTTCCTTTTTCCGTAACACCTCTTTATACGGACCATGGTAATTTAATAAAGGAGAATTGTAGAGTGTTGTGGCAGGAGTACTTTGACGAGAGGTCTAGAGAAAAGGGTATATGGTTCCGAACTATCCAACCTCAAATATCTTCTTATCCGTGGATAGATAACATATCGCTAAACAGAAATTGGCTAAAGTTGGCGTTACGATTACGTTCTGGACACATCCCGGCAAACAAGTTTGCTTTTCTAATGAAAAAAGTCCCATCTCCGAATTGTACCGAATGTGGTACATTGGAAGATGTACAACATGTTTTGCTGGAGTGTGTTCGAAATGATAGATTTAGATTAGGTTGTTTTGGAAGAAGATGTATGAATGTTGGTATGATAAATAGCATCTTGGCTTGTCCCTTGTCGGATCAAGCCAAGATGTTATATAAATTAGCAGAAATTGGTTTAGCTAGACAATAATAAGTTTGTATAAATTTAGATTAAGTTAAGTTTTATTTGTTGTGTTATTATAGGGCAGTGTGGTCGCATTGCGACAAAGCCCTTTAAATAAATTAAAAAAAAAAAAAAAAAAAAAAAAGATTGTCATTATGGCAAATGCATAAACCCATGCGACGCCAAAAAAAAAAGATTGTCATTCGAATTGACATCACAATTAAAACTGTCGCTGTCATGTCCCAGCGTCTGTCATGGGCTGTCAAGTCACGCCATAAATGTCAAACTTTAAAAAATCTTGAAGAAGTTCTTCATTTCATTGCTGTATTAGATTATGTCCTAGTTTTGTGAGCGGATTAGAGACACAGTTTGTTATTGTTTGTGCTTGGTAAATTCCAGAAACTGTTAGCAAAATGAATAGTGTATTGAGAAGGAGCGTGTACCCATTATGCAACACATTCAAGTTATCTTGCCGCACTTTTGCCGATGTTCCAGTCAAAGAGAAAATTGATACAATTGTTAAAAATAATAAGGTTGTGGTGTTTATGAAAGGCATTCCCGATGCCCCTAGATGTGGATTTAGTAATGCCGTTGTCCAGATTATGAGAATGCATGCAGTGCCATACGAGAGTCACGATGTTTTGTCTGATGAAACTATTAGGCAAGGTTAGTTTCTTCCTTCATAAAAAACTTCGGTTCTTGGAACTTCATCCATGTTACAGAGGAAAGCCGTCAGTGTCATTAGCGCAGCGGTACCTACCTCTATCTTTTTGTTTTTTTTCTGTCAGCAAGGTCCTGCTGAAGTCCTGACCATAGTGCCTTATCTTCTGTGGTATTTTTATTGAAAACTGGTACCGATTGATAATTATAATAAAGTATGCATGGCGTGTCACTCCTATCTACTTAGGGTTATAAACTAGTTTGATCAATATCTCAAACTGAACTTTTTCTTAGCAAAAGAAGGAAAAGAGGAAAGTCGGAAGTTCAAACCCCACTTGGTTGTTAACTTTTGGGACAATAAAAAGTCCTTGAGAGAAATTAGATAACACTTTTTTGCAGAATAATTCTATATAAGCTTTTAAAAACTAAGCAACATCATTGTAAATTTATTTGTAATATTCTATGACCATTATATTAATGACACCTACCAAATTACTGATCAAGTACGTACAGCTTTTGTGTTGTCCTTAGCTTATACAAATTTACTGATGTTTACATTTCTTTTCAGGTATCAAAGAATATTCAAATTGGCCCACAATACCACAAGTTTTCATCAATGGTGAATTTGTCGGTGGATGTGACATAATGCTGCAGATGCATCAGTCTGGGGAACTAGTGGAAGAATTGAAAAAGGTTGGAATAACTAGTGCCCTCCTAACAGCATCAACAGAAAATAAGAAAGAGGAAACTAAATAGTTAATGGTTAGTCATTTTGAATTTTCCATAAAATTTACGCATTTGATTTCATAATGAATTGAAGTTTTCTGATCTGCTGATTCTCCTCAGGTAATTTTAAGTTTGTGGTAAAATTTTAGTGTTTGACCTAAAACTAGTTATAGCAACAGATTATGAATTTGTGCTAAGCAATATTATGCTGTTTGATCGTAACCTCTTACAGTCAGGCTATTTATTTACAATTACCATGTAGGTAATTAAGGCTGTTTTATTGTTATTCAAATCCAAAGTAGCTATAGGATAAATTATAAAATAAAAACATTTGTTTAATTTAAGAGCTCTTTATTAAATTAGCTGTACATTCGAGTTAGTATAATATACTTTTTGGGCACATACCTATGCTTATCCTAAGTACGGTTCTCCTCATCGTAATGGCTGAATAAACAACACAGTCAAATATTAAAAGACAAAATATGGCAGATCATTTATTTAGAGTACTCAAACTAAAATACTCTTACAAACGATATTATAAAAATGATAAATAAATAGACGCAGGCAAGTTATGGCAATCTATGATAGAAATAATTTAATGATACTTTCCTGCAACAACTATTAGAGAAGATTGAAAATTAAACAAAATGTAGGTTATTATCAACTATCACTGAAGAGCTATAATTACTATATTGGCAGTAATTAAAATTGAACTTTGTATAAATATGCTTAAAAATAAAAAAATATAACAAAAACATTCTCATACTGAATGAGTCTTAATTTGGTGTCAGACATTAGTGAAGCCTAACATTAGCACCATTTATCTTACAAATAATATTTTTGTGACTTCCCTGAGAGTTTTATATAAAAATTACAAATATCTAATTTCTAATATAAATAGAGTTGTAAACATGGTTTGTCTGTTTGAGCCAAAAGTTACTAATTAGGGAGAAGAAATTTTACGATTATGATAGTAGGTGGCATTTTTGGTTTGAACATTGCACATAAATAAAACTGTTTATAGACTAATCTTTAGACAAAAATTGTTTGGCTTACATTGACCTAATTTTAGGGCGAGATCAATGTAAGGGAAATAATTTTCATGATTCGATACTGCTCGGTATCTCCAGTCGTGGTGGCGGCTAGGTGCTAGGCGGCTCTGACCAGACGTACTCGTATCCTTGTGCCTCTCCCACAGATGACTCGCTGTTGATGTCCCGTGACGCGTGCCTTGCGACCTGGATCTATGTAAAATGTTTCTTATTCACTATCACTAATTGCCATCTAATTATAGATCGAAAAATAATGTGGGCAGGAGGCCAAATGACAAATTGGAGGACAGCCAAACACATAAATATTTTTTTAGTATACGCCCGAACGATATTATGATAATGCAAGGTGACAGATTTAAAATAATTCTGTGAATACATTTACTAAACGTTGGCGCTGTTGCAAAAACAGCGGATTTAGTTGCCTACCAATTTTTTTTGTCGACGCTAATAGTTATCGCATTTTTTAGTGGTGCTATGCTAGCATGACTTGAGGGTATCGGCACGTATCGGTAAGATGAAAAAACGCTATCGCCTTTTTTTAGTTGGACGGATGTGGCAAGATTAGCGTGGCGTGACTTTGATCGGTAGGAAATGCCGGACTTAAGGACAAATTTAGCATCCTAAAGACCTCAAGGCTTATTAACAGCATAGCATAGATACTGGGTAAGATATGGAGGAACTCCATCTTAATCATATTCCAGCCCAGCTTCCATTATGATGTAAAATGCTACCTTACTTTTGATGATCTCAGAAAATAATATAAGTGGTTGCCCGCCACCACGGCTGTAATAACCGTCGGGAAATAATAAAAGTGTGATATAAATACTTGATACTAAAAGATCTACTATGGGTAAATCTGCCGGGCTTTGCGATCCAAGTCGTGTTTTTGTGATGCAAATTATCAGAAAAACATTGTATGTCAATATTCTAAAAATCGTGAAAAGTCGGTGGATGAAGAGGGTTCAGAATCGTTCCTGGAAATGTATAGGGGAGGCAGGTCCAGCAGTGAACATTAGATTCTGATGATGAGGTATGGTCGTAAGAGTTACCTAGAGGTCGGTTTCGCCGTACAGCGCGGTAGAGAACGCCATGTAGTCGAGGGCTCCCGCAGGCGCGCCGGGCCCGCGGAACGGAGGCATGCGAGCCACGCAGTACTCCGCCTGGTCGGGAGGCAGCTCGCGTCTCAGTTCGTCTGCGGTGATGTACGGCTGGGAAGGAAAAACAGTTTACTCAATACTCAATACATTTATTGCATAAACATGGTTTAGTTTAGGTACATACATAGTTCTTAGGTGTAAGTCAGTATCACATGGACCCGGTGTATAGGGTAAAGCAACATGGAGGTAGGCCGAGGCTTATACACAGTAGTTGGTACGTATATATTATCATAGATTGAGAATTTCCAGGCATTATAATGTAGATAGTTTGTTACTTTATTTTAAATTAATAAGCTAGATAAGTTTTAAATAGGCTCACACCACTCTTTGTATAATGAACAGCCACTATATCCAGCCCTATTAGCATTACATTGAGTGCACTTAAAATCCCTTCACCACACTGGTTCGTAATAAGTATTCGCTAGTTATTTCGATGACAAATTTTTGAGTGAACACTCAATTACTTCTTATTTCTTCTTCCCGAGCAAAACCCTAGCCACCACGCTAGCGACAATTAGTAATGTCACCATTGTTTAGGCTCGTCAAATCTCGGAAGACTTGAGATTGAGACCATTACATTGGGAGGACCTTTTATTGTCAGTTTACCTTATCACCAGCCAAAATCCTAAAGCTGTCTATGACTTGTTCAGCGGTGTCCGTGTCTGTCGATTCCCTTGTCATGAAGTCCAGGAACGAATCGAACGATACATAGCCTGTAATGATCAAAAATGCATTGGTTTAAAATATCGCTTGGCTCTGACTTCTTTCGCTAATCGGCCCACAGGCCCGCCTCTTCTAAAATGTTTGTTCTGATTTTGTCGGTTCGCCGTTGCTTACCGCCTTAAAGTAATTATGGCACAGAGAAAGACTTCGATAGTTTTTTAAGTAATTATGGCACAGAGAAAGACTTCGATAGTTTTTTGTTGGAGTTCTAATGCGATATTTCATCAGCTGAAGATTAAAGCAGTGAGGCTGTTTTATTGTCAATAATCACCTGTGTTGTTGGGGTCGACGACGGCGAGAATGCGCTGGAAGTCTAGTTCTCCTTGTCGGTCCTTGCCGATGCTGTAGCCGACTGATACCAGGCATGACTTGAGCTCTTCGGGTGCTAGGCGGCCTGTAAAACCAGTTGGCTATGACTATTGGGATCATCGAATTTCTAATCGAGTAGGCCAGAATAAGTTGACATGAGCCAGATAAAACAGAAGATCGCTGTCTAAGGAAGTTAAGAAGGCCACATTCGAAAGACAATTTGGAGGAAATTGCATCAGAACCTCGATAAATGTAAGAAGAAAATAAACTGACTCAAGACCTGCGCACACCTACACGCTTGCGTCGGCGATCAGTGAAACACAGTCAAATTTGACAGCGTTTCACTGATCGCTATCGCCAGCGACCTAGGTGTGCGCAGTCCTTCAAAGGCTATGGATTATATCAGTGGTTGCTAAGGCCCTACCGGTGCGGTTCTTGTCGAAGTGATTGAAGGAAGCTCTGAACTCGGTGAGCTGTTCTTGCGTGATGCCCTTGGAGTCGCGCGTGAGGATCTGGTTCTCGACCTCGTTGATGGTGCGGTTGATGGAGGTGAGGAGCTGTTCCCAGCCTACGCGGAGCGTCTCCATTGTGTATTGCGAATATCTGAAAATGTATCGTTCGGAATTGAAATTTCCAGAAGTATTGTTGGCAACACAATAAGTTCTTTATCAACCTAATTAAATGTTTCTTTGACTGGGGTTTTTGATCAGATAGCAATTTCACAAACATTTGATGATGTCCCAAAAGTTCCTAAAAAAACCGAGTGGGATTTGAACCATTGGTATACATGCTGACCTCTGCGCCAACGGATCATAATCAAATAACACTCGACGAATAAATCATAGGAACTGTTAAATAGTAATTCAGTAAATGAAAGCTGCACTATTCGATAAAAAAAATACACACACCATGTATATTTATTGTGTATATTTCTACTGTGACCATACCAGGTAGGGAGAAGATCTTTAGTCAAATGGTGATAGTTACCTGTTCTCGAAGATCATGCCTTCCTGGACTGCCTGGTGGATACGCTCGAGCTCCTCGATGTGAGGTTTGTAAGCGTAGACGCCGGCTTCGTACTCCTTGAGACGACGCAGCTGATCTTCCAGGGATCCCTGATAATGAGAGAATAAATTTTGGACTTGATACAGTAAAGATGGATGAACAATGAAATATGCCATGGAAAAAAACAGGAGTAAAGTTCAGAGATGACGGCTGATGAATGGAAATTCAAATTCAAAAAAATATTCAGTTATGTTACAAATCTAGGTGCCAGTTTCACGTGACCAAGCCTGAAGAACAGGCAACAAACTAACGGCTTAGTTTTACATAAAGTGGGCTCCGAAGAAGAAGCTCTAATTTTATGGATTTAAGGCGCTTCGGATTGCATCTTGAGTCGGCCTCGATGATTTCGGCTTTACCTGAAGACCCATGCCGATAGCAGTGACAGCGTCCATCTGCCTCTCGATCCAGGGCCCGACGGCGTTAGCCTTCTCGGCGAATTGGCGCCTCAGGTTCTCGTTGTTCTGTTGCTTGCGGAGTTCCGCAGCAAGGGTACCGTCGCGTTGGGGCACCAACTGTCTCACGTCCGACCATTTGCGGTTCAGCTCCTGTAAAGAGTCATGGATTTTATGAACAAGGGATACTACTTTGAACTGTCACGCATAAAGAACATGTTCTTCTAGTGATCATTTTAGTATGGGGATCCCATGTGTATGTTGTGATACTTACGTGAGCAGTAAGTGCGGTGTAGGGGTTCTCCAAACCTCCAGGGATTTGGTGCTGCTTCACGATAGACTCAACCTGGTGTACCAGGTTGACTATTGCCTGCAAATTACATGAGAGTTTAGTACCATAATAAAATAGCTGTTGGAGTTATGAAGAAAAAGTAGGTACATTATCGAGAGCTTTTACCTGATATTCCTTGTCAGCCTCACCAAGTGTGGCCTTGAAGCGAGAGTGTGCGTCCATGAGGCCTGAGATTTCTTCGATGGTGTGGACGATGAACATGTCCACGAGGTCCTCGCGGGTTCCGTCCAACCTGATGAAAATATGATTAGTTCCAAAAGTATGAATGCACGTTTTCATCATCATGATTCGCAGAACACACTGCTTGCTTCTGCGAATCCCTCCCCCCCTCTCTCCTCTTGGACATTATTTTGGGCTACCCTCATCCATCACTTTTTATTAAGCAAATATTCAAGATTCCTCCAAGCTCCAATTCAATAACTTCTGGGCTGTGAGCGTATCTATAATCGAGCTTTGTAACCGGTTGCAATTGGCTAGTAAGGTCTGTGTCTACTACGACGTCTCGTCTCTTGTTCTTGACGCCATAATCTACGTACCAGTTGTTGAAAGGAGCGGCTCGCTTCGCAAACTCGAGATGCAGAAGGTCGATTTGCTCCAGCACACGCTCGGCGTCGTCCAGCGCGTGGCGGCGGCGCTGCGTGAGCGCGCCAAGACGGTCCCATTGCGAGCAGATACGCTGGCAGCGCGCATTCACGCTCGCGACCTCATGGTACTCTAGAGTGCTGGGAAAGTAAATACCATTTAAATAATATTGCATATGATAGTGCACGAGAGGAATCTCTTTGAGGCGCATTTAAAATCTTTTCACTGGTGGTTCGAAAGAAATAATGACACGATGATATTATACACCTAGCTGAGATGGAACAAGCATATGGCATTTGATGTTAAGTGGCAACTATCTCCTAAAACGGCACAGGTACCGTTAGGGACGTGCCCTGCGTCCATCAACTTGAGGCGCACAGATGTTAAGCCTCAAGTGCATGTAATTTCAGCTAGAAGATCAGTTAAAGTCTTCTATTTATTCGAGTCTATCGTATTTGCTGCTAGTAAAAACTTAACTGAACATAAATCGGGTTTTACACACCATGTTATCCTGAATAATTTAAGAGATTCCATGAATTAACAAAAGGAGCCTGAGGCGCTTGAAAGAACCAAGACGACTTGAATACTCACTTGAGCTCCTGAGCAATAGCGGCGATTTGTTCAACGCGGTCCTGGTGGGCAGCGAGGTCTGATTCGAAAGCCTCGTGCTTCTTCTTCAACGCCTTGATGTCGTACAGCTTGCACTGACGGAAGTCTTGTGACTGCAGCATTTCTTCCTTGCCTGGACAAAATTGAATGTTAGTTTTGCTTCCATTGTTTAGGGATTGTTAATGATTCATAGCATGTTATGAGTAACTGGAAAATAGTAGGTATTTGATGTTATTATCGATAGCCGAATATCCTTGTGGTAAAAATATACATGTTAGGTAGGGTGCATCAATGGAAATGGAAAACAAAAGTTGAGTCATTCCTATGGCTAGCGAAAAAAGTGGGGTTACCTCTGGTCCAGTCTTCGTGGATGTCGGCTTTGTGCTTGAACTTCTGTGCAAGGTATTCAAGACGCTCCAGGCGCATCATTTCGCTGAGTAGCCATTCCTCGAATGCTTTCTCGGCAATTTCCAGTCCTTTCCAGGATCCAGCGATGTCCTAAAAGATAAAGATAAGAATAACGTTTATTTCCAAACAAACAAAGACATACAGTTTGTACCTACTACTTAGTGCTAATGACATTTTTGTACCTTTTATTTTCAGACTCAAATTGACTACTTGTGCACTGCGTTATCCTTAACTTAGCCTGGAGGTGATTGTCGAATTATTAATTATTTAGTAGACTCAAACGATTTGTTTTTTTGCTTGGTACCTACATTCTCGCAATGTTTTCTCCATTGCACAGTTCATGTCATGTCATATAACTGTTGACCTTAATAGGATCGTGTTTCGTGACTCGCGCATTATAAACTGTCCAATTTCATTGTATCATGCATCGATAACTGTCACGTAGCGTAAATACTTAAGTTCGAGAATAGAAATAGTTACTTACAGAGACCATCTTTCCTTCGGTGGGCATGTAAGCGGGGCGGTTGCTAAGGCGCAGTTTGGTCTGCAGAGTGTTGAAGTTGGTCTCAAGCTTAGCTTTCTGCTCCACGCGTGGTGGCTTGTGCTTACGCCTGTAAGTACGGTAGTCTTCCAGCTTCTTCTGGCAACCGGCAAGCGAGTTGTCGGTCTGGCGGCTGTTCAGCCAGGGCATTGTGCGGCGGATCCATTCCAAAAGCTGAACAGAGATCATTATTAAATTTCGCGTCCTTTATCTTTATCTATCAATGGTCTTTTGCTGGTATGGTATAGGTACTTACATCGCTGGCAAGACGCTCATACTCTTCCATGAGGCGTTCGTTCTCCTGGTTGACTTTGAGAACTTTGCAGATGCGGTTCGCGGCCGTTTCAGCCTGGTAACATAAACCAATGTCAGCTTCTTGCACATTGAAAAGGTTTAGAGAAATACTGGTAAAGATTATTTTTCAATTAAAGAGCAGTTCTTTTAAAATGCTGAATTTAAAATTGTATCAAAGTGTAGCAATTTTAAAAAGAAAGCGGGAAGAATGAGAAGGGAGACAATCACAACGACAGTTTGGTTATTCCTCTCGGAAACAAAACTATACATATACTAATAGCGTTAGCTTATAAAGAATGTTTGTTTCATACAAACCTTCTGAGCACCAGAGAAGCAATGGTAGTATGACGACACGTATGTCATGACAGCCCGCTCGTCCGGCATCGCAGTGTTCTGCAGATCTGACAAGCGGTACGCAAGCAACGTTGTTAGTTCTCATGCGATGTTTATGATTAATCGGAGAATGCTTGTGTTTCACAGAATGACTCCTCCATGAAGATCTTTCTTGAAACCTGTCTTTGGCGAGTAGCGTCTACTATAGGTATGTATGATTGTACAAAACAACATGGAAAGCGCTTTTTTATAGTCGAAATGAAACATAAAATTAGTGCCCCTCGCAAGCATTAAGCCAATGATATTCCTCAATATATTTTGGCTATGCATAGGACTGAAACACAAGCATTCCGCTTTATAACATTTAACTTAAGGTACGTTAATTACATAAAAGCTTACATCTACGGGTTATATAAACGGAGCTCTGGCTGTCATAGCTTACAATTTTACAACATCAATTTGTGATGTTATAATTGGCGTCCTGATTTTTTGTTTGGAAACATCAGCTCTTAAACGTGATTACGTGATACGAAGACTTCCTACACATGGTTTTGTGAAACTATGTCACAGTAATAGGATGGGTCATCGTTATCAGGAAAGCTAATAGGTTCTGAAAAGCAGAAGGGGCACTCAATCATGCTATAAGTGACACACAAAGGCCTGGCGTTAAGTTTCGTAGCAAACTCTTCGGTAGCGATCGCTTCGCGGCCATTGTTCTATACCTGGTGCGCGCCTTGGAAGGCGTGGTAGTAACATGACACATAGGTCATAATGGCGCGTTCGTCCGGCTTTGGTGTGTTTATAAGGTCTGCAATATTTATTAATTGTTTGTGTTTAACTCACAGTTAAATGGCTCAAAAACGGAAAAAATCTCGAATCCTAGTAGGTAGTTCTAGATTATGACGGTTCCTCGGAAAAAAAAACTATCTAGTTACCTACCTCGTGCTTGAGTCTTCCACAAACAAAGCTTTGCATAATACTGATGCTGCAGTACTTTATTTAGTAGAAATCATTACATAACTCATAGGAAGTAGGTAAAGAAAAACATTAATCATAATGATACGTTGTAAATTGATCAATGCTCAATAAACACTTGCGCAAGAAGTGTTCCGAGTGAAGGTACTATGTAAAAGCTCTTTATACAATATAAAATATCAAGAGTAAATATGTAGCAGTCTGCGGAAACTTTGATGGAATCGATCAGGTACATAACCATTTAGTGGTGTAGAGTATTATATTATTTTTCCCCTCCATGAATAATAAATCTATCTAAACCTTAACAATGCATCAAAATAATCTTTAACTGGAATAGTTAACGCTAGTTTGCATAGTTTATCTCTGGGAGGTAGCGTGCCACCAAAGTGAGGTCATACGAAAGTGTTCGGTTTTCGAAACTTGAATCTCTAAAATGGTCTTTAAATGGTAAAATGGCTTACCGTCGGGGTCCAACATGCGAGGGATGTCCAGGTACTTCTCGGCGACATCGAAAGCAGTGTTTAAGTTCTCTAGGGGGTTGTCCTTTGAGAGCTTGCTGTAGTCGATGAGGTCGGGCCTATGCCTGTGGATGAGGGCGCAGAAGGCCAAACCGTCCTTGAAGGACAGGTGGAAGTTCTGGACGTTCACGTTCTTGTAAGGCGCCGTTTTGCGTTGGCACCAAAGCAGTAGACCTTCCTGGAATTGAGAAGTGTCAAATTATGCATTGAGTGTCTCGTAAACATTTTCCTTGTAGGTAAGTCACTTGTTTGAGTGTGATGGTTACCTTAGCGGTCATTTCTTCGACTGAGATGTCCTGGATGGCGAATCGGAGAATGATGGTCCAGATCATACCCAGGGTCATTTTGAGGTTGCCATCGACGATTTCTTCGGCACCAATGGATACTAATTTTACGCCTGTAAGCAAAATGTATTCATGCATTAGTCATTTTATCACTTTTCCTTATTGACGATTTTTAACACTGTAACCATGTATGGTGTTAAATATCGTCAACAAGAACAATAACTCCAGCCAGTTAGTCAAAATAAAACAAAGTAATTATATTTATTTATGGTTTCTCTTATAGACTTTCTTAAAGATGGGTTTTTAGACATTCCAAGATAAGTTACCTTTGGAGGCAATGAAGTCCAAGGCCTTATTGACGTTAGCGATCTTGTGGAAGCGCATCTTGCCGCGGTCAGGCTTGGGCAGGGTTTCACCGGAGATGACCTCCAGCAGCAACATCAACTTCAAGCCATTGCGGAAATCTTCGTCGATGTTTTCGATGCCTGTGCCGGCCTTCCGCAGGTGGCTGTTGCACCATGCTGTGAAGGTCTGGAATATGAGAAGATTATAGTTAGAACGGTTTCAAATAATATTTTCTGCACACCTACTACCTTTTTGTGCTTGTCTTTGGATCTAAGTTAAAGGAATAGCCCAAACTAGCTAGCTAGTAAACCGAGAGATAAAGTACCCAGATACTCTAATAACAATATTAATCTGCGATCTTGCACAAAAGAGGCTGCAAAGCCAATACCGAATCGTGATGTGACGTTTTATTTCCAAAAGTCTCGGAACTTGTTTGTTTTATTTAATTTAAATTCGCAGAAATGGTATCTGAAGTATAATTCAAAGCGCGTACAAGTACCGTTAATCAATACTGCAGTTGCAATCAGGTAGGGGAGCCGAACGAGGCGAGGGTTCGACCCTTCTGTGCCGAAGCCAAATACGCTGGGCTGAACTGAATGACGGAATCGGTGATAGGTTATTATAGACTTTATCTCCCTGAGATAAGATATATTTTTTGAGGATTTGAATGTTATGGTATACTTAACGCCTTGTATTGACCGCGTTCGCAAATGTGTTGGTGGTGCTAAAATTGTCAATTTGCTTAGTTTTGTAACCGGGCTTGCGATAATATTCTGGCGTGATGTGTGTAATAATTATAAAATCAAATGTGCGTCATCAACAAACACGATTTTTCCTCTAACTGTGAACGAGATATTTCCTATGTTTCGCTGATATAATCCACCAGATTTATAAATTTTAACTACAAATTAAACAAGTAGATATTTCTGTCTATTTTAATGTATCTAGCCAAATATCTGTTAGGGATAATGTTGAAATTAAAGCTGACTTAATAGTTTGAGACAGATAAACTACAAATACTGCAATAGCCTACATTGCACAGGTAATCGGCGCGCCTATGTTTACACCTACAAACGATTGGTTCCGCAGGCGGCTCCAAGGTCGTAGGTACCTGGTAAATAGAACTCAAGAACCAGTCTATTCAATACACCCTGCGTGACTACAGTACATTCTAAAGCCGCTGACAATTGCTACAAGGAACATTACAATTGGATTGCGCTACCAATTGATTTCAATTTTCAACGCTGTGAAAGAAATTAGATTATAAAATACAAAGCTATAAACAGAACAACCTAATTAAACCCTGACATGGTTAAATCCATTGTTGAACTGATTCTCAGACGCATTATAGGCATAAAAAGCAAGACTTGCGTTAATAAAATTCATTCAGCATTGCGTTCCGATACGGTATTTCGATATGAGTACCTACTTAGTCATTCCCTATAAATTGCTACTATTTGCGACATACCTCTGTCTACCTTTACGATCGTGGCAGGTTTTTAATAAATATCTTTACGGAACATTAAAGTGCCCAAACTGCATTCTCAGATCGTAACGCATGATTCATCTCTGAAACTCGACTCTGGTTGGCACAAGACAGCAAAATTATAGTACCTTACCTCGTGACCTACAATATGAATGCTGGTGTCATTCATTATCAACATGGCACCTATAGTAATTTCATCAATTTATCAGCAGGTGGCTGCTACCGGAAAACTGACAGAAATAGATAGCTATATTTACGATATAAGAAAGTTTTGAATATTTTATAGCCCTCTAAGGGAAAGCACACTTCTCGATGTTTACTGATCGGTTACTCAGTATTTATTTACTGTCACTACTCACGCAAACAGGCAATAGATTCTTTGATACCGTAGTGATTTGTTCAGTACATGATCATTAATTTGATATTCACCGAATAGAAAATCAAACAAGCATACCATAGTGATTTATTTAAAACTTAATTTGATCTTTATCGAATAAAGTCTAAATAGCATCCTCTTGGCCAAATGTTAACGATTTGAGTTGAATTATTAATTTATAAAAAAATGAGGGGGTTAAATGATCACAACAATATGCAACAGTGCCCCGTGCATACGGGAATACACACGTCCCTGAGACGAAATACATCTGTGACCCAGAATATGAAAATAATCCGGAATCACCTTGCTATTACAGCCACGGTCGAGTCCGTTCTAAAATAAAGACAGGTGTGGACAGCAAAGGGCGAGAGCTACTTGGAATGAGAATAAGAGTAGTAATATCATCCTGCACCTAGCTACGTTGACAACAACTCGGATGTGTGTGAAATATGGAAGGTTGCAATATGTAAAACTTCAAGGCAAATTACAACAAGGCGAAACAAAGTTTCTGGGTCGGCCCATTATTGTTTCAATAGTAGCATCGCACACAATAACTCGAATATCCGATGTTTCACTTTCTTTTTACGTCGTTTATCGTCAAACTTACTCATTCAAATAAGTGTTAGTTGTATTTAAAATTGAGCGACGTTTTGGAATGGTGCCGTATTTTGATTAGGCGACAGTAAAAACTATAATTTCTAGTTCGTCTTCAACCTTGCCCTGTTATCTGTAGTCATGATCAATTACAAGAACTTGCGTCACGTGCTGAGATCCGTTACAATTATCTTATTGATGACAATCATTTCATTGATGGTGGTTATTGCGTAGGTCTTACATTGGACTTGCAGGTTCCTGTTCATAATCGAGCAAAATAAACATGTGGTGCTATTGCCATGTTTAACATTATTACAGATAGTAATTATTTTAAAGGTTGCTGGAATAGACAAATAAGAAATTCATTATTGTACACCACAAGAAAAGCGTAAGCTGCAAACAATATTTCGATAACAACTTTGTAAAGTATTCCAAAAACTTTCTCCAGTAGATCCAATTATTTTTAAGTATAGAAGGAAAATGAAATTCAAGGTTGTTGTTTAATGTCAAGACAGTTGTCTAAACCGGTTCTGCGTACTCATCTTCCTGCCCGCTGTATTAACTTTAATGAGGTAGCATTAATGGTGTGTCCAGTTATAAAGCTTCCAGAGTCCGCACCGCAAGCCAATAGCTTTTTGTGCAGCACGCGCTGTATACTTTAGAACTCCGAGCCGACCCCTATGTGTCTTCAGTAAATAACCAACCGTCAGCGTTATGATTATTCATATTTATTGCCACAGTACATAATATGAGACATCCCAAGATTGAGTACCTGCATTTGACATCAAGTTCCCTCGTAGTCACGACATTTATTAGTCGGGATATTTTCCCGAGCGTTTTACCACAACGATTTAATTCCGAAGATTACTTCGGAATTAAATTCGAAAATAACAATTTAAAAAGGCATGCAATAATGGTTCGTGTTAATGTTATCACACTCGTTATGCATATTGATAAAAACGTACAAGTTATACGAAAAGGATGCTTAACTGATGAATTATTCAAAAGAAAAACAACTGTAGCAACTGTAAAAATATGTTTGGAGGATCCTGGTGACCGAATTTACATGCTGATAAAAAAAACGAAATTAAGCAATGAACATGAGTATGTCATCAGTTAGGTAAAATAATTTCATCAGTTCATTTGTGTAATGATGGAAAGCAGAGTTGCTTGTACCTTGATGCATGAAATCTTTAGATTCTCGATAAAACGTACAGCCTAGATTATAGCTGTTTCAATACAAACGTTTTCTAAAGGCCTGACTTTCACTTTGTGGTGAATACCTGCAGTTCAAGGTGCATTACCATTGGTTCTGTTCAACCAGTGCCGTCTTGACTTTATATGGTCAATCTGGTATTAAATTACCTATCCGGTATATCATTATTTGATTCTATTGGTAACGATAATTTACTATCATTGCATTTGATGGACTGTAGTAAAATGCATCTCATTTTTAATTCGTTTAATTTATGTTACATGCATTGACTTTGTCGATTAAAGTAATATTTTGTATACCAAACCATTCAAATTAAGTTAGACTGGTCTTTTAACTTCACAAAGCATGTTAGTCTTCTTCATTTATTTGCATTGCACGTTGTTGGCAAAGTAAAAATTGCCTAAAATTTAGATGACACAATCGTTGCCCGTGCCATTTACAGATGCAATATCGCGGATCACTAAGAATGTTTTTTATGCAACCAATTGTTGGATTGCAGTGTTGCAAATTTGATCGTAACTTTCAAAACTTTGTGAAGCTGTAATAATGAGTGTGCCTGGAGCTCATTAGCACAAAATAAACAAAACCGGAATGTGGGGTATCTAGTGCATTGACAGGACAATTGGTGATTATTTTGATTGATGATAGAGGTTTATGTGGGCGTCCTCTTGATTTTAACGGTTTGAATGCTATTAGTATGAGTAAGAATAAATTGAGCGGTACGTAATCATAAAATACTTTGCCCACGGATTCTGAGATATTGGAAATCGAAATGTTTTTTAAATAAACTTGCTTAGTGAGTTTCATCTATTAACAGCTTAACCATCTACACTACATGCTCATTCAGTAACTTGCCCTTCTTTTGTAACTGACCATAGCACATATGTATAAATCAGCATAAATACATTCTAAGAGTTCCTTAATAATTATTTAACGGATTCTCGCTATCGAATAACTTGTCAGTTATGATTTCATTTTGAATTAAATCATTTTGCGTAGGTAAATGAATGTTCAATGTCAGAGCCAGTGTTCATATTTTAAACAAAAGACATTCGCGTTTATTTGTTCAATTGACGACCAATTATGGCATAGCGAGTTTAATTAGGCATTTTGGCTACCATATTTTGTGAATGGATATACCAACCGACCTATAGAAGTAGGTATGTTAACCAGAAGAGGAATTCGAACAAGTCTTCAGTGACACACCTGCAAGGTAGCTGGTGGGATCAGTGCCAACCCGCCCACTAATTTCGATAAACAATAACGTGACCGTTACCTGACATACATTTAATGCTCTGTAAATAGACGATGCAAACCTAACGTATTTAGAAAAAAAAATATGGCTGTCGATAGGAAAGTATACTTGATAATATTGATATCAAGACGAGATCATTGACCTGGTGTACCTTATAGAAAGTATCCAGGAGTGGCCGTAACGCGTTTGGGCAAATATTTCAAACTTATTCGCAGACTGGTGCTAAAAGTTTTACAGTGTTCTGCTTGGCAACCATATTTCTTATTTTATTCTCAAGAAAACCTCAAAGCACTTACGTTTTTATGGCATATAAGAGTTAGAAGTTAATCCTGGTCGCTGTCCCAGTTTCATTACCTGGAAACAAAAAACGTATCATGCATGAGTAATTTGTAATGTTAAATATTTCCTTTCTAATTTTATTTTGGCTGCCGTATGGTATTGAATTTAGAGTTTAGTGAAAGACAGCAGGTACTATAACTATATAATCCTTATAAATATTTAGATATGACTACACACACAAAGCCATAATGTATATGTATATTTGTACCAGTAAATAAGTAGCTATCTAGTATTCTATTACTGGTGTCCTGCCCAAATCAGACTTCTAGAGAAAGGCTTAGTCAAAAGCAGTTTGAGCGTACGAACATATTTTATGAATGTGATGTGTACGGGCCTCAGCCAAACTTATCAGGAACTTCAATTCTTATTCACAGACGCAAGAAAATAACATGAGAAATGTAATGGAAACCACCTTCTTTTAATAAACAAAACCCCGCGTGTGTTTAGATTTGCAGAGTGCTGAAACTCATCGTTAGCTGAGAATAAAAAATATTTTTCCAACTGAAACCAGGCAGATAAATATTTAAACGTTATGTCCCTACATTGTTTTAAAAATAAAGTAAGGTAGTTAACCCAGTTGCTCATACAGTTTTGCTATAAATACGTCCAACGAAATTTGTATTTCGCAAGCATTGGATCATTTAAAGAGCTGAACGCTTCCTTATGTCAATAATGATGCAAGACTATCGTCAATGTTTATTGTTAAACCTTTTATTGAATTTGGGAGCGTTGACGCATCTAGATGGCTAAATGATGACTTACCTAAGAATCTAATTATGAATTTGAATATATGAGCAATGCTCGTACAGAAGCGATCACGATAAACAAATATTTGAATAGAAGATACGTTATTCTACATTCCGGTTCTTTATAATCTTTTAAAACCAGTTCCACTATAGTAAATTTCTTGTGAAATGAGGTTCTAACCATTGAGCGTCTTAATGTTTTTGTCCAAGAATAAAACTGTTTCCCGATATGATTTGCAACACTGTGTTGTACTGCTTAGTACTAGAAACTGGACCATTAGACCACGCTGGCAATACATCACACACAGTGTATTTATATTTGTTTGGGCGCCTGTTAGGTACATCCGTCTAAACTAGTTGCTTTAAGCTGAACTTTCAGTTAAATATAGATTATCCGATTGATGCGACGACAGTTTGGTAGAGCTTCCGCGGTTTTCTTTTGCTCTGCAGTGAGACGATGCAGGCTGATCATGAATATAGGTAACCCAGAGTTGATAATAATAAAAACTTTAAAGCTTTTCGAACCGAATCTATCTGTTGAGTGCCGTCACAACTCTGCTTAGAATGATATTACGGAAAACAAGAATCCACGCGTTACTACGCCATCTTTTTTCTCAAGCACACCACGAGGGATGTATTTCGTTGTCAGGTTTCAGTAGTGATGTCTTATATAATTATAAATGTGCGTATCACACAAGTAGTTAAACTACTGAAAAAAATCGATTACGTCTTGCCTAACCTATTTCAACGAGTGCTAAAAATGATGCAGTAATAACGAAACTATTGTCTTTATTGTCTGTATTGCTGCAATACTCAATCATACATTTCACTCCCATGAGATCTTACTTACTTTTGATTTCAATTTGTTAAGCAAAATCGTGCAAACATAAAAATATATGTATGTAAGTTTTGTATGGTTTACTTTCAATTTATAATATATCAACAACTAAAGTAGTTTTCTCATTATCTGTCATTTATCACTATCACCTATAAAGCAACTTTGTTGCAGACTGTTTTGTAGCAATCAAGCTCACTATTCCCTATTGTTAGCTTCTTTGGATTCGTGTGAATGTGTTGTGGAAAGTAGATGCCGTTTATTTCATTACTTTAGCGTTTCTCTTTGCTTCTACTGTGGTGATTCTTTCGATCGTATGTGCAACCTGCCATTGCCAAATTGCATCCTTGTTTATTTATTGAGAATAAAGTCAGAAGCGTCTAAGTTTCGAGATGGCCAAAAATGCTTTTGTCCCATTGTTTGTTCTCGCTTGATTATTTTTAGTTTTCGGAGATTTTTGATTGGATTGACGATCTTCGGTATGATGAGCTTCTTGTAATGCAGTATTGCTCACTCTTAGTGTGCTCGCGAGGTCTTCAGCTCACTAGTTATTAATTCTAGCTGATCGCTCATATAAATTATCAAATTCTATTTTATTACATGTGAAGAAGAAGAAAGCTGTAAAGGCAATGGCGATCGCCATCGCCTAGATGCGCGCAGGCCTTAAGAAGAAAGCGTGGAAGAAGACATTTTTATGTATCTTTAAATCCGACGGGTTTATTAGCAACCTATGATGACAAGCAACTTATGTTGTTTATCACAACCCGAAACTATACTTAATTAACTTTCATTGATGATCTGGTTCGGTTAGTGCTCTATTATAAGCGTATAGTCTTCATCTTTCTGTACATTCTGCTCACATTACAACTGTAGTAGACAGTTCAGTTCCACATTATTCTGTAAAATAATTTTAAAGCAACTCTTGTGAAGCAAGGTCGTTTTGTGGTTAGACAAATCTATCTTTATTTACATCAGTTCTGTCCTAGATTCAAGGATATGATTTTTTTGAGGGCAACAGCACGTCACGCACGAGAGATAACAATGACTGTCCGTTATCGGGATTTCAGTTCTGTCTCATTTAGCTCGTCGGTTTTTTGCTACTTATCAATATTTCAAGTAGGCACTAGGCGTCTATTCATAGACTTTAACATCAAAATCCGTAACATTCATCTATAACCTCGATTCTTTTGGGATTCTATGCTGCATAGTAACGTTTATAAATTTTGCAAATAGTTTCGTTTTGCAATAACTCGATTTTTAATTAATTTAATGTTGTGCAGTATCATAAATACGTAATATGCGTATTTCATAAGTAAAATCAATTGTTATTAGATACTGATCTTCTTCATGCCTCAATGCTACTTTATGTGGGGTCGGCATGTGTAATTTTTTCCATTCCTCTCTATCAGCTGTCATTACTGTATTCACTCCTTTCTTATCCATGTCATCTTTCACACAATTCATCCATCTTTTCGGCTTACCACATACAAATATATCATCATTATTATATTCAATACCTTCTGATATATTCTTTACCTCGGGAAGGTTTTGAACGGCACTGCACGGGCTAGATGTATTTATGATTTTACATGAAGTCAACCAAACAGCGTTATTGGCCCATTGTTTTGAAGGCATCGACCCGCCATGCGCCATGCTAATTGAAAGTGATTTACATCTTCTATTTGTATTTCATCATGGAGGTATCTGAGGGCGAACATGACAAAATCCCAGACGCGATCGATCTGAAATCTGAGCACCGCGTGTTTCTAAACCGTCTGGGTCGCTCGCCGAACATTAGAGATATATTTACTGTTGGTTATATACCTAGAGATGTTATAGGCCACACCGCTTTCGCTTATGACCGCTTTGATTCAAAATCAAGCGATGTCGATGCTGCCGAGATACTTAACACGAAAAATCTTCAAATGAAAGGCTAATAATTAAACATTGATGTACTTATGTCATATAAGTAAAGATGTGAATAAACAATTAACATTTCTAACTTATCCTTCCCTTGTTTTTATAAACGACTTTTGTAAGTTACTTATCTCTTTTTTCAACTTCTAAAATTTTGTAAAGTAAAAATTCATAATTCATAATTCATAATAACTTTATTGCGAACATAGGTGTGGATACAGATGTCAGGGTTTTGAGTAAGGTCTTCCATATTCAACTAATAATAGCATGCAATAACATAAACATAGGTACAATTAAATAGAATGGAATGTCAAAAAATAAAAAGAAATACACATTAAAAGTCAATATCTACAGATTAATAAAATAATACAAAATGTCTATTAGTAAAAAAAAATTAAATTAAGCAATAAAATTACAGATACAAATAACAAACAAAAAAATAAGGATTTTATTCTAAATTATTGTCACTAAGGTAATCTTTCACACTGTAGTATGTCTTTTCGTAAAGCAATTTTTTCACATTATTTTTAAATACGTTGTCAGAAGGTGAGGCCAGCGCAGAATTAGGCAGATTATTATAAATTCTAGTTATCATACAAAATATGCTATTATTAAGTTTAGAAGTTTTATTTTTAGGACAACAAAGTTTATGCATAAGGCGAGTGCTTTTAAAATTTTCAAACAGGTGCATATTTTTTCTAGCGAATAAAACAGCTTCAAGAATATAAATACAAGGTAAAGTTAAAATTTTTAGTTTGCAGAAATATTCCTTGCAGCTGTCAGTCTGCTGTAACTTGCATATGGCCCGCACGCATCTCTTTTGTGCCCTAAATAGTATCTCTTTGTCAGTTGAGTTGCCCCAGAACAAAACACCATACCTAAGAAGGGATGCAACATATCCGTGATATGCAGTTAGCAAAGTAGACTCACTAGCAGTCCTTGACAACACGTGTAGAGCATAGGAGAAACGAGAAAGCAGATTATAATTTGATAAACCGAACATATACAAAAGGTTATAAATTTTCAACATTGAGTACCTAAATTGTCGTCGTTTAATCTGGTTAGGTCATATTTTTCAACCTTTTTTATTGTGCTACCAATAAGCTTATGGCTATAAAATAACGTTCAATTTCACCAGATTATTACACACAACCAGACCATTAGGCACTGAACGAAAAGTGCTTATCATTGTATGCTTGTTTAGATGCTTAACTAAAAAAGTCTGCTTAATTAATACTTGTCATTTAAACGCCCACCATTACTTTAAGTTGCGTTCATACGTAATAAAGTATTTATTATAAGACTATACCTCGTGTTACTCATTCTTGTGTATGTACTTAGCCGGTGAAATGTAATGAGATAATGGTAAGAAGTTATTATGATAAAACAGTTGTTAGCGGTTTCCACCCTTTGTTGACGAATATGTAACTTTACCGATGGCTTAGTGCAGACGATAGCAATTTTTGAATCTTTTATTTAGTGTGTCTGTGTACTGCTGATGGATTAAGGTCCACCCCAAAATATTTCCCTCATCCTGCTCAGGGTCCTTGGCGCAAAGGATTCCTAAGGGTTAGATACTTTAGCATACCAACATCTTATATATATTAAAGAAAGTCGTGTTAGATACACAATTTTTAACTCAAGAACGGCTGAACCGATTTGACTGAAAAATGGTGGGGAGGTAGCTTATAACTAGGAGAAGGATATAGGATACTTTTCATCCTAAAAAGTAACAGGAACCGGGCGAGCAAAGCCGCGGACGACCGCTAGGATTTTATGTACTAGAGAAACGATGACACAAGTTTAGCGTGGCATTTATCCGTTTGCATGTGTGACATTGACTTTGTTTTCGCAATTAGAGCACAAGAATTAGGCATTGAGCTTTCGTCGAAACACTTGTCTTGTTATCTAACTTGTAAATCAACTGTATAATTACTGCATTCATAACAAAACACGTTAACTGTCCTGTCCCACCCACCTATCCTAGAATAATCGCTTGGCAATGTCTACCACATGCCTGCGTATTGTTGTGTTCTCATTTTGAGGCCGTACAATATACATGTACAAGCATTATGTCACATCACATGCACAAAGGTGCTTACAACAAAGAACTTTCATCCCGTCGTTGATATTAAACCTTGATGCATCGCATTAAAAGTTCATTTTTGATGCCGTTTCTAAGCAACGGACTACGAAACTGGCCAGGCGAGCATTGAATGAGAATTGTTCTTAAGTAGGGTTGGGTATACCTACTACGTGAATAAATCAGAAAATATTACTGTTTTAGAACATTGTGGTTCCATGAAACAGTATCTTATCAAAGAAAACCTCTTCCTAAACATCTATCATAGATTTATCGTTAACATCTAACGTAACAACACCGTGAGCGTAAATAAACAAATCAATGATTTAAAAAGATAAAACGAAAAACGAGATTAGTAAGCCCTGACAGGACCTTGACATTATTTATGTTATGCAATAACCTAATACCCATACCATACCTATAATACATAATCTTGTTGTTTTTGCCATTTCATAATATAATACAGATAAAAGATATAGAACAAGGAGATATCATACATTTTATCAATTCATGCAATTTTTTTTAACTCTTATACAAAATGATGACAACGTTGATACTTGCTATAGCTATTTTATACCGATTGTACCCAACCAGAAGATTTATAGAGGAAGATACAATTGGTGATCTAATCCTGGCATCCTGCTCACGATCTGTGAAACCTAGAGCTATGAATAATAAATAGTGGTTCATCCCAAACTGAGATCTCATGTCCGTCCGCATCAATAGCGCCATTTCGCTTATTATCTAATTCTTATCTGACATACGAAGTGATTTAAACTACACCAAATCGGAGCTCATGCTTCTTTGGCTTTTCAAAGGTCTTTCTTATTGTTCTCTATCTAGTACTACTCATCTTATTGTTTTACCCTGTCAATCAAATATCCTGTCAACCATTACCAGCAAAACTTAACAAACTGCATATACGAAATTCCCATGATCGTTTTTAATGTTGTGCTTCGACACACAGATAACTATTAGATGTAACGAGAATAGCAATCAAGATTCTATTATCTGTGGCAACACCAATTCTATATTGTTTTTTTTTTTTATGAACGAACGATAAGTGTATCGTTCCTTCCTCTTCCTTTTTCAAGATGTCCGAAGTGTATGCGATGTAGCTTTGAGAGACTAAATAAAATCAAAAGTATTGTGAATCCGTGTTTATGTTCAGCCTGAAACACCTACCACACCTCTGGAGGCCAATATCAACAATAACCCATATTCCCTTAACCAACAATATTTGAAATAAGTATAGACACCAATGCTTTGTAGGAGTTTACACTTGTAAACTCCTACAAAGCATTGGTGTCTATTTCCATAAGTACAAGCGAACTCATGCTGGTTTCTAATAATCTAAGATTCCATATCCATAAGGAGTTCGATAACTCGATAAGGTCCGATCGTAACGGTACCATAATGTATAGGACGATAGACGTACAAGTTTAATCTGATCAAATCGATGTGCTTGGCGTTCTACGTCTGTTCCTGACTACAATATAGAATTATTTGGCCAGATTAAATATTGTGTTTGATGCTATGTACGAGCGGAAGCGACCTACGCAAAGGTATTCTTATTGACACCATGTGGATTGTGGAATGGAACACGGGATGCGTGACATGAACGTAAGCTCGCCAGAATTGACGCTACTGACATACATGATATCCTGAGCCAATTACTACAATAATTGCGACTAAATTTAGCCGAGTTTCGAACTATCAGCAGCTGGCGTATCGAAGGTCGTGGAAGTTGCTCAGTTTGCAACCCTCGTTGTATTGTGAATATGTGGGGAATGGAAAATGGTACAAATGAATAATAGCAGTAAATTGAGAGCTCGGCCCGCGTCCCCTAGTTGGTTACGAGATCAATTCTAACTGATAATCGTGGTTGAATTGAAAGCATAACGGACTATACGTGCTTGTATGGTATGGTATGTAATGTATGTGATAAGAACGTTGATATTATTAATTTACATACTCTCTGGTAATGGTGGTTATTCCAATTATTTAGTTAAAGCTACATCAATACAAAAATTGCTTCAAATCATTTTCATTACGATTACGACTCGATCGAGACCAATTTACTCAGATGCAATTATGTCAAAATAAATTATATTGAAGAAAGTAGGTACATACGTCTGGATCATTAGCGATCCAACGTGGAAACCACCGACATTCGGTGAGTATATTTAGTATCTACGATTTTCTAATTATACTTATAGCAAGTGAGTATAAGCATTTCGCGTGGGCGGTTGGACATAGTCAAAAATAGATTCTGTTGGCATCGGCTCGCCTGCAGTCTATCCGAGAAGCTGTCCGTTTGTATAGAAATGTCTCACATTTTTTCTAACTTATGTAGGACAACTATCAGCGTCCGGGTTTTTAGGGTTCCGTAGCCAAATGGCAAAAACGGAACCCTTATAGATTCGTCATGTCTTTCTGTCTGTCTGTCTGTCTGTCCGGCCGTGTCACAGCCATTTTTCTCCGAAACCATAAGAGCTAGACTGATGAAACTTGGTGAGTAGATGTAGTCTGTGAATCGCATTAAGGTTTTTACACAAAAATAGAAAAAAACTAGCATAAATTTTGGGGGTCCCCATACTTGAAACTGAAACTCAAATTTTTTTTTCATCGAACCCATACGTGTGGGGTATCTATAGATAGGTATTCAAAAATGATGTTGAGGTTTCTAATATCGTTTTTTTCTAAACTTAATAGTTTGCGCGAGAGACACTTCCAAAGTGGAAAAAAGTTGGTGCCCCCCCCCCTCTAACTTCTAAAATAAGAGAATGATAAAACTAAAAAAAATATATGTTGTACATTACTATGCAAACTTCCAACGATATTTGGTTTGAACGAGATCGAGTCAGTAGTTTTTTTTTATACGTCAAAAATCGTAAACCGCAATTTACCTTTCGACGAACTACAAAAACCTTTATATTATGTTATTTGATGCTACGGAACCCTTCATGGGCGAGTCCGACTCGCACTTGGCTGCTTTTTTTTTATATATTATGTATAGGTACCTACCTATTATATTTAAGTAGGTATCGTTTGATTAAGCTTTTTTTTTTACAAGGTAAATAATACATACCTTCGTATATTTCTTTATTTTATATCCCGGATTAACATCTACCAACTCCGAGCGGATTCAACACAGAATTTAACGAGATACTTAAACCAAAACCGTGTAGGAAACTAGAAAAGCTGTATTGTGATTAAGCCGCTTACGAGGCACACCTGGGCACTCAAGTACCTACCTGGTGCAGTGTGGGTGGAAGTGTCACACCTACGTGCTTCCAGTCCGGGCAACCATGAAATAATGAGACATGAACCGATACCGATAAAGAGACTGTTGTTATGTCTAGTAATATTACCACTGGTTAGCAAATAGTACCTTACCTATTCAATGCTGTAAATTGGCAACAATGAATTTCACTAATGGCTTCGTTTACAAATATCAACGAAATAACAAGAATTTCACCTACAAACTGAACATAATATTAACCTAGAGTATGCCAAGGGACAAATTGAAGTAGGTAAGACTTATTGTATCCAAAATAGCTTAATTCATAAAACAGCTCCTAGCTTCGATGTTGTCTCTAGAAAGACTTCACACAAGAATGTATTTTCAATGCCACAACGCGAAGTAGGTATTTAAGTGACAAACAAGTCCTCAACGAACCACGAACCTAAGTTGCGCACATTTATTTATTATATACAAAATTTCATTCTGCGCAGTTCACGTGGTACGTCACCCAACAGACAACTTATCACTTGCTATACATACATTGCTTGCTATACAGCCTTTAAAACTTTTACGTCATGCTTAAAGCCTTGCGCACATGCAGTCTATGAATATATCAGTTATACGCTGTCAAATATCGCTGTCATATTTGACAGCATTTTACTGAACGCCACTGCAGAACGCTCAGGGCGTCGATTCTAGCAACACAAATCACTCAAGCAATCGCGTAAATCGATGCGAGTTGTAAATTTTTGTTTGAATAATTTGAAAATGGAACGCGGATTCAGCGATCACTCAATCGAGCCGTGTTGCTGGAATCGACAGGCTGATGTCCCCAAGGCTATAGATGTGAGCGAGACATAAGATATAAACGATCACAAGCCTAAACTTCAGGTAATATAATTCAAAGGATAGGAGATTGTAAGTTAGTGCAAGTAGTAACGTCACAACCGGTCTTTATAGGACTTTATATCACTACATAAATATACTTAAAAACACACACATAAACAGAAGAAACACATTAAATTGCTCAGTAAAGATTTTAACAAACTACAATGACAAAACAATGATAACGAGACTGTTTACTAAAAGTTCAATGACAAAAACAAATTGCACTTTTCTCATTCATTGCACCGAAGCTTTTATTGAAAAAATTGCTTTATTAATTGCTTCTCGTCTGCCAACAATTTGGACTTCGTCACATCTTGCTATGCCACATACATTCAAGGTTGTTTTAAACTTGTTAAGAAAAACCATCATGTCACTTTTGTGTGACCCCAGAGGGGTCACCCTTCATTATTTGTTGGCCTTTTTGCTCTTGGCTCTGCTAGGAGCCCGGATATTTTACAGTACGGAATATTCGATGGGTAACCAAAAAGTTTACGAATACTGAACAATTCAGGGTCACTCTTAACTCATGTCAATGGTACCTAGATCGTTTTAGTTAAATAGATATACATTCTTTCTTGTAAACAACTCATAGACACAGTTTGATCTGTACAATGCACCCACTTTTTGAATATTTTTTGGATTTTGAAGACCATACAATTTAAACATACAATATAGAGAAGACTCATAGGAAACAAGCATCAAAGAATCCTGTCCCTGAGTTGTTCAGTATTCATGACCTTTTTGGTTACACATCTAATAATTCCGATAAAACGACAATAAGGGCAGCTTGCACCACAGTGATTAGCAAGCCTTTGCATTTATTAAGCTTATCACGATCAACATCTTTTACTAGAACAATTCAACCTAAAACATGATTACCAAACTGTGAAAATTAAATGCCCGAAAAGCGATGATTAGCAAAATTAATTCTAATTAGCGCCACTTTTATTTATTATTGTCAATGACAGACAAAACTGTTTCTTCTTTTCTAGGTATATTGCTTGATTCTGTTTTGATGAAAATACTTGGAACTAGTACATGTGACTTCTTTACCCGCCGCTACTTAAAGCACCTTTTATTCATTTAAATTTGTTGTTGTACGCGTAGTATATGATACATATTGGCTAGATTAGATTTGTACTGCATGTTATTTATATTCATGATTATTTTTTAAAAAACTAGCTTATGTACCACGTTTTTAGTGGTGTCATCATGTTGTGGTGGTTTCATGTTGATAATATGGATTTCACTTTTAAGTGTTTTCGTAATAGAGTGAACTCTTTTCTTATAGTTCACGAGAGAAAAGCAGGTTTAATGTAGGTACGTCCCATAGTTCCATTCCATTACTTAAATCTTATCGTGTCTTAGAAAGTAACTTTCAGTTCAACGTTCACTAGTTAATGTTCTTTCTATGCATTATTATGTTTGGTTGGTATTGGTGCTCAAGGACAATGTTTGTTACCCACTTTGCATTTTTATCTGGTATGCGGGCGTCATGATAGTTTGCTAGCATAAAATACTGTTTCAAACTTCTATGTTTTATATACTTACTAAAAGAATGGTAACGCGGCTGTCATGCAACTCCTTTTATCTTCCTTTAAAATCAGAGTTTTCAAAGAAATAACCTGTGACAATTTAAAATATTTAAGTAGAGATAAGAGTTCTATCAATGACATGTCCGTTGGAGATTCCTTTATTTAGAAATGTGATATACAGGGTTATTCATTATTAACTGCAAATACTCAGGAATTAGGTTCAACAAATGGAATAAAAAATATTTATGGATTTTTTTTTTTTAAATTTGATCAAAAATTTTTTCAAGTTTTTGTATCAAAATTTTATTTTTATTAATTTCTTTACGGCTATTGCATAATGATTGCCACGGAGAACAGGACGATGACCCACCCAGGCGGTGACTGAACGCAGAGTGTCACTCACGGCGCGCGGGCGCGGATCAAAGGTCAAAATAGGTCAGGCGCCAATGATTCCTTTATCGATTTTCTCGGGATTTTCATAACAAAACTTAAAAAAAATCATTTCATAAATATTTTTTATTTTATTTGTTGAACCTAATTCCTGAGTATTTGCAGCTAATAATGAATAACCCTGTATTTTATTTTAAACACCGCAAAGGAAGTTTCAAGAGGACTTCACCCGGTTTAATAGGACGGATGTGGTGTTTTGGTGAGCTTAGTAACGCAATGAACTTTAATTCCATCCGGATTCAATGAATGATCCCTCACTATTATGATATAAGAATATTGGACGAAGTGTAACTGAGAATTGTCAGCCGACACTTCTATGCTCCAATTCTTGATGCCGTGCCAAAAGCAAGCAAACAACGACAAGGAAAAAATAACCTTGTCAAATTGTTATGTAACCGATAGTGTGGGTACAGATTCCGAAGACGTTAGGATTTTTGATTCATAAAATCTGTTACCATCCGTTGATCCTTATTAATTTTACGTTTAAGGCCTGCGCACATCGTGGCGATGGCAATGGCGTTCAGCTGAAACGCTGTCAAATATCGCCGTCATTTGACTTTGACATTTGATTTGTGTATTAAACAGCGTTTCACGTGATCGCCATCGCCATCGCCTCGATGTGCGCAGGCCTTTTGAAATGAGGCGTTTACTGAGTTGTTTTGTTTTCTATAGAAAAGGTTAATTCATTAGGTTCGTGTTTGACAAAATTGAAAATAGATTATAAAAATTTAGCATGATCTTTTTGCAAACTCTTTTTTTTTATTGAATAATTATGATATTACGGTAATTACATAATTAGGTATAGCCATAATAATATTTGATTTTAAAAATAGTTCAGTTTTGCATACAAAACGAAACAAATCTCAATCCAGGTAAGTACTTCAATAATTTAATTTTTTACACATAATGCCTAAACTGAAATAGGAAATTTAAGTTTCTTTCCTATAAATGTGTGTTTCCCTGTATCGACAGTTTCATTTTAATGTTCACTATCGTTAAAGTAGGTAACTACGCTTTAGTCAGCTTATCGGGTGTCAATGTCCTCGGGTCACAGGAATTAGGTGCGCGAAAGGTATGCCAAGGTGACAGAACCAAGGTGAATATTTAAGATTATATAAAACTGGAAATTGGGACAAACTTAAATATTTTAAAGCTCATAAACAAGTTGAAACAGACACCACTTTGAATATGTTATGATCTGCTTTTTTTTATTTTTTCTTTATTAAGACATAATATTTTTTACATTTTGGTACGGTTTCTGAGTTAAACTTTCGTTCATCTGGGGTTCGCCAGCAAGACTCTTTTTAATTCGTACTTAGGTACTATATTAGCATGGGTATAGTTAAACCATATGTGCGCGTTGTCTTCCACAATCTGTATTTAGTGGGTTTTTACCGGAATGTTGTATAATTATTACCTACATCTTTTTTGTCCTGTTCCTAACCCCAAACGATGGTGGTCGAAACCGCGAAATACTCAGTGCCAGCGTTAACAATAACAATGATCGAATAAATTAGTACATCAGATTTATGTAAATTACTATTTTAATAACCAGTTCTGAGCTCGTCCTCACCACTTTCACGCACGATTTCTAGTGTGACCAGATGCTGGCTGATCTTACATTTGATAAATTAAACGTCAACCGAAATCGCTGCGTTGCCGACATGCGGCTTGTCGTGTTTTAGATTGTTTTTACAAAAAAGTTACGTAAGTCATACGAATCGATGGGTGTAAATTAATTAAGATTAGAAAGCGATTGGTTGATTCCGTATTTTGGAATGTTAGGATTGGATGATTCTTTGACATACAGATACGAGTGTGCCAGTGACCTGCTTGCGGAAGCTCCAGCGGTCGGGAGTGCGACTTGTCAAGCGACTTTCCGCGCAGACGCACTTCAATACGTTCGGCCGCGACATTGACCCGCCATACATGATCGGCCATTGCACCGGGTGTCGCAGGCTCTTTGTTTATATCCTGCGAGGCCTACCGTGCGGCCCTCGCTCGTTCATTGTCCTCGCGGCGATGTTCTCATCTAGCCACCATACATAATGGACTAGTAACAAAAATGCCTTATAACTTTTATGCGTTTGGTTGCCCTCGATTTTCTATTTTAAAAGTTATGCTGTTTTGTTTACTGCATTGGGTTTTAGTAACCCATAAAAATAAAACGATAACGACCTATTAAAATAACTAGGTTCACTTGCATTATTGTAAAACAAAAGTTGAAAAACCGTACACAACCTTCTAATTCAAGTTCCATGTAGCTTTAATCTAGACAAGGTTCAGAGGGAACTAACGGGCATTTGCCATGTAATTTCATGATAACAAAAATTGCAACATAGCATGTCAAGACCGTACTCGTAGGTAAAATAAGATGTCAAAAGCTGGATGCAAGCCCAATAGGATCGAATGAAAGTGTCCGCTCGAGTGGAGTGTCGTAAGCCGTTAATGACATTCCGCAGGTTGAGCTGACGAGTGCGTCAGCCGCTCGGCATCGACCACCGTTCCCAGGTTACCGCACGACGTAAGTACGGCGGGTACGATCATACGTTATGGATGCATTTTGCGTAGACGCAGGAGGCTTAATAATTTCCTGAAATACGGTTTTCATGGTGACGCAAAGTCCGACACCCGCGCTTTCAGCGGCGCCTGCGCTGAACCCATTTTAGGACATGACTAACGGAAATTTGACTCCTCTCTCTGGCCCGTTCTCTCCCGCGAGAAACGTTGTGCACTTGTCTCGCTCGCGCGAAAAGCTTCAAGAAATCTTTTAATAGTGTCCACGGCCGCGATCTACTTTCAACTTGCGGCGGGAAATGTGCAAGACTAGTTTTTTTCACAGACTTTAATATTCATTGGAAAAACTCATGAATTGATTTTAATGACAGAAAACTATTTAAAAATTATTTGTAAGTCTTATCGTGTGCTCTATAATTAGATCCATAATCAGATAATTTGGCTGGCGCTGCCAATTTATAACCGGGGCAGATCAGATGTAGTAGCTCATAGTAACATGTTTTGAATAATGGACAACAGAACTATTCGGCAATATTGATTTACAGATAAATAAAATTGTAAATACAAAACATGAGTCACTTCGTAACCGAACGGTGATAAGGCTGTCCTGGTAGTTTCTGATGACGCGGTTTCAGTATAATCACAATACTTTTGGTTTACCTACCTCCAGGAGCCAATGTGTCAACAGATGCGAGGTGTGTCATGTGGAACTGACCTTTTTCTGCTGCTTCTCCCATGCCGGGTCTAGCAGACCCTCGCGCTCCCACTCCTCTTCTTGTTCCATATATCCGTCCGTACCGTACTCATAGCTATTCATCATCCCGTTGTCCATCATCATGGTCACCGCACTGACCGTCGATTCGATGTTCGTTCGAGCCTACAACCGCGAGCTCGCGTGTGTTGGTTGGTTCGTACCACGCACTGCAACAGGCAGCCGGCCGCGCGCCCGCTGCGAGAACACTGGCGCACAAGCGCTGCTGGCGGCGAAACGGGGAACTTTTGTTTTGCGTTCCGTTTCACGCTAAAAAGCACACCTGTCAAACTCGTTTGACAGTTGGGGGTCCGAAGTTTGGGTGTTACATAACAAAACACACAGCTACTGTTCGATGGAGCTCATGTTCGATGGAGCTCAATCCAATTGGTATAGTATTCGTTTTCCAGTCGTGGTGCCATTAATTTACGTCATACGTAAATAACTTATAGTTAACTTAACTGCCCACTTTACTTTTCGTTACAGAAATGAAATTTGAATAGGTACCGTAAAATAAAAAATTGTTTTAAATTAAGGACGTAGGTAAAATGAAACTCAACACCATTAAAATACACAAAAATTTATTCACCACATAAAGTTCCGGATATACCTTTAATCATAATCTTGCCCTTGCAAAATAACAGTTTATAATTTTACTCTCTGAAGATCCCACATTTATTAATATATACTTATAGCAATATTCACGATCACAGGAAGGTTAAATTTTGGAATAGCAAAACTTTCATGTTTTATTTTTACCATAATATGTTGACATTGAATATTAATTTATTTGGTGTTCCACAAAGTAAATCTAAAAATTATGAGTGAGAAGGTTAGTAATAATAAATAAGTATACATACAATTATATTTCTGTAACGATTGGGTTCCACAATAATAATTGTTTTAGAAAGAAATAAATCTTAACATCACGCATTCAAAAACAACGCGCATAAACACATATAAGTACGTAAAGTATAATATCAGTATAAATAAACACATCATTTAGATAGGAAAAGTACTTAAGGTATTCGCATCTCTTTATACTGTTAACTAAGGTCATTCAGTTAAGCGTACCAGAGAACAGGGCTAGGTTCCGCACTGGGAGAGTACCACTATTTGCAAATTCTTGGGCGCGCACAGTGTCACGACAGGAATCACCGATATCCAGAGCGCAACGTAAATTGAATAACCTTATAGCCATGAATCCTCAGTTTGATGTGTTTGCGGATGGATGGAAGCTGATTGAGACGGTATGTCTAAGTTTCTGTGAAACTTAGACATACCGTCGTCGTCGTCGTCGTCTAGTCATACCGTCTTAAATACGAGTATTTAATAGAACTAGGTACCTAGTATGTTGTTAGTAATAACGTATGTTTAGGTTATTATTTAAAAGATTATTTATTTTTATAATACTTGCTGTAGGTAGGTAGGTAGTACATATATTTTTGTTTTTCTTTATTTGTACAAAGTTATTTTATTTTAGTTCTCTTTGATCTCCATGTTGTTACCTTTATATTATTCTATTTTATTATAGTACATAGTTTAGCGCATTGGAATAATATTCTGTAATGTTAAGCTAATGATTTTTAATAAACAGAATTTGAATTTGAATTTGAATTTGAATTTATTTTCCAGGAAACCCTAATTTATATAAGTAAAAAAAATACAATTCTGTTTGTGACTTCAGTATTATTTATAAGTAAATATGTACCGATAAAAAGATGAAGTTTTACTTACAATTAAATTGGAAAGAAGGTATAACAACGAACTACTTATCGAACTAACAACGGTTTTGGACGACTAGTGGTAGGTAACATAGATAGATTTTTCTAAAATGGAATTCTTATTCTATTGTAACATCGACAACAACAAGCTTACCGTACAAACTGGGTTATTCTATCAGTTTGAACCTAATATTGAGCACACATAGTACAATTATAAAGAGGTAAAAATATAGAATACGTTAAGTATTTATTTGTCTATAAATATCATAAAACAAATTTTTAAAGTACTTAGGTATTGTGTACAGGTGAAAGTTATTGGAAATCTATAAAGTTATAAGTAGGTTTCCTAGTAAGTATCTCATTTATGCGTTTTGTTTCGATTAGGTACATCACTTAGCAATAATGTACCTACATAGCTGAGGTTAATACATTTAGAAAAAAAAAAATAAAAAAAAATTAGAAGAAAAATCTCGTTATTAAGGATACGCTACACAATAACAATGTAATCATAAATAGGTTTTCCATTATAATCTATCAAGTATAATTATAATATTAAAATTTTGGGTCTGTACAAATTTTAGTGACCAGCACTTTGATGTGCACAAAGATGTTTAATTTACATATATTTTTACAATCTAAAACACATATTTAGAATATTTATAACAGATTAATGTATCAGTCGTTTTATTTAAACGTGCGTTAAATTGAGATCAACTTAAATATAATGAGTCGGTTTAAAATATTGTAAACAAGTAGGTATTACTTAAGTAGGTTCTCGTACCTATTTTTAACAATATTGTATTAGAAAAGCCATTTATTGCTTTTAGTTAAACTGGAATTATAACAGTTGGATCACAGGAAGATATAAACATCGTGTATGACAATGGGTAAGTCCCATATGCATGTCTAATTACAGTAAAATGCAAATATGGTACCAAAAATAGAGATGATTATACTGAACACGTCTAGCTAGATGTAAAAATATAAGTATCAATGAACAACAACAAGGAATAGTATCCGAGAAGTGTACAAATATTTCTCGAACTTCTACCATCCAGTACATCTATAACAATAATACTTTTTGAAGGCTCAACATACCACTCCGAGAAGGACCCGGTCCGTTCATTCTTCATTACATCTAATACAGTGCCGTAGCCAGGGTAGGGGGAGGAATATATAATAATATGAGGGTAAGAGAGAGGTTCCTAATTTATAGAATGAGAAATCACACACACTTTGTAATCTGTTTAAACTTTTGACCACAATACATTTTCTTGAAATATTTTGATTACTGCTTCTTTTAGGAAAAAATTTGGTATACATATGAAACCTCTGAACTCTGGTCTACTCGCACTATATTAACAATATCACTTGTTAGTGGACAAACGCTTAAGACAGACTATAGTTTCTATCTTCACCCGAATCTTTTCTCGTAGAAGCTCATGAACCTCTATAATTGTCTGGCTACGGGCCTGGTCTAATACACTGATATTCCTCACAGCTCCGTTCACATTCCGTAGTCGAAGCTCTCGTACTCCGAGTAGCGTGAGTCCTGCTTTTGCAGCAGACGCTGTTGGCACGCCTCGAAGTAGTCGTCGTGGATACGATACATCCCCGATTGCGCCTGATACGTCAACGTCTCCAAAATACGCTCGTTTTTAATCGTCTTCGTCGGAAGTACTACCTTGATTAACTCCTGAGGGGTAATCCTGTGGAGCTTGAGATCTCTCGCCAGCCTCTCCATAATGCTTCTAAATTCAGTTCTCGCATCAGTCTTGGCAGTGGATTTGTAAGCTTTGATCTTGTTCCTGGCCCAGCTGAGCATCGCTTCGAACTTCTTTACTTCCGAGATCTCTAGATTCCTGCTCATGATCATCTGAACCATGGATTCCGAGAGGTTGAGAAACTCTGGCGTCTGGAACAGCGCGTTGGCTCTCTGTTCAATAAACGCCAGGATCATGGTGACCAGTTCCGATGCTGACGTGTACCGCCAGTAGTAGTTTTCTAAAGATATGAGCATTATGCACGCCTGAAAAAAAGGGACACAATATTATATACTGTTACAACACATACATACGTCAAATCCAGTCGTGTACCAATGAGTTTTCCTGTAGAGACATGAGTGCCCCTGACGCTATATAAATCATCTACAATAGATGCAAGGGCCGGTTTACTAACGACATACGCGTGGCAATTTATTATTTGAAAATTGGAAAAGTATTTACCACTTCTATCCTTAGGAATTGCTTAGCGTGATGGAAGCAAGCCTGCAATAGCTCAGGCAGGTCGTAATGTTCCGCGGCGCATATCAGTCCCGGGATGGAGGCGCAGGTGAGGGGACAGCTGCCCGTGTGAAGGTAATCCAGTAGAATGCGGAACGTATCAGGGTCAAACTCGATTATTGAGAACTGGAAAACAATAAAAGAAAACGATGATATAAATGTGGATAGACCAAAGAAAAGATGGATGAACTGTATGGAAGATGACATGGATAAGAAAGAAGTGAATATAGAAATGATGGCTGAGAAAGGGGAAAATATTTATTTATAAATGTTGTTCCAACCCCACTCTATGAGTGGGATAAGGGCAGGGAGAAGACGAAGTTTTACTTACGTCATTGAATTTGGTATAATTGATACTTGAAATGAATTGAATATTGTGTAAACTATCTTACCTCAGTCTGCGCTAGTTTGGCACGATCAACTTTTTGAGCATCAGCACACACGGACAGTCTCGGCACAGCCAACGCAGCAGCGTTCTTCTCTTTTTCCTTATCTTTGCCGTCTTTATCTGCAATGTCATATAAAATATTTTTCATTTTTTTTTTTACATATAAAATTCTGATTCAATTGACATTCAACGCGACGCATTGCTAATTTATATTGTCAGGCGATAGTCATATAACTGTATCGTGTGTTGTATGTATTGAAGGTATAAATAGACTTCAAAGAATCGTGATGTCTAGCTAGGTTCTAAAGGTATAAATAACACTTGCATTCTCGAGGCAATTTTCTTTTAGATTTTTGCAACACAATTCGCCGTCTAGATTATTTGACTGGCCTCCAGCTCAGTTGGTAGTAGCTCTGCCTTCTGCGCCGTAGGTCGTGGGTTCGATCCCCACCGAGAACAAATATTTGTGAGGTAAACATAAATGTTTGTTCTCTGTCTGGGTGTTATATTGTATTCTAAGTATGTATTTACAAAAAAAAAAAAAATGTATTTAAGTATTATATCAGCTATCTGGTTCCCATATTACAAGCTCTGCTTAGTTTGGGGCTGGGTAGTGTTGTGTGAATTGTCCACAATAAAAAAAAAAAAAAAAAAAAAAAAAAAAAAAAAAAAAAAATTATGCGAAGTAGTTCCCATATTGCACCCATAGATTGCTAACGTTTTTTTTTAACAAGTGTTTTGTTTTTTCAAAACTGGACGTTGTTTGTGTCACTTACTAGAACAGTCTTGAGAGCTGGCCCACTTCTTTTTGTCGTCTGCGTTGAGTTGCGAATGTTGCTTGCGTATAGAGCGCCCCCAACCGGCAGTTATTGTCCCTAAACGCGAGAATGCTCGCTTCACCATTGGAGAACTGGGTACGCTTTTTGGCCTGAAAATTATAGAAATAATGGGCTACGTTACGTATCTTTACTTCTCTTTTCATCATCTTGTAAGCTACGTATCTTTTGATCTTTTTTGCCTGTTTCTTTATCATACGACTTCTTATTCAAAATGCCTGACACTTTTTTCTTTAATGTCAAAAAATAGAGATAGCAACATACTTAGCCGTCTGCTAAGCTAAATGACTGCTGCATGATCATTTTGAAAATGTATATGTTTACCTCGGTGATTCAATATCAGGCACTTGCAAGAAGTTACTACTCTTTTGCTTCGGGGTAGGGGATAATAGCGTTGGCGCTGGTCGGGATAATAACTCAGCAACTGGCACTTGTGGTGATCCAAATCCGGTCTGAATCCCGTAAAGCATTTCTTGGAACACTCTGGAAATATATAATTAAAATTAAACTTAATTCGTTTCATTCACTGAATTTTTAAGCATCTGTTACAAACATTTGGTATAGATTCTTTAAGCCCCATGTTGGGCGCCACTATAATCTTTGGAGCCCAACATGGAGTTTTCACTAACCTGCTTCTTACTCCCAGAATGGCTCGAACACCGATGAACTTTGTCTTCTGCTTGGATTGCCCGACGAGGAAGACGACGTCAAACAGCTGAGCATTTGTGGCAATATTCAGTTCATTGTTTAGGAACACGCGGGTAAAGTCTTTGGCTAATTGGTCGTAGTCTTCAAACTGGTCTCTGACTGAGTCTAGCAGAGGAGAGGACGGTCGCATGTGTCCGATTGGACGCCACGATCCTATAAATAAACGTTTAACGTTATGCATACCGAACTATGATAAAATAATGCTACTTTCGCATTTCTAACTAAACTTTGAATTTCATCATGCTCATGGGTCGACACAGCTGGTATTCATCTTCTTCCATCTTCTTGTGTTCTATGAATTGTTATCTCGGTGCTCACTTTTTTGTAACTCATATTTACTTATACTTACCTACATGGATGTTCTACATTTTTGTTCGCAAGTGAGTACACACAGTCTATACTTTTAAATAATAGTACGAATACTAGAATGGAGACCGCGTTAGCAATGGAATCATAGTGTAGGACGCCTTCCGGCAAGGTGGGGTGACGATCTGCGAAATGTAGCTGGCAAGCATTAGAGAAGAAAAGTCTAAGACCGGGCTCAGTGGCGCGTCTTGAGAGAGACCTACGTCAAGCAGTGGACTGATATAATGTAGGTTGATGATAATAACTTTAGGTAAAACTTTTTATTCAAGTAGATGTGCTTGATATTTGTATTTATCAAGGCAAGTAATAAAACACAGCTAATGAAATTATTATTAAGGTAATAATGTAAAATACCAAATATACTTAAGTACCTAAAGAAATTCAAATCTGTTATAATTATCTTCATTCTGCTCCTCGTAATTCCCTAGTGATATTGATTGATAAAGAACCCTCGACCTTTCTAATATTCGTTCAGAGCATTAATTTATTATTGCTAACTGTAAAGTAGACGTTTTAGAGAAAGGCCAGGTTAGGAGTACCCTAAACCGACGAGCATGTATGAATAATGTTATGCGAGTGAATGAAGCGAAAGAGGTGTGTCAGGATCGGAGCAAGTGGAAATCCGTGATCTTTGTCTACCCCCATGGGAATGAAGCGTGATTTTATGTAGGTATGTATGTATGTATGTATGGGTGGGTGTATGTATGTATGTAAAGTAAAAAATGTAAACCAGGTACCTCTTCGATATGGTTTCGGTATTTGTCCAGTTTCTGCATGATTTTGAAGGTTAGCGACTATGTCTTCCAGCATCTGACTTCTTGTTCTTTCTTGCATTCGGGCGAATTTTGGAGCTGAGTATGATGCTCTCTCACCGTTAACTATTTTAGTCAGCAGCCATTCTCTAAAAATAAACAAGAAAGAAAGGCTTTTAAGAACAAAAAGAGGAAACCTTAAACGACCTGCGGCATAAAGTGAAACCGATCATTTTCCTCTTAAATTAAAAATATCATCGAAAGAGAGGAACGGGAAAGGGGAACACCACGGATTAGATTAGATACACGTGCTTTATAAAAGAGAAGGTCGCTGCCATTTCGTATGAAAAAGTTAGTGACGTCATCCTGAAGGGATTAAAAGAGCCTAACTTTTAAATTAGAAAAAGTATGTGTTTCACTATGCATATTAATTGGGTTTTGTTACAAATAATTACGAGTATAACGATGAATAACTAAACCAAATGTAAAATTTCAGTACATAGACCTCTGTTGTCATGCCAAGCAGCTTAATGTAAGTTCGAACTAAAGCACAAGTTACACTTCCAAGTTGGTCCACTTTTCGTGTGTATCTTCGGCAAGCTTGCACAGTAGCTATAATGTAGATGTAGTAGTTACTATTTCTATTCCGTGTGGTTGCTCTTACGTCCCTGTATCAGCAAGTTTGCCATCTCCGTGCTAATAGACGCCCGCTGAGTACACAAAGTTAGTGTCTGCGGTTACACTAACTGGCACTTTGAAAGGACAAGTTCGCAAATAACCGATCATAGAATAGGGCTTACAAATTTGAGAACAGTAGAATACCTGAGCGTTTGGGGAATAAGAAATTGTTAAAGTCTGTAATCATGCCAATTTATTTTATGATCTTTGTTTTTTTGATCTTTGTTATTCTAGTTTTAATCTCGAGTTTAATTAGCAGAGCCGGAATTGTCACGTTTGTAGACAGGGTTAACAGTGTCCCAGCACCAATTAAAAGTTTCACAACAAACTCAGGCGAATGCTGCGATGGGTAGAAATAGGCACCGGCATTGGCAGTAGCTTACGTAATATTTTAAATTATTTTGAATTTATTATTTTATCATTTATTTATTGCATACATGTTACATTTATATTAGCTTAGGTATGATTGAGCTATAAGGTGGACTTGTACCTTGTAAGGGCGCAGCAATGTACCTACTGTTAACCAGTTTTGGGAATAGGACATCTTTATTCGGAGCAAGCAAGAAGTAACATTTCTTGTGGAGAAAAAGAGGAAGAAGGATAATATGGCGTCGTTACAAGGAGTGGTATCGTTTGCCGTGTAATAAAGTTAAACAGAATTGTAGAATTGTAGATCAATGAAGAGTATTCGTCTTATTACTACCTACATAAGTTAAGGTTGTATTCTTCTTTAAATATTTTTTTTATTGCATAATGTTTTTATTGTTTTTAAATGTTAATAATGATCCTTGTGTCTGTAGTAACTACCTACTCAAGTTATATTGTTGTTAAATCTAGGTATCTCCCTATGGAGTCAGTATATTGATTTAACGGCTACATTTGTTAATATTTTCCTCGTAGTAAACTTACTTGAACATGGGACCTTTGTCGAATACGCTCTGTTCCCAAAGGTAAGGTTTGTAAGCCCCAACTTCATCTCTTGTCACCACCGATACTTCATACCGTGTCGGTCGCCGTTTGATTTTCGCTGATACTCGAACTGAAATAAATTACCTACGTATTAGTAATTATCATCATAATTTTATTTACACAAAGAAACTTACAATTAAACAAATATTTACAAAATGTACAAAATACACAAGAAACAGTTGAGCTATCTGCAGATCGTTACAAACGATCTAGAGATAGCTCAACTGATCCAAATCAGTTATAATAGTAATTATCATCATAATTACTATTATAACTCTCTCACTCTACTCAATTTATCAATAAATAGCTTAAACTTTTATGAAGCTCTTGTAGTTATTGCATCACAAGTCAAGTTACATAATTCAATGATTTTCTGTGTTAATTTCGCAAATTCAAACTTAATTGAATCAGAACTTGCTAAAACTTTCGGCCGTTACATCGTAAAGTATAACTCTTATAATTAAAAGTAGGCCAAATTATGTCAAAGATGACATGAAAAAGGAGTGAATACAGACATTACGACTGACAGAGGAGAATAATACCTACTACTGTAACATAATAAGTACCAAAACCACGGAATAGAGGGGACTCTTCAAACACAGGTTACTATAACTTAACTGCAGAGATCCCAACCCGATTTATTATGTTAATTGTAAGAACAATAAAAATTTTTTTTTTTTTTTTGAATAGGCCATATTTTTGCCAACATGTGGGACAAAGAAGAAGATTTCAAAATTTGATTTGATTATTTGATTTGAGTTTGTAAGTAGAGTCAAGAACTCACCTAGTATAAACGTGTGCAGAAAATGGCTTTTGATACACGCAGGTGAAAAGGCTGTGTTGTCGGCTTCCAGGAAAACTACGCATACGATGTCATTGCCAATGTGCCGTTTTCTTTGCAGTTTCTGCGGGTCATGCCTCTCGTAAGGCAAAAGTGTGGAGACGTGGAACATGATCTCAATCCCGCGCCAGTTTGTATACACTGAGTATAAGCCGGTGAGGTCGTGTACTGTGTCTAAACCGCCTTTGTATTTGTCGAAGCCTGAAAGAAAGTAGAACATTTTGGAATTAGTAAAAAACTGACTTGCTGTGTTTACCGCGTGTAGAAAATAAGTAGGTTCCGTACTTTTGGAAAAGTAATACTCAGCAGTTGTTGTTTGTTTGCTGTCAGAAAGTTTTAAAAAACAATGGAATCCATACTTTGGAAATTGAGACAAGTAAAAGCGATAATATGCCTTTTTATCCTTGACTGAGTTCTAAAGAACACTGGCTACTTTTTTTTGTTACCTTTTAGTCTCACTTTGTCTCCCATAACTTGAAGAAACTCATCAAACATTGCCGAATTTTCGTTATTGTCCAGAATCTCTTCTTCCGTGTACTGATTCTCTTTCACGTAAATTACGCCAACTTTCAGTTCCGATTTTATGAACACCTGAAATACAATTAACATTGTAAGACGCTTTCGTATTAATCTTTTTTTATATCTCTTTCATCCTCTTATTTGTAAAGTTTCTGAATTATAACTCAAATCTACAATATAAATGGTAAACCAGCAAATGTAATTATTGTGAATAATGAAGATGGCTTGGTTTGCGGTACAATGTGGTTTGTTTTTGTATTAGATGGCGGATCGTTATTTGTTTTCGAGATGATACACATTTGTAAAGTCGGTGAGCGGAATCTAATCCAATTACAGTCCCACCGCAAATTCAGGTTGGCACAAAACTGATGAAAATGCCTAAAAAGGCGGGGCTGGAAAAATTACTCTCAACTTTTATTTCGTTATCATAAAACTGGGACCATGTAATAAATACGTGTTCTTATATAGCAATTTACTATATAAAAATTTCATTTTATATAGTAAATTGCCTATTAATACTAGCAAAATCAATCTATCAGATAATGATGGCAAAAACCTCATAAGCGCCGTAATATTTTCCCCATATCCATCGGCTTATTGCGATGGTATTAAGAACAAAACAATCTATCCTCCAGAGTGATCGGTGTGGGGGACGTACGCAGGATTGGCAAAAAAAATACAGTTGCTCTTAGCAGTGACATATTCTTACGTATGTTATACTTTATTCATAAAAATTATTTAAGGGGCCAGCGGAGGGAAAATTTTCATACAAACGGAATACCAAAATGATTTCTAATTTAGACAGATTTACACTATATTATTGTAATAATTGTATTTGTATAGTGTTTATCTAGGTTCCTCAACAGTTTTTATTTCAAATTACTTACCTAAAATGAAATAAACACCAACCGCATTTTACACATTTTTTTTCATTGTAAAATGTGATTGGCGTTAATTTCATTTGAGGTAAGTAATTTAAAATAAAAATAAATAAAATATAAAGGAACCTAGATAAATACAATAAAAATACAATTATTACAATAATATAGTGAAAATCTGCGTAAATTAGTAATCATTTTGGTATTACGTTTGTATGAAAATCTGCCCTCCGCCGGCCCCTTAATGCTGTTCTCCTACCGGAAAAGTGTCATTATTATTTTCAGAAAATGTAAAAATTTTGCTTAGGTACATTGTGTTGTGTTCGAAGTTTTGATCTATATGTCATATTTTTTATTGATTTCATAGTGAAGGAAATCACAAAGATTTTTATAATGTCCCAAAATTTAAGAGCCTAGCGGGAGTGTGATTAGGATCCGATGGCGCAGCGGTCAGCGTAGCCCCGTACCAAGGGGAAGGTCTTGGGTTCAAATCCCGCTCGTCTCTTAACTTTTGGGACATTATAAAAATCTTTGATCTATCTCAATTTATAAATTGCATATTGTCGTCTTGTTTATTTTTATTTCAAAACCTATATTATCGTAGTATGAAAATCATCCAAAGGGGTCCTGAATACGTGCATGTACACAAGTTTGCTGGCCGGGGCTCCTGGGCCTAGGCGCGTCATTATCTTTCTATCTACGCTTCGTGCGAAGCTTTTTAATTACAAAGGATAATGTTACAGTAGAACGAATGATTAGGTGCCTGCTATTTATTTTTTGATCATTGTTGATTTATAGCTAAATTCAAATTTAGTTTATATAGGGTTAGCATAAAACCACCCTGCATAATAAGTATTTATTAGTTATGTACTCAAAAACCACCCTGTATATAAAATTCATGCAAGTAAGTAGATATCTATGTATATGGGTGCCAGTTATTATTTGTTATCAGATTTTGTGTCCAATGTATTCTAGTCTCTGCCTTCAATGTACAAGTATTATGTATTTAGTCTTAATTTTACTTGTATGTTATTTGTTTACAAATAAATAAATAAAATAAATAAATATCTTTCTTAAACCGTAGTACCTAGTAGTTTCATGATATTTCGCGGTATAGCAGAAAATCAAATTAATATTTCAGCTAAATATCTACTAAACATTAAGTCGACATCACGTCAAAGATATCTTTCCTAAACCAGTAGTTTCAAACATTTCGCGGTATCTATAGCAGGAAATCAAATTAATATTTCAGATAGATATCTACTAAAACATTAAATCGGCATCACGTCAAAATCTCAATTGGAACGACATGACAATCCACTCTCGGCGTTGATCAAAAATAGAGAGCTTGGTCTCTTGTGGGATGGGATCGCTTAACTATTCTAGATCCATTTATTTATTAAAACCCTTCATATTTTACTGTTTATAAATATTTTATCAAGGATCTATCCAGGTATATTTAAAAATGATAATTTTATTATAATTTTGGTACAAAATGAGTGCCAGAAAAAAGTGATTGTTAGCTAATAGTTCGTGTAACATTTGTTTCTGGTGGCAATTGTTTTCTAACAAAAACAAAGCAATAGCAAACCGACGAACATTCCGTGTGATGAGAACACGTTTACTGCCATCGTAGTACCCAATAAAGAAGATATAAAGCCCTATAGACGGCTAACCAGCTATTTCTAAGGATAAACCGTCTCAGTAATACTTTTATTAGTACTTTTTTCATAAGAATTTTGTGTCTATCGGCCCAACAGTAAAATCATAATGTTAAAGAGAAGGTTTCTCAGAAAAACGTTAACTGAAAAGTTAAGAAACGATTTCAAAAGTACCTACGTGGGAGTTTATGTCACCCTAAACAATGATTGTATGACAATTATAAAACAGTTTATTGCGTCGTTTACTTTAACGGCGAGAGAATTTGGCCGATAAGATGGCACTGAAAGTAAAAATAGGTTGGGTAGGCATAAAAAAGGTAGCGACACTCTTAAACGGTACTTGAAACACCTGGAAACAAACATAAAAAAAACATGAGGTCATAAAAAAAAATATCTTGTCCTGCTGAGCCGACCGAAAATTACCTAAACGTAGGTACTTTTAATGTTCATCTTTACTACAGTCTAGTTAAGTTTTTAGTTCTTGTAAGTTTTCGTATATTTATATCAATGGACAAAACATATTTAATAGAAACGCGTGCCTATCTACGAGTAGGTACTTTCGGTCTCACAACGAAACTGTCAGAGAATAGGAAAATAGAGACCCTCGCTTGAGGGTGTAATCAACTGGAGTGGAGTTAAAGGAACTTCGGTAAGATTTGGTGTCGGGTTCGGTTATATAAAGTTACAACATATCACTCTGACAGGTCCATCGGGATTTGAGTTTTTGACCCCAATCTGGAACTTCTTTAAAAAGTCGTCTCTCAGACACCTAGATTAAAATTTGTGTCCGGTGCCTTACCTTTTTGAAGCATAAATAACATATTTTATTGGCCTTAAGTTATTTCAATTTATTATCAAATTGCACTATAATTTTACACTGGATTTTATTTAACTAATAGTTAAATCCCGCGCGTTTTTTCGAAAATCTTTCCGTAGTGAACCTACACTTTTCATACAGAACACACTCTCCAAATTTCAAGTCTCTATGTAACGGTTTAGGCTGTGTATGTTATGTCAGTCAAAACCCAGTTCTTTTATATAAAATAAAATAGACACAAGTTGAAATATGATGTAAGTTCCATTAATGCGGATTAATTCACACATTCGCCCGCTGGCGTTGTATTCATGAAATCCGACATTTGTCTGAATTCAAAACGCAAAGGACGGACGGGACGGGCTCAACAAAGTTCCGACTCGTACCGAAGTACCTACCCTCTGAAGGCTCCTAATGAAAATTGGCAGCTCGCTGGATCGAATAAACTTCCTTATAAAAGCAATGTGCGCCGCAGACTTACCTGGTACGGACAGACGGGATCTATTCCGGCCTGCCTATTGTATAATGCGCATTTATTTTTGAACTACTGAGGGTAGGTTCTACTATCTCAAGTAACGCTACCGTCTTTGTTTTTGACAAGTCTAAACAATAAAACCGTTGTGGTTTTTCATGGTCACTAATATAAATAACTAAATAAAGTCGAATATAAAACTCAACACCAATGACAGACTGATGGTTTGGCAATGTATATTTTTTACCAAAACTTGTTAATGTTACGTAATAATCTCAACAGATCATCCCGTCTTATTTTGAAACAATAATAATTTTCTTTCTACCTCATAATGCAGAATGTTCTTGACTCACAAACTAACAAGAGTACTTAAATATTTAGTATAGTGGTTACTTACGATTTAGCAAACTTCTCAATTAACAAAAGTTGTCCTATAGTCGAAAATTCAATATACCCTAATATTCGTTGAGGTTTGGTAGGTGGGTTACCCTAAATATACAGGGTTATTTTGTAGAATGTGCAAAACTATTTAAAAAAAGTATTTTTTTCCCATATTTCCTAAATAAACAATTGAATAGACATTTTTAGGCCATTTTCTCTACGAGCCTGTACGCTGCGCATACGCTCACGTTGTCGTTATACGTCACGACAACGTAGTTAGGTTCGAGCTATATAGTTTTTATGTCGCTAAAAAAGCTATTTTTATATTTTAACTTCTAAAATATAAAAAAAATAGCAAAAGTTAGATTTGTAATTTGTACATTTTGCAATACTAGCATGTACCTATTAATTTTATTTTAACTTTCCAAGTTTTTTATCTTTGAACTGGATAATATATATTCCTATTATCCAACTCCATATTAGGGAAGATTCCTAAGGGTTAATTATTTTATCAAATAAATAACCCTTATTGTTTCCATATTCCATGTTCTGGGACCAGCTGATTACTTTGAAATCACATTGTAAGTTATTCATGCTCGGATACGCTAGGATGGGGTAATTATATTCGAAGTTCCCGGCCCATTAGGCGATATTTTAATACACCAGCGTCGAGCGAGATTTCATACTAACACCAAGTTAAAACACAGTGGAGTAGTTTGGCGTCTAACTTGTCATTAGTCCATTACTGTGATTAGTGGAGAAACTCGTGAGGTATGGGAGGACGAAGAGAGCGCTTCGCACTAACGGGTCTCATCAATGTTTCACGCCAGTAAGCGCTGCCATTGCTTATTTCTAATTTAGAACTGAATTAGGAATAAGAACTGAAAAAAACAATCGTAGCGTCTGGGAAAGGTTTTACTGCTAATTCACTTGCGATTTGCGAGTTTGCATGCGCCGAATGCTAAATGAGATAGATCGTGAATTCATTTCTGTTTTTTTTTCGCTATCTTCGTATACACGTACACGTACGCATATACAACGTGTACATACGTTACAGCTGAATAATTTACCATGTTTTAATAGATTATGATTTTTAACACAAGATTATGTACATAAAACTTGTCCGAGAAAGCTTTACAGTTAATATTGTTAGGTATAATTTTATGTTTTTCAGATATTTTAGAAGAAGAGTAATTTTCATGCGTGAATCACAAAAAACATAAAATAAACGTAAATAAACTAACCTGGTCAAGTTTCAGCAGTTCCTCGGGCGTGTCTGGTAGCTGGCCCAGCATCAGCGGCGGGTTTATGTTCACTTCCTTGCCGAGTGAGCGGACTACCTCCTCGCGGTTGTACCGGTCGGCGAACACGCATGATGCCGGTATCAGCCCGTGGACCGTGTAGCTTATCGCCCGGACCAGGATTCTGGAAACAAACCCTCAATGACTTGCCTCTGAACTCAGTTGGCAGTAGCTCTGCCTTCTGCACCGTGGGTCGTGGGTTCGATCCCCACCGAGAACAAATATTTTTGTGATGAACATAGATGTTTGTTCTCTGTCTGGTAAAAAAAGTATTTAAGTATTATATCAGCTATATGGTTCCCATAGTACAAGCTCTACTTAGTTTGGGGCTAGATAGTGTTGTATGGATTGTCTGCGTTATTTATTATTATTATATTATTAAACTCAGCACGTAGGTAAGGTTTATGGATACCGTCAGAAGATTACGTCTTTGATGGAGATACGGACGGACTAAACAAGCGTTGGGTTTCCGATAGTTGCGGACTCAAGAATACGATCGGTAGTTCATATTGTTACATTATTTACGACCGCCTCTGAATATAATCCGCAGCCGTGAAAGTGTGTTGCTTAGGGTCAGTAACATTTTCCAAATATTTTCCTTATTCATTGTCTAAATATTTGCTCTCAATAATTATTTTGTCGCTCAACCCTTCTATGCCAATCAAAATTGAAATCAACCAACAGCCGTTTGCATTGTTTACTTTATCATTTTATTTTACATTAAACCAGCGACGTCTGAACTTAGTTAGGTATGAACCCAGCTCGGTCAGGTGAGCATTTCTGTAATTGAATCGAAAACTATTCAAGTGCAAAGAACGAACTAGAACTGGGTAAATAGACAATTTTTTGTCAGCTCAATGGCTTTCCAATTATTTTTGAAATGTGTTCTGACAGGCTAGCTTTTTATCTAACAAAACTCATCAATACATTTTTCCAGCACCAAGTTCGACTTTGCAAGAAGGAGGTGCCTAACCTGATAGGTAGGTACTATAAGTTAATTTCACATCATTATAAAGAGTAGTGGAAATAAAAAACTAGGATTAGACTTCTGTCTAATCTGTGTAAGTTTTTAATTTTTTTCCAGAGTGGATACCAATACAAAAGCAATTAGATTTCAACAACACGTCCGACAGATACGGTGCTTCATTAAATTATCTCTCCTATATTATACTTCGTCAACAGCCAATGTAAAATTTTATTCTTTAGGATTTTTTCAGAGATAAAAATTTGCCCATCGAGGCGTTTTTAATTAAATTTCCCTCGTGTCCCGTTGGGTTCCAGTTTGCCTATGACGTGTATAATGAAAACGACAGAATTTACCCAAACCGCTGGGGAATTCTGCTAAAGTATTTTATATTTTCATAAAAATGGGTTCTTGATCTAACTGATTCTAACTCATAAAATATTATGACAGAACAAATCACCGCTATTAGTGACTTGATTAGACTTATTTATGTTCCTACGTCAGAAGAGCCTGTTCATCAATTATTACGCATAAACTGTTAATAATAAAAATGCATAAGATAAGAAAAGATTAGATGCGCTTTTACCTACCCAGTTTTGTATTAGATTCTGAATTCATATCACATTCGTGACACCAACATCATTGCTTATTCATAATGTTTAAATGTGGAGCAAAGTCGTAAAAGGGGTGTTTTATCAGCTACATAAAATACGTACTCACTTCAAAATAACCTTCCTAGTTGACGGTGAGATGGCGTAATAAAATGACGAGATTTCAGTATAAGTTTCATATTTCTTATTGTAAAAAAAATTGAGTTTTGATAGCGTAGTTTGTATAGCTCTGCAGTCATCTTGGTATGTCTTGGTGCTAACAGCTAATTTACATTTTATCAATTACAAAGAAGAGGAAGGAGGCTATTTGAGGAGCGCGTTATCATTTGGAAACGTAGGTAAAAGTTTACACATTTAATTATCATAATGGCAGATTCTAATGAACTTATGACTGATTGTTACATGTACGGCATAACGGTATTCGTCGAATATAAAATATGTCAGTCCTTGTTTTTGACAAGCCTCTAAAAGGATGGATAAGGCCCGTATTCCGAAACAGCGCTTGAGTCTGAGTCGAGCCTCAAGCATAGATTTTATGACAGTTCTCCATTGAAAAGTGTCAAAAATCTGTGCTTGAGGCTCGACTCAGACCTAAGCACTGTTTCAGAATACGGGCCTTAGTCCAGTTTACAGCTTTACATTACAGTGGCGTTGACAGTAGGTTTTAAATAGCGTTTGATAAAGGCAAGCTTGTAAACCACACGAAAGTACCTAAGCACGAAGTTCATCCTCCGATATCCGACAAATCAAATCTTGCTATTGGTAGATACTTGCTATAGATTACAAATAAAATGTCAATAGCAAATCCCAATAAATCTGTCCTTCGATTGATTTCGTTATTTGGAACCTCTGACCCTTGCTGCCAACATTATGGCGGAGCGTAAGATAAATGTAGAGATTTATGTTGGTCTATCTAGACAACCGCAGAGAGCAATGCTGGTAGAATACACCAACTTTAATGAGAATGAAAGTTATGGTAGCAAATGTTTGAGATGCTGCGCAGGGTATTCGAGCAAAGTGATACAATTTGTAGGGGTCGTGAATTTTATATGTTTGCGCGAGCGAGTACTGTGAATAGAATGGAGTGCAATGGAGAATTCCCATTGTTAGTGGAGTACCTAAGCGTTGGGGTATTTATTTTCTTAGTCTGCAAATGGTACAGCAAAAGTAGTTAGGTGTATTCTCGTTTAGCCAAATTCTCGTTAAGCTGCTCTGCTGTTGACTCTATACAATTTTGTAAAGTAAACAAAGCAACTACATTAAATTAACTGCCTATAACAAAAACAGGGCTGTCAAACAAGTGTCATGTTTTAAGATCTGAAGCACAAAGCTTTTTTATTAGTTCATAACCCGTGTATGAGCTAGGAACTGAATGAGAAGTTTTTTATTACTTGGTAACCCGGTTATGAATTAAGAAAAAAATCCTAGGTACGTAGGAGCACCTATGGATATTTCGTAACACTTCATACGATACAGTTAGGCATTCACACAGGAAGACATCACTATAAAACATTTTAAAGTTTGAACCTATAGAAAAACAGATCTGTTTAATTCCTATGTGGTTATGCTACATAATCCGATTTTTAAATAGTTAAATAATAAAGTTTCAGTGTGGTACGAATAAAAAAAAAGTTGATCGGTGCATGTCATACTGTATTTAAACCATAGAAAATTTGTAATAATCTTGTGAAGCTTACTCATTGCAAAAGATACCTAGCTTGTAAAGGAAAAGTTGAATATGAAAAACCTTTGTCAACATTTGAACTGTGTGGCTGGAAATTTTTATTAAAATATATGCGGCATATAAATAACAACGTAGCAGGTAATTTATGCAGACCCTTTTATATCTAAGGGCACCTACACAGGGCTAATATCTTACGTTCAGTGCCAATAAAAGTGACTCTTTCACTATCGCATTTTTAAAAATAGTGGCTGCAAAGGTTTTTCATAGGTTACGTGGAAGCATTTTGAAGTACCTAGGTATATATAGTCATCATTGTGTTCCATCTAGTTATTTCAATTAGCTTGGTGGCAATTAGGTACCTATATCTTTTTAATGTGCATCCAGTTGCCTTTAATGTTCGGGGGAATACAGACCTGGCCTGTACCTATGTGACATTATGCAAATTGAATTCTTAGTTTACGAGAGGGCCACAAAAGTAAACCTGGTGAGGTCACGCCGCCGTTGAGGGCATTTAATTATAGCACCTACAAACAGTTTGCCAAGGACCATTCTGTTTTACAATGGGCACATCCCTATTTCGTCATTATTAATTTAAAATACGGCCGTGGAATATTTGCGAATGTAGGGGTCACTGGAAGTGAATGATAAGGAAATCGTATTGTTTTCAAGCCTACAAATGTACGATTTTTCCGTCTTTCTTTTTGGACGTCTCTGTTAATAAGCTCAGTTTCAAAATAGTTATTGCGGATTGACAAGAATTTTCATGTGCTGCTTTATTTCATTTTCCATTCGGTTATCTATATATTTTTTTCAATATACGAGTCAACTTTACTGCCCCAGGTGGTGTCATGGCATCTCAGCAATTTCATATTTTGCTAACCACCCGGCGTGTGATATCCGAGATATCGTCGGTTTAATTTAATCATATTTAATTAAATTCCGTCTCCGCCTATCCGACGTAGATATGAGACGTGAGATTCGAATCGGGATATTTTGAAGGTTTGATAAACAGTCTCTGACATTAATTGCTGTTTGATAATGAGTTTTGTCAGATATTTGATAACCTTGTTAGCTTATCTTGTTTTAATTTAGCATCATTATCCTTATAGGTTTCAGTTTTTAGTTAGACCAAAGCCCTGTACCTAAGCTTATTCTGAGTTTTATGCTTACGTAGAATCGATCGAAATGAGTTGTTGTCTCATCATTTCTTTATACAAAAGAGAGAGAGAGACACATAGGTGAAACTAATTTTTCAACCTGATCGAGTAAAACTCAGAATAAGGGTGCGTAAAACATTGTTACTTTTTTGGTTGGATGCTAATTTAAATTACCTACTCGTATAATTTTGTGGTGTATTTGGCCGTGGTAGTCGTGGCATAGAATAGGACTACATGGGCAGAAGCATTTCCTGAGTACTCAAGACCGCGGACACCAAACCACCTGCCAATCATTGTGACCATGATAAACCCTCCCCAAACACGGAGGTTTAGGAGTGTACTTATTCAAACTTTTGATAATAGCGATTTATTACGAATAATATCGAAAAACCTACTTTAAATCGCTCGAGAGAGGACCATTTGAAACCAAACTTATCATCTTATTAGTTATCGAAATTAGTTCTTATCCCTAGGGATGCAAGACAATAAATGAAACCCAAATAAACCTGCAATCAATATTTAGATACTGGTTATATAACTCTCAGGTGTCTATAACCTTTATAATAATATATTAGTTACCAAGTAAGCAGAAACTTACCTAAACTGGTCCCTTCCGTTGAGCGTTTCCTGTTTTATTGATAGTATAACCGGGCCTAGGTCCTCGTCATTCGTAAAGTAGTTCCAGTGTTCGGAGCCGTAGAAGTACCGCTCGTACGTCTCTTGTTCGACAGATGTGAGTTCGAAGCCATTGGACCGCTCCCATTGTTCTTCGATCGCTGTTTTCTTCTTTGGCGTGCTGCCGCCGTTGTCACTACTGTCCTCAGCGGCTTCGTCGAGGGAACCTGTTAGAGTTTTGTCTGTTAGAAGCAATATAATTAATATATTCAAGAAAAATTTGAAACAGTTTTAATCTTTTATTGAATATTTTAAAACACAATTAATTGATTCAGGCGTGACTTTGCGGAATTCCATTGTTAAACATAAAACTGGAAAAAAATATTTAGTGTTAATTCGCTAATTTACAGCATATCCACAGTAAAGTATACTTATAGTAGGTATATAGATTAGTGGATTAATACAAAATATTTTTTTCAAGTTATGAACTGAATATTTTTATTTTAAAACACGCCGACCACACACAGAATAAGGGCTTCGTGTGTTGTGTGTGTCTAACCTACAACCGAGCTTACGAACCCAATTTTCTACAAGACTACAACTGAACGAGGTAGTCACGCAAGAATTAATACGACCGCGTCGTAAAAATATCAAAACAGAAAGGTATCCAGTAAAAACTCCGGTTTATTATCAGTATTCTAAGTGCAAAAGAAAATAAAGTTTTACAACGCCTCAAATAATTCATGTGCACGTCAGCGCCTTTTATTCGAGACAATGCCATACATAATTTAGCCGCTGACTGATATCCAGAGCTTTTTTATGTTCCGACTTCGAATATGCTCGCCCACAACTGGCGTACGGCCGCCGTAGTATAATATGCAAAACAGCCTTTGTGTATATATATAGAATGACTACACAGGATTAATAGTATGAAACAAAGCCTAGACGGTTCTATTGCTGGTATAACTGAGAGCTGGTATGTATAAAGACAGCATATTATGCTGTTGTAGGTTTGTGTAAAAGCATCAATAAAAATGTACCTACACATAGTAGCTTTTATTATATTCTGGCCGCGAGTCCCGGCGTTGCCCGGGTATTCCAGAATGTTAAAGAACATTCAAGAACGATTAGGAGCTTCTATTCTTATCAAAATTAAGATTTTTAAAAAAGTCCTTGTGTTTGATCTAGCTGATCAACCATACCGCACCGCTGGCTCCGAAGCTTTCTGTGATTCTGTTCGCCGGTTCCTGTGCTAGGGTGTAACACAGAGTAAAGATAAAATACGTAAAGTACTATATAACCTAAACTCACCCCAGACTGCCACAACTCCTAGCTTCTTTTATCACTGCACAAGATTGTTCTCAATGTTCCGCGTTAATAGTTTTTCCAATAAGATAGCAAATTATCCGCCATTGCCTCTGTCTGTTTCGAATTCTATCGGTCGACGACTTCCCGATCTCACCGCATCGGGTTGGGGCGCTCGCATCGCACAGCAAATGCAGACGCGTGACGTTCTTCCGCTTTTGAGATGACAGTGACAGCCAAAACCCAACCAAAACGTCAAGAGGGATAATATAAACTGATATAGATACAGAATAATGTGTAATGTGCACGTGTGTTCTGTATTCTACCTATATATATTAAACATCCCCCCGCCCGAGAAAGGCTGAAAAAAGCCTTTATCAAAAATAAACCGCTAAATAAAAACAACCGCAAGATAACTAAACCGCAAAATATACTACATCTTAAACTAAAATAGAATAGGTTCGTAGTACCGCACCTAGTCCAGCGGTAACCTGCAAATTTTTACCACTGGCCTCATGAATGAGCCTGAAAGAGTCTTCAACCTAACGGCACGGACTACTCCGTCCTTCCCAGGCAAAAGCTCCGTGACTCTACCGCGTCTCCACTTGAGACAAGGCACGTTTTCTTCTTTAATCAAAACGAGGTCCCCTATTTTAGGTGGATCCGTAGGGGTTGTCCACTTATTCCGGTTCTGAAGACAATGCAGGTACCGGTCACTCCATTGTTTCCAGAACCGTTGAGAAATGGCCTGTACCAGTTTAAACCGACCTAACCGCGCGTCGGGTACATCTAACAGATTGTACTCTGGTACCGAAAGTAAGGCCTTGCCGATTAAAAAATGTGCTGGCGTCAACACTTCGAGGTCTTGAGGATCCTGTGTTAACGGACAAAGTGGCCGAGAGTTGAGTACCGCTTCAACTCTGGTAAATACCGTGGACAGTTCCTCAAATGTCAAAACCTGCTCTCCTATCATCCGCTTTAAAAGAGTTTTTGCAGATTTAACAGCCGCTTCAAAAAGACCACCAAAATGAGGAGCCCCTGGTACGTTAAACAACCAAGTAATACCGCTCTTGGCTGCAAAGTCCGCCAGTGTCTTCTCAACGTCTTCACTACGTAAATATTTATTAACCTCGTTTAAGTGCTTGTTCGTCCCTACATAATTGGTACCATTATCGGACCTGATAACACTCGGAAGACCGCGCCGAGCTACGAACCGCGACAAGGCCGCTGTAAAGGCCTCCGTCGTTAAGTCGCTTACGACCTCCAAATGAACCGCTTTTGACGACGAGCAAATAAACACACAAAGATATGCCTTTAAAATCTTCGCGTTACGAAGGCCCGACGCCTTAATAGAGAACGGCCCTGCAAAATCCGTTTGCACCGTATGGAAAACCCCAGTCGCGTTAACTCTATCACTTGGTAGCGCCGACATCATAGGTTCTCCAGGCTTCGCCTTAGTCCGAAAACACGCAATGCATTTAAAAACGCGACTTCTAATGGCTTGTCGAGCCGCCAAAATCCAGAAATTCGATTGTAAAATTGCCTGTAAGGCTGTTGGACCAACATGACAATGAACCCGATGTGCATTGTCAATAACCATATTAGTAAGAGGATGGTTCTTGGGTAAAACAACCGGATGTTTCACCTGAAATGGTAAGCTCGAATGTTCCAGGCGTCCCCCTACCCGCAAAAGACCCGCATTGTCTATGAAGGGAAACAACCGCCGCAACCGCGTGGAACACCGCTTGTCCCGCTTTAAAGATTCCAAATCCACAGCGAATTCCGTTTGCTGGACTAGACTGACAAGCCGATCCATGGCTGACTTGCGTTCCTCAACCGTCAGAACACCTAGCATTTTATTGGACGGGTGCCTAGCATTATGCGCAAACCGAATGCAATAAGCTACGACCGACTGTAGCATTGCTAATGAGCTAAACCGCGTAAAAATGGGATCAGGCTCTGCAGTACCTACATGGACTTGAACCTGTAAGGAGGACTTCCGCATACCTGGTAGGTCCTTGTTCTGCCTAACTTTATCCGCTGGCCAAGTCGATGCTTCACCGTGAAGCCATCGTGGGTCCCACCATAAGGTATGCCCGAGCAGTTCCGAAGCTTGACAACCTCTACTCGCAACGTCCGCAGGGTTCAGCTCTGATGGTACATGCCGCCATTTTAAATCTAGCCCGCAATTAACAATTTGGGAGACCCGGTTCCCCTCAAATGTTTGTAGTGTGTGAGGAGGCAACCGCAACCATGAGAGTACGATGGTGCTATCTGACCAACAGACTATCTCCTCTATCCCCACTTTCCTCTTGATAGATTCAGCGACGTATTTAACGAGCCGCACCAATAACGCAGCACCTAATAATTCAAGTTTAGGAATTGTGACCTTTATCTTAGATGGTGCGACTCTCGACTTCCCCATCATAAGAGACACCTTAACTTCACCCTCTCTGTCCATGGTTCTCAGATATACCACTGCGCTGTAACCACTTTCAGACGCATCTGAGAATCCATGCAAGGTGCAAGTTTTGGTATCACCGCTTAGAGCAAAACGCCCCATATAAATATTTTCAATTTGAGGTAAATCCGCTAATATTTCACCCCATTCCGCTACCACATCCGGTGGTGGAGTCTCATCCCACGACAAGTTTAACCTCCAAAGCCGCTGCATGAGAACCTTGCCCTGGAAAAGCACCGGTGCTATCCAACCTAGTGGGTCGAAGGTTCTTGCTATGGTTGATAAAATAGTCCGCTTGGTACAGCCTTTGCTGTCCTTTATTTTACAATTATAAGAAAAGGCATCTCTATTGGGATCCCATTCTACCCCCAAAATCTTGAAGAAACCAGGCCCGTCCATCTTATCAAAAGTCCGTGGTTTCTCTAGATCCTCCGCAAGAACATCATCTAGTAACCGATCACTGTTCGCCACCCACTTGCTCAAATCAAAACCGCCAGAGCGAAGCAAGTTTGTTAGGTCCGACTTCAGTTTTTTAGCATCCTCCTCAGAGTCGGCTCCCCCTAAAATGTCATCCATAAATACCGAGGATTTTAAGAGATCAGCCGCAGCTGGATACTCAGCAGCGCCATCATCAGCGAGCTGCCGCAACGTTCTTATCGCAAGGTACGGACTGGACTTCATACCGTAAGTCACAGTGTTGAGCGAATATAGACGCAAAGGCTGATCCGCAGCCTCCCTCCAGAAGATGAGCTGATACCGCCTGTCATCTTCATGGATAATAATTTGACGAAACATCATCTTAATGTCGGTTGTGAACACGAATGCCGACATCCGAAACCGACAAATAATCTCCATAACGTCCCGTTGCAACTTTGGCCCCGCATGCAACGTATCGTTTAATGACAGCCCCGTGGTCGTCCCGCAACTGGCATCAAATACCACACGAATTTTCTCAGAGTTCGCCTTGAAAATACCGTGGTGGGGTATGACGTACCCTTTTCCGCTGGCATAGTCGGCCGGGTCCTGGTCACAGACCGACATATGCCCCATTTGTTCATAATCACGCATGAACTTAATATATTTTTCACGCAGTGCTTCATTGAAGGAAAGCCGCCTCTCCATTGCCAAAAACCGCCTTTTAGCTAAACCAACCGAGTCACCTAATTCCGGTTTATCATCCAAAAAAGGTAACCTAACGATATACCGACCCGACTCATCCCGCTGATGAGTATCCCTAAAAAATGTTTCGCACTCAGCATCTTTAGGATCAACAATAACCGTGTCCGGAATGTCCTCTACCTCCCAGAACCTCTCCAGGATCTGATCGGTTGTAACATGCGCCGCAAAAACCGAATGTGAATAATGAACCGCATTATATTCACTTTGTGAAACCGCATAGGTCACCGGACCCATAAGAACATGCCCGAACACCGTATTCATCGCACATGGTAAGTACTCATTTACTTTTAGTATACCACCTAACATAATATCCCCCATCAAATCTGCCCCAATCAAAATATCAATTGGTCGGCTAGCATAAAACTGTTCATCTGCCAGGTAAATTCCCCTGTACCAAGCCGCTATATTCGGCGATAAGTTTGCGCTAGGTAAGTTATGAGTAATGTTACCCAAGATCGTGGCCTTAGTGACAAGCCGAGGGTGGTCCGCATACCTGGGGCTAATCGTTAAATTAACTCCCCCCCTGCAGTCGCTTACCGGCAACCCCCCTAATCCTGTGAGCGTAACGATCTCAGACCTAAACCGCCTCAAACCTAGCCTACTAGCACAAGCCTCGGTAACAAAAGTGCTCTGACTCCCCCCGTCCAGTAGTGCGCGCACTTCCTGATATTCACCGCAAATATCCATTACGCGCACTACGGCCGTCGCCAGTAGTACTGTTGTCTGTTGACAAGGATTTCTAACCGCCGCCCCCTTGTTATGTGACGTTAAAGCCGCCCCTTGGTCCAAATTAGCCGAACTTCCTCTATTCGGATCATAACTGGGACCGCCTACCCCATTCGGCGCATTTACCCTATCCGGTCCGGGTAAACTTGACCAACCTGTATTGGCAGAAGAAGTACGAGGTCTATCCCCCGCTGGTGGCCCCCCCGCCCCTGCACTAGCCGCCGCCGGCTGTGGCAAATCGAAATGGATGAGGTTGTGGTGTTTAATCGATTTGCATTTATAGCATGACCAGCCTGATGTACACTGAGCGAAATTATGTTCCCCTAAGCATCTGAAGCAGAGCCTGAACTCTTTGACGCGCTCCTTCCGCTGGCGTGGCCTCAGTGCCAAAAATTGCTCACATTTTGATAAATTATGGTTACCCCGTTTACACAATTTACAACCATCTGTGGCACCCTGAGAAGCAACATGGTGTGCCTTAGATGTGGAAGCACCACCTCTACCGCTGTGGACTTCCCCGCTTGATTCTAAAATTCTCACCTCATTTTCCAAAAACTTGATGAGGTCCGCAAAACTAGGCAACTCCTTGTCAGAAATCTTGTCCTCAAACTGCTTCTTCAAACTAACCTCTAACTTCTGAAAGTTGATGAAGAAGAGCAGGTATGACCAGTCCGCTACTGGAAATTTCATATTTTCTAGAGCCTTGGTGTTCTCCAACAATGTGTTAAGAAATGGCTTTAGCGAGCTCAAATTCTTATTAACATGGGATGTGCCTAGTAAGTTATGTAATAACTTATCCGCAAGTAACCGCTTATTATTATACCTATTTGTCAATAGCTCTAAAGCAATTGAATAGTTGTCCCCGGTGACTGACAAATGTTGGGTGAGCACTTTAGGTTCCCCGGTCAATGACCCAACAAGATAATACAGCTTTTCTGTATTGGTCAGTGCCAAATCCTGTCCCACCAGTGCCTCAAATAGATCCATGAAAGACACAAACTCTTCTATTTTACCTGAGAAAGTAGGTAACTGCACCCGTGGTAAAACCACCCGCTTGCTTTTACTTGTTCCATCCGTAGAACCTGCAGTACCATACTCAGAAGATTGGCTACTGATCCCAGGATACAATTCTAAATACCTACGCTTAATATCATAGTATTTTTTATTATAACCTAAATATCTTATTTTAAAATTATCAGGCTCCTCATCTCCCTCAAGACCGGCCTGCAGTTCAAGATGTGTGGCTGTGAACTCTGAATAAATGGTTTCCAAATCTCTAAACCGCAGCTTAAACTCATTCCTTTCAGTTTCAGAGGTCAAACCCGACTGTGCCATATCATGCAACAGATCTAAATTTACTATGGCCATATCATACCGCACCTTGAGGAGCTTACTAGCCTGAGTTTTAGGAGGCATTTTGACTGATTGAAAACTCTTTCAGTCAATACAATTCAAAAATAATGACACAACAAAATAAACAATTGATGAACAAAAGATAAACAAAAAATAAATTTCCCCCGCTGGGAATTGAACCAGAATGCAACTTGAAGGTAGGTATAACCGCTTTCGTAGGCCCGACACCACGAATCTATTCACTTTATGTACAGAAACTACAAACAAGCGATTGAACTGTGCGCAACGTTTCACACAATTTACCCCAATAATCACTGTTATATACACAAAATAAATCCAAATAAAGAGCCGCTAACTTTAATGCCTCTCTCTATAATAAGCCAACTAACTTTAATACCTACCCAGGAAGATAAAAGTATCTACAACTTTTATAATACAAATATAAAATGTAAATGTTTGTGTAATGTAAGCCTATTTATAGACTGTAGGTATATACTATTTATAGATTTTAGGCGACACTACTTATAAACTATGTGTAAGCCCTACCGCAATACCGTCGATAAAGTGTGAGTTTCTCTGTGCAGTGTAACCTGGTGGGCACCTAACCGCTCGGTACCCTCACCAAGAGAGTTTGACTGAAAATACTATAAACCGCCCAGTATTTTCAGTCGCCGCGTTCCGCACAAGCAGGAGTTGGGTTCGTAAGATTCCGTGCCAAAGCTACTCGTAGACCGCCAGAGTATTTGGGCCACGGAACCGACCGCGTGTTTTGTGTGCTAGCACGGGATGACGACAAAATCACAGGGCTTCGGAATTAAACAAATCCGCGCTCGAGAAGGACCAATGTTTGATCTAGCTGATCAACCATACCGCACCGCTGGCTCCGAAGCTTTCTGTGATTCTGTTCGCCGGTTCCTGTGCTAGGGTGTAACACAGAGTAAAGATAAAATACGTAAAGTACTATATAACCTAAACTCACCCCAGACTGCCACAACTCCTAGCTTCTTTTATCACTGCACAAGATTGTTCTCAATGTTCCGCGTTAATAGTTTTTCCAATAAGATAGCAAATTATCCGCCATTGCCTCTGTCTGTTTCGAATTCTATCGGTCGACGACTTCCCGATCTCACCGCATCGGGTTGGGGCGCTCGCATCGCACAGCAAATGCAGACGCGTGACGTTCTTCCGCTTTTGAGATGACAGTGACAGCCAAAACCCAACCAAAACGTCAAGAGGGATAATATAAACTGATATAGATACAGAATAATGTGTAATGTGCACGTGTGTTCTGTATTCTACCTATATATATTAAACACCTTGCGTGATAGAATGATAGACATAGAAAAGTTCCAACGTGTTAGAAAAGGATAGACATTGATTTTTGCAACATTTTGCATTTATGCTGTTCCTATTAGTCGTAGCGTGATGTTATAAATAGCCTTATAGTTTTCCTCGGTAAATAACTATCAAACACAATAATTATTTTCAATTCGGACCAGCAGCTCCCGAGATTAGCGCGTTCAACCAAACAAACTCTTCAGCTTTATAATATTAGTATAGATATCTGGCTGCATCGTTATCTAGCCGTGTCCACCCGTCCGCTCTGAGCGCGCAGCTTACCGTGTCAAACTTGCATGAGTGAACCTGTTACTGTGAAATTAAAGCTCTTATGGATTTTCTTTAACCTGGAAGGCTTCCTTATCCACACGGTACAGCTATGGAATAGAAACCTTCAAAATGATTGTCTGGGTCTGAAATGATAAAGCTCTTAAGTGACTGAATCTCTGAAGTAGAAATAACTCCCCGGAGCCATTTATAACTGGCATAAAACCAGTAATTAAATTAGACCGTCTGTTTTGGACACAAAAACGCTTTAAATGTATTATGTACCTGCCTCTTGTGGACATTTTTGGCTTGTGCTTAAAGAAGGTAGAACAAAATTAAACAAACCATCTAGCCAATTACCGACTTCCACCCAAAGAGGAGGTATATCAAAATAAATTTTCCCATTATGCAAACATTACCAATAAAAAGTGTTATCTGAACCTTCCATCACTTCCCTGTTAGCATAGGTAGAGCGTTGACAGAGACGCACCAAATTGCCATGAAACACAATCCCGACCAAACAGTATACCGAGGTAATGGGTATTCTGTCTATTTATTACCCATCTAGTAGACGGGAATGACAGCTTCGTATAATACCTACGGGTATTAATAGGCCATGTCAGGTATTATGCTCTGAATGGAATTAAATTTCATATATAGAGATAGTGTACGAGTACCTATACTTGGATACAGTTATGCATAGTGAGTCCAAGCGCCATTTTCAGTTTTTTGGGAAATTACATAAACGCGTTTTTATTGGTAGAAGATTTGCATTTGCATCGTCAGAAAGTAAATCTATGTACATCGAAGCTTATATTTGTAATTTAACATGTTACAAAAAAAAACACAAAAAAAGGTTTTATTTTGGAATATATCGTTAAAAATGCACTTGGACTCCTAATAAATATGATGTTCTCATTTTGCAAAACGAGTCCAAGAGACAAAATAATTATTTATTCTGGAAGATTAGCTTTAAGTGCACGTGGAAACGAATTAATATGATGTACTCATTTTGCAAAATGAGTATAAGTATAACATAAAAATGTTTCCTGGACTATTTTCCTATCGTTTAATAAAAACCCCTTGAATTTCCGTATTTACTCAGCATCTTATATTAGATGTTACAGAGAAAATAAATAAAAAACTATTAAAATGGCACTGATAGTATGTCCAGAAAATAAAACAATATAATTATCATAATTTAATAAACAATAATAATTTAAAACAAGATAAGGACTATCTCAGATATTATCTTCAGCTTTCAGACAGACAGAATAATGATTGATGATATTATTGGTAAACACCAAACCCAGAACATATCGGGTAGGATGTAGGATGGAGTAGGTAAATAATATATAAATCTACTCTTCTTCAATATGTTCCGGATCAAAAACCTAAATGGCCATCAACACCTTCAACAACAATATCATCTTCAATCGTGTCATCAAAAATCAAATCTTTGTCAAATGCTATAGCGTCGTTTGGGATATTATGAAACAGTGATTTTAAATCTTTTAGTTTTTTCTCTGAAACATTTTGTCCTTTCTTACCCTTTCTTTTCTTTACATCAATTTCTAAGCTTTCTTCCTCTTCTACTGCTCCTGCCTTGACATAATGAGGCAATGGATGATTTTAGGTTTCCTTTATCTGGTTTATTCTTAACCAATTATTATTGACCTTCTTGCCCACTGTTATGTTTTTTCTGTTGACAATAGCTTTTTCCTTTTCTTCAGTATTTGTGATTCTTTGTTCTGCAGCTTGCCATAATTTTCTTGTAGTCTTGTGGAGTATAAAGTATTAATTGCAGTTTCAGAAATATAGGGTGCTTTTCGAGGAGAGATCATCAGGTCTATTTTTATACTTTTTTGCTATATTGTACGCCCGAAATAGGTAAGCTGTTGGAACATAATTACTTTTAAGATGTTTTATACACAGTTTTACAATAAAACATCTTTATCTTTATACGTGTATTCTGGCCTTTATTTTTTTTATTCTGTTCTCCGCAACAATTAAGTTGACCAAAGAATTAAGTTTTTGACTTTGGTAAACTAGTATAATATGTGCTTCCTTAAACATGACTTGGGTTCTTCTGCCAGCCTCTCCTTCCACCCAAACAAAGATTACGTTCAGAAGTTACAAACAACTGTCGCGTAGACTACTGATGCGTAACACTACGTCGTTTGGACTAGTAATGTATAATGGAAATGTGCTTTTTCATCATAAAATTTGGTTGTTAGTTTTAAATTGGTTGTTGGACTTGTATTGCATTTCAAAATACTTAGTTTGCTATAGAAGGCGCTTGGACTGGGTATCAAAAAATACCACTTAGAGTGAAGCTGGCTGCAAGAGTGTTTTTTCTATGGCTTAATTATGCCCTAGTGATTACGAAAATGCGAAAAAATCAAAAAATGAAATTTGGCGCTTGGACTCCTTATGCATAACTGTATCCACTTGTAGTGATGCGTAGGTGGTAATTTACAGATTAGCGGGACTTTGTGCTAAGCTTATCTGTGATTTTGTCAGACATTATAGTATTGATGTTATTACAAATCATTCTTATGTTTCAAACATTTCAATCTATGTATAGCTCAAATAAAAATGGTTTATTTCTTTTAAATTTTGCGCACATCAGAGGACAGGTTTCTGACGTGCGTGACCTACGAAGCAATGCTCTACTATAGGCGATCGTTACCACAAAAAAACTAGACAATCATCGCTGTCAAATTTCGCTGCGATATTTGATAGCGATACACTGATCGCCATGAAGTAAACTAAATAAAAAAAAGAGTGTTCCATAGGTATTGAAATATTATTTATGGTATATCCACAGTAAAGTAACTTAAGAGCTCGTTTAATAGCAGTGTTAAAATCACAATCCATTTGGACACTTTGTTAATTGAATCCACAAACTGTTAATTAAATTAAACTCTCTCTAAACTACCTGAATACTTTAATAAGTTACACAATGGATAATATTGTACCCAAACTATTTTGTTGCTTTGAGCTGTTTATTAGATCGAGTACTTAATATAATTAATCTGATATAAAACGACACAGCTCGGTTAGTAGTAGCTCTGCTTTTTACGCAGGAGAGCGTGGGTTCGATCCCCACCGAGTACAAATACTTGGGTGGTGAACGCAGATATTTGTTCTTGGCAAAGAACAAACATCGACGTTATAATGAGTTTTAAGTATGTATTTACGAAAAAAAGTATGTAAGCTTTAAATCAGTTATCTAGTTCCTATAGTCCAAGCTCTGCTTAATTTAGGGCTACATATTTTTTAGTGGATAGTCCACAATATTGTCTATGAATGTCTGAAAGACGCATCTTTTACTGGAATTGATTGTTTCAGGAGCCTTAAAATATAATTTAGTGAGTTGCCGTACTTACAAATCTAAGCTTATAATCACTGCTTTTCATTTCAGCTTGTTATTAAATTTATAATCAGTGAGCAACACTTTCTGACTAATCCTCCTTTCGCAATGGCAATCCTCTCTAGCAGCTGGCAAGATATACTCGAATAATCACGTTAAGCTGCTCTTTGCACCTGACTAAACGCGAAGCACAAAGCCCGAATGTATAAACGAATTTCACGAGGATATTTTTGACGGAAATCTGAAATGTTAGCTTATTACGGAGCAGAAATAATTTGAGAGCGATATACTGGCTCTTGTCATTTTCCGGAGCATGTCACATTAGGTAAAATATTTTTCAGATGATTTAGGTAAGTGTAGCTAGGTAACAATATATATTTCATACATAGTTCTAGAAAAGTACTTAGCCAGAACAAAGTGGGAAAAAGCGTCGACCGCTCTAAAGCCTTCCGCACATCTCGGCGATCAGTGAAACGCTGTCAAATATGACAGAGATATTTGACAGCGTTTCACTGATCGTCGTGACCGCGGAACGTTTTGAGGGTTCCGTAGCCAAATGGCAAAAACGGAACCCTTATAGAATCGTCATGTCTGTTCGTCCGTATTTCACAGCCACTTTTTTCCGAAACTATAAGAGCTATACTGATGAAACTTGGTAAGTAGATGTATTCTGGAAATCGCATTATGATTATCACATAAAAATAGAAAAAAACATAAATTTTGGGGGTCCCTATACTTAGAACTACAGATCAACATTTTTTTTTCATCAAACCCGTACGTGTAGATCTTTGGATAGGTCTTCAAAAATGATGTTGAGGTTTCTAATATCGTATTTTTCTAAACTAAATAGTTTGCGCGAGAGACACTTCCAAAGTGGTAAAATGTGTCCCCCCCCCTGTAACTTCTAACATAAGAGAATGATAAAACTAAAAAAAAATATGATGTACCTTACTATGTAAACCTCCACCAAAATTTGGTTTGAACGAAATCTAGTAAGTAGTTTTTTTTATACGTCATAAACCGCAATTTACTTTTCGACGAACTACAAGAACTTTTATATTATGTTACTTGTTGCTACGGAACCTTTCATGGGCGAGTCCGACTCGCACTTAGCCGCTTTTTTCTTATTTTTAGCACATAAAATGTTCCTCATTAATGAATAATTTTTTTTTCTTTTTTCTTCATTCGGAACGCTTAGATGTGCGCAAGGCAAATTATGATAAACTATGGTGTAAATTATGGTTGCAATCGAGAAGCGATAGATGTCAGGATCCTAATTCTCGGGCCGACCGAGATCATTTTGCAATTATATTTTATTGCTTCTTTTCGATTAGAGAATGGATGATTTCCTTGAGTAATTCATCGACGACCTCATCGTAGAAGCCTCGAAAGCTACGATATACGGAAAACGTAGAAAAAGTGTGGGGTTGTGCAATGCCAATGTGTATTTACATGAAAATCTCACCGGGACATTGAAAATCTCGGTCGGCCCGAGAATTAGGCTCCAGAGTAAATTATGAGTAATGTTTTTTAGCTCAGCTTTTTCTTATTCACGATTGAACCGGGCATTTTTTCATCACAAAATCGTTATCAATAGAAATACAAATAAATATTTAAATTATGATTGGTATTACTTTTTCTTCATTTTAATAAAACGATCCGGTTGATCTATGAATTTTTGGCTGACAGAAAAACGCATCTAAATATAGCAGGTATACTATATTCAAGCGATGGGCTTACTTACCTTAAAATACAAACACAGTAATCATTAGTAAGTTAATATTGGTCTGAATGTGTAGGTTCATGAAGGCAGATTGCGGTGAATAATTATAATTTGAATGCTCCGCATTAGACAGCTGTAACTAATCTGACCTATATACGTGTAGAAGTATGTATGTACCTAAGCTAGAGTCAGTTTTCTGCTAGGCACTAAAAATTATATCTCGCACGTTTTGAAAGACAGTGCTTTTATTGATTGTATAAAGTTACTTTTACTACTTTTGTTACTTAAGACAATCACAAAGATTGTCCTACTACCTCTAGTATAATGCCACACGTTTTAAAAGTAAATACCTCGAGAAAATAATGTAGGTTCGTAGGTGTGTGAGTTAGTGATTGATGATTCTTCGATAGGGACAAAAATCGAGAATTTTATACCCTCCAATTTAGAAATAGCGTCGGTATTGGAGCATAACCTCCCATAAAATTCGAAAACACCTAAGATTTCATCTATCTACTATTAAGTCTAGGCATGTAAAAGTTACGATGTTTATTTATTACTTAATCAATCTTCGTCGTTAAATAGATTTTTACGGAATATAGAGTTAAATTATATTTTTTTATAGGTACTGCAAATTCAACAGCACTGCTATAGAAAGTAGTTAATCAACTAACAATCCCTTCCTACATTCACATCTTTGTTTTAACTGAATGGGTAGATTGATGAAGGCGCCATGCTTCTTTGTAATCTGTTCCAGAAAGCTGACTGACACTAGTATTCACTGATGCTTTTTTCTGTCTTTTATTATTTTAACCGATTTCAAATAAAAAGAAGGAGGTTCTCAATTCGGTTGTCTGTTAGATATCACATAACTTCACGATTTATGATTGGAAGATTTTTTATTTGAAATCTAATATTTTCATATGGGTCCCACAGAATTTTTATCAAAGTCGGTTCTTCAAATTGTGTAAACTTTACTTAATCTTCTACAAACCCTGCTAAACATAAAGTAATATTGATACCTACGTGATAAAGTAAAACTGAAAAATGGGACAAATAAAATTAATTAAATAAAACTAATAAAAAAAGTTATCATCAAAACCTATTCAATTTCAATTGAAAAGGTAAACAAACGCTCGTGGATGAAACTATGGCGTCAACAAAACAACAACTGTCCACTGCAGTTTTTTTAAGAAAATAAATGTATACTATCCTCGTTGGTGTTGCTTTATGATTTATTATTTCAATCTCTGTAGGTAATTTTATTGATTTATTAAAGATACAAAGAAATTACCATTAAGTTCCCATAACAAGTTCAGTTATCGTGTGTAATTGCGATTTTATTTTACCCTTAGCTATAGTTTTTCAAACAACATAGACTTTGAAACTTAAAAAAAAAACAAAGACAATGAAAATCTGGTATTAAATTTCTACGATGATAACTTGGACGGGTCATTCAATGGGAAGTATCAAAACAACTGGGTCACCATTACAGGATTACGGGACTAACATTACAGTATCGGTTACTTCACAGTCATGACGTGACTTTTGAATAGGGCTGGCGATAAGCGGAGACGCTAGGGCGGGCGCCGAAGATCCGCCACCGATCCCAGACAATGACGAGTGCGACCGATAAATTGAAAACGTGTGTCGAATGAGACATCGCCCAGTGGTCACTGTTTGCACAGCCCTATCTTGTTTGCTCGAAGCTTTTGAGCCGAATAATAGGATTTGATGTTTTGAAATGGATTATGTTATCTTCTGGTCGCGTGCACGCTGTTTAATCTGCGTTATTATTTATTAATTTTCAGCCTATCTTGTCCGACTGCAGGTCAAAGGCCTCCCTACCTTTTTTCCAGCTTTCTCGGTCCATTGCTATACTGGACCAGTCTGGTAGATGTAGGCGCTCGTCGCGCGTAATCGCTGCGTTAAAGGATAGTTATTTAAAAAGCGTATTCTTCTAATTTTGTTTATTTGTATTGAGCATTGTCTCTCTGTTACCCTCAACTCAGCCAGCCCAACTCCGACTTTGAATCGATGACTGCAATATTCAAGTAAACCATTTTTCCTGGTAGATGTACTTGTTATTTACTATCTTCCAAGAAGCAGATAGAACGATTTACTTGCAAGTTACTCGTAGAAACAGGAGAAATGATCGCCGAGAGGATACCCATTAACTCTTCAGTTGAAGAGGCCCAAGTTTGGTGAATTCACGTTGATTTATACGAGCAAAAGTTTTTCAGTTACTATGAGTCTCTTGAGAGCAGACGTGAGAAATTACACAAACAAGTATTTACTCTTTTTGTAACTCATAGAAACTTTGTTGTGTTCTTGTATAAAGCCAACATAAACTCTACTCCACGTATGAAAGAGTATTGAAAGATGTTTGTTCATTCAGATACAAACTCATGGTACAATGAGCCAACAACCTACTTTTGTAATTATTGTATTTTGCTCTATGACTTGTAACAGAGCATAGCAGTTGCGTAGCAGGAGCGTAGGAACCAGAGATAACTTTTAAATGTTACTCAGATATGGTTTGGATAGATTTTATGAGCAACCACGGTATGTCAGTGAGTGTGTGTAGTGATAAGACCGCCCATTCAACTTTGATGTTTTTCTGTATTACCTAGTTATTTTTATGTGGTATGCAATAAAGTATTTTCTATCTATCTATCTATCTATGTCAACCTTGCGCTTTTCCTCTAACGCCAATAACAAAGTTGAGTGCATTTCTGCTAGTGAAAACGTGGTTGTCTTCTGACTTAAAAAGCTCTTTGCATAACCAATGCGTTTTAAAATTTGCTTATCTTGCTTGTTTGCAGTTCTCTCTTCTTTATACATTAAAGGAGTTGTGTGCACATTAAATTTTATATTGCAGTTTGCAAGCTCGAGGTTTCAACAAAATAAATAAGCAAGCTGAACATTATATAATGTCTCTAAAATCTGAAAACATGATAATTCAATTTTATATAACCGCGCCAGCAGTTAATTTGTTAAGAAATAAATAAGTTCAATAGATAAAAGTGTAGATTCTAATATACTGAGACACAGTCACTTAGAGCTCTGTAGGTATTTCGTAGTCGGCATTAGCATGAATTAGTAAACAAAATGGCACGTTTACAAATACCGATTTACATCGAAGCCAAAGCTCTGAGAATTTAATTAGTAAGTCTTGTATTTGAATTGAACTGTGATAGAATGTCTCCCGGGTGCGCTTCGATCCCTTTGAACCGTTTCGTCCTTTGAAAGACGCGAGTTCTGGCACAAACAAGCTACAGTGCTACCAACTTACCTGTGCAGATAACCAAATAAAAGAGGAACTACCAATGCTTTTCATTTTTCTTCGCTGCCAGATATATTTCTTGTTTCATGATTTCGTGTTAGTAACGCTCTTTTTGCCGGAACAGGTATGTAAGTTGGTGGCACTGTTAAGTTCCGGTTTGATGTCACTTCAAACTCGCTACATTTGTTTTCTGTCATTTTTGGAAGTCACATAGCTTTTTCATTTTAATTGTTTTTCTATTCAATTATTCATTTTCATTTTAATTATTTTGAGTTCTGTTGTATAATTTCGATGGTATTTTAACCAACATTACTTGATGAGGTCTAAGCTCAAAGTGTTAGCAATTGAAATAAAAGTGTATTATGTTGTAATCTGATTTGATCAAAAATGATTCAGATGGTTTTGAAAAAAAGATCACCATTTGTTTTCAAAACCAATTAGGACCGACTCGATTTTGAAAATACTTTTCCGTCAAGTCGAGTTACGACTTGACGGAAAAGTATTTTATCTATGTAATATATTATCATTCTCATTAAACTAATCGACACTGGCAAAATTGATCCGAAAAGGACAGATGCCATTCATTAAGAAGAAGAAGAAGAACTTTTTCATTTTAATTGTTTTTCTAGTGTCATTTTGAGTTTGCTGTGTATTTTCCGTGGTAATTTGAAAAGTTGGAATAAAAGTGTATTATGTGATAATCTGATTTGATCGAAAATGTTTCAGATGATTTTGAAAAAAAAAAACGTCACCTTATTTTATTTATGAGATATATCCTCACTCAACACTGGCAAAATGATCCAAAAATGGACAGATGCCATTAAGAAAAAGAAACTCGCTACGTTTGGTGGTTAGGTGGGTACGGCTATAAATATGTGGCAGCTCTATTGTTAGATACCGTGGTCCCATGGCCTGCCCCAAGGCTGTGTAAAAGCTATGAAGCCGTCTTTATATTTAGTTTTCGTGAAGTGAACCTTTACGTATTCGATTCATTGATGTGTATTTTATTATTGGATACATTTCTTCAGTTACTATTATTTATGCTACTATTTTATTTACATTCTAGTTCTGCTTGAACAGAGAAGCGTTCACTCGATTGATAAGAAAAGTTTATAGCTTTGTGTATAAATTCATATTTTTTCTTTTTTAACAACTAACTGATGGAACAAGCATATGGACACCTGATGTTAAGTGGTAGGGTGTTAGGGATGACACCGAAGGGCCAAAAACTGGAGTAGCACTTATTCGTTAAAAAAACACCTTTGGTTGGGTGTTAAGTGGTAACCATCGCCTATAACAAAGCATTGCCTCGTAGGTCAAGTACGTCAGGAACGTACGTAAAATTGAAAGAAGGAATAAGAATCTACGTTCTTATTCAACTAAAAATTGTACTGGGGTATCATTAATGTAACTTGAGGTTCTGTTCGTATATTTATTGAGCCATAAAATAATTGAATAGATTTCGGCAATCTCAAGAATAGATACGAAAATAAAAAGCGGTACTTAGTACGATTACTTTCCTAAATAATTAAATCACTTACCTGTCTTTCAGAATACAATTCTTTTAGACAAAATAAGAAAGGAGATTATAATAATGTTTTATTTGACTTAGAATTTTGAAATAATTATATGAAGTATTTGGGACTTCAAATCCATCAATTTGTGTTACGATAACAATATTAAGAAAAACGTAAGTATAAAGCGTGGACTAAGTACATTCTAAGTACTATGTATTATTTAAATAAATTATTTACGTTTTATTAAAAATTGAACTAGATTATTTTAGTTCTCTTTCTCTTTTATATGGAGTGGATTGTATTAGCTTTGTTTGAAAATATAGCATAAGTACCTAATAACCTAAAGTACCTTATAACATTACTACAGTATGATCATTTAATATACCTACCGTTCATATCTATAAATACTTTTTTGTTGCAAATTTTCTGAACATACATATATAATTATTTTAAATACGCAAATATGCAGAATTGTCATTTGTTAAACCACCCAAAAAAACAATTATTTCTGCCTAGTTCAAATTAAATAAGGTGAGTGTGATTTAGTCAAAATAGATATCTAATAAATAACATGGAAAAGATCACCCATTGCACCTATATTTATAATATGTATTTTATATTAATTAATTTATTCGTCTTATTTAGTGTACAATGAAGTATTAATCTATTTAACGATATACAAAGCCATAAAAGGATCAAAGTGCAAAATAACGTAAGCCTATTACAGCAAAAACTTGCAAGGGGTACGCGTCAGAAAGTTAAGCTCACTATAAATTTAAAAGCACTTCACCATCGACAGGCATGATTTATTATTCAAAATAGAATTTCGAAGTAAGTAAGCTGCCAGGTGGAAGAAGGCTTTCTCTTCTCTTTAAAAGTTCCCAATGGAAAAACAAGGAAAAGCTATTTATTTATATGTTACTAAAATTTGAGCTCCTGAATAAAGCTCTTCGTTTTTTTAAAATTCAGTATGTACTCTGTTCACTAACATTAATAGATGCCCCGTAACACCTAAAAAAGTTGCACGGTCTTTTAATAAAATAACGAAACGAAAAGAATAACGTTAATTATAAATACTATTTTTATCATTTTATGCTTAACCTGCTTACAATCTGCGTGATTATAATCATATTGGTCCGCTTCTACTGTATTGCAACACCCTTATTAACTAGTTTTTGAATCAATACATAATTTACCCAGTAAGGCGTCGTCCTAATTGGCCATCGATCGCGCGATGGTGCGATGCGTTTTCGTCGCACGACGAGATTAAACACATACATTTCTTTAGAGTGTCCTAATTGAAGGTTGAAGTCATCGTACGATAACGCATACGCAGTTTCATTGTACGATGAAATCGCATCGCACCATCGCGCGATCGATGGCCAAATAGGACGACCCCTTACTGGGTAAATTATGTATTGATTAAAAAACTAGTTCTAAGATCTGACGCAGTTAAATTCACTTACATAATAAGGTAATAAATATACTGAATACTGAACATATATTTTTTTATAACACAACATTGCCATTCTTCTTTTGTCATGGTATTCGAGGAATATGAGGAAAATTAAATTTTACAATTCACCTCGAAACCAATTCTATTACCTGTGGGAACCGAGAATTTTGCGACACACCTCCCCAGTCCAATCCATTTCTACCTTCAAATTCATATTACTACATTATGAATTGGTCCAAGCGCCAAAAAGGAAGCTGTATATTTTGGGAGAAATGGTAGTACGTGATGATTTAAGTAAGTAGCTATTCGGTTTCAGTTTTCCGTAGGTAAAACACTATCGTGCCATGTTTTTTTAACAGAACTGGCGATAGAAACTGAAATATCTGAAACATTGTTGCGACTTATTGAGAGGTTCGCTTAGAACCGACATTCATCTGAATTGCATGAAAGGTTCGGGTTAGAAGAGTCAGGAAAAATGAGTCATGTACAGACGGTTTTGGCAAGATGTGCTCCTTTCCACCCAGATTTTCTTCCTCTGCTTGTTTTGTTCAAATGGAAAGGAATAAGCAACTCACCATTGTCTCCATTGTCCCTGTCCGGTCCGCTATCGTGTTCCGATTCAGACTCGTCCCATATTGTGTCTGTAGCTATCTTCTGGCGCGAGCACTCGATCCAGTAGCCAGGGGTCGGGATGAGGCTGTGTGGGTACTCCTCGCAGAATTCATCTGAAAATATCGACATTTTAGTTCATGTTTTTAATGAGTGACCGTAAACATAGAAACTAGATTAATTTCACCATTTTAGCCCGTTTGCACCCGCTGCTGAGTATAGGCCTCCTCTTTGTAACGCCACTCGTCCGGTCCCTAGCGAGTCTCTTCTTGTCTATCTAGTTCCTAGTCCCTAGCGAGAACTTAATTTTTAATGACTTTTTTATGTGAATTGTTTTGTAAAAATACTAGGATTTTCCGAAATACAAATGTATCAAAATGAAAAAAAAATTATTGAGTTGATTTTGTCCTACCCATCACAGCTTCAGTTTCGCGATTCGTGTACCCCGCGTAATATTTTAATACATTTGATACACCCAAAACAAATAGTGGATACTTTATAGCTAAATACCTGATTGGTTGAAAAAGGATAGGTAAGCTCGCTGCTTATACGTCGTGGACGTTATTACAAGGGAAGGGATAAAGGTGGATCGAATGGACTAGAGCCTAATATCTCGTTACGGAGTTCCTTTCCTTCGGTTTTTTACCAACTCTTAATTGAATATCAAACAAACCAAACTCAAATTCCTATGTCATTTATTATTCATGGTCCAAAACGCGATTAAAAAGCTTATTTCTTAACTTTTGTAATCTCGTAGCAGTCTGATTGCGCTAATAAGGTTTTATTAGCTGTGCTTACCTATATTACAAACTCTCTAAGCGTACAATTATAGTTGATTAAATAATATTTCATCTGCTTTTTAATTTATCTAAGTAAACACTGTACATAACTTTATGTTATTAATAACTTACAAAAATGTCTTATGAACAATGCAATCCAAACCAATAAAAAATACAGCACAACATTCTTAAAAATTTGAATTAAGAACGTTCATCCGTAAATTGATGATTTCAGACGGCCAATAAAACAATATGTGTAACTTGCACAGAAGATAATTTGACCTCATATTATTGGGAATGACCAAAACTTAATCATATGGGAAAAACATTTTCAAATGGTTGTATAGTTTTTTCATAAGATTCATCTGTTTTTCCTAAACTTTCGGTTGATGGTCTACGCAGATGCGATTCAATGATAAAACTATAAACGACAAACTTATAAAATTTTCGTATAAAAAAGCTAATAACATTTTATTAGTTCTTAGTGGCAGAATAAACACGATTCCTGTAAGTTTTCATTCATGAAAAAAATAATCAAAGGAGTAATTTTTAGCCACTTTTGGAGATATTAGACGTGTTAGTTTATGATGAAATCCGAGGTATTTTTATTATTTTTTTTCCCTAGTAAATGAAGAAGTGTTCGTTTTAAAACATGTTTGATTTTTTTTTTTATAACATGAATATTTATTTTACTATGAATTATTTCGTATTACTATATAATCGGCGCGGAATCAAGTCAACGCTCAGTGCCGGCCGAGGCCTTTCAGAGGTAGGACGTGCGTCGCTCCCGGTCGCTGCAAGCAAGCAGCAAGCCTCAAAAAAATGTATTGTAGCTTCACGAGTTTATAGCGCCACTGGGACGTTTTGATACTTTTTATTGTTTAACAAAACATTGGTGAGTTTTTTTTTTGTATTTTAAAGTAATGGTGTTGCATTAACTTATTAACTTTAATTACCCCCGGTTTCTGGTACGCAAAAAATAGTTAATTATTTTTAATTTGTATTTCTTTTTAATTCAGGTTTCATTCTTTACTTTTATTTCAGATATGGCATAAAAAAGCCGCTTACAGGCTACATCACGTAAAAAAAGTAACGAGTACGTCACCAATTGCGAAAATTTGGTCAAGGCTAATGAAGCTAAGAGGTATGTTACCCAGGGGTTACTTTTTACAACGTAACATGTTATAGTCAATTCCCATTTTTATTAAACGTACACGGAGATAGAAGTAGTAATAATTTGCATTATGAAAATCATTATTGCTAACTTATCATAAAACATAACACGCCGAAAAAAAGGTCGAAATTAGCGGGTACTTTCAAATAGTCATCCAGTCCGCAAGTCCGCACGATACCAAAGCTAGTGTTCGAAGCACGGAGCCACTTGCACCGAGTTGATGAGCTATCTATGATTGTAAAGTAATCAATTAATTTTTCATTACTCATACTCTGAAAGTAGGTCTGAAGTTGCCTGAGGGGCCTAATTGAAAGTAAAACTTTCAGCCCTAGGGAGAATCGCTTTCTACTGACAGCTGTCAAATTAAAAAAAAAAACAAGTTCTATTTTATTCAACTATGTTCCAACTTTCTAAAGTCTTTCTGACTGCAAGGAGGTCGTTGAACCAAATTCGAACTTTTTATTCAGCAAGTAGGTTGGAAACCCATTACAACGGTAAGAAGTTTAAAAAGTCTAATTAGAGCGCAATGTAAAATTTAAATAACATAAAGATAGTATTAAATGAATAATATATCTTCTAAATTACTTGATTAATATATAGCTTCAACTATTTATTTAAAATAACATAGATTTGAGCAAACAATTTACCATTTTTTAAATTATGAGAATGAAAATAATGGCTGAACAATGCTGGCGAGCCGAAGCCGAAGGCCCGCCAGAGAAAAAGAAAAAAAAAACCGGGAAGGCGGCAATTCAATCTTCATTTTCACTAATTTTTCTTTTATGTTTTTATTTTTACTTTCCTTGTATTCGTAATGAAAAGCACAGTGTTTACCTCGGATGAAAGTCTTTTAAGTCCCTCAAGCTCCATTGGCGCCCTCGCTTACGCTCTGGCGCCAAACCCGTCTCGGGACTCAAAAAACGTGACTTTCAACACTCAGGTAACAATGTACTATTGTTCGAAATACGTACATCAGTACCTACCTACTGCATATTTTATTGGGACCTATTGCATGCATTATATTATTTTTTTAATGATTTTATGTAGTTTCTTCTGAGTTCGCATTATGTAGTATAGGACTGAAATTTGATAGGCAACCCATATAGAATATATTTATTGGCATGTTTAATTAAATATAAAATACGTTTCATTAAATAACCAGCTCGGTGAAGGTCCTTCTTCTAGGGATCTTAGACTAATGGTTTCGATTTCTGACCTATTCCTTGTTTATCATTGTTTTCTTTCAATTTATTATGGTTACAGGTGCTTCGCCGGATGGACTAATTGAAGATGATGGTATCACCGAAATAAAATGTCCTAGTCCGGCATTCGGATTAGAGGCAGATATCGCTATTAACCAAAAAAATGTTATTCTGGTAAATAGATGTATCCGTGAATCGACGCCATGACTGGTTTTATCAAATACAAGGGCAGCTGCACGTAACGAATAGAAATTACTGTCTATTTGCTGTGTGGACAGGCAAATTTAAATTAAAGACAGAAAAAATAATTAGGGACGATACATTTTGGAGCGAGAACATGGAGCATCGGCTAGTCAGTTTTTATAATAAATTTCTATTACCCGAAGTTGTTGATCCCCGAAAAGCTAAGTCCATGAAACTTAGAGACGATAAATATTAAAATTGTATTTTACACGAAATTATTTTGATTTATTTTAACCTAACATACCTGCCCGTTTTTGCGTAAGTAGGTACTCATTCAACAAAATGTTGTACCTACTTACGAAAAATGAATACATTCCCTACTAAGAGCTGGTAAAGTATCAAGGTGATTAATTCAATGCGGCGCATGATACGCGCTCCAACACAGACGGCTGTGTGCGTGCTAGGTGTAACTGTATAGCTAGGTGAGTATATTTACCCAAACTTGAGTCACGACGCTCGGGATAAACGCTCTTAAGAAGAAAACACTATACAATTTGAATTTGCTCAAAAGTAGGTTTCATCAAATTTTGTTAAACCAAAGAGGTTTTTCTACCAGTTTACTTATGCTAATAGATTTTACGTCACACTTTGTGGAAAAAATAACAAAAAATAACATAATTTATGATTAGGTAAATTCTGCCATTCTTTCCAATCTTACTTCTTGTCTTCAGTTGCTTGTTGAAACTATAAGACTCAATTCACTGTAAGGTAGAACACCAAACTTTACACAAAACGCTTGGCGCTCATACTTAGAGTGAACCGAGATCTTATTTTGATGTTCTTGCTTCTTTTTCTTCTGTCTTCTATCTTCAGCCTTCAGATTATCTAAGAGTATGCTTTAAAAGCTGTTCTTCGTGTCTAACCTTAATGCTTAATTTTTATTTTGACGGTATCATATTATGGAATAGGTTCGCGTGGAACTTGCACCTAGACTCACCTAGATTTAAGACGTTTCAAAGTGATTCTTGCAATCCTACTGAATAAATATTTTTGGTTTTGATTTTGTTAATAAAGGAAGCTTCAAAGGCATACTCTGAGAGCCGGTCTTAATGAAAGGGCAAGGCACGATTTTTAGTAGAATTCCAGAGATTTTTAAAACCTACCAATAGAATTGAAATGACATCATTGTCGCCAGAGTCCTTCGTTCCACTTCGATCGTTAATAGCTCTCATAAACTAGCTAGCGACTTGTATTGGGTACATTAATACTTCATCAGGCGCTACTAAGAACCGAAATGTTTTTTAATTAAGCTCTTGTCCCACTTTGGTTCCAAAATCTTCCACTATTCTGAAACCATCACACAACTTATAGTGGCTTTATTTATAGTTTATAGACGCAGCATGAAGGCGGAAGGCAACTAACTCCTTGGGTGCTTTTTGTACTTTAGGCTCCAAGGAGTTCTTGTATGTTATGTATTGATCAAAAAAAGTTTGCATACTATTCAAACACAAAAGATAAAGTCAGGATATAATATTTACACTCCATAAAAGAGACAACTTTCGTCTCATGTCACAATAGTACGTATAACAGAAAATATTATGGCACATAATATTTTCAATAACAATTTCAATATTTTCATTACATTTTACAAGAGTAAATAGACAGTTACAAACAAAACCTAATTTTCATACCTACATAACTTAATTGTTCGCAGAATTGTAACGTCCATTACGAAAATAATCCAACGTAAAATTGCATACAATATGGCCTTTTCAATTTTTATTACTCAGAAATCTGGATTTTCGGATTAATCATGTAAACATGTGTGTTGTGTGTGGCATTTTGTTAAAATTGACCAACGTTCGTTGATTTCATATCATCCCATCAATATAAATATCTCTGATACGACGACTACTCCAATTTTGGGCATTGTATTAAGCTATTCGCACATCTAAGTGATCTGCGATGGTGATGATCAGTTTCAGACTAGGCACACACTGCCGTGAACTTTGACAGCACGATCATATTATATTTCACAGCGATACACTGATCGCCATCGCAGGCGGAAAGCTTTACTCTGAAGCTTATTCTGTTTATGCCGTTGTCAAATATCACAGTGATATTTGACAGCGTTTCAGCTGATCGCCATCGCCTAGATGTGCGCAGGCCTTAAGATTGTGGCTAGATTATAAATTCTATACCTATGATTTAAATCCTATCACGTGTTGCGCTTTCATAAAATAATAAATCCTCTCTCTAATCTACTTTTCTTGCTGCATGTACAAGGAACACGTCATAAGTTTACAAGGCTGAGCACATTTGTCTACGGAACATCAATCTTCCTTTATCCTCACTGAATACAAACTTCAGATATATTTTGTTATCATTATGTTTGGTCAGAGATCAACGACTAGGGCCTTTGTGGGTTCATGAAATGAGTTTACATGAAGGAAAAAGTCTCGAGGCACATATTTTATCCCTACTCAAGTTTTCCGCCAACTGTATTAATACTACCACCCAACCGTGATGGACCAATGAGAAACCGGCTAGGAGTTTCGTTTCCTAAGTCTATGGCTGGACTCGGGAGTTCTTCTATTGAGTATTATTGTGTTCTAACAAAACGTACCGAAGACTAGGTGGTATGGTCTTGGTACTATAGCCTGCTTCTAAAGAAGCGAAAATAAAAAAATAATTGTTTTGTGGTCTATGGTTACCAGTAACTCAAGGTAAAAAAAGAACAATAGTTCAATAAGTAAATAAATATAAATATTGTGGACAACTCACACAACACTACCCAGCCCCAAACTAAGCAGAGCTTGTAATATGGGAACCAGATAGCTGATATAATACTTGAATACATTTTTTTTTTGTAAATGCATACTTAGAATACAATATAATACCCAGACAGAGAACCAACTTTTATGTTCACCACACAAATATTTGTTCTCGGTGGGGATCGAACCCACGACCTACGGCGCAGAAGGCAGAGCTACTACCAACTGAGCTAGAGGCCAGTCTGAAGTGCATCAGCCATGTCGTTTTTTATCCATCAAAAGCACATACAGACGTTTGCGTTAGCGAATGGTACATTGTTTTGTAAAAAGAGAAAGCCTTTTAGTTTGCTTTCCCAAAACACAGCACATTTGTGTTCTGAAAAAGCAAACTAATCTGTTCATTGATGAAGTTCATTCAACCAAGGAAAACGGATTTAAATAAATTTTGATGAAAATGGATTAAGACGAAGACAACTGCCGATGTACTTCTCGCTCGCACCCTTTGACCTTTTGTAAGATAATAAAAACAATGAACTTTTTTATCGAAAGTCGCGTGCATATCGATTGGACGATTGCACACAGTTATACAAAAAAAATATCTCAAGTACGAAAACCAGTTAGGCTAACTTTGTTTATTGGGAAAACTATGTTTTTTTTTACATAATATAGGCTTTGCGTTTGACCGCAATCTCACCTGCTGTTAAGTGCTTAGAACTTAAATCGTTTTAGAGGGCATACTCTAAAAAAAATTGTGTAAAATAATTATTCTGTTATCAGTGTGAATATCTTTTGGTCTTCAATTGTGGCACATCGCAAATAAAAATATTAGATAGATAGATAGATAGAAAATACTTTATTGTACACCACATAAAATTAACAAAGAAATACAGAAAAACATCAGTGTGGAATACAATGGGCGGTCTTATCACTAAAAGCGATCTCTTCCAGACAACCTTGGGATGGACTGGACTTGAAAAGAACGATAGAGGACGATGGTGTAGATAAAAACAACAAGTTTAATGTACACACAATTACACAATATAGTACTAATACATACATACAATATACCTAACAATAATATTATACACAATAATACATTACGTAGTATGTACTCGTAAGTATTTAAATATAAGTATTCTATCACATATCTGCTGAACATAGTCAAGGTACATCAATTATAGGTACATCATTATTACTTTGAAGCGTAGCTATCTAATGTGCTATCTTCGAAACTTTTGCTTTTGCCTGCGTCTCATTAATAGTATAGGATCCCGCTATAGAAGGACCTTCACCGAGCTGGTTATTTAATGAAACTTATTTTATATTTAATTAAACATGCCAATAAATATATTCTATATGGGTTGCCTATCAAATTTCAGTCCAGGATAATGATTAATTAATAATTAAAAAACTAAATTGTTTTTTTAACTTTCCACTGGTTTGTTTATTAGACAAATTCTATACCAATCGAAAGTATAGACCCCATAGAATATGCAAACGTTAGGTTGCCTATTTTTTTCCGGTCACAACTCTCGGGTAGCCAGGTATAAACAGGTAAATCGATACTAGCATTTTGCACCGGTATGTTTATTGAATAAAAATACTGGGGTCTATACTTTCGATTGGTATAGAATTTGTTTAATAAACAAACCAGTGGAAAGTTTTTTTTATTTTTTATTTATTAATTAATCTTAATTATCCTGGACTGAAATTTGATAGGCAACCCATATAGAATATAATTATTGGCATGTTTAATTATATATAAAATACGTTTCATTAAATAACCAGCTCGGTGAAGGTCCTTCTATAGCGGGATCTTAGACTATAAAGTAAGAGAGGCACCACACTTGAACTTCACTATTATTTTTATTTTTGTTTTGTAAAAGGATCATACAAAAAAATGGTAGGAACCTAGACGAAGTTTGTTGCCTGTTCTTCTAAGCTTGCTCACGTAGAACTGGAACCTAGAATCATATCGCTTTCAGAAGTTACAAAATGATTCTTGTGTTACTACTGGAGGATTTTTTTTTTAATTGGAATTTTGAATTTATTCATGAAACAGAAGTTATCTTAATTGGTCAGGTGCTAATGTGAGTTTTTCATGAAGTGCGTGCTTTATCATTTAAATTCGGGTTTTAATGAATTTTTGCCTGTTTGTATTGGCTTTCGGCAGACAGAGATTCACAAAGTAATCTTTTTTCGGATTTTAATTTCGCTTTGTGTTGGAACAGTGGGCCTGACAAAGTTTGTTTGTTTTACCTTTATACACAGGCAGGCCGGTTTATATTTCATATCGCGAGCATTCGATCTTCTTTATTACCTCGCTCTGTTTCCATTTTAATAAGCATTTATTTCATGCATACGAGATATTTAGAATATAATATCAGTTTTCTGAGCGTTGATACCAACAAAATTAGTAATCTTGTAGGTACCTATCATAATCATAACTCTAGGTATCTATAATACAACTGAGCTAATGTTGTGTGTTAATGATTGTCATTTACTTCAAGCTTCGCGCTCATCTAGATTGATTGCGATGGCGACGAGTGTATCGTTTTCAAAGTTCACCGCAATGTGTATGTGTGCAAAACTCTATGCTGAATCTGAGTTCCATCGCCATCGCAGATTGCAGCTGTTCGCCTAGTTGTGGGCCAAGCTTTTGTTATTTCCTACAATTTACCTACACCATTCTTTTGTAATTAAAAAGTCTTCAAGTACAAATAATGATTTCGCTAAAATTCTACCAATACAGGTGTTTAAAGTCCTAATAATTTTCATGTAAGGTGTCTTTTTAACGTACACAATGTCTTTCACCATGTAATAAATTGTAAAGTACAATGTAAATGTAGGCATTGCAAACTTTATGGGACCAAAGTTTTATCAATATCAACTTCTCGAAAGAGGGAAAATGTACAATTTATTGTTCTTGTGAGTTTTAGGTTGTTTGAATATAAAAGACTGATTACTTAAACTGAATTTCTCGGGTCAGACTTAAGCCCTCTCTAAAGTCAGACTTAACCCAGGTTTACTTAAAACTAGGTACCTACTATAAAAATATTTGTAGTTCATAAATTATTGCTTTACTTGGTGTCAGCTGTGTGTATCTTTGATGCATATTTACAATTGAAAAGTGTACAAAGATACATATATTTACAGGGAATAAACCTGATAATAAACAATTCAGAATATTCATAGCAGGTACAGTCAGAGTCAAGTCGCGTGGGTTACATCTTCAGTTCAGTTCATTGTATAAATAATAAATGTATGCCAACGCTGCTTGTGATAACCTGGTGTGCATTTTTTAGCGACTTCTCTTACATGAGACTATTCCGAGTAAGGTCAAAAAATGTCTTCTTATCGTATAACTTACAATTTGGCTCGGAGCGGAAGTTGAAATGTAGGTCAAAATGAAAATATGTTTTCGAGCGAGCCATTCTAATTGGCAACAAATTTCAAATTAGACGGTCCCAAAACTTTGCTACTATTAGAATCAGCTTTGTCTCTTGAAATGAGCCGTGTATCACGAAAAACGGTCCCTAAATATGTTATGGACGCATGTTTACGCTAGCCCTTCCTGTGTGTAGGGTTGCGGGCAACCGACGAGCGTTATTATTAGGAAAGTTTTACCTTTTCAGAGTCCGTCGCACGATTCGTGTATAAACAGACTGTGGTTGGCGGAAATTGAGTTTCCTTGCATTTCATTTATTTTCATAGATGGTAAACGAGGGACCGCCATTGAGACAAGCACCGACGACGGTGACAAGAGTCTCGGATCGGTAGTGAGTATCTAAAGACATGTCCGTCAGGGACGCATTGTTGTGTAGATTGTGTGTGACCTTTTACTTTGGATTTCAAAGCTTTTGCAGCGCGAGCTTATCTCCAAAACACAAACTCAAACAAGAATTTAGTAGTTTTTTTTAGTATGAAGTAAACATGACTTATTATCAAACTAATATAAATAAAAAGATGTAATTATAAGTAACGAATCGGTTTTAAGCATCATAGTAATTTTGCAATACGATTACACGAGTGTCTCATAATCCAAGCTTCAGCTGCAGACCTGCCGTGGAATGGAAACGGTCAGGTAACGTGTAACATGTATATTGCATGCTCTATTATTGGCGGACAGTTATTGACTGGCGAAGGCTATTCGAGCCGGGGTCTGTCGGCGGTAACTGCATCGTGCAGCCAATTCGAGATAACCTATAATAAATTGAGGTGATATTTTGAGAACTTGGTTCAAGTCCCACATAAATAGACAACAATAGAATGGTTTAACGAAAAGCGAGGAAAAGGAATAACAAGTTACATGAGCCATAATAAAAGGGAAGGTCGTTTTCTTAAAAGAAGATTAAGGAGGCCACATTGGAAGCATCGAGACTTCAATAATGACACTCAATCTGGACCCCAAGAGTTTGAGCTGAAAACGAGATTTGATTTAGCTAATTATTGGATTTCATTTACTGGATCCAAAATACTCGAAACAAAAACTTTTTAGTTTAATATAATGTTGAACCAAACTGGTAATATTGAGTAGCATTTAAGAGAAATGAGAGAGAGTACATAAAACTCATCTAAACGAACTTTAATTTGTCGGAAACTTCGGATGGATCTTCATTCGAATGAGAGTAAAACTGAACGTAATTATTCCGTGCTCTGAGCATTTTGGGAGCGAATGGTTGGCGCTTTAATGTTGTCAATTATCCGGAAAATTGGAGTGGCAGCGAAGTCCACGACATGCCGTTACAAAGATTTTATAGACATTGCAAGACTTGGCTGCTTAGACGATTTGTAAATACGCGATTGACAATTTTCTTGGGAGAGACTTCTGCTTCGGGCATACAAACTTCAGCTAGGTAGTATCTACTGCATTTACATATCACCTCCTCCTTCACAGGACGAACCAACAGAAAATGCAGCTTTTTAAGAAAAGTGTATTTTATTTGAAATGTATACGATTGCGAAGATATGCTTTTCATATCTATTCAAAAGAATGTATTTTGCAAGGAATTCTTACTATTTGAAAATTGCATCATTTGAATGATATTCATACCTTCTGTTGAGTTCTATTCATGAATTTTGTGAAATATAGGTACACACTGAGACATCCTGTCCAAGGTAATACAATTGTTATTTTGTTGCTGGCAGAGGAACTTCGTAACATCGGATGGGCCAGTTGCTTGTTCCGTCATTTTTCTCAACAATAATAACTGGTTTATAATGTTACTAAAGTTCATACAAGTTGAGCTATTTCTTGGTTTTTTGTAACGGTCTGCAGACTATTCCGGTGTATTTTGTACATTTTGCAAAAATTAGGTGCCTTACTTAGGCGTTATACAGGGTGGCCGGAACATTGACGTCCAAAAACAAAAAGTAGGTCCCTCGTACCGTGGGGTATCCGAATCAATCCATGTATGTTCCGCGATTTTGTATAGTTTTCGAGTTATGAATTTTTTTCGGAATTTTTGGGAAATTTCGACCTGACCTATTTTTTATCAATAAGTTTTTGAACAAAAGGGAAACATACGAGCACGTATGTAGCAGATCTGGATTTTATGAGACAAAATGGTTACTCTAGAGTCTAGAGGCATTATCCAGGGAGGAAATAGGGGACTACGTTTGTATGGAGAGTCGCCTGTGTGATTCCCTCTAAAGACGTTTCAAATTGATCCTTGCGATTCTACTGAATAAATGCACTTTCGATTTTGATTTTACCTGAGCAGGCCTGCGGTGGCAGCGGGAATATGAGTGTGGTGGAAGACTTGCGCCTGGCGACGGCGCAGCCCAGGGACTGCGGTTTGAAGCTGCGCAGCTGCTGCATGAAGTCACTGCACTCCATGAGCGCAACGTCCGCGAAGTGCAAATCGCACAGGATTTGATTCTTGAAGCGTCGCGCGCGTTTCTGCACAAATAAACACAAATTAAAATCAACACTTTTAACGGACTCCAAAAAAAATGAGGCGGATCTATCTAAATTCGGTTGTTTTTTTCAATGTTTGTTATTGACTAATTTTCTCATTTGCAAGGTACGATTAGTTTAAATCTGAAAGTTAGGTAAGTACTTCGAAGAATTGGTCCCATAAAAATTTCATCAAAATAGCTGATACGATTTTTATGAAATTTTAAATGACCTTACGCGTCTTCAAATCACACTTTAAAACTGGAAATTTCTTAAATTATAATAATGACTTTCATCTTTGTTCTCATAACTTACTCACATCACATAATATGTGAGAAAGCTATGACAGCAAAGATGTCTGCCTTGATAGTCATTGATTTGACGTATTAATAATGCGCAACGTGCTAACTTTCCGATAAAGTTCGTACCTTTGCGATAAAATTTTATTTATACTCGCTATTTCTTGAGTTACACCTAAGCTTTTCTCGCTCGCGAAATAAATGTAAGTATTGTTAAAGCTATGGACAGGAAATTTTATCTGAAGCATCTTCGAGTATCTTGAGCACGTGCTCTATTTTTATACTTTATCGCTTTCTCTTCTTACCTAAATCTAATGCCGTCAAGGAAGTTAGTCCTTGCCTTTTGTCGAGTTTTATTACAAAATAAATCATGCAAAATCATTGTTACAAAAGTTTTTACATTGATCTATCTTCATCATTTTTTATATTGTGTGCAATTAAGAATTAAAAATGTTTTTGCTACTCGTTGAAGTTCTGGAATCCTTGGTTACGCAGGCATGCGATACGATTAGTTTCAGATTTTCTCCAACACACTTCTACCGAAGACCAACCCACATTATACCTCAACCTATCCTAATCATTGACGTAACGCTGGATACGAACAAATAACCAGCCGGTTTTCAATTATAATGCACGGGTTTCATCTTTTCCTCCTTTTGCATTTTAAAATACAAACTACGCACGCTATATCCTCGTAAATTTAAAATGATTCTGATGTCGTTTCCTTTTTTGAAATTGGCTAAGTAAATCTCTCGCACCTTGTTAAGCTCGCTGCGACTTGAAGTTTTAAAAGGTATTCGTGGCGGAAAATAAGTTGGGGATACACCCTTTGTTTATGCGAAGCGAGGGAATTTAATGCAGTCTTGCTTCGGGCATCTTTTAGCTTTCATGTGCTTTGAGTTTGTTGAAGTTTTCTTTTGTACGGTATTTACGTCACATCATAAACTTTTGAAAGGGCTATGATCCTTATAGATTTTTGAACCAGTCTCGCAAATTTTCAAGCTAACCTAAGTTGTCATACTGGACAGTTTAATCAACATTCTCGGCAACAATAAGCAACGACTATTTTGCTTAAAATTTGGCGTTATAGTTGTGTGTGATTCCAATTTTACTTGAGTTACTATTTTATGCAATAAGGGCTTCTGTGATCAGAATTTCAATACAATTTTACTTTTAATTCACCTCTTTCAAGTTTCAAATTATTGAAATATGCACATTACCTTCATTTATAAAGTACATAAAGCTTTAGATTAATTCCAAATTTAAGTAATTAAATTCTTTAATTACAAGGAGAATCAAATATTTTAGGACTAACTATTTTTGACCCATTTAGTACCTGTCACGTCTTTGTAAGCAGAATCTCTACCAAAGATCTCTGTTGAGTCAGTACAGCTGAGACCTTCATAATCTTGGGTAGACAAATTTTCATTTAGATGGGAGATAATTCAGAGGAGTAAGTTGAAGGACCTATCGAGTTCTAAATAAGTTACGTGATGGATGAGATTAGAATCGATTCTCAGGAGAGTTTTCGTATACTTGAGATTTCTTTATCTGGGATGTAAATTTTCTAGCGTAACTGACTTTTTATTTGTTTATTTGAAAAAGTGAATAGTTGTTGGATCTGATGGACCTGAAGAATGGAGTCTGATGGAAACTAGCCCTATTTGGCATGGTGCATTTGCCTTGTCAGGCAGCAAAAAGCTGAGTAGGGGCCTATTTCGCAAATTTTGTCTACCATGATCTATTGTTGTCCTTTGCATGTCGAATAAATGTACTTTCTTTATTTTCTTTTCTTTCATGTCAGATTTCTAACGTAAAACCCGCACAAACCGAATATAACATCACCAATTTTTTTCTGCCAGTTCAACATAATCCCTACTATCCCTACTGGTTGGGAAAAACGGATTTTATTTCCACCTATTACTATCATCCATTTTGAATTTTGGCTGGTATGGGTCTGTGATTTTTCGTGTTTCGGTTAGAACTCCATTTTTATTGTAATTACGTGAGATATTAAAATTTGGAGCATGCCGCTATACCCACCGGATATTAAGCCAGGGGCAACATAATTTTTTTTATTGGAAACATGATTTCACAAATGTTTAGCCATGCTTCTTTGTAATTACAAATGTTGACGACGGCAAATTACGCACATAGTCGTAAGTAATTGTGTATAGGTATTATATGTGCGTTGTTAGGTAGCGTGATTGATTTCCTTTCTTGGCTGTAATAAATTCGCGACGGGTTTCCTGGTGATTCGTTTTTGATTAATTTCGATCAATCCCGTGGTGACCTTGCTCACTATCAGAGGCGTAGCTAACGCCGACGGGGCCTGTAGCAATGTTATTTAACTCCAACAAAGGTCCACTGCGTCATCATCATCCACCTACACTCCAGATTCCCCCACGTCTCTGAGACACTTTAATCCTTGCATAAGTGCCGGCTTTTTCATCTTCATAGACTCTAATCCACAAAAAGCTTTTGGTATAATTTTTTTGCACCTTAAAAAGAAATACCTCACTATGGCACTCGTGTGATCAAGACAAATCCAACAACAGGACTGGCTCATAATGGAACATACTCGTAACATACATACACTTGAAAAACAAACCGTGAACACAAACAAACAATGAAAATGTAAAAGAGCCTTTAGTAAATTACACGCATACTTGCGCCTTATAAACACATTTTTTAAGTACACAATTCTGGATTATTATATGAGCCATAGTAAATGCTTCTGTAGAAAAAAGCTGTATTTAATATGGAAACAGATTTTCTGAAGAAAAATTATCTCTAGAAAATCTATGACGGCAACGTTTTTGAGCCAAAACTTGGCTCAAGCTCCTCAAGACTTGTTCCTTTAAGGCCTGCGCACAAGCGTCAGCGATCAGTGAAACGGTGTCAAATATCGCTGTCAAATTTGACAGCGTTCAGTGATTGCTATCGCCAGCGACCTAGGTGTGCGCAGGCCTTAAAGGAACAAGCCTTGAGGAGCTTGAGCCAAGCTTTGGTTCAAAAACGTTGCCGTCATAGATTTTCTAGAGATAATTTTTCTTCAGAAAATCTGTATCCATATTAAATACAGCTTTTTTCTGCAGGCCTTTATAAACTAAATCTTACCTTACTCATATTTTTAATCGATTATCCAGGATTACACTTTTGCAAAAAACTAAAACAAACTGATATTTTGTAGTTTAAAACAAAACGGGGAAAAACAATTGATGGATTGAAATATGGAAACTAATCTGTGCAGTCCACTCATAGTAAAATATCATAGCATTGGGCAAAGCCTATCCAATCAATTCTCTAAGCTTTATTGCCCTACGTTAAACGATTATTTCATTCTGTAGAACAGGGTGGCCATAAACCTATTTCAAGCACCAACTGAATATTCCTAAAGCTTCCAATACACAGTTTTTGTATACCTGAGTAAATCACCTACCTACCTACAATCTACTTACCTTAAAACCTCGGCCTGCCTCTAAGATTGCTATACCATGCAAGGTCCATGTGATACCTACTTACACCTAAGAACTATGTATGTTCATCAACTAAACCATGTGTTATGCAATAATTATGGAGTATAATTATTATGATTACTTTTATACCTACTTTCTTTCTCATTATGATATAGCTATCATGTTTTGTAGGCGGACGGTTTTCTTAAAATAAACTAATTAATACGAAGCCTAAAAAAACTCGATTTTTTCTAGATAGTAAGTGAAATAAATTACAAGTTATTTGATATGTAATTTATTGTACCCATATTATGGCTTCCTTTTTGTCAACGGGCAAGGATCTTTCTTACAACCAAATAAAATATGTTAGACAGACACCTCGGTAAAAAAATGCTTGTTTCTTCTGTGCCGACACATAAACGTAAACTTTGAAACGCATTGGTGGTGAAATGAGTAAAACAGTTTTTATTGATATCGTTATATTGTTTATAACACATTTGCTCATAAAGGGTCTCCTACTTCACCGATTTCAATATCGTTATGTATGTTTTTACGTACTTGTGCGTTATCGTAATGTAAAACGCACGGTTATCAATCCACGAACGGTACCTTTTTAAATCTTAGCAAAGAGTTTTTATGTCAGAAAACTGACATAAAAACTCTTTGCTAAGATTTTTTTGTGGTAAACATTTTATGAATAAAATTAACTCTGGGAGATAAAATATAGAAAATACACATTTATTCTTTAATTGAATTAATTTTAACAATAAATTAATACCATTTACTTGTAGCAAAAACAAAAAAATATTAATTTACTCTATTAGTAATATACGGACTGTTTTTGTGCCTTTGCCTTAAAAAAAAATTAAATTAGCTAATTTGTGAAAAAGTAAAAAAGTATTCCGCGCGCTTTTTCTTTTCGCTGAATTACTTTTGTTTGAAAATGTCGTCAAGTAATGATGAATTTATTAATTCGAACCGCCAAAATTCTCAGAGGCAGCGAAAAAGGCTACTTTAAGCCTCTTGCCCGAAAAATCGAACGATAGATACTTACAAGCGTATCAAAACTTCATCTTATGGAAAACAAGCAAAGATGCCAATTCATTTTCACAGAAAGTGTGTTTTTAGCCTATTTCATGGAACTTTCTCAAAAATATAAGTCAAGCTCATTGTGGTGGCAACATAATAATCGACTTTACAAATTGTTCAAATTTTTCCAACTGTTTTAACAAGTAAGTAATTACTACAAGTAAGTAAGTTCGTCCGAAAGTCCGAGTATTATTTGTTTCCTCGCAAATGTGTTATAAAACGTCGTATGACATACGTGCGCTTTGATAATTACAGCCTCTGCTTTCTTGTAGCCCTCGCCTACGGCTCGGGCTTGCAATAACGCCTCGGCTGTAATTTTCAACTTACCGCACTTATATCATAATGTACTATTTTGAAACCGTGATTTTGAAATATGGCCCGGGGGATGCAGGCTGCATACGGTGCTGAAAGGGAGGCTGAAATCTTGATTCCTAATATCCGGTTGGGTGGAAAATAATTGAACTTCGAATACATACGGGGTTCGTTGTTTTTAATACCATACATTTTGTTGATTTGTCTGTAGGATTGTATAATTTGTATATTTTTGGCATTGTAGTTCCAATATTTTTAAGCTTGGACAGTTTCTAATAAGGTTTAAGATTATCGTTTTGCTATAAATAAGTGTTACACAATAACCTGAATATTAAAGAATGATATCACTATCAATAAAGCAACATTTTTAAATATTTAACATTTGACTCCGGTTATTTAGATTTTGACTAATTTAGGCAGAAATGACTGGATTGTTTGATGTTAGTTCTCAATATAAAACAAAAGCTTGTTACAGTTCGGCTAGCGTAACTTGGCGGGTCTGAAGTGAGCTGTTCGATCGTAAATGGCCAATGACTGATGGAAGATGGACCAAACGGCTAGCTTCAGACCCGCCAAGTTACGCCAGCCGATCTGTATGTCTTACCTGATTGGGTCCGGTTAGATTCAGCCCACAAGAGTTGCAGCGGAGACATTCCTCGTGGTAGTGGTTGTTATCGTACAGTGGAGACGGTTCTAGAACATGAGGACACCAAGTTAAAACAAAAAAAAAATACAACCGAATTGAGAACATTTGAAGACGGTTAAAAATGCTGTCAAATCGACAGTGCTGGATATGTCTCATTTATTTTTGAGTAAATAAAAATTTTAAAGGTACGTTGTCCTTACAACAAATAATTGACGAAAAATTTACTTAATTTTTTTTATACATTGTAATTTAGGTAGATTTTTGTACTACCTGTTCTTAATTGTTTTTTAGGTTTCGTTTTTCAACACGTTACCACAACATTAAAACTAAACCGTTTATAAGAACGCAAAGTTACTGAACACAATATAGATGTGTCAACTTTAGTGAAAAAGTGAACTTGGCTAAATAAATCGAAATCAAAGCTATCAAAGTGGGCTATCATCGGTTGGATTGAGACCCGATTTTTTGTCGTATCCCAAGTATAACCCAATTCCTTGGAAGTTTCTCCATAAAATTGCTTTGAGATTTGTATAATTTTTATCTACATGTAAAACTTAATTCCTGTAAAAGAATGAATGAACAGGCAATTCATTTAGTTTTTGAATTTCCGATTGCATAGTATTAATTTTATATTGGACTTTGATCGCTATTTATCAACTAAGTATAATGTATGGAGACGCTTCTATCTGGCACTGATTTGGATACTTGCATTAGTTATAAGTTTCTTTGTGTAATTAAAAGTATTTAATAAAAGTATAGCATAATATCTTCACTGTTTTATAAAAATGTGGCATGAAAATTTTACAAAATCGGTTATATAAAAGCGAAAGCCGAGTTTTCTCTTGGCTCTACGCCAAGGGCGCCTGGGAATTCGGAACCTTGCCAACAATCTAGGCTTCTAGGCTTTAAATTTGAAGTGTTGTTTTAACCCCTCGATTCATGAGTACATTATAAGTGGGTGTTCCTAGTGCAAGTTTGGAGTGCATGAGCTCATGCATGCATTATTGACAACTCTACTTTAGACTCCTCAAAACCATATGACATTTAGACACCTTGTGGATGGTGTAACTCATAGATGGTGAAAGACATTTAATAGTGCAAGTAACTTGTTGTTTTGAGCTCAAGTAAAAGATACCATTTTGAGGCTTTAAAACAGGCAAAGACAATTAACAAAGTTCTAGAAAAAAAAAATGTTTTATATTCATGATTGACAGCATCCAAAATCTAACTCTGACAAAGTTCCAAACTTTAGCTTTAATTTGAAATAGCTTAAAGTTCATTGTATTTCTTCATTAACAACTTGTTAAATTGGCTTCGGGCTCTGATGAAACTTGACAAGTCACTCGCCAGTGTCAATATTGATTTGCAATTCTTGATTATTTGTAAACAATCAATAATTTATAGCTTTAGCCAAATCCGATGTGAAATGCATGTGATAAACCACAACAAAAACTCTAAAATTATGTTTCAGGTGTCAAGTTTATGGTTTGTATTGCCAAAGCAGGTAGACACCAGCCAGAAATTCAGGGGTGTGTTATAATGGACTACTAATAGGGCTCGTAAAAAGATATAAACGCTTATAAAAATAAACTAATTGAACAAAAAGACCGTGAATTGATATTAATCGCAATAAATGTGGTCGTAACCTCGCGTAATTAATGTGTTCGAACAAGACTTCATAAAGTGGGCGGTAAATAAGTACTGACACGATTTTATAGCGAAAAAGAATATTTCAGAGGTAATAATAATGTTATAGGCCATGGAAATAATATTGTTTCAATATTCCTTTCGTTTATGGACAATGCCGCGTAACAAGATACGATGCTTTTTACGATAATGTGTTCACTTTGTATAGTTAATTTGAAAATGAGGCGTAAGTGAGTAGACTTATTCATATATTTTATTTAAAAAAATCAATTCGATGTTTGTAATAATAAAATTTATCTGCTCTCGTAGCCCGTAGGCATCGTAGCTGACAGAGCTACGGTACGTCTACAGAAACGCTACGAAACATTTTTGTAATCGCGATAAATACACGTATAATCCATAAAACTATTTAATTAAATGTATCCTAAAGGCCTTTTTAGAAAAAATGTACCTTTTTCCAATATCTCATTAGTCACCATTAGGTCTCGTATACACTGTAATGTGTGAAAATGTGACCAAAAATAAACAAACGGATTTTAATAGCACGGTTTTGACAATAAGATTTTTTCGAAATTTGGTATGTCATTTTAGTAACGGACGTTTATAAAACCTGCCCTTAGTGACCTAATTAGCCAATGTAAATATTACATTAGTCGCTCCAACTCGTTAAACGTGTTTGTATGTAAATTACATGCAACAAACTTTTTAAACGGTCTATTTTATTTCTCTACTTTAATTTGTTTATCTTCTTACACATTAAAATAAAAATCAGTGCGAGTTTTTTATTTATTAAGTGAAAAAAAATTAAGTTGTAAACAATCTTAGGCAAACTTACCATAGCGTACTCGTTCAATTGTGATTTATTTTTAAAGACTTTTATTAATAACCTTTTATTTATTTTAACCTACTATTATTTTATAATTTAATGAACTACTGCATACACTATTATAATATGATTGTATTGCAAAAATATCTGTTATAAAGGCAATAAATTTAGAATCTTCTTGAGGTAAATACTGTTGTCCTTGAATATGTCACTCCTTAAATTGTTGTGCAAAGTTTTTATTCTTAGATTAATTTTGGCTAAATTTTCATCACTTCACTGGTTAAAAAATGCCGTACAAAATACTTTATAATCAAAAAATATGTAAAACACAATTAAAACGGTGTTTTTAGTTACTGTTTTAGTGTTTAATTTAAATACAAATTATTATTCGTTGTAACTTCTACGTTGGCTGGTGTATTTAAAAATGTTTTTTGGAGCGCTATCGGAGGTGTTCACGTATTGTTATTGAGGTTATTCGTTGTACAGAACGTCACTTTAATTCTAGTAAACATGGCAGCTGTCCGCAACAGATGACAGGGCGCTGGCGAGCGAGCCTGCGCCGAACGCGCCTAAAGCTCACTTCATATCATCCCGACACGGTCCGCGCGATCGCGCTGCCAAATTTAAGTGCGGCTTCCCGGCCAACGTTCCTGTACGTAAGCTCCAGCTATGGTACAGAGCCCTCTCCCTCTTTCAAGCCGAAGTTTTACTTATTTGCCCTCGGCTTCTGTCGATAAAACAGTACCTTCAAATTTGAGACGGGAAAACTGCGAGTGAATCGATTGGCTGATGAAAAGGGGCGGGGGCCCGAGCACGTGGTGAAGTTAGAGTGAACAGTGAAAACACATTCACCGTAGATCGTATTGCGATTCACATTCAGTTTACTTATCCTTGAATTGTAGAAGCTTTCTGGCGCGTCAAATTCGCGCGCTTGAATTCAGTCTATTTAATACATATAATATAGATCAAGCAGGTATACAAAATTGAAGATTTGGTATTAGATAGTGATAGTACCTAAAATTTTGTGCAATTGAGAAGTTGATAGTGCATATTTATATAGCAAACAATGAGAACCTCCTTATTTCCTACAAAAGTTAACTTACCAGTCTGTGTACTGGAGTCAAAAAAAGTACTCGTGGTTTCCACAGTCATGGTTCCTATAGTCCCATCTAGAATTTGCGTTGATGAGTCACGACGACCACGAGCTCGCATGCACGCATCATCACTTTGTGAGCTTTGACGTCTGAAGTTTCGGCATCTGATCATTTCTTCAGTTGTAGACTGACGCCGAAAGCCGCGAGCTATTAAAATCTCTTCAGTAGTAGATTGCCGTCTTATCATTCTCTCAGATCTATCAGGTGGGCGAGCTCCTGGACTGGGATCTCTACTTGAGCACGAACTTGACTCTGGGCTTCTGGTTCTTCCCATCCTAGCGCAAGACGCTTGTCTGCGTAAGCGTCCACGCCGCCGTGCAGCAGAAGGACTCAGCTCTCCTCCAGCTCCAGGTGATCTATCTCGACGAGGCCGTGCTGCTGAGTCTGGGCTTAACGAATCCCTTCGTGCTCTTCCCTCATCGTCAGGTCCCAAAGATGGACCTGAATCTCTGCGTTTTGTGCCAGGCGGCCCGTTAGGATCATCAAACGCCGTGGCTTGGCGCTGCAGTCGTCCTAATCTTGTTGGACTTGCCGCTGCTCGTGAATCTCTCCTCGCTCTTCCACACTGAGTTGTCGAATCTCTCCTTCCTCCTAAATTTGGTGGTGACCGGCCTGCTGGAGTAACTTGTACCGCCTGAGCCGACTGCGAACATGTTTGCACGGTCTGAGTAGCATTGCCGCTAGGTGGTGTCGGTGAAGTTGGTGACGGGGTCACAGCAGATGTGATTATAGTCGGCATGGGCATCATAGGATGACATTCTCCGTCAGAACGGCTTGGTTCATGAATAGCTACGATTGTTACTGTTGGCATGTGCTGCATATTATGCGTAGACGGTCCTGGATCAGATGCCACATCAGCGAAAGAGGGTGGAGCTTGCGTAGGCGGCGAAGTGCGTCGATTTTTTCTGTGTGTTGCAACTATTCTCGGTGGTGCCGCCACGGAATCACGTCGACGATAGCCATCAACAGAATCTCTACGATCTTTATTTTTATCTTCCTCGGACCCTCGTCTTTTGATGCGACGTTCCTTTGATGGCATGATTGTTACTGAATCTTTTCGATCCCAATTTGAGAAGTCCGCTTTAAAATCTTGCGGTACTTTGGAGTCTCGACGTTTAGAATTGATTGATTTAATTCCAGAATCGGCTGATGAGTCTCGTCTGCGTCGAGGAGGTGGTTCGTGTCGCGCCCAGGGCATAGAACGAGCTAGGTCTGCCAGAGTCTCCCGCCGGGAAAGAGGGGCTCTTTGTCGGCGAGGTGCGTTTCCACCTCCACCCCATTCGCGGAGAATATCTGTGAGCTGAGCAAGCGAAGAGCGACGGCGGCGAGGTCCTCCTATAAATACCAAATTACTTAATACCTAGCGAGTTATACAGCTAACTCCTAATTAATATAAAAGCTAAAGTGTAAGTCTACATACCTCTTTGTTGATCTGAGGAGTCGGGCTCCGGAGGGGACAAGCATGATACTTGGGCTGCGGAGTCTCTGCGACTGCCGAGCCTTTGCCGAAGGGTGTTCTCTTCTAGTGTAGACCTGGTCAGCTCGTCCCAGCCGTTTCCACCCGCCCAGACCAGGCCCACCTGATGCGACAGTATCGGGAGGTTGCAAACGAAACATATTGCTGTCATAGTCCTGTCGAAAATAAACCAACATTAATGAACAATCTTAAACTTTAGATAGTTAAGGGATGGAAACCTGAAACTCACGCCTTGTTATTTCGAAATTTACTGTTACATTTCATGACCGTAGTGTTTCGTAGCCTCGATACGCGATCTGAATAAGCGTGAAACTAGATATCGCGTCGCTCACAACATTGAGCTGATAAACGAACTACCGATATTAAGTAATAACCGCTCCCATAATCGTCAACAAGTATTACGCTATAATAATAATTGACGTTAAAAGCTATTTTCTCCCCAATACTTTCTTTTATATTGGTCGACTATTGATAGATTTATAGAGCAGTCGGTGCAAACAGATCAATGTTTATAGCAGACTAAATTTCTCCATCAACTTTTATCAGTAGCGGCTGGAGTCTTTGACATTAGCTACTGTGTTAATACATTTATCATTAGATAGACGCGCTTGTGGTTGTTTTTCCACGGCGCCGTTCAACGTGATGTCTCATAGATAAAGGCCTATCTGCAGGCTGTTCGGATGAACGACTGGCGCACCCTTGATACACGAGGACGAATCTGTAGGTACGTCACTGTCGTAATACTTGGTGAAGTGGAAATGAATGTGTTCACTCGATACCAATTCAGGCAACAGGGACCAATTTAGGTGTAACGTAAGATAAGTCACACAATAGAATGAACATTACGAGATAAACGAGTCAGGCATTCATTTGTTTTTGACGTGATAACGTCTTATAAATCGATGAAGCCGGCTGCACGCACGAAAAAACATGACTCATGCGTCGTTACGTCGTTTCGTCGTTCCATTTACCTGAGCCCGAGCCCGGGTCGGGTAATGGGTAAGGGTAAATGAGGGTAAGGATAAATGAGGGTAAGGGTAAATGAGGGTAAGGGTAAGGGTTCGGTCGGGTTCCGGGTCCAGGTCCGAGAGTTCGAGTCCGAGTCCGAGTCCGAGTCCGAGTCCGAGTCCGAGTCCGAGTCCGCGAGTCCGCGAGTCCTCGAGTCCGCGAGTATTTTCTTATGACGTTATCACGTTCAACTATCGTCAGTAAACTGACTTTACAGACAACCGATTTTTGTATAAGACTATTATTATGTTTTCGTTATTCAATTTCGACGATGTTCATCTACGAGTATATCTACGATAAAATGAAAATCACTGTAAAAACTAAATGAATATACAGTCGATTTTGAGTCGATTTGTCGTGATAACGTGATTTTGTGCTATCAACTTCCCTAGCTAAGACTAAGTACCTACTTTGTGTGATCAACTTGATATTTCTAGTGCGTTTGTGCAGTCTTACGAGTATCTACGTTGACTTAGTGCCTGTTTATAAAATTGCATCATTTTTAATGAAGTCTAGGTGTTCTACTGAACTGTGTACTGCTTAAGTTTGTTTTGATGTACGCTATAAAAAGTTTGGTTTAATTTTAAGGTACAGGGTTGAAAAAGAGAGCTCCCGTTAAGTTTAATATACATAATATATTAAAGTGTTATATTTATATCGAACTGTTTAAATCTGGTTCCTGTAGTTCAAATATCATAAATTTTTATTGTTTTTTTCTGTAATCATTTAGAAACATGAGTCTGTCGAGATATATCATTTATTTTTACGGAAGCAGCCTTTTTACAACCTGTTTAAGAAAGGAATAACAATGCAAAAGCAAGCAAGCAAGCAAATAGGATTCATGCAATAAACGTGCTTGGCAGAGTTGATCGTGTTCAAGCTGGAATTGTTCTTCTCAAAGTAATAATAAGTGAACCGATAGTAACTTGAAATGCAGCGTAGCAGTTAGAGGTTTTAGACTGCGGCTTTGTTCGTCCGGTCCGTCGAATTCAGTTTCTCAAAGTAGGAATCATGATATTTAACTGCGAGAAGGTACCTTCAACCAAGCAGTATTTGAAGACGGACTATAGGAAGCGTAAAACGCCCACCGATGGACTGACGACATTGTAAAGAGCGCGGGAAGTTGGCATATGGTGAAGGTCAAGTTGTTCTTCTTGAATACGTATAGGCCAAGTGTCAAGTGACATCAAAGTACTATTTGAGTCTAGCCAGTTGTTATCACTAAGAGAAGTTCTTCATGCTGGATTGTGCTATAACCTTCATGCGGATTTTTCATGCTAGGAGTTGTTTAGGGACCTGTAATGGCGCAGACGAGGTGAAGGGGACTGAGGCATGTCGAAAGCCGGGTCATTGGGGTACAGGGCACTAGCTGAGGTAAAGGCCCACATAAATATCACATCAAACACTTTGTAAATCTGAAACAATAAATAGTGTTAGTTTTGGAGAGAGCACACATTTACCCAATTTTTTTATGTAATAATAGTGAAATCGATATTTCAAGAGTCGTCACTGATTTTGGCGTTTTAACACCTATTGGAAAATAATTTAGGAGTTTCTCCAACTTGAAGTTTACAACTTATAAAAAATCGGGTTAATTTTGAAAATGAAATGATTATTTAATGCAATTTTTAAAGCCAATTGAAAAAAATAATTTATATCTTTCTTTAGTAATACGTGGGCCATCAAATAACTTTTTCTAACACTGTAGTTAAGTTACCGATCTAAGAAAGTACCTACCTAGATGTCTACTAGGTAGGTACTTACACATTTATAAGCAGAAATAAAACAAGCATCCTGGACACTGAGCAAAAAAAAATCTTTATATAACTATTGCTATGCCGTTTACTTCGTAGTTAGTAATATTGTGTATAAATCGCACCTAACGTTAATTATTGCAAATATTCCAAATTCACAATATAATACAGCAACCGCCACCAAGCGGAGATTTTCCAAACTAACTAGCGCTGGGAAAAAGTTTCTGTCTAATGTGGCTTTCCCACGGTAGGTGGCAGCACTGTATTAAAAGCTCATTTTAGTTTTCACGAAACAACGTAGATGGCGCTACGAGTAGCTAACGAAGCTTTTCAGATTGGTTTTCCTGTCAATGAAACATTCTTCTTTTATGCTAAAATTAATTATATCAGAACTTCACTTTGCAAGTTCGTTTGATCGATTTGAAGAATCTTTACATTCAAGTAAACAATACCTAGGTTCCCTATTAATACTTAACTACCTATGAATTTGTAGAATGTGAGCTTGCTATAAGCCGGTTTTAAAAAAACGCTCAATTGCAAGAATATTTGTCTAATGGCTGATTGTATTTAAAAAGAGATTGATGTATTTTTGTCTGACGGATAAATTTGTATGTAGATTGAAAAATTAGCCCTATTTTTATTTTTATATGACGTGTAAAATCTGTAATGGTAAAATTTGTCCTAAGCCTAATGAAACGTAGTATTACCAACTCATACATTCATAGCCAGTAAAAATAAGAATTCAATAAGATTTTTGATTTGCTGACTGACTGACATAAAAACAACACAGCTTAATTTGCTGGTCGTAGAAACTTCAAAGTTTAGGGTAAATTTGTGTTGGCGTGTACCTACTAAGAAAGGAATTCCAAAAGAAAGCCTAGATGTGCGCAGGTCTTTATAATATCAGTCTACAAGAAGACGTAGACTAGGTGGATCTTATGAACAAAAGCTGTCCTCCAAACCACGGACCGAGCACTTTCTTTCGAAAGTGCCATAAATCATATTTTATTAATCTCGTATATAATATAGCTGATGTAAAAAGCTGGGTCACTTGATGTTCAGCTATGATCATTATTTTATTAGAGCTCAAGAAACGAACACTGTCGGGGAATAAATATTTGCGTGGTGAAGACAGATGTTTGTTCTCTGTCTGGGTGTTATATTGTATTCTAAGTATGTATTTACAACAAAAAAGTATATAAGTATTGTATCAGGTTTCCATAGTGCAAGCTATGCTTAATTTAGGGCTAGATAGTGTTGCGTGTATTGTCCATAATATTTGTTTATTATACGGATTAATGCTCATAAATTCATAATGTACCTATATCAGTCATTTAGCTTTGGAGGCCGCTAAGCCTGTTGCCATCTCTATTTCTTGACATGAAAGTGACAGTGACAAAAGACTTTTAGTGAGCCTCTAAAAAGTGTCAGGCATTATGAATGAGAGGCTAGGGCTCTAAATTGTGTAGGTGAGGTCTAAGTCTATGGTATTCTTTAGACTTATACTGATGATGAACTCATCTAAGTTTTGTTTTCATCTTAGCATTTCGAGCGTATCAGAAAATATCTATTTAAATAAAGAGCAACAATGCTGCTCTTAGTTACTGAGACATGCCCTGCTATTCCGGCAACACGGCTCGATTTAGTGATCGCTGAATCCGCGTTCCATATTCAAATTTTTCAAACAAAAATGGACAATTCACATCGAATTCAGCGATCGCCTGAGTGATTTGTGTTGCTAGAACTGCACCTCTAAACTGAAATTTTCCATTTGAATATATACCAGAGTACAATTTGCAGTAACAAGAATCCAGCGTAATCGGATTGCAGGCATTGTAATAGGTTCCTGTACATCTAAATGCAAAACGTTTAATTGGTTTCGTGCATTCCAAAGAGGTGCTTTTGAATGGTTTCTCGAAGCATAGACAATTATGAATAGAGACATAAGAACATTGAGCGGTACGTATGAACTTCTAGGAGCATCTATATATATTTTGGTGGGAGCTGATTGGATTTTGCAGATAAAATCGGCTGCTCAGAAAAAACAGGTCTTTGAAGATGATTTATGCAACGTTAGGAGCAACTGGTGTTTACTAATGCCCTACTAACGGGACGGTATAGTGTAGTATTACTATACAATTCGTAATTTTCAGGTAATTCCGCAGTATTATGGACAATCACAGGGCTAATGCTGAACAAAAAAGTTATACAGGGCGTCCTACGGGGATGCCACATGGAAGAAAAGTACCTTTAATATTGTAGATGGAACATTTTACTGAAAGAAGACATTATTTGAATTTAAAAAACTATTTAAACTGCATTCATTTGCCCTGCAATGTTCTTTGCGATTCTTTGCAGTTCTTAAGTACCTAAGAAACATAAAAGAAAACAGAATAGAATAGAAAGCCCCCTTTTTTAAAGTCTGTTTGAAATCAAGTATTGTACATCTCTCTTCAAAGTTCGTTAGGAAATAAACGAAAATCCAATCACGTGAAAAGGTATGGCACGTCTCACTAACGAAAACAAAAAACACACAACAGTAAAGCTTTCGACATCTCCATTGAGCATCGACCATATTTGGAGGCATGCAGGATGCCTTTAGAATGCCACTAATATTATAAATGAGAAAGTTTGAATAGATATGTTTGTACTCAATCACGCCAGAGCGGCTGAATAGATGAAATTTGGAACAGAGGTAGATTATAGTCTGGAATAGCAACAAGGGGGGGGGGGGGAATCGTTAAGGTACCTACTATGCGATAAATATCCGTGTAATAGATTCAATTTGTTATTGAAACAAGACCAGGAATTTCATTACTGTTTTTAATTTTCCAGATTTTTTATGACGAAAAAAAAATGTTATGTAGGACGATAATCCTAAGTGAGGCATCAAAAAATTATATTAGTGATCTTGACGTTAAATTTATTTAATACACTAAACAAATAGACAAACCACGTTTACCAGTTCGTATTCTAGCAACAGCGGTGGGCCTGCAACCTGTGACAATTACGAATAATCAACTATTGCTAAATGTATCAACAATTTAATTACTGACATCTAATACCTTATATTTAATTTTATTTAATTTAAATCATTCTCAAAGAATCTTAGAGGTGATTACTCGGTACTAAGACAGTTGATGGTGTATAATCCATGCCAGGAAATCAAAGTCGTGAAGCTTTCTGTTTTTAAAGGTATAAAGCATGCTTGCCTATGCATGGGGTAGAAGTTTAGTTATATAGAGCCAGAGAGGGAAAGCCTCTGGCGAGCATGTTTTAAACCTAATTGAAATCTCATCACACATGCGCATTTCCCCATTGTTTGCACCGGAAATATTTTCACTGGAGAAGCAGTCAAATTTAAGCTTCAGAGGTTGCAGCTATATACAGGGTGTTTTTTTGAGAAGGGTGGTGATGAAAAAGTCCGAAACCACGAGAGTTAGAGAAAATCGTTAAAAGAGTCACGTACTCGATTTATAAGAAAACAATTAACTGCACTGCATTTCGGTTGTATTTTTTTTAAAAGATTTTTTTTATTTTAGTCATCCTATTTATAGACCGTTTATAGAAATTTCAACAAAATCGGTTCAGCAGTTTGGCTATGAATTCGGTTTCTCAAGTTTTTAACATAAATTACAAGTAAGAAGTAACATTTGTCCAAAACTGCCACATATTATTTCTTCAAAGAGAAATATATTTAATAAGAAGAATATATTACATTCTTTACGCGTTGGAGAATGCAAAAACTTCATAGCATGAACATAAGCTTGAATTTTGTGTATTTTTAATTTACTTTAGTTATTTTGTTTTCCAAATATTCTAAATTGAACACAAATTCGCTTGTATGTTTTGTGTACTATGCGTTTTGGTGTCTAATAATGTAATTTCAAATACGATTCTGAGTTATTTATTTATGAGTAAATGATATGAAATGAAATATGCTATGGTTGTCCAATTAATTGGTTTGATTTGTCATTGTTTCATTCGTAATGAATAAAATCGTCTTTTAGATTGAAATCTGTTGATTTCGGTATGAAGTCAATAAAATATATTGCACCGGTATAAAACTAAATTATATCATAACATGCTTTTCATATTTCTATAACCATAAAAAGGCAAGGGGGCTATAAGAATGACAAGCAGTGCACAATTTTACTGCTATTGACTTTAACTACACTCGCCCGCAAAAATAAGGGTCACTTTTGAAAACAGCAAGCAACAGACCAAGAAAACTTCCTCAGTTTAGGATATTATACCAAATAGGATATGTGAACTGAATATGCAACCCTTTATTAAACCTTTTGTACTGTAAATACTTAAAATAATGACGTAAATTACTTGTTTTCAAATTGTGTTTCTTTTTCCAATTTCAACTTATTTGATTTTGTGTCTTAATTTCGTATAAATATGGGACTTGGAACTCTTGGAAGTAGATTTTCCTCATTCAATTTGAGAATTTGTAACCAAAAAAACACGGGAGTCAAAACTCACACAATTAAATCATGGTAAATATCCCGTCGTTCATAAAAATAAGTGTTAAAAGCATCAAAAGTTTCAAAAGTTATTTAAATTTTCTTTCAGATACTTTTTCACCGTTTATTTTTGCGGGCGAGTGTAGAACTACCCGAATCAGCCTTCAGCTTGTTATCCGTGATGCCGGGATTTCCGTTACCGGTTTGATATTTCATTGTTATTACGATGCTTCAACATTTCAACTACTTGATTGCTACGGACCCGATACTGGCCACTTATAAAATCAAGGGAATTAAATATAATCCTATGCAGAGGTAAACCACGATGGAAATGAATGAAAATTCTGTGTTCATATTTCTCTGAAGAAAAATTTGCTGTAATATAACAACAAAATCCAAACATAAATATCTCTCTCGAGATATTTATTTTTATTTATCTCGAAAAAGCTCAAAGTTTTGTGAGAATAAATCCTTTGCGCTAGTATTCTTTTCCCCTTTGAAACGCGCCAGGAAAAATAGAAAATCAAGTGTGGTTCTTTCAGGAAAGAACTGTCGTCGTCCCGATCCTAAAGCGGAATACAAAAAGATATCAAAAACATCCTGCAAACGTAGTCGTGGGCATTTGTTTAGAAGGAAGTGCGTTTTTAGATTTTTTTATGTCTGTCTGATTTTTATTTTCAATGGACCTTTGCTTTTGCATTTTTTACTCAACGGCTTCTGATATAAATTGTATTATAATTTAATGAAAACTCTAGTTTATTACTACAAACAGTACATTGTAAACAAGATGTGCTAACCTTGTTGTTTTCAACTAAAGTGGGAAATGCACCAGTTTCAACAAGGGATATCGGATCGCTAATTACTAGCTAACCACCGCGTAGTTTTGACTAGTATAAGCTGGTCTCTACACAACTAATAAACTGGTAAAACTATGCAGCCGGCTACAATGGTTGATAATACTCTCTTGAGTTTGAAATAATATTTATAGTAAAGTGCCATCTGTGTTATTGTGTAGAGTACTTGACTGTTGTCGATTTTTGTTTATCTATATTTCTGGTACTAGAAATATATATCCGTTATTGGGTGTAATTTAAGTATTTACATAGTAACAGTGATAAAATAAACTGAGAGAGAGAGAGAGAGAGAGAGGTAAATACGCGTGGTATATAACCACCGGTATAAAAATAGCATTTATATTATTCTAGGTTTGTAAATTATAAGTTCAATTCATATCCTCAGGGTTATAATCTAAAGATAAGCAGTTGCAGTCAAATAAGTTGCTAGTTTCGCAGAAATCACACTTCTATCTTTATAGTTGTCTGTAATGTTGCTTAAAAAGTTTTATTTTTAGTAAATCTATTTCCGTCTGAGCATCGAGAGGCCCACTCTTGTAAAATTTATAAAACGTCTCGTTTTACTGGTTATGCTATCGCTATTGTTTGTTCGTTCGTAATAGCAGCGCAGTTGTTAGTGAGATAAGTGGGAACAAACATACACACTCTCTCACTAACTTTTAATAAGCTCGTAGCGTATGTTGTGGCATCATACACGCCTCTTGCCTACTTTACATTTTGTTGCAGACCTCTCAACTCTCATCTAACTTGTCTTTTATAAATGTCGGTGCTTGCCCCAGCGCGACTTATTTAGAAATAAATTATAGTTTAAAAAACTAAAAAAAAAACGCTTTTATAACTAATTGAACTAAAAAGTTAAAAATAAAACTGTAATAATCAATTGAAAAATTTATATTATTGTACAAAAAAGCGTGGGGTGCTTTTTATAATAACTTCAGATATAATAAACTATTGATAAAATATTTACAACAATCAAAATCAAGCCCCCCCCACGCTTTTTGTACAATAATATAAATTTTTCAATTGATTATTACAGTTTTATTTTTAACTTTTTAGTTCAATTAGTTATAAAAGCGTTTTTTTTTAGTTTTTAAAACTATAATTTATTTTTTAACTTGTTTTTTTTTTCTTTTTTTTTTTTTTTTTCATTTTATTGCATTGTCATCGACCTTTGACAGATGTGCAAAGTTTGAATCAAATCTGATCGTTCAAAGTAGGAAAAAATCGAGCTCAAAGAGGACGGTTACATACATACAGGTGAAGCTAATAAAAGCGTTATAAAAATGACTTGTCAACTCAGACAAATATATTATTCACTCTAATATTAATTATTTTAAAGTCCCATACAATAACCGTTTGTCTTTTTGCTGTGTTTATAGATAATAGTACGTAGTACGGAACCCTTTGTGCGCGAGTCCGACTCGCACTTGGACGGTTTTCTAAGTTGCTTGGTGGTTAGATAAATAAATTGTAAAATTATTTTTCTCTACGATATGTGTGATTTATCTGTGTATGGTTAGTGATACAGTGGTTGAGAAGGGAAGTGTGATTTGTCCTATGAGCCCAATAAAACATAATAACTTGTGAAAAGTCCCGTAAAACGTGGAATCGTGATCAATAACCCGGAAAATAAATTAATTATCAGAATGGTCCACCCTTCGTTTGTTTTGACTAATTTGACGGTATTGAACGATTTTCAATAAATAATTGTTTTGGTACGATTTCTTATTGCTCTGAGTAAAACTGATAGGCCCTTCGAATCGCGAACCTTTTTGAATATCTTTCTTTCTCCTTTAATAATATTATTTTTTCATTCTTTCTATTTTAATAGGCCCCAAATTCGTAGTGAGCTCAGCCTTTTGCGCTGTGAGCCGTGGGCTCTATTCCCGCCGAGAAGAAACTGTTTTTTACCTGACAACGTCTTATAATTCGATGGAGTCAGCTGCACGCACGATAAAACATGACGCATACGGCGCTACCTCGCTCTGAGGCGTTCCATTTAAGGTTGTTCGATTCCGATACAAACTGAATTTACACAACTATAGGCAAACAAAGTATAAATGTACACTGAAATAGCTGTAATAGAATTTTACAGTGGTCTTTATTGCCGGCCAGTTATATAAAGTTGGAGAAAACTGTAGGATAACAGAAATATTAATAAAAAAACAAAAAAGTAATTTTTTCGTCATTCTTTTTCTGAAACCCCGACTGCCACGACCAACGGCTGACACTCCAACTTTATATAACTGGCCGGTAAAATTTAATTTTTTGTTCAAAGTAAGACAAAATCGAGCTCAAAGGGGTCGGTTACATACAAACTTACAAACATACAGGTGAAGCTAATAAAAGCGTTATAAAAACATGACGCATAAGAAATTATACCGAGATGAATTTGTATCTATTCGTTCGAAAAATAAAATAGGCTCACAAAACAACGCAATCCTCTCTCAGATTACAATAGGTTTTGATATAGCTTATCCTTAAGCGGATAGTCAGAGACTTGTTTGAGTAATTTCCCTACATCATTTAAATTTTGATAAATATAAATATTATAGACAATCCACGCAACACTATCTAGCCCCAAACTAAGCAGAGCTTGTACTATTGACACCAGATAGCTGATCTAATACTTAAGTATTTTTTTTTTGTAAATACATACTTAGAATACTATACAGGGTTATTCATTATTAGCTGCAAATACTCAGGAATTAGGTTCAACAAATAAAATAAAAAATATTTATGAAATGATTTTTTTTAAGTTTTGTTATGAAAATCCCGAGAAAATCGATAAAGGAATCATTGGCGCCTGACCTATTTTGACCTTTGATCCTAATTCCTGAGTATTTGCAGCTAATAATGAATAACCTTGTATACCACCCAGGCAGAAAACAAACATCTATGTTCACCACACAAATATTTGTTCTCGGTGGGGATCGAACCCACGACCTACGGTTCAGAAGGCAGAGCTACTACCAACTGAGCTGAGAGACCAGTTAGTTAATGGTAGAGACATGACTGAGACAGAGGCAAAGTGACGGGAAAACTAATAGAAGCGGATTTTTTTTATCCACGCTTTTAATAAATCAGTAATGGGCATTAGTTTTCGGCCTTAATTCGTATCTGATGCATCGTCAACAGAACATTTCCCTTGTATTAAAAAATATCATGTTGAACACTGATGTATAAAATGTCAATAAAGAAAGTGGTGACTGATAAATTGATCTATCCCTTGCGCACATCTAGGCAATGGCGATGACGATCAGCTGAAATGCTGTCAAATTTGACAGCGTTTCACTGATCGCCATTGCCATCGCGCTAGATGTGCGCAAGGCTTGAGTAACTGAAAAGTAAAATCTCGGATGTTTTACCTTGTTTCACGATTCGGTAGGTCAAAGAAACGATTTGAATATCCAATTTAAATTAAAAGGAAGACATAATCATGATTCTTGCTCACTGAATGATAAACTTAATCGACGGGAACTTTGCAAAAGAGAAAGTAAAGTAATCAGATTACACTTTATGGACTCTTCTCGATAATTACTTGTAGATTGAGTTGTCGACGGTTTTATCGTTTCATAATCATGTCACGTTTTCAGTCAGAGATTAAGTTCGGAGGTTTATTATAAAAAATGTCAGCTAGTGAAATACTCGCGTCGTTGTTCGTAACGTATTTTTGATGTGACAACGTCTTAAAATTCGATGGAGCCGGCTGCATGCACGAAAAAACATGACTCATGCAGCATTACCTCGCTCTGAGGCTTGAAGTGCAAGCGAGAGCGCGGAACGAGCGACAAAGAGGCACGATCGGCCTCCGCGTTCGGCAGCGTTCGACATCTGTGTATTTTCTTATGACGTTGTCTCGTTCAGCTATCGTTAAACCGACTTTACAGACAACCGATTTTTAAACCCTCTTCTTCTTATCGTGTCACTGTTTTTTTCAAATCAGTGTGGTGAAAGGATTTCAAATGCGCCTTAGAGGGTTTTACGACATGCCGGTTTCTTCACGATGTTTTTCTTCACCGTTTTAGAGTGGAACTGGCATAGTGCACATACATTTTTAGACAGAAAAACTCATTGGTACACGACTGGATTTGAAACCACGACCTTAAGATCAGAAGGCGGGGCCTTTATAAGTCGGAGGTTTACACATTTACGTTTATTCTGGGTCAGTAAAATATATTTATACTTCCCTCTTTTATTTCCAAGAATCTGAAAGACGTCCACTATCGTACTACAGTTCCAATAAAATACAGTCTCAATATCGAGACAAAGGATAGACCGCAAATATTTGTTCCTGGTCTGTCCCTTTAGAAGTTGAATTTCAGGAATTCCTATTTTAGTACAACCTCAAGACAAATATACCTTCAAAATTTCAAGGATACGACCTGTGACTTAAGGGGCCGGCGGAGGGCGAATTTTCATACAAACGTAATACCAAAATGATTACTAATTTAAGCAGATTTTCACTATATTATTGTAATAATTGTATCTGTATAGTATTTATCTAGGTTCCTGAACAGTTTTTATTTTAAATTACTTACCTCAAATGAAATTACCGCCAATCACATTTTGCAATGAAAAAAATGTGTATAATGCGATTGGTGTTTATTTCATTTGAGGTAAGTAATTTAAAATAAAAACTGTTCAGGAACCTAGATAAATACTATACGAATACCGTTATTACAATAACATAGTGAAAATTTGCTTAAACTAGTTATAATTTTGGTATTACGTTTGTATGAATATTTGCCCTCCGCCGGCCTCTTAAGTAAACATTCTTTTAGTAATAAGGAGAAAGGAAGTTACTATGTTACTACGTATGTATCTACTACACTCATAGTTGACACAGTAACATAAATACTTCCACTGGATAATAATTGGGTCAAGACACGCAAATGACTTTCTGTGTATAACAATGAACTCATTTCATTTTCTTTAACATGATGAATTAAAAGCAAGTTATCAATCATTGTCTCTGTCACTTCACTATGGGAATATTTAAAGCATGGCTTGCACCCTCTTAAACGCTTATACTGGGTTACAGGTTAAGTCGACCTAGATCCTTAAGAGGTTGTAGTTTCCATCATTTCTGACTAATTTCACTATGAAACATTATACCCCAAACTAACCAAATTGGCCAAAAGAAAAAAAGACGGATTTTTTCTTAAAAAACTTCAAAGTTCAACATCTCGAAAACGGTTAGTTTTGAGGTATGGTGTTTCATAGACTAATTTCAAATCAGAAATGATGAAAACTACAACCTTTTCAAGGATCTAGGTTGACTTAACCTGTAACCCTGTATATGGAGTAGTAAGGTAAAATTACTCCAAAAATGTCGAAGGTGTAACTTTAAGCTCTCAACTTAGACTATTTATTGAACTTTGTCATTCATGAGGCAGTAGGCCTTAGGTACTACAAGCTCTGTCTGGCTCTGTGTATTATACTGTGTGTGTGACGATTTGACGTAGGATTTATTTAGTCAACACTCACAAAGACTTAAAACCAGAGCCAGACAGTGCTTGTGGTGCCTATAGATAACACCAATAAGAAGTTAAATTATCATGATGCAAAGTTTTATTTGTAAGTTTCTTTTAATTTTTGTTCTTGCCACCTTTTACAATGTCAGTTTTGTTGATTTGTACGCTATGAATCGATTAGACCAACATCCTTCCATCCAACAAACTCGTAAATGTTGACTTTACTACATAACAAAACAAGTTTTATGTGTTACTAAAGTGTTTGTAACAATGGAAAACGTTTTACGAAGAACAATGTAGTAAAACTGACAATTTAAAGTAATTTTCACTGAAAAACTCAACTGAAAAAAGGTGTAAAAACTGCCCATCATTGAATCTGTTTAGTTTGGGGCTAGTTAGTGTTGCTTGGATTGTCCACAATATTAATTATTATTTTTTTAATTTCTTTATCCTTATGATTTAATATCTCAATAATTGTCAAAATTACAATGCATGAACAACAAGTAAGTTCCTAGTACTGTCTACTCAATTAGGTAAATTACAAGTCACAACAAGCCCACGAACGACCGCTTACGTAACCTACTTATTCCCCGCAGAAGTTTCTTAAACGATTTTACACTAACTCTTCGTTAATTGAATTTTATGCAAATTATGTCGGGCTAATGGCAGTCTTGAATTCCAGTTAGTAAAAGTAGAGAAAAACGAGATTTTCTTACTTTATTTTATTACTTGTTCCGAAACTCTTATATTTACGATTCTCACAATAATTTGATATCATATTTCACATTAATTGTCAGTCAGTCAACAATTCTAAGAATGATATTATTTAGATAGATGAAGTTCCGTTTTGATAAATAAATGCAAATAAACGTAGAGAAGTTTTATTAGTCGGTTGGACTAAATTGTATTGACTAAACAATTTAAACTGCATTCATAGTTATCTAAATAATAACATGGTTTAATCGAACCCGTTACACGAGAAAAATTATCACCCTGTAGCTTTAATCATACCGATCGAAAGGCTTCATCATAAGGTAATTTTTTTGCTAAATACGTAGTGTCAGAATTAAAAAGAAGACCATGAATTTTAACATTTTTAATGAATGATTTATCAAATGCTCAAAATTATTTAAATATCTATGAATGCAGTTTAAACTGTTTTTAAATTCAAATAATGTATTTTTTCAGTAAAATGTTCCATGTACAATATTCAAGGTAATTTCCCTCTATGTGGCATATCCGTGGGACGCCCTGTATTGGTTAACTATGTTTGTGGGTACTTTCATGCTCATTCTAGCTTATCATAAGAAAATCTAAATTTTGTAATACTTACACAATATTTCCTAAAATATATCACCAGTAGATTTCCCTTCCTCAAGAGTATTGTCTAACAGCATCTGAAACAAAGAAATTTTGTTCATTATTCTTGTCTTTCTAAATAGTGGAAAGCTTTGCTACGCTTTCTAGTACGTCACAGTCACAAAAAAAGAATTTATTGTGAAACCAGCCTTTAACCACCTTTTCTGTTGGAGAATCAGCAGCCTCGTTTTTTTTAATTAAGTTGAATGAGAACTTTTTCTCGGACAAAAGTTTAGAAGAATTTTCGCTGAGGAGAAGAATTTAAGAGGCACTCTCGTTTTCAACGTTAAATGAATGAAGTTTTACTAAATGGAATGAACTGACCTTTGTACTGGGTATCAAAATGACAAAAAAACAGAGCCCAGGGATCAGAATTTTGCGCTCTCTATAATTTTAAAATATCGTCCCCATTATTATTTACTCAAACAAAGTCGCGCGGTATAACTACTAGATAAAATAATTTAAAAAACTTGAGATCCGTCTTCATGGCCGCCATTAAACCGATTTTGATGAAATTACTATGGGACCAATCTGGAAATATAACTTTTCAGATAAAAAAAAACAAATCACCTCGTAAATGACGAACGCGAAAACATACATTTAAAACAAATAACCGAATTGAGAACCTCCTCCTTTTTTATTTGAGGTTGGATAAAAAGGAAATAAACGAATGGGCTTTATAAGCAGACTAATAAGTCTTAGTTCATGAAGATAAAGTTGCGACCTATTTTTATTAAATACGAAACCAAGGACTCTGAAAACTGATTTCAAGTTCCGACGGTCAAGTTGCCCATCACAGGAAGGGTTGCCATTTTTGAAGTGGGTGTTGACTAACAAAGTAGGCTGTAAGCCCGCTCCTAATTGCAGGGCCTACTGGGCATAATTACAGGCCCAAGATTACATCTTACTTTGTCCTTCTGGGTTTTTAACGCAAAAAGGTGTCACTTTAACTCGTAGCTGTACAAGAACCTTTTTCCAACCCAAAAGTACTTTTCCTTGTTAAATTCAGAAAATTAAATTTGATGGCTCATTATCGAGAGACGGCGTTGAAATTTAGAGTAGGTAAATATTTATTAGGACTACAGCAATGGAAGTTGATAAACATTTTCATGAACTTGAATAGCTCCAGAAACCGTAGCCTCATTAACAAAATGTTGGCTAATATTTGAAAATTGGGAAGCTTATCTGCATAAACGCGAAGAGAAGAGTTTTTAAAACCAAGGCTATGAAAAGTAATCATTTTCTATTGCTGATATTTCGTTGATGTTATGAATCATTTTAACATAAAAAAAATAAATAAATAAATATCAGCAGAAGTTGTGTTGTTTAATAGTTTGGCTTCCCGGACTAATCGGCGTTTCGGTTTAGTTGGTAGAGTTACCCTGCTTTTTGTGACGTAAGCCGTGGTGGGTTCGATCCCCACCACGATCAAAAATATTTGTGTTGTGAACACAGATGTTTGTTCTCTGTCTAGGTGTGTGTATTCTCAGTATTTATAAAAAAATATGTATGTATTATATCCGCTATCTGGTTCCCAACGTACAAACTCTACTTAATTTGGGGCTCATAGTGTTGTGTGGAGTGTGTACCCAATTTTTTTTTAATTGCTCAATGAAATATTTGAGAATGTTTTAGCTCACATTTTGCAAGCAAATATTTAGTTTTAATAATAATTATCGCATTATTTGGTTTTGCGATTAGTCATCCGTGAAACCGGGCTATAAAAATGCTTGGTTTTATAATAGGAACTTTTTTAGTTAAGCAGTGTATAAAAAAAGTATTACCCTGTAGGCCTACCATGTGCCAGACTCAAAATCAGAACCAGAGACAGAACCAGACAGAGCTCATGGTAGGCCTACTGCTTCACGGCAACAAAAGTATTTATTTTGAATTTCAGCAAACTCTCAAACTTTCTTAACCTACAGTTCGGGTTTGTTCGCGGATTTCCTATTATTCTGGTCCAACAATGTTTGATTCTCAGAAGTTTGCTAACCTAGTTATATCTTGCAAGACGACACTTAAATAATTTACTACACATATTAAACTTTATGGGTACCTTATGAAGGAACGTAAACTTTGAGACATCTTGTTATTACGCTACAGTTCTCAAAAGTAAGGACGCGTAGGTATACGACTGATCATGAGATATTTCTGCCGTGAAGCAGCATTGCTGTGTTTCGGTTTGAAGGGTGTGGATGCTGGAGAAAACAGCACGTGAGGATGAACATCTGTATGCTCAAGTTGATGGACGTAGGGCAGTGCATCGTAGGGCACGTTCCTGACGTGCGTGCATGATCTACGAGGCAATGCTTTGGTATAGGCGATGGTTCCTACTTAACATCGATATGCTTGTACCATCAGCTAGTTTTATAACAAAAATAATTCCACAGCAATAGGCAAGAAGACAGTAATATTTATCTGATCTAATGAAAAAGGATTCAAAGATTTTGAAATATGCATTTATTCTCTTATTAATGTCGAGATTAATGATTTATTTGTTAAAATAAATCTACAAAATACAACAATCCACCATGATGGCTCAAGACGAATTACGAATTACGTCACGTTTAGGTAAACGTCATTCCGATTTAGTACAAAAGCACCAATGTTTACTGTTGATATACTTAACCGAGACGTAATAACAGACGCCATGACACTAGCGAGCGTTTTGGCGTGAATTTGAAAATTTAAATTTAAATGTACTTTTATTGCACAAAACCCTTAATTTTTTACAGAAATATGATATATTTTAGACATAATAGATACTTCTGAATATGATAGAAGAGATTTTGAAAATTAGTCGTCATGCCTATTTGCTATGCTATGATAGTTACCACTTAACAACAGGTGGACCATAAACTTGTTCTATCAACAAACTGTATAAAAAATATGCTGTTTGTGCACACTTTCATAGATGTTTCGCACCCTGTAAAAATTAGATACATGATCCAAAATTAAACAAGTTGTACCCACTATATAATCAAATTAACTGCAGAACTATTTGGGAAAATTTAATTACTACGAGTATAACATCATAACCAATTCAATAAACCGCTCTCAAAACAAACTCCAAACTGTACAATGTTGGTCTGGTGAATGGCGGAATTAGAGCAGTCTACCAGAATGTCGGCAACCGCTGACACTTCCCTGCGCCGGAACAATTGAAATAGACTTTGCCAATTTCCTGAAAGCCTCCTACGGAAATAGACCCTTTTCAGATGTGTTTTTAGTGATTACCTGAACGTTTAACGTTGGACTTTCGAAAGAGGTCTCTCTACTGATGTTGACTCGACTTTTTCAGCCATTATTAATAAACGCAATTTAAATTTAGTCATTGTTTAAAGTTAGCCCTGTCACTTTTTGTCATTACCCAGTAGTAAGAGATGGCAATAGTTTAAGCACAGCTTATCTTTTGACATATTTTTATAAGTAAGGTCATATATGTTTAACAATTTGTACAGGCTCTCTGAACTACTGTATAGGATATAGCTCAAGTTACCTAAAACAGAGAAAAATGACGCTTACTGCAAGGACATAAGAGCTAGCAGTGTATAGTCTGATGCGTATCCTTGTGTACCAGTTGTTATTAAAGTTGAGGGTGTGGGTGGCGTGTTTCAATTAGTTGGCACACGGTTTTTGTACATTTTGCTGCAAAGTGTACTGTAAAGTGAGGCTGCAGCTGTTTTGCACGTAAACTAGTTCTGTGAAATTAAGGTCAGCCAATATAAAGCTTTTTATAATGTTCCAAAAGTTAAGAGCCGAGCGGGATGTGAGCCCACGACCTTCCCCTTGGTACGGATTCGATCGCGTAGCGGTTAGCGTAGCCAGTACCAGTAAGGGGAAGGTTGCGGGCTCAAATCCCGCTCTTAACTTTTGGGACATTTTAATTTTTTTTTGTGATTTCCTTATGTGTAGTAAAAACTCTATAAAATCAATAAAAAATATAAAGCTTAGTCATCAATCCATCAAATGAAAGGAGCCTCAAAGAAGCTTTATCGAAAGAACCAGTGACTCGATAAGAAGAAGAAGAAGTTTGTTATAAAGCAACTTGCTGTCAAATGTTCATTCGTGAATCGTGAGTGCTACCCTCATTAAAAGCATGGACACTAAAGACGGATAGTCGTGTCCTAATACCCAAGATTTGTAACAATTTGATTAAGCTTAATTAAGGCTTTACATCGTACCATGTATCCAACATTATAGAATTCACCTTTTTACAACCGACTTTTGTCACTTGCTGCTTTCTCGGCCATTCCTCATCGGAAGCTAACATGTCAATTTCCAATGTCTGTACCTACTATTTTCGTATCTTATTTTTGTTTGCTGTCTAGGTAGGTATTTTATTATTACGTTGAAGCGTTGCGAGTGCTGTCTTTGAAACTTTTTATTTTATTGCATACGTCTCACTAAGTGAAGTGGCACCACCCTGGAACTTCACTGTTATTATTTTAGATTATTTTTGATTTGTAAAAGGATCATATAAAATAACGATTCAAGCCGTAGTTGGTTGCCTGTTCTTCTAGGCTTGGTCGCGTGGAACTGGCACCTAGACTCAACTAGCTTTAAGACGTTTCAAAGTGATCCTTGCGATTCTACTGAATAAATCAACTTTTGATTTCGATTTCATTAGTGACGTCACCAAACATTTTCCTGTTTCCAACATCAATTACACTGACCCAACCTTATATTTCCGTGATCTCATACCTTGTACTCAGTAGAAGCCAAAGAGTCAATTAGAAGGGTGTGTGTCCTACATCTCACTCGGGAAACTTCCTTAGGGTCCGTTCACACAGACCGGCTCGGAGAGCATCGGCGCTCATTTTTCTTTTCACACAGACCGGATCGTATAAGCTTGGAGTTGGTTGGAGCGCAGCCGCCAACTATTTCACATAGACCGGCTGGAAGCAATCTGAAAGCGGATGCGCTCGCAGCCGACGAGAAAATAATGCGATCGGAGTCGATCAGCTCCTCTTATTATATCACACCAAGCACGTTCAAGCATTCTTAATGACAATAGCAGTGCAGATGCAAAACTAAACCTTACTATAAATACTGAAAACTCTGTTTTCAACGTAATAAGAATGCCGAGTCGGTATGTGTGAACCGACCCTTATTCTCCGAGTAAATTGCGAACAAATGATTGTGTTGTGATTTGTTGGTGGAAGCGTCTGGATCAGGTGACTCCTTTACGAACAGTTTTATTGTGTGTGATTGTTTTGAGATCTTCGAGAGTTCTTCATTGTGTGCATTTGGAAGTTAAATTTGTTTTTTTTTTGAGACAAGTAGGCCTACCACAAGCTTTGTCTGGCACTGTCTCTGGCTCTGGTTTTGAGTCTGTGTGAGTGCTTACCAGTGTATTATACTGTGTGTGTGACGTTTCGACGTCGGATTTATTCAGTCAACACTCACACATACTCAAAACCAGAGCCAGAGACAGTGCCAGACAAAGCTTGCGGTAGGCCTTAAGATAAGGCGTTATGTGAAGTATTTCATGACAAAGAGCATTTAGGTATCTCAGTTTCTTTTTGAAGATGGACTTTTTTGTAGTTAATTGTAATGTCAACTTTGATTTTACGTTACGTTAGCTTCATATTTATTTAATTTAATTTATTGAACACCAACCTAATATCCACCAATACATTTTTAAGAGATAGTGCTTGTACTTTATACAGAGTCAAATGTTATTACAATATCAGGTGAAGACAGTATCCGTATAGATAGGCGAGCTACAGAAGACTTATTTACAAACATGACTTACTAACACCTTATCAGTTTTAATAGCGCTTTTATTAAAAAATAAACTACTACTACTAAAAAATAAATAAATATACTGACTTCTGCGCTTTTATAGATAAAAATATAATGAAAAAAAAAGAAAAAAAAAATGAAAATGAAAATACTTTATTTACAGCTTATTACACGTCTGTCTTAAACTAGGTACTTAAAAAATAATAAGTTATTATGTACTACAAACGTGCAATTGCTGGAGCTCTTATAATCTAAGGGTGTTATTAACAAATCCCGGCGCAACGCTGGAGTAGCTAAATCGTGTTTTGTCACATTTGTTCGAGTTGACAATTGCATGTCAATGCAAGAGACAAAAAACGGATCAACCAGTCCAACGCTACGCTAGGATTATTAAAAAGACCATAGTTTAAACTACGGTCTTCACACTAGGCCAAGCCTGTATCGTGAAGACCAAAAACAACGATTAAACTAATTTAAATATTGACTCGGTGGACAGCTAAAACAGAAAAATAATAAAAAGGTGAACAATTTAATTTAGTTATGTTTTTAAGATGTGCATGTCTCCAGCTTCCTCATATGGAAATTGCGAATTCTGAAAACGCCAACATTTAAAGCATAATTAGAGCAATCATTGATTTGAAGAAAAATTTAGCAGCAAAAAAAACAACGACTCTATGAGACTTTATAGGTGTGTTAGCTGGAGAGCGGCTCCACAGCTTCCTCATTCAGTGTGGGCAAACGGCTTACGATAGAGCTATATAGTAAACGCCAAATTTTAGAGCATAATTAGAGCACCCGGCATAAAAAAAATCAAGTCTCTAGCTCGAAAACTCTTTGAGTTAGAAGACTATAACAACGTGTTTGCTGGGAAGCCATTTCTCCAGCTAACACATGTGGATCTCAGGAATGGCTATAGCTAGAAAGTTGCTTGATATCTCCAAATTTAGAGCAAAAAATATCATGGATGCTCCAAATATTTCAAGTGTCTAGGTTCAAAACTCACTGAGTTAGAAGCTTTGATGACTGTGTTAGCTGGAGACACGTTTGTCTGGCACGCACATGCTACATCTGAGGATCTACAATAGCTACAGATTCGGTTGACGTGTCCAAACCGAGCTATGAATTAGAGCACTCGGCTCCAAAATTTTGGACTCTCTAGGACAAGTAGTTTCCTAGTAATCAACAAAAGAACATTTTGCCGCCAGAATTTTCAAATATTATGTTCGCACCCGTAAAAATGCGGCGTTGCCGCTCTGAAAGTATGGTATCAGCGTAGGAATTTGAACGTTAGTCGGATGGAGTTGTGTGTTGCCCGTGCCTGGTAAATAGTTACCCTAGGATTCATGTCTTAAACACTCATTACGTAGCTCAAGAAGCGGAATATAGGTTAAAATGAAACAAAAAAACACCAAAGAAAAGTTTTATAATGGTTAGTTTAAGTTTAAATATGTATTTATTAAGAAACCTGACTTCAGATTTTTTATTTTTAGTTTTAAATATCATGAAATTATATCTCTAAGTCTCTCAACTAACCAACAATGTTTTCAAATCATGAGTTAACTACTCTTGTCACACTAGGTGTAAATGGCATCGTGCGAAACTATCATTGTATCTGTGAGTACGTACATAACTATAGATAGTGCAATTCACGAAGACGCGCCCCTCGCGGGGTGCGGGGAGTTTGCTCCGAGTGGCAGTCGCCAACCGTAGTCTATTAATTGTAGTGTACTCATAGGTAATTAGTGTGTACCGATAACACTCAAACATTGACGGAAGCTTGCACACATATACTATAAACGGTTAGGAGGAATAGTGGGGTGCGCCTTCGTGGGTTGCACTATCTATAGCGAGCTGCAGTAAATACTCACGGGAAAGCGAAAGGAAATATTATAAACTAGCGGCCGCCCGCGGCTTCGCTCGCCCCGTTGCTGGTACTGCTGTTGCCGTTGATTTTTCTTTTAAAAGTTTTTCCTCTTTTTCTCCGCTTAGGGAAATAGTTTTCCAATTTCCTTTCTTAGTACACCCCTATGCAATAAAAGGAACATACCCTCCAAGTTTCATGCTACTAGGACTTAAGGTTTAGGCTGTGCGTTGATTGTCAGTCAGTCAGTGAGTCAGTCAGTCAGTAACGAAAGAGTTTTATATATTTAGATATAATAATTATGAAGAAAAGTGGGGGGGCTCTATTCCGGAAAACGTTTTATTTTTTTTCTTCAAAAGTTGTTAACGTAGATACCTATTGTTCTAAAGGTTTTTAGGGCTCTAATTGTGAATTTGACATTCAGTTTTGAATTCAAGATGGTGGCTTCATTTTTTTTCTTAAATAATGGATATGGGTATCGTTTAATAGGTTTTTGGGGGCTCTGATTGTGAATTCGACATTGTTTTTTGAATCAAAGATGGAAGCTTCATTTTTTTTCTAATAAAATGGTTAAGGGTATCATTTAATAGGTTTTTGGGGGCTCTGATTGTGAATTCAACATTAATTTTTGAATTCAAGATGGTGGCTTCATTTTTTTTCTTAAATAATGGATATGGGTATCGTTTAATAGGTTTTTGGGGGCTCTGATTGTGAATTCAACATTAATTTTTGAATCCAAGATGGTGGCTTCATATTTTTCTCAAAAAATGGATATGGGTATCGTTTAATAGGTTTTTAGGGGCTCTGATTGTGAATTTGACATTATTTTTTAAATCCAAAATGGCTGCTACATTTTTTTCCTTAAGAAATGGGTATGGGTATAGTTTAATAGGTTTTTGGGGGCTCTGATTGTGAATTTGACATTATTTTTTGAATCCAAAATGGCTGCTACATTTTTTTTCTCAAAAAATGGATATGGATATCGTTTAATAGGTTTTTGGGGGCTCTGATTATGAATTCAACATTATTTTTTGAATCCAAGATGGCTGCTTCATTTTTTTTCATAAAAAATGGATATGGGCATCGTTTAATAGGTTTTTGAGGGCTGTGATTGTGAATTCGACATTGTTTTTTGAATCAAAGATGGAAGCTTCATTTTTTTTCTAATAAAATGGTTAAGGGTATCATTTAATAGGTTTTTGGGGGCTCTGATTGTGAATTCAACATTAATTTTTGAATCCAAGATGGTGGCTTCATATTTTTCTCAAAAAATGGATATGGGTATCGTTTAATAGGTTTTTGGGGGCTCTGATTGTGAATTTGACATTATTTTTTAAATCCAAAATGGCTGCTACATTTTTTTCCTTAAGAAATGGGTATGGGTATAGTTTAATAGGTTTTTGGGGGCTCTGATTGTGAATTTGACATTATTTTTTGAATCCAAAATGGCTGCTACATTTTTTTTCTCAAAAAATGGATATGGATATCGTTTAATAGGTTTTTGGGGGCTCTGATTATGAATTCAACATTATTTTTTGAATCCAAGATGGCTGCTTCATTTTTTTTAATAAAAAATGGATATGGGCATCGTTTAATAGGTTTTTGAGGGCTGTGATTGTGAATTCGACATTGTTTTTTGAATCAAAGATGGAAGCTTCATTTTTTTTCTAATAAAATGGTTAAGGGTATCATTTAATAGGTTTTTGGGGGCTCTGATTGTGAATTCAACATTAATTTTTGAATCCAAGATGGTGGCTTCATATTTTTCTCAAAAAATGGATATGGGTATCGTTTAATAGGTTTTTGGGGGCTCTGATTGTGAATTTGACATTATTTTTTAAATCCAAAATGGCTGCTACATTTTTTTCCTTAAGAAATGGGTATGGGTATAGTTTAATAGGTTTTTGGGGGCTCTGATTGTGAATTTGACATTATTTTTTGAATCCAAAATGGCTGCTACATTTTTTTTCTCAAAAAATGGATATGGATATCGTTTAATAGGTTTTTGGGGGCTCTGATTATGAATTCAACATTATTTTTTGAATCCAAGATGGCTGCTTCATTTTTTTTAATAAAAAATGGATATGGGCATCGTTTAATAGGTTTTTGAGGGCTGTGATTGTGAATTCGACATTGTTTTTTGAATCAAAGATGGAAGCTTCATTTTTTTTCTAATGAAATGGTTAAGGTTATCATTTAATAGGTTTTTGGGGGCTCGAATTATAAATTCGACATTATTTTTTGAATCCAAGATGGCAGCTTCATTTTTTTTCTTAAAAAATGGGTATGGGTATCGTTTAATAGGTTTTTGGGGGCTCTGATTGTGAATTCGACATTATTTTTTGAATCCAAAATGGCTGCTTCATTTTTTTTCTCAAAAAATGGATATGGGTATCGTTTAATAGGTTTTTGAGGGCTCTGATTGTGAATTCGACATTATTTTTTGAATCCAAGATGGCTGCTTCATTTTTTTTCTAAAAAAATGGATATGGGTATCGTTTAATAGGTTTTTGAGGGCTCTGACTGTGAATTCGACATTGTTTTTTGAATCAAAGATGGCAGCTTCATTTTTTTTCTTAAAAAATGGTTATGGATATCGTTTAAAAGGTTTTTGGGGGCTCTGATTGTGAATTCGACATTATTTTTTGAATCCAAGATGTGGGCTTCATTTTTTTTTTTCTTAAAAAATGGATATAGATATCATTTATATCTTATAGTCTTATAATTCAATAGAGCCAAATGCACGCAATGCAAACGAGAGCGTGGAAAGAGTGCCAAAGAAGCACAATCGGCCTCAGCGTTCGGCAGTGTTCGACATCTGTTTCTCCTTTTTGAGTGAGCGATGCGTTCGCGTGGACAGCTGTATGACGTTGTCTCGTTCAGCTATCGTAAGTAAACCAACTATACAGAAAACCGTTTTTTTAAGAAAAAAAATGTAGCCGCCATGTTGGATTAAAAAATTAATGTCGAATTCACAATCAGAGCCCCCAAAAACATATTGAACGATACCCATATTCATTTTTTGAGAAAAAAAATGATGCCGCCATCTTGGATTCAAAAAATAATGTCGAATTCACAATCAGGGCCCCCAAAAACCTATTAAACGATACCCATGTTCATTTTTAAAGAAAAAAATGAAGCCGCCATCTTGGATTCAAAAAATAATGTCGAATTCATAATCAGAGCCATCAAAAACCTATTAAACGATACCCATATCCATTATTTGAGAAAAAAAAGCAACCATCTTGGATTCAAAAAATAATGTTGAATTCACAATCAGAGCCCCCAAAAACCTATTAAACTATATCCATATCCATTTTTTAAGAAATAAAATGAAACTACCATCTTGGATTCAAAAATTAATGTTGAATTCACAATCAGAGCCCCCAAAAACTTATTAAATGATACCCATATCCATTATTTAAAAAAAAAACTGAAGCCGCCATCTTTGATAAAAAATAATGTCGAATTGACAATCAGAGCCCCCAGAAACCTATTAAACGATATCCATAGGTATCCATTTTTTAAGAAATAAAATAAAACCACCATCTTGGATTCGAAAATTAATGTTGAATTTACAATCAGAGCCCCCAAAAACTTATTAAACGATACCCATATCCATTATTTGAGAAAAAAACTGAAGCCGCCATCTTTGATAAAAAAATAATGTCAAATTCACAATCAGAGCCCTCAAAGACCTATTAAACGATACCCATATCCATTTTTTGAGAAAAAAAATGATGCCGCCATCTTGGATACAAAAAATAATGTCGAATTCACAATCAGAGCCATTTAAAACCTATTAAACGATACCCATATCCATTTTTTAAGAAAAAAAATGAAGCCACCATCTTAGATTCAAAAAATATTGTCGAATTCACAACCAGAGCCCCCAAAAACCTATTAAACGATACCCATATCCATTTTTTGAGAAAAAAATGAAGCCGCCATCTTGGATACAAAAAATAATGTCGAATTCACAATCAGAGCCCCCAAAAACCTTTTAAACGATACCCATATCCATTTTGAAGGAAAAAAATGAAGCCGCCATCTTGGATTCAAAAAAGAATGTCGAATTCATTATTAGAGCCCTCAAAAACCTATGAAACGATACCCATAATCAATTTTTTGAGAAAAAAAATGAAGCAGCCATTTTGGATTCAAAAAATAATGTCGTATTCATTATCAGAGCCCCCAAAAACCTATAAAACGATACCCATATCCATTTTTTTAGAAAAAAAATGAAGCTGCCATCTTGGAGTCAAAAAATAATGTCGAATTCACAACCAGAGCCCCCAAAAACCTACTAAACGATACTAATATCCATTTTTTGGGAAAAAAAATGAAGCCGCCATCTTGGATTCAAAAAATAATGTCGAATTCACAATTGTAGCCCCCAAAAACCTATTAAACGATACCCATATCAATTTTTTGAGAAAAAAAAGGAAGCAGCCATTTTGGATTCAAAAAATAATGTCGTATTCACAATCAGAGCCCCCAAAAACCTATTAAACGATACCCATATCCATTTTTTAAGGAAAAAAATGAAGCCACCATCTTGGATTCAAAAAATAATGTCGTATTCTCAATCAGAGCCCCCAAAAACCTATTAAACTATACCCATATCCATTTTTTAAGAAAAAAAAATGAAGCCGCCATCTTGGATTCAAAAATTATTGTCGAATTCACAACCAGAGCCCCCAAAAACCAATTAAACGATACCCATATCTATTTTTTAAGAAAAAAAATGAAGCCGCCATCTTGGATTCAAAAACTTATGTCCAATTCACAATATAGGAATATAGTTGAAAATGAAACAAAAAACCCCAAAAAGTGCTTTTTCTTCTTCCTGCCCTTACCCACCAGGTGGGGTCGGCACAACATGGTGAGATGCCCCCCCTATCACTTGCCATCTGGTGAGATGGCAAGTGATAGGGGGCAAGTGTGCGTAAGTACGCACACAACTAGCAAGCTGCAGTAAATACCTATTTTCCGTCCGCCTGGTTTACTCGATACGCTCATAAAAACCTGACTGAATACAGTAAAACACAGAGAACAGACGGCTAACAACAGGCAGAGTAGGTAGAATCATCAACACTGGCCTAGCAGGTACCTATTTACAGAACCAAATAAAGTTTTTTTTCTAAGAATACCTAAAAGACACGCATTACTAAAGAAACTATAAAACGAACAAGAACGGGCAACACACAATTCTCATATAGATAGAGAGAAAGCTCTCAACCTAACAAAAAGAGAAAATATGAGTTTGAGGTTTCAGAAATCAAAACCGCTAAGCACATACGAAAATGACTCGTATCGCGATCTAAAATAAACCGAATAACGTTCAAATTCCTACGCTGATACCAAACTTTCAGAGCGGCAACGCCGCATTTTTACGGGTGCGAACATACATTTGAAAATTCTGGCGGCAAAATGTTCTTTTGTTCATTACTAGGAAACTACTTGTCCTAGAGAGTCCAAAATTTTGGAGCCGAGTGCTCTAATTCATAGCTCGGTTTGGACACGTCAACCGAATCTGTAGCTATTGTAGATCCTCAGATGTAGCATGTGCGTGCCAGACAAACGTGTCTCCAGCTAACACAGTCATCAAAGCTTCTAACTCGGTGAGTTTTGAACCTAGACACTTGAAATATTTGGAGCATCCATGATATTTTTTGCTCTAAATTTGGAGATATCAAACAACTTTCTAGCTATAGCCATTCCTGAGATCCACATGTGTTAGCTGGAGAAATGGCTTCCCAGCAAACACGTTGTTATAGTCTTCTAACTCAAAGAGTTTTCGAGCTAGAGACTTGATTTTTTTTATGCCGGGTGCTCTAATTATGCTTTAAAATTTGGCGTTTACTATATAGCTCTATCGTTAGCCGTTTGCCCACACTGAATGAGGAAGCTGTGGAGCCGCTCTCCAGCTAACACACCTATAAAGTCTCATAGAGTCGTTGTTTTTTTTGCTGCTAAATTTTCCTTCAAATCAATGATTGCTCCAATTATGCTTTAAATGTTGGCGTTTTCAGAATTCGCAATTTCCATATGAGGAAGCTGGAGAAATGCACATGTTTTTAAGAAACATGCACATGTTTGTAAATGTGTGTGTGATGTGTGTTGGTTTTTTACGGATGGGTCATCCTACTACTACCAGTCTCTTAAGAGTCTGGGTATCATAGGATGGCCCAGGCGTGTTCAGTATGTGTGTGGGTGTATTTAAGTGCAGCGTATAATAGTGAGCCATCCTACTACTACCAGTCTCTTAAGAGTCTGGGTATCATAGGATGGCTCACACGTGTTCTGTGTGTGTGAGGGTGTATTTGTGTGCGTATAATAGTGAGCCATCCTACTACTACCAGTCTCTTAAGAGTCTGGGTATCATAGGATGGCTCACACGTGTTCTGTGTGTGTGAGGGTGTGCTTGTGGATAAGGGTGTGTGCGCGTGTACAGGTAAGATGTAGAATGAGTGTTGTATGAGCAGTTGCGGTTTTAGATTTTAATACTAAGGACTTCCTCTGTGTCTGTGTAGGTTAGAGTAGGATATAAAATTATATCTAATACCCCTTAGGACAGGCCGTCACTCAATGGACATGATATACTGAAGCTTCCGTCGACTCGGACAGTTAGGTACTCGGACCGCAGTCCCACTCGCCGGAGTAATTTAATTTTATTATTTTTCTTCCGGCGACTCGGACCACTTTTGAAATGATCGAAAAAATCTATTGTTCAAAGCAATAAAGTACAGTCAAAGGCAAAAGTAGGTGTACAAAGTAAACTTCTAAATATATAAAACTCTTACGTTACTGACTGACTGACTGACAATCAACGCACAGCCTAAACCGTAAGTCCTAGAAGCATGAAACTTGGAGGGTATGTTTGTTTTATAGCATAGGGGTGCACTAAGAAAGGAAATTGGAAAATTATTTCCCTAAGCGGAGAAAAAGAGGAAAAACTTTTAAAAGAAAAATCAACGGCTACGGGGCGAGCGAAGCCGTGGGCGGCCGCTAGTAAAGAATAAAACTCTTTGATTGAAGACACAATTACTTAGGTACTACTTAAATTGTCCACTCGGGAAGTATGGCAAATGGAACCCTGTACCTAGCAGTAGACTTTTAATAACAGATGATGATGATCATGAAACCTATCACCAAATTACCAATAAATAATTAATGGCTGACCAGTTTTAGAGACGTTGACATACACAAACATAATTCAGCGACCAATGAAATACGAGTGAGTGTAAATAGTGAATGTTAGATTTATTTAGAAATGACATAATACATTATGACAATGTTATACTAGATGTAACATATCCCAGACATTAATTATAATGAGCGTTTCCATTGTACGCTCATAATATTCTCCTCGCTGAAACAGGAACATTAGTAAGACAAAATAGGTCATGAGTTAATATTGTAGACGCGTGAAAAGAAAGCCGCATTAAAGTGACAAAACATAAACGTTAAAAACGTTTTTAGTTGTTAGAACAACGTTTTCGGTATAATGGCAAAATGTTCTTAATCGACTTCAAATAAAATAAGAGAAAATTCTCAATTCAGTTGTAGTTATTTTATATTTGCATACTTCGTCATTTAAGAACCGATTTGAATATAAATTTGATTTGAAGGTAGGTAATACTTTCAGTTTGGTCCCATAGAAATTTTATCAAAATCCGTTCAGCAGTTTGGCCATGAACGCGGTTTCTTTGAATCCCACTAATATTATTTTGAAAGTTTGTTTGGATTGATGGTTTTTACTCATTAGATCCAGAACTTCACTATATAAAAATATAAACAAAATAATAAATAAATAATAGACAGCCCCTCGTCTGCGCACCACGATTTGCGAAAAATGGCGGATATGCGCACTACCTTCGTTAGAGGTCGGCGCGCGCATGCCGCTTTGTAAATGAATGATGATTCTCTTTTATTTTTCTACTATCACCTCGTAGTAATTATACCTCTTTGAAATCAGCTTGAAATATTCTAACTAATTGAATATTAATTATTACTTGTTTACAAATGTACACTTCGCTACTCGAAGTCAAAGATTTAGAAAACGGATGGAAATACACACTTGGAATTTATGTGATGTAGTACAAAGTAGGTTCAATGAGTTAGACAAAAACATTGATATCCAAAAACATGAATATATTTATAAAAGATTCATGATAAAAAAATAACCTATTACCATACAAAAACATTTAGAAATTCAACAATCAAAAACTTGCAATTTTCTATGATAACAGTGCCATGTTATCATAGTGGATTTCTCGGACTGCGGAACGGCCCACTCGTGGCTCATGTATGGAATGCTAGTATTTATTTCACTATTTTGAAGAAACCTAATTACATTCTAACAATATAACACTTAAATAACATAAAAATATGTATTGTTGACCTATTCCACGGGTTTTTTAGTAAGGACAGTTAGATTTTAAGTCTAAACAAAGAGATTTTCTATGATAACAGTGCCAAGGATTTCTCGGACTGCGGAACGTCCCACTCGTGGCTCATGTATGGAATGCTAGTATTTATTTCACTATTTTGAAGAAACCTAATTACATTCTAACAATATAACACTTAAATAACATAAAAATATGTATTGTTGACCTATTCCACTGGTTTTTTAGTAAGGACAGTTAGATTTTAAGTCTAAACAAAGAGATTTTGTTGGAGAACTTCGCAGAAAAAAATTAGGTGGCTGATGAAATTAGCAAGGTTTTGAATGAAAACTTATCAAAACCGAAACCAATTGAATGTAAAAACATTAAAAACTTACCTGTTCATCGTTACAATAGCACCAACAACAAAATAATTCACTTTTTACCCTGTAAACCAGCAACAAAACACAAACTTGTTACACGATGACCGGCCGCGAAAGTGCGCGTAAATAAAATGAACTTTGGAACTTTGTCTCCGTTGGCCGTATTTTTATGAACATTTGCTACCTGTCTCTATTCTTCAACGAAGCCAGTGACTAGGTTAGAGAAGTGCAGCTATAGGTTAATGCCGTTAATTTCGTACAAATACTGAGAACGGTGGAGGACGGTGTGATCGTCCAAGAATCGAATGATGCGCAGATGTGATGATTTTGAAGAAAGCCACCAGATCAACAGTTGCCAGTCCAAGGGAATATAAAAAAAAGTAATTTCAATTAATTGCCTACCTAACCATCAAGTATCAAGATTATTTGAATAATGCAGAACGTTGAGCGTAAATGGGCTTGAATGTGTTCGTGGTCACTTTGCTGTTGTGTGCTGGCGCAGAAAGCCGAATTTGACACATCAAAAATTCATAAACACTTTATGATTATTTCGATACTTTCTTTAGACTCGTATTCAACTGTGTCGGGGCGTATTAATGTGCCGTGCCAAAACTATATCAAAATAATTTATTGGATGTCATGAATACATGAGTTGGTAGTAAACTACCTAGCACACGCCATGGTATTAAACGTTATAAAAATGATACCTGTGACTCTCACAATTATAATAACCTTAGCCTTGATTTTGACATGATTTATTGCCTCTATTCATTGATCGCATTTACAAAGAAAAACATAATTTCACATATTATAAACTAGCGGCTGCCCGCGGCTTCGCTCGCCTCGTTCTCGTTCCCGTTTTTTCGGGATAAAAGTCATCCTATGTTCTTATTTATCCTACTCCCGGTTCTAAGCTACCTTCTCACCACAATTTTCAGCCAAATCGGTTAAGCCGTTTTTGAGTTATGAATAAGTAACTAACACGACTTTCTTTTATACAAGATTTAACTTTGCCTTGCGCACATAAAGCGATCTGCGGTGGTGATCAGTGAAACGCTGTCAAATATTTGACACCTCAACAAATTAAAAACAAAAATATTAACTTTAATTTCACGGCAATAATATTCAAATAAATACAAAACAGATTCAGGAGAGTTGATATTACGAATTTTAATGGCTACCTGCCATTAAAACTCGTAATATCAACTCGATCATGCGAATGACCAAGCGTAACACTCGTTGCAAAATAAACTATGCTTGTTTTTCGAATAATTCATGCGTTATGATGTTTGGGCGAAGCGAGGTTCCAAATGACAGTAAAATCATCATTGCTGCATTACCCACTGTAGACAATAAGCAGCAGCCTTATTGTCTAACTTGAAATTCATTATCAGTGAACTTTAAGCCGCAGCCTTCTTGTGTGACTCGTTATCGACATCGGCTTCATTTTTGACATTTGAAACCTAGCCTAGACTTTAACTGTCACTTTCGTATTGTATAATCTGACATGAGCAACACCAGCATGGTTGAATGGAAGTTCGTATTTTGGAATTGCGTAACGCCGAAATGAACTTCAGTTTTCAGTTTACCTTAGACAATACTTACCAAAAAAAGCAGCCAAGTGCGAGTCGGACTCGCCCATGAAGGGTTCCGTAGCACGACGAACTACAAGAACCTTTATATATGTTACTTGATGTAACATAATAAGGTTCTTGTAGTTCGTCGTAAATTGCGGTTTACGGTTTATGACGTATAAAAAAAAAACTACTGACTAGATCTCGTTCAAACCAAATATCGTTGAAATTTTACATAGTAGTGTACAACATATATTTTTTTTAGTATTATCATTCTCTTACTTTAGAAGTTAGAGGGGGGGGGGGACCAACTTTTTCCCACATTGGAAGTGTCTCTCGCGCAAACTATTCAGTTTAGAAAAAAACTATATTAGAAACCTCAACATCATTTTTAAAGACCTATTCATAGATACCCCACACGTATGGGTTCGATGAAAAAAAAAATTTTGAGTTTCAGTTTCAAGTATTAATAGTTTTTTTTTTACCCCCGAAATTAATAGTTTTTTTTTTATTTTTATGTAAAAATCTTAATGCGGTTCACAGAATACATCTACTCGCCAAGTTTCATCAGTCTAGCTCTTACGGTTTCGGAGAAAGACAGACAGACAGACAGACAGACATGACGAATCTATAAGGGTTCCGTTTTTGCCATTTGGCTACGGAACCCTAAAAATCGTAACTGGGTCGACCGGCGACAATCTACAGCCTTGAAATCAAGTCAAATCATCAGCGAACTTTAAGTCGATTGTTTCATTCATTCACTAGTAGGGGTAGTGTTGCTTATGTCAGATAGTTATACAATACGAAAGTGACTTTTAAAGTCTAGGCTAGGTAGGTTTCAACAAGGTTTCAAATTTCAAAAGGGAAGTCGATGTCGATTACGAGTTGACTTAGACAATAAGGCCCCTGGACTATTAATCAGGTTGAAAAACACAGTGATTATGATGAACAGGCAATATTCTGAGCAGCTCATCTCGGGGGCGATTTGTAAACACACCTGAGCCTCGTGATTGATATTACAAACTTGAAATTGCTGGAATTTATGTTGGGTTTTGCGTTAGGTACTTTTGGACATGGCTACGGCAATGACGGAAGACGTCCATTATGCTTGACGTGCGGTGACGTTAGGACTCTAGCCTGTGTTGAAAATAATATAGCAATAACTAGTGGCCACCCGTGGCTTCGTTCGTCCCGTTACCGGTACTCTGATAAAAAGTATTCAATGTCTGCGTCTCCTGGTTTTAAGCTGCCTTCCCACCAATTTTAAGCCAAATTGGTTTACTATTCTTGAGTTATAAATAGTGTAACTAACACGACTTTCTTTTCTAATGTAGATTAAGTATTACTTATCCATCATTGTGCTCATTATTTTTTGACGTGATAACGTCTTATAAATCGATGGAGCCGGCTAAAAAACATGATTAACTACGAAAAAACATGACTCATTCGTCGTTACGTCGTTTCGTCGTTCCATTTACCTGAGCCCGAGCCCGGGTCGGGTAATGGGTAAGGGTAAATGAGAGTAAGTGTAAATGAGAATAAGGGTAAGGGTTCAGTCTGGGTCCGGGTCCGGGTCCGGGTCCGGGTCCGGATTTTCATTCAGTTTCATTCAGTTCCATTCAGTTTCATTCAGTCTCATTCAGTTTCATTCAGTTTCATTCAATATTATTCAGTTTCATTCACATTCAATTCAATTCAGTAAAACTAAAATTTTCTATTGAAAAATGCAACCATTCCATCAGTATTTTCTTATGACGTTATCACGTTCAACTATCGTCAGTAAACCGACTTTACAGACAACCGATTTTTTTTTAATAGTTTGTGTATTTATTTCCTTGTGTACAATAAAAAGTTCTATAAAGAGTTTATCTATCTATCCTACTATAAAAAAGCAGCCAAGTGCGAGTTGGACTCGCCCATGAAGGGTTCCGAAGCATCAAGTAACATAATATAAAGGTTAAAAGTTCGTCGAAAGGTAAATTGCGGTTTACGATTTATGACGTATAAAAAAAAACTACTGACTAGATCTCGTTCAAACCAAATATCGTTGGAAGTTTGCATAGTAATGTACAACATATATTTTTTTTAGTTTTATCATTCTCTTACTTTAGAAGTTAGAGGGGGGGGGGGACCAACTTTTTTCCACTTTGGAAGTGTCTCTCGCGCAAACTATTCAGTTTAGAAAAAAACGATATTAGAAACCTCAACATCATTTTTGAAGACCTATTCATAGATACCTCACACGTATGGGTTCGATGGAAAAATTTTTTTTGAGTTTGAGTTTCAAGTATGGGGACCCCCAAAATTTATAGTTTTTTTTCTATTTTTGTGTAAAAATCTTAATGTGGTTCACAGAATACATCTACTCGCCAAGTTTCATCAGTCTAGCTCTTACGGTTTCGGAGAAAAATAGCTGTGACATACGGACGGACAGACAGACAGACATACAGACATAACGAATCTATAAGGGTTCCGTTTTTGCCTTTTGGCTACGGAACCCTAAAAATGGGATATATGCATACTTTTTTTATGTAAATGATATACAAACGAACTTACGACCCACCTGATGGTAAGCCGTCACCGTCGCTCATAAACACCAACAACACCAAGGGTGCTGTCGTTGCGTTGTCTAACCTGAAGGAACTTTCTTATAATATAATATCGTATCAAAAAATTGTTTAAGGAATAAAACAATTAAATAAATTCATATAACTTACAAATAGTTTTTTCTCCAACGATGATTTTATCTGTAACAAAGAAATGGTTGAATTAGTCAAACTTAAATATTGGAAATGTATGATAAAATTCACTATTTTATTGAGAAAAAATATTGATGCTCAGTATAATTCACCAATTCACCAAAAATACTTAAATGTTGGTATTTTTCACTTGAAACAGTTTCTTTTCAAGGATGAAAAAGTGTGTCAATGTTGAAGAAGTGAAAGAGTGTCATTTGCGCCACTGTAGGCTCGTCGGTAGAATGCTGAGATGCACTTTGAATGGCCAGTAATTCAGTGTCACGACGAAATGACTAGGTCGTCACGTTCCCTCCTCACTTCGGTAAAATTAAAGACTTACAAAATGCTTACTTCCTGCTTTAAACAAGAATATATTTATTTATGAAACCTAGCTGTAAGTTTTATTGCATAATTAGCATTTTTTTCAGTGCGCCTCAAAGAGGTTTCTTTCATGCACTTGACAGACACAATACATGCTTTTGAACTTTTTAGGTTCTACGGCATGAAAGTTTGCACAAGATGTTTTTCTTCACCGTCTATGAGTGATGGCAAAGTGCACATACATTTCACAGTCAAACTCATTGGTGCACGACTGAATTTGAACCTTAGGCCACCACATGCTCTGTCTGGCTCTGTCTCTGGCTCTAGTTAAGAGTCAGTGTGAGTGTTGAATATATAAATCCTACGTCGAATCGTCACACAGTTTATTGCACTGGTGAGCACTCGCACAGACTCAAAACCAGAGCCAGAGACAGAGCCAGGCAGAGCTTATGGTAGGCCTACTGTACTCTATCATTTTCTATCACCCGTAGCCTATGTGTTATTCCCAAGCCACATGTTATTTCAGATCACAATTATGTATTTTACAAGTTTTATCCAAATGATTTCAGTCGTAATGGGGGAAAAAATTACATGTAGGTACACTTGTTTTAGAGTTCCGTAGCTAATGGCATAAATGGAACCCTTATATCGTAATTCATCATGTCTGTCGGTCTGTCTATCTATCTGTCTGTCTGTCTTTCTGCCGTCTGAATGATAAAACTAAAAAAAATATTTGCACATTATCATGCAAACTTCACAAACGTACCTAAGTAGTTTTTTTAAAATACGTCATAAATCGTAAACCATAATTTACCTTTTGACGAACTACAAAAACTTTTATATAATGTTACTTGCTGTTACGGAACCCTTCATGGGCGAGTCCGACTCGCACTTGGCCGCTTTTTTTTCCTTTGCCATTACCTATACTAGTTACCTGTACAAATGTTGTATCGCTTAGTGGTAGATTTACCTAATCAGTTAATTACTTAGCGATAGTTAACAATACCCTACGCAAACCATTAACAATACCTACAAATTAATATCAAATGTATCAATACGGTACTGTAGACGATGTGTGCATCCAATTGAAATCAATACATTGTCTATGTTCCGTGAATAGTATCAAATGATCGGCTATTAGCTTTGTGATAGTATCACATATGCATTCACGGCGGCTCACTTTAGCTAATTAGTTAACAGTTCAGTTGAATGAATAACATTGGATATAACCACACTCTAAAAACAAAACCGTGAATGGAATCACTGAACTTCGGAATTAATTACAAATAGTGCGCATTTTCAGCTCGAAATTAATTTCAAAAATGATTGCGTATTTTCAGGTTGTAATCCATTGGATGTAACTTTTATAACCTTAAGCCTTGCGCACACCGAAGCATTCTGCGGTGATGATCAGTGAAACGCTGTCAAATACCGCTTTCATATTATATAGCGTTATTTGACATACGTTATTTGACGTACAAATTGAAAATACGCAATATATTTTTGAAATTAATTCCGACGTTGCTGGTTATATCCGACGCTATTCATTACGCTATTCATTAAGCTGATGCGCGGCGCTGAAAGGCCTGCGCACACCTAGGCTGCTGGCGTCGGCGATCAGTGAAACGCTGTCAAATTTGACAGCGATATTTGACAGCGTTTCACTGATCGCTACCGCCAGCGAACTAGGTGTGTGCAGGCCTTAAGGGATTGACCGTACAATAATTCTAGCGTGATTGTTCCGGTTTATAAATCATATCATCTTTTCGAAAAGAAACCTTATTACTTGTATATTAATTCTACTTCTTAAAACATCTCCAGGGAGATCTGTGGCATTGTATGCAATGTACCCATTTCTCGGAGAATTTAACAATAGAACAAATGGATTTTTTCCTTGGCTGGGTTTCTTTGTGGCAAGATTTTTATAAATAACTTGGTTTTTACAGCCAAAGGTATTTACATACAATATCAATTGGTTAGATATAACGTCCTTATATGAGAAATTCGTATTAATACTTCTCTCAATATTGAAATCACTGTCTCAAAAACTAGATTAATAAATCGTCTGCCTAAAATATTTGTCTGAATGACTGACCTCTCAGTTCAGTTAGTAAAAGATCTGCCCGCTTTGCCGTGAGGTCGTGGGTTCAAAAAGAACAATTTTTGTGTGGCGAACGCAGATGTTTGTTCTCTGTCTGGGTGTCTTAAGTATGTATTTGCAAAAAAAGGATATAACTATTATATTAGCTATCTGGTTCTCATAGCATAAGCTCTGCTTAATTTGGGGAACGCTGTTATGGGCCCGTATGCAGAAACAGTGCTTGAGTCTGAGTCGAGCCTCAAGCATAGATTTTTGTCATTTTACAATGGAGAACTGTAAAAAAACCTATGTTTGAGAGTGCAATCACTGCTTTTAATACGGGCCTAACCCCCGAATACTGAAACGCAACTCAGATTTAAGCACGTCTCAAGCGACGAATATTTGACAGTTTTTGAAAACTGTCGAAAAACTCAGATTTAAGCACGTCTCAAGCGACGAATATTTGACAGTTTTCAGTATTCGGGGGTAAGTTTTGTGTCCACAATATTTATTATTATTATGACACCCAGAAGATATAGGATAGGCTTCTATTACATGCACAAATGTTTGTTTTATGTTGGTATTGAAGCTACAGTCAGCAGAGCAGATAAAAGCTCCAATAACAAATGACTAAATTAAAAAAACAATAAAATTTCAGTTTGAAAATTACCGGCAAATTAAACAGTACGTCTAACGAAACCACTAAGTCGCTACAAAGCTCTGCGTGTTGAATTTCCTCAAGGGAATTTCCTCAACCTCTCATCTAATTTTCTGACATTGTGAAGTACTTAAGTTTTCCTCAGTGGAGATGTAATATGAGGTTGAGAAATTACAACCAGCTAGACACAGTATGCACACCGGGTCTTTACCTCTTTAAAAATGAATTAGTTTATGTATATGTATGCCCCGTCCATACTCATGCAATATGTTCCATCCAAAGGTTGTCTGGAAGAGATGTCTTTTAGCGATAAGACCATTGTACCTCTATTTTTTAAGTATTCTTATTTTGTTATTAAAATTGGGAATCTTTCACTTTGGTTTGCAATAAAGTTATATTCTATTCTATTCTTCTATTAAAGTAGCAGCTAGTAGCTGCTACTATTTTGGGTCGAACCAGTTTGTCATTTTCATTGTCACAACAGTTGCGCAATCTTCTAGTATTTAACATAAAAGGGGTCCGATGCGCGAAGTGTTATACAGGGTAGTTTTTTCAAATGGCCAAGTCCGAAACCACGAAAGTTAGGGAAAAGTCGTGAACGGAGTCATGCCCTCGATGTATAAGAGGAAAATGACTGCATATTTATTTTTTTCAAAAATCTTTTAGTATTGATGAAAATGTACCCGAAAGATTAAAAAAAAAAAGTTACTACCTGTATTATTGAACTTAATTAGGTACCCTAACTCTCAGGCATCACCGCCCTTCTAAAAAAATTACCCTATTACAGTTGTGTTGATAGATAGAAATTAATGCACACTACATAAAGATTGACAAATAAAATAGCAGAACCAGGACAATGATTTACAAAGCGAGGCGGATGAATCGCCTCTTCAATCAGAGAGCCTCTTCAGAGACTATTTATGTGGACCGCTAATGGAAAAACGTAAGCATCCATCTGGGAAAACACAGTCCGGATGAGCAGGCAAATTACATCCTTCAGGTAGTTGCTTTGACGGTGTATTATTAATACATTGACGTACAACACACTATGTTGTGATCATCGGTACTTGACACTCCAGTGTGGTGAAAGGATTTCAAGTGTGCCTCAGGCACTTGACTCTTGACTCGAAATCTTATTAGAGTTCCGTAGCCAAATGGCAAAAAACTGAACCCTTATGTGTTCGTCATGTCTGTCTGTCTGTCCGTCTGTATGTAACAGCCACTTTTATCCGAAACTATAAGAACTATACGCAATAAAACTAGCCGCAAGAACAAGCATAATGACCCATCTGATGTTAAAAGGTAACAATCGCCCATAACAAAGTATTGCCTCGTAGGTCAACGTCAGGATCGTGCCCTCTTATGCACTGCCCGGCGTCCATCAACTTGAGGCACACAAATGTTCAGCCTTACGTGCCAGTAATTTCACCTATAAGCTAAGTATCTTAAAAGGGTTTAATTTTTAACCGACTTCAATTAAAAAAGGAAGAAGTTCCATTCATTTTATTTATTTATTAATATTTGTAATATTATAACTTAGTCATTTATGAGCCGATTCGAAAAAAATATTCGTTTATTAATTTAAGGTAAAAAAAAGTTGAAATAAAAAAGCTAAGATTAAAAAAATATTAGTTTCAGAGAATTTCTATGATGGATGAGCCATGAAGTCGGTTTCTCAAGTTTTTTAAACTTATAAGAGATGATAGTTGCTTAAACACTGATTATCTTTTGAAAAACTCTTATAAGTAATGGGCAAATTCGGCAAATTTTATCATCCGCACTTGATGTGCGGGCAGGTTTTTCCGCAAGTAGGCCGCTGGTGGGCCCTTTTTGCGTGACCCTTGACACGTGTTGCTCGAACTTTTTTAGGTTCTACGACACACCGGTTTCTTCACCATGTTTTCCTTCACCGTTTTTAGAGTACTGGCATAGTGCTCATTCATTTTTCGACAGAAAAACTCATTGGTACCTACACGACTGGATTTGAACACACAACCTTCGGATCGGAAGGCGGGGCCGCTACCACTAGACCACCAGTGCTCTCTATAAGTAATGGGGATATTATATAAAAGAAATTTAAAAGCAAAATGTTATTCATCAGTCTGCAACGTTTATCAGGGCGGTGTTATCGTCCACGCTCAGTAGAGCGCACGGCACAGTGAAAAATCAAGACTCTTATCTACCGCAGGTCTTTGAAGATACGGCCGGAAACAAACAGGAAAAGCCTGTTTGAAGTCGAGAACAAACCGAGTTTATTTAGTACACTTGGCAGATGTGAAAAACTGAGACATTTTAGAGCAGTCAAAGCTAGAACGGGTAGTCTGTTGATTCCGCTGATGAAGATTAGCATCGTAAATGCTGTTTCTTTTCACAAAGGAATATCTTTAGATATTTATGCAGAAACTATTTATTTTATTGCATTTTTATATGCCATAGCTGACAGACGAGCAGACAGGCCACCTGATGGAAAGTAGTCACCGTCGCCCATAGACACCTGCAACACCAGAGGTGGTGTTGATGCGCTGCCGGCCTTTTAAGAATTGATAGACCCGCCTTTTGAAGGACCCCATGTCGAAGCTCCGAGAGAAAACCGCAGAAGGCACACACACACTCAGGCTGTGGAATGATCTCGTACTGCTTACTCGTGCACGTCAAAAAGGACTGCGAAAAACTAGCAGTTGTGGAAAACCCAGGTCGTGAGGTGTTTACATAAATATTACATGTTTGCAATTTATTATTTTGTAACTCTGCTGTTATGATATCACATTAATAGAATTCGGAATCTAACACGACCATTCAAAAGGGTTCAAGCAAATCTTTCACTGTTTCCCGTTAACTTGAAGTTCCATAGTAAATCAAAGAAACAAGCTAAAAGAAAGTCAATCCCCAGTGATGAATTTGAATAATAAAGGGTGATTTCGAAGGGGTTGGGATACAAATATCTGCGCATAATCGAGCACTTTGTGGGCTCCCAGGGTAATTGAATTCTCGTTTGGTCGCGGCTCCGGAATATCTGGACTACACTCTAACAGGATTATAAGGGTGCATGAAGTGATAAATATTTGGTTGTTTAGACGTTTGCATACCGCTGTATGAAACCATTGCTGGCATACTAGATAAAATATACGTAGGTATTTAGAGGTATAAATATATGTATAGATATTGCCAAGAAAGACGATACTTGGCGAGTTCTTTGCTTTTTTTCTCTCTTTCTTTTTTCCCGGACTCTTTCCGCCACCCGATGACGACATGCCTCTTCCCGCCTCAGACCCATACCACTAAAGAGACTCTTGAATCGTTTACGGCGCAAGTCAAAACACGTGATCTGTCAGGTATCATCTTTAGTGTCACGTACTCTATACATAGTGGCTAATAAATTCACTGTGAGTTTTCAATTTTTGATTATTTTTTTTGAAAATTGTACGTGGATTCAACTATCACCCGAATGAGGCATGTTGCTGGAATAGCAAAGCAAGTTTGAAGTTTTTAATTATGTTAGATGTTTATGCGGTTCGCGTTTTCGGGGTCCACGTTTAGCAGCTGGGGCCTAATTCTCGGGCCGATCTCGATCATTTTGCAATTTTATTTTATTGCTTCTTTTCGAAGAGAGTATGGCAGATTTCCTTGAGTAATTCTTCAACGACCTCATCGTAAAAGTCTCGATAGCTACGATATACGGAAAACGGTGAAAAAGTGCGGGGTTGTGAAAAGAAGCAATAAAACAAAATTGCAAAATGATCGAGATTGGCCCGAGAATTAGGCCCCAGTTTATAACCGTTCATTTGTCATCTGCCTGTCATTTACTACGTTTGTACAAAATTAAATATTTGTGTTAAAATCAGAATGTAACATAGGTGTAGGTACTTTTTAAACTTTCGCGATCATACAACATATTTAAACTATTATAGGGGTATATATCGCGTATATTAAAATAAGGTAATATACGCGATAAATACCCGTGTAATTGTTTAAATAGGTGTACTTATTTTGAATTCGATATATTCGAATGAGTCTCATAAATTTCTACATGAAGGAGGTGAATTATCATAGAAATTACACGGCGTACCTAAAAATAACAGGCCTAATCTAACTTTAGAAAAACAATTGGAATGGAAGGGCTTCCAAAATGTGGTAAAACAATATTTTCTTTTATTTCATTCTCATAAAACACAACTAACTTCACCTTAGCATTTTAATTCAAAATAACAAAATGTTAAGGTGAGGTTAGTTACGAAAGGATTTTAAATGTCTATTATATCAAAGAATCAGAAACAAAACAAGATTTTATTTTCTGTTTATTCTTATATCATTAGATAATGTATTTATAAAAAATACATAATCTAATGATTATAAATAGCACTAACAAACAGGAAACATTTGATTTGATTTGACGACGTGATTTTTATGCGCTTTATATTTAAAACATCAAATAATATATTATAACCCTTCAATAAATAATGTTCATAACGAAAATGCTCGCGATTCAACAACGCATAAACTGCTGATAAGGGTAGGTACTGATACGTGAAATGATGATATATTTTGCTCCAATGATTTTGGGTGGGTATGCTTACCGGGTTATTTTGTTTTCATAGGCGGCACAGAAAGGATATTAACTTTTCAGAAAACTCAAAAGTGGTTATTACAATTTTTTATACACAACTGTTTACTTTCTAATGGAACAAGCATATATGCTTGTTCCATTAGAACCACCTGATGCTAAATGGTAATAGTCGCCTATAATAAAGCATTGCCTCGCAGGTCACGCACCAACTTGAGCCTACCACTCTGTGCACTCTATTCTGTGTTACTCTAGCACTTTCAACCAATTTTTCCACAACCAACAATTCTAGATACTAGAATTTGTGGTGGTTCCTTAGACTATGAACCGAAAATAATGTACCTACAGTAGAAGTGGTTGGTATAAAATACATGCAATAAATTTGAGCTCCTAGATATTGGTTCCCACTCGTCGTCTATTCACATGAATCCGCTCGGTAATATTTAATAAAAATCTGCCGTACCGCGCTATAAATAAAGTTCTATATTAAAAATCTAGGTTATTCAGCCCGGGAATAATGGTTGCAGGGACGCACTGACCTGTCGTTTGCGATTTCACGGTGTTCCAAGTTTAAAACAACGCAGCCCTGTAACGCGGCACATCAAAGGAATTCATTTCGGCGTACAGGAGAGATTGGGAGGAGAGCACTGTTGGCAGACCAGGCAGTTGATTCTTTGTGATTTTGACAACAGCTATGTATGGAACTTGTGAAAAGTCGTGGCTCTTTCGCGTGGAGTCATTTTCCTTGAAACATAATTTTAGTTATGTTTATATCCGTTATAGGGAAATCCAAGAATACGAACTTCTGTAGTCATTAATAATGACGTCATCAAAATACTCATGATCATAAATATAATGTGTGTGAGGTAATAGTATCAAATCATTGTATTTTGTGCATAGTTTTGTCCAAATTCTGAAAAAAAAAGATTGAGTGTTTTTTTGTATAAAATATTGTTTAAAAAGTATTCCAAATTTTATTTTACGTCATTTGTTAGGTAACAATAAAAATAACAAAGCTACTCGTAGATTATACGAAGGTCAAAGGCGTTATTATTATTGCGTGCCGTCCTAAGCACACTACAGTATGGAAATTTGGCCAAATAAATTGTATAAATTAAGAAGGCAGAAGTATTTTAGGTGGCAACATTGGATTCAAAAATATTTCCTTGGCTAACGCATACTTACAAATAAAATTATGACCAAAGCCCGACCTGTAGGCCTACCACAAGCTCTGTCTGGCTCTGGTTTTGAGTCTGCGTAAATTCTCACCAGTGTATTATACTGTGTGTGTGACGTTTTGACGTAGGATTTTTAGTCAACACTCATACTCAAACCCAGAGCCAGAGATAGAGCCAGACAAAGCTTGTGGTAGGCCTACTGAATGAGTTACACAATTGCGGTTAAAACCGACCAATACAAATTCATACGTTTTTCTTTTGATATTATTCTGTTTGGATACAACTTTTGGGTCAGATTGGGCCCATAAATAAGGAAAACATGTTCCTATTTATTTCGAAAAAAAATGATATTTTTACAACATAAAATATCCTTTGGCTAGCTTTTAATACCCTTACTTTTAAACAAACTTTTACGGCTGCCCTTCACATAATTCGTGATGTTGTATTTTTGTTTTAGATCAGTTAAAACAAATGGCCTTACTTATAAAAATATGTCAAAAGATAAACAGTGCTTAAACTATTGCCATCTCTTACCACTGGGTAATGACAAACAGTGACAGGGCTAACTTTAAGCAATGATTAAATTTAAATTGCGTTTATAAGCAGGGCTGAAAATGTTTAAGGTTATATTTGGGCGGTTTTATGCAAGATTTGACCTCACAGCTTGGCACTTATGTAACTCTACCTTCTGCATAATAGGTTGTGTGTAGCGAGTTCGATTCCTGCTAAAGACACATTTTTTGCCCATGCCTGGTTTTATGTACAACGTGTTACAAAATACCCCGTTTAAAATATTATTTATTATCAAAGGTAACAATTAAAAAATTACTACTAATTTATATACTTATATTGTCTAATATAGACTGGCTCGCAGCTCAGTTGGTAGTAGCTCTGCCTTCTGCGCCGTAGGTCGTGGGTTTGATCCCCACCGAGAACAAATATTTGTGTGGTAAACATAGATGTTTGTTCTCTGTCTGGGTGTTATATTGTATTCTAAGTATGTATTTACAAAAAAAAAGCATATAAGTAATATATCAGCTATCTGGTTCCCATATTACAAGCTCTGCTTAGTTTGGGGCTAGATTGTGTTGTGTGGTTTGTCCGCAATATTTATTTATTATTTATTTATATCATGAGTAAAAATGACTTTTTGCTAGCTAGACCTTTTGCTACACAGACCATCTGATAGTTGGACGTTTTGCTACATGGACATTTTGCTCATTATACTTACTGCTTATTAGACCTTTTGCTCTGTTGGACATTTAAGTAAATACCTTTTGATCAGGAGGCATTCATTATTATTGTTTTTGAAAAAACAAAGGTTTTCTATCACCAAGATATCTGCGGTCCCATTAGTACACACAAGGGCTTGCTTAGGTGGCGTATTATGAAATGTCTGCAGTATAATATTATTAAGATACGCATGCTTAATAAATTTATTTTTAACTGACGATCAATTTGCTTTAAATTTAAAAATATTAACAACAGCCCCGGCAAGATAACCAACATTCTCTTGAAATTCTGTACGCTGCTCTGACTGAAACTTCAAAAACGAGGGGTATTCTTCAAACATTCCACGAAAAATGTTTTTAAAACAATAACGACTGAGTTAGAAAGAATAAACATAGCTATGCTACTGGGTCTTTCTCAGAATTTCAAAAGAAATTGCATAAGACCACATCCACCACTTACCAACAACAATGTTCGTATACCAAGAAGAGTATTATGAAATAATTATGAATAAAGCTGAATATTTTTAGTACAAGTAGGGCTCGCAAAAGATGAATGGAAAAAAATACCTGTTGTGACGACCACACACGTATCGTGTTAGAGCAAGACTATGATAATGATCTTGATTCTTAATCATCGTCATCATCTTCTTCCTGCCCTTATCCCACGCTAAGTCGGCACTACAGGTTTTCTTCTTCCACTCACCTCTATCATTCATCTCATTGCTCACTTGATTCTTAATATATAAAATAATAAAAGTATTTTTCAAATCGGCTTATACAGCATGAGTTTGAATTCGTATGTTATCCCGAAAGGGGGTTATGCTACTCCTGAATGTCAACAGCATTAGTTCTATGACTTTTCTGAATCAGGACTTTACCATTCGACAAATGGTGTGTAAAGTTTACGCCATGATTTTGCTTAAAAGCTTGCTAAGCAACCCTATAACCAGCTGATTACTTGACCTCTGTTGAACTATGTCTTATTTGACACCCAAAATCTGCCATTGGCAAGTCAAAAAGCAGTAAAAATTTATTACTGCCACAAGTGTCATTATTGGCTAGCGAAAAATGTGATTGGATGCCTGCAATGGCCAAAATCCAATCAAATTAGCGCCGGCCCCGCCCAAGATGTAGGGTTTTCACACAAAACATTTTGTTTAAGCATTTCAATTGATTATTTTTTTTTGTATGGAAGATTTAGATTTCGTATTTCACAGAAAGGTTTTCATAGCTTGTGCAAAACCATGGTCCCTATCACCACCTTTCGGGATAACATACGAATTCAAACTCAGACTGTATAATATATGACAAAGTTATGCTATAGCAAACATATAAAAAATACAACTGAATTACTTAAAACTTGCGCCACAAAGATATTCAAAGCTCGCCCGGCCTACCTTTAAAGTATATAAGCTAAATTTATTTGATCTGAAATCTGAAGTCCTCTTATAGCGCTGGGTTTGAAGAGCAATACTCAATGCTAACAAGTTCCAATATCAGACCGAACTAGTTTATAGTTTGTTTGCGTAAAGTACAGCAAAAGTTATAGTTTCTTTTATACAAGATATCTTTTAGACCGTATATTTTAAGTGGCTTATTTTAGTTGTGCTAGAACTCTATTTGTTTGCATTTATTCAACGAATGCAAAGAAATAACTATCTTTGTTTTTATTGGATAAAAATAAATAGTAGTACTTAGTAATAGAGCTCTTTGTGAAGGGATCGTCCGGAGAAGTACTATATGCATAAGTTATACATATGTAAGTTACATCAGGTGGGCCATATGCTTGTTACATCAGCAAAATCTATAAAAAACTCCCAAAATAAACAATATTCAACACAAAATAGCCAACATCAGCTAGAACAACGACAATATTCTATTATTCTAGAAATAGTATTCTATTATATAATATTTATTATATATATTCATCACACAAAAATGTTGGTGCTGGGAAATAAACCCACGAACGTAAGATCTCTAGATAAATCAGTGTTTGCACTAATATATGTTAATGCTATTAACTCTGTCTGAGATGCAACACACCCACCTTAATTTTCGTTGCTAGTTTTTATTTTCTTGTTAATTAAGTTTTTGTTTTGTATATACGAGATCTCTGTATTTTTTTCTTTTTATTTTTATTTTGTGTGTGTTATACTTAGATAAATAAAGTTTTTATCCATCTATCTATCTACTACCAACTATGTATGTCCAGTCAGAAACTAACAGCCTTCATAGCTACTGATATAGATAGATAGATAGATTAATACTTTATTGTATACAAAAGACTACATTTAAAAGAACCATTACAAATAAAGGTACAATGGGCGGCCTTATCGCTAAAAGAGATCTCTTCCAGACATAGCTACTGAGCTATGAAGGCTGTTCCAACTGTGGAAGCTCTGCCTTCTGCACTGGAGGGCGTGAGTTCGATCCCCACTGAGAAAAAATATTTGTGTGGTGAACACACATGTTTGTTCTTTGTCTGGGTGTAAACTGTATTCTAAGAATGTATTAAAAAAATATAAAAATAGTATATAAAAGTATTATGTCAGCTATCTCGTTCCCATCGTACAAGTTATGCTTAGTTTTAGCCTAGATAGTGCTGTGTGGATTTTCCAGTTGTTATGAGGGCATCACACAGGCGACTCTCCATACAAACGTAGTCCCCTATTTCCTCCCTGGATAATGCCTCTAGAGTAACCATTTTTTCTCATAAAATCCAGATCTGCTATATACGTGCTCGTATGTTTTCTTTTTTTTCAGAAACTTATTGATAAAGAAAATATGATTTATATGAAATATGAATTGGAGGTGATATTTTCTTTATCAATAAGTTTCTGAAAAAAAGGAAAACATACGAGCACGTATATAGCAGATCTGGATTTTATGAGAAAAAATGGTTACTCTAGAGGCATTATCCAGGGAGGAAATAGGGGACTACGTTTGTATGGAGAGTCGCCGGTGTGATTCCCTCTTAAGTAATGCACTCGCAATCTCAGCATCGTCTTACTAGAGTCTCTGTCGTGGCTTTCATGAAACCATCTCATTTGCGTCCTTTGAAGTTTGTGAAATGAAAATTAAATATGACTTTCTAATTTATAGTGTAGTAATTACTATTATTTATTCTATGTTAAGTCGAGATGAAAGTTAACTTTGATGCCAATATTACAAGGTTTTTGATAAACGTTGAATTCAGCGCTATTTATTCAAAAATGTAATACTAAGAAGCTTTTTTAATCTAAGCTCAACGTTTTACAAGAAAATGTATTGCGATAGAATACACGAACAATTTAATTTTCTATTTCAAATATGAACCGGGATTAAAATGTTAATTATGTGTATTCAAACAATAAACAAGTTAATATTAAAATTGGAACGACTGATTTATATTTGGCTCCGAGAGATTTCACCTTTAATTTCCTAAGGTCAGGGTGACCGTTCAAACAAATTACTTATAATTATGAGCGATATAAATCAAAAGTTCCAGGAATTTCAGCTTAAAATATGATTGATATTGGGTGAAAGTGCGTTGTCTATCTTCTTCTTCTTCTTCTAATCTAAATATATAAAACTCTTACGTTACTGACTGACTGACTGACAATCAACGCTCAGCTTAAACCGTAAGTCCTAGAAGCATGAAACTTGGAGGGTATGTTTCTTTTATAGCATAGGGGTGCACTAAGAAAGGAAATTGGAAAATGATTTCCCTAAGCGGAGAAAAAGAGGAAAAACTTTTAAAAGAAAAATCAACGCGGCGTAACGGCAAAGGGACGAGCGAAGCCGCGGGCGTCCGCTAGTTAATAATAAAAATTAACTCTCATAAATTTTTCAATTCATTTTGTGACTGTTGATTTGTTTATGTTAAGGCCTGCGTACATCTAGGTGATGGCAATGGCGATCAGCTGAAACACTGTCAAATATGACAGAAATTTTTGACGGAGTTTCAGCTGATCGCTATCGCCATAGATGTGTGCAGGCCTTTACGGTACCTAAGGCCTGCGCACACCTAGGCCGCTGGCAACCACGATCAATGAAACGCTGTCAAATATCGCTGTCAAATTTGACAGCGTTTCACTGATCGCGGTCACCAGCGGCCTATATAGGTGTGCGCGGGCCATAATGTGTTAATTAGCGCGCCAATATTAAAAGCTCGATTGAAGGGCTCGTGTCAGTGAAAGCCGATATTGAAGCTAAAGAGAGCGGCTTCTATTATAAAATTAATATTACCAAAGTACCGACTAGCATACATGTACAAACAGAATGTGCTGCTTACCTACTCTTTGACAAATTTGAGATCAAAGTGGTTCAGTTCTTTTAGTACACAACGTCTATAAGGGCATTCAAAAGGGTAGTCAAACTCACGTCCAAACACTACTTTAGCACATGCCTTTTTGACGTGACAACGTCTTATGATTCGATGGAGCTGGCTGCACGCACGAAAAAACATGACTCATGCGGCGTTACCTCGCTCTGAGGCGTTCCATTTAAGACTTGAATTGCAAGCAAGAGCGCGGATCGAGCGACAAAGAGGCACAATCGGCCTCCGCGTTCGGCCTCAGCGTTCGACATCTGGTCAGCTGTATGACGTTGTCACGTTCAGCTATTGTCAGTAAACCGACTATACAGACAACCGATTTTTTTTGTACAAGTCGACGGGCCTCTCAGCTCAGTTGGTAGTAGCTCTGCTTTTTGAGCCGTAGGCCGTGAGTTCTATCCCCACCGAGAAAAAATATTTGTGTGGTGAACACAAATGTTTGTTCTCAGTCTGGGTGTTATATTTTATTCTAAGTATGTATTTACAAAAAAATGGCTTGGTTCGGGGCTAGATAGTGCCGTGTGGATTGTCCAAAATATTTATATTTATAACCTACATAAAAGTAGTTTCCTCAAAATATAATTTATTTCTGTAATAAACACACGAGTTAGTTTCTGCGAACAACAGACATACAATATTATACATTATAACAGTACCGCAATACAAATTACATAAAGCAAAACCCTTTAATAATTTTGCGTGCGACCCTCGTCATAGAAATCTTGCATGCAGGATGAAGCCTTACATAAGGAATGTGTAAAGAAGACTGGCCGGTCAGTGTTACCGGAATGATAAATTATGCTTCATAGCCACCTGAACCAACCGGCCCGAAAACTGGGTTATCTACCCTGCGACTTTGTGGTAATAGCGCGACTTGCGACTGCGTCTCTCATGTCGTAGTCGTATTTGTAGAGACCAATGAGTTTATGACAGACGACCTACTGACAGACGTTACAATTATTGGTTAATCAATTTATTAATATTATTATTATCATTGACATGTTTTTTAACTGTGTATCTTTTTCTTCTTGAGGTTTACAAAATTCCGTTATTGTGAAAAGTCGCGGGCGATCGCTCTGAGCCTTTGCCGACGTGTTTTAGGAGATATGAATTTTAGGAGTGACATACAATTGGATTTCCGTTTGTACCACGCCTAATACTTGGGCCGCCTATACGTCGTACGCACTTATAAAAGTCGTGGCGTGTATGGGCCTCCTAACCAGAGAAAATACATTATAAATAGTCAGTTGTCGTCAAATAAATGTATTTTAGTTGTGGAAATACGTTCACCTTGACATGGCAGTAGCGCGGTTGACGGTGAAGAGTTTCCGTTGAAAAGCATTTTAAAATGTGTTATTATTTTATGCTGTCTACTATATTTTATAAGAATAATGTTGTCTGTAATATTAAAATGTCAACAGTACAACAGAGGCGCATTTATTGCACTGAAATGAAACCTTGATAATAATTGTTTGTTTTTTACCTTTCACCACACTGATTCGTAAGAACTTTGGTATGCGGACTGCATGCTGGTTTCCGCAAGAAGGCCGCTGGCGGTCCCTTGTTCCGTGACGCTTGACCAGCTTGACACTATACATGTTAACGACCTTTTTAAGTTCTACGACACGCCGGTTTCCTCACTATGTTTTCCTACATATTTATAAAGGTAACACAATAACCTACCACAAAAATTACCATTCCTGTTAGGTCCAATATCCTGAACCATTAGCTTTTAACTTGCGTCCACCATTCTCATAAAATAATGTTTATTACAATGTTTTTAGTCACAATATAAAACCTTGGGAACATAACACGCCGATGAAAAATACTAAATCAATCAATCAATTTTAGTTGAAAGCGACTGACTCATCACATCGCGGCTCGAATTTTCAGGTAAACATATTTTTAATCTAGATATTTTTGTTAGGGATGATACCAAAGTGCCAAAAGCTGGAGTAGCACTTATTATTTAAAACCTTTGGTTGGGTGTTAAGTGGTAACCATCGCCTATAACAAAGCATTGCCTCGTTAGGTCACGCACTTCAGGAACGTGCCTTACGATTCACTTCTCTGCGTCCATCAACTTGAGGCATACAGATGTTCAGTCTCACGTGCCAGTAATTTCACCAGCACCCACACCCTTCAAACCGAAACACAGCGATGCTGCTTCACGGCAGCAATAGGCATGGTTGGCGGTGGCCCTCTACATATTTCGATCTCTTGGTATTTAGTATATATTTGGGCTTATCTTATTACTTAAAAAAATTGCCTGCACTTTTTTGATTTCTTACATATTTTGTATTTTTCTCTGGTGGAGAGGTGTGGTAGTAGAGGTGTACTGAATTGATATCTCTGCTAGTAGTCAAGTAGTAGTATAGAGTAGTACTTTAAGATGACATTTGGCACTCCTGTTTTGGTAGTACGTAGTTAGTATTCAAACATCTCTAATTCCATTACAGTAACCTACCACAAGCTCTGCCTGGCTCTGTCTGGCAGAGCTTGTGGTAGGTTGGTGTGGTAGGTAGGCTGGCTATGGTTTTGAGTCTGTGGAGGGCTGTCTAAATAAATCTAACGTCGAAACGTCACACAAACAGTATAATACACTGGTCAGCACTCACACTGTCTCAAAACTAGAGACAAACAGAGCTTGTGCCTACAGGTAGGCGTGCCCAAAATGACCTAATAAAAATAAAATGAGTAGGATCATATAACTCGACAAGGGGTACCCTCGAGGTGGTTTCTTGAGGCTGATGGCAGGTGGCGGAAGTACTTGTCATCTTCTTTTACGTTGACAAGGGTGACTGTTGCTCTTTGATATCTGTATTTTAGTTTTTTTTATTTGGAGTAAACCACGGACTGTTGGGTTATTCTTTACTGGGCCACTCACACAAATACATATGCGTTAGTTTATTTTGTATGTCATAATAATTATATATTATGAATATGAGACCGACTCATGCTCCTACAGCAGTCATCTAACTAAGGAGACCGAGAAGTCTGTTGCCATCTCTATTCGTTGACATAAGAGTAACAGTGACTTTTAGCGAGTCACTTAAAATAGTTCGGGTTCGCACACTTCACAACAAATCTCAGAATGCTAATAGTAAATATAAAAATAAAGAAATAAAATATCTAGACATACATTGATGGTTATAAAATAATTGAAATAATTGGTCAAGAATTGAAACTGTACAGTTCATGTTTAGATCCAAAATATCATGTACCTAGCATGTCTGAAATATATATTTTTTTCTATACAAAAGATACAACGAGTACAAAATAAATCTAGCAGGTAGGCCCGCAGCATAAAATAAATCCATAATATGGACGAGGAATATTCGTTAGCGTATTTATAAAACTATTTTCAAAAAAATCTATTGACAGAGGCCGTTGGGGCAGACAGCGTAAAAACAGAAATAAAAGTTCTATAGAGCTTTCACATGTTCTGACAGTCATCTGTATTTTTCATGAACCATGCCTACCATGAGCTCTGTCTTGCTCTGTCTCTGGTTCTGGTTTTGAGTCTGTGTGAGTGTTGACTAAATAAATCCTACGTCGAAACGTCACACACACGTTTAGACGGGTGAGCACTCACACAGACTCTTACCAGAGTCAGAGACAGAGCCAGAGATCTGTAGGCTTACGGTAGGCCCTACAGATGCCGTGTCGTGTTGCCGTTACCCAAAAGCTGCTTGATGGTTAGGCAGCCGTCACGTTTTACAAATATCATAACGCAGTCATCACGTCTGGAAACCCTTTGGTGGAAAAATAAAATAATGCTCATGCGGGATTGAAATATGATTCAAATACGAAACCATACCAACTAGTGGGTTACCTAACTAGTGCAAAATGCATTGTTTGCAGCATACAATAGTGGTATTGTTAAATGAATACCTATCATATTTATGTTATTTCTAAATTCCATTGATCTTGTCTAAAGCTTTGCTGGTCTGTGATGGTTCTGGCAATCGGTTTCCACATAGGGTTTTGTAATAAATCCGTACACAGTGCTACGAGCTTTGACGGTGCGATATTTGAAAGCGATACACTGATGATTGAAGGCCTGCGCACACCTAGGTCGCTGGCAATAGCTATCAGTGAAACGCTGTCAAATTTGATAGCGATATTTGACAGCGTTTCATTGATCGCCATCGCCAGCAACCTAGGTGTGCGCAGGCCTTTAAGAGGCATGCCAGATGCACGTTCAAATATTACATTTATCACATTTTTTACAGTTGTTTTCTAAAAGCGAATATTCAATTTTAGAACGTAAAGTACAATAGCATTGTTTGTTAGAATAAAGAAAACATTGAATATTGTACGAGTACAAAGGATCCTTTTTGATTCCAATCTCCGAGAACGTAATTAAATACATTTCTAAAACAAATTGCAGCGAACAGATTTCAGAGAGTTCAAATTACTAATTGGTATGTAGCTAAGGCTACACTAAAACAGAGACTTTGCTATGAAAATATTTGAAATGCTTCATCGGGATTTCCATTCCTGAGCTTGTTTGAGTTTTCAACTATTCGGTTAGTATTTGAAAATTGGAGTGAATCGAATATCCAGAATCTACTTGTAGTTGAGAGCGGGCGAAACTATTAACTCTCTATTAACAGTTTACTAATGTAATTATATAAGAGTTGGATAGATGAATAGAGACGGTTGGAAGGATTTGGGTGAGACCTTTGCCCAGTAGTAGGACATAATAAGTGAGATAAAAAAATGTAATGAAACATTGGATGTTATAATAAAAAAAAGTAAAGTAAAAATACAAGTGACGTTTAAGACCACCGAAACCATCTTCATGGCTAAACTGCTGCACCGATTTTGATGAAATTTCTATAGATTCTGGAAGTACCTTTTAGATAAAACAGATATTTCTCAAATTGGCTCATATAATTAAAAGAAAACAAAAAAGAAAGAAAGAAAATACATTTATTTGACATAATAGGTGTAGACGTTCACAACATATTATTACGAAGTTATGCAATCCTTCTCTTCCTCCCCTCTTTCACCCTTTCACCACACTTGGTTCGAAAGCACCCAGTGACACATAGGTCGATGGTTTTTTTTATCAGGATGAGTTTCCTGATAAAAAAACATCGACTTATGTATACGGTACGTGTAGGTAAATATAGACGTTGCGACACACCTTCATGAGCGAGATTATTGAAAATTCGATCCCGCCGCCATTCCGGAAAACGTTTTCAATTTTCCGGAATATATCATATCTCTGACGGATTTGTACAACTTTCCTTCGCAAACATTCTTCGGATGTCACGTATGAGAGTTGCCTGATATTTGTAAAATATTTTTGAATTTGTAAGCATGAAAGTTGGGTATTTGCATCTAAACCGGCCTCAAAAGAAGAATCTCAATTTGACTGCATTTTTAAATGTTTCAAAGCCAAATCTAGCTTAACTGCACGAGCACGTACACAGTGACCTTAATTTGCGCTTACAACACACTATACGCCAAATATTAAATTCATCAAATCAATGCGACTTGCGACTCACCACCATTCCATCTTTTATTCATGATTTCTCAATGATGTATCAGTTAAAATTAAAAAAAATAATGTGATCCGCACACCCTGGCTAATAACTAATCTTCAATCGGTAAAAACTCCAGGAAATTTAACTGATATATTATTAAGAATCTATGATAAAAGATGGAATGGTGAGGTATGGTTGATAACCAAACACGAACTGATTTGATGAATTCAATCATTGGCGTAAAGTGCGTTGTAAGAGCAAATTAAGGTCACTGCGTACGTGCTCGTACACTAACATACTCAAGGACCTAAGAGAGCGACACTTAAGGACATACCAAAGCTTAAACATAAAACTTAGATAAAAACAAATAAATCACCAGCCTATTTCTTGGGCCAATTTCCTCAATCTGTCCTTGAAGTGGAGCCTGCAAAGTAAACAAACTAGGCAAACATTGCACTTGACCTGATGCATTAGGTCCCGATAACTCGTTCAAGCGACCTTGGCCCGCGCCGCTGTCCCAGTTACAAGGAATATGGGAAATTGCTTAGTTGACAAACTATTTACGGCCTAGATAAACGATGCTGGAAATTAGTAATTGCACAGCGGTAGTGCTGTTGGTGTCTTCTTATAGTGTCAATGATTTTTCCGAACCAAGTGTGGTGAAAGGATTTTAAGTGCGCCTCAAAGAGGCTCCTTTCGTGCACTTGACACATATTTTCGAACTTTTTGGGTTCTACGATATACCGGTTTCCTCGCGATGTTTTCTTTCACCGTTTGAGAGCACTGGCATTGTGTACATACCTTTTAGGGCAGAAAAACTCAATGGTACACGACTTGATTTAAACCCATGACCTTAGGACCGGAAGGCGGGGCCGCTACCACTAGGCCTACAGCGCTCTTTATTCAACTCAACTTATATGGTAAATCAATGTCAAAAGACTTTTATAGTAGTAGTAGTAAGAGCTCTTTGTGAAGGGCTCATCCGGGGAAGTACTACCACCATGCCTATTTCTGCCGTCAAGCAGTATTAACTGTATTTCGGTTTGAAGGGTGTGAGTGCCAGTGAAATTAGAAAGAAAGAAAGAATAAAGAAAATATATTGTTTGACCATAGAAAGATACAAATAGGTATGGTACTAAACAACATTGCACACGGTCAATTAGGTCCCTGGCTCAGTATTTGTCGCACCGTGTATATAGGTCACAACAAATGAATGGCACGTGAGGCTAAACGTCTGCATGCCTCAAGTTGATGGACGCAAGGCAGTGCATCGTAGGACACGTTCTTGAAATGCGTGACCTACGAGACAATGCTTTGTTATAGGCGATGGTTACCACTTAACATCAGGTGGGCCATAAGCTTGTTCCATCAGCTATTTTTATAAAAAAAACCTTTCTAATAAATCACAAAAACCACTTAGAAAGGTCTAAGCTAGGTGACTTAAGGTGCCAGTTCCACGCAACTAAGCTTAGAAGAACAGTCAAAAGACTTACAACTTGGTTAGGTATTACCGCGTTCTTTTGAATGATAAGTTAACGTGAGTTCTATATACCATTGTATTATACTGTGTGTGTGACGTTTCGGCGTAGGATTTATTTAGTCAGCACTCAGACTCAAAACCAGAGCCAGAGACAGAGCCAGATAGAGCTTGTGGTGACTGATCATCGAAATAGTAATTTCGTAAGCTCGGAAATGGTAAAAAAGTATCATAAAAATGCTCATAGAAATATAAACGGTTCAAAACCCATGTTAGGTTCTAGTATATACCGATAATTGACATTGGTATTTTCGCAAACAACGTTATCCTATCCCTACACGGTTTGGGGGCAAATATTGGACGCTCGGTTCGGGATATTGGTAGCCTTTAAGCTGCTGGTCGACTGGTTTTGACTGAAATACTGACTTAAGTAGATTGAATGTTGGGTAAATAAGTTTTGGGATACGTGAATGCAAATAATCCTTTCGGTATGCGAAAGAAAGGTAGGAAGAGATAAGGACATTATAGATATATTATCTACTAGCTGTGCCCGCGACTTCGTCCGCGTGGTATAGTGTCTATGGGTAGCATTTTTAATTTGCAGCGGAAGAAAACAGTAATTAAATAACAACGTCATATTCGCGTGCACGTGACACAGTCGTCTGCCCTCTTACTAAACTTAGACATATGACTCCCCACTAAACTCCTCCCGCACTCCTCTCCACACTCCCCTCCACACCCCCCCCCGCATCACCCCTCGCACCTCCCCTCCACACTCCCCCCGCATCCCCCTTCGCACCTCCCCTCCACACTCCCCCCTGTACTCCTCTCCACACTCCCCCCGCACCTCCCCTCCACACTCCCCCCTGTACTCCCCTCCACACTCCCCCCGCACCTCCCCTTCATACTCCCCCTGTACTCCCCTCCACACTCCCCCCGCACCTCCCCTCCACACTCCCCCTGTACTCCACTCCACACTCCCCCCTGTACTCCCCTCCACACTCCCCCCTGTACTCCCCTCCACACTCCCTCCTGTACTCCCCTCCACACTCCCCCCGCACTTCCCCTCCACACTCCCCCTGTACTCCCCTCAACACTCCCCCCACACCTCCCCTCCACACTCCCCCTGTACTCCCCTCCACACTCCCCCCGCACCTCCCCTCCACACTCCCCCCTGTACTCCCCTCCCTCTACCCTCCCAGCACAAACTTTGAATGTCATATTTTTGTATATCAAATCAACAGACTAAAAAATAAGTTTTATGTTTCTAGCTCTAAAAATGACGATACTTCCATACAACTATCAACCCCTACTTTCAACCCCTTACAACCTTAAACTTTTTTCGCGATAAAAAGTAGCCTATGTCCTTCCTCAGGCCCTCAACTATCTGTGTACCAAATTTCATTTCAATCGGTTCAGTAGTTTTGGCGTGAAAGCCACACAGACAGACAGAGTTACAAACGCATTTATAATATTAATAGCAGCGTTTTACCTACCAATAAAACGCATATTAATTTACTTACCTTATTCGAAGATTGATTTATTTATTTGAGATAGACACTACGTTTTCCGCCTTATATCTTTGACTTTTGACGGTTTAAATGACAGCTGTCATGTTTCCCTTCCGTCATATTTCTGCTTTGGTCATTTCCCCTTCCACCACCAGCAGAGTGGCGCGTTTGAGGCAGCCATCTTTATTCCTCATTGCGTCGAAAATCACCAGGCAGAATTGAAAGTATAATCTTCGAATAAGGTAAGTAAATTAATATGCGTTTTATTGGTAGGTAAAACGCTGCTATTAATTTGACTTGACCTTATTCGAAGATTGATTTATTTATTTGAGACCTGTTTGTTATCGCCTGGTGGTGGTAGCAACTCTGACGCCAATGTGAACATGTGACATCAAAATATTTTACAACCTCAAGTAGGTAAGTATACCTACAACAGTAAAACGTTATTATCTACCAAACAACCTTAGAAATATACTTATAGCAAACACTATAAAGTGTGGCTAACTTTAACATAGTTATAGTACTATGAGAAACCTGTCAGGTTTTGCATCAAAAGTGATCGTGGTCATAATAATTAAGAAAGTCTGACATATATGGGGTTAATAGACAAACCACCTCATGACTAACCAACTTAAGAAGAAGGCCTAAGTCCAGCTATGAATTTCTTTGGGTTGGTTATGATGACGACCCGGTCCATAATGCAATGGCATTGGAAACATAAATATACTTGCTTATCATTGGAAACATAGCTAAGCAAGATTTTGCGTTAACTAAAAATGTCACTTTATAACTCACTCCCTTCTCTTTCAGTCCAACATAATTTTCCAGAATAACCTTTTCTATCCAGCTTGTAAGAACTTCTGAAGGTGCTGTAATAGCAGCCTGCCAATCCAACCCCCTGACCTATGCGGACTTATGCGGGTGATGCGGACTTGCTAAATTAACACTGTTATAGTAATAAAAACATATTAAACGATTTGACTAGTGATAAATAAAATATTCCATTTTATCATAGTTTCCTTCCAGTTCATGATGATGATGAATGATCAGTAAAATACTGATGATAGTTTTCAACCATCAATTATCACTGCAATCAATTGTTAAACACAGGATAAACACCATACTAGTAGGAATACGATCAAATATGTAACCATCTGATGATGATGATAAGGTATGCGATCTAAGTATGTGTAACCATAATGTGAGACCTCTTGAGCCAAGAGCATAGTATTACTGCGGGGCAGTTTTACTATTAGTATGTAAAACATGAACATTATTTATACTTACATAGTATTTATAAAAAATAATTTTTGCCAACCAACGTCGCAAACCGGATAGTTTGATTGACATGGAGTAACAACATCTGGAAGAACATGCCTGCTTCAAAACGTAGGAACTACGGTTTTACGGTTTTTGCTTTCAGCAAGAATTGTGCTAAAGTACTAGGATGTTTTTGTTTACTGATGTATCAAGGAATTAAACAATTGGAAACCATTATGTTTATCAGTGATACTACAACCACTATTTTTAAAACAGCATAACAATAGCAGTGGACTTCTTCGGGCTGATGATGATGATGATGAATAGTAACAATATTGGTTAGAACTATATGCCATTACATACTTCGACGCTCCGTGGACGAGATGATTTACTTTTATCAGAAATATATCTCATGTACCTAGTCTTCTTCATAAAGTGTCACCGGATCTTTCGAAAAGAAGTGTGGAGAAAGGATTTTAAGTGCGCCTCACGGAGGCTCCTTTTGTGCACTTGACACATATTTTCGAATCTTTTAGATTCTACGACAAAATTACACTTAGGAGCTAAAAACACAGTGCAGCACATCCATGTGGGTAGGCAGTTCCATGCAGAACGTTAAGAAACAGCTTGACGAGATTTCAGTTTTTAGTTTAGTTGGTAGGTCACACGTCCACAGTTTTCAAAAACAAGAACAAATATGTATATAAATGTGGGTAGGCTGCATTTTAGAGGCAACTAGGATTCTTTATTTTCGATATTCAAAGAGGCTGGTCTTACATGGTACTTAATTTTAAAAAAGGGGCGATCCACAAAGCGTAGATCTTTAAGCCACACCATATATACCACTCTACGATATAGGTAGATACCTGTATTATACGCTGAACCACACACTAACTCAGCTAAAGTTTTCCCTGCTTAAGTGACTTTAATACAGAGTTTGTGATCGTAGAGATGCACGTCGTTTCTGACCCAACTAAGTATTTTTATTTTGCGTAACCATCTAAAAATATTTGTAATACAGTAGGTGTAACAAGCACCTGTGTCACTAACTACTTTTAAGTGAAAATGCACTCTGGAATGAGATCAGTGGTAGAACCCAAAATTTAGGTTTTACTTTCAATACTGCTTACAAACAGATGGGGGTACTTATTTACTGCACCTTGTTTCACTACATATAACGCATAGTTTACTACATACAGTGTAGACTGTAAGTACTAGAGCCACCACACAACTGTGCAAGTTGTTCATCAGTACAAGCTTGTAGGTACATTAGAGTACGCAAGAGCAGCAGATGTTCTGTCCCATTGTTACATTACAACTCATTATTGTTAATAAACATTTACTGGTATCTATTATTCTATTATTATTCTCAGGACATTATAACCTTACAAAAACATCTCCCACCACCCAGTGAGGGTGTGCTGTTTTTTTTTTTTTTTTTTTTTTTTTTTTTTTTTTTTTTTTTTTTTTTTTTTTACAAACACCTATTCGCGAAGGGTGTATATTTAAATGATCGGATTGCTCTTGTGAGGAAACAGCACTTTCTGGGGCCAGGCCAGGCCAGGCAAGACCAAAATTCACAACAAATTCCACGTGATGGAACACAATAACCACACAAAAACCCGAAACCCCTGCGAGGGGCCGCTGTTAGCTTGATTGGATTTTTCTTGCGAAAAAAACATCATATTCAGGAGCCAATGTCCACTAAAACTTTATACAGACACATGCGATGGGATACAGTTACCAAACACCCCTGCGAGGGGTGGTTGTTAGCTTAATTGGATTTCTCTTGCGCGATCCCATCAGATTCAAGAGTGATGATCCACTCATCGTTTATACAGCTCCATGCGATGGAAAACCGTTAGCCAAACACCTAACCTCTGAGAGGGGTGTCTCTTAGCTTGATTGGTATTCTGTTGCATTAACTCATCAGATTCAGAAGCCATGGTCCCTCAACGCTCATACCGCTCCATGCGAAGGATTACCCTTACGTAAACACCTAACCCATGCGAGGGGTGGTTTGTTAACTTGAGTGGATTTCTCTTGCGAGAACCCATCAGATTCAGGAGCCATGGTCCACTTACCTTTTATATAGCTCCATGCGATGGAGTACCGTTAGCAAAACACCTAACCCCTGCGAGGGGTGGTTGTCAGCTTGATTGGATTTCCCTTGCGAGAAGGCATCAGATTCAAGAGCCGTGGTCCAGCCACCGTTTATATAGCTCCATGCGATGGAGTACCGTTAGCCAAACACCTAACCCCTGCGAGGGGTGGTTGTTAGCTTGATTGGATTTCTTTTGCGAGAACCCATCCGATTCAGGAGCCTTGGTCCACTGAAGTGTATACAGTTCCATGCGATGGAGTACCGTTAGGCAAACACCTAACCCCTGCGAAGGGTGGTTGTTAGCTTGATTGGATTTCTTTTGCGAGAACCCATCCGATTCAGGAGCCCTGGTCCACTGAAGTGTAGTTAGCCTAACACCAGACCCCTGCGAGGGGTGGTTATTGGCTTAATTGAATTTCTTTTGCAAGAACCCATCAGAATCAGGAACTCAGGTCCATTAAAAGTTTATATCGTTCCATGCGCTGGAATAGTTTTAATAACGGCCTACCCCTGCGAGGGGCAGCTGTTACTTTAATTGGGTAGCGATTCCTCTTATGGTTGACGAGTTCCCTCAGCTGGAACACAGCGTTTCCAAATTCTTAGCGTCACCTTTGCGCAGCTGATAAATTCTGGGGAACAGAACACCTTAGCCGCCAAAAATACTTAAATAAAACATACAAAACTGCGCATGTAATAATACGACTTGTAAAGTGAATAATAAAGAGTATAGCAAAAATGAAAAACAGAGTTTCTTCTGCTTTGCCACTCAGATTCTCAAAAATTAACTTCAGCACTCGTATAATTAATTGAAAAAGAGAGAAGATTACAATATATACTTCGTGCAATTATATATTAAAATTAATATTTATTTTTCACAATGCAGTAGGCACATTTAGTAATATAAGCATTATAATTGATTTATCGTATCATACATTTCTCCCCACTTTGTTTGATCCCAAGTCTATGAAGCTTGGAGTATGATACGATTTACGAGTTTAAAGGGTAAGACCGCAGTCTCATAAGACGTCTAACCTAAGCACCAGTTCTCAACAACTCCAGGACAGCTACCCATTTTAGCTTCCTCTCGATGTTAAAGGATTTGATTTCGATTCATTCCCTTATTGCAAGGCCATTGATGTTTATGACGTCATTATCATATTATCACTTACCTCAAACTAAGATTTCGATATCACCGATAGCCATCTTATGCTACTGCACGTGGGGCTACCGCTTGTGTAAATTACTTGAACATTAAATATGCACATTAAAACTTACATGCACAACAAACATACAGGATAACTGGTTATTTACATAACTGTAATAACGTGATCCAAACGAACTTTTCGTTAAAAATTGAACACGTTTCATATAAAGAGGGTACTCACGGTTTTCCCTCTTTGCACAGTATAACACACTTATTCACTAAGTAAAAGAATTAGTTCTTCACTTTTGTATGAACAAGGATTAAAATATTTTAAGCAACTGTAGTCGCAGAGATATCTGCTGAACACATGTTGCTTCGACGGAAAACAAAACGCCAATGAGGAATAAAGATGGCTGCCTCAAACGCGCCACTCTGCTGGTGGTGGAAGGGGAAATGACCAAAGCAGAAATATGACGGAAGGGAAACATGACAGCTGTCATTTAAACCGTCAAAAGTCAAAGATATAAGGCGGAAAACGTAGTGTCTATCTCAAATAAATAAATCAATCTTCGAATAAGGTCAAGTCAAATTAATAAGGATTTAGAAACTGCACATTACCCCATAGGGCGCCTTAAGGCCCCTTTAAGGCGTTAAGTTACGATTCCTATATTTCTATGAGCGATAAGATTATAATTGCACACTGAAATATTTGTGGTTGGCTTTCATATTGGTCTTAATTTAAGCAATTATATTGGTGAATAATGGCTTTAAAACGGCTTTGATAGGCAAAAAGCTATTTCAAACCCAATTACGATTCAATCGACTTCGAAAAGGAAATCTCTTTTCAATTTAGCAAACAAAATATGACTCTCTTGAATGAAATGAAAATTTTGAAAAATTTAAGTGTTTTTATAATAAACAGAATGCAAATCTGTATGTAGAGTTGATACTATGACCCAACTTTAGAATTTTACAGTTTGATACTATCACAAAAAAAATCTTATCAATGTCAATCTGAAGAGTAAATCCTCTTATTGACTGGTCTCTCAGCTCAGTTGGTAGTAGCTCTGCCTTTTGCGCCATAGGTCGTGGGTTCGATCCCTACCAAGAAAAAATATTTGTGTGGTTAACATAGATGTTTGTTCTCTGTCTGAGTGTTATATTGTATTCCAAGTATTTGTTTACAAAAAAAGTATTTAAGTATTACATCAGCTATTTAGTTCCCGTAGTAGTAGTACTATGTAGCCCCAAACTAAGCTCTGCTTAGTTAGGGGCTACATAGTGTTGTGTTGATTGTCTATAATATTTTTTTACTTAATATATTTTATATATCTAATTATTTATTTCCCAGAATAGAGGGAACTGGAAGTCTTTGGGGGAGGCCTTTGCCCAGCAGTGGGACGATGTAGGCTAAATAAAAAAAATAAAAAAATATTTTATATCTACTTCTGGACATATTTACGCCTCCCAAAAACATTTCCAGGAAGAGAGATTCGAAATCCTTTTTAGGGTTCCGTAGCCAAATGGCAAAAACGGAACCCTTATAGATTCGTCATGTCTGTCTGTCTGTCTGTCTGTCTGTCTGTCTGTCCGGCCGAGTCACAGCCATTTTTCTCCGAAACCATAAGAGCTAGACTGATGAAACTTGGTGAGTAGATGTATTCTGTGAACCGCATTAAGGTTTTTACACCAAAATAGAAAAAAAACTATAAATTTTGGGGGTCCCCATACTTGAAACTGAAACAAAAAATTTTTTTTTTCATCGTTCAACGTGTGGGGTATCTATGGATAGGTCTTCAAAAATTATGTTGAGGTTTCTAATATCGTTTTTTTCTAAAACTATAAATTTTGGGGGTCCCCATACTTGAAACTGAAACTCAAAAAAAATTTTTTCATCGAACCCATACGTGTGGGGTATCTATGGATAGGTCTTCAAAAATGATGTTGAGGTTTCTAATATCGTTTTTTTCTAAACTGAATAGTTTGCGCGAGAGACACTTCCAAAGTGGAAAAAAGTTGGTCCCCCCCCCTCTAACTTCTAAAGTAAGAGAATGATAATACTAAAAAAAATATATGTTGTACATTACTATGTAAACTTTCAACGATATTTGTTTTGAACGAGATCTACTCAGTAGTTTTTTTTTATACGTCATAAATCGTAAACCGCAATTTACCTTTCAACGAACTTCAAAAACCTTTATATTATGTTAATTGATGCTACGGAACCCTTCATGGGCGAGTCCGACTCGCACTTGGCTGCTTTTTTTATCCATCGATCCGAACACCACAATGAAGTTGGTTTATCGGATGGAAAAGAATATTATTATATACACGTGTAAATATCCACCAGGTTAAAAAGGTTCAAAACTATGTTACACCACAGAATCTATTTAGCGTTTCGCTAGCGGCGCTTACGATTTAATTATACAGGCGATAGCGCAGTGTCAGGCTCAGAAATAGCTTGGAACATGAAACCCATCGGAGGTACGACGGTGAGTTTTGTGAAGCGCCACGCGTATTCAAAATATAATTGATAATAAATAAATAAATAGGGGGTCCCAGTACCAAAAAAAAAAAATTAAGCAATTGTTTCCTCGGCTGGTCGACGCCACTGGTGACAAGAGGGCTGGCTCTTTTTTCACACAGAGAATAGCTATTGCCATTCAACGTGGGAATGCAGCCAGCGTTCTTGGCACCATGCCTCATGGACACTCACTTTTGTTAGATTTTTAAGGTTTAGTTTTAGTTTTTTTTTTTGTTAATATAATGAATTTTTATTTTGTTGTTTAAATTATAGTTCAAATAAAAACAAAGAATAAATATTGTGTACTATTTACACAATACATACTATCTAGCCCGAAACTAATACTTATTTTTGTTGATGTCTGATATAATACTTATTTTTTTTGTAAATATAGACTGTGAATACAATATAACACCCAGACAGAGGACAAAAATCTGCGTTCACTACACAAATATTTGTTCTCGGTGGGGATTGAACCCACGGGCTACGGCGCAGAAGGCAGAGCTACTACCAACTGAGCTGAGAGGCCAGTCAAATGATGGCCTTTATCTGTCAAATTGGTGTTGTGTAGCCTGCCAATGTGGATGATACCTTAAATGATACATGTGAGGATAGAGGGACCATACCTTTGAAGTCCGCCATTCGTATTTTATGACAGTACGTAGCAGCGAAGCCTGGCGTAGCTTTTGATTAATCTAGATTATTCCAAAATGTTAAACAACATTCCTCTTTTTATTTTTTATTTAGGTATTTATCTTCTTAAAAAAATACATAATCTATTTATTATAAATAACTAGAACAAGCATATGGCTGATGTTAAGTAGTAACCATCCGCCTATAACAAAGCATTGCCTCATAGGTCACGCACGTCAGGAACGTGCCCTTCGATGCACTTCCCTGCGTCCATCAATTTGAGGCATAAAGACTCAAACCCCCGAATACTGAAACGCAACTCAGATTTAAGCACGTCTCAAGCGACGAATATTTGACAGATTTTCATTGAAAACTGTCAAATATTCGTCGCTTGAGACGTGCTTAAATCTGAGTTGCGTTTCAGTATTCGGGGGTAAGGCCCGTATTCTGAAACAGTGCTTAGGTCTGAGTCGAGCCTCAAGCACAGATTTTTGACACTTTTCAATGGAGTACTGTCATAAAATCTATGCTTGAGGCTCGACTCAGACTCAAGCGCTGTTTCGGAATACGGGCCTTACCCCCGAATACTGAAACGCAACTCAGATTTAAGCACGTCTCAAGCGACGAATATTTGACAGTTTTCAATGAAAATCTGTCAAATATTCGTCGCTTGAGACGTGCTTAAATCTGAGTTGCGTTTCAGTATTCGGGGGTTAGCCTCAGTTATGACGTATTTATGATGATTAAAGTATATTTTTGAGTTCTTTCCTACTCCATGCGTTTTAACCTTAACGTGGTGGGCTGGCGTATAACCTGATCGTGGATGATACCTACGTTTATAGATTTTACCTCAGCTTTTGTTACCAAACACTTTGTGCAAAGGCTTTTGTGAAACTTGGTTCTAGGTGGAGATTTAATTGGATATCCTATTCAGGTAATTATATTCCAGATATAGTTATAGTAAGCAGAAATAGCTTTAAATTTTAGTTTTATGTTTGAGATATCAAATAAGATTGAAGGGCGTTTTTTATCTGCTTGGTTGTAAAATCACTTTTGAAAATATTATAAATAAATATTGTGGACACAACACTTACTAGCCTCTTAATTAAGCAGAGCTTGCACTATAGAAACCAGATAGCTCATATACAACTTATATAATTTTTATTGCAAATACATTTTTCGAATATATTCCCAAACCACCCCCAATAGGCATAAAAAGCTAATGATTACTTTATGAGTTAAAAACAATGCTTCATTTTGCTGACTTTAACTGGTTGGTACAAAACGCACATTTATTTACTTATACAAAGTACAAACCAAGAACTCTGTTAACTAAAGACTATCGAAATTCTTGGAACACAGTGAAAATTGCCAACTTCAAAACACAGATTAAGCTTATTGGACATCTTTAACAAAGTTTATCCTTTAATCAAAATTTAACGCTCTTAAGTTTGAGTCGAACATCAATTTCTGAGAAGTTCGAATCTGTGGTTTGCTGAGCATTCATAAAATATTGACTCGTGGTAACTTTCAATTTTTCGATAGCTAACAGGCGTCTTTTTATTGATCAATTTTATAAAGGATTACGTCAGAAACGGCTGTAACATAATAATAATCATTTTTAAGTTTTTTGTAACTATGTTTTTTTTATATTTATTATATTGTAACAAACTTAAAAAATAAGAAAATAAATAATTATCTGAGTAATAATAGCAAAATATCTCTATTTCGGATACGGGATCCATGCGCACATGCAAAAGTTTAATGAAATGGTCGGTTCTAAAATATTTTATAGTGATATTAAACATTTTCAAAGATTGATTTGGGCTTAGATATCAAGTGGCAGTTAGATACTGAAAAGGAAAAGGTCTTTGTTTCCGGTACGTGCTACGTCGTAGAGCCGTTGTAGCAGTGTCGCTACGACACGCTTCGAGGAAACGGTTTTAGTTTCTTGTCTTGTGTTGTGTCTACTGACCCGTACATTTAATAAAAAGTGGATTTAGTATCTTGATTTTTTAGAAAAAATGTGGGTTGTACCTGAAGGAAAGCGTATTATTTTCAAATAAGTAATTATTTTTTGACAAATCTGATATTCAAAAAATAAGTTCATTTTTACAATAACCTACGGTTATAAGTTTAAACATACATTTTAAAAATGAAACAGCAAACTTTACAATGCTTCACCTACGTATTTTCTTAATGAGATAATGTTTCTCTCCGTGTTTCTCTCCGTACCTAACATATATGTATCACAAAACAACTAAAAATGTTATGCTACATTGCTAAATTTAACTTGTTTTTTTACTTTAATAATAACTTCAAAATTATTTATTCTTAAAAGCCTTGCGCACTTCTAGGCCATCTGCAATGGCGATCATTTTAGCATAAAGTTATATCCGCACACACTGTCGCGATTTTGACAGTGTTATATTTTTCACTGATCGCTATAGCAGGTGACCTAGACATTCGCTTTAGTACATCGTATCTATCAGGGATGTAATTCGGTAAATCACTCAGTATTAGGACCGTAGAAAATAAATTACCCGATGGTGCGTGCACTATGAATAGTTATTTGGTAGGTACGAAGCAATAAAATGGGTACCCACACATACTTCACGTCACAAAGGCAGAAAAAGTAGGGTGGCCTCAAAATAAGCAAATATAGGTAGATATTATAGCACTTTCCAGCCAAAACTTAGCATGGCTTGTACTATGTGAACCAGGCCACCGATACAGTCAGCATAGAAAGTAGATTGGCAATTTTGATTATTAAATTTCCGAAATTCCATTTGTTAAGGGTTTGGAGTTTGTATGCAATAAGCTTAAGACTATACTTTTCGCGCGGGACTCCACTAGTAAACAAATAAAAACTAGTAAATAAACAAAAACTTTACTTCTTCCATCTCAGCTCAGTTGGTAGTAGCTCTGCCTTCTGCGCTGGCGGGCGTGGGTTCGATTCTCACCGAGAACAAAATATTTGTGTGGTGAACGCAGACGTTTGTTCTCTGTCTGGGTGTTATATTGTATTCTATGCATGTATTTACAAAAAAAAAGTATTTAAGTAATAATTATATCAGCTATCTGGTTCCCATAATACAAGCTCTACTTAGTTTGGGGCTAGGTAGTGTGGATTGTCCGCATTATTTATTTATTTATTATTATTATCTAAGTTAGTGTTTATAAAAAGACACTTACCAGTACATTGTTTTCTCGTAACAATTAAACATCTGCAACAAAAGTGTCCCAATTAGAACATGAAACAAACATCACGTACGTAACGTCACCATTTAGCAATCACTGGCTTGGCTTTTATTGCTTGCTAAGAGCGGTTTCACACGAGCGTTTATTTTCACGCGTACGCGTTCGTTTCAGCATACGCACTTACGTGCTGTAAGACGAATGCGCGTACATACACCCCCCTTTTTAAAGGCTCTGCCTGACAACCAGAGCTGCTTGGCATAGTAGATAATGCCTTGTCAGGCAGCAAAAAGCTGAGTCGGGGCCTATTTGGCATATTTTATCTACTGTTATCTATTGTTAACGTATATCTTATCTTATACCTTTAGACGAGAAAATCTTGTATATATATATTTAGATCTATATACAAGATATATTTAGATCTCGGAAACTGCACCAACGATTTTCACGAAATTTAGTATACCAGGGTTTTCGGGGGTAATAAATTGATCTAGCCAGGATTCATTTTAAGAAAATGATTATTTCTTTCTGAGTTCAATAATTAAACATAAACTGACTATGTGACTGCTCCTGCCATCTATTGACGATTGTGAGCAACTAACTGCAATTATGTCCAGCAGATGGCGTTTTTCAGTAAGAATAAACCAGTAAATATGATAATATGACTCTTATGTTTCTTAAAAATACAATTTATTGAAAAAAAATCCGAGCGAAGCTCGGTTACCAACTGCTAGTTTATTATTAATGTATGTATGTCAAATAAGTGTTCTTTCCTTTCTTTATGCATGGGCTTTCTTTATGCAGTAAGCATGAAAAGTTTATAAACACGTCAACGCTCGTTTAGGGCGCGATTAAACGCGCTTCGAAAAAAACTGCTTAAACGCGCCAAAAAAAACGCTGTTGTGAAACGGTACACAAATGAAATGAAATGATTCGAATGAAATATTTTTTTACTTTTTTTTTTACCAGTTTACAAAGAATTGTAATTGTTGAATTATTTCAGGTACTGTAATCAAAAAAAAAATAAATATTTTAAAAATTTTGATCGGAGTGGGTTAGGAACCCAAGACTCTTGATACGGACACTGTCGGTACAGCCACAGTTACTTAAGTACTAAATAAACAGACCTTTATAAGTTATTGCCTAATTAGCATACTCCCAAAAACTGCCGAAGGGTTTAAGAAAAATAAAAAAAAACAAAGCTAAACTGCGTGTACGAGTTGCAAAAAGCCACAAGAAACACCCACAGACGTTCTCATACGCTTTGTGTTTTATGTAGGCCAATTACATAACTTCTCCGAACCGCGCCGCGTAAATGCTTAGCATTGAAAAGCTTTTATTGTTCACGTTTTATCCAACACGTTCACGTAACTCACTAATTCTGTTACAAACAAACATCGCATGACGTGAACCCTGATTTTTGTGAACATATTGAAAAACTCCCCTAATTTAACTTTGGTGCGAGTTCGTGGGATCAACGTGTTTTATTGAAAAAGGTTGTAAAAGTTACGACGATTATGTCCATTGGGTATTTTTCAATCTGTAATTGGACCACAAGATTTATTATGTAGGGGGGGTATTATTTTGAGTACCAAAAGTAATAGGTGCTTATATTAGATTATATTTATGAGACAGGACTGAAGAATTCTAGAGCAGAATCCTGAACCAAGCGAGTTATTCAAAGTACGTTGCTCGAGGTTAAATCAGTTTGGTACCATGAGGGACACTGTGCTTCTCATCCCTGTGTAAGAGAAATCAAATAAGGAATGCAATTAGGATCAAAACTATTTATTTGCTTAACAGTGTGCAATCCGATTGCAAAGAAATTATTTCAAACAAGATAGATTTTAGTTTTAATGAAGTGTGCGAGTGATAAGGTCATTAACAGTCAGTTCCTAAAAAGATTTGATAGAGTGGATTTTTCTACAGATAATAGATAATTATTACCTGCAAAAAGCATCATCTCAGCTCTGTCTCCGCAAGGCCATTAAATACCGAACCACTTCACCGTTGTCCATTCAGAGTGTTCAGACCCACGTCAGGCGCATTGTTAGTGGCGTTTTAAGAGAAAATTCAATATCCCTCGCAAACTTCCATTGATCTTTTGACGGGCACCTCTTTATGTTACTAAACAAAGCAAAAGGTGCGACCTTTGAACGATGGACTTATCGAGATTTGTTGAACTAGATAGGTACTTATTACTATTAAGACGAAAACTCTTCATAGATTATAGCTACAATTCTGTTTTACTTTATTACACCGCAAACAAATACAACTACGTATCTCCACGCCATCACTCTTCCTCCCTCTTCTTTCTTTCCACCACTAGAGATGTGTAACGCTGTTTGATTCGATTAGGGATGTCTTATTCCCAAAACTGGGTAACAATACTTAGCAAAAGTAAGGAATATGGGATATTAAATGGGTCAGTGTGCCTTATTTTCTGCAATAAATGTTAAAAAAAAACTTTGTCATTTACAAACACTTCTGTCATGATGATGAGTCGCAGTTGCTGCGTTGTGTCGCACTCTACGGTGTCACGGAAAATCAGCGTTATAGAAGCACTCGCTACTATAGCATAATTCTGAGTGGCGGCCAATTTTTATGTCATTAGCGTTTTTATATTGTTCATTCTTGTTTTGATATTATCCAAGCAAAGCTACCAGCAAGGTAGCTTTGTGTTTATTTAAGATGTGTTTATTCAGTAGTATCCCAAGGATCACTTTGAAACGCCTTAAAGCTAGGTGAGTCTAGGTGCCAGTTCCACGCGACCAAGCCTAGAAGAACAGGCAACAAACTACAACTTGGTTCTTACCGTTTTTTTGGTGTGATCCTCTTAGAAATAAAACTTTTTTTTTTTTTTAGACACCTATTCACTCTTGCCTTAATAATCGCATAATGAAGGTGGAGCCAAAACGCTTAGTGTGAATGGGTGGTATGCTGACCAGGTATGGATGGTACTGAGCCGTGCGTCTGCTAGTCCTATAGTGGAAGGGAGATGGTGGTATAAGATCATGCAGTTCTTCACTACATTCCCCAAAATGTAACCTGTAAAAAATCGATAGGCAAGCAACTTTGCGACAATGTGCCAGACTCATAGCAGAATAATAGCTGTTAAGTTCCAGTGGGGAGACTTCAAGACTTCATGAAGAATAAGTTTATTTGAGCGAGCTTGTTGTTCAAGTGCAGTTTGGGTTACCTATACCCAAACTGGACTTGAACGTTTGAAAAGTTTTATGTTTCTCAATAAAATGGAATTACTTTTCAGCATAATATTATTATAGCAGCAGTAGAGCTTTTTGTGAAGGGCTCGACCGAGAAAATACTACCACCATGTCTTTGTCTATTTCTGCCGTGAAGTAACATTGCTGTTTTTCTGTTTTTTTAACATCTGTATGCCTCACGCGCCAGTGGGCATATCAGTTGGGCACGTTCCTGATGTGTTTGACCTAGGAGGCAATATTTATCACTTAACATCAGGTGGGTCATAATGCTTGGTCTTCTAGCTAATTGGATAAAATAAAACTCTTGAATCAATAATACAATAATATTATCCTAAAGAAAGCTTTCATAAATATTTTGTGTATTTTAATATTCGCGCCATACTGCACCTGTATCAATTATTTTGGTTCAATTTTCAAAGCGACATATGCTTTGGAAATTGAACCACAATAATTGTTTCACCGTTTCACCGCAGTTTCATGAAACAATGAACTTTGATCAACCAAAATAGAGGCCAGACCAAAACATAAACCTACCTGGGTCGGTACAGCTTGGTATTGTGGTGGCAAATTCAATAGAGCTTACAGCTAACAGTATTGCTTGCGGGTTTAAACGTACCTAGACATGTTGCAACATACTGGAACATGCAATTAATTTGAAAGGATTTAATTATCGATGCATCAGAATTAATTAATTTGTAGATTGCATGTATAGATCTGAATAGAATGCAAGAGTCTTTTTAAGGAGAGGCGATAATGTAAATCATGTAATTGCATAGATGGACCTTAACAATTTCACAGTGGAAAAAAGTGGATTAGTTTTAACTGGGTGTACATTAACCGGCTCCTTCGTAAGATTCTTTTTAACAGACGGTTATGTTGCTTACAGGGAGGTATACATTTTGCTTTTTTTTATATTTCTCTTTGTTTATCTTGTTGGTAACCGAACAGAAAAATGAATAACTTGTTTTACCTTTTTAGAAAAATGGAGAAAAGTTTGATAATTAACTCACCGGTAATAAGCTAAATTAACAATAACGTTTCCGTCATCTGAGTTTGAACTTTATTGTAATAATTATAGAGCTGTATATTGCCATTCGTAAATTAACGTCGACAGCTTGGCTCACGGATATTGACATGCTTATCAAATACCGATATTCAACTCAGTGAGAGTACAAATAAAGTTCAAATTCAAAGACGTCTGGATCGCAGCTTGGCCCGGGCATAGTGTAATACAGGTCTAGTGTCTGCAGAGGTACCAATCAATTCGCAGTAATCCTTTGTTCTTTGTTGGATTTATAATGTCACTGTAATTTTAAGGGGCTATAAAATATGATTGTTGTTTATACAGGGTGTAATAACACCACTCCCGAAAACTGGAGATGGTTGAAGTTCCCATCGCGTGTAGTGGCACCACAATGGAACTTCACTATTATAACCTCAAATTAAGCAAAGCCTGTATGGGAAACAAGATAACTGACATAATACTTATGTTTTTTTTTTTGTATAAACATACTTAGAATACAATATAACACCCAGTCAGAAAATAAACATTGTACATAAACTTTGTTCACTACGCTAATATTTGTTCTCAGTGGGGATCAAACCCACGCTCTCCAGCGCAGAAAGTAGAGCTACTACCAAATGAGCTTATGAAAGCTGTTACAGTGTTGGTTCCATAGAAAAAAATATTCATTTTGGATCCTATAACCCGCTGAAGGTTTTGGGGTGGTCTTCTTACACCTTGTATTGCCCCGTGGTGACCGCCCCGTGGTATCTGAGTTATGGCCTAGATTTATAAGGACACCTGAGCTGAGAACTTTTATGGAGCATAACGGAAGCTAAATGAATTTACGATTTATAATAACTTTAAGAGTTATGGTTTCACGCCTGAGACAAGTTAATCTTATAGATTGTAAATCGAAAATATATTTATTTTACCAATACTACTAACACTAGCTAACCACCACCGTTCTTTTTCTAACCGCGTCACTGGTCCTTTTGAACTAATGTGGTGAAAGGAGTTTAAGTCTAATTATTATTCTAATTATTTTAAAAAATAAAGCACCTGAATCGTCTTGACATTTGCCCCATCTTCACAACACAAAAGTCGTGCAATCGTAAAGAACAAAGCTCGGTGTCCATTCTCCTCGAATGTTTTGTACTTTGGTGAATAACCAAACAAAAGTGCGTCTTTTGATACAGCCCCGGCTGCCCAAAAATCTTTGTAAATGATTAAAGTTTTTGCTCCATTCAGAATTACTTTGAAGCTGAGGAGTAATTTCGTAAGAGAAAAAACTAGTTGGTAGGATTGGCGTGCTGAAAACGGTAGACAGTTTTTGTTCACAAATCAATGAAAGTTACCTCTTCTTCTTTCTGCCCTTATCCCACTTTATGTGGACTTGGCACAACATGTCTTCCTCCTCCATTTTCCTCTGTCAGTTGTCATCTCTGCATTCACTCTTCTCTTATCCATGTCATCTATCACACAGTTCATCCTTAAAAGTTTTCCCACAATTCATCAATAAAAGTTACCTTTATTAAAATTATATTATAGTACTCTGCACTTCCCTGAACACATTTTTAATAAAGTACAGAAAAGTTTACGACAGGAACTTCAGCGAATTTTCCAAGAATAACTATTTTGAGCCTTCACCGACGTACCTACCATCTTAACTTCTTCCTTCTTAATACTGAAGTACGAGCTTTGTAATATCATGTCCTTGAATAAAATAATACTCTAGGCAATAAACTTGCTCAAGCCTTGAACTTCAAATTGATTAAGTACACCGCCAACGCTGAACGAAAAATATATTTCGTACAATAAAGAATTGTGTGGGTGCAAGCTTCAATATGTTTCTCCTGTTATGAGCTTTAAGCCCACGGAATAAGGACTAAATTTATTAGTGCGCTAAACAAGCTTCAATAATCATATTTGAGTTAGAACTACTAACTCTCACTAAACTGTATCCGTAAGCATCTCCGTTTCGCAAATAGTTTTAACTACTGTAGAACTACAAATATGCATTACAGTGACTTGTTAAACAGCTGAACATCAAGCCTCCACTCCTCCACACAAATTAAAACCTTTTAATTGACCAAGTGAAATACTTTTTTGCAAAATTGACATCAATTCTCCATACAAAAGAGAGAGACACAAAGGCGAAACGAACTGTGGATAAGCATATGGTTCATAATAGCGACCATGAACCAGAAGACAAAACATCCATCGGGTGGATGAGCGTCCACTGATGAAATGGTTAAGATCGCTAGATGTCGGTGGATGAAAAAAATTCATGCTTAAATATTAAGGAAGGATTATATTCATCAGTGGACTTCTTAAGGCTAATGATGATTTATCTTGGTGAGCTCTTTTATAATACAAGCTAAGTAAGACAATTTTTTTTCCATTCCACATCTAGATTTTGTGCGTGCTCTACGCCGTAGCATGCTACGTGCTACGCCGCCGTAGCACTTAACGAGTTATTTCGATTTAACCGCAGTGTACTGGCTATTCTCAGTATACTTCAAGCCCTGTGACGTCACCCAAATGTTTACATAGGTGCGTACCGTAAACTGCGTAACCCTTCCGTGCGCAATAAACACTCACTTTATAGCGGTTGGCAATTATACCGGCGTAAACAACTAATTAACTCCCCCTTAACTTGAGCCCAGGAAATCGCAGCCCCCATTACCTACCATCATGTTGTTATCTGATCTTTGTAAGGGTTATTGTTGAAGATGTCAACAAGAAAATGCAAGCAAGTAATAAAAGCTGTTGCTTAAATATCTTCTTAATTGTATCGTTTCATTATATAATATATACCTATAGGAAAATTGTATATAAGTATTATTTAAATGTTTTCTATACACATAATCAGTTATCTGTAGGCCTACCACAAGCTCTGTCTGGCTCTGTCTCTGGCTTTGAGTCTGTGTGAGTGTTGACTAAATAAATCCTATGTCGAAACGTCACACACACAGTATAATACATTGGTGAGCACTCACTAATAACCAGAGCCAGAAACAGAGCCAGACAGAGCTTGTGGTAGGCCTGCTGGTCCCCAAAGTACCGAAAGATAGTGTTGTGTAAATTCTTCACAGTGTTTATTTATTTATTTTCATTTACATACTATTACTTTTTTAGAGATAACACCTTGAAGCTCTAAATAACGTTAAAACAATGTTTTTTGTATAATAAAATCTTTACTTTCTCTTTTTTAGTTATTTTTCTCTATAATCACTATCCAATTAACACCAATACTATAACAACATAGGTTAGGAGCCAAAAAAAGAACAAAAACGTTCATTGTTTTCATTTGAGAAATGTGCTCTAAATACTCTACAATAAAAATATCTTTCTCACTAAATCGAAACGTTTCACCATTTACTCGTTAATACGTATTATACCAGCAACTAATGTACCAAGCTTACTCGTGTCGTTCACTAGAATCCCTGCTGACAAGCACTTAGAAGGATTTGCGGTAACACAGCCCTGCTGAGATTCGAACCTGGCCGTGAGTGGATATGGCTGGTCACTCAATAATAGCCGCGGTTAGCCGACCACAATGAGTTTGCTGTGGTTTCTCGTTGAAAGGGTGCGGTTTTACCAACTTAGGTCAATAGCAGCTATGGTTTATTCACATATTTTTATGCTTACTGTATTTTTCTTTAACATTCTCTAAACACTGCTGAGCGAAGGTCTCCCTCAAGATTTTCCACTCTCTTCGATCTTTTCACGAGCGGCCGCAACATAAAATAAATTTTAAATTTCCTATGATTAACCTATTGTATAAAAACGAACGACTAAGAAATTTTCGGTTTAATTGGTTCGCTTTTTTACCATTCTTAAGCCTTGCGCACATCTAAGCGTATTTCGGTAGTGAAACGCTGTCAAATATGGCGGCGATTTACTCATCGCAGCCGGAAAACGCTTAGATGTGAGCAAAGCTTTACAGTATCATGGTTTTGGAACGAGTTATAAATAAATAATAAATATTGTGGACAATTCACACAACACTAATACCCAGCCCCAAACTAAGCAGAGCTTGTAATATGGGAACCAGATAGCTGATATAATACTTGAATACATTTTTTTTAGTTGGAGTTTAGTTTACCATAAAAGCTTAACAATACTCGTACTATTTGTAATAAATCATCATCGCCATCATTTATAGCCCAACTTCACCCATTGCTGGTAAAGGCTTCCCTTAGTTTGTGCCATTTGCCTCGATCCTGTGCCAGTATAACCCATTTCCGCCCCGCGACTTAGACTATGCCGTCCATCGATTTTGCTGCAGGGCGCCCCACGCTTCTGTAGCCGGTTCTTGGCCACCATTCGGTTGTTATCCATTCCACCTGTCATCTATCTATATGTCCGGCTCAACTCCATTTGAGCTCCGTAATCCGATCTCCGGATTACGCAGCTCTGTAAGAAATATGTAGCTTAAAGGAATCTACAAATCTGACAGATAAGTGTAACAGCAGCTCCCGACGCGTTTTAAATTGTGTTCCTGTATTTTATCGTTAATTTGGAACACATGGTGCCTTAATTTTCCAGTCCATTGAATATGGCACGCTAATACCCTTCACAATCATGAATACCGCCTGCGTATGCAAAGTGAATTATTGATAACCTGTTTTCCATTCGGTTTAGGCAGAAAACAACTATAGTTGAACGATTTATTAGGGTGAAACGGGATTAGTAGATAGTGAGTAATGTCGATTGTAAGTTGTCATTGGTAGAACCGTTGTATCTTTTGAATTATTATTATTTATTTGATTAATTAGAACGGTCTACATTTCTGTACCACTTACACTAATTAATATAAAAACTAAAATTAAAATAGTTAACAAAAAAAAAATGACAAATCAAAACTAAAAAAAAACATCTGACCAAAAACACAAATTATAAAACTTCTTCTTACCGTGTTACCGATTGTTTCAAACCACGTGTGGTAGAATGATTTTAAGTGCGCATCAAAGAGGCACCTCTTGTGCACTTGACACATATTTTCGAACTTTTTAGGTTCTATGCTATGCCGCATTTCTCACTATGTTTTCCTTCACCGTTTGAGAGCACTGGCATAGTGTACATAAATAAAAGAAAACTGAAATACAAACATGGTATAGGTACAGGAGAGTTTGTGACCCGGAACACGATAAAATACAAAGTATTTAACACGGATGTGCCCGCAACAGAGCAACACTAATAGCTGCGCCTCGCCGGACTTTAATCACATCGGGTTAGCCTGTAATCCACTGAAGTGCTACTACGTTTACACTTACGAGCGATCCAAACCGTTTGATTTTATCTTGAGCTTTTTTAAACTTAATGAAAAAGATTACTGTTGTTTTTTAGTGCTATATGTATTTAGATAGACTCATAATTATTATAATGCCTTTTAGGTTATGTCTGACTAAAAATAAGAGGAGGTGCAAATGCCACTTAGTTCTTATCATATTAAACACTACAAGATCTGCAAAATTAATGTTCTGAATAGCAGAACAATCTGAGGATTCGATAAATCATATACACATTTTGCAACAAAACAGGTTATAAATGCATATTCAAGGTTGTTTGCAAGTTTCGAGTGAAGTTTACTCATATTTTGAATTTCTTTCAAAGTTCTGAACAATAAGTTATTCGTATAAAGCTCTTTGTGGAAGTAAAATGGCAGAAACTTAAAGAATAAATAAGATTATATTGTCAAACCTACCTACCTACTTGAATACAAAGTTTAGCATAAAAATGTAAAAGTGAATGTCTTAGAGTCAAGCAAGTTTATAAAATAAAAGATTTTTTTATGTTTTATTATCATAAATAAGCAAGAAGAAATTTGATACAAAATAACCAAGTTTTATTGAATTTTCTACTCCTAAATTGAAATTATTAAAGACAAAAAAAAACGATTTCTTGATTTCGGGAGAAAATCAAGTGCCTGAAGATTTCTTTCGCAAGTTCCTAAACCCCAATAACATTATTTAGATTTAGATTTATTTATTGCCAATATGCACACACATTATTTAAATAGCTTAGGTCTATAGTAGCTATTAGGCAAATACATGTACCCTGTAGGGCGCTGCAAGTAATTACACTAATTCATATTATCTAAGTAGGTATGTTAGATTTACACTACGAAAATTTATTAGATAATACAATTAGATGATGATGATCGTTTTTATACCTATTGATTGTTAAAACCGTAAAGTCAGTGTTTTCTCTCTTGTCAGCAATAAGTGAACGTAAAAAGATTACGGCACAAATTCTTTTGATGGGTCCATGTTTGATCGCATTTGTCAGGAGTACGCTTCATGAATCTGAACGAAGCCCGGCTTCGGGACATGAAAATCTTATTAAATGAACACTCTGCACCTCTTTACATTGCGTTTCGAAATTCGGTGGCATTCATGGTTGGCGCTGATTGGAGTGCTTTTGTAGAGGGTGATTCGCGGTTGAATACTGGTACTCAAATAGATGCAAAATTGAAATCTTACTTAAGTTAAAGTAGTTAAGGTAAAGACTACTTTAAGCATTACCATCTAAAGAACAAATAAACGTTTAAACAACTTGAGAAACCAACTGACCAAACTGATTTTGATTAAATTTTTATGAAAAAATCTGAAAATATTTTTTCAAATCGGTTCCTAATGACGAATTTATGTTCTTCTGATCTGATTTTTGTTTGCGTTTTTATTTTTATTGCTATGATAGTCAACAAAAAAACTCTAGGTAAGCAAATGTTATTCGAAATATACCGTAGTAGGTCGAAAATTTAACGTTTTCCATATTTGGGTATCAGTGAATATAAATAGTTCTCTATTTGGTTTACAGAACACCACGCTCTGAATTGATGAATAATTCATCAATTATCAAGTACTTAATCATTATTGTTGCATTTGATGCTAATAAATATCTTGCTGTTCTGGAAAATATTTAGCATCCTTTGGTCAGACTAAAAAGCTTGATTTAACTTCAAACATTCAAACTTTAATTAAAACTTTCGCATTCATTCGTAGTAGGAAGTAGAATTAATGACAAGTATTTGACCTTCATCTAAGGGTCATTAATTGAAAAATACTTCTTGTTTAGCTTTCAGTGTTCCCGACGACCCCAACAGCCTTTATCTTTATTAAAAATGTTGTAACTCATGAACGGTCTTCAAGCTTTGTAAGTAACTTGCCGAGTACGTACTTGTCAGATCGTACCCTTCAGAATCTTTTTGCCACAGATTTGTTTGGGATCTTGAATAAGAGAAATAAAAAGTTATTTATTTTGGAGTTTTTTTGTGAATACAAAGCCTAATTCTTTGAGTTTGACTAAAGATTAGCTAGCCTACCGAGATTTCCATAGTGATATGCGTTTTGATTCCTATTCTCTGAAGAATAGGAATTAAAACTCCATATGGTTGATGACTTTCAAACCTCACCCACACATTCAAACCTAAGAACCTATGGTTCTAGTTTTTTTTTTTGTGTTTGTGTTCATTCAATAAACTTTATTCATTTCATTTCATTTCATTTCAAAAAGAAAAGTCTAAATCTATGTGATCTATTTGATGTGTGCATCAGCCGATCTGTGGGTCAATTCCCAACTCATTTCGTATAGGCGATCGCTGAATTCACTGTGAGTTTTCGAATCGAGTTTAAAAAATTTGAAAATGGAACGTGGATTCAGCGTTCACCCAATCGAGGCGTGGGTATGCCATAACTATATAGAGCTTCCAGTAGCCCTTTAAATGAGCCATTATGATTCCAAAGGTTGTCTGGAAGAGATCGTTCTTCAGCGATAAGACCGCCCATTGTACATTAGTGTGTTTAATTATTGTTACTTGTTTTTCCATTGTTAGTTTTAAGGTGTGCAATAAAGTATTTTCTATTCTATTCTATTCTATGATTATTCTATCAGTAAGCTAAAAAAGACAGGAGTTAGATAAACAAAAGTCATCATGTTTTATAATATTTTTTATATTCGATTTAATTCTCTAAAATTACAAAGTGATATTAATATAAAAATACAATTATTCCCAGAGTTACAAAGTTAGCGAGACGCGCCCTAATTGGCTGTCTAGCTTAAAAATAAAGGTCGCAGTGTCACGGATCTGAAACCCCAGTGGGTAGCCTGTGAATCTTTTATTTAAAAAGGGTCTACTTAGGAATATTGTAAAAAGTCTTTTTTTGTGAGCCAAATAGAAAGCGTATTATAATACTTGTCGACGATATTTAAGGTCAATCATACAATCAAAGAGTTTTTCAGTTAAACATTAAATAAGTAAATATTATAGACAACACTATCTAGCCCCAAACTAAGCAGAGCTTGTACTATGGGAACAAGATAGCTGATATAATACTTATATATACAATATAACATCCAGACCGAGAACAAACATCTCTGTTCACCACACAAAATAAATATTTTGTCTCGGTGCATGGGGTTTGAACCCACGTCCTTCAGCGCAGAAGGCAGAGCTACTACTAACTGATCTGTCAAAAACTGACATAGTTATATGAGATAATATTCAATCATTTTGATATTCTGAGAAAGTTATTACTTGTGATCTATTGTGCTTTAGATAGAACTGAGCGAAACCGAGCGTTGACACGTAACCGAAATCCGCGGAAAGTATTATATTTGTGACATTCGGCGCGAGATCCCACCGCAGCTGTAAATCCTTTTATTTGACTCGTTTCGCTCTCATGTTAAGCCAAGCACACATTTAAGTGATCTGCGATGGCGATCAATGAAACGCTGTCAAATAGAAAGTGACATTTGTCAGCGTTTTACTGATCGGCATTGCCATCGCCTAGATGGGCGCAGGCCTTTAGGACCTACGTGCCTCGTTTGACATTTTGATGTTTGCACTGGTATTTTTATAAGCTTCTAGTAACTAGTTGAATGCCCGTGACTTTGTTTGCGGTGAAGTAACACAAACAATGTTTAATTGAAACTTTTTGGCTTTACATAGAGAGTCTGGAACAATGAAAATGTTTCAGAGTTCTTGGACTTTTTGGAGTTGAACCTCTGCACCCTTTGTGAGCTAAAAGTTTTAAGGTATTCCTCTCAATTTTTTTTCATTTTATTGTTAGAGTCTGTTCAGAAAGAGAACCGTCGTCGTGGGATAAGAGGGCGCAGCTGTGCTTAATTATCTTTTAATTTTATTCATTACAAACATACACATAAAAATACAAATCTTTCCTCTTTACAATATTTGTATAGATTCAGCATATCTTCGTACAGTAAGATTTATTGCTGAAAAAAAAACGCCATGCAAATTTAAGAATAAATCTTGCTTGGATAAAAACGGATAAAAAATAACTTTGTATCCACGACCATACTCTTCTCTTATCGTGTCACTGGTTCTTTCAAACCAAGTGTGGTGAAAGGATTTCCATAGTGTCCCATAAATAGGGGAATGACTTAAAAAACCAGTTGCCCTTGACGCTATAGAAATCATTTACAATAGATGCAAAGATCTGTTTTTTTTTTATTTAGTGTCATAAACTGCGTTCTGAAATGTTACTCCACAAGGAGTAGATTCATCATCATCATCATTACTATCAACCTATATCAGTCCACTGCTGGATGTAGGTCTCTCCCAAGACGCGCCACTGAGCCCGGTCTTCGGCTCCAGTGCTTGCTAGCTACATTTCGCAGATCGTCGCCTCACCTTGCCGGAGGGCGTCCTACACTACGCTTACCTAAACGCGGTCTCCACTCTAGTATTGGTTTGCTTAAACTATTATCTGTTCTACGGCAAACATGACCGACTCACTGCCATTTCAAGAAGGAACGATAGAGAAATAGAGGAACGAAAAATAGAGGAGTAGATTATCTAAATTTAATTAATAATAAACGGCGTTTCAATTTAGTTCAAGATCTGAAGCTGAATCAAACAATTTCACCCTTTCTCGTGTTAGCTTTATCCAACAAAGGAATAGTTGGAGTTCTCGCCATAAATTTAATCAGTTTAACTTAATTATACACACGTTAGATCATCAGTGAATAACTTTAAGTTTGGTAGTTAATTATTTTCGCATAATTAATTCGATATAATTAACTCTTATCGATCGTTGCGTTGTAACTACATTATTACTTGTACTATTTCGAGCAATAGTGGTCTAGTGGTAACGGCTACGGTCGTGGTTTCGAATCCATTCGTGTACTTTTGAATTTTTCTGTTCGAAAACACACAATGCTAATGCTCTCAAGCAGTGAAGGAAAATATCGCTAGGCTTACAACAACAAAAACATTTTAATGTTTGAAGATACAACATAAATACAAATATCTTAGACAATCCACAAAACACTATCTAGCCCCAAATTAAGCAGAGCTTGCAGTATGGGAACCATATAGCAGATATAATGCTTAGAGGTATATACATTTTATGTATATGCAAATTATTTTTAGATGACCCAATATGCAGCAACATTGAAAAAGTGACTTTTGAAGCGATAATCGATTAAAAAAAGTGTAAAAGCCCAGGCACTTTCGATCACAAAGAACACTTAGAACGTCATAATAATTTAACTTAGCAAAACGACGTGGGTCCTAAGCGGCGGAAAGAGCATCCAACAAAAGATTTATTTTACCAGTGTCTTTGGAAATCATATTACTGTTTTGGGAAGGGGCTTAGATCGATTTCTTCTTAGGAATCTTCCACACATGACATATTGGGACAAGATCTTTTTTGCATGCTGACATAGTGCGCCACCGCTGTCAATATCACCGTCAAGTCAGCGCGAGAGTGTTACACAGTTAATTGCTTTGTTAAACTTATTCAACTCCTAATAATAATAAGTATTGTGGACAATCCACACAGCACTAATGCATCCCCAAATTAAGTAGAGCTATGGGAAACAGATAACTAATTATAATACTTATGTGCATTTTTTTGTAAATATATACTAAGAATACAATATAACACACAGAGAGAGAAGAAATATCTGCGTTCACCACGCAAATACTTGTTCTCCCTGGGGATTGAACCCATGATTTATGGATCATTCTTGAATCATAGATAGTATCAACGTATAATAGTATTATAATCAACGGGCTAAATCCTATTGTGCGAAACTTTTTTTTTTTTTTTTAATAGGGTAAACAAGCAGTAAATATTAACAGTAAGTATTTAATCAACAATACGCTCACGTTCACACTGGGTCTATTAGTGAACGTGTTCACAATCGGTGATTTACAATACGTTTAGTGTGAACACGGCCTTAAGGTACACAACCAGCCAACCATGTAATGACGAGTACATGACTGTTGCCAGCCTGTGTGAAAGACCCCAGACCCGACCCTGTATTCTGAGTTATAACAACCTGGAGCGAACCTCAGCCATTGTTACATTTATATATCTTTTTGAGTAATTCCTTCGGGTTTTTGTTAGAATTATTCGCTATTCTTTGCTCTTTATGTTTAACTAGCGGCCGCCCGCGGCTTCGCTCGCCTTGTGCCCGTGACGCCCCGCTTATATCCGTTCTCCGTTACAATATCTTTATATTTAGTAGCCTTTGTTTTATTCTAAAGCATGAGCTACATTATTGTAGCTCATGCTTTAGAATTAATGTGTGACTCAGCAATATCAAAAGTATCAAATTAATATTTTCTAATCTTTCCTCTCAGCTCAATTGGATACAGTTATGCATAAGGAGTCCAAGCGCCAAATTTCATTTTTTGATTTTTTCGCATTTTCGTTATCACTAGGGCATAATTAAGCCATAGAAAAAACACTCTTGCAGCCAGCTTCACTCTAAGTGGTATTTTTTGATACCCAGTCCAAGCGCCTTCTATAGCAAACGAAGTATTTTGAAATGCAATACAAGTCCAACAACCAATTGAAAACTAACAACCAAATTTTATGATGGAAAAGCACATTTCCATTATACATTACTAGTCCAAACGACGTAGTGTTACGCATCAGTAGACTACTGATGCGTAACACTACGTCGTTTGGACTAGTAATGTATAATGGAAATGTGCTTTTTCAGCAACGCGACAGTTGTTTGTAACTTCTGAACGTAATCTTTGTTTGGGTGGAAGGAGAGGCTGGCAGAAGAACCCAAGTCATGTTTACGGAAGCACATATTATACTAGTTTACCAAAGTCAAAAACTTAATTCTTTGTCAACTTAATTGTTGCGGAGAACAGAATAAAAAAAATGTATCTTTATCTTTATACACGTATAAAGATAAAGATAAAAATGTTTTACTGTAAAACTGTGTACAAAAGATCTTAAAAGTAATTATGTTCCAACAGCTTACCCATTTCGGGCGTACAATATAGCTAAAAAGTATAAAAAAAGACCTGATGATCTCTCCTCGAAAAGCACCCTATATTTCTGAAACTGCAATTAAGGCCAGGATATTCGAGCGCAGTAGGCATTTAGCGCTACCTCAGCCCCCGCCATGATAAGCGCGCGACGTAATTATTTACGCGCCCGGCAGGCCGTGCGCCACTGACCGCGTACGATAACTTAGTGCCACAGTATAGAAAACCAAGCAGTAGTTAGGTATGATATTTACTTACTAACTTCAGTTAGGTAGTATTGTAGATAGTATTGATAACATATTACCAGTATTTTTGTTACATATTGTGTGTAGATATAGGTACAGTCACAAAGTTAAGTAATAAAAACAATTAGAATTAGTCCAACTAAAAAGTACTTTGGTTTCGTGTGGCACATACAACTATTCGATCCAGCAACGAGAACATAGAGTTAAAAAATACAACTAGTACAAGTAACAATTATATTTATTTTGTAAAACGACACATACTTCTGCCTACAATACGTAAATTTTGAAAATGTTATTTTTATACTATATTATATAAAAAATATTTTTATTTCGTATGGCACATATCACTTTTTCATTGCACATACTCGGAAAGTAGGTCTGAAGTTGCCTGAGGGGCCTAATTGAAAGTAATACTTTCAGCCCTAGAGAGAATCGCTTTCTACTGACAGCTGTCAAATTATAAAAAAACAAGTTCTATTTTATTCAACCATGTTCCAACTTTCTAAAGCTATTTCTAACTGCAAGGAGGTTATTGAACTAAATTCTAACGTTTTATTCAGCAAGGAGGTTGGAAACCCATTACAACGATTAGAAGTTTAAAAAGTCTAATTAGTCTGCGATGTAAAATTTAAATTTAAATAACATAAAGATAGTGGGTATTAAATAAAGAATATATTTTCTAAATGACTTTATTCTTATTTAGCTTCAACTATTTCTTTATTTAAATAACATAGATTTGCGAAAAAAATAACTATTTTTTTAATTATGAAAATTAAAATAATGGTTGAATAATGCTGGCCAGCGAAGGCCCGCCAGAAGTCTCGGGACTCAAAAATGTGACTTTCTATCCTCAGGTAACAATGTACTATTTTATTCAGCAACGTGAATAATATACAATTTCGTAATCTTTGTGCATCGTTTTGATGAGTTTACGAAATTGTACATTTCTACAATTTGATGAATTTTAGTAGGTAGGTAGGTTTAGTAGGTAAAATTCATCAAATTGTAGTTGCCTAGGTTTGCATGGACCAAACTGACCACGAGGTTGGATTGGACTTTGAATTATATCCAATTGCTTACTTGGACCTGGCTGCATAGGTACGTCATTATTTTCGTCATTTTCTTTTAAAATTATATCACGTATTGGCATACCGCGAATTTGTCGCGGGTCTACAATCTCTGGCAAAAGGCATTTCATGTAAAAATCAATAACTTTTTTTTCTATTTCCACCTTCCAAAATTCGTCATCTCTAGGAATGTATTCGATTATGAGTGGATGATTTTCGCTGGACCAAATTCCAAAAATGCATTGGTTTCTCTCGGTAACATGGAGTTGACCCTGCACTTGGTAATACCAATTGCTTCTTTTATTAATGATTCGCGTACTGTTTTTTTTGTCATATTTATATATTTGTATTTTGTTTTCTTTTATAGCAGTTTCTATTCCGGTCTTAAATGCCGTTATTGGACACTTTACTTCTATAATTTTATCGTGGTCAACTAAACCGTCGGGTGTAGCCCCAATAAATGGGTATTGTTTATCTATGAAAAGTCCACATGGTTCGATGACAATGTTTTCTTGTCTCTCCATTTGTTGTAGCGCTTGCTTTTCATTTTCTACACCATGAGCTACTGACATTACGTGGCCTATATTTTTTTTATACAGTAAATTTTTTACTGTATTCACTGTGCTTTTGGACAATTTCCTTTTACAGATTGCGCCAAAATTTGAGGCCGTTATAAGGCTTTTTCTAATTTCCATCCACTCACTGCAATCCCTTTGTAACACTAATTATCAGTTTTTTCCCTTTGTAACACTAATTCTGGGGGGCGTAGGAAGATCACAGCACGGCTCGCTTCGCTCGCCGCGCTGTTCCCCGTGGTCGCGTGGCAGCTCGCTTCGCTCGCTGCGACTCTTCCCCCGGGTTCAGGAGGAGGGGGTTCTGGGGGGCTTGGGGGGGGTCACAGCACGGCTCGCTTCGCTCGCCGCGCTGTTCCACTCGAAAAAATAGGGTCAAAAAAGGGCATTTTTAGGTTTTTTTAATAATAAAGGGGTCTAAAGGGGGGAGGGGGGCAAAATTTATTTTGCTTTCAAAATAATCTCAACTTCCCTACATGACCCAAAAAAAAAAAGTCTTAAAAGTCACTCCGCTTGGAAGATACGAAAGGGGGGGAAAAAAGGGGTAGGAGGGGGGAAGTTATTTTGTTCTTTCAATTCAGGAAGAAACCCTCTATACGAAACCCCAATCGAAACCCTCCTATCTCGACGGTATCCGGTAGCACTCTCAAAAGGGGGGGTCCTGGGGGGCAAGGGGGGCAAAATTTTTTGTACAATCAAAATCACTTTAGACCCTCTTTACGTTGCCCATTAAAAAATTATGCAGGCCCTCTCCGTTGCAGAGCTCCCCTGAGGAGGGGAGTTCCGGGGGGGCAAATTCCGGAGGGGTTACAGCACGGCTCGCTTCGCTCGCCACGCTGTTCCCCATGGTCGCATGGCGGCTCGCTTCGCTCGCCGCAATGCTCCACACAAAAATAAAAGGTCAAAAATAGGCCATTTTTAGGTTTTTTAAATAATAAAGGGGTCTAAAGGGGGGAGGGGGGCAAAATTTATTTTGCTTTCAAAACAATCTCAACTTCCCTACATGACCCAAAAAAAAAAAGTCTCGCAAGTCACTCCGCTTGGAAGATACGAAAGGGGGGGAAAAAAAAGGGGTAGGAGGGGGGAAGTTTTTTTTGTTCTTTCAATTCAGGAAGAAACCCTCTATACGAAACCCCAATCGAAACCTTCCTATCTCGACGGCATCCGGTAGCACTCTCAAAAGGGGGGGTCCTGGGGGGCAAGAGGGGCAAATTTTTTTGTACAATCAAAATCACTCTAGACCCTCTTTAAAAAATTTTTTTAAAGAGTTGCCCATTAAAAAATTATGCAGGACCTCTCCGTTGCAGAGCCACCCTGAGGGGGGGAGTTCCGGTGGGGCAAATTTCGGAGGGTACACAGCACGGCTCGCTTCGCTCGCCGCGTTGTTCCCCGTGGTCGCATGGCGGCTCGCTTCACTCGCCGCAATGCTCCACACGAAAATAAAAGGTCAAAAATAGGCCATTTTTAGGTTTTTTAAATAATAAAGGGGTCTAAAGGGGGGAGGGGGGAAAAAAATATTTTGCTTTCAAAATAATCTCACCTTCCCTACATGACCCAAAAAAAAAAAAGAAAAATAATAAAATAAATTGTGTTGCTTACTTATATTTCCGTAAAACAAAGTTAATTGTACTTACTGTTACAATTTTATACTGTGACGGCAAACAACAATAATAATTTATCGTATATTTTGCGGGGAACGTAGCGAGCTAGCAACAGCGACACAGGTCCTACCTCAAAGACGCCTGGCCGGCTACTGAAACGAAGCGCGCGGGCCGCATTATTATATAATATCTTGATAAAACAATAAAAAACTGTTTTGAGAAAAATGAACCGTAGAATATTCTTCGTAATTTCATTGCCTATTTTTTGACATGTTTTTCGGGAGTAAACGTTGGGTCTACTTCAAGTACGACTTAAAAAAACGATCAAAAATTCGCGAAATTGGGAGTTTTCGCGATTTTTTTTGATCGAGCAAAGTTGACAATATCGTGTTTTGAACCATAGAATAATCAAGATTATTTATTAAACTACAACATATATTTTTATCAGATCAAAACAAATAATATTTGATTGTTTAATGTTGAATCTAAAATAGGTCGATTCTGAGAGTCTTGGTCTTAATACTTTATACTCCACAAGACTACAAGAAAGTTATGGCAAGCTGCAGAACAAAGAATCACAAATACCGAAGAAAAGGAAAAAGCTATTGTCAACAGAAAAAAGATAACAGTGGGCGAGAAGGTCAATAATAATTGGTTAAGAATAAACCAGATAAAGGAAACCTAAAATCATCCATTGCCTCATTATGTCAAGGCAGGAGCAGTAGAAGAGGAAGAAAGCTTAGAAATTGATGTAAAGAGAAGAAAGGGTAGGAAAGGACAAAATGTTTCAGAGAAAAAACTAAAAGGTGATGGCCATTTAGATTTTTGATCCGGAACATATTGAAGAAGAGTAGATTTATATATTATTTACCTACTCCATCCTACATCCTACCCGATATGTTCTGGGGTTGGGGTTGGTGTTGACCAATAATATCATCAATCATTTTTCTGTCTGTCTGAAAGCTGGAGATATATCTGAGATAGTCCTTATCTTGTTTTAAATTATGATTGTTTATTAAATTAAGATATATTGTTTTATTTTCTGGACATAATATCAGTCCTATTTTAATAGTTTTTTATTTATTTTTATCAATCCTCTGTAAAATAAGATAAAAATGACATAATGGGTTCTAATATAAGATGATGAGTAAATACGGAAATTCAAGGTTTTTTTTATTAAACGATAGGAAAATAGTCCAGGAAACATTTTTATGTTATACTTATACTCATTTTGCAAAATGAGTACATCATATTAATTCGTTTCCACGTGCACTTAAAGCTAATCTTCCAGAATAAATAATTATTTTGTCTCTTGGACTCGTTTTGCAAAATGAGAACATCATATTTATTAGGAGTCCAAGTGCATTTTTAACGATATATTCCAAAATAAAAACTTATTTTGTGTTTTTTTCTTGTAACATGTTAAATTACAAATATAAGCTTCGATGTACATAGATTTACTTTCTGACGGTGCAAATGCAAATCATCTACCAATAAAAACGCGTTTATGTAATTTCCCAAAAAACTGAAAATGGCGCTTGGACTCACTATGCATAACTGTATCCAATTGGTAGTAGGCCTTTCGCGTTTAAGGGCGCGGGTTTGATCCCCACCAAGAACAAATATTTGTGTGGTGAATACCTAAATTTGTTCTTTAGCTGGGTGTTAAATATTTTGCTATCTGGCCCCAAATTAAGCAGAGCTCGTACTATAGGAACTAGATAGCTGATGTAATACTTACTTAATTGTTTATAAGTACATTCTAGAATACAATATAACACCCAGGCATAGAACAAACATTTGCGTTCACCACACAAATATTTGTTCTCGGTGGGGAACGAACCCACGACAAACGCAGAAGGCAGAGCTACTACCAACTGAGATATGAAGGCGGTCATTTCTGTATAATATGATTAAGTATAATCATATTTATGAATGCTGAATAAAATAATGCAAACGGGACATTACGGACATTTTGTCCTGTTGACGATTTATTTTGCATTTTCTTTTATGCTTTTATAAGTTCTGGCGATATTTTTCTTTAGCTTTTGTGACTGCAACGCTAGGGTGAAGCACTGTTTCATAGTGCCTTTCATGTTTTAAAGAACAACTTTGGAAGTCAGAAATACCTTTTTTTTAGATTTCTTACAATGGTAAAAAAGTAAAAAAATAATTATAGTAATAAGTTTAAAAAAATATCAGTTTTACAAATTTGTAGGTGTCCTGCAAAGTTTTAAAATAAAAAACTATGAGAAAAAGTATCTCCTGCAGGGCTACCACGAGCTCCATATGGTTATAGCTATGGCTGTCAAAATTGTGTATAGATCGGCTGACCCACACATTCAGTTTCTTCTTGGGTTTGAATGTGTTGACACTGTTGACACAATTTTGATAGCCATATCCATAACCATATGGAGCTCGTGTGGTAGCCCTGCTGTTCATACTTACGGTTTCTATCATTTCAATTTATTTAATACCCATAGTAAAAGTCGCGTGCAAGAGCTAGACGTAGTAAAACTTTGATGATTTCTACAAATTAATGGACAGCTGTAAACCCAAAAATGCTCTAAAAGTCTGAAATAAAAATCGGATTCCTTCGTATCTGGGCAATTTGATCAAACATCCTAATTGCTTTTGTGCCCCGAATTGTATAGGTACTTTGGTACATCTCGAGGAATGTACATTAAGGCCACTGCTTATCAATTTTGGAATTTTTAAGACAAGAGTGTACAGGATCTTAGGCTGCATCCTCACTTTCCACCAGGTGTTTTATATATATTAAAAACAAACAATACACTAAATAAAGAGACAAGATACACTTTTTGAAAGATGATCACGACTCTCTCTTCATTCCTTAAGGCCTGCACACACCTAGGTCGCGATCAACAAACGCTGTCAAATTTGACAGCGTTTTACGGATCGCCGTCGCTAAGTGTGCGTAGGCCTTTTGACGAATCAATTAGTGATGACCTATTTTACGTCCCAGTCAGTTTTGTTTGTCTATAAAATCATAATGACAAAATTAAATAATAAAAGAACCAGTACTAAATTCACGTTACGTGAATTTAGTAGAATAATACCCATTGCATCTTGTGATATTAATAAAAGGGCAAATACAAAGACCCGCTTGCAAATGGTTGATAAAATAAGATAAAGCCCTCGGTCCACAAATTTTGTCGTTGGAAATGGTAAACATTAGTTTTATAAGAAGCAGTAGCCGTCACATGTCGGTTGTAATAACGGTAAACTTGGACACAGAATTTGGGTCAATCAGGGAAGTACGAGTATTCTCTTTGACATCAAAAGAGGAGTCTGTTCTTTTGCAATGTCACTTTCCTGGCTACGTTTAGCTTGTCCACATACTTGGGCGGAGTAATTACCTCTAGTGCGGTTTTTTTGAGCATTTCCATGCTTTTGCGCGTCAGACTTCTATCGAGGATTTTAGCAATCGTTAACGACGAGCTTTGGACAACATTTTAAGCTGCCCAAGTTCGTCGTATGCTCGTCAATAACGTAAAAAAAGAGCTTATGCTCTTTACATTCGTACACGGGTGTTCAGTTTTCAGTGAGATTTAATGGGTAGACCTTCATAATCCTGTGTTTATGAAGGCACATTGAATGCAATGAGTCGATGGTGCATCAACGGCACGTTTTTGAATTGATTTTATTGATGTATTTTTGATATGGGCTTTGTATTTATTTTATAAGAACGATGTACCCATGTGCCTGAAATAAAATCAAAAAGAGTGAATAGGTATTGTAGTGTACACTATAAGAATGTAAGTACCTATGTAAATGATATAGTTATTTATTAATATATAATATCGGCTCGCTTGCACACGCACTCGTCTTTACTCCGCGGCGGTTGGATATCGAATGAATCCGATCCACCCCACAATCCGCGAGTACGCTGCTCGAGACGACAGATATAATAGGTAATATATATATAAATGTTATATCATAATATTATAGATATTACAATGTAGTTCTAAACACTACATCCCTCCCTTGTTATAAATTTAGTTAATGAAACAAGATGATATTTGAATCAATATCATCATCAACCTATATCAATATAATGTGTTAATATTTCCACTGATTATACTTATAATATACAATCGATACTTATTAAATAATCACAATAATCACGTATTTAATCTCTTAAACATCTTCTTCGTTACTCTTCAAGCCTTCCTCGCTTTCTTTCACCGTCCACTGTCCTTTTATTCTTTTCAGATGTAATACATTCCGCCTGACCTGCTGACCAGTCTCATCATTTCGGAGAACTACGTCACCTCCATTCGTTGTCTCGATGGTGTGTGATTCCGGTTCATAGTTTAAGCTTAACTTGTTGCTTTTATTCATATTTTTAACATAAACTTTATCCCCTTTTCCATCGTTCCCATCTCACAGAAAACTCAAACTCACACTCCAAAATTTTTTATTCAGTACGATGCAAGAATCACTTTGAAACGTCTCAAAGCTAGGTGAGTCCAGGCGCCAGTTCCACGCGACCAAGCGTAGAAGAACAGGCAACAAACCACGTCTCGGTTCCCACCATTTTCTATATGATCCTTTTGCAAATAAAAAATAGTCTACAATAATAGCAGTGAAGTTCCAGTGTGGTGCCACTTCACTTAGTCAGACGTATGCAATGCAATAATACAAAAGCAAAAGCTTCAAAGACAGCACACGCTACGCTTCAATGTTATACTATAGTATCTACACAGCTTATATAAAAATAAGATACGAAATAGTAGGTACAGACATTGCAAATTGACATGTTAGCTTTCTATGGGTAGAGTGACCGGGACATCGGGCCACGCAGTTTTATCATTCATATAGCTATCTAGAGTATAGTACGCTTTCCTTATTAAATTATTCTTAACATAGGCTTTAAACTTCCGAATAGGAAGCTTAGTTGCATTTTCCGGAAGTTTATTATAGAAGCGTACAGTGTTCCCCATAAAAGACCCATTTACCTTCTGCAGACGAAATTTGGGAATATAAAGTTTATTTTTATTTCTAGTGTTAATATTATGCGAATCACAATTTTTCTGAAAGCTACAGATGTGTTTGTGAGTGTACAATAAGTTTTCATATATATATTGTGAAATTACTGTGAGGATATTAATTTCCTTAAATCGCTCCCTCAATGAGTCTCGTGATTTCATTTTATATATGGCACGTATGGCCCTTTTTTGTAAAACAAATATAGTTTGAATATCAGCTGCTTTCCCCCAGAGAAGGATACCGTAAGACATAACACTATGGAAGTAGCTGAAATAAACTAGCCTAGCTGTAGGTTCATCAGTAAGCCATCTTATAGTCCAACCTGCATATGCAGCCAAACTTAGTCTAGCTGCAAGTGCTTTGATTTGCGGTCCCCACTGCAATTTTTTGTCAATATTAAGTCCTAAAAAAAATAGTAGAATCTACAAGGTTAAGTGACTCTCCATTAAGTATAATATTAGTTGGCCGGAGAGTCACATTTGGTAAGATACATTTAATACACTTGGTTTTCTTAGCATTCAGTACTATTTCACATAGTTTTTCAACCAAAAAAAAGGGAGGTCATTTACGTACACTAGAAACAAGAAAGGACCTAATATCGAACCTTGTGGCACCCCCATGTCAATAATAGACCCATAAGATCTCTCACCGCCTACATCAACTTTAAGTACTCTATCAGTCAAGTATGGTTGTATTAGGTCAATAGAGCGATTTAGAATGCCGTAATGTTTAAGTTTAGATATTAATGTAGCATGATTTACACAGTCAAAAGCTTTGGAAAGATCGCAGAATACCCCAATCGCGTCTTGCGAGTTTTCCCAGGCATCATATATGTGCTTTAAGAGTAGAATCCGGCATCAGTCGTTGATCGACCTTTCGTAAATCCAAACTGGTGGCTATGAAGTATCCCATTTAGGTTAAAATGTGATAACAAGTGAGTAAGAATAACTTTCTCAAAGATTTTACTTAGCGTAGGCAATACTGAGATAGGTCTATAGTTAGCAGGGTCACTTGCATTTCCAGATTTGAACAGGGGAATGAGTTTACTAGGTTTCATTAAATCAGGAAAAACACCCTCATCAACACACCTATTAAAAATATAGGCATGGTGCAATATCAGTTATAATAGCGCTGAGTAGTTTTGTAGACATTCCCCATAAATCTTCAGTATTTTTAATGTTTAATGATTTAAATGTCTTCACGATTTTGTCAGCATTAATGTATTTAAAAGTAAAGATATTATTACATTTTTTAACACTAGACTCTAACAATGCCATCGCACCAGAAGCCGAGGAATTAAAAGATGATGTCACTACTTTAGGGATACTGGAAAAGAAACTATCAAACGCGTTGGCTACTTCAAAATTTTTTTGTCAAAAGATGATTGTTTTTATTACGGAGTTTTGATTTGCCAGTCTCATTATTGACTATCTTCCAGGTAGCTTTAATTTTATTTGTGGATTTTTCAATTTTTCTTTTGATATGCAATGATTTTGCTGAGACGGAGCTAGACTCCCCTTCACATTCAAACTTCTCAAGAGTGTATGTTGCCATTTGGGACTACCTGTAGACAAGATGATTTTTTACCTATTAGGTTAAAACTCGCAATTTAATGCTTGTAGTTACATTTAACTACACCATCGCTATTTAAAGCTGTACTGTAATCATTTTACAGTACCTCGCAATTTAATGCTTGTAGTTACATTTAACTACACCATCGCTATTTAAAGCTGCACTGTAATCATTTTACAGCACCTCGCAATTTAATGCTTGTAGTTACATTTAACTACACCATCGCTATTTAAAGCTGCACTGTAATCATTTTACAGCACCTCGCAATTTAATGCTTGTAGTTACATTTAACTACACCATCGCTATTTAAAGCTGCACTGTAATCATTTTACAGCACCTCGCAATTTAATGCTTGTAGTTACATTTAACTACACCATCGCTATTTAAAGCTGCACTGTAATCATTTTACAGCACCTCGCAATTTAATGCTTGTAGTTACATTTAACTACACCATCGCTATTTAAAGCTGCACTGTAATCATTTTACAGCACCTCGCAATTTAATGCTTGTAGTTACATTTAACTACACCATCGCTATTTAAAGCTGCACTGTAATCATTTTACAGCACCTCGCAATTTAATGCTTGTAGTTACATTTAACTACACCATCGCTATTTAAAGCTGCACTGTAATCATTTTACAGCACCTCGCAATTTAATGCTTGTAGTTACATTTAACTACACCATCGCTATTTAAAGCTGCACTGTAATCATTTTACAGTACCACGCAATTTAATGCTTGTAGTTCGATATAACTACACCACCGCTATTTAAAGCTGTACTGTAATTATTTCACAGTACCACGCAATTTAATGCTTGTAGTTTGATATAAAACTACACATCCGCTATTAAAAGCTATACTTTAATTTTTTTTTTTTTTTTTTTTTTTTAGTACCTCGCAATGTAATGCATGTAGTTGTAGGTAGACTACTTAGATAGAAGTAGTATCATACTTTAAAACCTAGTAGGTATATTCAGGCAACAAAATAAAATATTAAATGTTTACCTAGGTAGGTACTTTTTTTTAATTACAAGATTTAAGTTTTAGGTAGGTAGTAATATCACCAAGGTAACAAACGAACCAATATCCACCTAGGTAGGTAGGTTCTACCTATTACCTAAGCCTCCAGTTCACACACGAACCAAAAAAAATTACTTGCAAAACATATTTGTTAGGGGCCTAAGTACGTAGATTATGTAGGAAAGCTCCTCATGATGAACCTTGCACTAGTACCTATCATAAATCATAATCACCTATTTGTAATTGAAGTAACCCTATTAAGTACCAAAGGGTCACTTAACTACCACCCAAACTTGGCTTAGAAGTAAGTGGGTAGGTATAGGTTAGGTACTAGTATGTTACATGCACCACTACCTACTTCCGATCCCCATGTATCGTACTAACTACTCTCATCATAATATACAAACTTTTAATATATTATAACTTTTATTATATTATTATTTCAATGTATTACTATGTATTCTTCCATCACCTCACTTCTTATGTTATGTTAATATGCGTTTTCTTTTGTTATTTGTCTAAAATGTTCGTGTTTCTTTTATCTACCGTGTGCCGTCATAAATAAATACGTTTTCTTTCTTTCTTTTCTTTCTTTTCTTTCTAATACACTATTAGGTAGGTAAGTAGATAGATACACGTACCTAAGTACTTTTGTTATCCGCTAAGTGCCTAACGTAGGTAAGTACTAAAGTATTTTAAATCTTTAAGTATAATATCTAAATCGGTATGTGATAGGTAAGTATTTATTTTATTTTCTTAACTAACAATAAAACCTATAAACCAATACTCAAATCAAGAAAGATAGGTAAACAAAACAAATCGACGTCTTACCTATTCCTTCTGTTTAGCTTCATTATGATTATAAACCTACGCAAACAATCTTTGCGCAAGCAAAGCAAAGTTGCATTTTTATTCATTATCTAGGTGTAGGTATGTATAGAATTAATAGGTAGTACCTAAGGTGTTAGGTTTATGAAGAATCTACCCTTTAATAATCTTTTAATCATTGGCCGAAAAGAAATATGAACCGTGTCACTGAGTTGTAAAACACAAAATCTACGCTAATATGTAGGTACCTAGGTATAGCTAGATCATCTCGATCAGTAGAAAAATATCACTTCGATCAATGAGGTTGACAATCATTGCCTTCGATCCGCTTTAAACCTACTCAAGAATTAGCCAAATTAAATGTAGGTAGATCCTCTTTTTCCTTTTCTAGAAATTATGTAAAATTGCTCACCGTTTGTCTCGTCGCCACTGTAGTGTACACTATAAGAATGTAAGTACCTATGTAAATGATATAGTTATTTATTAATATATAATATCGGCTCGCTTGCACACGCACTCGTCTTTACTCCGCGGCGGTTGGATATCGAATGAATCCGATCCACCCCACAATCCGCGAGTACGCTGCTCGAGACGACAGATATAATAGGTAATATATATATAAATGTTATATCATAATATTATAGATATTACAATGTAGTTCTAAACACTACAGGTATCTTCTAGGTGAGCGCGCTACACCGACGACCGCATCATCACTTAACATCATGTGATATTGCGGTCAAGAGTTAGCCTATAAATTGTAAAAAAAATAGGTTATCAAAATCACTATGAGCTATGCTTGTTCCAAAAACAACTAATAAAATACGAGCGTACTTTTTTCACGTCACGACGGTCGTCGCTTCATAAGAAACCGTAGTAACGAGTAAATGAAAGTTTCCATTTGTCCGTGCTTTATCATCATTACGGATCTTTTATTGTGTATGTCTCCGGTTAACTTTCGGGTACCTACACACTGTTGCTTATTCAGATGTTCTGTGTCTTTCTGTTTGCTAACAAAATATCATGCTCAAGCAGTAATAAATTAGGTAAAGTATTTTTTTTCTTTATTCGGTATTGTACATAATATTATATAGAAAAATACATTTAGAAAACCTAAAAATAGATACAAAGTCGATAATTAAAGTTTTTTTTTCTTTAGGTTTCTTTATTGTACCTGCATATAAAAAATACATTAAAAAACTTAAAATAAGGACGTGTACAAAGAGTTGAGCTTAACCCTAAAAAGAGTTCTCTTACAGCTTTTTTATACAGCTAACTGAAGGAACTATGGGCATAGTTTTAAGTAACCATCGTCTATAACAAACCATTGCCTGGTAGGTCACGAACGTCAGGATCGTGCCCTAGATGCACTACTCTGCGCCCGTCAACTTGAGACATGCAGATAGCCTCACATGCCAGTAGTTTCACCGGCACCCACACCCTTCAAACTTCAAACACAGCAATGCTGCTTCACGAAGTAGGCCTGGTGGTAATACTTCCCCGATCGACGCCCCTCACAAAGAGCCCTCATAATCATCATCTACCTGCCCATAGCCTAGAGGTCGGCACAACAGGTATTCTTCTTCCATTCACCTCTATCATTCGTCATCTCAGTGCTCACTCCTTTCTTGCTCATGTCATCTCTAACATCCATCCATCCAGCGAAACTGGTTCGAACTGGTTCGTCTTGTGCGAACCAGTTCATAAACTAGTTTTGCTCCATAATAGTTAGATGAAATAGTCATAGCCAGTAGAATAGAATAATCATAGATCTATAGGTTTGTCAAAACACATACTTTTAAAAAACCTGGAATATACGATAAAAAAAAATGCTTTGGCTCTAGTGTTGTTTTTACCTTCCATCCTTATTCTTATATAAATACTTTCATTCTTCTTAAAAATCTTCATGAATCCTGTATTATGTTTCTGTGTGGTGAACAATAAAGAGTTATCTATCTATCTATCTATCTATCTATTATATTCTTTCATAAAGAAGTCGGTTCAACATCTTTCCACTTCACTACTCGACGCTTTTCTTCAAAAGTCTGATACTTAGTTAAACTTAATTCTAATAAATAAGTATGTGCCATCTGTTCTGTACTTACATTAATATCTACTCGTTCGTACAAAGGAACGCTACACCACTTTCCGTAATTACTTTATCTCTTCGGATACATACACTTGCGTGACCTACAAACCTATATACTGTTTGTGCTATGACGTATCAAAGCCAACGTGCAACATATCGGTAACTCCCATTTGTTCTATAGGACTGTGACGTCATAGAACTTTTAATACTTTTTTATCCTTTTAGTTCCATGGTAGAACTAATAAAACGAAAACTGGCCCATTAGTTCTATAGTACTTTTAGAACTTGGTCAATTCCATTAGTTCTATAGAAATGTATAGCCATAGAACTGTTAAAACTATTTTTGTCCTTTTAGTTCAATGGTAGAACTGTTGAAACGAAAACTGTGCTATTTGTCCTATAGAACAAAATAAATTAATAAATATTGTGGACAATCAACACAACACTACCTAGCCTCAAATGTAGGAACCAGATAACTGTAATATACAGGGTGGCCGGAACATTGACGTCCAAAAAGAAAATTTTGTTCCCTCGTATTGTGGGGTATCCGAATCACCCCCATATACAGGGTGTAATCGTTAAGTGTGCACAGGCGATTATTCCGTAACTATTGCAGATATCAAAAAACTTTAAACTGATATCGAAAGTACTTTACCTAATGAGTAAAATGACATTAATAACTTTTTAAAAATAAAACGAGAAATATCCAAAAAAATTACATTAATCACTCCCATACATTTAGTATGAGATAGTAGAAAGGTTTTAGTTTCCTTATTTTAAGTGGAATAGTACCTACTCATTTTACCCTTGTCATTTGATAATTATGTACGATATGAAGGTATTAATGAATTTCAAGTAGATACACGTGTAGATTAATTATCTTACCACTTCAAATTTATAATAAACCTTGTTTCAATATTGTATTGATTTGAACTAGCTGAAAAGCAACATACTAAATAAAAACAAAAAGAAAGATACTCTTTGGTGTTCGTTCTAAATTCGAACATATGCTTTGAACACAAAATTTTGTACTTACTAAGAAATAAAATGTATGGGAGTGATTAATGTAATTTTTTTGGATATTTCTCGTTTTATTTTTAAAAAGTTATTAATGTCATTTTACTCATTAGGTAAAGTACTTTCGATATCAGTTTAAAGTTTTTTGATATCTGCAATAGTTACGGAATAATCGCCTGTGCACACTTAACGATTACACCCTGTATATGTTCTGCGATTTTGTATAGTTTTCGAGTGTTTTGATTTTTTTTCTGAATTTTCGGAAAATTTCGACCTAACCAACTTAAAAATTTCAAAAAAAAAGTAGAAGACGTTTAACAAATTTTTTTTTTCAACTGAATCCTCATGAGTTATACTTCTATGCCTAAAATAATTAACTTTGTTACCTTGATGAAAGTTATGAAAATGATGATCAAAAGTGAAAAATTTACGTTCGTGTATTATGACTTAAATTTACTACTTTAAATTAAAAATCTAAAAAGGTCAGGAACCATGAAATCACCTTTTTAGATTGTCGAAGTAAGGCGACGTAATAGATTGTTGCGAGTACCAACTTTTAACTTTGTTTTGATGCAGTGGCTCTTGTAGGTGAGAGAACGGTCTAGAGTTGAGAGAACGGTCTTACTTCGACAATCTGGGGTGCCACCCCTCATGTCCTCCGAACATCTGGACTAGCTCTCTGCTTCTCGGCTGGTGAATTTGCATGTCCAGTGTGGCATCGATCCGCCCATGCCCGTGAAGTAGATGTAGCTCTAAATGAAACATGCAGAATTGTGTCCGGCTGCTTAAAACCAACTCCCCTCTCTGCACTTTACCCTCTAGCAGGAATAGGTCCCCCGGAGATACGTAGGGCAGTCGCCTCCTCAATCGAAAAAAACAAACAGGAGATGGACATGAGGCATCCACTTTACAACACCAATCACTGTCAGGGCCGTTTGAAAAGCCGCCATAGCTTTCTCCAGTTAACCAAGGCACTGACAGAAGAGGATCCTAGTGAGACACGTAAGAGACTGTGGGTTAAGAAATACCCACCCCCTATTGATTATGTTAAGCCGGCAGAAGAACTCCCAGCGGGTAACCAACTCCCATGTTCAACCTGGAAGTCTCTGAATAGACTTCGGAGCCAGGTGGGCCGCTGCAGGCATAATTTAGTCAAATGAGGGTACTCCGACCACGCGGACTGCAACTGCGGAGCCCCACAGTCTATGCTTCATTTGCTGTCTTGCCCAGAGTGCCCTTACACCTGCACGCTGAAGGATTTGACTGACGCCACGGACAGCGCTATTAGTGTGGCCCATTTCTGGGCAAAACACATATAGGGACAAAATATCAGGGGAAACATCGACACGACGAAGAAGAAGACCTTTTTAGATTTTTAATTTAAAGTAGTAAATTTAAGTCATAATACACGAGCATAAATTTTTCACTTTTGATCATCATTTTCATAACTTTCATCAAGGTAACAAAGTTAATTATTTTAGGCATAAAAGTATAACTCATGAGGATTCAGTTGAAAAAAAAATTTGTTAAACGTCTTTTACTTTTTTTTTTGAAACTTTTAAGTTGGTTAGGTCGAAATTTTCCGAAAATTCAGAAAAAAAATCAAAACACTCGAAAACTATACAAAATCGCAGAACATATATATGGGGGTGATTCGGATACCCCACAATACGAGGGAACAAAATTTTCTTTTTGGACGTCAATGTTCCGGCCACCCTGTATATTACAGTTATCTGGTTCCTACATTTGAGGCTAGGTAGTGTTGTGTTGATTGTCCACAATATTTATTAATTTATTTTGTTCTATAGGACAAATAGCACAGTTTTCGTTTCAACAGTTCTACCATTGAACTAAAAGGACAAAAATAGTTTTAACAGTTCTATGGCTATACATTTCTATAGAACTAATGGAATTGACCAAGTTCTAAAAGTACTATAGAACTAATGGGCCAGTTTTCGTTTTATTAGTTCTACCATGGAACTAAAAGGATAAAAAAGTATTAAAAGTTCTATGACGTCACAGTCCTATAGAACAAATGGGAGTTACCGCAACATATTAGAGCATCGCTAATTAGTTGTGAATAATTACTAAATACCTGCTACTACTACTAACCTGGATAAGCTAGGTTTTTTATTCAACTAGCTAATAGAACAAGCATATGGCCCACCTGATGTTAAGTGGTAACCATCGCCTATAAACAAGCATTGTCTCATAGGTCACGCACGTTAGGAACGTGCCCTATGATGCACTGCCTTGCTTCCGTCAACTTGAGGCATAGAGACATAAAAAAAAAACAATCGAATTGAGATCCTTTTTAATTAGAAATTTTTAATCAGTTAAAAAAAACCAAGACAACTTTTAAAGGGGAAAAACTGCTAACTGAAGGGCAAGTCCCACTTCATTTACATGACTTGTGTTCATTTTGTCTCTCTCTATTGTATGGAGAAAAAATGAGACTGCAAAAATGCGTGACGTAAAAACGATCGAAACGAGTTGTTGTCTCATCAATTTTCCATACAAAAGAGAGAGACACGTGCTGACACGAAAACAACAAACGTAGACAAAATGTGGTAGCAAAACTGGGACTCGGGGTACTGGTGGAATTTTGCTGGTAACCGGTGGTTTACTGGTATGAATTGATAAAAGAAACACATTTACCTTACGAAGTGAACAAGCTATCTTCAGTAATTTGCATTGGCTGTGACTAATAATAATACCTATCTCCAAGTTGCATCTACTCTGAGAACACTAATGGTAGTGGAGAGCTCTAATAGAGTTGCTTTGTGGCTGTATTCTATTACGAGTAGGTCAAAGTGGCTGTAGGCTGACGACAATGAAACATAGTATGTTGGTATATTACTGCAAAGCATTCATTGTACATCTATATCTATACTAATACTAATACCTATGCTTATCTGTAGGCCTACCACAAGCTCTATCTGGCTCTGTCTCTGGCTTTGGTTTTGAGTCTGTGTGAGTGCTCACCAGTCAGTGTGAGTGACGTTTTGACGTAGGATTTATTTAGTCCACACTCACACATACTCAAAACAAGAGCCTGAGACAGAGCCAGACTGAGCTTGTTGTAGGCCTTCTGTACTTCTATACTAATACCTATTATAACGAGGAAAGATTTGTATTTTTGTATGTTTGTAATGAATAAACTCAAAAACTACTCTAACGATTTCAAAAATTCTTTCACCATTGGAAACATAGGCTATATTTTTGTATTTAAAAATAAATGTCCACCCGCGCAAAGCCGGAGCAGGCCGCTATTGTTTAATATAAATTGGGGGGTAATGTTTCTCCCGTACCCCTATTTACGGGACCACAGAAAATCATTCCGGTACGCTATGGTGGCTTAGACGGGGCACTAGAAGAAAATCATTTTTTGAAAACAGTCTGAGTATATACTTTGATCATCATCACATTTTCAGCCTGAAAAAGTCCACTGTTGAACATACATATGCCTCCCCTACACATTTCCAAGAAGAATAATTCTGAGTTTGTTGAGTTGTGTTTTATTTTGTTGTTCTTATGTTTAGTTTGAAGGTGTGTATTTATTATGTTATGGTTTAGGTAGGCATTAATCTAAATGTAATCACTTTTTTTGTTTTGCAGATAATTTAATTTCCATCTGTGGGCGCCCTACGTTTCGTCTTACGATTCGTGGTCGCCGTTCGAGAACCTTTATTACCCGGTTCCGGTTGTCGGTTTCTATGTCTGTGTCTGAACAAATAGCCTGAACATACCCTGGTAATCCTAAGTAGATTCGTTTACTGAAGGATATTCGTACCTGCTTGTTTCAACACAATTTGTGCAAACTCCCCATTTCGTGCTCTGCTACGTAATTGTATCAACAGGGGATGTTGAATCAGCAATTTCGTGCAAAACTTCCACCTTTCACTTCTAATAAACACAGTTCATAAAACAAGATAGTTCCAACCTGTCTCTATATCCTAACCTGGATGTTTAGATATTTGAATGTGTGTGTTTGTTTGTTTGTCGATCAATCATGCTGTACTAGATGGAGCGAGTTGGATGAAACTTGAAATAAAGCTAAATTCTGATCTGTAATTAATAGAATTTTTCTTCTTTTTAAAATAACCAGTGACACGCACTGGTTTTTTCGAACCAACTGTGGTAAAAGGATTTTAAGTGCGCCTCAAAAAGGCTCTTTTCGTGCACTTGCCACAAGATTTCGAACTCAAAAAAGAATTCAGAAGAGAAGATTTTTTAGGTTCTACGATATGCCGGTTTCCTCACGATGTTTTCCTTCGCCGTTTGAGAGCACTAAACTACATGAATTTTTGTCAGAAAAACTCATTGATACACGACTGGTTGATTTGAACCCACGACCGTAGAATCGGAATGCGGGGCCGCTACCACTTGGCCACCAGCGGTCCTTGTGGCGGTGAGCGCGGTTAGTGGTCTGAAAACCAAGCACTCATTGAGGCTAATAGGCAAAAAACGAAGAAAGCAAAAAAAAACTGATTTTAAGAAAATCGTAACCCACGGATTTGAAAAGTGATCGAATTTGAAAAGAAAACAAAGCCGCGGGATTTCACTAGGAGTCTATAAAACATAAGGTCGTTCAAGTCAGATCGTCTCCAGATAAACGAGTGATCATAAAATCGGGGTTGAGACGGATGATTCGGTTTTTACTGTCGTATTATCTCCACTCGTGTCTCGTAGTTGAAGCTTCAGAAGCCAAAAGTTTTAAAAAAGACGAGAAACTTCCAAGACGTTATAAAAAACATTTCAGGACACTATACTTAAAAGTAAGAGCTTAGTAGTCCAAAGTATTTATGATGAACTCTGAAGGTACATATTTTTTTTTCACACCGTTTTCTTATTTCTATTTTAAATCTCCGTTGTTTAATAATAGCAGTAGGTATCTAACACAGGTTTTTTATTAATTACGACAATGACGGCAGAGTGGATGGAGAATAATGGGAATGATGGTTGAATGTTAGTTCTTCCAGGAAACGGAATGAATATTATAAGGATCAAATCTCTCTAACAAACATGATTAAATTAAAGGAAAGGAAAACCAGGAAATTATATATATATACTAGCTGTGCCCGCGACTTCGTCCGCGTGGTATAGTGTCTATGGGTAGCATTTTTAATTTGCAGCGGAAGAAAACAGTAATTAAATAACAACGTCATATTCGCGTGCACGTGACACAGTCGTCTGCCCTCTTACTAAACTTAGACATATGGCGTCGTACTACGCCACACTTTCATCCCCCCCGCATTCCTCTCCGAACTCCCCCCACACTCCCCCCACTCTCCTCAACACCCCCCCACATTCCCCCCGCACTCCCCTCAGACTCCCCTCTACAATCCCCCTGTACTCCCCCCGCACCTCCCCTCCACACTCCCCCCTGTACTCCCCTCCACACTCCCCCCGCACCTCCCCTCCACACTTCCCCTGTACTCCCCCCACATCCCCCCTCGCTCCTCCCCTCCACACTCCCCCATGTACTCCCCTCCACACTCCCCCCGCACCTCCCCTTCACACTCCCCCTGTAATCCCCTCCACACTCCCCCCTGTACTCCCCTCCACACTCCCCCTGTACTCCCCTCCACACTCCCCCCAAACCTCCCCTCCACACTCCCCCTGTACTCCCCTCCACACTCTCCCGCACCTCCCCTCCACACTCTCCCCTGTACTCCCCTCCACACTCCCCCCTGTACTCCCCTCCACACTCCCCCTGTTTTCTCCTCCACACTCCCCCCGCACCTCCCCTCCACACTCCCCCCGCACCTCCCCTCCACACTCCCCCCGCACCTCCCCTTCACACTCCTCCTGTACTCCACTCCACACTCCCCCCTGTACTCCCCTCCACACTCCCCCCGAACCTCCCCTCCACACGTTTGTTTGTTAGAGAGATATATGTTCCCAGCTTAAATATCGATCTTTTCAATCCATCGACGCTTATGACTATCTGCCACTGGCAACACTGGTCGGCAATCAGTCAGTCATAAGGACTTGGCGAAAAGACTTTGCATCCCCGCCAGCACAAAAAAAAAGTCAGTCAGTCACCTACACAAACAGAAATTTCTCGATCGAAAGCCGTCGCAATTGTACAAAAAAGTGTAATTCTCATGAAAAATGGTGTTTTCAATAAGTGTTTTGCAATAATAAGTTGCATAAATGTCCTTTCTAATGATTTAACCTATCTGTGTACCAAATTTCATTGCAATTGGTGATTGGTGATCGTCGGAGTGTTTTGGTGTCAGAGTGAGACAGAAACATCAATGTGATGCTCTTTATAACGTTTTAAAAGGTTTGTAAACCTTTTTTCACAATAAAAAGTAGCCTATGGCCTTCCTTAGGCCCTCAACTATCTGTGTACCAAATTTCATTTCAATCGGTTCAGTAGTTTTGGCGTGAAAGCCACACAGACAGACAGAGTTACAAACGCATTTATAATATTAGTATGGATTATTCAAAAATAAAGGAAAAATTTCCTTTGAGTAAAATTTTCTATCTGCAGTACTAATAAGAGTACTTTCCCTCCAGGTGGCATTACAAAATTCCACCCTGTATATTGCAGCAATAGATATTTCTTCAGGCCAATAATGTTGATGAATGAAGAAGTTAGGTATGCCTATCCAAACATATTTTCTTCAAAGAAGATATACAGCAGATAATAATATATCCGACCGTTGTGTTTATTTCTCTATCTAATGCAGAGGTTCCCAACCTTTTATTTCTCATCGACCACTTTCCAAACTTTGCTGGTTCCGGTGGACCACCTGCCTGCAGATACATTTTTACTATATTCCCAGTCGTTAAAAAAAATATAGATGGAGATTAGATCTAACTATTGACATTTGCGTTGCGGCTGAGTTCCTACCACGAATTAACAGTTTTCGGAAAAAAAGTGAAACTTAATTGGTTAATTTATTAATTAATAGTTGAAGCCAACATTTTAGATCTTCACTATCAAACCAGATACATTTTCGTGGACCCCCGCTTATGAACTGTGAACCCTCATTTTTTGTCACGCCATCGTAGACCCCTATCGTGTCTCCCGTGGACCCTTGGGGGTCCACCTGGCCCACGTTGGGAATCAATGATCTAATGGCACCCTCGCTCCACCGCTTATCGATATCGCAATCTGTTGCTTCTCCGAGATTGAGACGGCTATGTACTCTCGTGTTTTATGTCCACAGTGCGAAGGTCTATTTGTTTTATTAGCGCGCTTATTGAATTGTGTGTTTGGTGACCCGTGGACTCAACTTTATTCAACAATTGTAATACAGCTCAGTGATATTACATTTGAAGTATTATTTGTTTGTAAATTGAAGCCAGAGGCTATAGTAACCATTATTAATAAAATCAGCAAAATTGCTCCCTTTAGGGGCAGTTTTACTACGTTTTCAAGATTGCTAAAAACCTGCAGACAATAAAACAAAATAGTGTATAGTAGTCGAAGATTGCCGATAGAAGTAAAAACTTGAAAAGTTACGTGTGTTTGTCCCTAAATACAACTAGCTAATGTAAAGGTCATCGCCTATAACAAAACATTGCCTCGTAGGTCACCCACGACAAGAACTTGCCCTACGAGGCACTGCCTTGCGTCCATCAAATTGAGGCATATAGATATTCAGACTCACGTGCCAGTAATTTCACCTTAGTCAATTAAGTCAAAGTTAAAGGGCATTTTGTATAATTGAATCACATGGATCTCTTTGAAACTGTCTAGTAAATTTAGCTACTGATTCCACGCGACCAAGCCTAAAAATACAGCTAACAAAGTTACGAATTATGGTAGACTGAACATAGTAAAAGTTGCTTTGTGTTCATTTTGACAGCCTTCATAGTACAGTTGGTAGTAGCTCTGCCTTCTGCACTATAGAGGTCATGGGTTCGATCCCCACTGAGAACAAACATTTGTGCAATGAACATATATGTAATTTCTCTGTCTGTGTACCATATTGTATTCTAAGTTGTTACCGCTAATATGTATGCTACAGATACTAAGACGCAGGCCGTTATATTTTTTACAAAAAAATGTTTATGAGTATTAAATTAGCTATCTATGTAGTTCCCATAGTACAAGCTCTAAGGGGGCCTCTTTAGGGCACACTTAAAATCCCTTCACCACACTGGTTCGCAAAAATTAGTGACACAAATAAGCAGAAGAAAATGTACAAGCTCTGCTTAATATAGGGCTAAATGGTGTTAGTGGTTTTTTAGATGCTATTTTTTACAAATTAATGTAAAAGATAGGTTAAATGATAAATAAATTAAAAACGGTTGTCTGTAAAGTCGGTGTACTGACGATAGTTGAACGTGACAAAGTAAGACTTAAATGGAACGCCTCAGAGCGAGGTAACGCCGCATGACGTCATGTTTTTCGTGCGTGCAGCCGGCTCCATCAAATTATAAGACGTTGTCACGTCAAAAATATGTTTATAAAGAGTAACAATCTCTATGAATCTTAGCTACCTAAAACAGGTGCTATTTTTATCGAACTTTACATCTACCAAAAACCTCTTTTTCTGCTCTTCCCTTAGAAAATGCGTGACGTTAGGACTCCGTCAGCTCTTTTTAAAGGGTTTGATAATTGGACAGCGTTCAACTCGCTACATCGAAGTTTTACTGAAGTGTTTAGACGGTACAATTACTTTGCTGAGTTTATTGATTTACAAACATTTCAAGAGCGGCCCGGCGCAATCTTTTTAGGCCTGTACCCCGAGTCCCAGTTTTGCTACCATATTTCGTCTACCAAATGTTGTTTCGTGTGATCACGTGCCTCTCTCTTTTGTATGGAAAATTGATAAGACAACAACTCCTTTCGATCGCTTCTATAAGTTTTTTTTTGTTGTCTCATCTTTTCCCCATACTAATAGAGAGAGAAAAATAGGCGAAACGAAAACAACATTTCGTCTGTTTTGAGTTATTTTAGATTTTCGCACAACTTGTACCAATTATTTTTTTCTTCGACTGAATAATGCTTTTTACCGTGTCGAGGTACATTACCCGACAAACAAAAACCACCAAGTTTTTTTCCACTCGCGTTTCCTCATTGAAAACTTCAGCATTTGATCCCACTCAGTGAGTACACGAAATTAAATTAGGGAGACTTCAGTAATTCCATGTTCTAATTACATCGTTTGACATAATTAATACAGTTTACTTGGAAATATCCTTGTACTCACTAAATTAGAAACGGTTTTTGGCTTCTTATCTTCGGAAGCCCAAAAATTACAGGACATTTTTAGCAAGGAAAAAATTGAGCACTCCTTTATGAGGTAATTTTGATTACCTGCCTCTTTAATATATATTATTACCTAATTATGTACTAGCGGCCTATCCCGGCTTCGCACGGATGGACCTTCATTTTTTAAACACAAATGTCTACGTACTCAGATTGAATGTAGCTTTCCAATGGTGAAAGAATTTTGGAAATCAGCACAGCAGTTTTTGAGTTTATTCATTACCAACATACACACAAACATAAATATAAAAATTGAAATCTTTCCTCTTCATAAAATTAGTATAGATTTATTCCGACTGATTAAACTCGGACTAACATTTGTTAGAGCTAACTAGATATATACATTTTAATTTTGCATAAAAATTACGCATTTTGCATAAGCTTGCTTCAAAGTCTAGTTGAGATATATTAACAAGCATTTAATTTTGTAACAAAAAGTAAAATATTGTATGTATTTTATTATTAGTTGTCTCATTTTTATAGTAAAACTTTGCATTATGTAATTAAATATCTATAAACATTTTAGCCTTATAAAAGAAAAATGACTGGCCTCTCAGCTCAGTTGGTAGTAGCTCTGTCTTCTGCGCCGTAGCTCGTGGGTTCAACCCCCACGGAGAACAAATGTTTATTATCAAACAAATAATCAACGAATTGCATAAAAAGCATACACAGTCATACTTTTGTACACCTAATGTGCTACTTACCTTAACAATAATATTTTTTCTAACATATATGTTATTCTCTGAAGAGAAAATATTCTCGTTGTGAAAAGTAAACATTCAGTTCGGTCTGATTTTTTAGAAGCAACAGCTAAAAGGTTTTTCCATTAATATAATCCATTATCGTTACTTACGTACAAGTCAAGTACGTTTGTTGTTGTTTTTTGTAAGTAGAAGATTTTGTTTTAACTGTATCCTACAGTCTTTTCTGTTTTAGTTGAGTATTCTAATAAATAAATAAACAAATATTAAGCAGAGCTAAGCTAAGCCCTAAATTTATGGACAATCTACAGAACACTATCTAGTCCAAAAATTAAGCAGAGATTGTAGAGATCGTCCAATCTTAAACTGCACATCCCTCTACTTCAGTCAGTCAAAGTAAATTGTTCTATAATACCTACAACACAAATATCATTTTGAAGTACTTTGCTGTAAGCCAACTTCAAGAAAACGTGGTGGAGGGGCCAGCATTTTTAGACTGGTTTATCTATACTATGATAACCAGATTGCTGCTTTATTACTTACTAGCAGTTGGTGCCCGAGCTTCGCTCGGTATTTTTTTTTTGGTTAATATGTTGTTGTGAATTATATTTAAATATAAATACGAATTACTTACATACTGATTAAATATTAATATTTATCGATCTTACCGACATAATAATAAACTCCACTACTCGTCAATAGATGGCGTTCTCTGTCCCACTAACCCATGACTTATTCAACAGATGGCGCTAGGAATTATGATTATATGATAAAGTTGATTATTTACTTTACGATTAACACACATTCTAAAAATGAATCCTAGCTAGATCGTTTTATCGTCCCCGAAAACCCCTGTATACTTAATTTCATGAAAATCGTTGGCTCAGTTTCCGAGATTCTAAATATACAGGGTTATTCATTATTAGCTGCAAATACTCAGGAATTAGGTTCAACAAATAAAATAAAAAATATTTATTAAATGATTTTATTTAAGTTTTGTTATGAAAATCCCGAGAAAATCGATAAAGGAATCATTGGCGCCTGACCTATTTTGACCTTTGATCCGCGCCCGCGCGCCGTTAGCGACACTCTGCGTTCAGTCACCCCCTGGGTGGGTCATTGTCTTGTTCTACATGGCAATCATTATGCAATAGCCGTAAAGAAATTAATAAAAAGAAAATCTTGTATATATATATATATATATATATATATATATATATATATACAAGATTTTCTCGTTTAAAGGTATAAGATATTTTTTGTAAGTACATACTAAGAATACAATAAAACACCCAGACTGAGAACAAACATCTTTGTTCACCACACAAATATTCTCGGTGGGGATCGTGCCCACAACCTACGGCTTAGAAGGCAGGCAGAGCTACTACCAACTGAGCTGAGAGACTAGGTTTGGATGTATGGACTTCTTCAGGCTGATGATGATTATTCAGGTTTCAGCGGCCGCGAACGTGGTCGCGCCGAAGTGCCGTAACGCAATCAGAGGCTCTCATTTACATGCAAATTTCCAACCGAGCCGCATCAACACAACTCACCCTTCGCTTTAATTGCTCGATTTAAGGTGGAGCCTATTTGGTACAGTCAATAAGGGTTAAACGAACCAGCATCTTGCTTTTAGCATCGCTGGAGTTGTATGATCAACATTATTTTTATCTTTTTTATTGATTTTATAGTGTTTACTACATTAAGGAAATCACAAAGATTTTTATAATGTCCCAAAAGTTAAGAGCCGAGCAGGATTTGAAACCGCAACCTTCCCCTTGGTACGGGGCTGCGCTGACCACTGTGCCATCGGATCCTAATCACACTCGACGAATAACTCTTAGGGAAAAGTGTACATAAATTTTCGATAAAAAAACTCATTGGTACACGACTGGATTTGAACCCACGACCTTATATAAGGTCGGAAGGCGGGGCCGCTACCACTAGGCCACCAGTGCTTAAGCATCGCTGGAGTTGTATGAACAACATTATTTTTAACTTACTGTAACAGACACTTTATCGCGCATATTTGTATAGTCATTCTTGTTCAACTTTTCTAACAGCACCTCCCAAAACTAAGTTTATTCTTATCGTGTCATTGGTTCTTTCAAACCAAGTGTGGTGAAAGTGCGCCTCAAAGAGGCTCCTTTCGTGCACTTGACACATATTTTCGTAGTTTTTTATTTTAATCATTAATGTTTAATAATAAAAGTTTTTGTACATAATGTAAATAAAATAAATGTAAAAAAAATAGTAACAAATACTCTCTAGACATAGATCAATCACCTTTGTTCATCACACAAATGTTTGTTCGCGGTGGGGATCGAACCCACGGTCTACATGCAGAAGCTAAAGCTACTACTTACTCAGCTACAAACTTGTACAACTCAAGTACAAATTTATACAAGTCTTCAAAGTAAGCACAGCTATTTAAATAAAACTAATATCCGTAGACCGCGCTGCCTAAGTTGCTCATGAACTTAACTTGATTTACTTTAACTTAACTTAAAGCTGTAGCCCTACCACAAGCTCTGTCTGGCTTTGTCTCTGGCTCGGGTTTTGAGTCTATGTGAGTGTTGTCTAAATAAATTCTACGACGAAACGTCACACACATGGTGACCACTCATGCACACCGACTCAAAGACAGAGCCAGAAAGAGCTTGTGGTACTGCTCTACGTTTGCTCGAGATTATCAGCGAAGTATTTTTACAAGATTGAATTCGTGAATAGTTTTTTTCAAATTCTCAGTATTCAGTATATTTATGAATTAGTAGTTTTTTTATATTTTTATGTGATTTGTATATTCATTGCCTTATTATGTAAATTTAACATTGTCAGATCTTATAGGACTAGTTTTTTTGAATCAACACATAATTTATCCTGTAAGCAGGCCTCTCCGCCAAGCTCTGTCTGGCTCTGTCTCTGTCTCTGGTTTTGAGTCTGTGTGAGTGCTCACCAGGGCAGTGTATTAAACTGTGTGTGACGTTTTGACTTATGATTTATTTGTCAACACTCGCACAGACTCAAAACCATAGCCAGAGACAGAGCCAAACAGGGCTTATGGTCTTAAAGGTCTAGAAATATTGTGTGTGGTTTACGTAATATGGAATTCCATAATGGAGCTGCGTTGTATTGTTGTATAAAATATCATTAATTTTGTATCAACATTAGTCAAGTTTTAAACATTTATTCTAATTTTATTCCAGAAAGGAGTTACAAGAAAGCGACTTAAAAGTTTTATTCTTTGAATTAAAACTAAAACTTATTTTTATTCAGAGTTGGTAATCTCTTCCTAATTCTTCTGTGTTTTTGTACAATTAGCTGAAGGTATATGGTCCACCTGATGTTAAATAGTAACTATCGCCTATAACAAAGCATTTCCCCATAGGCACGCACGTCAGGAACGTGCCCTACGATACACTGACCGGCATCTATCAACTTGAGGCACACAGATGTTTAGCCTCACGTGCCAGTAATTTCACCGGCACCCACACCCTTCAAGCCGAAACACAGCGATGCTGCTTCACGGCAGAAATAGGCATGGTGGTAGTTTTTCCCCGGACGAGTCACACACAAAGAGCTCTACTACTACTAACCATTAATTCTAACCATTATTTCATATTTCTAAGAACATTGCAGAGGGTTTTCTCTGAAAAAAAATAACATCTGCGCAATATCTCCATAATCGCAAATAATAATAACGCTTTAATTAAGCTTTCAGAGTAAGGTTTTTAATTATTCTCGTGACCTCGAACGATTAATGTTTGGCCGCTATGAACTTTTTTCTACAAGAGAGCTTACTGTATACAGGGTGTTACAAAACTACCCGTAAAGTCAAAAGAAGGTTAAATAGAGCCTAACGAGTCCATTCACAATATTTAGGAACCGTAATAACGCTGTATACCCCAAAAAATAAAAAAATCGGCTGTCTGTTAAGTCGGTTTACTGACGATAGTTGAACGTGACAACATCATACAGCTGTTCACGCGGACGCATCGCTCTCTCAAGTAGGAAGAGACAGAATCAGATGTCGAAGGCTGCCGAACGCGGAGACCGATTGTGCCTCTTTGACGCTTGTTCCGCGCTCTTGCTTGCACTTCAGGCCTTAAATGGAAAGCCTCAGAGCGAGGTAACGCCGCATGAGTCATGTTTTTTCGTGCGTGCAGCCGGCCCCATAGACGTTATCATGTCAAAAAACAAACATTTATGAATGAAAAATATAAATACTATTAAAGTAGACATAATTAGGTGAAATAAACTTTTCTGTTAAATAATCTGGTTCCCTGACATAATAGCTAGGATTGAAAAAAAAATGGCTTTGATTATTTTTTCAAATACTCCAGAGAAAAAAAAAAATAGTTTCAATTGGTTTTTTTAATTTAATTAATGTTTTCTTTCAGTAAAATGTTCCATCTACAATATACAAAATACCTTTCCTCCATATCCGTGGGGCGCTCTGTAGTGACGAAGAAAAAAGAAATATTTTGTTTACGCGCTACATTCATGTAACTATGTACTAAAAACAGACAACAACTATAAACAGAGTACACCGTACAATTCCTCTAATATGTGACCTATTATTGCTTCTGTAACGAGAGAGACTATTAGCGGCGAAGAAGCCTTGCAAGATTGTGGTTATCGATGAGATGAAGTTGCGGCTGACGTAGATCGAGTAACAAGTATGAAAATCGCCATAGATTGAGTAACAGCTAGTACGTGAGCAATGAAAGCCGCCACAGATTGAGTAATATCTAGTATGCAAGAAATGAAAATTGCCATAGATTGAGTGATAGCTTGTACGCAAGCAGTTCGTACGTGCGTTCCAACGTTTGAGGGGGATAAACTGCAAGCTAAGATAAATATCCTGCCATAAGTTATGTAACTCAAGTTATTGAGATTGATAGCGATTATAATTCAATAGCTCGATCGAACTTCTAACATGCCAAATGGACAAAGACTTATTTGTTAAAGCGATTATAATTCAATAGCTCGATCGAACTTCTAACATGCCAAATGGATAAAGACTTATTTGTTAAATGCAATGTTGCAAATACTTTTTGAAGTGGGTTTGCTTCGACAGTTGGTAAAAGCTTCGCTGGTCTTCTCAAAAAACGTCTCGGATTGTAGCAATTCTGAAAAGCCTCTTTGAAGGTATATTTTTTTTCCATTCTCCCTAAAACCGTAACGTAATTTCACTTATACGAAATATTATAGTGAAAAAAAAAATACTCCTTTAGATAAAATATAAATGACCTGCTTAATGTTAAAAATAATAATAACTCTTGAAACCGTATTTGCAAAGTTTCTAACTGTAATTGGCCAACAAACAAAATACAAAGTGCTTGTTTTTTTCAAGAATCTTATTACCGAAGTGCTCGCCATAAATGTCAGGTACAGAACCAATCAATACATCAAACACGGAACCCTTCGCCTTTTTTGTGGCAGTTTTATGGATTTTTATAAGATGTTATTGAAATTTAAAATATCCTTACATTACGAATATAAACTTAGGGGCGTTTTCACGAACCGACCAATAAATAAATAAATAAACAAATAATACGGACAACCGACACAACACTATCTAGCCCCAAACTAAGCAGAGCTTGTACTATGGGAACCGGGTAGCTGATACAATACTATACTTTTTTTTTGTAAATACATACATAGAATACAATATAACACCCAGACAGAGAACAACCATCTGTGTTCACCACACAAATATTTGTTCTCGGTGGGGATCGAACCCACGCCCTCCAGTGCAGAAGGCAGAGCTACTACCAACTGAGCTGGGAAGGCAATCAAGTAAAGTATTTGATAGATAGATAGATAAGAAAATTATTTAATGCAATAATAGCATCGTACTTAGGCGAACTTAATGCTAGAGAGCATTCTCTTCCAGTTAACCTTTGTGTAATTTGGACATTCTTAACGGTGACAGTGGTTTATCTCAAAATCTTGAAAACAATAATATGGGTTAGTACCATGAATGTCCATTCAAATGAGAATATGAGTTACACTGTCAAATATTTGAATACTCGACAACATGAACCCAGCTTGTATAATATTTTGTCAATTGTGCCTGGGAATAATACGAGCAGTCATAATGAGAAAAAAAGAAAATACATTTAAATGACATACATTATAGACATTAACAATAGATATGGAAGATGAAATAAATAGGAAGGAAAGATAAATTTTCGCCAATTTTTTAACATACTAGTGGCCGCCCGCGGCTCCGCTCGCCCCTTTTCAATTACTTTTTCGGGATAAAAAGTATCCTGTCTGTCTCCTAGATCTAAGTTACAAGTTATTTATTTCTACATCAATTTGAAATTGTAATCAACGAATGTCTGAGTTAGCGAGAAATAACACGAAAATAATATCTTTCCATTTCATTTTGTTTTCTGAATGCCGCGTTGGATTACATTTTTCTTTGACATTTATTAGAAACTGAAGGAAAAGCATTATTTATTTTGTAAAAGTACTTTCCGGCTCATTAGTATCATCCACTACTACAGAAAATAACAGAAGTGTTTTTCCATCTTTTACCAATGGGTAATGAAAAACGTGTGATTTGTGTAATAAGGCTATGCCATCTTTTAAAAAGGAGGAGATTCTCAATTCGGTTGTATTTTTTAAATGTTTGTTTTAGCATAACTTCGTCAATTATGAGCCAATTAAAAAAAAACAGTTTCTTCAGATATAAACTGATTTTTTACGAACTTTATTTAAAACAGGTTACAATATTTTGAGATTAGTCCCATATAAATTCCATGAAAATCGGTTCAGTCATTTGCCACGAAGTCGGATTCTCAAGTTTTAAACTTATATAATTTGTTTTTTTTTCTAAGCTTATAATGGTGTAGAACTACTTGAGCGTAGGTCTACCTACATAAATCATTCTGTTACTGTAGCCGCAAACAATACTATCCTTTACTTTCGACGGTTCAGGAAATGAGATCGTAAAATCAACAGGAAAAAATTCAATCTCGAATTCAATCGCACACTTCTGCCTTAGGATTGCGGCATCGGACAGGCCTACTGGGAACCGTGACTAAAATACTAAACAACAATGGCAGCTAAACGATGGCAGAACATACGAAACGTGAGCTTTTGTGTTCTAAATAGCCATGTTATAATATACTAGTGCAAGTCCGTGATTCCGTTTACGTGTGATTTTCATGAAAGTTTTAAACATTAAGAAACTTACAATGAAACAAATATTTACAAAATGTACAAAATACACAAGAAACAGTTGAGCTATCTGCAAACCGTTACAAACAATCTAGAGATAGCTCAACTGATCCAAATCAGTGCCAGACGGAAGCGTCCCCAAGACGCTGGTGGCATTGCCACGCTGAATAGCAATGCTTATACGCTGCGCCAGATACCCACCAGCTCTTGGGTCACGCGTCGCTTCGATCAGTCGCCTAGACAAAAACATAATAATACAGTGCCAAACTTTTTTTTCTAAGAACAGAAAATGAAACTACTTCTCTTTCATGCCTATAGAACGAATGTGGGCTATCCGAATCTCTCTTGAAATTATTCGCTTTAAGGTATTTTCACACAAAATCTTATAAGATCCTTTAGTTTCAGGGAATTATAACACTTCTTACTGCATCTTTGCACTAGAAGAAGCTATTCTTAGTAATTTTGGCTGGGGTTCTGCGTTGAATGAATGACAGTCAGTCGGTCACGTAACGATTGTACATTATGTGTATGTTGGAAGGTTTTGCTTACATAAAAAGTTGACACACAAAAACATTTAGGTGTTAGTGTGTCACATTACACTCATAAAGAGCACAACGCGTAAAGTGAATCTCAGTCTCAATGAGGTGTACTTAAAACGAGATATTTGTGCAAAGATTTTTGAGTCAGCCACAAGTTTTTATATTTATAACGGGCTAAATAGCACTGTTTTGCGATCATATTTCTTTGCTTTGTTGCTTCGCAACTACTAAGGTTTTAGTGCCACTGAAAGTGGAAGACGGGCAATTATGAGAAAATAATGTTCTGTATTTTCTAGTAAAATAAAGCCTTTATTTTATTTTGCCATCAACCTAACAGATTCCGTATTAAAGTGTGTTTTTCTGTTATCTCACCTTCTGAGAATACCTTTGTTAAAAGAATTGTACAGAATAAATCTGTTACCTAGAAATGGTTTAAAGCTAGACTTGGTCCACAGTAACAATTCATGACGTATGTACCTATCTATATCGCCAAAGTATTTAAAAAAAAACATTATTTTTGAATCAAATTTGTTATTTGATGGAGTTTCGAAGTCAAATAAACTATTAAAATGCATGAATATTAATTTCAATACCCATCATAAATTCCAGTTCGATGAAATTGTGCAATCAAACGACAAACTAAACAAATAAACGTGAAACTTGTGTAAATAGCGCCTGGTCAACAGGGATCTTTGGTAAATACTGTTACAGTAGGCCTACCAGAAGCTCTGCCTGGCTCTGTCTCTGGCTCTGGTTTTGAGTATGTGTGAGTGTTGACTAAATAAATACTACATCAAACGTCACGCACACAGTATAATACGCTGAAAGCACTCATACAGACTCAAAACTAGAGTCAGAGACAGGGCCAGACAGAGCTTGTGGTAGGCTTACAGTTTTAGTTTCAATATAGTGATTGGTATTTGCGCAATGAACTACTCAGACCACAAACTTGAACCACAATGAAGAACCCCTAATATGAAAACATTCGAATAAAGGTTCCATACGTGCCGACAGTCAGCTGGCCAACCATGAAAAACGATAAATGAATTTGTACGGAAATGTATGTACGGGTGCAGAGTGGGATGCTGATTTACACACTGATTGTGATTTGTGATTATGTTCAATAGGTATTTAATAGAATTTTCGCATTGACGTTTTGAGCTACACTGTGTGGCATGCAAAGCAGCAACCACTCGACTGTAGAACGGGTTACTGAGTTGCCCCGTCTTTAAAACCTGGTGTGGTCGACCTGAAGGCTGATTCTAAGTTTTCATCATCATTTTTAGGGTTCAGTAGTCAAATGGCAAAAACGGAACCCATATAGATTCGTCATGTCTGTCTGTCTGTCCGTCCGTATGCCACTTTTCTCCGAAACTCTATGAGCTACACTGATGAAATTTGGTAAGTAGATGTATTCTGTGAACCGCACAAAGATTTTTTCATTTAATTTTTTCACAAACATAGAAAAAAAACAATAAATTTTGAGGGTCCCCCCCCATACTTAGAACTGAAATTCAAAAAACTTCTTTTCATCAAACCCGTACCCGTATTCATAGATACCCGTGTGGCATATCTATGAATAGGTCTTCAAAAATGATGAAAACTTAGAATCACCCTTCAGTTAAGTTAATGAGGATTGACAGACTTGCCAGCTGCGAAACGCTGCATTTAAAGGCATGTGCACATCTAGGCGATGGCGATGGCAATCAGTGAAACGCTGTCAAATATTATTGTCAGAAGGCTTAAAATGTCACCTGCACTTGAGAAGTTTTTAATGATTCAACAAAAAAAGGAAGAGGTTCGAAAAGAAAAAAACTGGCAGCCTATTCTTTTAATTAGACGATTCTTCAACTACAATCTCACCTGGTAAGTGACGAAAAAGCCGATGATGAAGCATTTGTAGCTTTGAAGAGATTCAGGTTACTGGTAAGATTGAAGCACGTCTAGAAGCTCTAAAGTACAAATCGGTCCGTTCTAGTGGCTTGTCTCAAACAGACCTTGGGCACATTCAATATTATATTGGTATTGGTTGTTTATTGCGATTCAATAACAATGCTTCAGTGAGCGCTCGAAGCTCTACCAGTCATTACAATATTCTGACGTCATCAAGTATTATTGTAGCTTTTGGCTGCCTTCACATCTAATAGAAATGGAGTAAGCTAAGTCTTAATCAGACGCGGGCAGCCTCCAGGCGATTTTTTTACCAAAGTTTTAAACTAGATCAGAGGTGAGAATAAAATTATATTGGATTTAGATCAAAATTACATTTTTGCTGAACCTTTTATTCATCAGAACTTGGTTTGCGATTTCTCATAACAAGTGATTTTATGTTCTACAAAAACGATGAAATGTGCGGATGTTCGACGGTTGCTAGCGTCGACGTTCATAATGTCATGGCACTGCTCTTCTAAAATAATTTATCACAGGTCTCGCCGCAAAATAGCCAATTAGAGAGCAGAGTGTTTCGTTTTTTTTAACCTTGTTCCAGAATTCTAAAAACTAAATTAAAAGTAAAGTAAAAGCTTGTTTATTTAGGGATACTTAGTAGTATACAATACCGCATAAATAAAAACTAAACAACATAGTAAGGTGTATTAGGGACCTACCCACTTGTGACAATAAATCTATGTACTTTAACAGCCGTGCTAGGTAGAACCTGTGTTACGGCTGCTAACTTCTTCCCAATAAAGTATCATACTTTAACTTCTTAGTACAAGACATTTACCATTTATTTATTTTAAGTACCTATTTACGATAATTCAGCCTTCCGTTCGGGCGAATTCGACCACCATTAATATTTTGGCTACTGATTATGAGCGGTCTGGCCCGGGTTCAATATTTAATGTTTTAAGTGCTTTTTCGTGTAGGACTAATCTGTTTGCGATCGAAGCTTATTTTAGCGATGCTTCATTTTGTATCAAAGTGACAGTTTGTTTATTGTTTAATTTAAAGTTCATTTGACTGTTTTGCCTGCGAGCTATTATAACCAGTTAAAACAATAGCCACCACAGAATTAGAATTATCAATTCAATTTTGTGTGGACTGGCCTCTCAGCTCAGTTGGTAGTAGCTTTGCCTTCTGAGTTATAGGTCGTGGGTTCAATCCCCATCGGGAATAAATATTTGTGTGGTGGACACGGATGTTTGTTCTCTGTCTGGGTGTTATATTGTATTCTAAGTATCAATTTACAAAAAAAGCATATGTGCTATATCAGCTATCTGGTTCCCATAGTACAAGCTCTCCTTAATTTGGGGCTAGATAGTGTTGTGTGGATTGTCTATAATATTTTTCTTTTATTTATTTATTTAATATGTATAAAGGAGGCCTACGAGCATATCCGTTAGTTGGACTTCTTCGGACTTATAATGATGATGAGCAAAAACTTCATCTACCATTTGAAAACTCACAAACAAATTAAAACTGTAGCTTAAAAAACCTTGAAAAGAAAATGTTGCAATAAATCATTTTACTCCCATTTCAAAACGCGGAGGTTGTAATGACCGCCGTGCCACAGGCGGCAAAGAAATATATAAAGTAAAGTTGCCACCAAATGATTGGAAGGGCAGCTTTTGAGGAAATAATGTTGGTATTATGGCGAATACCCACTTCACGGAGTAATGAGTTGTATAGAACCTCACTTATTCTGCAATCATGACATCACACTGTTGGTAAGGTTTGATTCAACCAAACTGATGTAAGCCATAAACTTTCCGTCGTTGTATTCTGTCCGCTCTTTTATTTAACTTTTGACAAAACCATGTATATGCAGCTTCATAATTTAAGAAATCACTAACAAAAATAAGATTACTTCATGGACGGACAATAGTGAAGTCACATGCTTTTTAAACTTATGGTCCCGGTAAGAAATTTGGAGCCACGGCACACAAATAGGAATTGGATAGGAATGAAAACTAAGTTTAATAATATTGTTCTTTATCTATAATAATTATTGTTTTAAACCTGTAGTTTTACTAAAACTACAGAACAGATTAATACTCTTATCTAAATATATAAAACTCTTACGTTACTGACTGACTGACAATCAACGCTCAGCCTAAACCGTAAGTCCTAGAAGCATGAAACTTGGAGGGTATGTTTCTTTTATAGCATAGGGATGCACTAAGAAAGGAAATTGGAAAATTATTTCCCTAAGCGGAGAAAAAGAGGAAAAACTTTTAAAGGAAAAATCAACGGGGCGTAACGGCAACGGGGCGAGCGAAACCGTGGGCGGCCACTAGTTGAGAATAAAATTATACAAAAACAGAGTGAATTTTTATGTTCGATTCGAACAGTTTAATTTCCGCAAAAATGGCTTCGCAGTACTTAATATACTGTACCTTGAGTGGTGGTACGATAATTAAATGAGTAGGGCATCACTATTCTAGATGATTATTTTTTTAGGACATCACTAATTAATCTTTCAAAAGTTATATATTAACATAAAGGAATGGACAGAGTACAAAGTCTAAGTGAATCTCATAAAAGTGGATAGACGCGAGGTAAACGCTATAAAACTTAAAACTAAAATTGCGAAAAATAAACATGTAAAAATATTAAACTCTCAAGCATGTCATAATAAACAGCTGCATTTTTGCAGCTCAATTTTAAATAACTTTCAACGTTAAAGATGATACCTGTCTGGAGCAGGTGGAATATTAAAATGCTTCGTTTTTAAATAACTCTGTAATCTTAAGAAGGCTGCGACTACCTACACCCATAAACGTACTATCCGAGTTTTTTTGTTATTAATTTTTATTGTTAATTTATTTTAATTTGTTAAGTAATAATAGTTAAAATGTAATATAATATAAATATTGTGGACAATTCACACAACACTACCCAGCCCCAAACTAAGCAGAGCTTGTAATATGGGAACCAGATAGCTGATATAATACTTGAATACATTTTTTTTTTGTAAATACATACTTAGAATACCATACAACACCCAGACAGAGAACAAACATTTATGTTTACCACACAAATATTTGTTCTCGGTGGGGATCGAATCCACGACCTACGGCGCAGAAGGCAGAGCTACTACCAACTGAGCTAGAGGCCAGTCAAGTCAATAATAGTGTAACTAACAAGACTATATTTTATATGTATAGATAATGACGATCCCTGTTTCTTAAACTGCTGTTAAATTTATTTATTCCCAAGGAAAACAATAAACCAATCAATTACAAGCATAAAATATCTTTCATTAGAGACTAGCAACGAGTTCATCGAGTCCCCGCGGGCCGAATAAAGTTACTCGACCATTGCGAAGTAATAATATTCTCTTGCTTTGAAACCATTTGCTGGCTATTTAATGATGATTCGGGGAGTGGCTCAATTTTGTTTATACTTATTTGCTATAAATAGGTAGATACTGTAAAAATACGAGTAAAGTAATAGTACATTGTTACCTGAGTGTTGAAAGTCACGTTTTTTGAGTCCCGAGACGGGTTTGGCGCCAGAGCGTTAGCGAGGGCGCCAATGGAGCTTGAGGGACTCAAAAGACTTTCATCCGAGGTAAACACTGTGCTTTTCATTACGAATACAAGGAATGTAAAAATAAAAACATGAAAGAAAAATTAGTGAAAATGAAGATTGAATTGCCGCCTTCCCGGTTTTTTTTTTCTTTTTCTCTGGCGGGCCTTCGGCTTCGGCTCGCCAGCATTATTCAGCCATTATTTTCATTTTCATAATTTAAATCTATGTTATTTTAAATAAATAGTTGAAGCTATACACTAATCAAGTAATTTAGAAGATATATTATTTATCTACTATCTTTATGTTATTTAAATGTAAATATTACATTGCGCTCTAATTAGACTTTTTAAACTTCTTACCGTTGTAATGGGTTTCCAACCTACTTGCTGAATAAAAAGTTGGAATTTGGTTGAACAACCTCCTCTCTTGCAGTTAATAAGACTTTAGAAAGTTGGAACATGGTTGAATAAAATAGAACTTGTTTTTTTTTATAATTTGACAGCTGTCAGTAGAAAGCGATTCTCCCTAGGGCTGAAAGTTTTACTTTCAATTAGGCCCCTCAGGCAACTTCAGACCTACTTTCAGAGTATGAGTAATGAAAAATATTATTATTTGTTACGGAGCTACACTTTAAGCTAGTATCGTACCTACGGCAGCCCGTGACGGCATGGCTAGGGATTTTGCCGTCAGTCTGCGCACATTAGCCACTTAGATACCGCGGCATTCCAGTGCCTTCCCACGGCATGCCACGCAACCTCACTCCGCGGTATGTCAAAACAAGCGCTGGAGTCTCTGGCATGCCGTTGCCTACTGCAGCATTTCATAGTATCCCCGGGAGCCCATGGCGCGTCTTTCAATGCCGTGCAATGAGATGCTTTTCGAATCCACGGCATCATTTTATAGCATAGCAATTTACGTCGTTTTTCTATATCGATACGTTGGAATGTCCATTAGTAAAAATTTAAATCCCTTGCCATTCCGTTCCGGTCGGCGTAGGCCAATGCTGTAGCTGCTACGAGACTACGATGCTACGTTGTCTACCATTCCTTTTAGCTGCTACGAAGTCTACAACGCTGCGACTTCTCAAATTTACTGTAGTTTAGGTGCTACGATGTCTATAATGCTGCGGTGTTTATTCACTGAATCAGCTACGAGTCTACAATTCTACGGAGTCTACGATTCACTGCAGCTGCTTCAGAGTCTACAAATCTACAGAGTCTACGATTTACTGTAACTGCTACGATGTCTACAATGCAGCGGTGTCGAGTCCGGTTAATGTACACCCAGTTAAAACGAATCCACTTTTTTCCACTGTGAAATTGTTATGCCTATGTACACTGTAGCAGTTCAATATTCAAATATTACTCGATTGCTTTGCTCACTTACCTCGTGCGTAATTTATATTTTCTAATATAACCTAGCCGGAACTGAATCAACAAGTAACATTATAGTAATATAAATTTACACAAAGAAACTTACAATTAAACAAATATTTAGAAAATGTACAAAATACACAAGAAACAGTTGAGCTATCTGCAGATCGTTACAAACGATCTAGAGATAGCTCAACTGAATAGCAATGCTTATACGCTGCGCCAGATACCCACGAGCTCTTGGGTCACGCGTCGCTTCGATCAGTCAAGTAACATATTCCTTCAATTTCTTCTAACTTATTCCTTCAAGGTTTCAATGTAAGGTCAGTTTAAACGAAAATGATTGAAAATTTTAAGCAAAATCGTCCTTCACGCGCTATTTGTGGTGTGCTAAAAATAAATTCTGCCAGCCCCCAGCTCAGTAAACCCACTGGCATCACGGCCTCTCATTTAGTTGATGTATATTGATCCCAAATGAACCTTTGTATTCAAAGAGTCGATGTTTCACCGGAAGTCGTGCTATTGAGTACTGAATACGTGCTATTATTCAAACATTTTTGTGGGCTCGATAAGGAATGAAAACTGTGTGGGACGTGCCTTTCGTTCCTTGCGTTACAACTTGTGAGTAAGTTATTTTTACTATTTTCTTACAAAATTACTATATGCAGACCGTTGAAAACGATCTACAGATAGCTCAACTGATCTAAATCAGTGCTAATTAATAGTAAGATACTGGCTGCATGTCATTTGAAAATGTATTCGTTGAATTCGGATACTCACCAACCCTGGAGCCACGCGTCAGTTTTTTTCAACAATTCAATAATGTCTTAGTAGCTACCAAATAAACGTAGTGATAGCTCACCAATATAAAAAAAACTTTGCTAATTTTACATACAGGTTTGTCTGTTAAGGCTCATTTGCGATTCGTATTTGCAAAGCCTCATTAGGCTTAAGCTATTATTAGTTATGTATGTGAAAATAAATGGCTTTTGAAACAGCGTTTGTACAAGCCGTTGCCAAAAGTAGCTGAGCACGGCAGGTATCAAAACACGTTAGGTCATTTTGAACACCAAGTATAATTATTTGTGAGATTGTATGTATATTTATTCTGTGTGTGAATGTTGTGATATGAGTATGTATAGTGGCGGAATAAAAAATGTTCGTCGATTTTAAACTTGATTTGTTCAACTTATCACGATCACATACCTACTACCTTTTGAAACTGAATAGACAGAATAAACCGATAAGTTAACGTCACAAATTATGTCAAAATGTGTTCATGATCAAGGCACTGGTGCAAGGGAAAACCGACACCGACACCTTAGGTGACGAACGTTTTCATACCGCGACTGTACAACGAAAACGAAATAGCCTCACGAGTTTCCCCAGTCATGGTAGCGTTTTAATTGTGACCGGCCTCTCAGCTCAGTTGGTAGTAGCTCTGCCTTCTGCGCCATAGGTCGTGAGTGGGTTCGATCTTCACCGTGAACAAATATTTGTGTGGTAAATACAGATCTTTGGTCTCTGTCTGGGTGTTATAATATATTCTACGTTCAAAAAAAATATGCATTTAGGTATTATATCAGCTATCTGCATATAGTGCAAGCTCGGCTTAATTTGGGGCTAGATAGTGCTGTGTGGCTTGGTTTGTCTACGATATTTATTATTTAATTGAAATTATAAATATTGCTCATCTTCTTATGAACATCCGAGTTACTCAGCTACTTTTGATGTCTACCTAAAACCTCTGACAATGTAAGCTCCATTGAGCCGAGACGTAAGAGGATTGCGCTATGAAATTAAATTGATAAACGCAAAGCAGAGGTCTTGGGAGAATCGTGACGAAACTTTTATAGATAGATAGATAGATAGATAGATAGATAACTCTTTATTGCTCACCACACAGAAACATAATACAGGATTCATGAAGATTTTTGGCAAAACAATGGGCGACCGTATCGCTTTGAGCGATCTCTTCCAGGCAACCTTTGCATGAAAAACAAAACAAAACATCAATTGAAAGCAGTGTAGTTACACACGTAAATGGAAAAGAAAATAACAATTAAAGACCTATAACTAACTATAGGTTGTACATTACATACATAACATACCTACTTACTAATTACTTTTATGTGGATTTTTAATAAAATTATTTTTTGTGATCATAAATGAAACAGACAATCTCACAGTAGGATACATTATCAATTGCAGGTGTTTACTGCTCTTAAAACCGCGACTGCACTTATTCTTTTTCCTGCCCTTATCCCACTTTATGTGGGGCCAGCACAACATGTCTTTCTCCTCCATTCCTCTCTCTGAGCCGTCATGTCTGCATTCACTCCTCTCTTATCTATATCATCATCACTCAGTTCAAAAACTGCAATTGAAATGAAAATGATTAATTAATAAAATAAAAGATAAAAAAAGATGAATGATACTATAAAAAAATCTGATATTTTCCGATGTCAGCACTTGATGTTTTTATTTAAGACTAAAGATGGTAGGTAGGTAATCATGTGGTTATAGGGTCCTAGCATTAATTTTTAAGTACATTATTATCCCTTTCTACCTATTGGCGACCCTGGCACAAACCCTGTTCCTATCACACCTCACTTTCAACCGTATAAGATAACGCAGGCGTGGATCGAGAATAAGAAAAAATACGGGTTGCACTCCGGGAGTGCCGGCAGAAGTGAAAACTTGATTATTAACGTTGAGCATGTTTGATATTTTGGAATGGTTTATAAATTAGGGGGGGCTTGTTTGTTATTTGGCACGCTGTAACATACACGAACATTCGCGCAAGCGCCCTGCGCTGCCTAAACGAAACAGTAGGCCCAGGCATACATTTTCGCCGCGCCGTAGAGAGGGGATAGCTGTCTACTCTCCATCCGTCTTACGCTTTTTCGATCAGGTCACGTGTCCTGACGCGCTGACGCGAGTTTAAGATTTTATACCCATTACAGAAAAAGTGCTCAACGCCGCTAAAGAAGTTTTCACTTCAAAAAACATTCAGATGAATAGCATACTTCAAAGACGTTATGATAGTGTAACTCTAATTAGGTCTTAGTTTTTTTTTATGTAAGCACAGTTTTTGAATACTACATTTTTATTATTTTTGAAAACTAAAAAGGTTATGTGAACCAAATTATACGAATATTACACATTTCTATTTATTTTATTTATAAAATAAAAGCTAGAACAATTTTCTAATCATCATTTTTTTTTCTCAATCTAGTCCGTCCCTTTTTTTTACATCACACCTGGTGCTAGTCCAACATCCATATTCTACCAAGTAACACAGACTCTATTGCAAGTAGCAAAAATTAAAAACATAGAAAAACTATGGCCTCCGTAATATTTGTTAAAACGACGATCTGGGTCTTAATCCGTTCCACACGTACTCAGCGAGGTTTTAGATTTAGAACGTTGAGGTTGGGCCCGCATGCGAAAGTAGGTGAGAAGGTACGTTTTTACACACGACTGGCTAATATTATTAACTTGTATGAGTTCAACGCATTAATGTTGTTTCTTTTCATGTGGGAACTCACCGAGTGTCAGTGTAAACATGTGTCTACAGCCTGTCTGTTTTATCTCAACCTATTTGATTTGGAATGTAAACGATGTTAGTTCTACTAGCTTAGTAGGTTGCTAAGTCTACTGCCATCTTTATTGGTTGACATTAAAGTGATAGAGATAAGAATATTTTGTTAAAAGACTTCATTTTTATGCCATAGCGGGCAGATGACCAGACGGGCCACCTGCTGAAAAGTAGTCACTGGCACCCATAGACACCTGCAACATCAGAAGTGGTGCTGATGCGCTGCCGGCTTTTTAAGAACTAAAAGACCCGCCTTTTGATGGACCCAATGTCGAAGCTCCGAGGGAAAACCGCAGAAGGCAGCTCATTTCACAACATACTCGTGCGCTGCAAAAAGGACCGCGAAAAACGAGCAGTTGTGGGAAACCAGCCATTCAGGTGGTGAGGATGGAAATTGATTCTGCGGCGTGTGGTGTGGACTTGTCTGCCGTCTCTATCAAAGATCCAGTAAAGTACAAGCTTTTGCATCTATTGGGGAAGACTTACACAGTGCCAGGGGTAACTGTTCATTATAGATACTAAGTTTATGACTCCTTATTTGATGTATTTTGTATGCCCCGTCAATACTCCTGCTATAATGATGTAGACCTATCTGTAAAATTAAGCCGCTGCTATAGCTTTATTGATTTTCAACCACGGAGCGGAGATACATAATAATTTTATAAGCAACATTTACGCAGCCTCCTCCAAAACCGGATTAGGGCTGATCACACCGGATTTCTGACTCGATAATATAAACATCGCCTTCGTAGCTTTGGCAGGAAATCGTAGGTTTTTCAATCGGGGAAACACATCGTTTTTTGCATCAGTTTTTTGTGATAAATTTATACTTACAGGAAGCTTATTTATGAGATGGACTCAGATATGAATCCGATGATGTACTTACAAGACTATCGTATTAATAATTACGTTTTTATGAGAAGTGTTATGAAAAATTAAGGCTTCAACAATCTTTAACACGCACTACCACGTTGCAAAAGTCACACGAAAGTGCCAGTTAAATATAACGTAACTCTATAGCCGTCATAATTTACAGGCAATTTCGGAATTTCGCGTGAAACGAACCATACGCACATTCACGCTATATTTTCAGCCCAAGTTATAATAAGAAACTTTACGGTGAACGGTGGCAATAGGTAAATAGATTAGTCAAACATAGTTTAGTCTCTTTATTTAGACTCCGTGATTGCAATTAATTTAAAATGTGAAAAATTAATTGCAAGATTTTTTATTTATTTTATTATTATAATTGAACGTGTGAGACTGTTTGATTAAAAAAAGCATTTTTATGATAACTTCTTAATTGCCTCGAAGGTCATACTTGTGTTAGCTGTTATGAGCAAGCACGTTAAAGGATTATTAAATGTGGAACTTAGCCCACAATAATAAAAAAAATAGCTAGTGGTGGATCCCATCTTATACTTATGCAACATGCCGTGGCAAAAATCTACTAGTGCAGCTCAAAATTATCAAAATCTAAATTTATCTTATTATTAGCAATCTGCAGCGACCCCAGCTTTGCACGGGTCGCTTTCAATCAAACAAATAATCAAACTTTTCAGCTTTTTAATATTAGTGTACATGAAAAAATGTGTATTCAGATTTAATTCAATTATCCTAGCTTATAAAGCATACATGATAAAATCGCAGGAATAAAGTATTGCTATAGTGAATGTATAGTGAATGCTAGTATATTTTTATACATGTAGTTTTATTCGTGTACCGTTGCCCTGAGTGACGGTATAAGCCAATAATATTTTATTTGCTTCACATATTTCTAATGGAGGGGTAAAGGCTTTGAAAATTGTATTTTCTATGAAGGGAGGATCACTCAATTTCTATTCAATTTTCTTGTGCCAATTAAGTAAGTAACCGAATAAGCAATATTTATTACAAAGATACTGGCTTTTGTGGCGAAAAACACAGAAATCGGATGATACCTAATAAAAATATCCCTAAAGATCAGTTGAGCTATCTCTAGATTGTTTGTAACGGTCTGCAGATTGCTCAACTGTTTCTTGTGTATTTTGTAAATATTTGTTTAATTGTAAGTTTCTTTGTGTAAATAATAAAATATCTCTAGAGTCAAATGGTGATTTTATGTTATTGTATAGTATATTCTCCAAGTATTGTTTAAACTGTTGAACAATTACTTTGCCTTACAACATTTTATTATTGCTGAACATTTAACAACGTTGCAGGTTCAAACGAAGATAACAAAAGCAGCATATTAGAGACATCGAAGCTTTATTTTGTTCTCATACCAAAGTAAAAATACGTGTTACCTTTCAACGAGATATTGCTTTTCATTCGATGTTTGTAAACAGACCTCTTTACAGCGCAGTTAGCACCAGTTAAAGAAATCGAATTGTCGAAAAAAAAAATTGGATACTTATCAGAAAAAAAGTACAGATAAAAAAACAAAAGCAAAAAAGTTTCATAAAATAACTTCTATTGCCTGATTTTCTTCAGCGTCTGTCAGTTCTGCAAACTTTAAACGGCACTTAACGGTCTGCTAAAAATAAATCTCTGAAGGCCTGCGCACAACCTAGTTCGCTGGCAGTAACGATCAGTGAAACGCTGTCAAATATCTCACACTGATCGCCGACGCCAGCGGCTTAGGTGTGCGCAGGCCTTAACCAAAATGATTCCAATTTGTTATTACAATGATCCTATTGTATGTATTTACAACCATCCTAGGTGTACGGCAAACTCGTATGCAAAAACTGCAAAGTGTCGTACGACAAACTCGCAATATCGCGATTCAAAGAGTCAGAATGGTGCTTTTCCTCACCTTATTTACATGTTGTAACAAAACATTTACCCAGCGCCATGCAAAAAAATATTCCTGTTTCCTGTCACTCATTGCTAATACAATTCGGCGTCACAAAATAGGCAGTACCACAAATTGTGTCTGACTCTGTCTCTGGATCTGGTTTTGAGTCTGTGTGAGTGTTGACTAAATAAATCCTTCTTCGAAACGTCACACACACGGTATAATACAATGTTGAGCACTCAACAGACTCAAAACCAGAGACAGAGGTAGAGCCAGACAGAGCTTGTGGCAGGTAGTGATGTGAAGCTTGAAGATTAATGTGGGGAACGTGAGCGTACAGTTGATGATTATTACCATACTCTAATGTATCCGGAATGTGTAGGTGTGACAATCTTACTTCATTTTGGTATTTTCATCGCGAGTTGAGAAGACAAGAAGCTAATTTATCTACTGTGTCACAAGTGTCAAGTACAAATGCCTAACAGTGTTTGGAAGCTTGATGAAACCTTTTGTCAGCTGACAGGTTTTTTAAATCAGCAGGACTATCAAATATAATTTGGTAGCAGAATGAGCAATCACACCCGCTGATGCTAATCTTTTGCAAGGTTTTCATTGCAGCAGACCCGTGTGTTGTGACTCTGACTGTCCTTCTCATTTAGTATTGGGCAGACAGAGACAGAACTACGATTCCTGTCATTCATTTTTAAATAACAATCACTCTCTTTTTACATCTAAAGATTCTTTCTCCAAGCATCAAAACGACGATTTGACATGGAACTTTTTTTTGAAATGCTAGTCCAGATGAACCACTACCCATGCCACTTTTTTTGAAGTGAAAACTTCTTTAGCGGCGTTGAGCACTTTTTCTGTAATGGGTATTAAATCTTAAACTCGCGTCAGCGCGTCAGGACACGTGACCTGATCGAAAAAGCGTAAGACGGATGGAGAGTAGACAGCTATCCCCTCTCTACGGCGCGGCGAAAATGTATGCCTGGGCCTACTGTTTCGTTTAGGCAGCGCAGGGCGCTTGCGCGAATGTTCGTGTATGTTACAGCGTGCCAAATAACAAACAAGCCCCCCCTAACCATTCCAAAATATCAAACATGCTCAACGTTAATAATCAAGTTTTCACTTCTGCCGGCACTCCCGGAGTGCAACCCGTATTTTTTTTTGAAGTGAAAACTTCTTTAGCGGCGTTGAGCACTTTTTCTGTAATGGGAATAAAATCTTAAACTCGCGTCAGCGCGTCAGGACACGTGACCTGATCGAAAAAGCGTAAGACGGATGGAGAGTAGACAGCTATCCCCTCTCTACGGCGCGGCGAAAATGTATGCCTGGGCCTACTGTTTCGTTTAGGCAGCGCAGGGCGCTTGCGCGAATGTTCGTGTATGTTACAGCGTGCCAAATAACAAACAAGCCCCCCCTAACCATTCCAAAATATCAAACATGCTCAACGTTAATAATCAAGTTTTCACTTCTGCCGGCACTCCCGGAGTGCAACCCGTATTTTTTTTTTTTAATACAACTAGTCTATGGCTCAAGCAAGGCCAATAATGAAATAAATCTTAAAAGACAAAGATATTGCTTCTTTTTCAAACAAAACGGTTTTTGTTGCATTAAAACCAACAAAACTCTTTTCACATAAGTAACGCTCTACCACAGACTACCACAGAATAGAAATAAGTACGTGTTTGATACATCATCGTCCATCATACCGATCCGTCGACAAACAAAGCAAACATGAAATACGTTTTAGTGATGTCGAATATTATTTGTACGAATTTTCAAGTTACGTATGGTTTAAAACTAACTATAAATTATTGTATAACTTTACGATGGCCTTGGTGCAGCAAATTTTGGCAAACGTATAGTTTAATATAAGTACTTTTTTTAGTAATATTTTACGCTATATTTTTTAACCTCCTCTAATAATATTACAATCTAGCTATAATTCAGGCTAATAAGTAATTTTTAACTGTCTAAATATCAGAGTAAACTACAGGAAATTACAAGACAGTTTATGAGTAAATGATTACGTGTAATTTTAATTGTGAATTCACGATTAAGAAAGAACGAAAAGAAAGGAGGATGAATTTCAAAAAGCTCCACGTACATTATTGGAATTGTATCAAATTACTGTCTAGGTAAGCCTTTATTTCCCTTTGGACATACATGTGACATACTAAATGAAATTTTAATGAGATGATCTTAAATTTAATTTAATTTAACTTGTCTACTAACAAAGCTACATGAGCGAAAACTTTTGAAAGGAACGTAACGTACACTGCTCGTATTTACTTTGACGAGTGAGTTTACACGAGTTGTATACTTATAAATACCCAAGGCACCGTGTTTTATTTAATTTTTCAGTGAATTCAATGCTTTTTTTTATTTAAATTGTTCATAGCTAAACGATTGACTGCCCTCACACCTGATGGAAAGTGAAAATGCAGCCTAAGGTGGAGCAAGCTAAGCTATATCAGTTGACACACAAATAGGTTCTTATGTGATCTATACATACCTAGTTAAATAAAAATAATATTTAATTCTTCATTACTAACAAGCAAAGCAAACAAAAAACGAGGCTTACGACTTTTATACTTGAGAAGTCAGCAAAAATTGAAGAGTACCTACCTTACAATAAGTGGAAATCCTTCTCGATTCTACCATTATCCGAATTTGCAGCTAACGAGACTTCAAAATGGGAATGTGCGTGAGTTAAATAATTCATCTTAGAAGTGAATTTCTATGTACATTTTCCCAACTAAACAGTCACTTCTCCGAAAGGTTGATTATTTAAATTCTTTGTATAGATTAGTACACGACGTCTCATTTCTTCCATCGCGGCATTGAATATTTTAGCAAATTGAAGTAGAAAGCGGAGTACGGAGTTTCCTGACAGCAATTTGATTTCCTTCCTGTATTCTTATGAAGTACAATTTAGTCGGAAGAGTAACAAGTTGAGATTTCTAACATGAAAACTCGCTTACCTTTGCTTGTTTTCTCGATCGGAGCGTGTATCTTTTTTTAGTCTATAAATAAAACCAACTCAACGTGAGACAAGGCTAAGTGCTAAGTAATTTTCTGGATAAAAAAATAAACTGAAAAACTGTGCATTGTACCTTCAACTAAAACATTTACACCATTTCATAAAAGCAGCTTATCTTGGAGAATCTAGACTAGCAGCATTTCTGTGTTTCAGTTTGATGGGTGTGGAGAAACGTGCCAGTGAAATTACTGGCACGTGAGGCTGAACCTCTGTATGCCTCAAGTTGATGGACGCAGAACAGTGCAGCGTAGGGCACGTTCCTAACGTGCGTGACCTACGGGGCAATGCTTTGTTATAGGCGATGGCTAATACTTAAAATCAGGTGGGCCACACTAAGCTTGTTTCATCAGCTAGTTGAAAAAAAAATGATACCTACAGCTTTACAAAATAAAAAAGGTGCACTTTCAACCAAGCCTGTCTCTCATAATGTAATGTCCCAGGGAGTGGTTTTTCACCTAAATGTGCGACATTATATAAAATGACCTTTTTTCATGCGTGCTTATTATATGTGTAACAAAAGAAGGGTTCACGCTCATCCACGAAGAAAAATCGACAAATACTAGGGGATAATGGCAACCTCTTTCACCTTGATTTCTTCGAAATCGTGATGCTTGTAATTCGAAAGAATAACGTGCATTTCTGTTCTTATTTTAGCAATTATGTTCTACGATATCGTTCATCAACTTAATTATGAATTATGAAATTAAAAGCATACCGCACCATTACAGTAATGAGCTAAGATGAGAAAGACAAATGTAGAGTATTTAAGCATCGTTAAAGGTACACTTTCGAGGGACGCAACTGCTTCTGACAGTGTCCTATGACACAATAAAATTGGAAAGGGGTGAAAATACAATGTACAACAGTGGCAACTTTGTATGAAAGTATTTTTATAAAATGAACTCTTTTTTGGTGACCTATTTAATGTTTACTATCGCTAGTCAGACAATGCCTCGTATATGTAGAACAAACGAAAACTCTGAAAGTACAAAAACGTTCATTTTTCACTCGAAATGCTATCCCGGCTCGATCGTAATAAAATTCCATGGCGGATGCCGGGATATGAGGCCTACGAGGGTAATTAAATTCTGTCTGAATTCGCTGAGCGCATTTACCGAAATATTCTAAATATTTGCATGTTAACTTTATTTGCGCTACTTTGTGTGTGCATGTTTTTCATGCCTGTGGCAGTAAGTATTTTAGGAACAATGTTGTCGAGGCTAATCTCGGCTTTCAGCTTTTTTTACAAGCCTGTATCTTTTCTTTTTTTTAGGAGTAGACCTCTGTCAAGCAGTAGGACGATATACACTAGGTTTTTCACTTAAGTTTAACATTGAATATTCAATTTGTGAATACGAGTATTACCACCCGATTGAATCAACTTCGAGCTATCCTTGCAACTTTGAGTCCGATACTCAGAAATCGACCTCTGATCATTTAATAACTTAAGTCCATTAAATTTACCTTGGACGCAGCTAACTTCTCATAATCAAATGTTCACAGAATTCGTAGTTATGCAAGCCAACCGAGACACTAACTATCCTGGACATTTGGAATAGTTAGTAGTCTAGAGCGGTTACCCCCAAAAGGTTTGCTTGGACAACTCTCTGGGGTGCCGTAAAACGCTTGTACAGTGGACTTCAAATAATTATTACTGTAGTTTAGAATAGGACTTTCTTATAAGTATAAGCTAGTTGTAGGTAATTTTGATCATTATTGATTATGTTTTTTTTTGTTTAGATTTTGACATTTATTTAAGCTATTTAAATCTTAGTTTTTGTATTAATTAGTGTTAGTGGACGAAATGTAGACCGTTCTAATTAATTGAATAAATAAATAAATAAGGTAAAGAAACAAATTTTAACCTACTTTATATTAGCAGTCTCTGTTTTCAACCACTGATTTTGTTTTTCAAATTTTACACATTTTATGAGCAGAGAAAATATGTTCTGGACAAGCGTTATATACTGTCTGTGGCGTAATTATGTTAACTGATGTTATCATCAGTGACTTGTCAAACGTTTGTGAACTACTTGAACAGATACAGAGAGTATAGAGTGAATATCTTTTTTGTATTTATTTGTAGGGCTTTGTCGCATAGCCATCATACTGCCCTATACACACCAAGAAAATCAACCTACTTCACAATGTTTAACCGTTCTAGAAGAGGCTCAAAAGTGATCTATCTGAAAAGTAGCTGGCTACTTTTGAGATCATCCATTCTGATACCACTGATACAACCTCACGATTTTTTTCTTGTAATACTACTCTGTATGAGTAGAGAGTCATTACAATATCTTTTTAAAAGCGTTATACGCTGTATAGGGCATCATTGCATAACATCAATGAGTGATCAAAATATTTATCTACGAACTTCTTGAACATATACAAAATAATAAACACTGACTGTTAAAAAATACAGTGATAATGTAGCTCCGATAGTAAAACATGATTGTGCAGATGTGTTTGGCGGCACATTGATACAAATGATGCGAGCATTCGCCGAAAAAGGTGTGTTCTTTACAAATAAACACCAGCCCGTCCACGTAATATAAATTAATTGCTAAACCATTTCTCGTTGGCAAAAAAATAATACGGCGGTATTCAAATATCGGGTCGAATCATTCTGTTTTATGTAAAAATATTTTTTATTTACCTCGGGCATTCCAAACATTTCAGAATTTTTCTTACCAGATTGTATAATAAATATGGATTAGGTATTAATTTTCTATACACAGACCAGCAATCTTTTGTGTTTCTACTATACAGGGTGGTTTTTGTGAAGGACGGTGCTCTTTTAAAAAAACCACCCTGTATAGACCACCCTGTTTAACCACACCGCATTATAGGTACATATTAGTAGAATTAGAGTTTTTTTAATTTCGAACAAAACACTATTTATTTTTTAAAATTTATCAAATGCTCAGCAGCATGGAAGTCTTAACAAAGATATATAAAATGCTTTCATTCATTTTGCATTTGTGAGAGGATTTTCTGCAAACATTATATTCTTCACTTTAAATAGAAAGAGAACATGAAATATTCATGTTATAGAATTTGCTACTGAGTGAGCTAATACGAGTATTTTATGAACAGTGCACGCTATAAAGATACATCCCACATCGTAAATTTTATACGTGACCCGTGTAGCATTTTATATTTTAAAATGTATCTTTGAATAACCGAGAATTTATTTTATATTTTGGTATTTTCAAAAAATCTGCTTTGAGCAATATAGCCGAAGTTGCCATACAATTGGCAAATCCAGAGAAATAGGGCATTTAATAACTAAAATTGATAATCTTATTTTGATGCTGACAGTACCTAGGACCTAGAGTAGTAATACTATGCTTGTTTGCATATGTATCAATTAGAAAATCGATTGACTTTGTCTTTTTAAAAATATTTTTCTCCTAGCTCAATCTGAATTTTTATCCTGACTGGCTATTTTACTCGGAAAACAACTTAAGAAGGTTTTACGCGCACCTTTGCTAATTTTATTTCATTGAAATACCTACCCATGCCCTTAAATTCCCATTACAAAATGTTAACAAAAACTTTATGCAAATAATCAGAAATGATATCGAAGCGAGCTTACAAGTTTGTTGTAAAAGCCTCTTTGGGCGTTTAATTTTAAACAAATGTTTGTTCTAAAATTCCATGACGCTTGTTTTGTATGTCCTCTGAACTTTATTATAGGAACACCGGTTATTGAAATATTATGACAAGTTATCTGCAGTTTTTTTTATATTTAGTCAGCACAAATTGCGTGTGATCTACGAGACAATGCTTTGTTACAGGCGATGGTTACCACTTATCATCAGGTGGGCCATATGCTTGTTTTTTCAGCAAATTGTATAAAAAAATATAGGCAAACACTTAATTACTTTTTTTTAATTAAATATTTATAAACATACGAGTAAAGGGATCGAAGAGGGTAGTCTAGTAGAACAATACAAAATGAGCACTAACAAATCTGTCATCTTGAATTTGTTATAACTAACCTTATTAGAAATATATCATATAAGTTGGCCTGAAATCTTTTCAAACGAAGTTTTTATTTTAACTTTTCTAATCATATTTGTTATTATAATCCCAGCAAAAACATAAAATGAAACAAATCATCCAAGCTCTCTATTCTCTTATGAACCCTTGTCTAGTACATAGTTGAGGTAATAATACCTATCTTGCTTATCCTGCCAGTTTTGTCGTTTGCTTTGATCAGTCACGTAGACAGCAACGTTTGTGGCCTAGTGGATAATCCCTTCATCCTTCGGGGACCAATTTACTCGATGCGTGTATTGGAAATAAGTACCTACATGTACCAATATTATGTTTGGTCTCGAGTCTAGGCGGGTTTCGTAGTAATCAGGTCGATTCCGCAAAACGGTACACGAAGGTTGGTACTGCTGCTATTATTAAGGTCTTCTATCCCTTGAAGGCCTGCGCACACCTAGTTCGCTGGCGATAGCGATCAGTGAAACGCTGTCAAATATCGCTGTCAAATTTGACAGCGTTTCACTGATCGCTGACGCCAGCGACCTAGGTGTGCGCAGGCCTTGAGAGAGGTGTAGGGAAGGTCTTCTGTTATGTTGGTATTCGCTATCCATACATACTATAGTACATGTATACGCACCCGCAGTGGGCAGTCGGAAATAAATGTCATTTCGATTACGTCGGCGTTTACTTTAATAACTGTTTTACGGTGCTAATACAGACTAACTGGCAACGAGGATAATCTGGTGTGATCGACTAATCAACATGTCGATCGGGAAGATTGGACAATTTGATGTGGATAGTGGAAATTGGACTCTTTATTGCGAAAGGGTCGAGTTGTACTTCGAGGCGAACAGTGTGAAAGACGAGTTAAAATTGCCAACGCTTATAACTTTAGCGGGTGATCGCATGTACGAGCTCATGGTTAATTTGGCAAGTCCTAAAAAGCCAAGTGAACTTACTTTTGTGGAATTAGTGGAATTGGTGCGTGGACATTTACAACCACGGCCGTCTGTAATGGCGGAACGATACCGGTTTAGACAACGGCGCCAGTGTAAAACAGAAAACGTCACACAATACATTGCGGCGTTGAAGCAATTATCTAGATACTGTGAGTTCAAAACAACATTGGAAGATAATTTGCGTGACCAATTTGTTTGTGGAGTTATGAGCGATCTTATTCGTCAGAGGTTATTCGCTGAAGAAACGTTGACATTTGCAAAAGCTATGAGCCTTGCGAACACTCTTGAAGCTGCGGAACGAGACGCTGCATCAGTCGATCACGGGACTGACGTCGATACCCGGCCTCAAGGGATCAATTTGGTGAAGTCGGGGCGTGGACAGCGGTACGGGGCCACCGCTGCTGGGGCGAAGGCCGCGTCCAGAAAATGTTCGGCGTGTGGGTATCAGGGGCATGAAGCCTCGGGGTGCCGGTATCGCAATTTCGTGTGCAATAATTGCAAGACAAAAGGCCACTTGAAGCGAGTGTGCACGAAAACGAGGACCGGTGGCACTAGAGACCGTGATCGTGGAGTGGGAGAAAGTCAGCGAAATTTGTTCGCGAGCGAGTTGTTTGAAGAAACCCTATCAGAGCCGGAGGAAGAATTGGAGGAGAGGATGCAATATTTCAGATGTCTCTGAGCGATTACAAACCGGTAAGTCTCACTGTGCTAGTGAATGAAGTACCTCTAGTGATGGAAGTGGACACGGGGACTCCTGCTTCCTGTATCAGTAGATCTACATACGAAGAAAAGTTCAGAGACTTACCGTTAGAGAAGATAAGAACTTGTTTCAATTCATATACCGGAGAAAAGATTAACCCTATAGGAATTATCTCACCTATAGTGTCTTATAAGAATAAAAGGAAACGGTTAGATCTTTATGTGGTAGAAAGGGGCATCACCACCTTGATTGGCAGGCAGTGGTTATCTAATTTTGATATTCAGATACCTAGGTTTCAGGATGCAAAATGTGTTGATGTAAATAACATATCTAGCTGTAAATCAACTTCTATATCTCATAGTAATAAATTGGGTAATTTGTTCGACAGATATAAACATGTATTTGAAGCGGGGTTGGGCCGGTACCTGGGCGGCACGGCGCGGCTACGGGTGCGGCCGGACGCGCAGCCCGTGTTCCACCGGGCGCGGCCGATGCCGTACGCGCTGCGCGAGCGGGTGGATGCTGAGCTCGACGCGATGCTGCGCGAGGGGGTCGTGGAGCCGGTCGACTGCTCCGACTGGGCGACGCCGCTGGTGCCCGTCCATAAGAAGGATGGTGGCCTTCGTGTATGCGCTGACTTCAAGGTAACATTGAACCCGGTTTTATTGGTCGACAGATACCCATTGCCGAAGATACAAGATGTTTTTGCTAATTTATCTGGGGGGGTTCAGTTTTCAAAGATAGATCTATCGCAGGCTTACAACCAAATTTGCTTATCGGAAGACTCCAAGCCATATACAGTTATAAACACACACCGTGGCTTGTTTCGTTATAATCGGCTGGTATACGGACTTTCATCTAGTTGCGGTATCTTCCAGAGAATAATCAGTGATTTGATTAAGGATATTCCTTATACGCAAGCGTTTTTAGATGATTTAATCATTACGGGTCCGGATGAGGCAAGCCACTTGACTAATTTAGAAGCGGTACTTGCACGATTGCAAGATAATGGATTTAAGGTCAAAGGTAGCAAGTGTGAGTTTTTGGCGGATGAAATTAAGTATTTAGGTTATATAGTAAGCAGGCAGGGCGTTAGACCGGATCCGAGCAAGCTAGAATCTATTAAAAAAATGCCAGCCCCAACGAACGTATCTGAATTGCGATCCTTTTTAGGTATGGTTAATTTCTATGCAAAGTTCGTACGCAATATTAGTGACTACCTATTTCCATTGTATGAATTACTAAAAAAAGGTCGAAATTGGCATTGGGATGCGGAATGCGCCGCGGCATTTAGAGAAGTCAAGGAGTTATTATCATGCAGCAAAGTGCTGGCGCATTATGAGCCCAAGCATTCCTTAGTGCTGACGTGCGACGCCAGCTCGCACGGCGTCGGCGGCGTGCTGTCGCAGCGGGACGCGGCAGGCGTAGAGCGGCCGCTCGCCTACGTATCTCGTAAGCTTAATAGTGCTGAGAGGTCTTACTCTCAGATACATAAAGAGGCGCTCGCGATTGTGTATTGTATTAAAAAGTACCACCAGTACCTGTATGGTCGGCATTTTTTGTTGAGGACAGATCATAAGCCATTGGTTAGTATTTTTGGCCCTCAAAAGGGCATCCCTTGTATGGCAGCCAGTAGAATGCAACGGTGGGCTATAATTTTATCAGCGTATGATTACGACATAGAGTATGTACAGTCAGACGATAACGGGCAGATGCACTATCTCGGTTACCCATAGACGGCCCGGCTAAGGAACTGGATCCGTCGGAACAATCTTACCTGAACTTCGCATCTACTGCGCTTCTATTGGATTGTGAAGAAATAAGAAAACAAACTCGGCACGATCCGCTTACGAGTAGGGTTTTGGGTTATATTGAGCACGGCTGGCCTCAGAGTCTCGAGATAGAGAATCTTCGCCCTTACTGGAATAGGCGGAGCGAGTTATATTCGGAAGTAGGGTGTGTTATGTGGGGACATCGCGTTGTAGTCCCGCAGGCGTGCCGCGAGGGCGTCCTTCGCGAGCTGCATGAGCCGCACATGGGTATCGTTAAAACGAAGGCCATGGCGCGTAGCTACGTGTGGTGGCCCGGCCTGGACGAGGAGCTCGAGGCACGGTGCCGAGCTTGCGCCGTGTGCGCGGAGTGCGCAGCGGCGCCGCCGCGGGCCACGCCCGAGCCGTGGCGGTGGCCGACCCGTCCCTATGATAGGTTGCATGTTGATTTTTTAGGACCGTTAGACGGGGCCACCTACCTAGTTACTGTTGACGCTAGGTCAAAATGGATTGAAGTTTTTAAGATGCAAAGAACGACCGCCGATAGCACTATTAAAAAATTACGGGAGTCATGGTCACGGTGGGGGCTACCTAGACAGGTAGTGTCGGATAACGGACCGCCATTTTCCAGCAAAGAATTTAATGAGTTTTTAAGTGGTAACGCTATTAAACATATATATTCCCCTCCCTATCATCCGGCATCTAACGGTGCAGCTGAAAATGCGGTTAAAATAATAAAAGGCGTAATTAAAAAAGCCAAGGTCTCGGGGGAAGATCCCGATACTGCGATCTATAGATTTTTACTTAGTTATCATAACACGCCTCATACTACAACGGGCGAGACACCAGCTAAGCTATTGCAAGGGCGCTCGCTGAGAACTAGAATGGATGCATTACGACCGAGTCTAGATGTACGAATGAATGAGAAGCAAATCGAGCAAAAGAGTAAGAGTAGTTCTCAGTCCGCCACAGATAGGCAGTTAGAGTCTGGTGATAATGTATGGTATAGGAATTATAATGCGCAGGAAAAATGGTTGCAAGGTCAGGTGATAGATCGTTTAGGCAGGAACAACTACAAAGTATCTTCGGCAGTGGGTGGTGTTCAGCATCGTCATGTTGACCAATTAAGGCGGTGTTCAAGGCGTTCCACGTGCGTATACCCGGGGGCGACCGAGCCGGCGGACACCGGCAGCAGCGGCGTCGTCGTCGGGCCGCCGCGGGAGGGGGCTAGCAGCCCGCCGGCCGAGCTCGAGCAGCAGCGAGTCGAAGCCAGCACTTCACCCGCGCCTGCTCGCCCCGAGGCGAAGCCGGCAGCTACCACTGTGCCTCAGATAAGCTTGCACCGGAACAAAGAACAGGAAGTGAGTTCTTTAGTTCCGGCACGACCTGAGCATGTACCGGAAAAACGGGCAGTGCCGCCTAGGGTTAGGAACCCGGTTAAAAGATATGGTTTCGAGTTTGATTAAGTCGAGTTTAATTATTTCAGTTACCCGTATTTTCTATTGAGTGTTAAATATAAATCGTTCCTATTTCCTTACCATTGAGTGTACTTTAACATAAAGCTATTGGGTAGGTACAACTTAATTGTAGGTTTAACTGGTAGACTGAGTTAGGTAGTTAAAATAAGAGTATGCTGAACTAGGCTACCTATTGTTTAGATAAGTAGATATAAGTATAATTTTAAGGGTGGAGGTGTTATGTTGGTATTCGCTATCCATACATACTATAGTACATGTATACGCACCCGCAGTGGGCAGTCGGAAATAAATGTCATTTCGATTACGTCGGCGTTTACTTTAATAACTGTTTTACGGTGCTAATACAGACTAGTTTTAAACTATGCTCTCAACAATAATAACTCAAAACTCAGCAAAGTGCACCACTGCTTAGTAGCAGAAATAGATTTAGAAGCACTTCCCCTAGCAAACTGTCTCTATTACTTATAATAACATCAGATAGAAGAATTTGTCTACACAAAAGTAGCTTGTTTTTATACCACGATTGACGTAAATAGGGGTCACCCTGATATAGGGTACGCAGGCGACTACCCGCTTTCTACATGAATAGGCGTTCAGGAATGCGTTGGGGTAGACTGGGGTCTGATTTACCCATCCCTTGATGGGAATATTCTGTTGCCAGTATTCCAGATTTCACTTCACGGTGATAATATTATTTATATTTGTTGACTGGCCTCTCAGCTCAGTTGGTAGTAGCTCTGCCTTCTGAGCCGTAGGTCGTGGGCTCAATCCCCACCGAGAACAAATATTCGTGTGGTGAACACAGATGTTTGTTCTCTGTCTGGGTGTTATATTGTATTCTAAGTATGTATTTACAAAAAATATTTATATATCAGCTATATGGTTCCCTTAGTACAAGCTCTGCTTAGTTTGGGGCTAGATAGTGTTGTGTGGATTGTCTAAAATATTTATTTATTTAATTATTATTAAGTAGCTGTTTAGTTGCATAAATAATTAACCTGATTATATTTTTTATCAGTGTGTTTAAATAACAAGGCGGGCTTATAAGACTAAGCTCTCACAGCCGGAAAGATCAAAGACGTTCATTAATTGGAAAACCAGATATTAATTAGTTGTAAGCACGACTATCCTTAAGTTTTAGTTTCGTAAAAAAGCGAGGTTTTGTAGAGACATATTAAAGTACTACAGTAAGTACACTATAAGTACTACAGTACAGTACAGTAGAGACTACAGTATGGGTTTCTTCAAAAAGGGCATTTAAAATATTTAAAGGGTCAGCAACGTGCGGGTGATGCTTCTGATGTAGCAAGCGTCCATAGGCTACAACCGCTTTCCATTAGGTGGGCCGTATGCTTGTTTGCTAACTTAGTTGTCTAAAAAAATATACATGCTGTAATAAAGATAAGTTTTATACTTAAAACTAAGTAATTTACTTTTAGTTCAAAGTTTGAACATCAAAGGTTTTTATTTTATTAGTTGAAGAGAACTGACCAACTTTATAAACTAACCGCATGTTTACTTTAGAACTCGCTATCATTTAAAGTTTGCTTAATTTAAAGTTCTGCGGTCCGTAATTTTGCAACTGAAAGTATTACTCATAAAAAGGTTTCATATTTCAAAAAGGACAAGTGGAAAATGTATAATGTATATTTATTTGTATAGCATTCAATTTATTTAAATAAATATGAAAATTTGGACCACCCTGTCGTAGCTCTATATATCTATATTGTGTTAGAGTTTTAATGAATTCATAGTTCAGTTAAAATTCAATTTGGGGCAAACCTAGTAAATCGTATTTATTTAGTAAAGGTTTACTACATTTTATAGGATCATAATAACGTTAACCTAAAAAAAGAATGTTTTTATATTTTTTAGTTGGAACTCAAATCTAATTTCCAGCGTTCTTACAAATCCATTACCTAAAATTCAAAATTCCGCTGTCCTAGATCTTTGTTTTTGGCAACTTAATTAGTAATATCCCGATTGTTTGCGAAACAATTAATAGTTGGACTGTTGGGCCGCGCGTTGTTGGACGCTTGTGTTGGACGTACGGTGAAAGAGGTAATTCACTAATACACACTTTAGTAGATAATTAACATTAAAATATAAGGTATAGTATATTCATTATATTCACATTCATAACTATAATATTTAATTATATTAAGCGGTTCGTAGACGGGCCATATTTTCACTGCAATTTGTAGCCGGGAACTATTGGTGTCCCTCTCTTACTCACATGTTAGACAGGGACACAAACATGGCCCGTTTACGAGCCGCTTTACAAGAAGTAGACCAAAGAAAAGATGGATGGATAGCGTCAAAGACCATGAGCAAGAAAGTAGGGAGCACTGAGATGACGAATGAAGAGGTAAGTGGAAGAAACAAACTTGTTATGTTGACCCCACTTACTGTGGGATAAGGACACAGGTAGATGACGATGATGAATAAATAGTAGAAGTATGATGTAAAAAGACGGAGCCACTTTTTATAAAAAAATATTTTTCAATATAGTTATGGTAGAACTCTTTGTCTCTCATCGGATAATTATTGGCTCAGCGTGCCGTGTCTAATTTTTCGTTGTAATGGCAAAAAATACTGCTCATTGAGTAAAAAAAAGTTTCATTTCATACCTAATAGATTTCATTTTAGATTTTTGGATAGGTACTAAAAAATATTTGCGACTCAATCATGAAAGGAATACCTACATCTACATACATCTGTATGTACTCAAATAAAAAGTGTCGAGTTGTAAAGCGCAAAACGATATGCTATTTTCCAATATCTATCAGCGCATAAATCAATATGGCAGGATGTAAATATGCATTTGTTGGGAGGGGGGGAAGGGGGAGAGAGGAAGCAATATCCGTGCCTTTTAAAGTTTTGCAATCCCGCAACCTGGTTTATAACAATTTTAAATCGATTTGTTCATCATGTTGAAGTTTGATTATCCAGCAATCAAAAATTTGTAATTTATGTTTGATGTATTTTGTTATTTAACTAGTTGTTGTTTATGAAGTAAAAAGCTTCAGAATTATTGGAAAGCCACTTTGATGCGTGACAAATTATTTTCTTTCTTGTCCCACTTTTCTTCTACTTCTAGGTTTTTTTTAATCGCTTGTTTTTGTTTCATTTAACTATACAGGGTGGCCGGAACATTCACGTAATAATTTGACTAATTTTTGTTTTTGGACGTCTATGTTCCGGCCACCCTGTATAGATTGTGGAACAAGGAAGGCGTTGGCACTGCTACTCAGTTTGAAACTATTGCAGTGTCAACGTTTTCATTTATAATTATATTTTTTCATTGATACCCATGTTTTGTTGTTCTAAATAAAGACTTTTGATTTGACTTTATAATGAGGTCGGTACCTATAACATGTTATTTTCTTCCATTCGTCGTCGTTTGTGTATTCACTCTTTTCTTAATCGTTTCAAATGGCAAGTTACTCATCATCTACAGCAGCTGTCAAAGAAAATAGAGAACAGAAGAAGGAGGCATCAAACCTTTATAGTGGTTAAAGAACCCAGCATAAAGATCTCTTGAAAGTGGGATCTGAGTAAAATGCTATCAAGAGGTTTAGGATTATAGGCCTTGTATTACTTGTAATAAAAGCTTTATTCGTTTGCATCTGATTTATCTTTGAAATTGACATAACTTCGTTGCTTTATTAGCTATGTCTTTGAATTCATCTCAATGAAGAGCACCTAACGCAACCAGCTATTCAAAGAGAAATCTCTAGAGTTGAGATGATCTTATTCAATTTGTATTGCAAGGGACTCATAGCTTAATATAGGATTACAGTGAATATTTGATTTGTTAATTATGAAAGAAGGTAGGTACCTAAATATCGTTGAGACGGGTAATCTTTCAGAACATGGCCGTGTGATTTGCAAGGTTACGAGTATTGTATCTACCATCCGATTCTTTTAGTTGTATTTTTAATTAATTATCAATGATAAAATATAGACCACTTTACCGACACAACCAATTACGACGATTGCGTTGAAATCCTATAAGTCCTTGAAAATATCATAAAATTTTGCGTGACCACACATAATAAGCCTTAAAATAGCTGTTTTCCAAATTACGACGATTTTTACATGAAATAATAAAAAGTTCCCTCTATTATGCAAATCGTTCGTGTAATGTAACTATGCCGTTTCCATTTTCATCCGAGCGCCCATAAAGTATAATGCCAGAACATCGCCATCGCAAAGAGAGCGCCTCTACCAGCTTTTCCTCTTACCTGTTGAACGTGTCTTTATTTCCCCATTAAATCGTGATTTCGTCCGCTGAATTACATCTAGCTTCATAAAAATAAAGGTTTCAAATAAAAGAAAGATTTTTCATAACGAGAGAAGATTAAGCAGGATTTAAAATAAAAAGGAAAGACAATTACAGTAAACCAACAAAAAGCTTCATCTTCAAAGTGAGGTGAAGTATAAAGAAGGTTTGCTCAGTAATGGTTTTAATTTAGAGTTAACAGACATCAATTATTCACTTACCTGAGGTCGGGAACGCTTCTTAGCTTTCAGCGCCGCGATCGAATATTTTACGCGACGAATAATATTATTTAAATCGAAAGATACAAACACCTAAGCAAGTATTCAACAGTTAACACAGATACGAGTTATCAACAACAGTTAAATATTTCAAAAGTTACAACAAGTTAGGACGCGCATAGTGCCGTCCGTAACAATAATAACATGGAGAGGAAGACCGAACCGAGGGTTTGTGACAAGGCAAAGAGGAAGCGAAGAGTAGGCATCACAGGTTGAGAGATTTGGGGCAGAACGCGGGTAGGTTGAGAAAATACGCGCGGTTTGAGCGATTCGGAGATTCAACAAGTGGTTCGCGAGGGCAAGCAACGCGGGCCGGACAGGACCGCGCGACGGGAAGGCTCGCCCGCCAATGTCCCGAGTCCCGAGCTGGGTGCCCGCTCCGGAGCCTTGCGCGTGTGTGCCTGCGCCTTCATTGTAGCCGCGCTTGTGTGGGTGCACTTTACACGGTGCCTTTGTCCGTATTCGCGCAGCTGTGTGGGTAGTGACGCGCCTACGGGTCTGTGCAGGTGAGAGCGAGCCCCGGGAACCAGCAGCTCTCCTATCTATACAGCTTTTACAGTGAAATGGCTCGGTGAGCACCAACTACCTGCGTGCTACATTAGCGGTAGCATATACCTTTGCTTATAAGAGAATTTCGCATGCATTGTGCGGCGCGTCGTATGCTCTGAATTAAAATCGAAGTGCATAGGTATTTTGTAAAGCTGATTTTTGTAGAGAAACGTCGAGGCGAGAAAATATAAGAACCGCCAGTCAGGTTTTTCTTATTTAGGTATACAGGCTTACTCTGACATTTGTATCAATAAATTTACTGATATATTGCAAGTTCGTAATATGGCTTTGGCTACACGCAAAAAATATTGTTGAAACACTATATACATAAAAGGAACCGAGTACTTTAATACAGTTACGTTTTCTAGAATGTATTTTTTCCATGAATACCTATAATTGGCTCACTAGTTTCTAGATGTTGGTTTTCCAGTAAATAAATAATACCCATTCACAAGTCATTGATTTTTATCACACTAATGTTTACCATTGTCGGGAATCGAACTTAAAACACAAAAGGCAGAGCTACCAACTGAGCTACAAGATAGCCAACACTTATAGAAAGCTCTGGAAGTTTGACGTGCTTCGCCGAACTGAGGTATATATTTATTCAGTAGCCCTAACAGCTCGAGTGGTGCACAGAGCCAGGATTCATGGAAACGACATGTTTTTAGGGTTCCGTAGCCAAATGGCAAAAACGGAACCCTTATAGATTCGTCATGTCTGTCTGTCTGTCTGTCTGTCTGTCTGTCTGTCCGGCCGTGTCACAGCCATTTTTCTCCGAAACCATAAAAGCTAGACTGATGAAACTTGATGAGTAGATGTATTCTGTGAACCGCATTAAGGTTTTTACACAAAAATAGAAAAAAAACTATAAATGTTGGTCCTTGAAACTGAACCCCATACTTGAAACTGAAACTCAAAAATTATTTTTTCATCGAACCCATACGTGTGGGGTATCTATGGATAGTAGATCTTCAAAAATGATGTTGAGGTTTCTAATATCGTTTTTTTCTAAACTGAATAGTTTGCGCGAGAGACACTTCCAAAGTGGAAAAAAGTTGGTCCCCCCCCCCTCTAACTTCTAAAATAAGAGAATGATAAATCCAAAAAATATATATGTTGTACATTACTATGCAAACTTCCAACGATATTTGGTTTGAACGAGATCTAGTCAGTAGTTTTTTTTTATACGTCATAAATCGTAAACCGCAATTTACCCTTCGACGAACTACTAAAACCTTTATATTATGTTAATTGATGCTACGGAACCCTTCATGGGCGAGTCCGACTCGCACTTGGCTGCTTTTTCTTTTGGTGGAAATAAATAAAACAAAATTGTACCGTAATTATGCACAGAGCAATGGTTTGCGGAGATGACATGGGTTTTTCTTTTGGTTGATATTTATATCAACCAAAAGAAAAACCCATTATTTATAAAACAAAAATATATCGTTATAAATGGATGGAGCCATGGTTCGTGGCAACGACATGGTTTTATTAACTTTTGGTAGAAAAAAGTAAAATGGAACAGTATCTTGGTTTTGTTCATGTTTTCATTATGTCGTTTTGGTCTTATTATTGTGTATTATGATTTATTTTATATTTTTCTATTAAGTATTCATATCGTTATATTTTCTTTTTCGTCTCCAATTGACCCTCTTGGTTATAGTACACATTTAAAATTTACCTAAATAATATAAATATCAAAATTATAGATATAATTTTGACAGGCACACGGCCAGCCCTGCCTTTTGCGCCGTAGGCCGTGGGTTCGATCCCCACTGAGAACAAATTATGTGTGTTGTGAATATAGATGTTTGTTATCTATCTGGGTGTTATATTCTAAGTATGTATTTACACGAAAATATTAATATTATATCAGCAGGTTCTGCTTCTTGTACAAGCTTTTCTTAGTTTGGGGCTAGATAGTGTTGTGTGGATCGTCCATAGGTTTTTTGTAATACATTCTAGTTTATCTATTATTCATGTCTATTCCACTACAGGTATTCAAGTGACTGCGTGATTGCCTTTAATAGTTCGCATACCTATCTGGCGAATAATTTAATATTAATTTAGCTTATTTTAATTAAAACAGACCATGTTAATTACATTATTACGTGCCTGCCGATGAAAGAGGAATTTTATACTGCATTGTGCTTATTTTGCTGAGCTGGCATTGTTTGGTGAGGAATATTTTAATAATGATACAAAGAACGTAGTTATTTGTTCTCTGCCTGGTGTATATATTTACGAAAACTGTGGGGTTTAGGAGAGAGGCTACCCCTACATTGGTGCCCCGACGTGTATCATTATCATCATCCGCAGCCCAATTTAACCCACTGCTGGGTATATGCCTTTCTTTGTTTTTGTCATTCACCACGACATTGGGCTACCCTCGTCCATCTGCAGCCCACAGGATAACAATGACGTCAACCAATCGTGCTACTGGACCTGCGATGATTCTTTTCCCAGTCCTCAGCCACTTTGGTAATCTTATGCACGACCTGTCGTCGGTTCTTCAGTTTTTTAAAACGGTGAAGGATAAAATCGTAAAGAAACGGGCATGTCGTAGAACTTCAAAATTTGGAAAACATGTGTCAATTGCACGAAAAGAACCTCCTTGAGGCACTCTTAAAATCCTTTCATCACACTGGTTTTTTTTATGCCATACCTGGTAGACGAGCAGACAAAGCACCTGATGGACAGTAGTCACCGTTGCCCATAGACATCTGCAACACCAGAGGTGGTGCTGATGTGCTGCCGGCCTTTCAAGAAGTGATAGACCCGCCTTTTGAAGGACCCCATGTCGAAGCTCCAAGGGAAAACCGCAGAAGGCAGTTCATTCGACAACTCACTCGTGCGCGGCAAAAAAGACCGCAAAAAACTAGCAGTTGTGGAAAACCAGCCATCCAGGTTCGAAAGAACTGGTTACACGACAAGTAGAACAAGAACATCTTGTTATTATGCATGAACATTATGCTATTGCTATATCCGTAGGTAAGGAGAAAATCTGATTAAATATTTACGACCAGATTTAAATAGAAGCTGTGAAATATTAAGAAAAGCAGCAGAGTTGAACAAAGCGCAAAGCAGCAGGAATGCCAAGAAGAAACAAAACTCTAAATTGATAAAGCAAAGCGCATTTCCTCAACAGAACTACTTCCATTTCACAGGGCTTCCTTTACAATAGCTAGACAATAGGATTACTCACTGCTGTAGTAAAATATTTTCAAACGCGAATTCAAATAAAAAAGCGACGCAATAACGAATGAAAATGTAATTTAATTTATCTTTTTGAGTAAAATAATTCCTTTAGATAGAATAGAATATTATTTTTCAGGAAATAACACCCCGTCGAGTCATTTTACAAAGAATTTGAAAAACATGTAGCAAAGAGGTATTTTTATAAGTAGATTGTCTCGTAGCGCTACGCTGCGTAGCAACAAGTAAAGGCTACGAGCGTGCTACATGGAACGCTTCGTAGTGCATCTACGATACAGGGTACATACAGTGATAGGCCGACCACAAGCTCTGTCTGGCTCTGTCTCTGGCTCTGGTTTTGAGTCTTTGTGAGTGTTCACCAGTGTATCATACTGTCTGTGTGCCGAAAATCCTACGTCGAAGCGTAGGATTTATCTAGTCAGCACTCACACAGACTCAAAACCAGAGCCAGAGACAGAGCTAGACAGAGCTTGTGGTAGGCCTACTGATACTGGATACAGTTTTTTTTTATAAATAAATATTCTGGGAAATCCACACAAATTAAGTAGAGCTTGTGTACCAGAACCAGATACCTGATATAATACTTATATTATTATTTGTTTTGTAAAATTATACCTAGAATGATCATTCATTTTAGGTATGATTTTACAAAACAAATAATAATATAACTAATAAAATATAATAATATCAGAATAATATACATAGGTACTGAGAACAACCATCTATGTTCATCACACAAGTATTTGTTTTCGGTGGGTATATATGAACCCACGCCCTACTGTGCAAAAGGCGAGCCACTACCAACTATTAAGCTGAGAGGCTACGTGGGGTGAGAGAGTTTTGTCGGTGGTTCTCTATTGCCTCTATATATTATATTTTCAGAGGGCTCCTACATTTTTTAATAGCGCTGTAAGTGTAGACGTTAATTTAGAAAATACGATAAGAAATAAAAATTGGTGATCTAAGCAGGCACAGAGATGACTTCTTCTTATAGTCTTCTTCTAGTTTTTATATCTATGAGGTATGCTATTACTAGAATCTAAGTAACTAGACTGAAATACTACTAGAATCTATTATGTAAAAACATCGATGTGCGTAAACTTTTTTAAAGGCTTATAATCACCGACCGTATTTTGAAAAATTACAAACGTGTTTACAAGAAAAACATGAAAAGGTTATGCAAAAAAACCCTTTCTAAAATTTACTAGAAGGCAAACTGATAATAGTGGGTAACAATCTGTTGGTCAACAGGCGCATACTCAGTAGATTAGATACCTACCTACTTATGTACCAAATAATACCTAGGTGTGTGACTATTTATGAAACCACTAAAGTAGGTATCCAACGACTTCGCTTCTTTCTCAGTCTTTAGTGTACCATAAGGGCGCTTGTACACGCTAAGAAAATTTGCCGTTCCTGCGGCAGACAAGACAAATTCTTCGTGTAGACGACAAGAATTTTGTCTGTTCCACACACGAAAACTTTTCGTGTCTTCCGCAGACAAGACCAATCGAAATGTGTACACGACACGATTTTTTTCGTGCAGTCGTCAGTCGGGCGTAGGGCGCGCAAGTAATAACAAGCACAACAAAAACTACCTGGCTGGGCTGGCTCAACCCTACAAACCGCCCCCCGCCGCTCCGCAACAACGTTCGCCGCGTCGTGTCTTGCGCAGATAAGATTTTTTTCGTGCACCGCTGCGAGCAGTGTACACAGTTATTTTCTAGTTACGACACGAATTTTTGGGTAGAACCGGCGTTTTTTCTTAGCGTGTACAAGCACCCTAAGGGGGTGTTTTCACCCTCTATACTATAGGTTCCTAACTTGGAGGTTATTATGTGCTCGAATGGCGACCAAGAACCGAAAGACGAAATTTTTGACGCCCACCCCACCAGATGGCCGGGATCTTTATAATTTTAGCAGTCGGTGAATGTGAAGGGCTCAGAATAGTTCTTCCGAGACATGTAGGGAGGCCTTTGTCCAGCAGTGGACTTCGCAAGTTGATGATGACGATGATAACGTTACAATTCTTGTCGAAAGCAAATAATTTACATAGGTACTAAATACATACCTACCTAAGCATTAAACATTTACCTATCCTTCTGCTGCGGTCAGGTTATAATAAAGACCGCTCCACATTCTCGCGAGAACGCGAGAAATACCGCGAGAAACAGGCGAGAAGCAAGGTTCCACACTCTCCTTCTAGTGACGAGATTCACGCGAGAATGTGGAGCGGACTTTATAAACAGAAACAGTATCACGACTTTTATTCCCAGGCATGGTAGATACCCCCTCAGATCTCTGAATGAGACTGAATGTTATAGAGGTTTTAAGCATAATTTGACTGAAATACGCGCCATCTCATGGAAACACGCTACACTTTTTTCAAATACTACATTTTGAGAACCGGTTGCAGTGTTTGGTTCAAAATAATACTCACAGATGGCACGTCACTTCGGTTTCCAAGGTCTTTTTAGCAGTTCATTCTTTGTTGACATTAATGACAATGACAGATTGTTGACCTTGAGTAATTGAGTTCTGTGGTTGACAGACCTCAGCAGTCAGCACCAGTCAGCACAGCCCTCACTCGTACATTCAGCAGTGATTCATTTCATTCATTCCATTCATTCGCTGTGTTTCGTTTACGCTGGGTGGTCGCGCGCATCGTTTCCGAAATAATAATTATATTTTTGTGATTAAACGGAAAATCATTAGTTCGATTACAAATGTGGTGACTTAGCGAATGTGCGGCCGAGCAGAGTTGAGCCACACGCAGTTATTTCTAGTCAATAACATGCCTTTTCTGAACATCAAAAAGCAATACCTAGCATTCGGGATGTTGGTATTCGTTGTGCTGTTTTTATTCAACAGTAGGCCTGCGTTTCAGTGTCAGTTCAATCCAGATGAGCATTCATACCTTCCTACGATATACGGGATTACGCCGACGTATTCCAGACTGGCTCAGAAGGCTGATCTCACAAGGTATGTGCGTTTTGTTTATACCATCGTGCGGTAGTTGCCCTTGATTAATGGCTAAACAAGTGCTTGTTTCTTGTTTGGCTAATACATTTGGCAATGGATTCAACCCGCCAATGAATACAGAAGTTGATGGCTTGCACAAGTGTGGATTATTTATAATTGGTTCAATTAAAATTAATTGAACGTTTTGAGACAAAATTGTCCTATTAGACTCTGTACCTATGTTTTTATCCACGAGCAGAGTTTATCATTCATTCAAGACAATTTTTTACATGGAATCTAGAATTAAATACTTAATCCCGAAAACCTGAATTCCAAACTGCATGTATTTTTTTTCTTTATTATACAGTTTAGCTTATATATTAATATGTGTGACCTGTGTTTTGTAAGTACAACCATGCTTCTAAAACCACATTAGGTACTTCAAGTTAAATATGAGTAAGAAAATCATCAAACAACAGAGCATTGATGATCCTAGAGCACTGGTGGTCTAGTGGTAGTGGCCCCGCCTTCCGATCCGAAGGTCGTGGGTTCGAATCCACTCCTGTACCAATGAGTTTTTCTGTCGAAAAATTTATGTGCACTATGCCAGTACTCTCAAAACGGTGAAGGAAAACATCGTGAGGAAACCGGCGTGTTGTAGAACCTAATAAAGTTCGAGCAACACGTGTCAAGGGTCACGCAAAAAGGGCCCACTAGCGGCCTACTTGCGGAAAAAACCTGCCCGCACATGAAGTGCGGATGATAAAACTTGCCAACTTCATCAAACAACATCGGGTGAATTCACTTTTACTTGTAAAAACCCCCCTGGTGTGATAAAGTTCTTAGGCCTATATTCAGAAACAGTGCTTGAGTCTAAGTCAAGCCTCAAGAATAGATTTTTGTGATTTTTCAATGAAGGACTGTCGAAAAATCTATGCTTGTGTGTGCTTAAAGCTCGCCTCAGACTCTACCACTGTTTTAAATACAGCCATAAGTTCAATCAAACAACCAACAAATAAAAATACCATATTTGTCCCACAGATTATCGCAAACTCTAATGCTTGTGAAGAACTTCCACTGGATAGTCATTGAGGACTCGGAGAAGAAGACGAGTCTTGTTGAAAATTTCCTAAAAGAGTCCACTCTCAAGTACACTCACCTCTATGCCAAAACTAACAAGGCTAAACACAACACTGTAAGTACTTGTAGATCCATAAATTATTAAATTAACTTGGGTACATGAGGCAGCAAAAGTAGCATCGCTTGAGCAAATGAATGAGCAGGCCCTAGAGCTAATGAATGCATAAGATCTTACAAGGCAATCAAAAATTTAAAGGTCAGTGTTCACCAAGACTTTAATCAACCGTCAATGTTGGTGAACCCTCCTTGCAATAATTGTTTACAGATGTCCCACTTAAGTTGAAAGGCCAAATTAAAATTACATAACTTATTTGCAGGTGATGGATATCAATGTGTGCGTGTTCACAACTGATAAGTTCAATACTAGTTGGTACTGTGTATGTGGCATTTAATTTTTATTGTGATTTGTGTGATGTAACTTCCCAATCTCACTTGCACCTACGCGGGTTTCCACTAACTCAAACAAGTTTTGTATGAATAGTTACCTTAATGTCAATAACGTAATCCAAAATGGAGAATACTGTTTTCATTATATGTTTATGAAAAATTTCTACAAAAAAATGTGTATGTGCTAAGACAGGAACTAAAATGACTATACATCTTAAAAAAAGTTTTTTACGGAGCACAACAAATAGTCGCTTGATTAAAAAGTTGGCTAATTAGCCGGTTAGTTTGTTGGTGAACAGTGGCCTTACTGATTAGCACAACTTGCCTATACAAATCAAATGTATTTATTAAGTAAATTAACTGACTGCCTGACCTGAATATGATTGAAAATAAAAAGAGATGACGTCACATCGATTCCTGTAATCCTCGAGCATGGGCGGTACTATTGAAATTAATAATCAAGTTCACTAATTAAAGGATTTTTTTTCATGATATAGATAGACTATCCTTTAGTTACAATCTCACCTGGTGAATGGTTTGTATGTAACGAATATACTTAAAAAGTACAAAACTGATTATCAGTCCATGTGTGGATGACGTATTTGACGGTATTTGAAATATTTGATTATTTGAGGCAAACACAACAATATTGACTCACGAATACGCTAAGCCAAGTGAGGAGCCGCCATAAGTGTTGATTTTATGTGACTAAAACTAAACACATTTTTATGGTTTTTATTAGTCGCGAGATCTCTGTAGGTGCATCTGCATAAATGATGCAATCATCACGTCATACATAACCTGCAATGAGGTAAATGCCTACGAGGTCTGTCTGCATCTATATCACTGACAACAGTGCGGCCAAATTGAATAACATAAAATCTCATTTATTGGTACGAAAATTGGTTTAGATCAAAATTATATTTAATAAAATTTCTCTCCTTTCCGTCGTTTCCGATTTTTCATGACTAAATTCAATCATTTTATGCCTTCAAACATATTTTTGATATGCGAGTGAATCAGCCTTACTTGTCCGCGTCTTAATTATACATAATAGGCAAGCAATATTAAAATTATGGGTAGTGTGGGTGTGTTCCTGTTTTTCCTTTTCCTGTTTCAAAGAGCGATTTCTAAAAGGAGTCTTGTAAAATTTAAGGCCAGTGGTGTGGAACAAAGAAACGTGGCGCTCGACTGGCTTCGCGAACACCTTAAGAAGACTGACGATAAACGAGGGGTTGTGTACTTTATGGACGATGACAACACGTATGCATTGAAGATCTTCGATGAGGTAAGAACGCTTTATTATTATTGGATGTTTATTTTTTTACAAAAAAGCCTGTAATGTGCTCATTATTTTGACAACCTACTTCGAGCAAATTTGCTCTTGCAGGTGCTACTCGAAAAGGCGCCAGAAAAACTGTATGAAGTTTCATTACTGTCGTACCTCTATTATGCCACCAGCAAATTCCTTTTCTTAAACATGCGCGGAAATATTGTCATTACTTTTGAATATAGAACACGCGAAGTATCATATTGACGTAGACTGAAAAACCAAAATCACTTCCCGGCGCGTTCTCGCTCCGGCAATGTTGCATGAAACGGTGTGCTGTTTGAATTTAGAACTCTTTCATCTATCGTACACATTGCGTTCTCGTGGCTGTATAGCCACAGAAACGTTTACCTTTGGGCACAAACTGTTAAATAAAAAAAAAAATTGGCGGTAAAGCGGAGTTCGTTGTTATTTGGTTAATAAAAAATAAATTTATTATGTAAAAGACCCTTTTTTATTTCCTTGCATTTTTTTAAGAAAAGCACTATACAACGTGTATCAAAATATGTGTACTATCCTGAAGGGGGGTGAATTTCCACCCCCCGGGGAACAACTTTTGTTCAACGACTTTTCGAACTTCGATTGGTATCTCTGAAAAAAACTGCAACGAAGTTTCAACATGAACAGCTGACTTTATACAAAGTGACAACCCTAAACTCAGCTACAGAGGTAGTAGGTAGTAGTAGTAGACCTACAGAGGTAGTAGGTCAAGGGGTAGGTGAGTTACAAGGATAGGGTTGTCAATTTATTTAGGCATTATGAAATTAAATATTTTTGTATGGGAAACTGAAAATAGGAATTTTTAATTTTCTCCCACCCACAACTGATCACCATTGTGGTCTGAAACCCCCCACCTTCGCATAGTACACATATTTAGATACACCTTGTATATGCCTCGGCCGAAATGGCAATTGCCTATTTCGCTGCCTTTGCAATAATGTACTATTGTAAATCCATTACAGTCGCCTATGATCTCAGAAATAAGTCGGATGCAAAAAGTTTCCACTAAGAACTCGAAGTTCTTAGTCAAAAATAGACAATTCAAAAAAAAAATATAATCATAATTTGGCTGTATATGTAGGCATAACGTGTTCTTTTTTATGGTTTTCCCTACGATTAGGTGTACAGTACACCTACGGTTTTCCCTAGTTTCCCATCAATTTGCGTGATATTGAAAGTAAATTCAGTTTAAAATAAGTTTGACACACATATACTAATTAATTTACTGAAAATGAATTGCCACTGAAGTCAACGGAACCTTGTCTACGAAATGTAATTAAGCAGAGCATGTACTATGGGAACCAGATAGCTGATATAATACTTATATAATTTTTTTATTGTAAATACATACTTAGAATACAATATAACACCCAGACAGATTTGTGATCAAGCATAATCTCTATCTGGAAATGCGGTCTTGTTTACGCAAATAGTTTTTAAATGGGCAGCCGTAATTAAAATTGCAGAAATAAATTAAATTGACACAAAATAGCTTTACAAACCTTATAATACCTTAATTGAATTGAATCATGTCAGAGGCTTCGGTATGGTGGCTTTATAAACTAAGCAATTATGGCATACCGGTCTTCTTAGGGGCTTTTTATTGACTTTGATGTGACGACAAAGCTAAATTGTTCCTTATACATTAATGCCTGCGATACACGAGGCTAGTTTTTCAAGCCAGGATAGCAAGATAGTGAAAATAAGCTAGCAAGCTAACTAGAACTAGCTTCATCTATATCTATACTAATATTATAAAGAGGAAAGATTTGTACCTATTTTTGTATGTTTGTAAAGGCCTGCGCACACCTAGTTCGCTGGCGGTAGCGATCAGTGAAACACTGTTAAATAATCGCTGTCAAATCTCAAATCTGACAGCGATATTTGACAGCGTTTCACTGATCGCTACCGCCAGCGAACTATAGGTGTGCGCAGGCCTTAATGAATAGGCTCAAAAAGTACTGGGCCGATTTAAAAAATTCTTTCACCAATAGAATGCTACATTCTTCCAATTTGACATGGGCTACATTTCATTTTGAAAAAAATTAGGGATCCTTGGTAAAATTTGAACAATGTAACCGAAGGTGTAGAAAAATGAGTCTTAAAATGTCTTTCGTCGAATGCGCTGCCGAAACTATTAGCGATAGAACAAAATAATGTACAACAATATTGTCTACCCCGTGCGAAGCCGGGACGGGCTGCTAGTTTTGCATATAGCAGTTTACACGAAGCTAGAACTGCTAGCTTGCTATCACTGTTTTGCTATCCTGACTTGAAAAACTAGCCTTGTGTATCCCGGGCTTAATATAAACAGGCAATCAAAAAAGTTGCAACATAAACTAAGCTCTTTCTGTAATAGTAACAAAGTACTTGTTATCAAAGCCCTAATTAATACTTTGTCGACCCGTATTGTTTTTTTCCTGCGGGCATGGTTTTGCACAAAGAACTCTAATTAATAAGGAAAAACAATTTTAAACCATGATTATCAAAAATTAAAAAATAAAATTAATGAAGTCAAAATTGATAAATTAATCACAATTTGAAAACAGGATGTTTTTACTAAAAAGCATTTTTTTGCCCTTAATGTCGATCCTTTGGTCTAAGAAAAAAAAATATCCCACCATACATTGTACCCGGATAAGAAGAAGCATATCGACCCTTCTGGGATCAAATGTCGTAAAAGCCAACTCATTCTGGGATCAAATGTCGTAACAGCCAACTCATGACTAGGCTGTTACGACATTTGATCCCAGAAGGGTCGATATGCTTCTTCTTATCCGGGTACAATGTATGGTGGGATATTTTTCGATTATGGTCGATATGTGCTATTCCATTCTATAATCTATCTCAGTGCCAAATTTCATCCTGATCCGTTCAGATTTTAATCATATTCATTATGAATAAATGAATGCTTCATACGTGTGGGGTATCTATGAATAGGTCTTCAAAAATGATGTTGAGGTTTCTTATATCGTTTTTTTCTAAACTAAATAGTTTGCGCGAGAGACACTTCCAAAGTGGAAAAAAGTTGGTAGTTTAGAAGTTAGAGGGGGGGCCTCTAACTTCTAAAATAAGAGAATGATAAAACTAAAAAATATATATGTAGTACATTACTATGCAAACTTTGAACGATATTTGGTTTGAACGAGATCTAGTCAGTAGTTTTTTAGGGTTCCGTAGCCAAATGGCAAAAACGGAACCCTTATAGATTCGTCATGTCTGTCTGTCCGTCCGTATGTCACAGTCATTTTTCTCCGAAACCGTAAGAGCTAGACTGATGAAACTTGGCGAGTAGATGTATTCTGTGAACCGCATCAAGATTTTTACACAAAAATAGATAAAAAACTATAAATTTTGGGGGTTTAAATACTTGACTCTGAAACTATAAAAAATTTTTTTCATCGAACCCATACGTGGGGGGTATCTATGAATAGGTCTTCAAAAATGATGTTGAGGTTTCTAATATCGTTTTTTTCCAAACTGAATAGTTTGCGCGAGAGACACTTCCAAAGTGGAAAATTCCAAAGTGCTTATACATATACGAAGTTGCAAAATTTATAAAACAAAATGACATTCTGTTTGAAGCCAATTGCAACTCAAACAAAAGAGTTGCAACAATTGTTCAGCTTAAAATGCCAGTGCCTAAGCTGGAAACATTTAGGAAAAATTGTGTTTACATGGCCCCTCTGATTTATAACTCCTTACCAAAAAACATAATAGATCTCCCTTATAATAAGTTTTGTGCTGAGTTGGAAAATTGGTTAATAGAAGAAAGCTTTTACACTATTACAGACTTTTTAGAAAAGGGTTCGTGTCGTTTCTACAAATATTAAAACTTCCATGTTAGTGTAATATTCTCATCAATTTGACATGTCCACTTCAGTTTTATTATTATTAGAATAACTTTTGATTTGACATGCCTACAATTATATTTCTAACAATTTTAATATTATTATAATGCAGGTAAATAAGTAACTTGTCTAAATTAGAATTTTTGCACACCAAAATGGTAAAAATATGTGATACACTTTACACTTGACATCTATGTACTTTCCACCATATTTTTATGCAAATAAACGTATGAAATGAAATGAAATGAAAAAAAAGTTGGTCCCCCCCCCTCTAACTTCTAAAATAAGAGAATGATAAAACTCAAAAAATATATGTTGTACATTACTATGCAAACTTTCAACGATATTTGGTTTGAACGAGATATAGTCTGTAGTTTTTTTTTTTATACGTCATAAATCGTAAACTGCAATTTACCTTTCGCCGAACTACAAGAACCTTTATATTATGTTACTTGATGCTACGGAACGCTTCATGGGCGAGTCCGACTCGCATTTGGCCGCTTTTTTTATTTTTTATACGTCATAAATCGTAAACCGCAATTTACCTTTCGACGAACTACAAGAACCTTTATATTATGTTACTTGATGCTACGGAACCCTTCATGGGCGAATCCGACTCGCACCTGGCTGCTTTTTTATGTAATCTGTCTGAATACCAGTTCTATGTGTTTGACAATATCTCACTATACCTACACCTACCTATTGTATAACTGATGTGCTGGTAAGTATAGTTATCATGTACGACATCCGTTGTGTGAGGATGTTATTTTTAAATGCTTATTTATACATTTTTGGGAATTCTCGTGATGATAAACAAAAACACAGAGCATTCTGATTACAGTGAATTGTTGTAGAATATCTACTTATTGTGTTTTGTTTTTGTTCACTTACTGATACCGACTCATTTTTTTAACGGACTTCAAATAAATGAATTATGGTTTAAAAAACCAAAAAAACACGCTTTTATAACTAATTGAACTAAAAAGTTAAAAATAAAACTGTAATAATCATTTGTAAAATTTATATTATTGTACAAAAAAGCGTGGGGTTTTTACCGGTTTGCATTACCATCGTGCATAAATCATGAAGGGTCTCATTAATTTTGCGAGGAAGTTGACAAATCATCACGCCCACTTAATTATATCTTGGCTTGGGAGAAAACCTTTGAATGAAATGTCCCTATTCAAAGGTGTGTCAAGTGCCTTCAAAGAGATCGACGACCGAGCTCTATAGCATCTTATCTTAGCCTAGTGACCTGGCTTCCGTGGCGTTATTATATCAGCCGTGCTAACCAGGGGCTCAATAGCAATAGCATTTATGGAAAAACCTCTGATGAAAAAAATGATGTAATGATGATGAGTTTTCATCATTTCATAATTTTTTGGTCGGCACAACGGGTTTTCATTCTCAACTCAGCCGTCATTTCAGCAGTCACTCCTTTCTTACCAGTGTCATCCTTCACACATTCCATCCATCTTTTCTTTGGCTACCTCTACTTCTATACCCATCCACATTCATATCTAGCACGTACATCAAATCAACAGATTAAAAAATAAGTTTCAAGTTTCTAGCTTTAAAAAAGTGGCCAAGTGCGAGTCGGACTCGCCCATGAAGGGTTCCGTAGCAACATGTAACATAATATAAAAGTTCTTGTAGTTCGTCGAAAGGTAAATTGCGGTTTACGGTTTATGACGTATAAAAAAAAAACTACTGGCTAGATCTCGTTCAAATTAAATATCGTTGAAAGTTTACATAGTAATGTACAACATATATTTATTTTAGTTTTATCATTCTCTTATTTTAGAAGTTAGAGGGGGGGGGACCAACTTTTTTCCACTTTGGAAGTGTCTCTCGCGTAAACTATTCAGCTTAGAAAAAAAACGATATTAGAAACCTCAACATCATTTTTGAAGACCTATTCATAGATACCCCACACGTAAGGGTTTGATGAAAAAAAAAATTTTGAGTTTCAGTTTCAAGTATGGGGACCCCCCAAATTTATAGTTTTTTTTCTATTTTTGTGTAAAAATCTTAATGCGGTTCACAGAATACATCTACTAGCCAAGTTTCATCAGTCTAGCTCTTATAGTTTCGGAGAAAAATGGCTGTGACATACGGACGGACGGACAGACAGACAGACAGACAGACAGACAGACAGACAGACATGACGAATCTATAAGGGTTCCGTTTTTGCCATTTGGCTACGGAACCCTAAAAATGACGATACTTCCATACAACCCCCATTTTCAACCCCTCACAACCCTTTTTCGCAATAAAAAGTAGCCTATGTCCTTCCTCAGGCTCTACACTATCTGAGTACCAGATTTCATTCAAATCGCTCTAAAAATTACGATACTTCCATACAACTTTCCACCCCCATTTTCAACCCCTTACAACCTTTTTTTCGCAATAAAAAGTAGCCTATTTCCTTCCTCAGGCTACACTATCAAATTTCATTTCAATCAGTCAGTACTTTTGGCGTGAAATCCGGACAGACAGACAGACAGAGTAACAAACGCATTTATAATATTAATAAGGATATATACATATATATTATGAGATTAGTTATCTGGTTCCCGTAGTACAAGCTCTGCTTAATTTGGGGCTAGATAGAGTTGTGTGGGTTGTCTACAATATTTTTTTATAGATCCTACAATTCTGACACAATACATTATCTTTCATAATCCCGTCAATATGAATCAAAATGTTGTCCTGAAGCTAATTTAATGTCTGTTCTTATCTGTTTGTATAGTTCGGCCGTTCAGAGAATGCGTTCCTGACGCGTCGCGATTGAGCTGACGACGTAACTTTGTAATGACGTTGCAGTTACGATAAAAATATTTTTGCTTGTTGTTTACCGTTTTACAATTGATGAGCATTAAAACAACATTATTATATCAATAATCAATGAATTTTATAATTTTGTGCCAAACTGAGTGTCAAATAACTTGTTATACAATATTTTTCTAAATCTATACTGCGCTATTACAAGATTATGTCAGCGCTTTATATTTGTAGTGCTGTACTAACTATGTGACTAACTGTGACTAACTGATCAAACTGTCAAACGCATTCTCTGAACGGCCGAACTATAGTGGTCATATAATTTATATGTTTAGTTATTTCCCAGGACCTATGCCATCTCAGCATAATCGACGATATTAAAAACGAGCCGCGTTTCCTCACGATGTGCTCCTTTCCTTTACCTTTCAAACAAATCAACCTACCTAGTAGATATTTCCTCTGTGGTCGTAACGGATTCATGTTATCTATTTCCCCAATCTTCCTGTTTAGGAAATAGCCTCGTAGCTCGCTTTAATTTACGATTGTGCTAATTTAGCGAAAGCACGCACGTCATAGATTTTAGTTTATGGCTTAGATTAGAACAGAGGGCTGAATGTTATTCGCTTTAAAGCGGCTTTATTTCTACAGTCGTAATACTTATTATAATGAACCTACGTGTTTCGAAGTTAGAATCCTTAGTGTAGTAAGCACTATTATTCTGCTCTCGTGTGATACTCGTACACAACTTTTCACCTTACTAGCGAAAAGATTAAAGGAAAATAACGGTTGCAAGATTTAAAAAGAAAGTGTATTTATGCATTCCCGTCGTAGACAGATAAAATAAAACAGTACCTGTTTTTTTTCACCCCTCCAAGAAGCAGGCTAAAGACCGAAAACCATACCGCCACTGCTGCTGTACCATGGCGCGGGGGTATTCTTAATTCTATTTTTAAATTATTTAAGGAAATAATTTACTTTTCCACATATTGTGAGCAAACTACAGCGTTTTTCACTGTTTTTAAAGCGCCCTCTATGAGTTAGTGAGGTGCAAAAAAATATGTAAACTTTTTAACTACATTAATTGTGTAAAAAATTTATTCCAGATGCGAAAAATCAACAAAGTTGGCGTATGGCCGGTCGGAATAGTCGGCGGCATGCGCGTGGAAATGCCGCTGGTCACAGACGGCAAAGTTAGCGGTTACAATGCAGTTTGGAAGCCATTTCGACCGTTCCCTATAGACATGGCAGGGTTCGCTATTAACGCCACGCTGTTCCTCGACCATCCCGATGCCAAGTTCTCGAGGAAAGTGCAGTCTGGATTTCAGGTTAGTTTTATTTATTATTATATGAAGCCACAGAATGAATAATCTTGACAAAACTAAGTATTCACTTTGACTCCACTGAGATTAGCGCACTGGGGAGACAGTATTAGTAATAAAACTAAGTATTCACGTTGGCCCCACTGATATTGTCGGGAATTAAATTTAATTCCCGCTGTCCCACTTTAGGCTAATACAGGCAAATTATACGTAGGTATTCTTTTTATCCCTAATGAGCACACATTGCCTCACACCACTTGTGGAGTTATAATAAGGAAAATTGACAAAATGTTATTTATAAAACTATTTAATTAAACAAGCATAATAATATGGTTATGTGGTAAGCATTGCCTTTTAAATGTAGATTCGATTCGATTGGTTAATATATAGAATACATCGAATAGCTTAAGATAAACAATATTGTAACTAAGTCTGAGATTAAATACAGTCACACACGTCAGTAACGTGCCCTACGATGCACTGCCCTGTGCCCATCAACTTGATGCATAGATGTTCAGCCTCACGTGCCAGTAATTTCACCGGCACCCACAGCCACACCCTTCAAACCGAAACACAGCAATGCTGCTTCACGGCAGAAATAGGCATGGTGGTAGTACTTCCCCGGACGAGCCCTTCACTCAAGCTCTACTACTAAATTGATTTAATACTTCCTGCTGGTAACGTAATATTTTAACGCTGTCTATATACACCACCATTTTGTAATTACCAAAAAAAAAATGCCGATATTGAATGCTGATACTGAACACATCCATGAAAAAAAAAATTAAGTCATAAAAAAATGTTAAATAACTACAATTTTTAGTCAAATATTGAGAAATGATTCAACAAGCAAAAAACATTTCATTCATAAACGCTAAATACCAAGCGGAACCGAACAGCGTAATTTTTTTCTCTCTAGTACTACGTAACTAATATGTCCATAATTTTATGCAGGATTTCTGAAAATTTTAACATTTCATAACTTTGTCATTTTATCGAAACTAAAAATTCTGATTGCACATTCATAATGTTCTACCCCTACTACATTACCCTATTTTTTTTTTGGGTAGTTACAAAATCGTGGTGTATAGAAACTTATTTTATATCTTCCTCAACAATAGTGATACCATTATCATCACATTATTTTAAATTCCATACCTGGAAATGTTGAGGAAAACTTGACTAGCCTCTCAGCTCAGTTGGTAGTAGGTCTGCCTTCTGCGCCTTAGGTCGTGGGTTCGATCCACACCGAGAACAAATATTTGTCTAAACACAGATATTTGTTCCCTGTATCGGTGTTAATATTGTATTCTAAGTACCATGTAGGTATTTACTTACAAAAAAAAGTATTTAAGTATTATATCAGCTATCAGGTTCCCATAGTACTGGCTCTGCTTAGTTTGGGGTTCGATAGTGTTGTCTGGGCTTTCCGCAATATTTGTTATTGTTGCGCAGTAGCCTAACGCCTAGCGCCATCTGTTACCGAGAGGAGGAACTACTCACGAGTTGGGTGGCAGAGAGCGCCATCTATTGACAAATGGCGGAACTACATTACGTGAACAAGTTCACGGTCTCAACGGAATCAAGTTCCGGGTGTTTCTAGAGAGTTCGACGAACATGCTCGAATAATGAGACGAGCTATAAATAGAGAATCGCTCGGATCGTGGGACAGTTTTTTATTAAGCTAGAGAAGTGAACGTTTCGAGTGCGAAGAGTGAATTAGTGTCTTGTCTTGTATTGTGTTTTATTGAGTGCTGTGTTTTATTGTGTTTTAATAAAGTTTTGGCTTTGAGTGATAATATAAGTGTTCGTTGTGTAAAAATCGACTTTCATTGTTCAATAGACCCCCCGCTCGTAACAAATTGGTGTCAGAAGTGGGATTGAACAATGCCGGTGTTACCGAAAGACGACGCTGAAGGTATGAGGACGAGAAGTCAACGCCAACAGGAAATGGATGCAAGACGGATGGGAAGTTCTCCGTCACAAGCAACTCGTCGGGACCCTGAACTGCTGACGGAGCCAGCTGCTGGGACATCTGGAATTCTACCATTATCGGAGGTCCAGGCTCCTGCATCAGGTGATCTGGCAGCATTGATGGCCATGCTGCAGGAACAGACCCGTCGGCAGGAGGAGCGGCAGGCCTACTTAATGGAAGAACAGAACCGTCGGCATGAGGAGCTGCAAGCCCGCTTGATGGATGAACAGAACCGTCGGCAGGAGGAGCAGACCCGTCGGCAGGAGGAGCTGCAGGCCCACTGGATGGATGAACAGAACCGTCGGCAAGAGGAGCAGACCCGTCGGCAAGTGGAGCAAAACCGTCTGATGGAGGAGCAAGTTCGCCTTATGAAAGACCTGCAGGTGACTGTTAACAAAGACCTGCAAAGTGTAAAAGAACAGGTCCAAAATCAGGAAAGCCGTATCTACGAAACGGAAACCCAGATTGCTGATGTAAAGAAAGCTCTGGGTGTGCTTAAAGCTGGAGCAGGAAACGTGGCTTCTGTGGTAGCTACGCCTGTGGGTAAGGGTTTCAAGGTGCCACCCTATGATGGGACTTCATCATGGTCAGCCTACAAAATTCAGCTGGAAGCAGTGAGTAAAGCAAATGGATGGACCACGGATCAGGCGATGACTGCACTGACTTTGGCACTTCGTGACCAGGCCCTCAATGTGTTGGAAGCTATTGGAAAGGAGGTTACCTACGAGCAGCTGCTGGACGCGCTGGAATCTCGTTATGGTGACACGCATCTGGAGCACGTATTCCGCGCCCAACTGAAAGAAAGGACCCAACGCAGTCTTGAAAGCTTGCAGCAGTGGGCTCTGGAAGTGGAAAAAATGGTCCGAAAGGCATACCAATCTTCACCTGCGCTTATCGATGGAATTTTGGTGCAATCCTTTATCGATGGGATTCGCGACTTGGAGGTGAGAGCTGCTGTAAGACTGGGACATCATGAGTCTTTGAAGAACGCCCTCGCCCATGCTTTGGAAGTAGAAGCCGTTCGTCAGGACCATCGAGCACATCGCATCAGGGAAGTGGTGGCATCACCCACTCGTGAGTATCGTCCGAGATATAGCCCTAAATGCTTTGAGTGTGGAGAAAAGGGGCACTTGAGATTTAATTGCCCTAAGCGAGCAGTTTCAGGAATACGTCGTGACCAAAGAGAACAGGAGACTGCTTCCACCAACCAGCAACAGGGAAACGCCAGGGCTGCGGGGCGAGTGCTGGCTGGTATTAACAGAGCCCCAAGAATTTGTATTTCACAAGCTCATGATGGTAACGCGGATGCCCTATCAAGAAGACCTTGCCCGGAACACTGTAAGCATTGTGTCAAGCAAGAATCTAAAGAAGCGATACCCATCAGGATGCTAAGAACTGACTTAAGTGTCGAATGGAAAGAAGCCCTGCAGCAAGCACAATCAGAAGACGCCGACATCAAACCAATTGTAGAATGGTTAAGAGCTGGTACTCCTAAGCCTAAGTGGAGTGATATTGCCGGAAGGAGTACAACAACGAAAAGTTATTGGGCACAATGGGATAGTCTGGTTATCCAAGATGGAGTATTGTGCCGCAAATGGGAAAATAATCGAGGAGACCACTGTCATCTACAAATGGTTGTACCTAAATCAAAGGTACCTGACGTTCTGCAACTTTATCATACGGGAAGTTCAGGGGGTCATATGGGAGTAAAAAGGACTTTATTAAAAATACGAGAACGATTTTATTGGATCTATTGCAGAGATGACGTAGAAGACTGGTGCCGGAAATGCACGAGTTGTGCAGCTGTGAAAGGACCTCACACACGCAGTAGGGGAGCGCTCAAATTATACAACGTTGGAGCACCCTGGGAGCGCATAGCACTGGACGTCGCTGGGCCATTCCCTGTGAGCGAGAATGGCAACAAGTACTTCCTAGTCGTCATGGATTATTTCACCAAATGGCCAGAAGTTTTCGCTATTCCGAACCAAGAAGCAACGACAGTAGCAGATAAATTAGTCCATGAAGTCTTTTGTCGGTTTGGAGTACCCTTGGAAATCCACAGCGATCAAGGAAGAAATTTCGAGTCTCAAGTTTTCCAGGAGACATGCCGAGTAATGGGTACTCATAAAACGAGAACTACTGCATATCACCCACAGTCTGACGGAATGGTGGAAAGATTTAATCAAACGTTGGAAAGATATCTGGCAAAAGTGGTGGCGAACCGACAGAATGATTGGGATAAGCATATCCAGCCATTTTTGTTGTCATATCGAAGTGCGGTGCATGAGAGCACAACAGTCACTCCCGCCTTTGCGAACTTCGGACGGGAACTACGATTGCCTGCAGATTTGATCACTGGCATTCCACCAGACTCTCCGCGCGCCATAACGGATTATGCAAGTGATCTACGCCATAAAATGAACGACATATATGAAAATGTCAGACAATCCAGCCAGCAAATGTCTGAAAGAATGAAAACCCGCTATGACCGAAACTTGAACAATCAGGGATTTGATGAGGGTTCATTGGTGTGGCTGCACAATCCAGTCCGCAGTAAGGGGAAGTCTCCTAAATTACAAGCAAAATGGGACGGACCATACCGTGTGGTAACCAGGATGAACGATGTCACGTACCGAATCAAGAAGGGTTTGCGAGGCAAACCTAAAATTGTTCATGTTGATCGATTGGCGCGATATTATGGGTCCAATGACGCTCGGGACGAGCATGTTTTAGGAGGGGATAGTGTTGCGCAGTAGCCTAACGCCTAGCGCCATCTGTTACCGAGAGGAGGAACTACTCACGAGTTGGGTGGCAGAGAGCGCCATCTATTGACAAATGGCGGAACTACATTACGTGAACAAGTTCACGGTCTCAACGGAATCAAGTTCCGGGTGTTTCTAGAGAGTTCGACGAACATGCTCGAATAATGAGACGAGCTATAAATAGAGAATCGCTCGGATCGTGGGACAGTTTTTAGGGTTCCGTAGCCAAATGGCAAAAACGGAACCCTTATAGATTCGTCATGTCTGTCTGTCTGTCTGTCTGTCTGTCTGTCTGTCTGTCTGTCTGTCTGTCTGTCCGACCGTGTCACAGCCATTTTTCTCCGAAACCATAAGAGCTAGACTGATGAAACTTGGCGAGTAGATGTATTCTGTGAACCGCATTAAGATTTTTACACAAAAATAGAAAAAAAACTATAAATTTTGGGGGTCCCCATACTTGAAACTGAAACTAAAAAAAATTTTTTTCATCGAACCCATACGTGTGGGGTATCTATGAATAGGTCTTCAAAAATGATGTTGAGGTTTCTAATATCGTTTTTTTCTAAACTGAATAGATTGCGCGAGAGACACTTCCAAAGTGGAAAAAAGTTGGTCCCCCCCCCTCTAACTTCTAAAATAAGAGAATGATAAAACTAAAAAAAATATATGTTTTACATTACTATGTAAACTTTCAACGATATTTGGTTTGAACGAGATCTAGCCAGTAGTTTTTTTTTAAACGTTATAAATCGTAAACCGCAATTTACCTTTCGACGAACTACAAGAACCTTTATATTATGTTACTTGATGCTACGGAACCCTTCATGGGCGAGTCCGACTCGCACTTGGCTGCTTTTTTATTAAGCTAGAGAAGTGAACGTTTCGAGTGCGAAGAGTGAATTAGTGTCTTGTCTTGTATTGTGTTTTATTGAGTGCTGTGTTTTATTGTGTTTTAATAAAGTTTTGGCTTTGAGTGATAATATAAGTGTTCGTTGTGTAAAAATCGACTTTCATTGTTCAATAGACCCCCCGCTCGTAACATTATTATTATTTATTTATTAAAACGATAAAAATGCGACTTTTTGCCGTGTCTATAAGTTAAACGCTTTCAATCAATGAACTAAGCACTATAGACTATTATATCATGCGTGTCAATTCAATGTGTATTGCACGAGTATACTATAGGAGTACTATAGAGGTACCTATAACAATTCAAAGCACTGACCTCAGTTCCTTATCAGCACTTCGTTCGTTCAACTGTACCCGAAGTCGGAGTTTTCCTACCATACTTCGTCTACCAAATTTTGTTTTCGTGTGAGCACGTGTCACTCTCTTTTGTATGGAAAATTGATAGTTTTTTATTTAGGACAACAAACAATTGCACTCACATATTACAAAACAATTATAAAGTACTAAGTAGTTTTTGGAGTGTAATCAGCCCCGTTATCCGCAAATGAGACAAAAAATCTAACTACGTAACGTATTTTTGCTGTCTCATCTTTTCGCAGACGAAATGTTGTAAATGAAGTGGAACTTGCCCTTTTGGATATTTTATTATTCGTATTCGTGGCTGGAGTTTTTGAGGGAGATGCTGGTTCGATTCCCGCAGGAATAACTCGGATGTCTGCATGGCATGGCTGCAAAAAGATTCTCTAAAATAAAAAATAAATATTGTAGACAATCCACACAGCACTATCTAGCCCCAAATTAAGCAAAGTTTGTACTATGAAAACCAGATAGCTGATATAATACTTTTTTTGTAATTACATACTTAGAATACAATATAACACCCAGACAGTGAACAAACATCTGCGTTCACCACAAAAATATTTGTTCTCAGTGGGGATCGAACCCATGACCTACGGCGCAGAAGGCAGATCTAGTACCAACTGAGCTGAGAGGCCAGTCTAGGATTTTACAAGAGGTTCTTCCAAACATAAAATTTGAAATTAAACCTAGCTTCAAGGCAAGAGTGAATAGGTGTCTTCTAGACCATTCTGCTTCATCGTCGGCTACATTGTCGCTTACCATCAGGTGAGATTGTGGCCAAAGGGTGGTCTATCTAATGTGGTGACTGGCCTCTCCGAGAACAAATATTTGTGTGGTGAACACAGATGTTTGTTCTCTATCTGCGTGTTATATTGTATTCTAAGTATGTATTTACAAAAAAAAATGTGTATTAAGTATTATATCAGCTATCTGGTTCCCATGGTACAAGTTCTGCTTAGTTTGGGGCTAGATAGTATTGTGTGAATGGTCTATGATATAAAAAAAAAGTGAAAAAAATAAAAAATCATTCCTTTTCATTTTCAGGAAAGCGAAATCCTGAAGTACATCGCCAAGACTGAAGATCTAGAACCCTTAGCTGACAACTGTACCAAAGTCTACGTATGGCACACCCGCACACAAAAACCACAAATCCTCAATCAGAAGAAATTCAAGAATCCACCGGTCCCAGACGATCATATAGAAGTCTGAGTAAAAACAACACAAATTGGCTAATAACCTTCGACTGAGCAACGCTCGGTATAAAATATACCTTATGGTATTTGTTGTCTATGGTAAACACTTACCAACAAGATTAACAAGGTTGTACGTTTGTCGGCTTGACAGTATTCAATCGAGGCTCTATGGCACTCTGGTCTATATTCAGAGACAAAACTTATCATCTGTTTAAGTTTCAAAGAACAGATATTAAAAATATAAATACTAGAAGGCGTTAGTGGAGTAGGAAATGCATTTTATATTTCGAATTAAGTGTTTTAAAATATTTAAATAGTCGGCAACGCACGAGTAAGCCTCTGGTGTTGCAAGCGTCCATAGACTACGGTAAGCAGTAGGATTGCTTGCTAACTTAGTTGAAATAAAAATGAAATAATATGTTATCTGTGCTAGAACAATTGAACGAAAATAAGCTTAAATTTAACGTACAGCGCTATCTAGGGATCGATTGGGAAACTTTTTTACGTCGCGTAATAATTTTAGCTGATAAAAGCAGCTAAGTTTTGTCTCTGATTATAAGGCCCGTATTCCGAAACAGTGCTTGAGTTTCAGTCAAGCCTATAACTTTTTTTAAATATCACGTTAACCTCAGCCCATCTATTATTAGACTATTTCTATAGGTAAGAGTGCATAACAATAAACAAACAAACATTTATTGTATGCTTTATGTCTCAATTATGGACACAGTGCAATGTCCAATGTGTGAGGCAATGATATTGTTATAGGATGAGGTAACTGCTGAACTTCAGGTGGGTCATTGGCCTCTTCCATAACTCCTTCCTATTTTTTTATCAGCCTGTTCTGTCTCAATACTGGAAAAAGGCCTTACAATAATAAAATTGAATGGCATTCATGCTTGTGTTTGAAAACACAAGTACAAAGTTTCAAGACTTTAAATGTAAAATTGATTCTATGATTGGGGCTAATATTTATACATACATGATTTAAAAAAAATAAGCACAATCCACACAACTCTATCTAGCCCTAAACTAATCAGGTGTAGTTACAATTATTATAGATAAAGCGTAGGAATTTAACCATTGTTAAAATTAGAAAAGAAAGATAGTACGACCAAATTATTCCTAATTCGAGATATTCCTACTGTGGTTACGTAAAAGGGTGACCAAGGTAAAACAATTGTACGATTTTGCTTGAAAACAAGTAGAAAAATAATGAGTTATGACTACATTTTTAGGGTTCCGTAGCCAAATGGCAAAAACGGAACCCTTATAGATTCGTCATGTCTGTCTGTCTGTCTGTCTGTCTGTCTGTCTGTCTGTCCGTCCGTATGTCACAGCCATTTTTCTCCGAAACCGTAAGAGCTAGACTGATGAAACTTGGCGAGTAGGTGTATTCTGTGAACCGCATTAAGATTTTTACACAAAAATAGAAAAAAAACTATTAACTTTGGGGGTCCCCATACTTCAAACTGAAACTCAAAAAAATTTTTTTCATCGAACCCATACGTGTGGGGTATCTATGAATAGGTGTTCAAAAATGATGTTGAGGTTTCTAATATAGTTTTTTTCTAAACTGAATAGTTTGCGCGAGAGACACTTCCAAAGTGGAAAAAAGTTGGTCCCCCCCCCCTCTAACTTCTAAAATAAGTGACTGATAAAGCTAAAAAAAATATATGTTGTACATTACTATGGAAACTTCCAACGATATTTGGTTTGAACGAGATCTAGTCAGTAGTTTTTTTTTATACGTCATAAATCGTAAACCGCAATTTACCTTTCGACGAACTACTAGAACTTCTAGAACTCTATGTTATATTACTTACTGCTACGGAACCCTTCATGGGCGAGTCCGACTCGCACTTGGCCGCTTTTTTATATTTTGTAATTTTTTACATATTTTATTTGTACGTTTTAGTCGAAACAAGCTATGTAGGTTCTATGAGTGATTTGTTCCACAAATATGCCAATTTTAAGCAATACTATTGAACAAATTAAATAAATAATAATTATAATACTCATTTATATGCGATCAATATTTATTTATTTACGAGATAAAGTTATATAACCTTATCGATTTTTTGGACGTTTTATTTAGATTATTTTAATCATAATATTTTATCATGAGGGGGCAATCAAATATTGTTAGAAGTTTTAAATAATGAAATGTGTATCAACTCACGTTGCTGTAAATATTTTAAATCGATAACAATATATTATATCACTAGCTGTGCCCGCGACTTCGTCCGCGTGGAATAGTGTCTATGGGTAGCATTTTAAATATGCAGCGAAAAAAAACAGTAGATGATAATAGGTAATGATTTGTTGTGATGTCTACCACATTTAGTTGTCTATCACCAAGCCTGAGATCTTCAATTTCAATTTCTGCTATGTTGTAATCATCAGGTTTTGTTTGTGAATCTTCTGATGATGATGGTTGTTCCTGATATGCTTGGTTCCATGGGAACACGGACGGGATAGCACCCTTCTTTAATATTTTTGGAGTACGACCTATAACTAAAATGAGTACCTACATTAGGATTTCAAAGTATGTAACAAAATACATGGTATTGTAGATAAATAAGTAAGGACTTACCCAATTTTGTCTAGCACAATGGTGTTATAACAAAATCAGAAATGAGCTGAGCAAATCAGAGAATTGTTTCGTACGGTTAATCCAGGCTTGATATTATGTTATAATGCTTGTATCATTGTTGTCTTGCTTCATTTTTGGGTAAACGGAACGGTGTGTGGCATTCTATCTATCTATCGTCATGCGTATACGATTAATTTGTCTACACAATACTCAACTACTCACGGGGATTAGTATTTAACAATGAGTATAAAACGCTACGCTAATAGTATCTAAAGTATTTGTAAACAGAAAATCCATTGTTTATTTTCATGTCACTTGACCATAGATTTGGCATTCATGCTTGTGTTTGAAAACACAAGTACAAAGTTTCAAGACTTTAAATGTAAAATTGATTCTATGATTGGGGCTAATATTTATACATACATGATTTAAAAAAAATAAGCACAATCCACACAACTCTATCTAGCCCTAAACTAATCAGGTGTAGTTACAATTATTATAGATAAAGCGTAGGAATTTAACCATTGTTAAAATTAGAAAAGAAAGATAGTACGACCAAATTATTCCTAATTCGAGATATTCCTACTGTGGTTACGTAAAAGGGTGACCAAGGTAAAACAATTGTACGATTTTGCTTGAAAACAAGTAGAAAAATAATGAGTTATGACTACATTTTTAGGGTTCCGTAGCCAAATGGCAAAAACGGAACCCTTATAGATTCGTCATGTCTGTCTGTCTGTCTGTCTGTCTGTCTGTCTGTCCGTCCGTATGTCACAGCCATTTTTCTCCGAAACCGTAAGAGCTAGACTGATGAAACTTGGCGAGTAGGTGTATTCTGTGAACCGCATTAAGATTTTTACACAAAAATAGAAAAAAAACTATTAACTTTGGGGGTCCCCATACTTCAAACTGAAACTCAAAAAAATTTTTTTCATCGAACCCATACGTGTGGGGTATCTATGAATAGGTGTTCAAAAATGATGTTGAGGTTTCTAATATAGTTTTTTTCTAAACTGAATAGTTTGCGCGAGAGACACTTCCAAAGTGGAAAAAAGTTGGTCCCCCCCCCCTCTAACTTCTAAAATAAGTGACTGATAAAGCTAAAAAAAATATATGTTGTACATTACTATGGAAACTTCCAACGATATTTGGTTTGAACGAGATCTAGTCAGTAGTTTTTTTTTATACGTCATAAATCGTAAACCGCAATTTACCTTTCGACGAACTACTAGAACTTCTAGAACTCTATGTTATATTACTTACTGCTACGGAACCCTTCATGGGCGAGTCCGACTCGCACTTGGCCGCTTTTTTATATTTTGTAATTTTTTACATATTTTATTTGTACGTTTTAGTCGAAACAAGCTATGTAGGTTCTATGAGTGATTTGTTCCACAAATATGCCAATTTTAAGCAATACTATTGAACAAATTAAATAAATAATAATTATAATACTCATTTATATGCGATCAATATTTATTTATTTACGAGATAAAGTTATATAACCTTATCGATTTTTTGGACGTTTTATTTAGATTATTTTAATCATAATATTTTATCATGAGGGGGCAATCAAATATTGTTAGAAGTTTTAAATAATGAAATGTGTATCAACTCACGTTGCTGTAAATATTTTAAATCGATAACAATATATTATATCACTAGCTGTGCCCGCGACTTCGTCCGCGTGGAATAGTGTCTATGGGTAGCATTTTAAATATGCAGCGAAAAAAAACAGTAGATGATAATAGGTAATGATTTGTTGTGATGTCTACCACATTTAGTTGTCTATCACCAAGCCTGAGATCTTCAATTTCAATTTCTGCTATGTTGTAATCATCAGGTTTTGTTTGTGAATCTTCTGATGATGATGGTTGTTCCTGATATGCTTGGTTCCATGGGAACACGGACGGGATAGCACCCTTCTTTAATATTTTTGGAGTACGACCTATAACTAAAATGAGTACCTACATTAGGATTTCAAAGTATGTAACAAAATACATGGTATTGTAGATAAATAAGTAAGGACTTACCCAATTTTGTCTAGCACAATGGTGTTATAACAAAATCAGAAATGAGCTGAGCAAATCAGAGAATTGTTTCGTACGGTTAATCCAGGCTTGATATTATGTTATAATGCTTGTATCATTGTTGTCTTGCTTCATTTTTGGGTAAACGGAACGGTGTGTGGCATTCTATCTATCTATCGTCATGCGTATACGATTAATTTGTCTACACAATACTCAACTACTCACGGGGATTAGTATTTAACAATGAGTATAAAACGCTACGCTAATAGTATCTAAAGTATTTGTAAACAGAAAATCCATTGTTTATTTTCATGTCACTTGACCATAGATTTGGCATTCATGCTTGTGTTTGAAAACACAAGTACAAAGTTTCAAGACTTTAAATGTAAAATTGATTCTATGATTGGGGCTAATATTTATACATACATGATTTAAAAAAAATAAGCACAATCCACACAACTCTATCTAGCCCTAAACTAATCAGGTGTAGTTACAATTATTATAGATAAAGCGTAGGAATTTAACCATTGTTAAAATTAGAAAAGAAAGATAGTACGACCAAATTATTCCTAATTCGAGATATTCCTACTGTGGTTACGTAAAAGGGTGACCAAGGTAAAACAATTGTACGATTTTGCTTGAAAACAAGTAGAAAAATAATGAGTTATGACTACATTTTTAGGGTTCCGTAGCCAAATGGCAAAAACGGAACCCTTATAGATTCGTCATGTCTGTCTGTCTGTCTGTCTGTCTGTCTGTCTGTCCGTCCGTATGTCACAGCCATTTTTCTCCGAAACCGTAAGAGCTAGACTGATGAAACTTGGCGAGTAGGTGTATTCTGTGAACCGCATTAAGATTTTTACACAAAAATAGAAAAAAAACTATTAACTTTGGGGGTCCCCATACTTCAAACTGAAACTCAAAAAAATTTTTTTCATCGAACCCATACGTGTGGGGTATCTATGAATAGGTGTTCAAAAATGATGTTGAGGTTTCTAATATAGTTTTTTTCTAAACTGAATAGTTTGCGCGAGAGACACTTCCAAAGTGGAAAAAAGTTGGTCCCCCCCCCCTCTAACTTCTAAAATAAGTGACTGATAAAGCTAAAAAAAATATATGTTGTACATTACTATGGAAACTTCCAACGATATTTGGTTTGAACGAGATCTAGTCAGTAGTTTTTTTTTATACGTCATAAATCGTAAACCGCAATTTACCTTTCGACGAACTACTAGAACTTCTAGAACTCTATGTTATATTACTTACTGCTACGGAACCCTTCATGGGCGAGTCCGACTCGCACTTGGCCGCTTTTTTATATTTTGTAATTTTTTACATATTTTATTTGTACGTTTTAGTCGAAACAAGCTATGTAGGTTCTATGAGTGATTTGTTCCACAAATATGCCAATTTTAAGCAATACTATTGAACAAATTAAATAAATAATAATTATAATACTCATTTATATGCGATCAATATTTATTTATTTACGAGATAAAGTTATATAACCTTATCGATTTTTTGGACGTTTTATTTAGATTATTTTAATCATAATATTTTATCATGAGGGGGCAATCAAATATTGTTAGAAGTTTTAAATAATGAAATGTGTATCAACTCACGTTGCTGTAAATATTTTAAATCGATAACAATATATTATATCACTAGCTGTGCCCGCGACTTCGTCCGCGTGGAATAGTGTCTATGGGTAGCATTTTAAATATGCAGCGAAAAAAAACAGTAGATGATAATAGGTAATGATTTGTTGTGATGTCTACCACATTTAGTTGTCTATCACCAAGCCTGAGATCTTCAATTTCAATTTCTGCTATGTTGTAATCATCAGGTTTTGTTTGTGAATCTTCTGATGATGATGGTTGTTCCTGATATGCTTGGTTCCATGGGAACACGGACGGGATAGCACCCTTCTTTAATATTTTTGGAGTACGACCTATAACTAAAATGAGTACCTACATTAGGATTTCAAAGTATGTAACAAAATACATGGTATTGTAGATAAATAAGTAAGGACTTACCCAATTTTGTCTAGCACAATGGTGTTATAACAAAATCAGAAATGAGCTGAGCAAATCAGAGAATTGTTTCGTACGGTTAATCCAGGCTTGATATTATGTTATAATGCTTGTATCATTGTTGTCTTGCTTCATTTTTGGGTAAACGGAACGGTGTGTGGCATTCTATCTATCTATCGTCATGCGTATACGATTAATTTGTCTACACAATACTCAACTACTCACGGGGATTAGTATTTAACAATGAGTATAAAACGCTACGCTAATAGTATCTAAAGTATTTGTAAACAGAAAATCCATTGTTTATTTTCATGTCACTTGACCATAGATTTTTTTTTTTTTTCTTTTCGCTCCTTTCGAAGCAGGCTATATAGTACCTAGACTATTCCGCCTAGTCTTACGTTTTGGTGACCTTAAAATAATGCATACTACCACTTCTTTTCTCGTCTTCCTAATGAATGGCATCTGTACTTTTCGGGTCAATTTTGCCAGTGTCGAGTAGTAGGTATAGTGAGTTTAATGATGATAAATTACATTCTTCAACTCCGCTCACCAACATCTCGACTGTTGACTGTTGTGTGTAAGTAACAGTTGACACATGTTGACACGTGACAGTGACAATTCAGTTGTAGGCTCGGTGGTAGTGGTGTCCACTATAAAAATAAACATCGATATATTTCCTATTCGATAAATCAGAGCTGTACATCTATGCCTTTCGATTTATCGGATGAAAACATTGATATTTTGTACGTATCGAGTACTTTTTAGGGTTCCGTATCCAAAGGGTAAAAACAGAACCCTATTGCTAAGATTTTGCTGTCCGTCTGTCACAACAGGCTGTATTTCATGAACCGTGATATTTATACATTATGACGTTTTCACAGATTATGTTGCCGCTATAAAAACAAACACCAACAAATAAAATTTACAGGTTCAACTCATTCCAACATTGTTTTATTAAAAAAAGTAAGAGAAAAATCTTTAACGTAAGAACTAAAAAAAACATCCGCATTTACTTAATCTTGAGATCAATAAAAAAATATATAGGGCTCTCATTTAGTCTGCCTTCGTAAGTAAATAAATAGTTTATCTGAAATATAATGGTCAGATTTCACCGTTTTGCAACTCATGTGGTTTATTTAGTTACGATCTTCTCACAGATTAAAATAATTAAACTGGTCAAAGTTGAGTTCTTATGAAATTGCCGGCTCGATTTCGATGTTTTTCTATTAAAAACCGAAAAAGCATCGATAAATCGAGTATATCAAAAGCATTTCAAAACATCGGGTCGGTTCGATGTATCCCATCCCATCCCTAAGCGGCGGTCGGCTGTCAGTCAGTCACTGTGATACGTAAACAAACAAAAAGTTCTAGAATCGTAGGTCGTCGAATTTCTCCAAAAAAAGCGCAATTCTCATGAAAAATGGTGTTTACAAAAAGTGTTTTAAATTGATAAGTTGCATAAATGACCTTTCTAATGCCTTTGCCTATCTGTGTACCAAATTTCGGTGATCGGCATGTAATCGGCGAAGTGGTTTAGTGTAAGAGCGAGACAGAAAGTGAGACAGAAACATCAAAGAATTGCTCTTTAGAACGTGTTTTATAAGGTTTGTAAAACCTTTTTCACAATAAAAAGTAGCCTATGTCCTTCCTCAGGCCCTGAACTATCTGTGTACCAAATTTCATTTCAATAGGTTTAGTAGTTTTGGCGTGAAAGCCAGACAGGAAGACAGACAGACAGACAGACAGACAGAGTTACAAACGCATTTATAATATTAGTATGGATATATCGATTAATATAATATATTAATCGATATATGATATAATATATCGATATATGCACTCGAACTCAGTATTACGTGTATTTAATAAGATATAATGTATTACATAACGAATAATTATTAAATTTAACTTTATCAGAAAGTAAGTACAGTATTCGGCGTATTGCATTGCAATTTTTTAATTTATACCTAAATCCATTTTATGAAGGTACCACAAATGAGAATATAGGCCGATTACTGTAATCTGATAAATATTTATAATATTACTTTACCTATGTTGGTAAATATATTTACGTATTATTTTTTGTATGTTCTTCCAGTCAAGGTATTTTAAAGTTTTTTTTTATTACAGCCATAGTTATACTCTTGTCATGTAAAAAAATATATTTACCTATACTTAAAAAAAATCGGTTGTCTGTAAAGTCGGTTTACTGACGATAGAACGTGACAACGTCATACGCTGTCCACGCGGACGCATCGCTCACTCAAGTAGGAGAGAGACAGATGTCGAACGCTGCCGAACGCGGAAGCCGATCGTGTCTCTTTGTCGAGCCACAAAGAGGCACAGCGTTCTGCGCTCTCGCTTGCACTTCAAGCCTTAAATGGAACACGAACGCCTCATAGCGAGGTAACGCCGCATCAGTCATGTTTTTTCGTGCGTGCAGCCGGCTCCATCGAATTATAAGACGTTGTCACGTCAATAAAATGACTACGCGTTACTTACGTATAGTCATTTTATTTGTCTATGGTTTCTTTTACGATTGTAAAACCTAACCTAACAAACGTAAAGTATTTATAATTCCCTAGCATCTACTTTACTTTTGCATTATAATGAAATTTTCTCATTAAATGTCACTAGAATGCTAAAAGCGCTTTTATGTTTAGTGATAGCTAAGTAAATATGCCATCACAAATAATGTATAGATTATTATTGATCAATGAACTGTACCCGAAGTCCCAGTGCATTTACAACATTTCGTTACCAAATGTTGTTTTCGTTTCGCCTTTTTGTCTCTCTCTATTGTATGGAAAAAAGATGAGACAACAACTCTAACTACGTAACGTATTTTTACCGTCTCATATTTTCTCCATGCAATAGAGAGAGACAAAAAGGCGAAACGAAAACAACATTTGGTAACGAAATGTGGTAGCAAAACTCCGACTTCGGGTTCTGTATACTCAATTCTTAGTTTCATGACGTAATATAATTGTATAAACTAGTGTATAAGTTGAAGAATGTAAAAAATCTAGTTAAAAATAATCTTGTAAACTGTCTCTCTTCGCAAAAAATACTCTTAGTTCAATTCCATAATAGGCACTTGAGGCTTAATGCATGGCCGTAGGGCACGTTTCTAACATGCGTGACCTTCAAGACAATGCTTGGTTATAGGTGATGGTTACCACACATTAGATGAACCATTTGCTTTTTATCGACAAGTAGTATAAAAAATCAAAATTATTATTATCTTTCTATTATTTGTGTTCAATGGGCGAATAGCACTAAAACTTGAGAGGTGTTAGTTCGATTCCCAAGGAAATTCTCGTTAGTTGAATAGGTAATGTTTAGGTATAATTAATAATAATAATAATAATAATAATAATAATAAAAGCCGTTTAATTCAGAACATATACAATAATACAATTATACATTTAGACAGTTATATGTAGTTATTTTAGTTGTGTTCTGTGTGCCCTTTGGCATAGGCCTCCTCCAATGCCTTCCATTGTACTCTGTCGTTTGCAGATCTTGACCATAGCTTTCCTCCTGTTACTTCGATATCGTCTCTCCAACGCTTGTACTGTCTTCCTCTATTTCTTGTTCCGATTCTTGGGTACCATACTGTAACTCTTTGGCTCCACTTGTCAATACCGCGGAGTGTATGTCCTGCCCATCGCCATTTCAATGATTTGATTTTAAATATGACATCGGTCACCTTGGTCTCCGCCCGCACTTCAGAGTTTCTCTTTCGGTCTTTTCTCTTCACACCAAGCATACTTCTCTCCATAGAGCGCTGGCAAACTGAAAGTTTGCGGAGTTGCGTGTTCGTGAGAGCCCAAGTTTGGCAGCCGTAGGTAAGTACAGGCAGAACACAAGACTCGTAAAGTTTTATTTTTAGTTTAATGCTAAATTCTTTGTTTTTCATGACATCTTTTAGGGACCAGTATCGTTTCCAAGAGTTGGCTACACGCCGGTTTGTCTCTTTTTCGTGTAAGTTTTCTGTGGAGATTACTTGCCCTAAGTATATGTATTCGTCTTGATATTCTATGGTTTTGTTCATTACTTTGATTTCTACTTTTTCGCTATTCGTTAGAAGTTTTGTTTTGTCAGCGTTCATAGTGAGTCCTACCTTAGCACTTTCTTTGACTAGTTCTTCCAGCATTTGTTGTAGAACTAGTGGTGTCTCTGAAAAAAGAACCACGTCATCAGCGAATCTTAGATGTGTTAGTCTAGTTCCATTTATTATTATCCCTATGTTATCCCAATTCAGCTGGCGGAACACCTTCTCTAGTGTTGCTGAGAAGAGTTTGGGTGATAGTGGATCGCCTTGACGGACTCCTCTTTCAATTTGTATAAGCTCTCCTTGTTTTTCTAGCTGGATCCTTGCTGAGCTTTTTGTGTATACATTTTTAATAATCCTGATGTACTTGTTTGCTACGCCCTGTTCTTTAAGTGCCTGCCATATCGTATCGTGCTCAAGTGTGTCGAAGGCCTTATTATAGTCAACGAAAGAACAATATAGTGGTAAGTTATACTCCTTGTATTTCTCAATAACCTGTTTCACGACATGCAGGTGGTCCATCACGGAGAAACCGCTTCTAAATCCAGCTTGTTCAATAGGTTGATTATCATCAAGTACTCTAGTCAGTCTTCTGAGTATAACCTTGGCAAAAATCTTGTAAATGTTTGACATCAGGCTTATAGGTCTGTAGTTGTTTATATTATAAATATCTCCTTTTTTGTGTAGTAGTACGATTTTAGATTCAGTCCATTGGGTCGGTATGCTTTCTGTTGTCAAAACTTCATTGAACAATCTGGCCAAGATCATTGAAGTAGTCGTTCTTGTGTGTAGTAGTACTTCGTTTGGTATATTGTCTGGTCCTGGTGATTTGTCCTGCTTTTGTGAAGCTAGCGCTTGTTCTACTTCCCTGACTAGTATTCCTGGGATTTCTTCGTTGTCGGTTAGTATATCTATATTTTCCCCCGCTCTTTGGTTTTTGTACAATGTTTGGTAGAATTCTGTAGCTATGTTCAGTATATCTCGTCTTCCGGTTTTGTCCTTTCCTATTCTGTCTTTTAGTTTGGGAATCCAATTCTTTTTGTCTATCATTATTTTGTAGGCTTTCTTAATTCCACCTGTTTTTATAACATGTTCTTCTATTATTTCACGTTTTTTATATTCTCTTTCCCTTCTCATTTTTTCCCTGATACTTTTACTCAGTTCGGCTATTTTGGATCTCGTTTTTTTGTCTTTATTATTTATACATAGTAGATTTTTCCTTTCTTCTAGAAGCTCTGTAATTATTTCCGATGTAAGTGGTTTGCTAAGTTTGTTTCGTTCCTGTTTCTTGTCGTTTGGTTTGAATGTTTGCTCAATTTGATTGTACCTCTCTTGGAATGTGAGTGTTCTTGTTTGGTTTTCATAGTTGAGTAGATGGTTCTGTAGGTTTTGTTCTATTTTCTGTAATTCGCTGAATTCTATTTTTCGATGTGATGCGTGGTAGTTTTTCCTTGAAATTCGATGGACTGTTGATTTTAAATGAGAGTTTACCATTCTATGGTCGGAAAAGAAGTTGAATTTTGATAACACCTTTGTATCATTAAATTGTTTTGGTTTGTTTGTGAGAATAAAATCTATCTCGTTCTTCGTTTCTCCGTTAGGAGAAACCCAAGTCCACTTTCGGTTTTTTGGTTTCTTGAATTGACTGTTTAGTATTGAGAGGTTATGTTCGAAGGCAAACTGAACCAGTCTCTCTCCGTTGGTGTTTCGTTTCCCTTCGGTGTACGGCCCTAAAACGATGTCTTCAAACTCTCGCCCAGTGCCAATCTGGGCATTGAAGTCACCCATTACAACCAGGTTGCTATGTGCGTGGTCCTTGATCGTTGAGCATAGGCTAGCGTAGAATTTTTCAACGTCATCAATTTTTTCTTTGTTTATTGGTTCCGTGGGTGAGTAGGCTTGAACTATGGTCCATGGTTCTTTAAAGCCCTGTATTGTAATATTTAGGACAGCTATTCGTTCTGATATACCAATGAGTTCGATGATACTATCTTTGTGCGTTTTTTTGATGACAAAACCTACACCATATCGACCGGGAGTTTCTCCTATATGGTAGAGCAGAAATTCTCCATAATCTTCTATTTGTTCCCCTTCTCTTCGAACTTCGCAGATACCTAGGATGTCCCAGTTTATATCGTTGAGTGCAAGTTCTAGTTCTAGGAGTCTTTCTCTGGAAAGTAGTGTTCTGGTGTTCAGTGTTGCTATATTAGTGTGTTTGGTTTTTTCTTTAGTAGGAGTTGGAGGGTTTTGGTCGTTATTCTCCGCGGTGACCAGCCGTGTTGGAGAAGGGAGAGGGCCCGTGTTCTGTGGTTGCTATTGGGGCGATGGAAGCCCTGCACAGGTTGTATTTTCGTCTGCGGGCTTGTTCAGTGTTGCCTTTGCAGACGAGCGTGAGGGGACCCAGTATGCGGAGATTTTGTTCTTTTTTTGAACTTGCGTTTCCTTTTTTTCGTTTGTTCTATTTTGAGCATGGGTTTGTGCTTGTGGAGGTGTTTGGGATAGAACACGTTTCGATCTTCGTGTTTGTGATTCCGTCGTCATTGGTTTTGTGGGGTTGGACGGCAGCACTATAAGTTTATCATATTTAAGCAGCACCTTGTTTCCTTTCTCTTTTTCGAGTTTGGCTTGCTCAATTAGAGGTCTTCTTTTTTCTAGTACCTTGGGGGGGTAGTCTTCTGCGATTGCGTAGTTTGTATATTGAAGGGTTCTCCAGTTTTTCTGGATCTCAATTTTCCTTCCAAGTGTAGTAAGTGTAAATATAATTGGTCTAGGTCTGTCACCTCTCCTGCCTACTCTTCTAAGCGCCTGCATCTCGAAAATCGAACATTTAACTTTCATCGTGTCGTTTAGAATAGTAAGTACGATCTGTGTAAGGTCATCATAACCACTTTCTTTCTCTTCCACTCCAAATATGATAAGATTTCGTTGTCTTTGCGTCCTTTCGATCATATCTAGCCTCCTTTCTTGCGATTCGTTTGCTTCTTCGAGTTGTTCGATTCTAAACTGTAGATTACCGACCATCTCGCTAATGCTATTGTTTATATTTCGTGTTATATTTGTTTCCATTTCTTTTAGAGAATATTTTGTACCTTCTACATCGGCTTGAAGTTGTAGAAACATTTCTCTAACTTCTTCCATATTGGATTTGCTTATTATTCAGAGCCCAATTAGTTATGTATACGGCAGTGATAATTATCCAAATAAAAAAAATAAAATTATATCACAAAAAGAGCTGCGGTCGTACACGGGATCGAACCTCCTTGCGCCGAGCCGATGCAACTGGGTATGCAGTCCTCCGACCGCTAGGCCAACCAAACTGTTACGTAGTAGTCGAAATTATCTGCCAGTTCTGACTGATTAGTGTGATGAAAGATGGTAATTTGCTTGCGATGTTTTTACATCCACCCTCAACTCAAAATGTGAAGTCACTCACTTTACCACTTGGCTTTAGATTAGAATATATTAGGATTCAATCACAGCACTTGTTTAGATAGTTTATTTCACTTCAGTTTTGTTGTTGTGCGACATAAATCGCTAATTTGTATAGCAAGTTAATTCACTGTGTTGTTAGAGTTGTTTGGCACTTTTCACGTTTAAAGTTTTATTTAACTTCGAGTTCACACTGGATAACAGTTACCCCAGGATATTGTTCGTTAATGTTCACCGTGAAGCACTGCAAGCACTGGTTGGTAGCCTATTTATATTAAATTTATTTTTTTACGGAAGAGCTAATGTTGTTTACGCGACTGTAGCGCCCTCTCTGTATAATTAGTAGGCAACAAATATTGCACACCGGCAAATTTCGGCTTCATAGGGCGTATCGTGCTTCAGAAAGAGATAGCACTCTATAAAGCCGAACAGCCGATGTTCAATATTTATTGCATACAACGGTAAAACTCGTTGCAATAAGCTTGATACGCTAGATTTAATTATAATAAATGCTCAATTTTTCGGTCTAAGCATGATTCCTTCTAGTTTGTACTAGTGATTATTTTGTACTTATTCATGTCTAATTGTTAGGAATTATTATTTTATTTATATTTATTTTGTCAAATTGTTATATTTAATGAAATTAATTTTATAATAAACCTCTATCGCGAATTGATCGTACGCATTTTTGACAGAGTGTGGTGTATTATACCCAATTTTTGTATGGAAACAAGAAGTTCTGTAGTTGTCAGCGCTTTTAGTTTTTTCATACAAAAGTCAGGCGTCAAAACTCAGGGTACTGGCAATATTTATGAGAATTTTCCATTTATCTAATTTTTTCTAGATTCTTTCTCGCTTTATATTATGTTTGATGAAAAAAAAATATTTGTGTTGATTTTTTGTCGGAATTTACATCATATTTAACCTGTCCATTTTTTAATTCCTCATTGTAAATGTAACGTTAAGCTTCACTGAATAAAGACGGATTTTCACGGATTGCTAATTGATCAATTAAACATTGTCACTTTTCTTACAATGCTTGCAAAATTCAAGATTAACTACTTAATTGAATTGGGAAACCGGCCCCTAGGTAACCTAATTATAAGTTGTTTAGGTGAACTTATCGAAATTTTATTTTATTAATTTATTGACTTCTTACAAAAGTTGGCCCTCGTTACTTTTCGTTTTAACCTATTTAATAATTACCAGTATAAATATTGTCCATTATGTTATATTATATCACATTCACAAAAAAAGAGGTCAACAGTCAAAAAAACATGTTTTCTAAAATAATACTTTATTAAAACACCAGAACGAGACCGCTCAACAATCTCTGATATAATATTAAATATGAATTATGTATTTATAAATTATACTTACGTTATTTTAAGTAAAACGAATTAGAATGATGGCAAACTTAAATTATGAATGTATTCCAATGTATACTTAAGTAATATTTAATGCTTAGAAACTAATAACTAGATAGGACTATATGTGATGGATTTATAGATTCTATTATTTTGTAAATAATAATAGTTTTTACTACTGAGAATAAACTACTTCCAAAGATATTTTGTTTCAGTTCTAACGAAGCCTAAAAAACAAAAGAAAAAGTTTCCCTTCTGATTCCTAGATGGCGTTGTTCGTAAGTTGTTAAGTTTTTTGTTAGTGTGAGTTTGCAACGCAAATAAATACTTTTCTTTCTTTCTAAAATAATATTAAGATTTTTGATATAAATAAATAAATATTGTAGACAATCCACACAACACTATCTATCTATTAATATCAATGAATACTGAATTCATAATATAACTCCGCAGCAAGCAGTTTTCAGTCTTTAGTTCATTCATTACTAGCGCCATCTAGGAGGAAATAAAGAAACAAACATTGTTTTTGTAAGAATGTCTGAAGCTTGGAAGAATAAGTAGGTCCATGGTCTGAAGTTACCATGATGGTGAAAGCTATGCAAAGTTCAGCAAGTCCATCATTTGAATGGGAAATCTCTAACTGGCACTACATCTGACCCCGAAGTCGGAGTTTTGCTACCACATTTCGTTACCAAATGTTGTTTTCGTTTCGCCTATTTGTCTCTATCTATTGTAAGGAGAAAATATGAGACGGCAAAAATACATTACGTAGTTAGAGTTGTTGTCTCATCTTTTCTCCATACAATAGAGAGAGACAAATAGGCAAAAAAAAAACAAAATTTGGTAGCAAAACTCCGACTTCGGGTACTGAGCGCTTTTGTACTTTGGACTTGGACTATTGCTCCAGCAGCCTGGGGTCCTGTGAAATAATAAAATGGCTCATTAGAAAATATATTGTAACATAGGTAAATATACTTAGTCAAGGTGACGATATGTGAATAGTTTTATAAGTTTGCAACAAGTAATAAGAGGCCAAATATTAGAGCTATTTTGGTGTAATATTTACGGAGTCATTACAAAATTAGAAAAAAAGGGGGGGGGGGGAGCTTCGTATGGCAGGGTGCTTATTGTGTAGGTACCTACCTAATAGGGGTTATTCACTGCAAAATATACCATTCCACGCGGCTGAAGTCACGGGCACAGCTAGTAGTTACATAAATTGCAATTTTAACAACCACGTTTACATAAGCTACACTCAACGGGGTCATCGATCGGCGGACTGATTGATTGTAGGTGTAATAGGTAGGTCTAGGTACCTAGAGAAACTTCGACAAACTTCTAAATTCAATTTCGTCATCGTCAAAGAGTCTCTTGTAATGCAAAACCCTGTTTTCCTTTCCGATTACTTACCGAAGTTTTTTGAGTGTCAAGTTTTATATTCTTGGGTATGGAGTGTTCGTGGGGTGAATCTGAATATTTTGGGGGACATTTTTATAAGTCGTTCACCTACCGGTGTCGGTGCAAACCTGTATCCTAATTTAGGCAACTATGTAGGTATATTCATTCTAAGTTCCATCTTTATTGGTTCAGTGGGACGTGATTGGGCCACAAACTTCCAAACATCGTAATTTTCGCATTTATTATTATGCAAATTAAATATTTTAAAATAGGTCGTTTTGGTAGATGGACGCAGGGCGGAACATCGTAGAGCACGTTCCTGCGAGGCAGTGCTTCGTTACCACTTAACATCAGGTGGGTAATTATGCTTGTTCCATCAGCTAGTAGTGTTTAAAAAAAAATCAGGTAAGTGGTAAGGTCTACCAACTTTAATTCAAGTCCAAAACTAGGTAAGTAGGTTAGATACCTACGTACTTATACCTACCTGTCGCAGGAAAGTAGGATTTTTACATAATCTTACTCTTAGTTCGCCGATATTGCGCAAGTTGGAGCTCAGCGGGTCTCTGGAAATTTCTTTGCGAAATTTTCACGACTTCTGGTGAACTTTTATAATTTGTAAAAGAATTCTGAAAAATAATACTTACCTACCTAAACCCTTGTGCACATCGAAGCGTTCTGCGGTGCACATTTCACTATACCTACATCTTTCTAAGGGGTACTTCATAGGTGGTAATCGAAAGAACGTGCCTGAGATTTTTGTTTTTTATATTATGCTGTTGTATAAACGTGCTTTTAGTCGCATTTAATAGTAGCAAAGTGATTAAAAGTCTTTAGCTAGTCCTCTTCTTCTGTTCTGTCACGTTCTTTATCAAGTTCTTTTGAATCAGTGTGTGGCTTTCCACACACTGATTACCTTATATCCTTTGATATAAGTGCGCAAAGAGGCTCCTTTCGTGCACTCGACACATTGTTTTCAATGCCTATCGCATGTCGCTATCCTCACGATGTTTTCCTTCACCGTTTTTGTACTGGTATACCTACTAACTTTTGGACAGAAACATCGGTGCACGACTGGATTTGAATGCACGATCGGGATTGGTACCACTAGACCACCACTGCAAAGTTAGTCTGAACTTCAGAAACTGCTGGAACTACGAACTATTCATAAAGCATGACGAAAACAGGCATCTTCCCATCGCTTACTGTTGCTAAGTAGTGACTTTGCAAAATAGCGTATAATTAGCTCTCCCAAGTTACGGCGAGATGAGAGTTTAATCGGAAGACGCGATAATAGCGAAACTTCGATAATCTGAGCGGAACTACTGATTACCTCAGCCTGCCTTGCTAATGGGATTGGGTTATAGTGAAATTGGTTTTAAGATGGTAGTAGGTAAGCTTATTAAATTTAATATCTCACCTACTTAGGAGAGATAACTATAGTAAGTTTAAAGCGTTTTTGAATTTTCATAATTATTTTGGGTTTGTGCACGCGTTTTTGCATGCACGAAAAACGCTTCAAGCTGTCACCTTACTTCGTGTTTTCATAATAAAACTTACGTGTACACATACACCAAAATTTACACTGTTAAAAAACCTGTTTTTTTTTTTACATTAGCCTATGTTATGTCGTCCCACTGCTGGGCAAAGGCCTCCCCCAAAGACTTCCAAAACCTGCTAGGAAAAGAAAAAATAAAGTAGTGCCTAGATCTACTTAGACTAGATATGGGAATATTTTCCTTTCCATGTCAACATTATACAATCACCCCTTGTAAATTAAATGAGCTCATTTCTTTCAAGGATTGTCTGGCCTATGTGGACTTACAAAGTATCTTCTATCCTTCAAAACATATCTAGAAATTAAGCCTAGATTTTTCCTAACTTAATTTCAAAGTGAAACAACACACTTCCTGTGTTTCTTGCAAGCAGACAAATTACGAAACTAGATTCCGGTGCGCGATGAGATTATAGCCTTTCTGCATACGTCCTGAAATATGAAAGCCATCTGTAATGTTGCTTATAATAAATAGCCTGGGGAACTAACGAAGGAGTTTGCGCTCATCTTGGATGAAACATCCACGAAGGTAGCATCTACTTTACAGAAATATATTTTATAAAAGTTCTATGCTTTTTTTGATGGAGCGTTCGGGCTATTACATCAAAGAGTACAGTTATGGAGGGAGTATTACATAAGAAACAAGCAATAGCAATAGGTCTTCTTCTTTTTGTTGTGTCAACTAGTTCTTTTGAACCAGTATGGTGAAAGGACCAGTGTGCCTCAGAGAGACGACAATTGTTAATATTTCTGCTATTATTAGGCGTTATTGTAAAATAACCAACTATTTTACCTACGTAACTGGAAACCGGGTTAATAGCTTACTTACCCATTTATCAGGAATACCAAAATTCTAAACACGATTCAGTTAATTAATGTGAACAGCTGCCAATGGTGATTTAATTAAAAATTTATGAAGTGGTAGCGACAGTGATCACGTGATTTTGACCAAAAACTGCGGGATATTCTTGCAACATTTTCGGATTCGCATAAGGCCTGCGGCGATGACAATCACGTGAAACGCTGTCAAATATGACAGATATAATTTGACAGCGTTTCACTGATCGCCATCCTTGTGTGCGCAAACCTTTATGTCATAGCAGTTCAAATTCTGAATCCAATGCAAGTTTTGATTTTTTGTTTCAAACTTTTGAAAATCGAACGCAGTTACCACGATCACCCGAATGAACCTTGTTGAAGTAACAGCACGTCACGATCAATGAAGCACCGCTAATTTGAGTTATTCCTGATTCGTCCCACAAGCTAATGGCCCATTTGGGACGAAACAGGAATCGCAAATTTATTAATATTTCCATTCCTGTTTCGTCCCACTTTTGTTTTTCAAGCAAATCGTTACGTCATGTACTGTAAGCGACACGAGGGATCTTTTTATGTGGAAAACCCTCGTCTAGCTAAGTTAAAAAAATAGACGAGAAACTATGAAGTCATTATTGAGTAACAAATTATCTTGGGGCCCCCTACGATTGGCACGGATCAGTTGAGCTATCTCTCGATCGTTGTACTTTAAATAAACCACTGAAATTGGGACCAAATTCAATTTTTTTAATGACAGCTGTCAAACTTAAAACGGTTATATCTCGGAAACTACACATCCTGGACTTCTCGTTTTGAAACATAATAAAGGTTTGACCAAGATCTACATTTTTAATGACAGCTGTCAAACTTAAAACGGTTATATCTCGGAAACTACACATCCTGGACTTCTCGTTTTGAAACCATAAGAAAGGTGTGACCAAGATCTACATTTTTAATGACAGCTGTCAAACTTAAAATGGTTATATCTCGGAAACTACACATCCTGGACTTCTCGTTCTGAAACCATATGAAAGGTGTGACCAAGGTCTACATTTTTAATGACAGTTGTCAAACTTAAAACGGTTATATCTCGGAAACTACTCATCCTGGACTTCCTGTTCTGGAATCATATGAAAGGTGTGACCATATTCTAATTTTTTAATGACTGCTGTCAAACTTAAAACAGTTATATCTCAAAAACTACACATCTTGAACTTCTCGTTCTGAAACCACATGAAATGTGTGACCAAGACCTACTTTTTAGGGTTCCGTAGCCAAATGGCAAAAACGGAACCCTCATAGATTCGTCATGTCTGTCTGTCTGTCCGTATGTCACAGCCACTTCAAATGGTTTCAAAACGAGAAGTCCAGGATGAGTAGTTTTCGAGATATAACCGTTTAAAGTTTGACAGCTGTCATTAAAAATGTAGATCTTGGTCACACCTTTCATATGGTTTCAAAACGAGAAGTCCAGGATGAGTAGTTTTCGAGATATAACCGTTTCAAGTTTGACAGCTGTCATTAAAAATGTAGATCTTAGTCACACCTTTCATATGGTTTCAAAACAAGAAGTCCAGGATGAGTAGTTTCCGAGATATAACCGTTTTAAGTTTGACAGCTGTCATTAAAAATTTAGATCTTGGTCACACCTTTCATATGGTTTCAAAACGAGAAGTCCAGGATGTGTAGTTTCCGAGATATAACCGTTTTAAGTTTGACAGCTGTCATTAAAAATGTAGATCTTGGCCAAACCTTTATTATGTTTCAAAACGAGAAGTCCAGGATGTGTAGTTTCCGAGATATAACCGTTTTAAGTTTGACAGCTGTCATTAAAAAGTGGCAATGCAAGTTTTGATTTTTTGTTTCAAACTTTTGAAAATCGAACGCAGTTACCACGATCACCCGAATGAACCTTGTTGCAGTAACAGCACGTCACGATCAATGCAGCTCCGCTAATTTACCTATGTTTTAGAAAGATTTATTCTTGTCTGATTTTATGTGGCGGTAAACGTACGTTTACCAGTTTATACTCGATAAATTACATAGGCGTACACCGAATTGCCATCCGTTTTATTATAAAATGAAATAATTTTCGTAATACTTTTGTATGGATACATAATCTGATGATAATTATTATGGAGTGACAGGCGGTCTAACCATACGTCTTTACTAACTAGCAATGTCTCACAAAAAGACAAGACGAATTTGTTTGCCTGGCTGTTGTGACAGATGTGAAATATGGTATTTATTTTGATTATACAAATATGTGTTACTCTTACTATTAAGCTAGGTACACACGACCCGTGGGAACCCACTTTCCTTTTTGTTATGTGCCTGGCTAGCTATATTCATAATTATGAAGGCATAATAAATAACAAATTATACCCTCTGCTACATCCGTAGAACCAGCGTAGCATTTCGTAGCAGCTCGGCTTCTTTATTCGTAGCATTTTGAGGACAAACATTCCTCAACATTATATTTAAGTCGTAAAAAACTATCATACTACGTAACTGCACATCAAAATGTATTAAAAAATATGTCCCTGGATATTTTATTTTATTATTAAACTCGCCGGAATTCATTTTAAAACAGAAACTCTCTCGGTATCCCTGCTAGTTGGTCCCAACCTTTTTTTGATATAGCATAGCTTTACAAAACAACGTTGCTACAAATAACTCAACAATGCCTTGGCATTGGGAATTCTGCAGTAACATTTTCAGTATAAAATTTTTGCCATTTATTAATCCGGTTCGAAATGGATAAAATAAAAAAGTGTTTTCCTTTTGTTCTCTCTTTTCCAATTGTAGCCTGTACACCTTTTATTATGTTCGTGTAGTGCGAGAGCAAAGATATATAAAAATAACTCTATTTAGATTCCTCTGACCAACCCGAATGAATCTATTTAAAAGTTATATCGAAATTCAATATCAAATACGTTTAGTATGCAGCTCACATTACTTCCGTAGCTACCTCGTGGCGTGTGGCCACCCCTTAATCATCCCTCTTGTGCCAGCAATATGCACACAATTCATCACAATTCATTCGTTAGAGTGTGATTGGAAACGTGATTATATGGGTGCTTATAATTAGAGGGAAAATGTCAAAGCACGGTAATTAGGCATTATTTAGTCTTGGGTTTTTTTGAGTTGATGGGGATATGAAGAAACGAAAATTCCGGCAAATAGTCAGTTGAATTTAGGGGCTGAGCAAGAGGCTCAAGCTAAGAGTGTATGTTCTGAATTAATAGGTCGTGGGTTCGGTCCCCACCGAGAACAAATATTTATGTGGTAAATAAGTATCTTCTCTACCCTGCGCTAGAGGTAAGATTGCGGTCAAGAATTAGACCAAAAATTATTAAAAAAAAAACATTTTACAAGTTACCTATACCTATAGTATACCTATAGTAGTTAGTGTTGAGAGGTATTATGACTCAAAAACCCGCTCAAAAAGTCAATATCAGAGACGAATAAGTTTTTAAGTCCTAAATAATTGAATAGAACAGGAACTGCGTAATTCGTTAAATCGAACCAGTTACCTTATCTCCGCTCTCCGCTTTGTATAAAATTGCACCCAAAACCGCAGTAGATTATTTATTCTGTGCTAATACAAAACCTTGCGGTAAGCCATGTGACTGCACTTATCTAAAGCCAATTCCCCGATCAATTTTCGCGTTTAATTCAATCTTGGGTCAACATGTCAGGGGTCCGTCGTCTCGGAGCTCGCACTAATCAATCAAACGGTTCTACGGACATAATAGAACTTCGGAAGTAACTCCCTATTGATAAGAGTTCGGGAATCTTAACGAACTTGTCGAAAGGAATTTGAATGGAATCGGGCATGTAAAGAACTGTTTACTCAATAAAATCAGGGGTGTTTTTTATTCTTCTTCATTATTGTCGGAGTTTTCTCAAGTGTCGATGAGATTTGGATGGTGGGACATATGAGTGGCTAACAAAAAAAATTGCCGGAAATAAGCCGTCCAAAGCCGTCCAGCCGTCCGCCAGCACAAAGACGTCCTTCCAGTGGTCACATTTCCATAGATAGAATCGAGATAAGACTCGAAGAAGCCTACTACTGCATAGGCCTCGCTCATACGTTTCCAGGGAAAACATTTTAGCATTTTAATTTTAAGCCTTTTTCATCTTCTTCACCTTTCCACGATCTGCTGTACCGTCGATCTGTCATCGATCGAAAAGTCTCATATTACAAATAATATAAAAATAAATAAATAAAGTTGGACAACTAAGGTAAGAAAAGGCTTCGTTATAAAGTTCACCGTTTCGCTAGGATGAAAGCTTTTGTCTCTCGTTGACTGTCACGTCTCAGATTCCCTAGCTAAAGTTCTAGAACTTTGTGTTTACGTCAACTTTACATGTCATTAAAACGCACGTGACCTCCCTTAGTTAGGAACTTTAGGCCTACCACAAGCTCTGTCTGGCTTTGACTCTGGCTCTGTATGAGTCTGTATGAGTGTTGTCTAAATAAATTTTACGTCGAAACGTCACACACACAGTATAATACACTATTACATAATTAATATACAATGGGAATAAGGCGTGATTTTATTTATGTATGTATGTATACACATATACATATAAGTATAATACATATAATACACTGGTGAGTACTCACACAAACAAAACCAGTGGCAGGGATAGAGACAGACAGAGCTTGTGGTAGGCCTACTTGTCTGAGAAACTATCTTGAATATTGCTCCCTGCAAGGTGTGAAAACTGAGTGGAATCTTGTGTTTAAAGTAGTCATAGAAATAATGAAAAGCGGTATTTTCGCTGGAGTAATCAGTGATGTATTTGTTTTCATTGATTGATTGGGATACAAAATGTAAGATGACGTTTCATATACTAAAGCCAAACATGCAATAAACTAAAGTAAGTTGTGGAATGAACTTTCTCTTGCGGTTTTCCCAAGGAGCTTCCATATGTGATCCTTCAAAAGGCGGGTTTATCTCTTCATAAAAAGACGGTAGTACATCAGCACCACCTCTGGTGTTGCAACTGTCTATGGGCAACGGTGTCAGCTTTTCACCAGGTGGCCTATCTGCTCGTCTGCAAGCTATGTACATACATATTATATATGTGATAGTAACACTGCCTGTTAAAGTACTTATTGAGAGAGAGAGAGCACTATCGTTACAGAAATGTTGATACCTCCTAAGAAAACTAGGAACCAGGCAAGTAACAGAATTTACAGCATTCCTACATTACCGTAGACAGGTTCGCATCATACATAAAACAACGCCGGTGTAATATTTGTTTGAATTACTGCTCCCTTGAGTTTGAACCCTTTTCATGTTAGAATATTTCACGTCAGTCTAACTTACAGTGTGTTATTAAAGCTAATGTTTTAGTTTTAATAGGTATATCTCGTACTGAGGTGTTTTTTTTTTTAATAAATAAATAATAAACGTTGGCGGGACGATATCGACACCTTAGAGAGGAGATGGTGGGAGGAGGCTCGAGAGAGAGATAAGTTTTTGGGGGAGACCTTTGCCCAGCAGTGGGAGAAATAGGTTAAATAAAAAAAAAATGCGGACAATTCACACAACACTATCTAGCTCCAAACTAAGCAGAGCTTGTACTATGGGAACCAGATAGCTGTTATAATACTTGAATACATTTTTTTTTGTAAATATTTACTTATAATACTATAATCATACCCAGACAGAGAACAAACACCTGTGTTCACCACAAAAATATTTGTTTTCGGTGGGGATCAAACCCACGACCTACGGCGCATAAGGCAGAGCTACTACCAGCTGAGCTGAGAGGCCAGTCAAGTCATCTTCCTTCAACTGTGAAACTAAATACATACAAACCCTATCATACAGAAGAAATCTATACTAATATTATAAAGCTGAAGAGTTTGTTTGGTTGAACGCGCTAACCTCGGAAACTGATAGTCCGAATTGAAAAAATATTTTTTGTGATGGATAGTCCATTTATCGAGGAAGGCTAGGTTATATAACATCACTCTACGACTTATAGGAACAGCAACAATGCAAAATGTTGCAAAAATCTATGTATATCTTTTTCTAACACGTAGAGACGTTTCTATGTCCATCCTTTTCTATCGCATAAGGATTTTTCTAAAAATTCTCGAGTTTGATTAAAATATAATGCTCATAAACGCTTTCGAATGTTCTTTATGATTGTGGATTGTCCAGGAAACGCCAGGCTTTGCTGCTAGTAGTGGATTATAATGGGAAAGTGTAAGTTGCTGTGTATTTTTAATCGAACTAAAACAGTCATATTGGCCTCCTAAACTGATCTTATTTTATAAGTGTTTAATGATCTTGTAATAAAAATATTCAAGTCAACGAGTTTTATCAGTGAAGTCTCATCTAGGGATTAAGTCTCAGCTCGACTGAGCTTTCTCGGTTGCCTTGCAACCGAGAAAATCTCACGGTGGAGATGACGTCAATCTCGGCCAAAATCTCGGAAGTTTATGTCAGAGACGTCAGATTTACGTCATTATCCATCGTAAGATTTCTCGGTCAAATAATATTTGGTCAAACCGAGCTTAAAGGTACTTTTCCATCAAAGCTGTGCTATATTGCTGAGCTATGGATGTATGTCAAACCCACCAATAGGATTGCTTCATTTTTAGGGTTCCGTAGCCAAATGGCAAAAACGGAACCCTTATAGATTCGTCATGTCTGTCTGTCTGTCCGTCCGTATGTCACAGCCATTTTTCTCCGAAACCGTAAGAGCTATAGGCTGATGAAACTTGGCGAGTAGATGTATTCTTTAAACCGCATTAAGATTTTTACACAAAAATATAAAAAAAACTATAAATTTTGGGGGTCCCCATACTTGAAACTGAAACTCAAAAAAATTTTTTTCATCGAACCCATACGTGTGGGGTATCTATGAATAGGTCTTCAAAAATGATGTTGAGGTGTGTGAGTTTGCGCGAGAGACACTTCCAAAGTGGAAAAAAGTTGGACCCCCCCCTCTAACTTCTAAAATAAGAAAATGATAAAACTAAAAAAAATATATGTTGTACATTACTATGCAAACTTTCAACGATATTTGGTTTGAACGAGATCTAGTCAGTAGTTTTTTTTTTATACGTCTTATATCGTAAACCGCAATTTACCTTTCGACGAACTACAAGAACCTTTATATTATGTTACTTGATGCTACGGAACCCTTCACGGGCGAGTCCGACTCGCACTTGGCTGCTTTTTATTGCTTATTTACGTTGTTAAAAAGCAAGCTTATTGGTGCGGTTAGACACACGTCTATATCTAAGAAACGTAGCATATATCTTGTAGGAAGGCACCCAAAGCCCCTACTTCGTCAATGCGCCATCGAAATCTCATTAAAAATAAAGACCATTTTGTAGTGGTTTGAAGGGTGTGGGTGCCGGTGAAATAACTGGCACGTGAGGTTGAACATCTGTAAGCCTCACGCTGATGGACGGAAGGCAGTGCTTCGTAGGGCACGTTCCTGACGTATGTGACCTACGAAGCAATGCTTTGTGGCGATAGTAACCACTTAACATCAGATCCATATGCTTGGTCTATCAGCTGGTTGTATAAAAAAAAAGGAGGCCAGATAGTTTCTGTTGCCGCTCACTAAGCTTAAAACAAAACTACAAAGTTTTTCGTTTATATAAAACAAATTTGCAGCTGTAATTCTAGGATGGCAATTGGTCCAGCTGCAGCTTTAGCTCACGTCTCGCACATTAGTCGGCTGCGCAGCGCCAACTCACTAATGGCTTCTGGCGCACGTGCTGCATCACACTCCCTGGACAAATTATTAATAGCTATCTATTCGATTCAATGCCGTTTTGTGACGAAATCCGCACTACTTCTCTAAGGCTGGTTTTAGTCTCACGCCGACGGCACGCGCACCATCAGCGCTGATGGCCGAGATTAATGAACTTCTAGGAAGCGTTTTTGAATGACGCGTAGCTATCAGCGCGCACGTATAATAATTTTAATTAATAATTTTAGATCCTTTTGTACATGCAATTTTTTCGTTTATGCAGGGTGGTCCCAGAACACTTACTGGACCGTGATTCCTGTTAGCCTAGGCTCAGTCTGGCTCTGTCTCTGGCTCGGGGTTTGAGTTTGTGTGAATGCTCACCAGTGTATTATTCTGTGTGTGTGACGTTTCGACGTAGGATTTATTTAGTCAACACTCACACATACTTAAAAGCAGAGCCAGAGATCTGTCTCTAGCTCTGGTCAGACAGAGCTTGTGGTAGGCCTACTAATACATATAATACCATTACAATATATTAGATACTAATGGGAACAACAAAAATGTTCTAAAACTTTTGTCAAAGGAATAAATAAATGTGCATTCAAAGAAATGTGCAGTTCTCTGACTGTACCTTCCTCAGTATACCATACTAATTTTTACATTTTCTGTGTCTGCTTTGTAAGTGCTACGAATCGGGACACATTGTCATAACGTTTTGCATGTGGGCCACAGTGTCGTATCAAAAATTTGGGACTGAACTTGGTGGGCCACAAAGACAACATCCCAAAATATGGTGCTCGTTGTGTGAAAAATAAATATCTGTCAGTATTTATTTATAAATTCGTTAGCAATGAAAACTGTACAAACCTCACTAAATTGTTCGTCCGAATCAAGGTTCCATTTGAGAAGACACAATTGAATTCTACCAGAAGCTGACTGCATTAACTCTGGTTCATTTGACGCGGCGGCGTCGCGAGGTGGAATTGAAAGGGATGGGTACGAGAGATGTATTTTACGTACCTATGTCCATGTAATATGTAGAACATCATAGAGCTTTTATTTGTGGTGGTTTATCATATTAAAAGCTTGATAGTAGGAGTTATGTTAGCTTCAAGTACCTAAAACACACGCGGTCTGAAGTTCCTTCACCGTTTGAGAGCACTGGAATAGTGTGCTTAATTTTTTGTCAAACTCATTGGTACACGACTGGATTTGAACCTACGACCTTAGGATCGGAAGGCAGGGCCGTTACCACTAGGCCACCAGCGGTCTCAACGACGGAATGATAGAAAGCAGACCGTACTGCCGATGTCCACCTGCAAACACCAGATGGAGTATTGATGTGCTGCCGCCTTCCTATTCCGTAAATGTTCTGGTATGTATGGGGGAGGCTTATGTCCAGAAGGGTACTTTGATGATGATGATGTGACTATCTACAACGTCATCTGGGCTGATGACACCGGGTCAAAAACCATTATCATGTCAAGTGCCACAACTGTATACAAAGTCCCTGAAACCCTTTTATAACACAAGTGCTCTTTCAGTACTGCGATGTCCTGGTGCTTACTCCTCTTTATGGGCGGAACAGCGATGTTACGAACTTGATTGTTATTGCTTGAGTGCGCTGAAAGCTGGATAATGTTTCTTACGTGCTCGAAATGTCTTAGCCTTAAAATACAAATTACTTCATAGCTTGGTCGGGCTCTATTTGTCTATACACATACCTACCTTTTAAACTTCCTAAATTGGATACAGTTATGCATAAGGAGTCCAAGCGCCAAATTTCATTTTTTGATTTTTTCGCATTTTCGTAATCACTAGGGCATAATTAAGCCATAGAAAAAACACTCTTGCAGCCAGCTTCACTCTAAGTGGTATTTTTTGATACCCAGTCCAAGCGCCTTCTATAGCAAACTAAGTATTTTGAAATGCAATACAAGTCCAACAACCAATTTAAAACTAACAACCAAATTTTATGATGAAAAAGCACATTTCCATTAAACATTACTAGTCCAAACGACGTAGTGTTACGCATCAGTAGTCTACGCGACAGTTGTTTGTAACTTCTGAACGTAATCTTTGTTTGGGTGGAAGGAGAGGCTGGCAGAAGAACCCAAGTCATGTTTAAGGAAGCACATATTATACTAGTTTACCAAAGTCAAAAACTTAATTCTTTGGTCAACTTAATTGTTGCGGAGAACAGAATAAAAAAAATAAAGACCAGAATACACGTATAAAAATAAAAATTAAAATATTTTATTGTAAAACTGTGTATAAAAGATCTTAAAAGTAATTATGTTCCAACAGCTTACCTATTTCGGGCGTACAATATAGCAAAAAAGTATAAAAATAGACCTGATGATCTCTCCTCGAAAAGCACCCTATATTTCTGAAACTGCAATTAATACTTTATACTCCACAAGACTACAAGAAAGTTATGGCAAGCTGCAGAACAAAGAATCACAAATACTGAAAAAAAGGAAAAAGCTATTGTCAACAGAAAAAAGATAACAGTGGGCGAGAAGGTCAATAATAAATGGTTAAGAATAAACCAGATAAAGGAAACCTAAAATCATCCATTGCCTCATTATGTCAAGGCAGGAGCAGTAGAAGAGGAAGAAAGCTTAGAAATTGATGTAAAGAGAAGAAAGGGTAGGAAAGGACAAAATGTTTCAGAGAAAAAACTAAACGATTTAAAATCACTGTTTCATAATATCCCAAACGACGCTATATAGCATTTGACAAAGATTTGATTTCTGATGACACGATTGAAGATGATATTGTTGTTGAAGGTGTTGATGGCCATTTAGGTTTTTGATCCGGAACTTATTGAAGAAGAGTAGATTTATATATTATTTACCTACTCCATCCTACATCCTACCCGATATGTTCTGGGTTTGGGGTTGGTGTTGACCAATAATATCATCAATCATTTTTCTGTCTGTCTGCAAGCTGAAGATATATCTGAGATATCCTTATCTTGTTTTAAATTATTATTGTTTATTAAATATATTTTTTAGATAATTATATTGTTTTATTTTCTGGACATACTATCAGTGCCATTTTAATAGTTTTTTATTTATTTTTATCAATCCTCTGTAACATCTAATATAAGATGCTGAGTAAATACGGAAATTCAAGGGTTTTTTATTAAACGATAGGAAAATAGTCCAGGAAACATTTTTATGTTATACTTATACTCATTTTGCAAAATGAGTACATCATATTAATTCGTTTCCACGTGCACTTAAAGCTAATCTTCCAGAATAAATAATTATTTTGTCTCTTGGACTCGTTTTGCAAAATGAGAACATCATATTTATTAGGAGTCCAAGTGCATTTTTAACGATATATTCCAAAATAAAAACTTTTTTTGTGTTTTTTTCTTGTAACATGTTAAATTACAAATATAAGCTTCGATGTACATAGATTTACTTTCTGACGATGCAAATGCAAATCTTCTACCAATAAAAACGCGTTTATGTAATTTCCCAAAAAACTGAAAATGGCGCTTGGACTCACTATGCATAACTGTATCCAATTGTAACTCATCTTTGTCTATTTGTAATAATATGTCACTTATTATTCAGAACATGAATTTCCTTGTTCGTATGGAATGATGACATGATACTCGTGATTCGTAACCCGGTTTCGTAACCCGGTTATGAACTAAAAATTCAATGATAGAACTTTCCCAGTGACAAAAACTCCTTGTACGTAGCTGGTTACGAAGCTTGGTTACGTACAAGCACTAAAAGTTGTTATAAAAAAATATCAGTTCACTAAATGATATGGTAGCCGTTAAGTACATCTTTTTAAGCCTCTACCTGCCATGTCAAACAATTAGAATGACAATCTATGTAGGTTACGAGGTTAGTTTATGAATAACGCTCAAAACCATTGATTCCGAACGTGGTCCAGGTGGACCCCCAGGGGTCCACGGTAGACTCGACGGGGTATACGATGGCGTGACAAGAAAATGGGGGTCCACAATTCGTAAGCCTCCTCGGAAATTTATCTGGATTCGATAGTAAAGAACGAAATGTTGTCTTGACTTCACCTATCAATGAATAAATATAATATTTTAAGAACCTTAGCGATTGTTATTTGTATTTTTTTTTCTAAAACAGTTCGTGTTAAGAACTCAGCCGCAACGTAAATGTCCATAGTTAGATCTAATCTCCATTTTTTTTTGTCAAATGGGAATATAGTAAAAATGTAGCTGCAGAGCAGGGGGTCCAACTTAAGCAGCAAAATATTAAAAATGGTCTATGAATAAAAAAAGTTGGGAACCTCTGCTCTAGTCGGACGAAAGTTCTTCCATAAATCATCTTTTATGCTATATATGAATAAGGGCCGTCAAGTGCTCGGTTCGCATATCATTATACTCGATCCTACCCACGACAAGCTTTTATTCGTTTTCGAGGTTTTTTGGTCATCTTTAGTGTGCTTAAAGATTTTCCTACAATAAGCCGCCTTAATTACGAGAAGCGATTGAAATAGGAAATATAATGTAAATGGTATCGCACACAAACAGAATTTAATTTCACTTTTTAGGCAATATCTATTCAAAGTGTACTGGTGTTCCACAAAATAAAATTGTATGAACATCAACAACAACCTGCCGTGTACAAAAAGGGTTTTTGAAATTCTTCTAGTTTTTGACGTGACAACGTCTTATAATTCGATGAAGCCGGCTGCACGCATAAAACATGACTCGTGCGGCGTTACCTCGCTCTGAGGCGTTCCATTTAAGGCTTGAAGTGCAAGCGAGAGCGCGGAACTGCGACAAAGAGGCACAATCGGCCTCCGCGTTCGGCAGCGTTCAACATCTGTGTATTTTGTTATGACGTTGTTACGTTCAACTATCGTCAGTAAACCGAATTTACAGTCAACCGATTTTTTGCTTTAATTTTAATTGTTTCTTTGGAATAGAAGTAGGAAAGTAACATCCCTATTCAAAGCGTTTTTCCGTAAAAATAATACGTTTCTAGTGTGTATCTAAACCGGAGTTCTCTGCATAGCTCGACTTTCCGCAAAGTGGGCATACGCGTGCTTAGAATGTTGTAGATGCTTGTTTACCTTTAGACCACAACACTGTGCAAAGGTAGCTAACTAACTAACTTATTACCTAGCTTTTAAACTTTGCTCTTGAAAACAGTATAGGCCTACCACAAACTCTGTCTGACTCTGTCTCTGGCTCTGGTTTTGATCATGCCTAATGATCAGGCCTAATGATATATAATGTTCGACAAATAGTGGAAAAACAACCTCAATGTCATCTCTCAATGTCATTAAATCTTCATATAACCATACCACAAAAGTTCCCAACACGCCTGTTAGAGGCGCTTATCGTGACGTCATAAAACTACTTGGAAATACTTATCTTATACCTTTAAACGAGAAAATCTTGTATATATATATATATTTAGGATCTCGGAAACTGAGCCAACAATTTTCATGAAATTAAGTATACAGGGGTTTTCGGGGACGATAAAACGATCTAGCTAGGATTCATTTTTAGAAAATTTCCCCCTAATCGTAAAGTAAATAATCAACTTCATCATAAAATCATAACTCCTAGCGCCATCTTTTGATTAAGTCATGAGTTAGTGGGAGAGAGAACGCCATCTATTGACGAGTAGTGGAGTTTATTATTATGTCGGTAAGATCGAAAAATATTAATATTTAATCAGTATGTATTTAAGTAATTCGTATTAAATATAATTCACAACAGTTTACAAAAAAAAAAAAATACCGAGCGAAGCTCGGGCACCAACTGCTAGTGCTTATAAAAAGTGAGCATAGACACTTCTTATCGTGTCACTGGTTCTTTCGAACCAAGTGTGCTGAAAGGAGTTTGAGTAATTTTTTTAAGGGTAGGCACTGGCTAAAACGTATATTTTATTTTAAAATGTGGGCGTGAATTCAATTAAATGAGTACAAAATTAAATTAAAACAACATTGTCTTACTTCCATAAATAAACATTCATGGTGATGTATGTTTATTTCTTTCATCAAATCAAAGGAAATGATGCAAATACATCTGTTTTGTTTAATTGAACTGTTGGTAATGTAGGTGAAAAAAAACATTGATAGTTATACAAATCGACACGTATGACTTTTCTAAAGAAAACCAATGCTAATTTGAACGCTTTAAGTTAGTTAATTTAAAGCAAAATGTTAGTTGTATTCTAAGTGTTTATTTATTTATTTATTTTTAGCCTGGGTCGTCCCACTGCAGGGCAAAGGCCTCCCTCCCCTTCTTCCACACCTCTCGATCTTTGGCTACAATGCGCCAGTCTCATATGAGAATCGAGATCGTCCCGCCATCTTCTCCGGGGTCTTCCTCTACGACGCCGACCTTGTGGGACCCAATCGGTTAATATTTTGGCCCAAAGAATGTCCGGCATATGAGCCACATGCCCTGCCCAATTCCATTTAAGGTTCGCCGCTTTCATGGTTACATCGACTATTTTTGTTTTGGAGCGCAGTATGGTGTTCTGTATGCGGTCTGTAAGTTTGACACCTAATATGCTGCGCTCCATGGCTCGTTGGCAAACCTCGAGTTGGTATCTCTCTTGAGCTGTCAGTGACCAAGTCTGCGAACCAATTAATTAATTCTGAGTATGTATTTACAAAAAAATTATAGACAAGTAGGTATTATATCAGTAAGCTGGTTCTGGCTAGATAGTGTTTTGAGGATTGTTCACAAGAAATAAAAAAAAACTAACAAAATTTACTCTATGATTTCGGATTACTTAATTTGGAACTAGCTAAGTAAAATGATCGCTTGGTGTTATATTATTTTTACCAGTATTATTCTTAACAAAATTTGAGCATTTTCCTAAAACGCAGGGTGCGTCCACCCCTAAATGAGACACACCATAAGATAAATAAGCCCCGCTGCTCATAGAAACAAGTAAACTTTTAATTTACCAGCTACCTTTGCAGAAACGCTACCTTGGAAAGCCATTATTGACACCTGCGCGGCCATTCAGTTAGAAAGCCTATAAATTCTGCAAATAGACACATGTAGTAGGGATGTTCAAGACTGTTTGGTCCAAACTTCCGGCTAGTCAAATTTTGTTTTATTTAATCAAAAAATAAAAATAAGTATTATGAAATATTTTAAAGTCTTTTTTGAAGTCTTTGGGGGAGGCCTTTGCCCAGCAGTGGGACGACATAGGCTAATATAAAAAAAATAAAATTGTTTGTATATTGTAAATATTTGATACAGTTTTCAGTTCACAAGAAGACTGCTTTTTCAGAAATAAAATTTAGTCAGTGTTGCTTTAAAATAGTAAAAAGCCTATCTTTTCATAAACAACAATCTTAAAATGCATATGGAATAAACGGGTATTAACTTTTTAATCTGAGGAATATAACAAAAGGTAATCGTGATAAATACCCGATCTTAATCCATATAGTAATGCATATCGATCTGAACAATTGGTCTTTTACCTAAGAAATTTGAAATTTGTATGAACATTATTTTTATGAAACAACGGGATATTTACCATGATTTTTTTTAGTGTTAAAAACCATGATAGTTTCAAAAATTGTATATTATGAACATTTTTATGAATTAAAATTTTGGTATTTTTTGCTAATAATAAGAATAACGAAGTACGGTAAAGGCCCAACCCTATTGGATACTTACACCTGGGAAATGCCAGTTGCAAGCCGTGCAATCGTTTTTACTGATTTTCAAATGGTCTCACTCATCGCTGATTGCCTTGGATGTTTGCGGTAATCGCTATTTTATGAGCACCAAATAATTTATGTGCTATTAATATGACGTAAGGTTCCATGATCATGCACACTTATGGAACAAAACATAGACCAGTAAGCCTACCACAAGCTCTGTCTGGTCTGTCTCTGGCTCTAGTTTTGAGTCTGTGTGAGTTCTTACCATTTATACTGTGTGTGTGACGTTTTGGCGTAGGATTTATTTAGTCAACACTCACACAGACTCAAAACTAGAGCCAGGACAGAGCAAGACAGAGTTTGTGGTAGGTCTACAGGATTTCTCAATATAATTTAGTAAGGAATGATAAAGGAATAGACTGTGGAGGTTCTGACACTTAAAAAATCCATCACATTCCCGGATGCTGAATGTTGTAAGAGGCGACTAAAGATAATATTTTTTATACAAGTAGCTTACGGAACTATATACAGGGTTATTCATTATTAGCTGCAAATACTCAGGAATTAGGTTCAACAAATAAAATAATAAATATTTATGAAATTATTTTTTTAAAGTTTTGATTTTTAAGTTTTTGTATCAAATTTTTTTTTTTTAATTTCTTTACGGCTATTGCATAATGATTGCCATGGAGAACAGGACGATGACCCACCCAGACGGTGACTGAACGCAGAGTGTCGCTCACGGCGCGCGGGCCGGATCAAAGGTCAAAATAGGTCAGGCGACAGTGATTCCAAAGGATATTCTTTATCGATTTTCTCGCGATTTTCATAGCAAAACTTAAAAAAAATCATTTCATAAATATTTTTTATTTTATTTGTTGAACCTAATTCCTGAGTATTTGCAGCTAATTATGAATAACCCTGTATAGCATACTTATTGATATTAAAAGTGGTAGCCATCGCCTATATAACATAAGCGATGGCCTCGTAGGTAAAATTTGCCTCGTAGGTCACGAGCTTCAGGTACGTGATACGATGCACTGCTCTGTGTCCATCACTTGAGGCACACAGATGTTCAACCTCACGTGCCAGTATTCTCACTGGCACTCACATCTTTTAAACCGAAACACAGTAATGCTGCTTCACGGCAGAAATAGGCATACTTCCCCAAACCAGCCCTTCACAAAGAGCTCTATTCAGTATAAGGTATCAGCAGGGATGTTTTCTTGAGTAGGCTCTTATGTCACCAACTCTTCGGCCAATCTTCTCAACTATGGAAGAAGTCTATTTTATCCAGCAATATGGCCATAAAATGATGGGTGATAGGAAAAGAGGTAGGCACCTACAGATGAACGTGGATAGACAAGCATACCACAGTTTGCAACTCGGTAAACTATTGTAGGTGGATGTAATATAATCACTTAGGGCACGTTCACATGAGCGCGATTTTAGTCGGCGCGCGGCACTTCACCGCGTCACGTAAGCGCCGCGCACCGCTTGCTCCTCAGACTTATGAATTTACAGTTTATGTAAATTCAGGATTCATTCACACACACACATTCCATAATTTATTTTATGTGCATTTAGTAAATACTTTATCGAATATTAACGCTAGTCCCCACCAGGGGCGCTCATCGTTTCTCCATTATAAAACGGGGCTAACGACTACGCTAGTGTAAAGTTATTTTGCGTTAGGCAAACGTTAAAATGAGGTTAAAACTCAGAATGAGCACTCTGCACCTGAATAGAAATCGCTTCGGACACGAGTCTAGATCGCGCAACGCCCGCGCTCCACTTTTTCTGAGGAGCAAACGGTGCTTAGGCGATTCGCGCGCTGTGTGATGTTGAAAAATCGCGCCCGTGTGAACGTTCGCTTACCGTGCACCTACCGCAGCGTGTCGCAAAATGGAAACTTTGACTGTGAGTTTATTACAGTTTAATTACTTACGGATCCAGCTTCAGCTAGAGGAGCTTGAGGTAATTTCGAAATGCTTACGTCGCGGTTCAATATTAATATTCGGAAACCGATTACGTTTATTAAAAATCTTGGGTTACAAACTCAATATCATTATAAAATACAAAGACAAGTTTTCTCTTCGCATAAATTATGGTTAAGTACCTAATTAATTTCTGAATTACAGAGTTGGTACAAAACTTTTTGAACGTTGCTTACTTATTACTTCGAAAACCTCAATGTTACCAATTTCGTCTGAAATTAATTTTCAGTGGCAGTGCGTATTTGTTAATTTCCATTTATTAGTAATTTCAGTTATTAACATTTTTTATAGCCCGCTTGCTTATCATAGTTCACCGAATTGCTAATCAAATTTATCGTTGCCAGGTGTATAATGTATGATGGCCAAAAAGGCCAAGCCAAACGGGGAAGAGGAGGGCCAAGATTAAGTTCTTCTTCTTCTTATTAAATAATGGCATCTTTTCATTTTGCCAGTGTCAAGTGAGTATATATTACTAGTAGAGTGATATGCGTAAGATGATTAATAGGCGCATATAGTTAAGAATAAAATCAAATATAAACACATTAGATAGTATTGTGGCCCTTTAAATGGCCGATTGAAAACTCAGTTGGTAACGCGGTGACTATACCAAACATTTAACAGAGTACAAAGTAAATAAAACACGATCTTCTAAAGATACGTTTATTTACATAAAATTCTTTGGCACCAGAAGCGATAATATTTTATTAATAGAACAATAAAATTACGTAAGAAAACACATTGTATAGTCGCCTGCACTAGGATGTATACAATTTGTAATTTTCGAGTTAGTGTCATCTTAGAGTATTTATCCGTTTTGTATTGCAATGCTGCGGCACTATTGTCAAAGTTAGGAACTGTACATTCTACTGCAGCCGACTGTACAGTTTTACTTTTAAGAGGTTGTAACATTAACAATAAAATATTTTATAAACATTTAACTTAGACTAATATTTAAACTTAACTTACGTTAAAATTTGAATGGAATGAAAAACAGCTTAGTGAATATAAATAGTTTTTGGGAAAGAATACTTTAAGGGTTCTTATATACTTTGATATTTATACATATACATGTATGAGGTTCTTGTTATTATCTAATTAAACAATTACATAGTTTTAAAATATAAATAAGTAAGCGAATTAATTTACTCTCCCACAAATTAACATACAAAACGCTACCTATAACTAGAACGAAAGCAGGTTGATTTACAAATCCCAATTTACAGAGTATGAAATTTTTTTACACAACAACTAGAGACGGTTTGTGAAACATTGTCAGAGCGACTATATTATTATTATACTTCATTACTTGAGTTTTTTACATCACAGCTAAAAATCTTCAAATGCCATGCATTGATATAAGGCATTATTTTATAAAAAACGTTTTCTTACGGAAACACTTAGCCACGCAAGAGTCAAAAGGGTCAACTAAACAAAGTAAAACTTATTGTAAATGAAAACTTACTTCGCTCGATGATATAAAATTAGGTAAGTTTGGTTCAACACGTTAGTTTTTAAACAGCGGAATGTTTTCCAGTTACAACGCCAGTGTTTTTATTATATTCGTACTCCTTGTGGCCGTTGTCGGGCCTTGTGTCGACTGGCTCCACAATCAGCAAACCTTTCTTGTCACTGTAACCAATACATTTATACCTCATAAGAACGTTATAATCTTCAAGGCACGAGTGAGAAACCGAGAAAGAACATAAAAAAATAAAAAGAAACAAAAATTTTAAATCAAAAATAATGTTGAAGTCATTATCTAATTGGACGCCTCTACTCATGACGAAAAACAATAATTCCATGCTCTGTTCAAGGTCTCTATGGCAATAGGTAGGTCTATATTGTAAACATAAAAACCAAACCATTTTTTTTGTGAAACCAATATAATAGACCGAGAGAAAACAAAAATAAATAGAACGTAAAAAAATTGCGTCACAAATAATGTTTAGTCAATAACTAATTAGACGCCTCTATATACTCATGAGCGAAAACAATAATTCCATGCTCTGTTCAAGGTCTATCAAGGTAGTTCTGTATTGCAAACATATAAAAACCAAACCAATTTTTTGTAAAACCAAAATACATTTTCAGTTTTCATCTGATTTCAATAGCATTCAATTTTATATTTAAACAAGGGAGTGTTTCATTGTGGTGACAATGGTTGTTCTTTTGTATTGAACTCTTTGTGGTTATTCAGGCATCGTGTCTGACGGTTGGAGGTCTTTCTTGTCGTAACCAATGACCCGAATTTATATTCAGATAGGCTGAGCGTAAATAAATTATACTACAAGCCTTCCACGTAACGGGTAAACATTTTTGTTGAATGTTTTGTGATCTAATGTTCTAATGCGTACCTACCTATATAAGTTTAAAAACTTGAGAAACTAATTTCATAGCCATACTGTTGAACGGATTTTGTAAAAATGTCTATAAGACCAATTTTTGAAACTTTTGCTGTTGTATTTGAAACTTTTGCTTTTGTATTTTGAAACTTTTGCTTTTGTATTGTTGCATACGTCTCAGTAAGTGAAGTGGCACCACACTGGAACTTCACTGCTATTATTTTAGATTATTTTTGATTTGTTGTCTACAAGTACTAAAGAGGTTTTTTTATTCTTACCGTGAATTCAAAGCATCTTCTTTCCTCTTCGTGTCCTTATTCAAAAAGACGCTAGCGATGACGCCTTGTCGTCTCCACCCAAGCAGCAGCAAGTCAAGCAGAAGCAGACAGACTAGCACTATCAATATAGAAATGCCAATTATGGCACCCCCTGACAATAGTGTTGCTGGTTCACCGTTTTTTAGAGCTGAAAATTACACCATCAATGACAAAAAATCAAAAATCTGTCAGTATATTTTGCATCGAAGCTGCATCTGCATCTACGTTTTAATTTTCATTTTGTATTTCTATCGTTATTCACTGAGTAGGTAATTATTGTAGCTATGTGAACCCACCCAATTCTTCTTATGTGTCACTGGTTGAAAGAACCAGTGTGGTGAAAGGATTTCAAGTGCGCCTGAGAGAAGCTCCTTTCGTGCACTCGACACATGTTATCGAACTTTTTAAATACTACGATTTTGCCCTGCGTCCATCAACTTAAGGCATATAGATGTTAAGCCTCACGTGCCAGTACATTTCTCCAGGAAGAACGATTCTAAACTTTCACCGTTCACCAAATTCCCGCAGTCTTTCAACATCGTCCCATGGATACTCACCAGGTATTGTTATAGAAATATTGGCAGACGTGGAATTTCCCTCGCTGTTGTGAGCGACCAGCTCCATGAAGTACGTAGTGTTGGACTCCAGGTCTGTTAGTTCTAGTTCCGACGCCGGTGCTTTCACCTGGCGTACTTCGCATAGCGTATCGTCTAGTTCATTGTACACCTGGAAGTTAGATGTTTGATTACTGGCTGTCGGAAAAAAAATATACACATAAAGGTGTTGCTTGATGCTTATGAGCGGTCATATATCACGTTGGGGGAAGCTTCTGCCCAAAAATGAGATGATTTGGGCTAATAGTAGTAGTAGTAGAAGAAATAGTAGTAATAGGGGCAAAAAATGCTACATAATATTATAATAAACTTTGTTGGTAGTTTCACAACGTTAGACATGAGGAAATCTGTAGAAGTTGGAAAAGGTTAGTCGACATAGCTCGCAGAATAAGCTAGTTGAAGTGGTAATGAAGGCCATATATCGTAGCCGATATTGGCAACAAAACAAGGTTCCTAAATAGCGATCACAATAAGATGAACCGTACAGTGCCCCTCATCCTATAGAAAAAAACATTCTTCAGATCTCGGGAAGTCAATGGATGAGACGAAATAGTTCTTCAATAAACCACAAAGCAATAATTCCCTGTCTAGTGTGGACTTTTCAGGATGATCAAGAGAAAGGAAACCTTACTTACGAAAGTTTGGTAATCTTACTTTTTTTTAGGATAACGTTTCATTTGTATAGTTATCCGTACAACAATATTGGATTGTATAGGTATACCTGAGATTCTTAATCTTTGAAATTAATTAAAAAGCTAGCAGATTCTTAGCACGTAATTTCCCTAACTTTCTTAACGAACCGCCTCTAGGCTACCTTCATTATTTTTAACATCGTTAAAGCAATATTCTTAGAAAATTGCGAGGGAAAAGTACAACACCATGATCATGTAAGAAAGTAAAGATGAATAAAAAACGGCTTAAATATACAACTAGCAAAATTAGATATATAACATCTAAGATAACTCCACATGAGATGCCATGGATAAATATTTTAAAAACACATGTTTTTCACATGATGTACCATTATCCTTTCTTTACAATCTCACCTGATGGTAAGCGACGATGTAGCCGACGCTGGAGCAAGATGGTCTAGAAGACACCTAGTCAATCTTGCCTTGAAGAGGTCCAGATTGTAGTGGTCAGGAAAAACAGCCGATGGCAATGAGTTCCAATTCCTCGAGTTTCGAATAATGAAGGTGGAACCAAAACGCTTAGTGGTATGCTAACGAGATAAAAAATTCCTTTAGGAGTCACAAAATTTTTACTCCCTGCAATGAACTCTTTTCTATACTGATGAGAAGTGTCTATAAGACCGACAAGACGTTGTTCAAGCAAGAAATTGGTTCTTCAAACTTACCGGACAATACTTCAAAATATAGTAGTCTATAGGCTCTCCATTATCAGCTGTCTCTTTCCACTTCAGCAGGTAGGGGAGGCTTTCACTCGATGAGAGCCGAATAGGATTCTCCTCTAAGGCTGGTGGCTCTGGGACTGACCTTTAGATTTTAAAGAAAAACTAATAGCAGTTACCACGAACCGGAAGATGAAAAGTAGGGCGCCCACCCACCATCAGATGGACCGACGAGATTTTTAAAATCGCGGGAAGTCGGTGGATGGAAAGGGCTCAGAATCGTTCTTCCTGGAAATGTGTAGGGGAGGCCTATGTCCATCAGTGGACTTCTTCAGGATGATGATGATAGGATGGAACCCTTATAGATTCGTCATGTCTGTCTGTCTGTCTGTCCGTCCGTATTTCACAGCCATTTTTCACTTTAATTGTTTCCTCGGCGTATCACAAAAAAAAATAGCCATTCATAATATGACGCAACTATTTTTGGGAATGATCTTGTTTAGTCCTTGCTCTATTAATTTATTGGTACGAAGTTTATAAATAGTCATGAACCACTTAAAGTTATTAGACTAACCCCCGAATACTGAAACGCAACTCAGATTTAAGCACGTCTCAAGCGACGAATATTTGACAGATTTTGAAAATCTGTCAAATATTCGTCGCTTGAGACGTGCTTAAATCTGAGTTGCGTTTCAGTATTCGGGGGTGAATCATTTAGGCATTTAGGACTGACTTTTAGAGCCCACGGGAATAAATAAACGAACATCGACGTGAGTTATATTTCCCGACCTAATATCAGGTTCGTACTCAGAGGCTCTCAAACAGTAAAGGAAAAAACATCGTGAGGAAACCCGCGGCTTAGTCAGCTCCGCACGTATTGACCATATCTTTCCTGTGGATTAGGCCGACTAAGCTGTCAGGATGGTATAGGTGCTGGGCAAGCCTATTCCATCTAAAATCCTGTCCTACTATTTTGTCCCGCGTTACGGGCTTGTGTAATAACCAGTTACCTCTGACGCCATCTCATCTACAATAGATGCAAAAGCCTGTTTTTTTTACTCAGAGGTATTATAAAACCCAGACAGAACAAACGGACTGCACGACGGAACTGCATTTTCAGCAAACGGAATTGCGATTTTTACTACTAACTCAAGTTCAAAATTCGATTCAACGTATTCTTTTCACAGTAATTTGCACCTATCATAGATTATTTTTTGTCAAACCATTATAATAAAAAAACAATTTCTTTTAGACTGCCAGTAGCCTAAAATAGAAAATTTTTCAAGCTTGACTTGATTCAGTTATGACGTTTCCAGTAAATTTCGGTATAGCCCAAATTTTTTATTTTAAAATACAAAATTTTGCAAGTAATTCAGCCTTTACAGTTGGAGCTAAAGCGGCTGGTTTCTTGACCCACTTCGTGTCAGTACTGGAGCAAACGTGCAAGATCGGAAACGTACATCTTTATGTAGTTTAGATCCAATTATTATAAAACTGCACGTAAATTTACGTTTGAATTTCTATGACTAGAAACATGGATCCTACCTTTACATACATACCCTTACATAATTTTTAGTCAAAATATCTTTATAAAGTGGCAATGTTGCCAGCGTCTTGGGGATGCTTCCGCTTGGCACTGATTTGGATCAGTTTAGCTACCTCCAGATAGTTTGTAATGGTCTGCAGATAGCTCAACTGTTCCTTGTGTATTGTTTATGTTTTGTAAATAAAGTACCAATAGTCAAGTCTATAAAGTTGTTTGCTGAACTCTTTAGCTTCAACATCATTTAATTTTAAGGTCGCAAAGTTGGCACGATAGTTCAAGTACATACATATATACACATCACATGCGCTGACTGATTTTGCATCAAAATATTTCAAATTACGGCGAAACCCAGCAGAAAATTTCAAAAGACTTACTTTTCGAGAGTAACGAACACATATTCTTCTCCGAATTCTCCAGCCCCTACTTCGTTCACAGCCGCGAAGCTAACACGATACGTCGTGTTAGGTTTCAGTTTCTCTATCTTGAAAGGCCTGTCTAAAGACCAGGTTCGATTTGGGTGAATATCTGTGATCTCATAATTTGATTCCTCATCATACTCGGCTGTGTAGCCAAGGATTTCTGGTATATCTCTTATGATTAAACTCTCGATTTGAAAGGTTACTGTTGACGCTGTTATATCCGTGGTATTGATTACCTGTTAAAATAAAACTTCAATAAAATAGAGCATGGAAAAGATGTGAGCATCTTCTACGGCGATTTCAGAAGAAAATAAGAAAGAAAGAAAGAAAAAAGAAGAAAGAAAGAAACATTTGAAGGCGCTTAGCAATATAAATGCATATAATAAGAGAGAGAGACAAGAGCTGCAAAACAGTCCCTGACTCAGCTTGAAGTTTTCTAGCAATTAACACTAGTCTTACGTCAGGGCCGAGTTTATACCACGGACAATCTATACCATAATTATTATACATAGCTATTGATTTCAACAGAGAGACTCTAAAAGTTAAAAACAAAATAGCCAAAGTGAGTAAGAATTATTAATTAGTATTGAGGTAATCCTTTCACCACACTTGGTTCGAAAGAGTCAGTGACACGATAAGAAGAAGTATTGAGGTGAAAACCGTCCATTAAATATAGCCAAATATCTGTTTATCTTTACAACACGGCAAACAATAATCTACGCATTCTGACACCATCTTTTTTATCCCCGTCTAGTGATACAAGTATGTCTCGTTGGCCGGTCCCAGTAGCGATGCTAACAGTAGACACCTAATGAAGTTTTGACAAATAAGGACTGCATTGAAAAGAGAGATACATGATGGGAAAAACGATACAATCCGAGGTTTATCAAAATTCACCATTTCATAAATACTTACGGTATCAATAGGTGGAGGCCGAAAGCCTTCTCTCAAAGTGACTTGTTTCGTAGCTTCTCCAAGTTCGTTCCTCGCTGTGCATGTGTAAATGCCGTATGTAGAATTTGTATCAATATTCATGATTAGGAATTGATCGTGAATATCAAGTAACAACTTGTTTATTTCTACTTGCTTCTCCATTGGTACATCACTGTTTTCGGATCTAAAACTATGAATAAATAAATTAATCAGTTTTGTTATCACCGAACACCATTAAAAACTTAAAATAATGGGTTATATTATTATTACAGTTCTTATCAAAACACGGCTTAAAAGTATGTAATAAAAGTCGGTCATACAAAAAACAACTGAGAATAAAAATTACACTAAGTTTCCATAATTCTAAAAACATATATTTTGTTGATAAGCAGTTATTTTTGGTTATTTGATTCATTGCCATAGTACAAGTTTGAAGTTATAAATAGCACTTGTCCACTGTATGTGACGCTATAATTTCCACTAATATTTTTACCTATTTTGGAAGTTACTTTAGTGATAGCCGAGCCGTTTCTTTGAAATATTCCATCTCTTTAACTTGAACTTGATGGAACAATAGTTTCATCTTAAAAATAATTTCATCAAACTTACCTCCAAGTAACAACTGCTGGTGGATTGCTAGTATGGGCACAGTTCAACTTGACTATTTTGCCATCGTACCCCCAGACAGTGATATCATTACTGTGAGCTATATTTTGATCCCTGAAGTAAGGTCTATGAAGAACTGTCAAATACATTGGCACTTCGTCATAGCCCACTGAAATAATTACGTAATTTAGCATTTAAAAAATCTGTTGAAATAGTACATTACTGCAGCGGCCTGCAAAAGAGGCATTGATGGATGAACGTGTAAATGTGTAACTTACGTATGTGTGTGTATGTCCACATACGTAAGTCCACTAATGCTTATTCGATGCCAAGGCTTGTATAGTACTTTTCTCAAATGATGCGAGGAAATTAAAATGGGTTGCATTACTTGAACTCATTTTGTCAAAAACAATTACTACAAACAATGAACAACACAAAACAACGCAAATTTTTCTCGCGTCGAAGTGTTTGTCACTTGTTTTTTTTTTCAATAAACAGCATTTGATTTTGCAAGCCAGTTCGAAATTTAAAAACAAAACCTTTGATAAGTTACCTCCTTGGTAACTTATCAAAGGTTTATTCCCATTTACTCCCATCATGTTTCGGAGTAGAAGATCGTTCCATTTTTAAATTACACGCCAGATAGAAAAGAAGGTTGTCAAAATAGTGCTTAAATTTTCGAGCATGTTTAAGAAAAAACTATTCATGTAAGCTTACTTATAAAAATATTACGACTTGGGTAACTTTTTGCTGCTCGCTTCAGTTTCATTTATATTAAGATAATTCATAGGTATGCATATCAAACTCACCTTCATTACTTGCATTACAAACATAAATTCCTTCATTAGTTCTTTGTAGATTCACAAATGCTTTGTTTGGTATCGTATAATATTCCGATAACTCCCTGAAATTATCAATATATCACTATGGAACCGTCATAAATTGGAATAAGTAAACTGTAAAAAGTACAAAAGCCTCCTCTATATATTTCCAGGATAAACGATTCTGAGCCTTCTGCTTCCACTGACTTCCCGCAATCTTTACAAATCATTAGACCATGGGGTGCATAGGCGTCCTACGCTACGTCTTTCAGTTCGTGTTCGCAGTCGTGTGCAGTAATTACTACAAATGAAGGCTATTAGTCCGTCACATGACATTATAAAACAAGGGATAGCAATGTTCATCCTTTAGAAGTGCTAAATTAATAGCCTAGACACCAATTATTACATGTTAATCCTATCATCTTATATTACCAGTCGCTGCTAACGTCCCATCCCTCGTAGATGATTGTAATATTCGGCTCAGGCTTCCCAGATGCATTGCAAATGAGTTGTATCGTTGTTCCTTCTGCTTCGGTTATATTTATAAAGTCGGTTATGACTGGTGCCACTAAAACCTGAAGAAAAAGTATCGTAAGTACATCATTAATAACAAAGAAGCTGCAAAGAACTTTAGCTTTAGATTACCCCAAAACATCTATAGATCTTAGTTAAAACAGCAATCATCAAGATGATTTCCAGCCAAAAATACAACCTAGTTAAATAAATTCGTTAACTGCTTTCATCTTGCTACAGTTATCTTTCAGGCGAGTATCTATCAGATCTAACTCAAGAGTCTCATCTCTATTTACGTTCCTCTTTGGTTTTGTTTTCTCTCTTACCTCTAAATTGACCTGTCTTTTAGTTACTCCTGCTTCATTGTAGGCATGACATTCGTATATTCCATCATCCTCTGCTTGTATGTTCTCAAAACTAATTGTGTTCACGTTTTGCTTCCATGTCACAGTATTGTTACTCTGTAAACAGTTAATTAGGATTAAGACTCTGGGTCTGTGGAGATCCAAGACATAACGGGTCTTCAAAATTTGGTCTAGGCAACTGATAGAAACTACGCGTGACCCAAAGGCTGGTGAGTATTTGGCGCATTGCATTGGCATTGCTATTCAGCGTGGTAATGTCGCTAGCTGATCATCTGACATCTGACACTGATTTGGATCAGAGTGCTAGGCTTTCTCTAGATCGTTTGTAATGGTCTGTAGATAGCTCAACTATCTGGTGGGTTTTTTAAATACATGCATTAATCGTAAGCTTCTTTTTAAATTAGGCAATAATTAATCTTATCTTTTTTTCCATAATAAATAAAATAAATAAAATAAATATTGTGGACAATTCACACAACACTACCCAGCCCCAAACTAAGCAGAGCTTGTAATATGGGAACCGGATAACTGATATAATACTTGAATACATGTTTTTTTTTGTAAATACATACTTAGAATACAATATAACACCCAGACAGAGAACAAACATTTATGTTCACCACACAAATATTTGTTCTCGGTGGGGATCGAACCCACGACCTACGGCGCAGAAGGCAGAGCTACTACCAACTGAGCTAGAGGCCAGTCAATATTACATTTAAGCTTCGCATTTTGTGGCTAAATCTCTATGGTTTTTTCTTACTCGGCTCAATTAGAAGTTAGTTTTATATTACACAGCTCTTCTTGTTTTATTGATTGTTCATTGATTTTTTAATATTACAAAAGCCAGGATCTAAAGAATGTGTGCTTACGTCATCTGTTTCAATTTTCATCCACTTATATTGAGGAGTTGGAACTCCTTCAGATACGCAATCCACCGATAGAGACCCACCAGCAATGACGGTTGTACCTGGATGTGCTCGTAGTTCCTGAATCAGTGGTGCGGTATGTATCTAAAATCATTTAAAAAAACTCTTACTTACGTATCCTATCCTTAGACAAAGAGTGTTAGATTCTCTTTATGTCGTTACTTACGTTGACATAGATGAATTTCTCAACTTCTTCTCCGGTGGAATACACCAATGCTGTGCACTTATACTTTCCTGCGTCTTCTTGTGAAACATTTCTTACGATGAGGCCTTCACGTATCTTTTGATATTTTGTAGCGAAAGGAAAAATCTAAAATCAGAAAATTAAATTATGATGTTTATTTTTCTTTACTGTAGTACACAGGAGCCTAGTTTTCGAAGAATTTTGAGGTCCGTTGTACTACATAACTTCACCGATGGTTTCCTAATTTTTGTAGGTACTTACTTCAACAAATTCATCGCCTATTTCCTTCTGCCACCCTATTAATGGAAGAGATTCACCTCTAGCTTCACAGGTTATTAAAGAATCCTGTCCAAAAATTAAATGCTGATCGGTTGGTGTGTTGAAAAAGTATAGTGGATCTGAAATAATAATATCATGAGACGTCTGTTTGAAACTAACAAAAAATTGCAAATCTGCCTTGAAACCTACGTGCAGTTCCAAGTAAAAAACATATTTATACGAGTTCCATTTTGAAACCAAAATATTGAATTGAATAAATTATTCGCCACATCGGCTCCTATTGTTTCATTGTAATAAACACAGTTGAACAATTTCGTGGTAAAATATCTTTATTGGGCTGGAGTTGATGTAGGTCATAGTCATCAACTAAATTTTGGGCAAATTGTTTACTTTATTAATAAGGTCATCTGTTGACGTACCATATGCGTCAATGGTGTATGACTGGACGTATTTGATTCCTTCGACTTTTGTAACACATTTGTACTCCCCCGACGTAGATTTGCTAATATTGGGTATGTAGAGATTGATACTCTCAGGCGTTTCTTCCGTGTATGCATTGCTTGTACCTGGTCTTGGGAGAACAATTTACTTTAGTGCGGACCCTTCCTCAACCTACATCTGTAGGTTATAAGTAAGAGAAAGTGATACTCGTAGTATTTTAAATTTTGAAACCTACACTCCCAAAATATCGTTATATCGATATTTTGGAATGTAGATATGAAATGTTAGACCAGTAATTTTGTAGGCCGAACATTTTTTCGAATTTATCTTTAGAATCCGAAAAAAAATACGCCTAGTCAGATAATTCCACCAAATTAACAAATTTCCAAAGAAGAAGGAAGGTTGTCTCTTCAAAACGAAGCTATTCATGAAGTTTCAGCCTGTTATCAATAAAAAAATCCCTTTGGAGACCCTGTACTATAAGGCTGGTACATTTCTAAATATACTTGGCACACACACTTTGTATGGGCAAGCTAGACAGGTTGTTTGCTGCTACTAATTACACCAACCGGTTGCCATTTAATACAACCAGTTTAAAAAGTACTGCTACTACATAAACTCCTGAGTTGAAACCTTCTTGTGTTGTTACATACCCCGGCCCAGCCTCGATCAGCCGGTCGTTGTTATCCAACCACATCAGGTCCTTCGTAGTATACCCGTGCTCTGTGCACTGGCATTCTTGGTAGTACGGGTTGCCGGTCGCCATTGGTTTGGTTTGATGTTCGTTACTTCGAAAACAAGCGATGCAATCTGGAAAAAAGTAACAATTGGTGGTTATTTCATCATCGTCGTATTTCCGTAAAAGGGTAAGACGGAAGCTTTGGTCCGTGAGCCAATAACAACACCAAGTTACTCTAGTCATTCGAACCGTCTAATGATTTGCGTCCGATTTAAATGACATCATCATCAACCTATGTCAAATCCACTGCTGGACGTAGGTCTCTTCCAAGACGCACCACTGAGCTCGGTCTTCGGCTCTTCTCCTCCAGTGCTTGCCAGCTACATTTCGCAGATCGTCGCCTCACCTTTCCGGAGAGCGTCTTTGACGGTCCTAATATATATATTATTTTTATTTTTATATGCAACGGTAAGAGCGAGAGCCATTATTTGTTCAAAACCATAATAAGTTTTAAAAGTTATATCGTAATAATTGCCTCAAAATTTGTTGTTTAATAAAACAATAAAAGAGGTATTATTATCTAATCGTTTGGCTTTGCTTATGCAAGAACTTTTAGCAAAGGCTAGCTTTACGTAAAGTCCAAGCTTTACTATAACTTCTACTACTACTTTTATGGCGTAATACTTAGTTACGTTAGCTTATCTCAAACTTTTAAGATCTTTTATGATGAACGTAAATACTGATGCCTCATAAACCAAGCGACGTACGTGCATTATTTAACTACTGTAAACATAGCAGAATACCATACATACCTACTTAGCTTTATTATATACAAAATTAAAGAACATAACTAAGCATAGTGGAAATTTTATGACCTTATAGAAAACTTATAAATTAAATTTCCTATTATTTAGCTTGGAGGATTTATTGATTACACCAATAATATCAACGTAGTCTTTACTAAATACACCTAAAACAAACAAATAGTGGCAATTTTTTTTCCAATACCTACCTCATTCTGCATTTTTGTACGCGAACGTTGAAAGAAGTGGATCGCTAGTGACAGTGTGGTTTTAAGCTTATTTTTTTTTCGGATACGCGGAACTGCTAGTTGTCACTTGTAGTAGATGAAGTTATGTGTAACCAAACCACAGCACACTGTCAAATAACCATGCAATCAACTCCTGAGAGGGGGTCTACCATGCATGTTTTAAGTGCACGAAAGAAGCCTCTTCGAAGCGCACCTAAATTCCTATAACACACTGTTTAGAAAGAATAAACTCCTGCTAGGGCCTCTTTGCAAAAACCGTGCTATTTTCTTTCTAAAGTTATGAATAGGCATTATGAATAAGGCCAAACGTAATCTCAAAAATTAAATCTTTTACATCCGTCGAGTCATATAATTTACGTTCCATGAGCTAACCCCTGGAACCAGACACTGCACATGCAAACAAACCGTAGGATTTGTTACATCATTGTCTATTTCAGGACCAAATGAAGATCATCACCATTTTTACGACAAAATTAACTGAGCAGTTCTTTGTGTTCATATTTATGTGCGTATCTCGGCGTCTTAGCGTTAGGATTCTTTCTTATAACGGGAGTGAAAATTATTCAGGTGGGTCATTACTTGTTCAAATATTTGGCTTGCAAAAAATATAAAAACTTTGCAAAATGTTGCAAAAAAAATATAGCATTAGCAATTTTTTTTTTTTTTTTTTTTTTTTTTTTTTTTTTTTTTTTTTTTGCACACAATATAAAACACAGGAAAAAAACAGAAATAGAGGACATGTACAAAGGCGAGCTTAACCCTGAATAGAGTTTTCTTACAGCAAACCTTTGAGGCTAGAGAGAGGTGACTATATAGGCAGGTTTGTGTACATTAAAAAGAAAGTAAAAATAACAAGGAATACTTAGATGAATAAATTTACTAGTATGCAAAATAAATATAGGCATATAATACTTAAATAATAATAAAAATACAATACATAAAAAATACATACATAACAATACGTATCACAGTTCACAGAGACAGATAGTGCTCCTTAACTTTCCTCTTAAAAATGCTATGCGATGGACTAGCGCGAATATCGTGTGGTAAGGCGTTCCATAACTTGACCCCACCTACGGTAAAAGAGCCACCGTAGCGGCTAGAGGAGTGTTGAGGGGTTTTGAGGAGGAGGGAAGTAGCAGTCCTGCACGGCTCACCACGCGGGACCAGGAATTCGAAGCGCTCACGGAGGTAATTAGGAGAAAGAGGACAGTAAAGAGTTTTATAGAGAAGCGCCACTACGTGAAGATCACGGCGACGACGAATAGGAAGCCATTTTAATTTGGATCTAAACTCAGAATTTAAAAAAATATGAGAATAATAAAGAAATAAGATAGTGTTGTATGGATTGTCTACAATATTTATTGTTTTGTTTATTTCGCAAATTACATAGTACAGTCAGCGATAAAATCAGATTAACAATTTATGTAAAATTACTTCTCTTTTTCTGTATTCAAACACTGCCATAAATCAAGTTTAAAGTGGGTCTGTAAAATTGAATCATTTTCAAAACAAATTGAAATGTTCATCTATTTTTGCTGCTTACTATACCTACCTTCAACAATTCGAACAATGAACCAACTAATAAATTTCGTTAAATAATGTGGATGTTATTTGAATGAAATTCCATTTCATTGTAACACTATTGTATTTTTCAAATAAATAGGTAAATAATAAGCTCAGGTTCCGAAAACCATTGTTATTGTTAGTCACATTGTTCCTAGAATATGAGATCATCGGTCCATTTGATATCATGCCATACTATAATACAGGACGTCCCTCGGATATGCGACAAGGAGTGAAAGTGCCTTGAATATTGTACATGGAACATTTAACTGAATTTTATTTGAATTTAAATAACAATTTAAACTGCTTTCATGAGATTTAAATAATACATATTGGTTGAACCGGAAAACAAACCCGTTACACGAGAAAAATAACCAACCTATAGCTTTATCATACCGATCACATAAACTCACCATAAGGATTATTTTTTTCTAAATAACATAGCGTCAAAAATAAAAGGAAGACCATAAATTTTAACATTTTTACACATGGACATGGATTTCTACCACACAGGGTTAACATTAACAACCACTTTGCCACGATAGTGCTCAGGTGCCACTAATGGAGCCTAAAGAATAAAGGTAGGTATGGGGGGGCATTAATGCTACTATTATTTTGGGTATTTTAAGGTGGAGCCAGTATATTTCTGGCCATTCTGGTCGTAAATAGCTCGTAAATCCGTTTCACTACTCCCCCTAAATTATCGGTTCGTTAGCAAGAGTATCGAAAGCTACGGAAATCTACGATTTAATGTTATTTCTCCCAAGTGTGGATATTAGCACATTCAAAACATTCGTAGGGGAGCCCTTTCGAGTAAGTAGGTACCTTATTAAAATACGCATTAGGTGGGGTTGTTGCAAGAATTTATATAGGTAAATATACACCCGCTTCAAGCGCCTAGACCGAATGCAGACCACCATGTTGCCTTCCTTAACAGGCATCAGATTTAAATGGAATTGGGCGGGGCACGTTAGCCAGATGCCCCCTGACAGGTGGGACCATAGACCATGGACCATGGATTCCTGACGGACGGCGGTCTCGTGGTCGACTTAGAAAGCGTTGGCAGGTTGATCTTGACGCCTTCGAAAGGGGATGGCTCAGAATAGAGGGAACTTGAAGTCTTTCGGGAAGGCCTTTATCCAGCAGTGAGATCAATCCGGCTAGCAAAAAAAAAAGTATACATCTAAAACGTACTGAACTAAGGAGTTTTACTTCATATATGATTTTTATTCTATAATATATTTAAAATCGATAATCGATACCTACCATACCTAATTATCCTACTCTATGTTAGAAGAGCCAGTTACTTTTCTATACCAATATTGAAATATGCTAGAGTCTGCAAGTACAAAGACACCTCAAGACACCTATCCGAGAAGATTTTAACTCCAACTCCGTATTATTTTTCAACAAATTACTGGGAAATTGGCATCAGCGTTTTTATAACCTGATTTTCTTAGAAGTCGGTTAGGAGTAAACCAATCTGTCATTGATCTCTGCTACGTTTCTTTCAAACTGGACGTAAATAAGTAGGTCTATCAGCAGTTGGCCGGCTTACATTATTGCAGTAACATTAAGTCCATGTGATCGAATCCAGCGCTGGATTGCAACTGGAATATAAAGCGGTATTTTAGCTGGATACATCTAGACCAGTTACTGGATTGGCTATCTACTTTTTAATTCAGTGTTACAAGTACCAGTCCAGTGCCCTGGGGTGCACTGCCAAACAAGCATTTTTGAAACATCACGAGATGCTTTCCATGATAGTTTGAGTTTATTTTTTTTCCCAATATAATCTTATAGATGATAAGTAGTTGTTTTGTTTTAAGCTAGGTTAGATACCTACTTATTATTTGCTTTTGTATGAATATTTTTTTGTGCCTGTCTAAGGCCGTATTCAGAAACAGTGCTTGAGTCTGAGTCGAGCGTCAAGCACTCTCCAGCATAGATTTTTTGACAGTTCTCCATTGAAAAATGACAAAAATCTATGCTTGAGGCTCGACTCGGGCTCAGCACTGTTTTTGAATACGAGCCTAAGATAGGTATTATGTTTGCCACTATAAACGTTCTTTGTTATGTTATGTTTAAATACTTTTTTTTCTTTCTTTCATATTTATACGAGTAATTGCAAGCATTATCAAACTCACAAATCTTGATAAATATTCCGTATGTAATACTGTTCAATACTATGATTCTTTCTTTTTGCGATCAATATAGCATGGTCGATTGTCGACTGTGGTCTAAAATACAGCTTTTAAATTACTGAAATAATGCTAACCGGCTGTCATCCAGTCCAGTCCAGCACTGAATTGATTTCCTGGAACATTTTAACCAGCGCTAAATCAGTGAATATAATTGAAGCAATCTTTCGTCGGATGCCATTTCAAATACTCGTACCTATCAGCTAAATAATAAACACACTCTTGAAATAGTGACTACTTACCCGAATAAATATATCTCTGCAAAATACCAACACTTGGTTAATCGCTATATCATTCTGTTTTACAAGATTTTGTTTAATAATATCGTAAATTTTCTTCTAAGATAAAATATTCAGGGAAAGTATTTTGGCAGAAGTGATTTATGGGCTAAAATTACTGGACCTTGAAACAAGACATTTTTACTTTGCATTCTTTCGCCGGGTTTCTTATAAAGAAGCGTATTATTCCTAAAAATAGTGCGGTAGAATCATCGGCTTTACTTTTTGATTACTATTTTAAATCAATTTCTAGATTATTATTCACTTACAATAAGAATGTTATTATGGTAATAATTTCAGCCATATTTTTTGAGCCCTTGGGACCGCAATAACAGTGACAGAGCTGAATCTAATTTTAATTAAAGTTGATAAACTATTAATAAGCATAATAATACAATATTATTGTACATTTCAGGTAGTATCGTCTAGCCCTAAACTAAGCAGAGCATGCAAAACACAGCGTCACGACGTTGTTTATTTAAACTATGTGAGAATAATTTACCTGGGTACTGTTCTATAAATTAAAATGTGTTTTTTCCTTTTCCTCTCATGATCTAACAACAAGTGTTTTGACAAACCATAAGCTACAAGTTCTCCGTATTCAATCTTTCAATCAACTTTCATCAATGTCTTCATATCAAAGTTAAACTATCGTAATAGTACATGGTTAAATCGTTGGACTTGTTTGATGCGTCGCGTGTTCCGACACTTTGTTCAATTAACTCCTATTATGTTGGAATTATGCTTGTTTGTGAAACATTTCATAATTTACCATGCTGTTTTTGTAACAATACTCAGTAGTTATGCTCGTCACTTTTATTTTGAGTTTGTTTTTAATATGAGATCAAGAGTTATGTATGATTAAGGCCCGTAGGTATTCAGAAACAGTGCTTGAGTTTGAGTCGAGCCTCAAATATAGATTTTTGTCATTTTTCAATGGATAACTGTCAAAAAATCTATGCTTGATCTTTGCACTGTTTCTGAATAGCCTAAGTATCACTGCTAAAATAACTACAAGCTAAAAAACACATGAAATAGGCATGGTGGAAGTACTTCACCGGACGAGCCCATCTCAAAGAGCTCTAACATATACGCTAAAACCTACTGATGACTATTAGTGATGACGTTTACATGATAATGTGAGATACAAGAGTGAATGATACAAGAGTGTGTGTGAGCATGAAATGATTGTATAACATAGATATATCTATAAATTGAAAAGATATGCCTGAACAAATATAAATTCTTTTTTGGAAGTATTTAATATAACTTGAATAAATGTATAACATTGATGTGGCATTGAGTGCAGAGCCGTGTTAATCTGTGTCAATCTAAATAAAACAAGAATAGCGACACATCATGGTTATGAATAAGCCAAAATATTTGAACTATGAATTCAATTGTTTTAACCTTATTTTAGTTTATGTAGACTAGACGCTTGAAATAATGTTTGAAATTAGTACGAAATTGTTGGCCATACCAATCCTTACTTAAAAATGTATAAAATATAAGAAGGTAAAATCACGTATGTTCTAGTTTAGATTTCGTACATTTCTCACAAAAGTTTTCTATATAAAAAATACAAAAATATATTTAAAATGTAGTAACCTCGTGTTATTTCCTAAGTAACAGTTTGTCCTACATTTTTTTGTCTTACGTCTTCAAAACGGACACAAAAGAAAGACAGACATTGTAATAGTCATTGTCCCTCATTATCCAATTGAATAAATTTGGTAAACGCTACTTTTGTCTGGTATCTTAGGAGTAAATCAGGACCAAGTGGTTTCATCTTAACATTTTTGAATTTGTTTCATATAATACTAGCGGCCTGTCCCGGCTTCGCACGGGTGGACATTTATTTTTTAAACACATAAATATAGCCTATGTTACTGAATGGCACTTCCCAATGCTGAAATATTTTTTTAAATCGGCACAGTAGTTTTTGAGTTTATTCATTATAAACAAACAAAAATACCTATAGGTAAGTATAGATTGCTGGTCAGTTTTATAAACCATACCTACTATTTTTTATTCACCATCAACACCACTATAAAAAACACTATTTAGGCCTAATTAATTACTTATTTAAAAGAAATGGCCACATAAATAAAAAATAAATAAATAAATGGGATGGAACACATGGGATTTAAGTTTCATGAACAAATTATTTTACCTGGTACCGTACTCTATATTCTTCAAGGATATCAGTACACCATTCAAACATTAATTTGACACGAAATTCTTTTTAGCAGAAGTTTGAAAAACAACCGATCTATAATATTTATAGTTTACGACCTGCGCACACCTAGGTCGCTGGCGATGGCGATCAATGAAACGCTGTCAAATTTGACAGCGTTTCACTGATTGCCAGCGACCTAGGTGTGCGCAGGCCTTTATCAAATCAAAGATGCTGTATTATAAAAATAACAAATCGCCATCCTCTAATTGACAAGTGGTTTTTGCTGTAATAGCAAAAAGTAATCATAACATGATAATGACATCATTACTCATCAAATCAAGAATTTCAATTTACAATTATATGCATCGCCTTTAGTCAGTTGATGGTTTCATAAAGATTGTGCCCATCAAACTAAATTAACTATGTCTTATAATATAATATAGGGAAGAATGTATAGTTTGACTTACTAAAAACCCAAAAAGATGCTGCGATAAGACAACATAAACTAGCAATAATTATTATCTTATTTTTCATAAATGTTTTAAATCTCACCAAACAATTTGGCAAGCTATTTTCTGATAATTTTATAAGCAGAGGTTATACAACTTTAGTTCTTAAGCCCGTAACAACAGTGCTTGAATCTGAATGGAGCCTCAAGCATTCTCAAGAAGGTATTTCTGACAGTTCACAATTGAAAACTTTCAAAAATCGATGGTCTACTCAGACTCAAGCCCTGTGTCTGAAACGGGCCTTAAACTAGTATTAATTATTTGCCACCCAACTGTGCCGACAATGTCGTTACTAATCAGAAACTGTGCGTTAATAAAGACAGTATTTTATACCACAACGGCCTATATCTCTATATGGGACATCATACCACCAATAGAACATCATTTTAGGAATTGGTATCGTCACGCCGCTTAACGAGCTCAATAAGCTGGTGGCCGAACGCATCAAATACTCGTTTCATGCACGCTTTCAGTGTTCTGTTACGGTTTTAAATTATGTGTTATGGCTGCTTCGTTGTAGTGTTTTATTGAAGAATATTGTATTATGTTCGCACAGCATCATGACAGCTACATAAAGAACATCATTGAAGGAAAGGTTGAAAGAAAACGGGGAAAAGGAAGGTCAAGAATAAGTCAGTTTGTTGTGTCGATAAGTAGGTGAAAATGTTTTTTGTAGCTATTATAAACAGGTGATCGAAGGTAGGTAGGACAGTCGCAAATAAACTTCACAAAGTGTGCACGTAACAGTGGTTTTCTTCAAAATAATATCCCGCAAGTTAAACTGAACCTTAGGCACATCAACATAATTATGGTCGCAATCGAGCCGGATTACTATCGAGCTACGGAGCTTCGGCCGGCCTACGAGAACAATAGACGCCGCATTCCTGAGCAGCGATAAGGATTTTGCATTTATATTCGCACCAAGATGACTTCTACGCAAGAATTGATCAATCTATTGTGTAAGAAGTCTCCCTCCTCGACTATGTAGCACTAATTAAAACTCTTCGGATAGTATGTAGAACAGTAGAACCTCATAATTATATTCTTTCACATTACACATCACCCTAGATCCATAACCTCTCTGACGTCTATCAATTTCCCGCCAAAGCCGGCCTCTAACTGTCACTCGTTGACATTATGCTGTGCATGACAGGTGACATAACAGAAGTAAGGTGATTCTATCTATATCATATAGCTTGTAAATAACGCTGCGTTACAGTCGGCCATCCTACTTGGGACGGGTCCCTTCGTCCAGTACGAAGTAACAGAGTGGTCGTCAGTTATGACCACACAAAATAGTTGGTATTCCGAACTAAACTATTGAGTATTTCTAGCGATTATATTAATCCAATAACCATGTGTTCGCCTACTATATCAACTATTTCGTTCACATTATGTTTACATGTTTTTCCACTTTGGAAAAGCTTTAAGCTTCACAGCCTGGTGTTACAATCCTAAATCTAGACATTATACCAATATAATTGGTTCTTAAAGTTATTACAACAAGTATTAATGTTATTAGTCTCTAATTATCAATGAGTGTTTTACTGCTTGAGTATGCATAACTAATCTTAATTTATCCAAAATCTAGATATTATACCAATATAATTGATTACAAAAGTTCTTACAATTTTAATGGTATTAGTCTTTAATTACCACTTTGTGTTTTGCTACTTGAGTATGCTTATCTAATCAAAGTTTATTCAAAATCTAGATATTATACCCATATAATTGGTTCCAAAAGTTCTTACCTACAATATTAGTCTCTAATTATCACTTTGTGTTTTACTACTTGAGTATTTAAAACTAATCTTAGTTTATTCATTTACTTTTGACAAAACATTCATTTAAGTTTAGCAATAAGACTAATAACCAAGTAGGCTACAGATTCGTATTGTAAAACGTCGTTTCTTGATTGGGACACAACTATGAAACACTCGTTCACCATTGATAACATCGCAACCATTATAATATTCCACCAACCAAAACACCGCTAGCTATACAACTATATCTAGGTTGTCTGGAAAAGATCGCTCTTCAGCGATAAGACCGCCCATTGTACATTTGTATGTTTTCAATTATTGTTACTTGTTTTTCCACTGTTAGTTTTAAGGTGTGCAATAAAGAATTTTTCATCCCACCAGCTCTGAAAGTGTGTTTTTGCTGTTTAATTTCTGACTGGAAAAGCCATTTTTATCCGCTAGAGGATAAAGTAAATTTGAATTTAGAATATCGTGTTCAATAATTTTGTGAATACACAACCTATTTACTTCTACCTCCATGGTGCCGAACTTATCTTATCATACAACCTTTTTTATTTTGTTGAAAACTCGCACTCGTAACCTTCTTGCTGTATTTGTGAATTCAAAACACCATTAAACCTATTTACTTCTACCTGCATGGTGCCGAATTTATAATACAACCTTTTTAAATTTGTTAATAACTCATACTCGGAACCTTCTTGGTGTGTTACTTTTAGTCGCGCCATGTTCTTTTTATTTTTTTTGCATTTAGTCATTTCCTCGAAGGTGAGATGAAAAGTTACGTGTTGCACTCGAGTGCCAAGATTGGTTAAACTTTAGAATCCTGCGCTTGCTCAGTCATCAAAATTGAGCACGCGGTTAAAAGCAGCTTTGCACTCTTGTATAACAAATAACTATTCTTTTCTATTCTATTGTTTTTATCCTTCTCTTCCTGGATCCATGCGCGCGAAACACTTTGACACCTATAAATGACAGCGACAGATTGACAACCTACGTTAAGATCATAGTAAAGCCATAGCTTTTAGAATGGCATCGTTACAGTCGGCCATCCTAAAAGAACAAGTCCCTTCGTTCAATATAGTCAGTTAGTCTCATCTACACAAAATAGTTTGTTGGTACACAAGAATTTCAGCTAAGTTTTTAATATACCTACCTACATTCCTTTCAACACATCTAACGGTTCTGGCAGAGTAACGGCGCTGAGCTGCCGCTGGTGGTGAAGCTTAATGCTGAGCCAGAGCCGATTTGCTGCAGTAGCATACTCTAGCTCATACAACCTCTTTCGCTGTTAATATTTGTAATTATATCTTTCTTTATGATTTTGATAATATACAATATTAGTCTTTAATGTTTTCTTAATGTGCAAATAAATACCTGTCTGTGTCTGTATGTCGTCTATAATACATCGCATCATCATACTCATCAATAATATCATCAATAACTTAGCTAACATTATGTGAGCCTGAAAAGTCAATCGGACGGAACTAGATCAGGACCCAGACAAGTGCTTTGCTCGTAACTTAAAACTGAAGCCTCATCAATTTACAGTAGTACCTACTCAAATAACTTTTATCTAGTCTTGGCGTACCAACATCTTACTTTAACAATTCCAATATTATTATTTTTATCATCAATGTCCATTAAGTTTTGTATAATATTTTCGTCAATCGCGAAGTATCACAATGATAGTCCTATTTATAGTAGGTATCACGAGTATCAGGAATAGTGAGATTTAACTATCAGTCATGTTCAGATTTTCATGCACCTACTTACCTACTAGTCGCTAAGTGGCAATATTTTATTCTTTGGTCTATGTAATCATCTTAGTCAAAACATGACCGATGCTTCTACGTTTAACAATCCTTATTCACCGAGAACCCATTGTATTGAAACAGGAATAACTTCCTTCACGTTGTGACTTACACACACATTTACAACTGTTTTTTTTTTTTTTTTTTTTTTTTTTTTTTTTTATTTTATTCCCATTGACTGGTGTCTTACTAAATCCAATATTAATGGCATCACAACCTTCAGATCCGTCATCCACATAAATTTAAAGCAATAGAGGCCCCGAAGAATTAACTTTATAAATAAAAAATCATTGTTTCTCCAAATACTCTGAGCATTACTATCAGCTACTTCAGAAAGGTCACCAAAGTTATACTTAATGGTACCTTATAGAATGTCATGGTTAAGCCCAGCATAATCTTGTTCGTTTACTTACAACTTTTTTTTTTTTTTTTTTTTTTTTTTTTTTTTGTTCTTATTCTCAAAATTTCCATTTTTAACTAAATGTGTACTATCTCAACTCTATGTTTTTGAGGTAGGTACATGATGTCCCAACGGTTTACTTCAGTTAATTCATCACAGATGTTTTCATTACTAATTATTTTCCAGTCCCATATCATTTTATGTATGTTTACCGCGTATTCTCCATACACATTCAATATAGTAAGTTTTTTTTTTTTTTATTTACTAACTCGAAAGTTAACTGCTTAAGTCGAATTGTCGCAAGGAGTCTTCAAGGCATATAATTCAAGTAACCAAAAGTCATGGCCTAAGCTATAACCATAAGTACAAATTCACAAAAATATTTAGGATCAATATTTGGGCTTGTCTCTGTAATTTAACAGGCTGAATCTCGATTATGCCATTCTCAAATTTTGCTTTATAACAAGGTATAGTCAGAACATAAAGCTAAGCATTTAATATATAGGTATTTTAAATCTTGTTATTGTTGTCAACCTGTTAATTTAATTTTTGCTGGTTTTATAGTTTCCAATCAATCTTAGTTTTACGTTCATAGATTGAACAAAATTATCAGATCTCACTCAAGGAGTCTCGCAACATAATTTGTTTCGCATGAATCTGTAACAAAAAAAAAAGTTTCCAAGCCATCGAGATATAAGTCCAGCCACAATAATCGTACCCGTAATTCCAGTATACACATATGGTTGCTGTTTCAGCAAGAAGCAATCCATCAGATCAGTTTTTATCACCTTTTTTTTTTTTCTCAGTGCTATCAATTTATTTAACCCTTAGGCAAAGTCAAATCAAATGGCAGATCCGCCTCTGTATATAACCACTTTATTTGCCTCTAAGTCATCTATATGTGTTCAGTAAAGAATAAATAAACTGTTGCATGCCACTAAAATAATGGCACTTGGTTTTTTGACGCATTCATTTATGTTTAACATTAACTAATCATAAGATTATTAATCCGCCTGCAATCACAATTGGACGGCAAAATCATGCATCCGTCGTTCCTTCACATAATTACAATTTTAGGCGGCAAGGTCGCAAGTCAAGCTTTGCTATCCAACTACAAGTTGGATAGCAAAGTCGTATGCCATGTTTCACATAATTACTTGGGCTGCAATATCGTTTGTCAGTTGTCTTTACTCGTTCACCAATAAGGCGGCCACTCCTTATTGTATAGCCAGGTCACATGTCATGTTCTCATTAAATAATGAATTGGGTGGCAACGTCGTATGCCGGTCATGGTCTCTATTGATAATCAATTGGCAAAGTCGAATGCCATTATTACCCTCATTCAGTCAAGCATTAAGCGGCGGCAAAGTCATATGATAATTGCCCTTCCTTAGTTATCAACTAGCAAGGTCGTATGACATCCTTATTTTATTAAGTTATATATTGGTCGGCGGCAAAGTCGTATGCCAGTCAAGTCAAATGCCAATCAGATTCTTATTCAGTTAACATTGGACGGTGGCAAAGTCATATGCCAATCATGCCGTCAAATGTTTATCAATTGGCAAAGTCATACCAGTAACACATAAACAAATATATAATAAGTAACAAATAAACAAATAAATATTGAGCGGCGGCAAAGTCGTATGTCATGCCACTCTCTGAGTTATCAATTGGCAATGTCGTATGCCAGTCAGGTCCTCTCTGGGTTATCAACTGGCAATGTCGTATGCCAGTCAAGCCCTCTCTTAATCATAACTGAGCAACAAGGTCGTATGCTGGTCATGTCTTTACTCGATCAGGTATTGGGCGGCAATATCGTATGCCTGTCTTGCCCTCACGATCACGTATTGGGCGGCAATGTCGTATGCCTGTCTTGCCCTCATGATCACGTATTGGGCGGCAATATCGTATGGCTGTCATGCCCTCACTTAATCATTACTGACCAGCAAGGTCGTATGCTGGTCATGTCTTTACTCGATCACGTATTGGGCGGCAATGTCGTATGCCTGTCTTGCCCTCACGGCGGCTCCTTCAGCCAGCGCTCCCTGTGTCGCGCCCTCAGCACCGCATGTACCTGTCGCGCCGTCGGCCGGCGCCAGGCGGGCCAGCACCTCGCGCGCCACCTCGCGGTACAGCTGCAGCGCGCGCTCCGCGAAGTAGGCGGGCACCAGGTAGCGCGGCTCGTGCTCCACGCGGCTCGCGATGTAGTCGGCGAGCCAGTCGCCGGTGCGCAGGTTCTCACACAGCAGGTGCGCCAGCTCGTCGCGCGGCATCACCTCCGCCAGCAGCGAGGCGACACCCTGCAGGCCGCAGTACACGAGCGGCCCATGGCCCGGCACGTCGTAGGCGGGCGGCATCAGTCTCTCTCTGGCTCAATCAGTTGTCACCCATGTTCTAGAACTTAAAATATTAACTGAATACATCATTCTGGTCTTTATGTTTTTAGTTCCATTCAGATATAAATGGCATCCATCAAGATAATATAACTTCAGTATACATAGGAGGCCATACAAAAAATCATCATTAGTAAAGTACCTAGCTAAGTCTGTACCAGCTTCTTCCATTAATTCTTCACACTAATGAAACACTTCACAACGAATGGTGTCACAAGGTAAGCAATATCTCATAAATAACATATTCATGAATGCGGGAAGTAGCACTTCAATATAATCATTCAAAGGTTCATCGTTCAATCGGTTTGATTATTTCAGCTAGTTTCAATAATAATTAATATTTGAACAATCACCGCAAAGCCCCAATGATTCAAATAATAGTAACTTACAGGTAGATAGTATTTTTATCACGAGTACTCTTATTTTAATGGTGGACGGAAGGGCGGGTTGAAGGAATCAACTCGAGTCACAAGATCCCAAAGATTTAAACACTTGTTAGAGCCCAAAACTCGGAGAGGTCAGAACTCATACTCTACTAGAGTAAATAAATTATACCATTATTTATTATTAGGAACACCCCATTTGTCATGGCTGTTTGAACATTCAATTTTGTCCTGAAGCTCGCTTGGAATTCAGATAACTTGTGGCCTCAGACCAATTCTCAACAGACTTACTTATCCATAACTTGCTATTAGTCCCACAAAATTATTTATTTATTCATTTAAAACTTCCACACAAACTATTTAGTGATATGAAGACTTAATGCTAATAGCATTGTCTACCAGTCTAAATCTCTGGGTCTAAAATTAATATTTGCTCGGATATTCTCCTACTCACAAAATTCAGTTTCTCAAGTCAACTTCAATATATAATAATATCAAATCTTTGCAATTGTTATTAATGAAATACTATATTTACCAATTTCCATCAATGCCATTTTGTCTTACCACACCAGGTCTATTTGCTTGCTGAGATGAGTTCCAACTTTATGCTCCATAATATTGTGTAACTCAGCACAACATTTTTTTTTTGTCCATTTTATCATTCAAAACAATTCAGTAACCAAGCTTCACGTTTCCAGGTTTGTAACTCTGCTCAGGCTCTGTGTATTTTGTTACTAACGTTGTCACATTTTACTGTTTTATTTCTTGTCGTGTACAGCTTGTTTTTCATTCTTTCTTTCTAACAACATTGTATCTCGATGGTTCGTAATTGTTGTTGAAAATTGTTGGATATCTTTATCATAAATTATCACGGCACGAACGGCTTGTAGGCCCGTTGGTTCATCCTATCTTCTGACTTGTAAGAAGTCTCCCTCCTCGACTATGTAGCACTAATTAAAACTCTTCGGATAGTATGTAGAACAGTAGAACCTCATAATTATATTCTTTCACATTACACATCACCCTAGATCCATAACCTCTCTGACGTCTATCAATTTCCCGCCAAAGCCGGCCTCTAACTGTCACTCGTTGACATTATGCTGTGCATGACAGGTGACATAACAGAAGTAAGGTGATTCTATCTATATCATATAGCTTGTAAATAACGCTGCGTTACAATTGGAAGATACGGCGGCACTTTTACAAAAAACACAAGTTAATCTGAAGAACTGTCCTAAATCAAGATTGACAAAAGGTTATGTAGAAACAAGAATCAAAGTCATAGAAGAATACTGGCTAACATTTAAGTCGACGCATCATGATTTAGCTAGAATTACACCGAAAGAACAACGCATGATATTGCCTTATTTTGTAAACGAAGACTTTTACGTATACGAGGACTTGTACTTATGTTTGCTGGCGGAACTACGTGACATAGTGGCTTCGTTCCACCCACCACCATTTGTACCTACTATCGGGACCTCTTCATCGCAGGAAATGCATACAAGTAGTAACCAGAACCAACTCGTGAGGCTGCCGAGGATAGAACTACCAAAGTTTAGTGGGAATTATGAGGAATGGTCCACATTCCAGGACATGTTTTTTTCATTGGTGCATGAAAACAAAGCAATTAGTGACGTGCAAAAATTGCATTATTTGAAGACGAGTGTTGTTGGAGAAGCTCAAACATTGTTGAAACATATCCAGGTAACACAACAAAATTATGAACAAGCATGGAATACTCTCAAGGCAAGGTATGGACACAAAAGATTAATTATCAACTCAGTCTTGAAGAAATTATTCAACCACAAAAAGATTTCCATTCAATCATCTGCTCAGATCAAGAATCTTCTAGACGTCACCATGGACTGTCTAAATAACTTGCAAAATATGAAAATACCTATCGACTCATGGGATCCTATAATCATATTTTTGGTCGTGCAAAAATTGGACCCTGAGTCCCATAAAGACTGGGAAGAATCTGCATACAAGGAAGAATCCGAATCGCTACCTACCTGGAAAGAATTGAAATCGTTTCTACAATCAAAATATCGAATGATCGAACTTGTTTCATCGACGGCGAACCCCCGTGACAAATCTGTGAAGGAACATTCATGCCACGTCGCTACAAACACTTCGTCATCTACCACCACGTCAAATACATCATCATCATCATCACCAACAAGCAGACAGTGCTTTTTATGCAAGGAAAACCACACTTTATGCCATTGCAAGGAATTCATCAAACTGCAACCTATAGAAAGAGAGGAATATGTGAAGAAGAACAACTTATGCTTTAACTGTTTAGTACCAGGACATGCAGCTTACCAGTGTCGGTTGCAGATGTCCTGTCGTGTATGCAGACGGCGCCATCATACGCTTCTACACCGGAATCAGGATCAGGATACTTCGGAATCATCAGGAACTACTCAACCGAAGGTATCATACCACGGCGTAGAAGAGAGAGAGGAACTACAGGTCAATACAATGATCGCGTCACATCAAAACATTACTGAACCGAGCATAGGCGTAACACTACTAGCGACGGCAATGGTGACATCAAGAAACGAGCAAAACCACATCATTGTTCTTCGCGCGCTGGTAGACCAAGGTTCGCAGGCATCGTTTATTACCGAAAGGGCGACTCAAATTCTCAATCTTATCAAACAGCCAGCGAGAAGAAGTATCATTGGAGCGGGATCTTCAAGAACGAACGTCGATCACGTGGTACAGCTGCAGGTTGGTTCCCGATGGGATCCTAACTTCAAAATGGATCTGATACCGTATGTAATGAGGAAACCACTTACCAAGCAACTCCCCTCCAAAGCTGTGACTGTCAACCATTGGACACACCTAGAAGCACTCAATCTGGCAGATCCAAGCTACCATACACCAGGGCCGATTGATTTGCTTTTAGGCGTCAAAGAGTACGCACAGATAGTGCAACAACAAATAATCAAAGGTCCTCCAGGTTCTCCGTGTGCACAACTAACAAACCTCGGATGGATCTTGTTCGGAGAAATCAATTCAGCGAACTGGCAAGATAAATCATTTCTGGTCCTTCGAAATCAAGAACATATCGATGAAAAGCACAAAGATCATAAGAAAACACAAACAAGAGAAGAAGAATCATATGAAACTGTCTATCAAGAAACACACAAAAGACCAAATGAAGGAAGTAACATAGAAAAGCTATCTTTCAAAACTGATGAAGACCGAAAATCACCTGAAAAAGAGACCAAAGATATAGCAAAAAACGGACTACTCCAATTAGAAAGAAAATTCAAAGGAAATCGACAGCCAAAGAAAGATTACACAAAGGTTTTGAAAGAAAATGTAATACCAAAGCACAAGAAGGAAATATCTGAAACGGAAAGAAAGAAAGAGAAAGAAGTGTACTTACCTCTCCATGCCGTAGTCCGTGATGACAAGGAAACTTCGAAGGCACGCGTCGTATTTGATGCTTCCCCAAAGAACTCAATTCTGTTTCATCGTCCTCAGTTTCAAGATGATCCCAGAAACCTTATCACGAGATGGAGAAGAAAACATGTTTCTTACGCAAGGAAAACTCAGATGATGAACAGGCAGCTTCTAGAAAGAAAAAGATACACTGACAGCAAAAGAAAAGAGCCCACAACTAAAATTAGAATGAAGAAAGTACCAATAACAGATTTTGAAAACGTAGACCAAATACATGTAGATCGATGGCTTGGTAAAAGAAACGCTAAAATGAAATCTGTACAAGTTGACAGCGATGCCTCTAGGCAAGCGTATGAAGCAAAGACTTACCTTAGATCAGAGACTAAAAGCGGAAAAGTCAGAACAAGAATCAAAGCATCAAAATCCGAACAAGACATGAGAATACCTACGACAAAAATGTATGATATCAACAGCAATCAGTTGTACCATGTCCCATCAGAAGCAAACGCAGATGATATCGAAGCCAGGCATTTACTTGCTGGTCTAAAAACTCGGAGTTGTGGTGGAAGAGCTCAGCACGGCTATCTGAAAAAGAAACAACATTAAAACACACAGAAGTAGAACCTATAAACTTGAAAATAAGAAAGAAGAAAATACAGGCTAATCTTAATATACAAAACAAAACCGAAACCATGAAGAACTTACCGTCACAATTTGACCAAGTTGAAAACCTAAACGAAGTGAGGAAGTTGCTTACTACAAAAAGTTTGTGAATTCAAGAAGAAGATTAGGAGACATAGAGAAAAGAAAAAATAGAAGAAAGCTTTACTATAGAAGTGTTAGAAAAAGCAATGATGGCATTCATTAAGTTAATACAGGAAGAAGAATATAGTGATGAAATTGACAGAATAAGAAGAAACAAACCAATGAAGGGAGACAGTAGTATAAAAACTTACCTTAACAAAGATGATATCCTCAGGGTGGGCGGTTGTCAACTCTCGATGAACACACCAAACATCCTATAATTCTGTGAAGCAAGAACCAATTAATGAGCATGATTATAGTCGATGCACACAAGCAAACACTGTACGCAGGTGTTCAGCTACTTACGTACCAATACTGGATCTCCAATACCACTTACTATTCTTCCAATTGATACCGAATATGAGTTGAAAAATCTATTTTATTATGTTATTTCTAATAGCTATTCAAATCGTGTAATGATGATGAAACTTATCTAATGTTTATTCGTAGATACCTCTAACCTGTAGAAATAAAGTGATCTATAGGTAGAATACGAACCTTTTGTTCCTCATGTTTTGTTATGAAGTTCACTAAGATTTTGTTATTATTTCATTTTGTTCAAATAACTACTTACCTTATGATTAGGCTTAGTGGATATCTTACCTACTATATTTAGTATTCGCCTAGGCTAGAACTTATGTTTACCTATACTATTAGTTGCGTGCTAATGTATTGTATTAGGTATAGATATCAATTAATAGACATTGTTGTAGAATCAATCTAGCATGTTTATAAGTTTATTAAGAAAAGGACTGATCGTCCTTTTGGTGGGCGGTATGTTGTGTCGATAAGTAGGTGAAAATGTTTTTTGTAGCTATTATAAACAGGTGATCGAAGGTAGGTAGGCCAGTCGCAAATAAACTTCACAAAGTATGCACGTAACAGTGGTTTTCTTCAAAATAATATCCCGCAAGCTAAACTGAACCTTAGGCACATCAACACAGTTAAAAGAAAAAATCGCTGTCATGTCTTTTAAGGAAGTCAAGGAGGCTGCATTCGTAATAATAATTAAGAGAAAACTGCATCAAAACCCCTACTGATTAGATTATTTTTGATTTGTAAAGGGAAATCGAACTTGCGTTGCGTTTAATCAAGTTCATTTTGTTTCAAGACAGTTTTAATTTTTCGTCATCTGTCACGCGCACAGTTATATTGCGCTTACTCTAGTTATAAACCTAAGATGTAGGTACTCTGCCAAAAAGCAGGAATTGGATCATTGGACACATTGTACGTAGATTCATAAACAATATATTCGTTTATAAAATTCACATCACACCAATGAGCAAGCCGCAAGCCATTAGAAACTACCAAAGATTCAAAGAATTATGATTCATCACGCATTTGGTACGATGTTATGTGGAAGTAGGTAAATATTTAAGCACCTACCTATTTCAATATAATACCTTATAATACCTTACTAGTACACAATGCTAGTGCTCTCAAACGGTGAAGGAAAACATCGTGAGGAAACCCGTGGCTTAGTCAGCTCCGCACGTATTGACCATGTCTTTCCTGTGGATTAGGCCGACTAAGCTGTCAGGATGGTATAGGTGCTGGGCAAGCCTATCCCATCTAAAATCCTGTCCCAGGCACTATAGCGTTCTGTAAGTAGGGGCATGAGTGATCACCAGTTGCCCCTGACGCTATATAAATCATCTACAATAGATGCAAAGGCATGTTTACTTTTACCTATTTCAACATACCGTGTTCAAGAAATTCTACCATGATAGTTGCGTCAAGCCCATATTTTGTAATAACCCTTTACTCTTTATGAAAATATTCAAATACGTAGTAAAGGTTAACAGTTTAGTAGGCTAGGCACTTTAGGGCAAGTACATTATTATATCTACGCAAACTGAGTGTCCTAACTAATAGCAAAATTAAATAAAATAAACTACAAAAGTTAAATTCATTTGGTAAAAGATGTAACCTTTATTAAAAATTACAATCAAAAACTCATAAAGCTGTGTGAGTTTTTTAAATCCGTGAGATCCAAGAAATTTAAAATATTATGAGAGGTATCCAAACTAAAGTAATTTAAAAAGTTCCCACTGTCACCAAACCGGATCCGCTATCTTCTGGATTCCGAGTCTCTACCTATTTACTAATGAACTAGCGACTCGCCCCAGCTTCGCACGGGTAAAAAAATTCAAAAAAAATCGATTTCGCATTTTTCATCTCCTTTTTAACCGACTTCAAATAAAAAATAAGAAAGAAAGAAAAATTATTTATTTGCGAAGCAAAACTCACACTTACAATATAAACTTAACAACTTATCAATAGACTACAGAAGTGAGCTTTGGTGCGTCGCAAAACGGACTCTGGCTCAGCCTGTGTTGGTTGGCTAGCAACCAACGCTGGTCTTCCGACAGAGCCGGTTTGACGATGTCACGGACTCTGCCACTAGGTACAAAGACTAGACAAAAATGCAACGAACAAAAATGTAAGTACTTACTTTCTAAAATAATTTAAAAAAAATCGACACAAGAAAAATGCTAATAAAATGCTAATTTGTATAAAATAAATTACTATAAATACGGCGATAAAGATGGATTCAAGAGCTAATATTTGATTTACGTGCACAACCGCAACACTATACCTGCCTACACTATAAACGGCAGAACATTATAGAACCAAGGTAGGTAATAGTACATTGTTACCCGAGTGTTGAAAGTCACGTTTTTTGAGTCCCGAGACGGGTTTGGCGCCAGAGCGTTAGCGAGGGCGCCAATGGAGCTTGAGGGACTTAAAAGACTTTCATCCGAGGTAAACACTGTGCTTTTCATTACGAATACAAGGAAAGTAAAAATAAAAACATGAAAGAAAAATTAGTGAAAATGAAGATTGAATTGCCGCCTTCCCGGTTTTTTTTTCTTTTTCTCTGGCGGGATTCGGCTTCGGTTCGCCAGCATTATTCAGCCATTATTTTCATTTTCATAATTTAAAAAATGGTAAATTGTTTGCTCAAATCTATATTATTTTAAAGAAATAGTTGAAGCTATATATAAATCAAGTAATTTAGAAGATATATTATTTATTTAATACTATCATTATGTTATTTAAATTTAAATTTTACATGGCGCTCTAATTAGACTGTTAAACTTCTTACCGTTGTAATGGGATTCCAACCTACTTGCTGAATAAAAAGTTGGAATTTGGTTCAACCTCCTTGCAGTTTAGAAAGTTGGAACATGGTTGAATAAAATAGAACTTGTTTTTTTTTATAATTTGACAGCTGTCAGTAGAAAGCGATTCTCCCTAGGGCTGAAAGTTTTACTTTCTATTAGGCCCCTCAGGCAACTTCAGACCTACTTTCAGAGTATGAGTAATGAAAAAACATTGAATTTAGTACTATAATGTACAATAGGAGGTACTATATGATAAGGTTCTCAAGTCGCCTGTATTTTTTGTATTACTTCAGACGATTTGAAGAAAAATCTTTTATCTGAAAGGAAATACCAGACTTATACGATAGGTACGTACTTTACCTACTTCCAGATGGTTCCATAGAAATTTCATCAAAATCGGTTCAGCAGTTTGGTCATGAAGTCAGTTTCTCAAGTTTTCATTGTAAACTTAAACCGTGCGAATGCGGGTTGGGTTGCTAGTAATATAGCCTATGTTACTAAGAGATAGTGTAGCATTCTCATGGTGAAAGACTTTTTGAAATCGGTCTATTTTTTTTTATTTTATTCGTTACATACAAAACAAATCTTTCCTTTTTTTTATATTAGCCTTTATAGACTTGCTATACAGCTAAACGCAGCGATTTAAAATATTGCTGGAGTCTTAGCATAACTTATACAAGTAGCGGACAAGATTCCATCGACCTATTGCTATAGGTCGATGCATCATAGATAAAAAGTAAACAAGCCTTTGCAATTGTAGATGATTTTTAGGGTTCCGTAGCCAAATGGCAAAAACGGAACCCTTATAGATTCGTCATGTCTGTCTGTCTGTCTGTCTGTCTGTCTGTCTGTCTGTCTGTCCGTCCGTATGTCACAGCCATTTTTCTCCGAAACCGTAAAAGCTAGACTGATGAAACTTGGCGAGTAGATGTATTCTGTAAACCGCATTAAGTTTTTTACATAAAAATAAAAAAAAAACTATAAATTTCGGGGGTCCCCATACTTGAAACTGAAACTCAAAAATTTTTTTTTCATCGAACCCATGCGTGTGAGGTATCTGTGAATAGGTCTTCAAAAATGATATTGAGGTTTCTAATATCGTTTTTTTCTAAACTGAATAGTTTGCGCGAGAGACACTTCCAAAGTGGAAAAAAGTTGGTCCCCCCCCCTCTAACTTCTAAAGTAAGAGAATGATAAAACTAAAAAAAATATATGTTGTACTATGCAAACTTCCAACGATTTTTGGTTTGAACGAAATCTAGTCAGTATTTTTTTTTTTATACGTCATAAACCGTAAACCGCAATTTACCTTTCGACGAACTACAAGAACCTTATTATGTTACATCAAGTTACATAATATAAAGGTTTTTGTAGTTCGTCGTGCTACGGAACCCTTCATGGGCGAGTCCGACTCGCACTTGGCTGCTTTTTTATTATATAACGTCAGGGGCAACTGGTGTTTACTCATGCCCCTACTTGCAGGACGCTATAGCGCCTGGGGCAGGATTTAAGATGGAATAGGCTTGCCCAGCATCTGATACCATCTTGACAGCTTAGCCGGCCTAATGCACAGGAAAGCCATGGTCAATACGTGCGGAGCTGACTAAGCCGCGGGTTTCATAATAACATAGATACAGCGTATGTAATTCTGCGTGCACGGTGCAATCCAAACTATGCAATTTCCTTCATATGCGTACGTTATAAATTATACCTAATCTGTATTTAATAGGTATTTGCTCACAAGGGAATTGCTAACAAAACAAAGCAAAACAAAGACATTGGCCATAAGCTTGAGTTGATTTCATTTATGTTAGGTACCTAATAATTAACCGACTTCCAATCAAAAAGGAGGAGGATTTTTTTTTAATGTTTGTTACCGCATAACTTCGTCATTTGTGAGCCGATTTGAAAAATTATTTTTTTATCTGAAAGGTACTGCTTCCAGATTGGTCCCATTTTAATTTTATTAAAATCGGTTTCTCAAGTTTTTTAAACTTAAATTATTTTGATAAGTATAAAGTTGGAAGTATAAATGATTGGTATTAGGTATAGGTGAACCATTGTACTGTAATAGGCCCAGTGCCACATAACATGTACAATAATACTATGTACTCTACCAGTAGGCCTACCATAGCTCTGTCTGGCTCTGTCTCTGGCTTTGGATTTGAGTCTGTGTAAGTGCTCACCACTGCATTAAACTGTGTGCGTATGACGTTTTGACGTAGGATTTATTTAGTCAACACTCACACAGACTCAAAACCAGAACCAAAGACAGAGCCAGACAGAGCTCATGGTAGGCCTACAGTAGGTAAATATTATGCATTTACCGTTTTTTACTATTTATTTTATGTTATTTGTATTATGGGTGCGCCGTCCATAATCAATAATCATGCATTATGTTTTTTCCATCCAAATGTTTTCTGTAATGGATTGCTCTTAGATATAAAACCGTCTATTGTACCCCTAGTTTTTTTTTATTCATGATTTGTTTTTTGTAACCTTTCACTTTGTTGAACCATAAAGTGTATTCTATTATATTCTAAGTAAAATAAAAAAAAACAGTGGTAGTAGTGCAGTACGAACCAGAAGTGTAGGGGCAACAATAAGGCTCAATAATAATAAATAAGGTTCCTTTCTTAGTTCAAGAGAAATGCTTTATGTAATGACGTGTCTCAAAATAGTAAAAGATGATTAGATCAGCCACCATGACACCATGAAACAAATAGGTCGCTCTCTGTACCTACTATTTGCAATCGAGAATCAACAAAATGAAGACCTCAAAATGAAGACCTACGTTACAGAAACCCTATGTTAATATCATGATTCAATCACGGCCTCCGAAGACTAGGATTACACTCTGTGGTTACAATCCAAACGTCATTATCTAAGTATAGAATACTAAATACAAATTAGATACATGCAATCTTGCAATACTATTTATATTGATAATTTGTTGGACCTCATATAAGTATAGTATAATATAGTGTTAGAGTCCTATGTACTCGTATATGGGAATTCCACTAATCCCACTAATATAATAAATATAAAGCTTTACTGGTTTTTTTTTTTTTTTTTTACAATTTATAGGTTTGCGTTTGACCGCTATCTCACCTGCTGTTAAGTGATGATGCGGTCGACGATGTAGCACGCTTACCTAGAAGATACCTATTCACTCTTGTCTTGAAAACATCCAATTGATGGATGGATGGATGGTTGTTTGTTACTCAATAAAGCCAGAACGGCTTAACGGATGTGGATGAAATTTGGCACAAAGATAGATTATAGTCTGGATTAGCACACATATACTATTGTAGATGGTAGATGGACATAAAATACTTTTTATCCCAAAAAAATATTGGAAACGGGGCCATCGAAGTCGCGGGCGGCCGCTAGTAGTTTTTAAATTGATAATAAGTTGGTACCTACCTCATAATATTTGTCGTCGGTATAATATTTGATTGAATTGATACCAACTACCTACTTAAATCTTGTCCAGTCAAAGATCAAATTTATTTGCGAAAGTTTTTATTAGTTTTATTGGTTCGCATTGACATTTCAATAAAAGTGTTTCTGCCTTGTTTCTGCTAATGATTTTAACCTTGCATGGTGTTTTTATTAAGTAGGAAAAAACCGCTGTAATTGCTTGCCAAGTGTACTAGAATGTTAGAATAAGGTACAGCATTGCTTTTACAGAGTAAAAACAAAGATTTTTAAATCAGTATGTCGATAGGTTATAATTTTTTTTAAATATCTCTCTAATGATCTATTGGAATACTAACTTTAAATATACGAATTGCATATTATTCTTGTTCAAACGACTGTACTTTCATTTTATCTGTATTTTTTTAGACGTAAGTACCTACATTAATATCAGCAGGCAAGTTTTTTGACACCATAGTAGCCAAACATGCATACGGCCCACCTGATCGAAAGCGGTTTCCATAGCCATAAGGACGGAATACCAGAAGAATCACAAGCGCGTTGCCGACCCTTGAAAAATTTTAAATGCCCGTTTGAAGAACCCCATACTAAAGTCCGTAGGTAGGAAGTACTAACTTATCAAAAAGAAGTTAGGCACTCACCTACTTAATATAATAAAATATTTGAAAGTCAAACACTAACACAAAAAAACACAATAAGCCTACTTATGAACTACACATAAACACGAAAAACATTAAAGAAAATCCTTACCATTTATCACCGCAGCAATGAATATCACAACAAAAATAAAATCTCGCTTCAACATTTTTTCTAGTTTGAATCTTCTTTTTTCAAACACTACAATAGACAATGTCAAGGTTGACACATCCTATTTTCCCGCGTTCCAAGTTTAAATTTCAAATGACGTTCTAAATAGTTCCAATACAATAAGAATGAGTTTATGTGCGTGTTTGTTCGACCGAGCTTACACTGGACTGACGTTTGACTTGTGCCTGTTTAGCTGACTCTCTGCGCTCGGAAATGGGACGTAATATTGAAGCATAAACATCATGATTATTTTTAGAGCGCTCGAATTGTTGTCGTATGGAATGTCATTTATGGTCTACTAAATTTTGTAGTAGATAGAACTAGGTTCCCATGCACAACTTTGTTGGAATTTTTGTAGCTAATTAGTGAACAAATGAAGTCACTAAGAAAAGTACCTCCTGAAGCAATTTTAATCAAATTAACTCGCGTCAGTTTCAGCAGCGTACCAAATTTTCTTTTCAGTTTTAATGTGTACAGGTTGTAATAGAATGTTCGCTTCTTGAAATAAGTTTTGTTTGCTTTCAAGGAGAATTTTTAAATTTTTAACAAATAGATCTTCAAGTACACATTGCGATGAAAGATTATACTTAGAATTCACACCATAACTTACTTTTTCAAAGTTATAATAAAAAATCATAATGAATTCAAAGTGACTGTGCAAACTTAGCCAATTTTTAAAATTACTCAAGATATTTTACAGATAAAATACTTACCTACATAAAATGAAACAACATCTTCGCTCGCCCTACTCAAACATTAATTTTCTTTTACCTTCCATAACGAAACCCCAGTAAAATCGTATTTTTATCATAGCATCCATCAATTTAATCGTTATCTTCCTAACGAGATGATGTTATACTTTTTTGTGTATCCACCCTTTTTCTTGCGGATCTTATTGCTAGGGTAAATGAAGAAGCAATGAGTTTTCTCCCCACTTATACAAATCGTGTCTCGTTACAAAAAAAGGGGGGGAAATAAAGGGTTGCAGAGAATGGGTAACTCTGCTTAATCATTCATTTTTGGTGGTAACAGGATTGTTGTATAGTTCACTTTGTTTTCAAAGAAAAGAAAAAAAGACCCGTTAAAGAGAGATTATTTATTTAGTGATCGGTGTTAGTATGAGGGGCCCTCAATTTTATTCGCTCATAAAAATAACAGTGTAGATTCTTTTGTTTGAGCTGAACAACCACGTAATAAAATTTTTGTAAGAAACAAAAATACTTACAAATAAAATAAATTTGCTTTACTAACAAATAAAAAGAACTAATTACAAATTAAAACCGGGCCGGAATGCAAACTAATGTACCTAATGTTTCTCAAAAATATGATTATTTTGTATGGGATTTCAATAATTCCAGCTTAGCTCGTACTTAATAAGCAACAGCCGCTATTCTGATGATTTTAATGAATAAACTATGTCTATAGTGAGTAAGAACAACTTCATTATTAATTAATTATAACAATAAAGCACGAGAATCGAGCAATCAAAAACAAAAGGATTAAATAGTAATCTTCTTAAAACAAAAGCTAGAAATAACGCCGTAACGAAGGGTAAATGCGTTAATTTTCGGTCGTATTGCAACAACCTTTCAGCAGGAAAAACAATTTTCCTCAATTTACCCGTTCAAGGGACCGTTTTGACCACATTCTCCTTATTTCGGGTAAACGCTTGGAGCGATTCGTAAACATACCTGCTCTTTTGTTGTTTGTGTTTGTTCTGTTTAACAGTGGTGTATCAAAAACGTCATAAGTGTCTACCGACTGTTTTGCTTCAAATTATCACTGAATTTTTTTTCTTGTCCTACTTTTTGACTGACTTTATATAAAAAGGTTCTCAATTCAGTTGTTTTTTTTAATGTTTGTCATTTATGAACCGATATAAAAAATATTTTTTATCTGAAAGTTTAATTATACTACCAGATGAAACCCATACGTATTTAATCAAAATCGGTTTAGCCAATTTTTAAATGTTGGTTATGGCATTATTTCGTCATTTAAGAGCCGATTTGAAAAAAATAAACAAATTATCTATAAATGGTCAAATACTTCTACTTCCAAATTGGTCCCATATAAATTCCAATAAAATTGGTTCAGCCGTTTGGCCATGAAGTCGGTTTCTCAAGTTTTCTAAACTTAAAATATAAACAAATTCTTAATAAAACAAAAAGTAGAACGTGTGACCTACACTCTTTGTAGAAATTGATCGAAACCGATAAAACTCCACAACAAGTAAGAAATTCCTGGCGACTATTCCAAAAATGCACCCAGCTTTGTTACAAATTGCTCCAAAACTGATTCTCCATTTTGTGTCTGATTAAATTTTAAATCGGCTGACTGGCCAATTACTAAACTAGTATCCTATATTTGACATCTGTGTTGTGGCAAGCAGGCGGGTTATTACCCTTTAGCTCAGAAGTTATTGGTGATATTCTTATGTCAATACCGTGAAATTAACACATTCTGAACTGCATTTTAATTCAACACGAGATATTCAGTATATTTTTGTTACTTATAGGTAGGTACCTGATTGATTTTTCTAGCATACCTCTTGTGACGCATTTAATGACAGACTATTAAAAAATTACACATAGATTGAGGCTGACGATAAGACATCGAAATGCTATAGTACTGAAATCATAGATCTGCAAAAAATTTACTGACTTGAAATGAGACTGCAACCACCTCATCAACCTTATAAAATATTCCCACAAATTCATTGCCTGACGTAGATATTCTCTGATGTTTTCTCAGGACAAAGAATTTTAAGCCCTCTCTATTCATCACTTATCGATATGAAGTAACAAACCACTGGTTGGCTCCTGCTCACTGTAACTTGTTTCAGAACAATGTCTTGAACGAAGCTGTTCTGAGTATTAGTGCGCTTCGGTAAGTAGCCACTACGAGTAGTTTCATTGTAAAATACGACACAATCTGCAATCTAGGAGAAAGTAATTCAGTAAAAAGACTTCAAACTGAATTTTGTACTCGTAATTTGCACTAATTACCAATCTAACATAAAACCTTAATAGTACATTGTTACCTGAGTGTTGAAAGTCACGTTTTTTGAGTCCCGAGACGGGTTTGGCGCCAGAGCGTAGCGAGGGCGCCAATGGAGCTTGAGGGACTTAAAAGACTTGCACCCGAGGTAAACACTGTGCTTTTCATTACGAATACAAGGAAAGTAAAAATAAAAACATGAAAGAAAAATTAGTGAAAATGAAGATTGAATTGCCGCCATCCCGTTTTTTTTTCTTTTTCTCTGGCGGGCATACGGCTTCGGCTCGCCAGCATTATTCAGCCATTATTTTCATTTAAATAATTTAAAAAATGGTAAATGCTTTGCTCAAATCTATGTTATTTTAAATAAATAGTTGAAGCCATATATTATTCAAGTAATTTAGAAGATATATTATTTATTTAATACTATCTTTAAGTTATTTAAATTTAAATTTGACATTGCGCTCTAATTAGACTTTTTAAACTTCTTACCGTTGTAATGGGTTTCCAACCTACTTGCTGAATAAAAAGATGGAATTTGGTTAAACAACCTCCTTGCAGTTACAAAGACTTTAGAAAGTTGGAACATGGTTGAATAAAATAGAACTTGTTTTTTTTTATAATTTAGTAATATAGCTGAAAGTATTACTTTCAATTAGGCCCCTCAGGCAACTTCAGTCCTACTTTCAGAGTATGAGTAATGAAAAATAAATTGATGTAATAGTTTAAGGGTTTCAACACTCAGCCCTCTTAACTGAAATGGTCTATTTAATTAATAAAAGTATTTAAAAAAGTATAAAATACACAAGGCAAAGTGAAATTTAGGTATATTTATTGACTTTGGAACGTCTTAAAGCTGGGTGAGTGACCAAGCCTAAAAGAACATAAGAAACAGTTGAGCTATCTGCAGACCATTACAAACGATTTAGAGATAACTAAACTCATCCAAAGCAGTGCCAAACGCTTGATGCTGGCGGTAATGCCATGCACGTTTTTCAATATTTGTTTTTTAAATTACCTGACAACCTTATCATCGCACAAACTTAATTCTGAATAACTTGTTCTAGAGGTTGTTTCTTGTTTCCTTGGAGGAAAGTACAGAAACAGCGCGCTAAATGTACCAAGGACTATTTATTAAAACGTGGAAAGTTCTGTACAGTGCACCTAGCAATAAATAGTTTTGGAGTCTTGCAATTTCTCGCCTCCTAACTCACAGGCTGAACTCTTCTAGAATAGTTTATTTGCAATATAACTGCCGAAAACTTGGACTTTGCTGTTACGATTTTGTTTCGTTCCAGCAAAAATATTTCTGCTAAAATTATTTCTGCGAATTCTCAAAACCCATTAGAGGTGACAGCAGGATTATAGGAGGTAAGAGTGGACTTCCTCAGGCTGATGAAGACGATTATAGGCGGAATGGTTTTAATATTACTTAATCAAGCTATATGATTTTCTTTCGCAATTATGTTTTTATTAAGTGAAGCAGTAAAAAGTAAAAAAAAAAAAAACAAGTTCGCGCTTCCATTCAATTCATTGAATGTCAAGTTTCAATAAAATAACATTGCTTCGCGTAAGTCTTAAATTTTGTAACATAAAATAGAATGAGATGAGGCAATATTAATCTGTTGTCCCACTGCTAAAGAATCTATAACCTACAACTCAAATTCTAAAATCGATTATTTCTCAGAAGCTTCCATGTATCTACGTTAGCAGTTTTTTGGGCACTACTGGTTCAAGTTTACCAAAAAGTAAAGCACCTGGTTTTCAAAGGAAAGAAATATAAAATGAGGGATATTTTCAATTCCGCTGAAATACGTTTTCGTGTATCTGCTCCGGGCAAGGATAGCGCGAGCTCAAACATTAAGTTACCTATTTCAATTTCGCTCCATCTTGAGGGGAAGGGGGGAACTAGGTTTTAATGGAAACGTAATTGGAAAAGGTTAACAGCTTAGGACATCATCACTTGCCAGATAAAGTATTTTAAGAAAGTATTGTAATAAAATGTACCTACCTGCTGATCCATACGAGTGTGAGTGAAAGGTAAAATAATGTCAACAATAGTGTGAGTGAGAAAGGTGAGAAGTATAACCTTACTGACAGACCAGTGATGGCCCGAACACACCTATAATAGTTCGCTGGCGGTAGCGATCAGTGAAACGCTGTCAGATATCGCTGTCAGATTTGAGATTTGACAGCGAATATTTGACAGCGTTTCACTGATCGCTACCGCCAGTGAACTAGGTGTGCGCAGGCTATAAGTCTATTCCTAGAACACAATTCGTTCAGGCAATCGCAGAATATGCTGTGAGTTGTCAATAAAACTTTCAAAATTTGAAAATCGAACGTGGATTCAACGAGTACCCAATCGAGCCGTGTTGCGGTAATTAGCAGGGCTGATCATTAATAGGCATCTACTGATTTAGTACTTTATCATCATCTCGGCTGGTATCACACTCTGCTGGTAACTTTCTTTGCACAAGCCAGCCTCCTCATAAAAAATAACATAATAAACGAAAAATTGTTTTGCCATAATAATCAATTTCCTCGAAAAATAATAATATTTTTTATTAAATAAAGCAATAAATACAAAACTTTAACACAAAACTCAAATGCCGAGAACAAAAATTCAAAAAATCAAAATCTCCTTTAAATGGATCCATTGTGTTCGCTTGTGGCAATGATTGATTTGGTGTAAGTGCGTCAGAAAAATGAGCAAAACTGGTTCGAGTTTGATCACAGTATACTGTTATTAGCCGGTAATATAACTCCGATTATGACGGTAAATATTTTTAGAGATACGTACTTTATTTTGTACTCATACTCATATTATTTATTGCAATTATTATGTTACATGGGTGAGGTCTTAAAGTTAAAAATAGTATAAGTATAAAAGTACATCGTTCTTACTTATATTTTTTGTTTGTGATTCTCTTTTATTATAAAGAGCTCAAATTAACCAAACCTTTTGAGTTGGTGTAGTGTTTAACTTAACTTAGTGCGTAGTGATAGTACTACTTTTTTTATACAAGAACAAAGCCTCAAATATAAATAGAGACTAAGAATAGTGCTAACTTTGCATTTCACTTCACTTCAGTCCCTTTATACTTTAGGTACTATTGCTGTTGACAGAGTTTTTTTTAGGTTTTATCCACTTGTCTTGGTGATTTAGATTTAGAAGAGAATAGATTAATTTAAATTAATGTTGCACTATTGAGATTTTGTGCCAGCGTGCCATAGTTAAAAGTATCAAAACGACCTATGCAGTATCTTGCGTCGATGTTTACTGCTTCTATTGTATAAAGTTGAGATACTGCTCTACATTATCTGTGCCTCAATCGTCCCAGTTACCGTAACTTGCGGTAACATAGAATAGCTTTTAGGTGCTTTTAGATTAAAAGCTAGCCAGAAATCAACCAGATGATAGCCCACTCTGCCATCCCAAGGGTATTGAATGTTGATTGTCACACTTGGTCCTTAGAGAGATGATTAAATATTGTCCTAATTTGCAAGTATGATTTGACTAGAAGTTAATTGAAAAGTTATGTAGATAATAATAAATATTATTTCCTTTTTTTAGTTTAATTTAAAAAAAATTAAGTCTATTTAGACTTAAGCTCGCCTCTTTACATGCCCGCTTTATAATGTTCATTAGTCAGCTGTATGTGTACAGAATAATGAAAGTCAATTTAGCTTATACTGATAGTAGCAATGTATACAAAAATTAGAGGGGGAAAAAGTGTATGATGGTCTAGTTTTTTTAACTGTTATTTGATATCCATAGTTTCAAACTTAGAACAATGGGTAAAAGTATATAGGTAATTATGTATATTAAGAATAGCGACGAGCAAGCAATCTAGTAGGCCACCAAGTTTCTATAGTATATTGTTTTACCAAAAATGTTCAAATAACACGGCCAAACAAGCACATCTCCCCACAGAGGGGATAGTCGGCACAGATGGTCCACTGTTATTACCACCTTAGTAGGGGAAGTTTAAGAGTAAATCGGTAATCAATATCACCGGGGTAACCTTTCGTTACACCTCTACTTTGTTACTTAGCAAGCAACATTGCAGTTGCGAATAGGCCTGAGTTTTTACCCGACTACGGCGAAGCAAAAGAATGTGCTTTCTATTACTTAGGAATAAAAAGATTGAGCATGAAACAAGATACTTTAAGGGCATCTAAAGGAGGTATTCAAAGGTTCATCGTATTACTTACTATATAGCACATATCATCATCATCATCATCATCATCATCATCAGCCTGAAGTCCACTGCTGGATATATAGGCCTCCCATAAACATGTCTGGGAAAAACGATTCTGAGGCCTTTCCATCCATCGACTCCCCGTGATCTCAACAATGTCGTCGGTCCATCTGGTAGTGAGGCATAGCACACATAGGTACCCACATTTCACAGGAGTTGGTATTCTATACGTGACAAGTGATAGCCCATCGTCACTAAACTCATTTTCTCACGATGTTTTCTTTCATTGATGAGAGTACTGGTATTTTCTTATTCTAGTCGTATCACTAGTTCGTTTGAACTTGTGTGTTGCAAACATTGAAAGGAATGCGTCTCAAAGAAGCTCCTTGACAAAAAGTTTTCGAACTTCTTTGGTTCTCCGACAGCCGCTTCGCTTTTTGAGAGTACTGGCATAAATTCTTTATTAGATTAGACGTATGCAAGTCAGTGGTAGTTTGCAGGTGTTCCAAACACGCTTACATCTTGCTTTGCTGTATCCATTTCTGCGCCGTCTGCCTGCACACGGGAAGTTTCGACAGTACACGTTCAAGTTTGAGATGAGTTAGGTAGGGATGTCGGAAATGCAATAAAGTATCGATATATATCGTATCGATGTTTTTTGAAAATATCGATATCGATATTGATATTTTTATGAAAAAATATCGATATATCGATATATCGGTATGATTTGACTTGACAGAGAATATTCGTGCTGTTGAAATTGAAATTGACTAACAGAGTTGCCAACTTAAAAACCAAACTATAAAACAGCAAATCAAGTCGACCAAAAACAAAAAATACATAAAATATAATTTGTTAAAAGATGTTAGTATAAAAAAAAGTATTTTCTTTTTGGGATTTTTTAATCTTAAAACTTATAAATGTTTATTGGTCTGAAAAAAATATCGGTTTTTATACCTTTTCGATACTTAGAATTTTATATCGATACATCGATATATCGAACTATTAAATATCGCTCAAAAATATCGATATATTGAAAAAATAATATCGATATATCGATGTATCGATATTTTTTCAACAAGCCTAGAGTTAGGTATTCATAGAAGAGTTTAAGCCGATTTCAATGTGTTTACGATTTGTTTTTATTTATTACTGAAATGTTTACGAGCGGGCGTGCCATAGATTTTAAAGAAAATGTGGCGATAGGTATTTGAAATTATAAAGTAATGGTACAATAGTACATCACCCACTCTCATCAATCTTGTCTCATCAATTTTCCTACAGCATATTCTATAACTTTCTGTTTCAAATAACTTTATTTTTTGTTTCTACACTAAACAAAATACAAAACAGCCAGCCTCATATTTTCTCAACCCCTAGTAGGTATGCATTTTAATTTCACAATTCATTACTTTTAACCAAGGGAGACTCTAGAAAACCACAGAACATCAATAGTTACTTTCAAGAAAGACGTATAGAATACAGCATAGATTCTACTGGACTATCATCAAGAGAAAATCATTATCAAAGCGAACCTCAGTCAAACAATCCTTAAAACAAGATTTAAGCTTTTACAATAATTCGAACGTTTTGAAAAATAAGCATAGAATGACAATAACGAAACTATGGTCTCAATTATTTGGTGCATCGTCAGGTCACCCGGAAGAGATCGTTTCAATGCAATAAGAGATCCCATTGTAGGTACAAAGTACTATTCATTGTCCCCAACTACTAAGAATTTTTATGTTCAATTTGGTGCGTGGTTTGGTGAGTTGGCGTTATAATATAATATGCAGGGTGTTTGGCAGACCTTATGTCATAGAGGTGTGTCTTACACAAGCTCAAAGTCGCGCTATGAAGAGAGCTATGCTGGGAGTTTCACTACGTGATAGATTCAGAAAAAGGATATATGTAGAAGAACCAAGGTCACTCTTAAACGGTCAAGGGGACTCTTAGAATTAGTAAGTTGAAGTGGCAATGGGCATACCATATAGCTCGAAGAACCGACAACCGTTGGGGAATAAAGGTTCTCGAATGGCGACCACGAACCGGAAGACCAAAAGTAGAGCGCCCACCCACCAGATGGACCGACGACATTGTTAAGATCGCAGGAAGTCGGTGGATGGAAAGGGCTCAGAATCGTTCTTCCTGGAAATGTGTAGGGGATTTCTTCAGGCTGATGATGACGATGATGTGTCATAGAGGGAAATATGGTTGTTTTATCAGCGTGACATTACACTGCAATCATTCATAAATCGATTACAATTTGATTGAAATCCATTTACAATATTAACTGGCTCTCGAACGAGCGAATAAACGTTGATGGCGTAATTATGCGCTATTTGCGATCATCAATCACATGTTGTACAAATACCGCACCTAATAAGGCTTAATTTGCTTTTCAATTTAATAGCAGTTTTTTGGGTCAGTATGCTCTAGATTTTAGACTTACAAGACGTTAGTACCAAGAGCACTGGTGGTCTAGTGGTAGTGGCCCCGCCTTCCGATCCGAAGGTCGTGGGTTAAATCCACTCGTGTACCAATGAGTTTTTCTGTCGAAAAATGTATGTGCACTATGCCAGTACCTACTCTCAAAACGGTGAAGGAAAACATCGTGAGGAAACCGGCGTGTTGTAGAACCTAAAAAAGTTCGAGCAACACGTGTCAAGGGTCACGCAAAAAGGGCCCACCAGCGGCCTACTTGCGGAAAAACCTGCCCGCACATCAAGTGCGCATGATAAAACTCCTCTCAGCACAGTTTGGTAGTAGCTCTGGCATCTGCGCCGTAGCTCGTGGATTCAATCTCCACCGAGAACAAAATACTTTTGTGGTGAACACAGATTTTTGTCCTTATCTGGGCGTTATATTGTATTTTAAGTACCTACAAAAACACGTATATATACCTAAGTATGAGAGCACAGCTATCTCGTTGCCATAGTACAAGCTCTACTTAATTTGGAGCTAGGTAGTGTTGTGTGGCTTGCCCGCAGTATTTATTTATCTTTTATCCTGAAGAAAATATGAAATGTCATACATTTCATTTGGAAAAGCCTCAATTTTCAATCAACATAAATATATTATAGGGGGGTTTTTTTTATGCCACCAAATCAAGTGCATATTACCTTCTACCATCTACCTACTTACGCTTATTCTAGCTACCTATCTAGTAGTATAGTGCCTACCAATTAAATACATCTACCTACTAGGTATTATAGTTACTTATAAGCATAGACTTTTTATTGCAACCTACTATATAAACTACATTTGGCAAAATAAAATTACATTTATTTTCATTTCATCTTTTACGTTCATCTCATTTTACCCAAGAATGAAATATATCAGGCTGGTAACTCTTATATACTAAAACTTAAAATTCTTCTTCTTATCGTGTCACTGATTCTTTCAAACCAAGTGTGGTGAAAGGATTTTTAGCGCGCCTCAAAGAGGCTCTTTTCGTGCACTAAACTTAACTTAAAATAAACTTAATCCTATTTAAGTACCTGAAGACATGAGTTTGTGTCTCCCAATTAGTCACAACTTCAGCAGAACCCTAATAAATACTTGACTTACGGGATTGGGTTGCGGAGGTGAGAGATTTATCTAACAACCTCCGATAGAACCTCCATGGCACGAGAGGTCGCTTGAGACTCGAAGTATACGGGTTCGATTTACGTGTTTATTGTGGGACTGTAAAAGCTCGGTTGTTAAGAAACTTAGATAAGCTGCAGATATATTGTTGAAAGTCTTCAGCGTCAGCTTAAATTGCACCACTGGCCACAATAGAAAGCTTTGCACGTATCTAAGCGATCTGTGATGGCGATCAGTGAAACGCTGTTAAATATGAGAGTGTTAATTGTCAGCCTACACCGATCGCCATCGCCATCGCTTAGATGTGCGCAGGTTTGAAGGCGATGAGGAGGTATTCTATAAAGGAATTATCTCCTTAAGGCCTTAAGACCTAAAATTTGGCAAATTCATCACCGCACTTGGTGTGCGGACTGGTTTCTGCAAGTAGGCCGTTGGCGGGCCCTTTTTGTGTGACGCTTGACATTGACACGTGCTGCTTGAACTTGTTTAGGTTCTACGACACGCGGTTTCTTCAAGATGGTTTACTTCGCCGTTTTGAGAGAACTGCACATAATGCACACAAATTTTTCGACAGAATAACTAATTGTTACAAAACTGGATTTAAGCCCACGACCTTAAGATCGGAAGGCGGGGCCCCTACCATTAGACCACCAGTGCTCTCTGAAAACTACTGAAGACCTAAATTAAATATAAAAGCACTGTTAGCTCTTGGTGTATTACATTTTTGAAATAGATTTTAGTTTATGACCTGGAATAACAAGACTTTCAACGCGAGTACCTACCAGGCAATCCACAGGCAGAAGCTAGTAGTCAACACAAACTGCGCAAAGTTAGGAAAGCACCACTGGATCATGAAGATTAAAAAAAAAACTTTCCCGCTAAGTGAGTAGGCGGTTTTAAAAGTATGTAAGTACTTTATCCTGTAATCCCGGTCACGACGTAATGACGTAGTAATGGCCCATAACATCGTAAGGGATTACTTGCGGGACAATATCATTAAATATTAAACAACACTGATTCTATACTCAAGCTTAAACAAAGGCAGGTAGCTACTTAGGGATCAAAAGTAAAACAATAATCCTCTCTCTATATTGCTCTATAGTAAACCTTTCCCTAACCTCAAAGGTTTGATAGAAAAAGCCTCTGCAAAAGCCTTGCGCACATCTAAGAGTTCTGCGATGGCGATGAAACGCTGACAAATATGACAGCGACATTTGACAGCTATAGACGCACGTCTTCACCATTTTATTCCAGAATGTAGAAAGAAATGCTAAAAGATAAATAATATAATTTTCACTAGCACAACAGCCTAACACGTATTTACACAGGTATTCAATCTCATTTAAATTTGTTTGCCCAGCACTAATCTGCGTAATCCTAGGCTACAAATGACACAGCGGATGAGGCCTAACCAGGATTACCTGACCCCCAGAGCCAACGCTTCGTTTAGTTTCGAGGGTCACATTGTACGTGTTTAAGTACTGATAAGAAGATTTATGTTGGGTAAATGTTTTGGGTCTTTAGTGAACGCTACAAAAGTTTATTGTTGAAATAAAATAGAAGGTAGCGTGACAACTATCTGTGTTTATGTGATAACTTCTAGTTTTACTACTTTTGTTCGGCCACTAGATTCTGTGTTGGGAGAATCCACAAGGAAGTTGAAAACTATGGGTGGTGGTTACTTTGTTACCGCGTATAAGATATCTATGAACCTGTAATAAACCTTAATCTTCTGTATTTACACAGGTTTTTTAGCTAATTTAAAGTTTGCCCAGCACTAATCTGCGTAATCCTAGGCTTTAAATGAAGCAGCAGACGAGGCCTAACTAGGATTACCTGACCCTCAAAGCCAACTCTTCATATAATTTTACTTTTTTTTACTCTGTGGTACCTATTTTAGCACTTACGCACTAAAGTGCATTCTACTGCTGTGCGGAAATCAATATATTCCAATTGATTAACACCCATCCATCTTCCTAAGTACCAGGAGGTCAGCAACCGGGAGGTGGTTGCCAAGCGACCAGACGGCGCGACTACGCGTCGCGACGCATGACGCATCCCTGCATCCATGGTGTAGCCATGGAGATTTGGGGATGGAAAAGAGAATATAATAACAGTTTAACCTTTAGATTTTAAGTTGGATAGTGTTTTGAACGGTGCTGTGAATCAGATTGTGTCTGGAGACTTTTTATGGCAGTTTTAATGTTATTTCTTACTAATAAATGTCATTGCTTTTTATCGCTATACATTTAAGTTAAAACTTTAATGGTTTCTATAAATTTTGTTGTTTTGCTTTTTGAAACCTACGCTTTTCTACGTTGAAGTAGCCTTTCTAAAATTTAAACTAAACTTGTGAAAATGTGCAACCGTTAAACTTCACCACCGGAAGTGGATTTCAGCGCGTTAGTATTGTTAAGTTGGCAACACAGCCGGAAGTAGTGTAACGGGGTGTTAGAGGCACAATGATCGCGCCCTAGTTTGCATACAGCGACTAAAGTTGACCAAAGTTTAACTGTTAGAATTCACTTTGGAAAATTTCTATTGAGGTGGTAATTTCGGTGTTTCCTACATTATCATTTGTTTCAGCTAGCTATAGACATAGCTATAAGATACGCTTTGTTTACTTAGACCAAGTATAACATACAGTAACAGTTGTTCAAGTTAAAAAAAAAGATTTCCTAAAAATCTGTCTATAGTTATGACATCAATCATTGATTATAGATGATTTAGAATAATATAGCGTATTTGCATCACGATTTTATTCTTTAACCGTTTTATAGCACTATAGTGTTGACATATATTTTCCGAATAGAAAAATCAATAGGAACCCGCGACCTTAGGATCGGAAGGCTACCACGAGGCCACCAGTTCATTCAGATATAAGATTACCTATATTGCTAACATATATAGGTAATCTTATATCTGAATGCACTGGTTTGTTTGATTTTGGCATGTAGGTAATTACTAAATGTAGATTATATGGCATAGTCAGCTTTGACGGCAAACTAATTATGGTACCAATAGCTTTTAGACAAAACAGCTTGCATTATTTATCAAATAATTTTCCCTGGAACTGAGGGATTTTGAACGGTGACCAGCCACAAATAGGAATACGAAGTCTAAACTCATACATTTTTGGACTAACACTTTTTTCAAAAGCCGACTAGAAAATGCATCTATAGATATTATGTGAAAATCAAACTCAAATCAAATTAAAATGTATTCATTCAAAAATTTACAGGTTTTGAAAAATAAAGGATTGGGATCTCTTCTGTTTTAAAAAATAAAACTGATGTTTGTTATATTTTACTTGCATGTATTATTTCTAACATTATTATTATACATACGTACATTAAATATACCTACACAAAAAAGCAAGGGGCAAACCTAACTTGGTGGAGCTATAGTTCTCTCAATTGAATACAAAACGTGTATCCTATCGAAAAAAAAAACAAAACTCTAAGTTCTTTATGTACTAAAAATGTTCTTGAATTTTTAAAAAGTTTTACATTTCCAAAACTTACTAATAAACTATACGACAAATTCAAAACCAGCGATAGCCATAAAACGTTTACCTGACATTTTCCAAAAGCTTTTCATAGAAAAAATATTTTCGTTTCTCAAATAGTTTGCGCAGTCACGTCCATATACCAGATAGAACATGTGAGCAAGTTGCAGTTAGGGCGCACTATACCACCCTGATGAGGCAATAAAAGTGAAGCACTGAAAAAATAAAAAGCATTTCGTGATTGTGCCCCCCATAGTTGCACCCTGACGGACGGCCCCATAGAGCTGGGAAACTCGGATTCTGTAGAGACGTTTTATTAAGCGTAAATAAATTATAAATAGTAGGCGAGTTTAATATTAGAATAATAATTTTCACTTAAGTAAGTACATGAAATAAGTTGATATTTAGCTAGGATTTTAAAAGTGATTCTTGTAATTTAGATACGTAAATGATTTTTGACTTTCGACTTTAAAAAAAGAGCCTAAAAGCGATACAGTTACAAAAGAAATAGTGTAGATATTTCACACTTTATACAATAGAGTTCTATGACCACGAACGGCACAACATAAAACGTGTGTAACTCTATGTACAACACTATACCCCTCTAATTTGCGAATATCCAATTGGGGTTCCAAATTAACGGAAAATGTAAGATTTTCGTATTATTTTAGGGGCGACAGAACGTTCCTATCGAATTAATAGAAGTTATTTTATCGTATTTTTAAGGCTATTCAACTGATTAGGTACTAAAAATAAACAATCTTCATCTAAATCTCAAAGGCTTCACAACAACCAAAATACAAAAGTTTTTTTTTGTAGTACTTATAAGGAATGAACAGTTTCAAGTAAAAACGAACGAAATAAATATTCGAACGGCACATGTCAGACACGTGCCGATTCAAGAGAACTTTGAATTATTGAAGAGTTCAAGAAATAACTATATTTCCGAGTATTAGAGTGCCTATACGAAGTATCCAATCTAACTTTTATGCTTTTTCAAGTTGTTAGCATCCCAACAACACAGATAATAATAATTATTGTAAAACGACATTCATAGAATTTGTCTATGGTATGTATGTGGTATGGTATTCTTCTCTTTCTGTGCGCATTAGCTTCACATGCAATTTACAACCTTTTTTTGTAGTTTAAAGTATTCAAAGTTGTTCTTCTTGCAAATGTGGAGTAAAAAAGAATTAAAAATAAACAAATACCTACTAACTACGCTTATACTTACTTACTCTATATATACCTAAGAAATTTAGAATAAGTAGAAACTAAATATTTTTTGTAAAATAGCAAGAAATCAAAAGCTTTTTATTTTATTTTATTATAAGTTGTTCTTCTATCTTACACAGCACTAGCCTAAAATACCTATAGAGGCATGCAAGCATAGATTTTTATTTTCATCTCTCTGACGTTTATGTAAAAATGCTAAAGCAATAAAAAAACTCGTACAGGCGACGCACATTTTGATAAATAAACAGAGCAGTTCAACTGTGCAATAAAACACTACGATTGTTAGTGAGTGGTAGCGGAAGGGGTCGCTCAGGGGCAACGCAGAACTAAAACAACAGAGAAATGCTTAAACTATTTTAAACATAGCATTAGAACGATACTTTTTCAAATGAACACCAACGGAAAATAACAAACTGCTAAATGATAACTCTTTTTTATTTTTTTGGTATCGAAGACATTTATTTACACAAAGAAACTTACAATTAAACAAATATTTACAAAATGTACAAAATACACAAGAAACAGTTGAGCTATCTGCAGATCGTTACAAACGATCTAGAGATAGCTCAACTGATCCAAATCAGTGCCAGACGGAAGCGTCCCCAAGACGCTGGCGGCATTGCCACGCTGAATAGCAATGCCTATACGCTGCGCCAGATACCCACCAGCTCTTGGGTCACGCGTCGCTTCGATCAGTAATAATGTATGTAATTGCTTCACGACTTTGATCCCCATGCAGGAAGTGGTGTTGTAAAAATTGCGGTTGCGAAGGCTTAAAATCATTCTGTTTATGAAATGACGTTTAGTAATTATGTAAAAACTTGTCATCCAACCATAAAATAATAAAGAAGCAGATATTTCACAGACTCCCTATAACCACAGACTAACTATTTTTCTACGTGATACAGATACCGTTCATTTGTAATTGTAGGTAAGTAAGAACTTCCTCATCAGATAATTAATGTTTCCACCGCAGCGGTAACTTCCTGAGCTGTGATACATCAACGTGGGCTTGATTCCAAGACTCATAGCGCGTCAGTCTGCCAATCAAGTACTCTATCTGAAACTCACATCAGCTTAAAAAAGTATGAAGATATTGAACTCTGGCAATGATCCGGCTAATCAATGGTCTTGGTTTTTTTTTGTTTATAAGAAAATAAGAACCTACGTCTGGTGATGGTATATACCACACATAGATAACGCAGTATTGTATTTGAATCATGATTTTTTTGTTTCTGCTACCACATCTACCTCATTAATTTACAACAAAAATAAATATATGTATTTTTTTGTTGAAGTACTCTCTGATACTACTCCGGTGGAGTATGGAAATATTTGACTCTGGCAATGATCTGGCAAATCACAGGTCTTTGTTGGAAATGAATGCATCTGGTGATGATATACTGCAGATACATAGATGACACGGTATTGTATTTGAATAACTGGTTTCTCTTACTACTGTTACCTCATCAATTTACAACAAAAACATTTTTTTTCGTCGTAGTTCCCTTCCTGGTGGAAAAACAAACAAATCCGTTCATTCTATTGCAAATGATTTCTACGCGCTACCCTTTGACCGACGACCTTTATAATTAATCGAAAACCTGCGGCGCGGCGTCCAGACAGCCACCCAACTGGAGCCGGCACTGTTATTCAACAAAATTGAAACCTTTGTGGTTTTTCACCATGTTTTTGCCTGATAAGTTTGACGCACGCAGTGGAAACACTTTAGATGGTGAAATGGTAATTTAGTCTGTGGTGCTTGTGTAAAAATTTACCAAGCATTCATTTTCAGTTTTTCTGGATCGCTACAATCCACAAATTATCAAGTCTAGACTAAGCAGGTGGATTATTAGCTAAGCCTGCTTCATCTTAGGCATCCTCAATTTTAATTAGGTGATTTACAAATTAAGTTTCAGTCATCAAATAAACACAAAATACTGAATCCAATTTCAAACTTTCAAACAAGACAGCACAAAACTGACCATCATCATCATCATCTTCCAGCCCTCATCCCACATCATTCGTCATCTCAGTGCTTCTTGCTCATGCCATCTTTGACACAGTCCATCTATTTTTTTTGGTCTGCCTCTTCTTGTATAACCACCATCCACATTCATATCTAATACTTTCCTCGTAAAATGACTTGACAAGCCGACCGTACAGAGAAAAACGTATATTCAAAACTCATGTTCATTGTATGTTTATTTATATCGCCCAGCCTTCATTGATCTTTTATTGCATTTCCACGGAGGAAATAAAATCACAAGTTTGCCAAGAAATGAACCGGAAAGCGAAAGGGTTACTACGAGAACAGAATAGACAATGCGCATGTTGATTTGATAAATCGCATCGCGCATACCAATAGACCCGACTTTAAATTAAATTGTCCTCTAAAAAGAACAATTTTTCACGACTTTCTTTCGCTCCGTTGAAACTTTCAACGCTATTTTAATAAAATTGTTTCCGTCGATGAAATTGTGTTTCTTTGAGAGGAATTTAAATTTGTTTTAGCAAGATTTAAACCAGTTTAGTTCTAACATAATTTGAAATAAAATGTGGGTATTTGATTTACAGTATTATGCTTATTTAAGCTGCTTGATGCAATAAATAACTAAGTTAATAAATCAGGTAGGTAAAGCTCCGTACATACAATATGCAATGCTGTGCGTACACGCCTATTAAGGCCCGGCCACATCAAGGCGATCACACAGCGATCTACCATAACATGACAGCGATGCCTAAGTGACTTTTTGCGTTATGATTGTATTTGACGTTGGTATGTCGATATAAATAAATAAAATAAATAGTAAGTAAGTATAGCACTTTTGTGAGAAATGAAGGATATTTTGTTATTGAGCACAAACTGTAGAAATAATACACTGTGCAGAATTTTAAGTTAGAAAGTTATGCTACAAAATAAACGTACTGTTGTTTTGAAGCACTTGCTGTAAAAAAATAAAAATAAGTGCATTGTTTTATTCTAGTAAAATAAATGGTACGCTCGCGAACAAAACTAATTTGAATGGCAGAACAAAAACGGCAAGCGGACGCATAATGAAATGGGAAACGCAAATAGCCTCAAATGAGACATTTACATTTGCGTTAGTTTAACAAAGGTAATACAACTCGGGTGCAAACTTCGCTGGGAGGAAGAATTAAATCAAGATACGAGTAGCTTTAGGAACATACCTAGAACCGTTAAAAAAATATGATAATAACGTAGTTGTGATATAAACGAAAAAGCAGTAAAGCCTTTCGCACATATACATCACCTGCGAAGGCGGTCAGTGTCATCATCGTCATTATCATAATCATCAGCCGACGATTCTGAGCCCTTCCCATCCACCGACTTTCCGCGATCTTAACAATGTCGTCGGTCCTGGTGGGTGGTACGTTTCGTTTTCCGGTTCGCCTTTATTTCCCAACGGTCGTCGGTTCTTCGAGCTATAATTATGACCTGCCCATTGCCACTTCAATTTACTAATTCTATGAGCTATGTTGGTGACCTTGGTTCTTCTACGCGCGATCAGTGTATGGCTATAAAATATTGCACCGTCAAAGTTCGTAGCAGTGTGTGGATGTAAACCCTATACTGAAACTGATCGCCATTGTCATCACAGATCGCCAAATGTGACCAAAGCTTAAGTGGTCACACAAAATCTATAGTCTACCAAAAGATGGACAACGCTTTGATTATTGTCATCTGTCATGACAAACTGACTAATGGCCCGAACACACCTAGTTCGCTGGCGGTAACGATCAGTGAAACGCTGTCAAATATCGCTGTCAGATTTGAGATTTGACAGCGAATATTTGACAGCGTTTCACTGATCGCTACCGCCAGCGAACTAGGTGTGCGCAGGGCGTCAATTCCAGCAACACGGTTCGATTGAGTGATCGTCGAGTTATCACTGAATCCGCGTTCCAGTTTGAAATTTTTCAAACAAAAATTGACAACTCACATCGATTTACGCGATCGCTTGAGTGATTTGTGTTTTTAGAATCGACACCCAGGCCTTAGAAAATATTTGTTGGCAATTAAAAAAAAAAGCGGCTAATCGAGAACACATACCTATTATGAATGTAGGCATCTACAAGATTTAATCAGTTTCTCAAAGAACCGAGTCAGGTCAGCATCGAGGTCAACCCGGGTTCATAGTTCAAAGTTCAGCCAAAAGACTAGTAAGTTTGGCGTATGGGCTACTAGCCAACTCTGGCGAGGACGGAAGTTTCAAGCCTGCAGGCCTTCGATACGGCTAGTGACTGGTATAGCCAGAGCTGTCAGATTAACGTATCCTTCGAAGCACGAAAGCTCTTAAATTACTAGTCTCTCGAATTTCAAATGAATAAAACCGACAAAAATTATTATGGTTTATGTGCATCCCGTTTCATTGTAAGTTTATTTGTGTAAATAAATTTAATTTATGTAAGTAACGGGTAACTTTATCAATACCGAAGTTTCACGGATACCTTCACTCATTTGCACCGCTCTGTTAAATTACTAATATTCTGACCGCACTCTCATTGAGGAAATGGCTCTTCATTAAAATGGCTTAATTTACTTAATTTTCGCTCCTACAGTAGTTCGGATCGTTAAACGTAAATACGAATGAATCGTAATGGAAATATGTTTAATTATAATTTCGAATGTATCCTATATTATATCTACAACATTTTAGGCTTGTATTTTTACTGATATAACAACTGAGTCATCAAAATAATCTTACTAAAGGCCTGCGCACATCTAGCGAGATGGCAATGGTGATCAGTGAAACGCTGTCAAATATCGCTGTCATATTTGACTACGTTTCACTGATCGCCGACGCCAGCGGCCTAGGTGTGCGCAGGCCTTAACTAAAATAAAGTCGTGTTAGTTACACTATTTATAACTCAAGAACGGCTGAAACGATTTGGCTGAAAATTAGTGGAGAGTTAGCTTAAAACCAGGAGACGGACATTGGATACTTTTTATCCCGAAAAAAATAACGGTAACAGGGCGAGCAAAGCCGCGGGCGGTCGCTAGTTTAAAATAAAAGATTATCCACCAGTTGAAGTAGTACAAGAATGTAAAACAAAAAAAAACGGCAAATTATATAATATAATAAAATGTCTTCACCATCCAATGATTCATCGTTAGCCCTCAAATCTCGACAGTTCTGCGAGGGCTGACCCCTCGTAAACACGGATTGGGTGAGATGACCAAATTTACTTAGACACAAGCCCTATACTATTTTCTCACTTTTGTAATGTCACGTGAAAAAGGATATAGATACACTTTTGGCAAATATCTAAATGAATACAATTAGTTTTTTAAAGTATATAGATAAACATATTAATTTTAATCTAAAAATTCGAAATCATACTAAAGGAGCCTTTCTGAAGCCCACTTTCAATCCTTTCACCGCACTGGTTGAAAGAACTGGTGACACGATAAGAAGAATAGATAAAAAACAGAACCGTTAAGTATATAATATTCATTTTTTTTAAGGTCTACAAAAACAGTCTGATGATGATATGGAAATATGCAAAGTATGATTATGGTACGCAATGGTCATGTAACCCAGAATACATTTTCAGGAAAGCGATCGCTTTGCTATACATGGACATTTTGCTAATTAGACTTACTGCTCATTAGACCTTTTCCTAGTTGGACATTTAGCTACTTAGATCATCTGATCAGGAGGCATTCTATAAACTCCGTTCCATCCACCGACTTCTCGCGATCTTAACAATTTCGTCGGTACATCGGTTGGAGCGTCATTAGTTTTGTTCTGCAGTTCGTGGTCGCCCTTCTGAAATTTTTATTCCTCAACGGTTGTTGGTTCGTGTCATAAAACTAAAAAATTCATACTTGCGTCTTAAACTTTCCCCATCATAGAAATTCAGGGTATTCTTATGAGTCCCGTAGCACGCGACTGTACTTCCTCACAAGGGCGTTCGCAAACATAGGAGATGAATCATAAAAACGCACAATAGTTTACGAGCAGGTACTTCAAAGTTTATGACCAGCATACATAGTGTAACCTGACAAAACTGATTTTAGCTTGATATGCGGCTCATTCCCCATTTTTCACAACAGCTGACTCGGGTCCAGAATCTTTTGGTGGACTTCCAGACTGGCCACGTTACCTGTAGGAGCAAGGTGTTTTGGAAGCCAGCGCTATAGGCTGGCGGTATGCTTAGAAAAAGACTGAAATTCGTAAGAAATTATTCATTTTATTCATATTATTCATGTATGGAGATTTTGGAGAGTTTTCAAGACAAGAGTGAACAGGTATCTTCTTGGTAAGCGTGCTAAACCGTCGACCACATCATCACTTAACAGCAGATTCGATTGCGATCAAACGCAAGCCTATAAATTGTAAAAAACGAGATAAAAAGACTAGTAATTATATACCTAACTTGTTAGAAAATGATTCTGAATTTGAATATTATACGCTATAATATTACAATATTTGCACACTAACAAGTGCTATGGTTCATTACCGGCTTGCGTAATCAAATTGAGGTCAATTTATCTGACCCAAAATATTTTAAACTGTGGTCCGCTTACGAGTTTCACAGCGTGGATCGTTTGAATTGTTTTGTTGTTCTAATACTAGTAGGTATACGATAGTTTTTTACATATTTCTTTAATTGTACATTTCTGTGTAAATAATAGCATATGTTACATAAGAATAATACATTATCCTTCCTGTAGCATTCTAATAGGGAAATTATTTTTGATATCAGCTCCATAATTTCAAATTTATCCGTTATTTAGTTACAATTATCATGATGAACGGCAGAGGAGGAAAAACGATCAAGCAACCTTGCTATTCACCTTTCCAACTCAGAAACTGCCTTACTCTCGAATTTGATCTAAATTACGACGATCGCCGCATATTCAGAAACGGCTTAGTAGGTACAAACCAACCCTGATTCATCTCACGTTTCGAGTTTTATTGGAATTAAGCTATACGGAACCCTTTCGTTGACGTTTTGCCAGCATTACTTGGGATTACTCAACCGAAGGGTGTGAAGCAAAACATTGTAAAATAGCGTTATACGGGAATTTTGGGAGACAAATACCTAATCCGTGTTTGGCTTGAAAATTTCTTGTCAGTATGATCGAACGGTTTTAAGGCTCTAGTGAAAGCTACGCAAAATAAAATAAATGCTTTTATTACTGATTATCAAACTCGGAAGAAAATAAATACTTAAAATAGACGATCTAGAAGAAAAAAAAGAGCACAGCTTTTTTGTACATGATCTGGCTTCTTAGTTCAGTTGGTAGTATCTCTACCTTCTGCATCGTAGGTCGTGGGTTCGATCTCCACCGAGAAAAATATTTGTGTGGTGAAAATAGATGTTTGTTCTCTGTCTGGGTGTTATATTGTATTCTAAGTATGTATTGGTATGTACAAAAAAAATGTGTATAAGCATTATACCAGCTATCTGGTTCCCATAGTACAAACTCTGCTTAGTTTTGGACTAGATAGTGTTGTGTGGATTGTCCATATTATTTATTTATCTAAGGTTCATTTTCAGTGAGGCAGTAGGTAGTGATACCTTGCTACACAAGTACCTGATGCAGTTACATTTCCATAATTGATTTGTCCTATTAGTGATGCAAACGTAGGTAGGTGGTTAGTTTTGTTTGCACCATTCAAATTGATACAACTACTAAACCTTACTTTTCTCGCCGTAAACTAACGCTAAACAAAAAAGCAGCCAAGTGCGAGTCGGACTCGCTCATGAAGGGTTCCGTAGCATCAAATAACATAATATAAAGGTTTTTGTAGTTCGTCGAAAGGTAAATTGCGGTTTACGGTTTATGACGTATAAAAAAAAAAACTACTGACTAGATCTCGTTCAAACCAAATATCGTTGGAAGTTTGCATAGTAATGACAACATATATTTTTTTTAGTTTTATCATTCTCTTATTTTAGAAGTTAGAGGGGGGGGACCAACTTTTTTCCCCTTTGGAAGTGTCTCTCGCGCAAACTATTCAGCTTAGATAAAACTATATTAGAAACCTCAACATCATTTTTGAAGACCTATCCATAGATACCCCACACGTATGGGTTCGATGAAAAAAAAATTTTTGAGTTTCAGTTTCAAGTATGGGGACCCCCAAAATTTATAGTTTTTTTTCTATTTTTGTGTAAAAATCTTAATGCGATTCACAGAATACATCTACTCACCAAGTTTCATCAGTCTAGCTCTTATGGTTTCGGAGAAAAATGGCTGTGACACGGTCGGACAGACAGACAGACAGACATGACGAATCTATAAGGGTTCCGTTTTTGCCATTTGGCTACGGAACCCTAAAAAGGTTTTGATCGATATTAAACCTTTTTGTTTAGCGTTAGTTTTTGACATGATTCTTTCCCGTGTATAAATTATGCGTGCGTTGGTGAAACTTGCTGAAATCATCATCATCATCCTGAAGAAGTCCACTGATGCCCATAGGCCTCCCCTATACATATAAAAACGATGCTTGCTAAAATGCTTTGCCTTTAAAGTAAGTATTTCAAATTTCAGATCAACACAATCCTAATGGGAAAAACAACCTTGTTTTTTATATTTTCCTTGTAAAACCAACTGCCGTTTTCATCACGTTTCAAAAATAATAATAAAGAGGAAGCGAGAAATTGTGATAACGTCAGCGAAATGCAGAAGACACGCACGCGTAGCCTTTTCGTTTATTTGCGAAAAAAGTCTCATAGACAAGTATCAGCCATGTATGGGGATGCAGTAATGAAATGCTGATGCTTTGCTCCCTCTATACGACTGTGGAATATTGATAGCAGACTGTCTATAGACTACAGCAAAGTAAACAACCAATTCTAAGCCTTGTAACCCTTTACATAAGGTTGGAATACCAAACAGGATATGTAAAGCCAGCGCACGGTGATGTCTGTCAACAAAACATGCGCTTCTGAAAATAGTAGAACGAATAAAAAATTACTTTTCATTACTCATACTCTGAAAGTAGGTCTGAAGTTGCCTGAGGGGCCTAATTGAAAGTAAAACTTTCAGCCCTAGGGAGAATCGCTTTCTACTGACAGCTGTCAAATTATAAAAAAAAACAAGTTCTATTTTATTCAACCATGTTCCAACTTTCTAAAGTCTTTCTGACTGCAAAGAGGTCGTTGAACCAAATTCCAACTTTTTATTCAGCAAGTAGGTTGGAAACCCATTACAACGGTAAGAAGTTTAAAAAGTCTAATTAGAGCGCAATGTAAAATTTAAATTTAAATAACATAAAGATAGTATTAAATAAATAATATATCTTCTAAATTACTTGATTAATATATAGCTTCAACTATTTATTTAAAATAACATAGATTTGAGCAAACAATTTACCATTTTTTAAATTATGAGAATGAAAACAATGGCTGAATAATGCTGGCGAGCCGTAGCCGAAGGCCCGCCAGAGAAAAAGAAAAAAAAAACCGGGAAGGCGGCAATTCAATCTATCATTTTCACAAATTTTTCTTTCATGTTTTTATTTTTACTTTCCTTGTATTCGTAATGAAAAGCACAGTGTTTACCTCGGGTGAAAGTCTTTTGAGTCCCTCAAGCTCCATTGGCGCCCTCGCTTACGCTCTGGCGCCAAACCCGTCTCGGGACTCAAAAAACGTGACTTTCAACACTCAGGTAACAATGTACTATTGTTTCTGTTTTCACTTAAAATAACTGCTTGTCTTCAAATAATAATGCAAGAGTTTTCGCGGAAGGAATGTAGGTACTGCATTTGTACTGTTTTAAATAAATTGCTTCAGTAAATATTTTCTATCTATTTTAAATTGTTGTAAAAAAATCTTTATTACCACAAATTGTCATACTTTACATTGGAATATACTTTTAACTCATCATCATCAGCCTTAAAAATTACACAGCTGGACATAGGTCCCCCCTTTAAGAACGATTCGGAGTCCTCATCATCCGCTGACTTCTCGCGACCTTTACAATTGCTAACTTATATCACTAACACAATACAAAAAACTAAACGAATTTATTCATCTAAAAATGAATTTCTATATAATTTTCAGACCACGTTCGGAACAGTTTACTGTGCTTCGAAACCTGCATCGTTGACGATGGTCAAAAAGCCGACTCGACTCGGTCAACTTCCCGCGATCTTAACAATGTCGTCGGTTCATCGGGTGCCCCACGTTTCATCTTCCGGTTCGTGGTCGTCTTTCGAGAACCTTTATTCCCCAACGGTTCTCAGTTCTTCAAGCATATGACCTGCTCATTGCCACTTCAACTTACTAAGTAGTACGTAGTGAAACTCCCAGCATAGCCTTCTCCATAGCTCGTTGTGCGACTTTGAGCACGAGGCCAATAGTAGCGTCCATGTCTCAGTTCCATAAGTCATCACTGGCAGTGGGACTAAAACGGCTAAATAAATAGATACTTATCTAATTTTGGTCTAACCAGGTACATACGTCTATGTCTATGTCTAGAAAAACACAAAGCTAATGTTGTAACAAAGCCATAATCAGAACACGTATCTTATACGTTTAAGGTACAGAGTAGGTGCAAACAGGCTGTCATAATAAAAGCCCACTTCGTAGTTACATGATATGGGTTGTCGTTGTTATAACGTGTTGTATCATCTAACATCTGAGAAATAATGGGAAAGCCGTGTAAAATACATTTTATACTACTTTTAGGTGCTTTCGTCGGGTGCTTTATTTTGGTTGCTTTGAAATATTTTTGGCAGTTTCGCCACAATTGTAATCATCTTTATTATATTTAAATAGAAACGGCGTGATGATACTTAGAAGCTTTTTTGTTCTCATTTGTACTAGAAGTATGTAGAATATTAAAGCAACATTTTTGCACCAAAATAAGATATACATAGTAAGAAGCTGTCTGAATAGTTATTTGACTGTAATTTCAGACATCTTAGATCTTTCAGTGCTTATCTAGTACTCGGCTTCTTTGAGGATATTATAAAGGGGAATTCAAAAATATTACCATCCTAGGTCTGGAACAACAAAGCAACCTTAGAAATATTACAGCATCTCATTGAAGCCAGTACATCCAAGCGTTCTGCGGTGGCGATCAGTGAAACGTTGTCAAATATCGCTTTCTTGAAAGTGGAAAGGGGTAAAAACTGTGAAAATTCTCTCAAAAAAATTACGAAACCATAGAAATATGTATTATTCGTAATTAATCTCACAGGGGGAGTTTGGCGCTAAATTCTTAACAGCATTTCAAATGTTTCGCAAAATTTACGGCCGATTCGTTTCGCCCTTATTAATTTTAACTCTTATCTGATACGCTTAATTGGAGTTCGCAGTTTGTTTTACAATTCGTCTCTAAATTGAATATTTAGCTGAGTTCTATCACGATATAATTTTATGGAAATTACGCCTGATTTCTCTTTGAGCTATTTTATCTTTAATTGTTGGCTAAAGTTTATTAATTTTCATTGTTTTTACTTTCTTTATTGAAATATATTTAGCTATGAAGATTTTGGTATTAAAATATTAGCAGGTACTTATTCAAAGTTGGAAATATTCGATAAAAGAAGGAAAAACTACACAAAAATATGTTTCTAAAAAAAACATGAATGGTGGTTACTTATGAAAGGCCAGGTTAAGAGTACCCTAAACCAACGAGCATGTATGAAGAATGTTATGGAATGAGAATGAGGATGAGGCGTGATTTTATGTATGTATGGTTACTTATTTGTGATATACTTATTTTGATTTATTCTTCTTACCGTATCACTGGTTCTTTCAAACCAGTGTGGTGAAAGAATTTTGCGTGCGCTTCAAAGACATTTCATGCACTTGACACAATACATGTTTTCGAACTTTTTTTCAGCTTCTACGACATGCCGGATTCCTCACGATGTTTGCCTTCACCGTTTGAGAGTACTGGCATAGTGAGACTGAGAAACTACGATTTTATCAGTAGTTTTATTTTTATTGTATGTATGTTAGTTAAGTAAGGCATTTTTAAACTATGGACCTAAGGTGTTTCATTTTAGTAATGTGCATTTTATGTTGTCTGAAATAAACGATAATAATAATAATTATTACAATAGTGCACATCGTTTTTCATCTATTGATCATTGTTGCTTGTTTAATCTTATTTATGAGTCTCTATTATTTTATCCCTAGTAAAACGTCGCCACGTCACACTTTTAAACCGAGACATTATCCTAGGATCATAATCTTCCTAATAAGAATGAACTTGAAGATGGGAAGACCGGATGGTGAGTCACAAGATTAGTCATACTCTTGGTGACGCATCACAGGAATAATAGAAAATAGGATTCATTTAGATAGAAGATTACACGTAATTGTTCTATTTTAGCGATGACAATCTAGTTTGTGGGAAGTGAATGTTTAAATCACACTTATTCGTTTTAACTTACATGGAGTAGAAAAAGTCTTGTATTAGTGTAGGTAATTGTTGTTTCAAAACTTTAAAATGTACTCAAATTTTTTGTTTTGCTATATCTCTCGAGAGTTTTTATCCGTTCGAACAAAAAAATCCCTTCCACTGAAAACAGTAAAGGCCTGCGCACACCTAGGCCGCTGGCGAACGCGATCAGTGAAACGCTGTCAAATTTGACAGCGATGTATGACAGCGTTTCATTGATCGCGGTCGCCAACCTACACACAGAAAAAAATGGGTCAACAAAGTCACAATAAATGCATTGTCAGAAATTTCCTGTTGGAGCAACTAAATACTCTGTTATTTTAGCAGAAAGAGCTTTGTTGGGTTCAGCAACTTTTTTATTGTCCGCTGATTTTCCTTCGTTTAATGTGCAAGGAACAATTTAGCTTTGTCCTTACATCAAAGTTAATAAAAAAATTGATTATGCAACAATAAAACGTTTTAGGTGTGTCAATGTGAACATTGTTAATAAATCTAACAAAGTAATTATAGTCGTAGCATTTAACTATCATTTGACATGCAATAGATACGTTGCTGTAGTGAAAATGGAACGTTGCTAGCGTGTCAATGTGAACATTGTTAAAAAACGTAGCAAAGTAACTATAGTAGTGGCATTTGGGTACTTTTTGTCATACAATAAGTATGTTGCTGAGGTGAAAATGGAACTGGCATGTGTGTCAATGCGATTTTTTTTAATAAATCTAACAAAAAACCTCTATAGTCGGAGCATGTGACTACTCAAACTCATACTCATATTCTTTATTGCAATTATTATGTTACATGGTGAAGTTTTAAAGTTAAAAATGGTGAATACATAAGCCCTTAAGTTTAGGGCATAACAATATTTGGAGTAGAAGTGGGCCAGTGTTATACAACAAATATATTACTGTGATGACAATGGATCGTTGCAAATGTGTAAATGTAAACATTGTAAATCAATTTAGCAAAATAACTAAAGCGTAAAGTTCAACTCCGTTTTGTCATGCAATAAGTAAGTCGTTGTGGTGACAATAGAACGTTGCTAGTGTATCAATGTGAACATTGTAAAACAACCTAGAAAAATTACTATAGTCGTAGTATTCAACTACCTTTTGTCATACAATAAATATGTCGCTGAGGTGACAATGTGAACATTGTTAGTAAAGTAAACTAACAAAAAAGCTGCTTACTAAATTTAGAACTAGATGGCGTGACTAAAATTGTAACGATCCTAGAACGCGCTGACGAAAACGCACGGCGTTTCCTTATACAGGGTGTCCCATAAGTCAACGTCCAACCGAAAACGGGTGATGCGCCAAGTCATGACGGTTATCAGAAAAATATAAAAAAAAATATTTGTTATGTAACTTTCGAGTTATGAGTATTTAAAAAAAACAAAAAAAACTGACACCCTGTGATGATCTTTTAAGTCCTGTGACTACAAATATTAACTTTTCATGAAACTTTTTTCTGCAACGTAAGCATGAATAACCCTTCTGTAAATTACCATTCAAAATTAAGCCATAACTGCCTCAGTTTTCAATGAAATCATGGAGTTTTGGCCAACGTTTCATTTCAGATAACTACATCACCCAACTTTAACCCTCTGTACCGCAAAAAAAATGTACTACACTATCATGGCATGTAACTTTAAAAATTGGCGCATTTATCCAGGATTCCAAAATGGTATAATACTTGCTAGAGTACTCCTTAGTTTTGGAAATAAAAAATGTTTTTTCAACTAAACCGGATTTCCAATCAATTTTATTTCAATAGATAAAATGTTTGTACCCTTTAAATGATGGACTTAAAATGCCTACGCTGTGTTTTTAAGTGACTCACAATTCTCAGGTACAAGTAAATACCATTTCGACAATGCAAGTAAACAGATAGATCCACCATCTTGTCGAAAGAGTAATAACCATGGGTGTTCAAGTAATTTGTTAGTTTTAGGTGAAAGTTTAAAATAAAATTCAATCATAGGATTTCTTCAATCGTGATTTTAATTTAACTACATCAAGGATTTACAGCAAATGTTCAAACTGTTAGCCTTCAGCAGTAATGCAAGCTCTACATTTCCTTTAAAAAAAATCAGCTGTCTGTAAAGTCAGTTAACTGACGACAGTTGAATGTGACAACGTCATACAGCTGTCCACGCGGACGCATCGCTCACTCAAGTAGGAGAGAGACAGATGTCGAACGCTGCCGAACAAGGAGGCCGATTGTGCCTCTTTGTCGCTCGTTCCGCGCTCTCACTTGCACTTCAAGTATTAAATGGAACGCCTCAGAGCGAGGTAACGCCGCATGAGTCATGTTTTTTCGTACGAGCAGCCGGCTCCATCGAATTATAAGACGTTGTCACGTCAAAAACCATGTAATAAGACCGGCGACGGGCGAAGGCAAACTTTAGATTAAAATCACGATTGAAGTAATCCTATGATTGAATTTTATTTCAAACTTTTACCTAAAACTAACAAATTACTTGAAAACCCATGGTTATTACTCTTTCGACAAGATGGTGGATCTATCTGTTTACTTGCATTGTCGAAATGGTATTTACTTGTACCTGAGAATTGTGAGTCACTTAAAAACACAGCGTAGGCATTTTAAGTCCATCATTTAAAGGGTACAAACATTTTATCTATTGAAATAAAATTGATTGGAAATCCGGTTTAGTTGAAAAAACATTTTTTATTTCCAAAACTAAGGAGTACTCTAGCAAGTATTATACCATTTTGGAATCCTGGATAAATGCGCCAATTTTTAAAGTTACATGCCATGATAGTGTAGTACATTTTTTTTGCGGTACAGATGGTTAAAGTTGGGTGATGTAATTATTTGAAATGAAACGTTGGCCAAAACTCAACGATTTCATTAAAAACTGAGGCAGTTATGGCTTAATTTTGAATGGTAATTTACAGAAGGGTTATTCATGCTTACGTTGCAGAAAAAAGTTTCATGAAAAGTTAATATTTGTAGTCACAGGACTTAAAAGATCATCATAGGGTGTCAGTTTTTTTAAATACTCATAACTCGAAAGTTACATAACAAATATTTTTTTTTATATTTTTCTGATAACTGTCATGACTTGGCGCATCACCCGTTTTCGGTTGGACGTTGACTTATGGGACACCCTGTATAGTAGAAGTGGTTTTATGAAATTGTATTCAACGGATTAATGACTCCGTTGAAGATTTGAGATGACTAGAGTTGATCCGATGAATGCATCGGATCAACTTCGGTCTTATCAAATCTTCTTTTTTTACCCCTCACACTTGGGGTCTTTCGTACCTACTAGTTGTACATTTTTAATCCTTCGTTTTCGAAATTAGTTCCGCTGACAAAAGATACGTTGTTGTAGTATCAAAACACACCTTATTGATAAAATAGAAACATTGTTGCAATGACAATTAATTCTTGACAATAGAAACATTGTTGCAATGACAATTTACTTCTTGTCAATAGAAATATTGTTGTACTGACAACTTGATCCATGACAATAAAAACATTGACGCACGGACTATACACCATGGTGGGCTCTCCCCTATTAAAGTTTTATTGTTGGAACCAACAATATTTTTTTCTGAGTGTAGGTGACCTAGGTGTGCGCAGGTCTTCAATAATATGTAATCCGAATTAATCACTATTGGTGTTTGAATTTAGAACACAACAATATTATTCCAAACCCATCGTAAAAAAAAATTCACCTCGTTGCGTAAAATAACTCGTTACAAACTCCTTATGCAAAGAATTTTTGACGTACAAACTCCTTGTGCAAATAAATTTTCTAGTGATTTCTTAACATTTTCGCCATGCGATTTTCGATGAATAAGTTCAGTGTAGAGGGTCAAAATGTGCGAGCAAGAAGTACCTACATACATTGACATTGGTCTTTGTATAAAATCACAAAAGCCAGGTGTACACAACACATTGATATAACTGAAATATTGGATTTCTCCGACATTTTTATAATTGACGCACTTAACAAATAAATAAAAAACCCTACATTTTCTTGAAAAACTATAAAATTGCAACACCTTCCAATAGCACATTGTAGCAATATTGCAAAACGATCACAAAGATTTGTGAATATTACAGAAACACAATAAAATTCCTAGGATATTTACTACTATCGGGACTTTTATAGTGACTATGATTTAGTAGCAAACGATTCAGGAGCGGGGGCGACCATTTCCGATTTTACGGTTCGATTGGTCTTGCTTCCTGACTTCTTTTTTTACAGTTCCGTTTATCTTTCGTTGCAAATTTAGAAATTATTATGCTTGATGTCATGACACAGCAATTCGTTTAACTTGTTTTGTATTGATTTTGCCCTGGTCCAACTCGAAACAGTTTTCTTTATTTGTTTTTATTGATCAGAATTGATGAAGGTATTGTGAGATTGAATAAGTGCCAGACAAGTCACAAGTCTGGATGGTTTTGACTGACAAAATATTCTTTAGTTAGTAACTTGAAATGTATAGAAAAGTTGTGTAGGTCAAATATCACAAAATCAGAGCAAAAAGTTTTTATTCAGGAGGCCTATCGGCATCTTTTCGAAATCAAACGTATACACAAACTTAGACCTCTAATTAATAGGCACACAATGCTTGCAAGATGTGTTCCAAAATTAAATTTGCCTAGTCATTTTGAATTTGGAACACCTGCAAACTAACAGACAAGTTTGAAAACAGGCCAAATAAAAACGTTCCGGTTTGTATTTCCAAATTCAAATTAGCTTGATATGACTTGGCGTGCTAACCAATCTACATCAATATTCTACGATGAAGCGTCTCGTGAATTTAAACCTACGAATCTAAGCCGGTAATACACTGTTCCTTACTCAATTTTATTTTATGTTGATCCCGAACAACGGGAAATGGATGGTAAGGGAACGGTAAAGCCTTTCTACCGCCACAACACGGACTACTTAACCTACCTTTAGAACATAAAGAATTCATACCAAAGATAATTTTTGACGAAAATCATACACGTTTTCTTAGATTTTATGCTTATGATAGGGGAAGAATATTTTCTTTACAGATTGCAGGGGGATTAAAGGGTTGTTTGTGCAGGATCATGGTATTGTTGCTGATGTGTTTAATGGTGCTGAATGTTTAGATTTTTTTAAACATTCCAAGCAGTTTGGAAACTTGTTTGTTGAAAAAAAAACAGGCTCTTGGCTGAAATTCTATCTTCTCAGAACTCAATGTACAAGTAGCTAAATAGCGTAACAAAAATGGTATGAACAACCTGGAACTATAACTTATAGGTCCTATATTTTCATATAAAAGCAGTTGGCTTCTATAAATTTAGGTTAAGCTTCACCCTAAACAAAATCAAATAATATAAAACAAATAGAATAACGTGCAAAATACGTATCATGGTTTGCACCTAAACCCAGGAAAAGCCATAAAAAATAATTCTTCATTTCGTACCGTGAAACGGAGGGTTCGTTCGAATTAAACCTGCAATAATCATCAAAAACAAACCCTTGTATCGAGAAACTCGCAGAATTATTACACTCAACCCCAAGTGCCTGGTGGGAAATAAAAGGAACTCCACATGTTGTCAATAACATCAGTAGGTGTCCCGCGGGGCGGGGTCGTTCACCTTTCTGCAGCTTCACTAGTCTGTACTTAACCTAAGAATACTGTTTCGAAGTTTGGGAAACACTGGCTTTTTGTTCTCTCGAGAATCAGCTAAGTATTGAAAGATTTTGAGAAGTTAGAAGAGAAGTTTACAAAACTTTTTAATTTATATATTTTGTAAATACATGTCAGCTAAAAGGTGTAATTTAATTTTGGAAATAATTACATATTGCTGTATGTGTTTATTATGAAACAAAGTTGCTCATTTTTAACCCGTCCACGGCAAAGCAAAAAGGGTTATGATTATAACCTTTACACACAGTGTGATTCTACGAATAATGGTTCTACGCTTCGTAGGCCGTAGGCTATTGACTACGTCTCGTAGCAAGATTTTCAAAGATCTTTATCATTATTTTTTAATCATCTAAGATCGGTTTATTGCCCCAGAATACTATCGAAAAAATGATTAGATACATTACCAAATTTCTTGTTTATTTTTTTGCGATGCAGTAACAAATTAAACTAGGTACGTTACGTATGTAGGTGTGCTTTATAGGTATGTATAGGTTAATAATATTTTCCAGTACGACCACATTATAGTTAGTAGTAGTAAGTAGAGCTTTAAATTCTTGCTGAATCTAAAGAAAAATAAATTAACAGGCAAAGGTATGCATTGTATGATAGTTACCACTTAACGTCAGGTGGGCCTTGTTCCATCAGCAAGGCGTATAAAAAATCTATTTTACACCAAAAGTACTGAATAAAACAAAACGGCAGTGAAACAAGTGAAAGTTTACTAAAAGGTGTCCAAAAGTCCAGTAATATCTCGTTTTGCTTCAAAGGCGTACGTATAAACTCGTACGTAATCTGTGACTATACTTACGCCTTTATTAGGGGCAGTGGTCACCGAAGGCGAGTTATGAGGCACTGAGAGAATTTTACTGTCAGTTCCACTGAAGCTGTAATTTAAAGAAACTAGGCACTAGGAGTAATTGTTGACCTTATGTTGGGTCTCTACTGAATTTTTCGGAACTGGGGATAACGAGACTGTGAGTAGCTTCTAAGGTAATCAGATACTTTCTTTGAAAAAACATATATTTAAGACTATTCCTTATCTACAAAGGTAATGGATGGTCTTTCCTTAACAAAAACAGCTCAATCTCACCTGGTTTTCCAAGAATAACCTACTTAAGGCTCCGTCTTTCCGCCCTAATAAAATTCTACTTATTTATGCCGTAAAACAAAGCGTAAGCCCTCATCCCATGAGACGTCACGGGACTGCGGGACATTGGAGGGACGACGTCAACCTCGGGAGTGACCGTCGCCCTTAATACATTTTTTATCCTTAACTCAACGATACATTACTTTTTTATATTCTGTTCAGGGTGTCGTAAAGTGGAAAAGATTGTTTTTGCCTCTCCGTAATTATTTTCGGTGTTAGGGCAGGTGACCTTTATAAAGGACCTTTGGACTGGGAGCGTCTTCAATTAAACATTTTCATTTACCTTTAATGTGTATCTTGTAATTTTTTTTGGAAATTAACTAAATTGAAACTTATTGTATGCACCATAACGATATTTTCTGTTTTATTTACAGTTTAAATAAAATAATGCAATAATAACAGCAAACGAAAAGTAAGAGAGTGGCAACTTTTCTGTGCGTAGGTATATACTAACTCACATAAAAATTACTATACCAATATTTATACATGATAAATCAATTCCATCCCTATCTCTACTGAGTTGAGAGTTGACAGAAACCTAGGATTTTTGCCGAAATTCTAAAGGCTTGCGCTTATCTAGGACAATGGCGATGGCAATCAGTGAAACGCTGTCAAATACCGCTGTCATATTTGACAACGTTTCACTGATCGCCATTGTCATCGCGCCAAATGTGCGCAAGGCTTTACTAAATCGAGATTCAGATATAATTTGAGTAACTGACTCGCCTGACTTTTGCCTGACTGTTTTTGAAATTTTAATATCAACCCACGCTCAACCCATTCTGACATCTAACTGGAGACCTTTTTCATCTTCACTAGGAAGCAAATTTAGATTCTATTTTAATCTCACCTCAGTTCACACCTTTTGCTCTTTGGTACCGGGATTGAATATAGTCTGAATTAGCAAACCAACCTTCCTTATAAATGATTTAACACTTCAGTCATTCTATTCCAGGAATATGATATCCTGTTTGAAATATTATTTATGAATCCCGAAATATATCATTCACAAAATTGTATCATATCTTCATACATATAATTATAATCTTTGTATATAGGTACATGCATACATTACTTATCACCACGACTGATGGATTCTTCTTATCGTGTCACTGGTTCTTTCGAACCAAGTGTGGTGAAAGAATTTTAAGTGCGCCTCAAAGAGGCTCCTTTCGTGCACTTGACACATATTCGAACTATTTAGGTTCTACGACATGCCGGTTTCCTCACGATGTTTTCCTTCACCGTTTGAGAGCACTGGCATAGTGTATATAAATATTTGGGCAGAACAACTCATTAGTAAACGACTGGATTTGAACCCACGACCATAGGATCGGAAGGCGGGGCCGCTACCACTAGTCCACCAGCGCTCCACGACGGACGAGGACATTACAATGGTGGTGTACATAGGTACACCACCATTGTAACCCTATGAACACAGTATCAGTGGAGGTTCCCTAAATATACAAAAGAATATCCTATTACAAGCATGTTTCTGCCCTGTACAATATTATACCCAATATTATACCCATAATGAAAGTCCGGTCTCCATCAAAGCAATCATCAATTTCGATAATGAATTTTCGTTGGATAGAGATGTGTCTTTTGACATTAACTTCCTGATTTATTAGTCCGGCTAAATACTATTAGTCCAATGACGAAACTTGCAGGTCACTTTTTTTGACTGGCCTCTCAGCTCAGTTGGTAGAAGCTTTGCCTTCTGAGCCGTAGGTCGTGGGTTCGATCCCCACCGAGAACTAATATTTGTGTGGTGAACACAGATGTTTGTTCTCTGTCTGGGTGTTATATTGTATTCTTAGTATGTATCTACAAAAAAAAGGTATAATATTATGTATTATATCAGCTATCTGGTTTCCATAGTACAAGCTCTGCTTAATTTGGGGCTAGGTAGTTTTGTGTGAATTGTCTATAATATTGTTTTTTTTTTATAACTATGTTGTTTTTTTGAAAGGTGCCGCTCAAAAACTGGCTCGCAAGTTCAAGTGTGGCTGCGGCAGGTCACATCTCCCTTATGAAACTCGAGTACTCCGTAAGCCCTCGGAGATAGGAGGCCAGCACAGAGTTGGTCCTTGCATGCGGAAGTCACCACCGAGGAAATCACATTTAAAATAATCAATAAAATTAACGGAAAATTACGCATAATTTTCTTAGTTCTATTCATTTTTATCCGTCTTTTTACTTCCGGCTTATTTGGATTTGCCTCAAGTCGCATCACCCCTTAATGAATTTGAGCATGGCTGAAATCCGACGGACTATCAACCGAAGATAATTAATTAATTGACAATACTCGTACAATAGGGCTGACCCGAGGGTTGCCGGAGTGACCCTTTGCCAAATGTTTATTTAGCGTGGCCAATTGGAACATGTGACGCTTTTAACTTAGTTGGACTTTTGAATTTATGGTTGCAATGAGTATTTAAAATGAAATATGCTTGATGCATGGTTTCTTCTCAACAATTATTGTTTTATGACTTTTAAAGCCATGCATGTATGCAGAAACAGTGCTTGGGTCTAAGTTGAGCCCCAAACATAGGTTTCTTGACAGTTCTCCATTAACATGTGTCAAAAACCTGTCAGACTGTTTCTGCATACGGGCCTAACAAATTTAATAGGTAACTAAGATATTTTCTATTATTCTGAATCATGTTCCATTGTATTCATAAATCTAGGGTAGTTCAACATGTAAAAAAGCTTTCTAAAACTTAGACTGAAAGATTATTACCTCAAAGAGAGTCTGAGAGTCACAAGAGGTTTTCCATTTCACGGAGTATTGTACATACGACGTGTATACGTGTACACATGTAGGTACAGTCTGCAAAATAGGTAGTTTGCATGAGTTTTTTTTCTTCTAAGGGTAACTGTACATTAAAAAGTGGTGTGATCCAAGGAATATCTTCAGATATTAGACAAGGTTGATCGTGAAGACTCCGGAGCATTTCAAGATTTAAAGTTACAGTTATCTGGTTTTTTTTTCTTCTATGTAGGGGAGACCTGTACAAAACCGTATACCCAAATAAAATCGTATAGCGTTGCTACTTTCGACAATAATTAAAATTTCACTTGCACAAACCGTTCATAAGCGCCTACCTATCCAAACTGTTTATAAACAAACACTTGTCGCTGCAGACTCACGCTATTTTGAATTATTTTATTTTATTGTTTTTTGCTAGTCCTGATCTTATTTTCGTGAATATACAGGCAGTTATTGTTAAGTATGCATACGCTACAGGTTAGACAATACTTAACTATGTTGTAGGCGATATTTAATTACAAAATATCAGTGCAGATTCAAGTACTTTCGGTGGTGATTGTACTTATGTTTGAAAACTTGGACTTTGTAGTTTGGTATCATAAGTAAGCATTTGTAGCAGTCTGCGTCTGTCGTAGTCTGGAAGTGAGATTAAATATTGTTTTGCACTTACCTATTTTACGTTACGTTTGTTTCATCTTTGTATATTTTATTATTTGGGAAGAGAGTGTATGCATTTGTAACAATGAATAAATAATTTAAATTTAGCTTATTTTTCTATTTAGGAAAGGATTTTTATCACAAATCTTAAAAACACTAGGATAGGCTACTTTCGTTTGAAAAGGTAAATAAACTTGTTTAATAATATTATTTTACCTTCTTTGTTTGACTTCTTCTAACCAACCTACTCCACAAATACCCCATCTACGGCGATGCCAAAAGAGGGGACCCCATGCGTATTTTAGATAATGGTTAAAATAAGTGTTGAGCCCATCAACTTGGGCCTGGACTCGTTATCGATAGCAAAAACCATAAAGTGTGACATCGAAGAGGTTAAAAGTCACATTCATTTCAGTAATCCAAATAACTCACTAAAAATTTTATCTCAAAATATTAGGAGCGTGAACTGTAACATTCATAATTTTACCACTCTGGTTCTCAGATCTAACCTTGACTGGGACATTATGGTCCTTACAGAGTGTTGGCTACCCAAAGCTAAAATAATACCTCAAGTCGCTGGCTACAACCATGTCACCACAACTAAACACAGAACACAGAATGAAGGAGTGGTGGTTTACTATAGAAACAATCTTAGAGTAGTGACCGAGGAATTGCAAATCAATGATGCTAACGCCCTGCTTTTAAAAGTCAACAAGAATACTTGTATTTTAGGTATTTACCGTCCCCCAAATGTGACTGACACAATTCATTTCACGAACTCTATTGATCTTCAGCTGTCTAAGCTAAGCTCTTTTAAAAACATAGTTCTATGTGGTGATATAAATATAGATATAATACCTAATTCAACTGACAAGCGTGCTCCCGAGTACCTTAACTGCCTTGCTAGCCACTGTTTATTGCCAGGCCACACACTCCCTACACATGGCCGTACCTGCCTCGACCACATGATGGCTAAAACAAAACAGGAGGCCCTTTGTTTTGTTACTGAAACATCCATAACAGATCATGAATGTGTAGCCCTTGTCCTTAACTTAAACTCCCATTTGTATCACTGTGCTAAGTCTTCATCTCAAATCAACTACGAATCCCTCGACAAAGCAGTTGCAAATATTAACTTCCGAGATATTCTATCATGCGATAACGTGAACACAGCTACAGATAGGCTAATTGACTGTCTTGGTTCTGCTATTAAAAACAACTCAAGAGTGTCAAAGGTTCCAAGGTGAAAAGAGATCTTCAAACCTTGGATAACCAAGGGACTATTGCGCTGTATGAGAAACAGAGATAGCTTATACAAAAAATTGAAAAAAGATTCAGATAATGAAGTGCTTAAAACTACGTATAAACGATATAGAAACTTTTGTGCCGCTCAGTTGAAAAAAGCTAAGAAACACTACGAAAGACAGGAAATAGGTATTCCCACTTTATTACGAGCCCCATCGCCCACATCTGCAATCTATCCTTGACCACTGGTGTCTTTCCCCACGCATTTAAAACTGCACTTATTAAACCTATCTACAAGGCGGGAGATAGAGACTGTGTTAATAACTTTAGGCCAATATCAATTCTACCAGCTCTCTCCAAAATTCTGGAACGCGTGTTAAACAATCGCCTAGTAAAGTTCTTGGAGTCAAGCAACCTGCTTTCATCATCTCAATTTGGTTTTAGGTCAGGAAAATCGACAAATGATGCCGTCCACTTCCTTGTTAATTCAATTGTTACAAGCCTAGACGAAAGGAAAAAATGCCTAACAATATTCCTTGATTTGGCTAAGGCATTCGATACAGTCTCTATCCCCCACCTACTTCACAAGCTCGAAAGGATTGGTGTCCGCGGTCTTCCTCTGGATCTATTTCGAAGCTACTTGAGTGAGAGATCTCAGCGGGTCAAAATTGAACAATGGCTCAGCGACGAACTTCGTATAACCTACGGGGTCCCACAAGGGAGTATCCTCGGCCCGACTCTTTTCCTCGTCTACATAAACGATCTCTGTAACATGCGTTTTCAAAATGGCTCAATACTTACGTTTGCAGACGACACGATACTTTTCTTCAGCGGGGATACCTGGGAGCATGTATTTACAGAAGCAAATAGGGGAATTAAAGAGGTATGTCTGTGGCTCAAGAAGAACATCCTAACTCTCAATGTCTCGAAAACAAAATATATTGCTTTTGCTCAAAGGACTAACCTGCTTCCTCCTCCTTCCTTGACCATCACAGCCCATGCGTGCAACTCTGTGAGCTTACCTTGCTCCTGTCCCACCCTTGAGAGAGCCGTTTCCCTAAAGTATCTAGGCATCACCATAGACCAAACACTAAGCTTCAAACCTCACATCGATATTCTGGTGTCGCGGCTGCGTAAACTTATCTTCATCTTCAAAACATTAAAAAACATTGCAGGCCGCCGAATCATTAAAATTGTCTACTTTGCCATGTGCCAATCCATAATAGATTATTGCATTACCTCATGGGGAGGTGCTGCTAAAACCCATATGATCGATGTAGAAAGAGCTCAAAGGGCAATACTGAAGGTGGGCTCAGGTCTTCCTTGGCGCTACCCTACCACAGCCATACCTACCATATTTGGATTGGAGTGTTCTTACAGTCAGACAATCTTTCGTTCTACAACTTGTTCTTAAGCAACACTCTCTTCTTGAATATGATCCAATGCTTGCATGGGAAAAGCGGAGAAGAGGAAATGTTTGTGCCCCCGTTAACTTTCGTACAAAGATTACCCAAAGGTTCCTTTGTTTTCTTGGCCCTTACTTATATAATAAAATTAACAAAACTCTTGAAATATATCCACTCACAAAAGCAAAAAGTAAAAAAACAGTTCTCGAATGGCTAAAAACTATGACCTACGATGAAACAGAAAAGCTCCTAATCCCCACTAAATAAGCCTTATCCCTGTCTCCACATCCACCTGTTATCATTCCCAACTAGAATATGCACGCATTTCCACCTGCATCATCCACTTACATCATCCACTTACATCACACAAACACCAGTCACGTCACACACCCAACTACACTCATACACACACACACCGACACCCAACACAATACTACACACCCTTTCACTACACACTCACGCACACATCACATTTTTTACTTATACTTTTTTATATTTAGCTGCAGATACATATTGTTATTTGTCTTAACTCTTAAGTAATCAGCGGAGTGGGGTCCTGGTGTCCTGTAGCACAGGTTTAACTAAAACCTATTTCAGGCACCAGTCTCTCGCAAAACAGGTCTACTTATGTAAGGTCAACTATAATAAGGCTACATAAATTAATATTATTATACCTTACATGTACATTAATCTTAGTCTTTATGAGAGAAAATAAATGCATTTTATTATTTTATTATTATTATATTATACTTACTAACCTAGGTGCCTTCATAATGCTAGGTAATTTAAAAAGCATTATGTAAATAGAAAATAAATAAACATCAGAATAAGTTAAATTTTTCGTATCAAATTTAAATAAGGTACATAATCTGAAAGCACAACAATCTGTAAAAGAAATGACGAATATTTTCTTAAGTATCTACCGTTTTCTTAGATGGTAATTTCCCTGAGATGATATCTATCTGGGTAACAAATCATACCATTGTCCTATGGACCCTCCTAAAGAAGTACTTTTTCCACGCCATAAAATTAAATATGGAGGCGGAGAAGGAATAATTTTATTATTGCGAGTTTCTTTATGTTCAGGAATAAATGTTTTATTTACGGTAATCTACTTAACATACTTCTCTACACTTTAAGTAAGTACGTTTTTTTTATTAAAGATTTAGGAGTTTTTAAACAAAAGCTAAACCCAATAAACAAAATAAATTTACAAACATTTGCCACACAAATATTTGTTTGCGGTGGGGATCAAACCCACGGCCTACGGTGCAGAAGGCAGAGCTACTACCAACTGAGCTGAGAGGCCAGTACAGGCAGGTCCAGGCCAATGTGAGAAAAACAATAAAAATGCAAGTTTAGGACTTAGAAGGTTAGATACCTAATAGTTTCAGATTTCAACTTTCATGTCGATGTGCCAAAAGTTTTCATTTCGGTAGGTACCCCCCACCTTCGCATAGTACACATATTTAGATACACCTTGTATAGCCTTTCAGCTCAGTTGGTAGTAGCTCTGCTGCCTTCTGAGCCGTAGGTTGTGGGTTCAATCCCCACCGAGATCAAATATTTGTGTGATGAACACAGATATTAATTCTCTGCCTGCGGGTGTAATATTGTACCTATTCTAAGTACATTATATATTTATCAGTACATATATATTTATATACTTATCATTTTTCAGCTATCTGGTTCCCATTGTACAAGCTCTGCTTAGTTTGGGGCTAGAAAGTGTTGTGTGGATTGTCTATCATATTTATTTATAATGAAATAGCACCTTTTAAAACCAAACACAGAACTTTTGAATCTGACATTTCCACTTCAGCACCGAGTTTACAGTTCACGTTGGCTTCGGTCCTAGATAACAGCTCCAAAGGGTGCTGTAATTAAATTATAAAGTTCTGGAACCGGGGTTCTGGTGGAAGGGTCAACTCACCGAGCGAGGAGGCACTGCGAAGCGGTATTACGTGACAAGTACATAAAACTTATGTTTATTAAAACTTGCACGTGAGTTACTTTAGCTATTGTTTTAATACTATCCGGATGTATCTTGTATTTTATTTGTTAAATTCACCGTTTAATTCATGGTTTTACAAAAATGTACCTACATGATAATAGGTACTAATAATTTACAGACGTAATTTTTTTTTATACCACTCGTTTAGTCCTAGTAATTAACTTACTAGTTGAAGGTTTTGGATTATGTTATTAATAGGAACCTTAGCAGCTTAGGGTTCGCGGGCTATCCTAAAAAATTGGAAAAAATTTGGCTTGCTCATGACATACCTTGGCACGCGTAGACATTCTCTAAGGTATCTTTGGTTCTTTGCTGACGTGAGGGGTAGTAGAGGTACGTCCTCAATCACGTGACAGGCTACAATAGAAATACTAAACTACTGAATAGTTATTCAAAGAAACTCTGGCCTGGCAGCTTCTAGGCAAATATTTACTCCAAAGTTCAAACGTGATATATTTATAATTACATCACTTTTAATTAATTGCTGTAAGTAAAATTTGCTACTCCTATTCGTGATGCGGCCGCACCTCAAATGGCATATCGTAAAACTTTACAACGTGCCAAATAAAGGGGCTTAACTTTTGCATTTGTTTTATTTGACATAAAGATTGTTGTATTGAAGGTAAATGGCCTGTAGATAATAGAAGTGTTGTAACTGGGTATTCTATTGCAATGATAACGACGACAAAATTGTATTTATTCGAAATTATACAAACATACATGCCTCATTCCAATGGGGGTAGGCAGAGATCACGGATTTCTAATTGCTACGAATAACTTTAAAAAAATCTCTCAATTCTCTTTCGAAATTATATTGACAAGTATAATGTTATAGAACCTAATGCTGCCTTCCTACGGTACGTGGTTTTGCAGATCATCACGCACAGCCGACGACGGCGCACGGGAACGCCAACAGAAAAGGCTCCTGTGCTACCGCGCACCTTGGCGCACGAGACCGTTCCCATGGTGTGTTGTGCGGGCTGATCCGCCTCCGTGCGCGATATCACGCACCGGTGGGAAGGAGCTATAATAGCCCCTTCCCACGCGTTATACGCTTGTGAAGGTCTGCGCACATCTAGGCGATGGCGACGGCGATCAGCTGAAACGCTGTCAAATAAAAAAAATTCAGCAAAAGCTGAATTTACACCCTTTGCTTACTCGTATCTTTAAGTTTATGTTAAGTATAAAAATAGTTCTAGGTTTATAATGAGGCAATAAACGTTTTTTTTTTTTTTTTTATATGACAGCGATATTTGACAGCGTTTCACCTGATCGCCATCAACATCGCCTAGATGTGCGCAGGCCTTTACAGCTTTCTGTCATCAACTGCGTGTATTGCGCACATTTTTCTGTAGATTAGTAATAGCTGTTTTCTTTAGTCTATGGTAATAGTAGGTATTCTATTCAAATAATTCAGATTGGACACTGTATAGATTTATAGTACCAAGCACAAATCCGATAATGCCATTAATGTAGCTATTACTATAACTTATTAATGAAGCTATAAGTAATCCTATTGATTTGTCCGTCCATCTAATCGCTCACTCGAAAAGCTATACTTTATAGTACTATAGCATTAGGTACGTATGATGAAGTACCTGATACCTGACTATTTTTACGGCCTAAGTCTATTATCACTATGGAGTCAAACGTACCTATAGATAGGCTCATGTTGAAACATAACATAATATCATCTTCTTTCTATTTTTCAACCCACTTCGCCAACCAATGATCTCTTCTTTTGCACACCCGCTCTTTTGGTTTGAGCTATCCAAATCTAGCTTCTTCGGCAACGTTTACTTAATCTATATATGTATAGACGGGTAATTATAGCGTTAATGACCTTATTTTATTACCTTTTTTTAGAATGTGTTTTGATTGCGAAAGTTTAATCGCGAAAAAAGTCCTACAACGTTGATTAAGTAATTGGTCAACCTGCATGTCTTGCCACTATTTGTCTCCATTGTAAGAATATCCTTCTCCATTGTAAGAATATCCTGCTCTATTTTTCTTGTCTATGACATCTGTGACCTGGAGGTCTACTCTACAAAAAGATAAACGAAGTTTCATAATGTCATTTGGTCACCTTGTGTGGCATGCGCGCTAACAGAAGTCGACTGCGTGGAGTGGTTACCATCTTACCACGTCACCGCACTTTGTCTTTTGTATATCGAGAGTAGGCCATCATAATTATATCCTATTACTAATTCTTCCTTTAGTGACTAGCCTATACCAACATACCAAACATGTTTTTTTACTTTTTCTCATAAGAATTGGTTTTCCATTGTTGGGAAATTCCTACTTGTATGCTGTCGATACGTCGCTCGTGTGGGAAGTCATCCTAAGCCGTCTTTTGTTACGGTTCAAATACCTACGGGTAAGATTTTTTCTTTCATTTACGAGTATGTTTTATTTAGGTTTTATTATACTAAAATAACATGAATGTACGAAAAAATTTTTGCACACAATAAGTAAATAAAGTGCTAGGAAAGATTACATACGTATAAATATTAAGCGAGCTACTTTTCCGAGCTCGGAAACCCAGGATATTATTACACACGGAATCCATTAAGAAAATTGCATTCCTGAATATAATACTTTGAAGGAAGAGCAACGTAAAGATTCTTTTGAGACAGGACTTGGTACAGTCAATCGCGAAATGAAATTTATTATGTATTAATATATATATTAATATATATATATATATATATATATATATATATTAATAACATCAACTGTGTTCACATAAATTGTAAGTGATTCGTTGTCAGTAAGGAAAATAAAAATCTAAGAACTGAAAATACGTTCTATAACGTTGGGTATTTTTAGATGCTTGATATAACGAAAAAATGCAATATAACAAGGGCAATCTACTGCTCATGGGAATTACAGATATTACCTAATGTTTTTTTTCTTTAAATGTTAATTCCAGTCGATGTTTCCAAAGATATATAACATTTATATTTGTTGTATATTTTTTGTGTGTACCATGATGTTTTGTGACGTTAAATAAATATTTCTATATCTATTTATTTCTATTTATAACGAAATATACGTATTAAAAATATTTTTTTTAGTTTTCAAAATCTTCTGTACTTTTTTTGACAGTGATTGTACACACTATTGTAATTGAATCGAAAGCATTCTAAAGAAAACTGCCCTTTAACTAAATACCGAGAAAGTTTTTCTACGTGACCCCATCAACAAAGTCCCAAAGGTTGGGTGTTCCTTATTTCCTTCCATTTCTGTTGAAAAACGTGTTTCCCGTTTTATTACTCGCTTTACTTAAGTAAGAACCTCCCGGAGCAAACAGACAATGTTAGTTGGATAACGTTATATTTTTACTCTTTTATGTTTCTCTGTTTTTACTCTTGCATGCTAAGAACATGTGGCTAGAAGGAATGATGGAAGATGGACAACGGCGATTGCAGAATGGTGGTCAAGAGACGCACAGCGACCACTAGGTAGATCACCCGCCCGTTGATCGGATGATATTGCCGGAGTATTTGGGCAGCAATGGCGGAGACTGGCACAAGACCCAAGAGAGTGGCGTATTAGGGAGGAGGCCTATACCCAGGAGGTATGCACTAAATAGATGTTTTTCTGATTCAGAAACCTATTAGGTATCGAAAAACGGTGCACTCCGGGGAATACCGACATAAGTGAAAACTAGCACGATTACCCCCAAACCTCTCTTGCACGAAGTAACGCATTAATATAACTTTCTGAAAAAATGTTGAGGCGTGATCGTGCGTGTTTTAGGTTCACACCGACGGACATTCAAAGATTACAGTTTTATGGGAAGGGATTCATTACTGAAGATGGAAACGCACACGGTAATGCCTTGGATTTGCATAATTTATGTAGTACTTACTTACTACCTGCAAACGTTTCAGCCGTATTTCAACAGGGTTTTACGTAAATTTTTGCAAACGATTTCTAACCATATTTTTTCACAGTGATCCTTTACTGTTGATATGAAGCATCTTTTGGGAGGCAAACTTGATAGTTAAAAAACCAGTAGGAGAACTAACAGGTTGGTTTTTGAAGTTAAAAAATGAATTGTATGATGATAAATAGTTCTTCCTTTATCATTTGCTATACCTAATATTAGCTTAGTTATTTAAGCGACTAAACCTAGTCTTGATGTAGGTAAACAAGTATCGGTTTATTGTGTGTACGTCGAAGCCTACATGCATTGTTTGAGGACAACAGCTTATATCAAAGGACGGTGGACACAAAGCAACTATTAAGATAAAGATATGTTTTGGATGAAAATTGAATATGAGTGTCGACGCTCAAGGGTACAATATCTGACTAGTTCTTGCTCGAATTCATTTAATGATTTAACAATGCCCTAAAATCTATATTGTAGGTATTTAGACAAATGAACTGTGTTTAACAATGGCCTAAAATATAATATAATATTTTATAGGTATTTAGACGGATGAACTGCGTCAAACTTTATGGCACGTAACTGTCCGCCGACGATAATATATGTGAGAAGCGTGTTGGTGAGTATATAGCGAGGAGCGAGTGTGCATATTATATTTGTTACTGGGCTATGAACATAATGGAGACAGGAGTTCTCGTGGAGAAAGGACCGAATACTAAGATGACGATGTTGGCCAGCATATTTGCGCATTCTTTCACCGAAGTTTGTAATTAATAAATCTTAATCTTTCACAACACGTTTCGACAATAAGCTAGGCGTGTAAGCACAATCTTGCAGTGCATGTACGCTCAAACAAAGCACACGTAGGTATTAACTTCTCTGCAAATTGCTTTACCCAAATCCGAGTTTCAATTCCCGTCGGCTATGAGCCGTAAAGCTAACAAGTTTTCGGATACCCAACCGTTTTACAACATCTGTCGAATGCTACAATACTCGAGTATTAGGTGAGATTTTGTGTATAGAAGCGGTCAATTGCTTGACCATCTGCGACGAAGGGTCACGGGCACGATTTTGATAAACGTTTGGTCACGGTGATTTTCATTTTGTGGGCTCGGTGCTATGAAATCGGGAGCTGGTTAGAATTAGGTCGGTTATTTTGTTTTCTGGTAGTGAGCCATTTTTAAATACGTACCTACTATAATACCCCATCTTACTCTAACTCTCCATCTTGGTAGTTATACTTATATATCAGTCGTGAGGCTTACAACAGTTTTGCATATTTTATATCGATTTTATTTCCGCTGTTGTTTTTTCAAAATTACGAAAATCAGTACCTACTGTTACATTCAAAATTAGTAGTAGATTAATTAATGATATCTAGACTCTAGAGCCAACCACAGACCAGCTAGTAAAAATGACTAGGTATTATTTGAATTTGTGTTCGTTTTAGTTTGTTTATGTTTAAAAAGAATGAAAAAATGTTTGGCCATAACGATTAAAAATTACCTAAATATGAATTGCATTATATTTTAAAAGTAATAAAGAAAGATGTTCAAGGGGTTCTTTAATTGTCGACCTCAAATTTTTGCGCACCGCAATAAATATAAGACTTTATGAACACAGCCAAAATGGCTGCACAGCTGCAAAATGGAATAGCTGGTTTGAATAATAAAAGACACACTAAGACCACTCACTTAGAGCACCACGGTAGCAATAAAAATGATAGATCTTGTAGTTTTAACTCGGCAGGTAGGTACTTAAATCTTATATAAGATTCAATTTTTCCCCAGTTGTTTTATATTATAGGAGGGCACGTTTTAGATATATATTTAGGACTTGTTTAGTGGCAACTTTTAACGATAAATGTCGCTGTCCCGCTAGCGAACTAAACTTATAAAATAAAATAAATAAATGGATACCTAAAAATTCAGACAAAATAAAATTGCCGCTAACTATTTGCGTAAAAATGTCAGAGCGGGGGCACACGATGCGTTGCGGCGGCGGTGTGGCGCCGGAGCGGTGTCGCTGCGTAGTCTTACATAGAAATATCTGTGGCATGTCACACGATGCGCTCCGGCGCCGCACCGGACTTGCAACCACCAAAGACGAGGCGGGGAGGGGTGAATGCGTTGCGACGTCGGAGCGGCACCGTTCAGTTGTTTCCAACAATAGACGTCTTTTACGATCCATTTTCATTAACAGACTGTCCAACGGTGCTACGGCGCCGCTGCGACATAACAACGTTACGGCACCACACCGCTCGTGTGCCCACTGACACGGTGAAATCTTTGCGGTGCGGCGCCGCAACGCATCGTGTGCCCCCGCTCTAAGTCGAATAAAGGTGAGCTAGTAATTGCCACGATTTCTAGCTCGTTTCAAAACATTTGTAATTTTAGTTGACCAGCTCCACCTTTCGCCTGTGACAGCTGGCTATGAACACCGCACATATTAATCTAATCGCGATGTTTGTTTGTTTAGTCCAACCCTATAGTATACTCTACCTAGCTACCCCTGCTGACCAAACAGGGGGTGGGATTATGACGTTACACTAATTGACACCGTTTCGGGTTGAAAACCTGAGCACGACCCTCGTTCGTGATGATGCATGCTGATTAGGATTCGTTAATCCTTTGTTGGATCAGAGTTATTGTGCAATATTATGAAGTTTCAGCAATGTAAACATTGGAGAAATATTTGACGAGGGACTAAGTAGAGATGTTTCATAATGCGCTACGTCTATGTACACTTGTACGAAAAATGCGGTTAATAATGAAGATTACCACAAAAATACTAAATTTACAAATAAGTTACGTTGGTCTCTTTTTAGATACACATTCCTTAAACCTTTTCCATCTCCATCTCCAGGGATCTTTACCATTTTTGCTAGCTCCATAATAAATATGTTAGAGTACCTACTTAGCATCCGAAATAAATAGGTCAAAATCACAAATAAAAGTAAATAAAGAACGACACGTGCAGTGTCGTATGTATTTGAGCAGCCAAAACAAAAGCTCTCCAAGTTTCTTCTGCCGCTCCAACGCCTGTGAAAATTTAACAAGATTTTCAGGAAACTCTCGGAAGCCTGTCCAAATGTAGGAATCAATGGCAAACTTTATGAAACATGTTTCCAAGTTGGTTTATTTATAGAGGGCCGTCTAGACGTGGAAACCCCACACACCCCCGCCACAGTAGAACTGAGAACCAGTGTTGCAACTTGTTTGCAATGAAGTCAATATGCATGGAACTTTAAGTAGGTAAATCCATATTATTTGTTTTATATTTTTTATTAGTTTTGCAGTGTTAAAAACTAGTGAGAGTTTCATTTAATGAACGGCTAGATACGCCGCAGGCGCGTCGTGAATTATGTAGGCGCTGTCTTTATCTTAAGCACAACTCAAAAAACTCCTTTCGGGCAGCATTTGACTCGTATTTTGGACATTTTAAGGTTCTACGATATGCCAGTTTCCTCACGAAGTTTTCCTGCACCGTTTGAGAGTACTGGCATAATGCACGACATATTATTATGTTTTTGGACAGAAAATATTACTTCTTCTTCTTATCGTGTCACTGATTCTTTCGAACCAAGTGTGGTAATAGGATTTTAAGAAAATATTACTGATACACGACTAAGTTTGAGTCTACGGCCTTAGGATTGGAAAGCCGAATTTATGGTTGTCATCAACCATACATTTACAAAAATTATATACGTTCAGCTATCTGGTTCCCAGAGTACAAGCTCTGCCTATTTTAGGGCCAGATAGTATTGTGTAGGTTTTCCACAACATTTATTTATTTAGATAAAATAAACTGAAATACCTACTGTAATCCTATACAGTGTCACGAAATGCCAAGGCATCTCAAAACCCTCCCGCCACGCCAATTATTGAATGTTGCAGCTGGAGAAAAACTTTAATCTCGTCTGAGTGATGAGTGCGCTCGAAGGTTTGACGGATAGGTTGATCGGAAATATAAAATCAAAACAAGCACATACTTACTTAGGCAAATTTGTTCACTAACAACCACCCTTATAGCAACATGGTTGCCGCACTGTAGTACTACCACAAGCTCTGTCTGGCTCTGGTTTTTACATTTCCACGTAGGATTTATTTAGTCAACACTCACAGTGTTGACTAAATAAATCCTACGTGGAAATGTTACGCATACACTGGTGAGCACTCACACAGACTCAAAACCTGAGCCAGAGACAGTGCCAGACAAAGCTTGTGGTAGGTCTACTTATTTTTACTCTAAAATATGAAAACTGGTATTAGGGATTTTAAATGCCAAAACACTGAGTAAAACCACAATTTTATGCTAGTCAGACCGTTACAGGTTTACGGGTCTGAACCCATTAGGCGTTCGAGGAAAAACAGTGAGCTCGTATTATCTCTGAAATTTATAGCGAGAGAAATACTACCTCGTAGCATCCTGAAATAATGACACTCAATTTTTAAAACTCCCCGTGCTCCCTTCTCGAGTAAGTGAGGCAACCCTTATCGCCTAGCTTGCACAGAGGATATGAAATTATATTCGTTTTAAAACTTTAGGTTAGATTAACTCAAAACTTTTGAAATAATCTGTGGTAAACTGTGTAATTTACTTTAGCCATAGGTACATTACATACTGTGATACTGTTTGAATACCCAAAATAAAATGAAAAAAGGGTTGTCAAACATAACTTTTAACTGTAGAGCTGTAAAACAATGATAGATTAAACTACCAATAGAAAAAATAGGAGGTTGTCTTTCAGGAGTACTGAATATTTTTGGACGACAACTCAAAACAGTCACAGGCAAAAAATTACCATCTGACGAGATAGTCCCCGATATAGGTTGCGAAGGATAAACTAAACAGGCTTACGAAATAAATTATTAATTGTAATATTTCAAAACTGTTATATTGTAACTCCTGTGAAACCATAGAGAAACCTGAGCCATTCGGGATACTTTATCACCTCAAACAGAAGGGGTAGTGGGGAGTTGATGGATAGCTTATCACCACCGGCCTGTCAATATCCGAGGTAAATAATTGATAGAACGATGCTGATAGTGTTATGTCACAGCTCAAAAAAGAGAGAGAAAAGGATTACGAATTTATTCCTTTGCACGGCAGACATGACTGATCCCTTGGTCTCCACTGTACATAGTATACCTACAAGTATCTAGACTATTAATATACTAATAATAAAAAAGTTTATCCGTAACCCGTAGGCATGAAACCTCTTCAAGGAAATATTTGTTTAAATCATTTGAGAAAATGGTTACTTCAAATGCGTTTACGATTTGAAAGAAAATTTCGAAAGATCGTTTTATGTATTAACCTACCTATTTGGATGTGTCTGTAGATAATGTTTTTGCCAACTTGTATATATAATTTGTTTTTACTGTTATTGGGCACAAACTTCCCATATTGCCCTTTTATTGTACGTCCGGAATGGACAAACTGTGAAAACTGTACCTACCTATAGTCAATAAGATCTTTTCTGCAGTTATGCAATAAATATTTCTTATTTGTTATCCATTTTAACATATTAAAAAAACATGCTGCTCCATCTAAAAAAAAATTGGACGTAGTATTTAAATATTATTGCAGAGAGATTTTCGTGATTAACGATGTCGTTCATTATTTAAGAGGGGGTCGTGCGAAAATTTGAGATTTGTTGTTAAAAAATTCATAACTAAATAACTAAGTGACATTTTAAAAATCGCAAAAGGACTAATTGTAGACTATACATTTGAGATTAATTCGAATTTAAGTGTGTTAAAAAAATATTCTATTTAACATGACATTCTATTTAACGCTAATGAAAATCGTATGTCAGCGTTAAATAGAATGTCATGTTATATAGTATATTTTTTTAACACACTTAAATTCGAATAAATCTCAAATGTATAGTCTACAATTAGTCCTTTTGCGATTTTTAAAATGTCACTTAGTTATTTAGTTATGAATTTTTTTAAAACAAATCTCAAATTTTCGCACGACCCGCTCTTAATACAAAACTAATTAGTCATCATTCGCGTGACCGATATTAAACATTCTAACTGCCCTTAATTAAAAAGGCCAACTGTAGTCAATCAGCTTTTAGGGTGTTGATGAAACTGATTCATTTTTACTTAGGGAGGTCGAATGCTTAGCGTGTACCTTTTTACTGATGGAGATTGTCTGCTTAGCGAGTATTGAAAAGACTCATTTTTACGAAGGGTGTATTTTCGGTAATCCGTATCATCTGCTACCGGGGTAATTATTTAAAGGGAACTATTATGAACCACACGTAAGCCCCTACGCGTGGCGCGCCCTAATTTCGCGTCCAATAAGCAACAGGGCTTAGGATAGGGTGGCCACAAAGTAATTTTTGACCCGAGCTTAAATTTCATGGATGCTTGTGGAAACCTTATGAACTGTAAATTAAGCAGTCTTGTTTATTATTACGTTCTAAGCTTCTCCTGGCGCATAATGATTTCAAATATTTTTTTATAAGAACCGTATTATTTAAACGCCCACGATGACTAGGACTAGGTAGATGGGTATGTTATTCTCTTTGGCGCAGGACTGTCTTAAAAACAAACCGATATCTGGTTCCCATAGTACAAGCTCTGTCTAGTTTGGGGCTTGATAGTGTTATGTGAACTGTTGCCAATATTTATTTATTTATCTACTTGACATCCGCAATTTTCATAATGTCATCAGGCCACCGAGTGAGGACCGTTATAAACAAATTATTGCTAACCTCACGTGAAAAAAAACCATGAATACAAAGATACGCTTTTTAAAAGCTTATTCTATCAATTAATCACTTCACTTCCTGATTCATAGACATCACCAGACTATAAATATAATCGACTGCGAACCAATTCATTAATCTTGCTCTTCCATAAAGATTGGGCACGTTTGGTCCCCCTATCGTTGGAGAAACGTAATTTATAATACAGGGTGTGTCACTCTAGTTTGCCCATTTTCCGAAATGTATTAAACCACAGCGATTGACTGTACCTACTAGATGACGCGTGACGCATAGTTTTTGTGAAGATAGTGTTGTACCTACCCCGTAAAAAAATCATTGATATTTAATCTATCATCGATTTCTCAAAGATTCAAAAGATAATAATGAGAAAATAGATTTTCGGTGTGTTTTTGGTTTGTATGCAAAAAATATTTATTCCATGGATTATTGCCCTATTTTTATATCAGCATATTCCGTGATGAACCTTGAATCCTCGGATAAAATCAATTAAACGTTTAGCAAGAGATATGAATCAGAGTTTAGATAAAACTATTTAATTTTTTCGATGTGATCTCGATCTTCTGACATCCCTATTATTAATACTTTGCAAGTGTTGTTACACAACATTTGTCCCTTTGTTATTGAAGCTGCGGGCCCCGTCTGCAATTTGCGCATCCCCTCATAAAAGATTACATTGTAATAAGAACATCGATTAAAAAGTGGAACAAACTATTTTATAACGAGGATAAATCAAGTTCTATAAAGAAAAAATGTTTAGGGCGGTATATGAGTAGTCGTAGTCTGCATTATTGCATTCCTTATAACCCGCGCTTATGAAGCGCCGCCAAGTCTATTACTTCTAACAAGAGCGAGAGAGTTGTAGCTCATAACAATAGTGTGTGAGCGAGATATAATGATAAGCACCTCCAATTATGATTTATTTCTTCATTGGCACAGGATATACTAGTTTAAATAAGTTATTTTTGAAAAGGAATAAAGGTACCTAAATAGAATAAAAAAGAAAAACTGGTTTTGTTCATTATTTATTTTTATAAAAAATGCTTTTTAGTAACATTTGTGTTCAACATGAACGAACATGAAGCCAACATTACATTCATACGAAGCATTTCAAGCTTTTACAATATACCATGCATCATATTTGGTACCATCTGTAATGAAATGGGTGCCATAGCTACATTTTAATTTGAAAGATTATTTTTACATGAGTAAAATACAAGTAACAATCGAAATTCTGGCTGATAGAAGAGAACCTAAAAACTGCTATGCCGATCCCACATGATGTGAACTATGGCAAGAGGCAATATTGAACTAAAGTAGTTGAGTCATTTACAAATTAACACTCAAGTCGAATTCAGAGTAAATCAATTTGCTTACACAACGACGACGACTTACATATATTATAGAAAACCCTTAAAGCCCTGGCGCACAGCTAAGCGATTTGCGATAGCGATCAGTGAAATGCCGTAAAATATGACAGTGATATTTGACATCGTTTCACTGTTTCATTCGTATCACCATCCCCATCACCTAGATGTGTGCAGACGTTAACTGGTACCTACTTGTTAGTACAGTTAATGAATGAGAAATTTGAGGCTTCCGTCGACTCGGACCGTTAGGTACTCGGACCGCAGTCCCACTCGCTGGAGTAATTTAATTTACTACGATGAATTGCATCTACAATAAGAAAAAGTGTTAAGTATTTCCAAAATACTATTACAAATAGTAGAAGATCTTATTCCAACACTAATTTACTGATTCTTCAGTTGGATTTATTCTGGCAGAAGATTTAATATACTTTCATCTGACTACCTTTCAAGACATCCTCAAAAAACTACAATACTAAGAAGTTTAAAGGTATTTAACGTGTCTGGGAATCATTAGTTCTCTAGTATTTTTTTACTTAAATTTAAAACGGTACAAATTTAAGCTTTACATTTAATATAATCTACTTGAGATGAGATAGTAACTATATCAATATAAATTAAGTATCTAATCATAACCATACAAAATTGTATTAAAAACTACAAGTAGGAACCCCCGAACTACAGAGGATTAAAAAACATTGGTTTATTAATAAAATTAAATAATAATAAGCAACATTGATTCTTAAATTACGTCTCATAATATATTTTGTCATGTTTAGTAGATAATATAGAAATAGTGATTTTATTTTATTCATAAAAATATATGTCAATTTAAAGATTTTGCGGAATGATGAGAATATGGAAAAATGTATGAGACGATTATGATTATAATCCTATATTTACAATATGTACTTATAGCAAAATATCTTATTTACATAGTATTAAAAACTAAAGCTATTCTAAAACAAAATAGGTCGGTAAGTACAGCCGATATTAGCAAGTACAAATGTAAGTACATTACTTTAATTAATTTATCATTATTGGCATAATTTTTATTATGTGAAATGGTATAAAAATATAAAAGTTATCGAGTTCTAATAGAAAAACATAAGTAAGATAGCTACTAATTACTTGTATCAAAAATATGGGTCTTTTGTATCCATACTCAACTCAATTATCTTCAAATCATAATCTCAAACAATTGTGACGTTATTGCATTTCAAAAAAATACAGCTTAAAACGAATAAGCAATAAAATTATATATACACGTTTTAACCTAATTATACCCTCATTAATACAAGATGTAGAATCATACATTCACTAGAAGGCACATTTTGTACCTTTAGAAGCAGCAATAAATATGTTTATAACCCCTTTATTTGGCTATTGGTTAAAAGTGGCGTATCAAAATATCAATATATATCTTAAGCAAATTGTGATGTGTAGTATACGTTAAGCAGATATTAACTAAATACTATAGTTTTGGCAGTTTGAATACTGGTCGCGCTCTCCACGACAGACACAAGCTTCAATTCTCCAATAGATCAATGTTAAAACAGGCTAGTTTTAGGCAAATTGAAACTTTTTTTGTGAGTTAATAAAGTTACATATAAACTAGCGAATCTGCACTGCCGGGGTGCCAATATTAGGCAACGTATCGACATCTAGAAATGCAAGTAAAAATTTCCCCAAAACTATCCCGTATTATTCACTGAAAGTAACATCATTTCGAGATATGATTTAAGTCTCGATGATACTTGTCCGCTTCTTATTCTACTTTGAGAATGTTGTAGATTTAAACTGCTGAGTTTTTGCCAATAATCGGCCCTCCACTGGTAGCGTACACTCTGTGCCCATCGAATTCGACTGAAGAATTTCTTTTGATCGCTTCATCTTCTTTAAGTGGTTCCTTTTCGTCCCTGTTAAGTTAAAAAGAATGAATAAATGTATTTGAGCTTGCTCTACATAATTTCTATATACAACTTTTTATAGGCATATTTATAATCACCTACCTGTTCACCAAAACGATTTACATTTTAATAATAAGCACAGTGAAAATCCAAATAATTCAGCACACAATAATGAAAAGTTATAGTAACTAACCAATATTGTTTGCGAAAAAAAGAAACCAAATTTGTTAGCTGAAGGACAACACGCACAAAATACAAACGTTGATAAATAAAAAAGAATGAAAGAAGTTATAAAACTGATGAAATTGTTAATATCTTACACTGGCGTGGTCGGGACATAACTACACATGGTTGAGGCAGCGTGAAGAAAGACAATACATAATACCGAGTTAGTGAAATGTGCAGTAAATATTTCATTGTAATGATCATAAATTAGTAATACACGTAGTACATAATTAATAGAATTGAGTTAGGTAAGAAAAATGAAATGTAAAGTACAAAACGGACAAGACCACAAAACAAAATTGTCGTAAGAGATGTTCCAGATGCAGCATTCTTTAGTGCGTATTTAGGTTTAAGTAGTCTTTAAATCTGTCTGTACAATAAATACCGTTTCAAACCAGGCGATACTTGCTTTAAACTCTACAACTTACAACTCAAAAACTTAAAAGCTTAAACTACAGCCATTTTTACAGAACGCACAACGCCAAGCTCCGAACTTTTCCGCCATAATATTTACAAATGAATTCAAAACTCCATGGATCATGGATATTTTGATCCAACCACATCCGCACAATCAAAGCATGCAGGCGAATCAAACTATATGGCGATCGTGTAGTGCCTTACGTCGGAGTGGACACGAGCTTGACCGGTGGTGGCAGAGGTGCGGGAGAGGGCGGCGCTCGCGGCTTCGTGCTGCAATAAGGGAGCGGGAAGCGCCAACCGTACAGACTAGCGGGCAGAAACATCTCTAATCGACACATAATATGGAACAAGGAACAGGACAAAGACAAAGAGAACTGTTACACTAGTGCCCATGAACTTGATATTAAAAAACATGAACATGATCAAGAGAATAATAATAAATAAAAGTTTTTATTACCTTCCGAGCTTAGCTTCGTCTTCTTGGTGCTTCTTGCCACGCTTACCACAAATGGTAGCGATGACTCCTTGCCGTCGGAAGCACAGAAGTAGCAAGTCCACAATGATGAGACAGATGAGGATACCGGCTAATGCAATACCAATAATAGCTCCGCTCGAAAGCAGTTGAGGTGGGGCAAATCCAGAGCGAACAACACCTGTCAAAATAAAAACTATTAATTTGTGATCGTTCAATTGAAGAGCAGTAGAAGCAAAATACCTGATTGAAGTTTCAAATGGTATGGATAATGGTATCTAAGTATCTACTGCTCTCGCACTATTGTTAGTTTTATGCATCATATCAAATAAGCTGTAAATGTTAGATGACGTAAAAGTGGTGTAACAAACGCAGCGGGTGAGCGTAAATAGTTATGAATCTTTAGAATAATAATACAACAATTTAATTGTTATTTCTTTACAATCGATTCAATTGAAGTGGAAATGGGAGTGCTTTTGGATATAAAACGTGCACCCAACCACCAAAAACTCAATTTTTTTTATTCTATCAAATTACCAAGAAGTTTAAAGGATACAAATAGCTTTTCTCTAAGCCACAGACTAAACTGAAATGGGGTTTGAATGAAAATGAAACGACATTCAATAAATGAGAGAAACGATGTCAAGAATGATGCATAAATAATAGCCTAAACATAACAATAATTATAATTTAAAAGAAAGAAAATTGTCAAGATGCAGACATTCCAAATGATTTCGTTGTAGCAAAAATAAATATGTTCAAACCCCATGACAACTTGTTTCAATCTAATCAAGCAATAAGTATTAATTCAGTAAAATAACTGATAGGAATCTAATTTAAACAAAAGTCTAATCCCAATATTAACCATCACCTGAGAAAAATAGGGGTTGTCGTTGGAAAAATAACCGATTGGTATAATTTCAGTAAGTCGTTTTTTTCATCGTTAAATCTATTTCGATTTTTAAGATCGATTATTTGTTTAATACTCTTTATCTGATTGAACGATTATGTAGGGCTGGGCTAGTAATATGAACGAAATTCATGCTAAAAAGATGTTTTTAACAACTAAGGTTTTGAAAAGAATTCTGAACTTCTATGATTATCATCTAAGATGATATTTACCATCTATAAAATAAAATATACGAGTAATGTTGTAATGTGTCACATTGGTATTCAGGATACAATTTGGGGTACGACCATGCTAGTGGATCAACGTGAATACTTAGCTCTTTAAAAAGGGTGGACACAGAGCATGCAAAAGTAATTAGTACATTCCATAGGAGTCTAGCTAGCAGGATTATTTACTAAGTATTATTAATGTAAGTAAAACATATTTACCCAAATTTCGGTCAGGGCGACACAAACACTTCAACGATCAAAAATACAATTGGTATTTGTTGTCTGGCATCTTGACAGCTTTCTTAGGGTCATTTTACATCTTAATTCATTACAAAAACATTTAAGGGCTTACCAAAGGATTAACTATTGATAAAAGGACTTTTAAGGTATCATTACTTACGACTTATACAAGTACCCGGTTCTGGAATATAAAACAATTTTATAGTGTTTTAACTTTTAAGCTTTATGCATAGCTATTGGTATTCATATTTCCAAAACCAAACACTTAATTGAGACTGAAATAACATCACATGTTTTTAAAACATTTATTTCCTTCCACATTGGTCATTTTTTTTTCATTCTAAACTGATCACAATTTATCTATTATGTTTGTCGAATAAAATGTTTGCTAACTAAACTATGTATCTTGTTTATCTTTTACTGAACAGGTGGTAATAAAATTAACTAATAATAAGATGTTCTCGTCTTTTATGCGAAGGAGACCATCATTAGTTAAATTTTAACATTCTTCTCTATTAACCATATTCACTATGCTATGATAATTATATTCTAAATCAAAAGACAAAACAGTCATCAAAAATTCGTAGACAATATCTTATAATAATTTTACACATATTTCATAATTTATTTTTCGTGCCTTAATTTTTGGCGTATCTTTTAAAATTACTACGATTTATATTTTGGCAGTGTTAATTTAATTAGATGCGTTACTACCTAAGAATGAAGTTGATAGTACATTATGTGCAATTTTATAGGCCACAGAAATTTAAGTAGTAAAACATGATTAATTCCTATCTTAGATGATGCTAATATTAAACAGATTATACAACTTGAATCACACGAGAGTAAAAAGTAACATTCTTAGGTATTTACATAGTAACAAAATGTTTATCACAACGAGGATTTTCCTAAATAACAACAGTCATCTTTTGGACTTGATTAAATCGAAAAAATGTATCTACGACAATTTTCTATGATATTAAATAAAGAAAATTATGAAAACTGTAGCTATTACTTCCATTTTAGACCATGCGAATAGACTTGGACTTCCGTTTGGGTTACCTAAAAAATATCAGTCAGATAATTACACAGCAAAAAGCTTATTAATTGCAATAATATCATCAAAAAAACCAGGAAAAGTAACATAACTTACCATTAAACAAATTAACACCAACATAATATAAACTCGTTAATTTAAAAACTATAAAATGCCAATAGTAAAATTGTACTTAAAATATAAAACGAAAGCATTATTTGGTTATAAAATAAAAAAAAACATGCCACACCTTACAAATTTCAAACATCACAATTATTTTGCTCAATTATTAGTTAAGATCATGGTTTTGTACCTACGTATATTTTAATGTGTTACAATGAGGGCAAGAGTGAACAATGATGTAAGCATTAAAAAGAAATAAGTAAAATTAACTTAGTGTAACTAAAGAAGATAATAAGTTAAACATATTATTTAATTAAACAAATTACAAGCAGTCTATGATACTTTACAAGAAGCAAAACCAAGTCACTGAAACTAATAGAAAGAAATGGAACTCAAGAGCACAAAATTGAAACACTGCACTTATAGTCACATCACAAATACAAACTCAAAACGGATGTTGTGAAGAGAATGTGAACACAGGAGGTGATAGTGGGCGATGAGTCTGTCGGTGGTTCTGACGCGGTGTATTCATAGAAGCCAGCTTGGACTGGCACTTCGTTACTCTCTTGGTTGTACTCACCGAGGGCAGTTTGGACGTAAATCTGGGCTGGTTGCGAGAATCCAAGCACGTTGTGAGCTCGCAGATGGATGCGGTAGCGAGTGTCGGGGTGAAGGCCTCTGATTTCATAGTTTATGGCCTCGAATGTTTTTAAGTCTTCCTTTATGCACTGATTTTCGGACGCTACACGCCATTCCCCATTCACTTTGTTAACCTGAAAAATACATCAATTATTGTTTCTCTACATGTTTTTTGCGTATCATCAGTTTAAATTTTATCGTGCTGAGTAGTATATCTAGCTAGAAGTACTTACAGGGCAATAAGTGATGTCATAAATGTCGATAGGTTCACCATTATGTGCAGGGACCTTCCATTTCAGTTCGAACCTGTCAGCATATTTGCCATGAACTAGCGATTCCGAGCTGGTACCATCTCTCCATTTGGGTTGTTCTGGTGGTGACCTAGAGACATATTAAAATTGTTATTTACAAGTTGATACGTTAAACGTTCAACTTTTGATTTCCGGAGTGACTTACCTTCTTGGCATAATGACCGTGATGGGAGCACCCCAATTTCCAGGCCCAACTTGGTTAACAGCGGCAAATCTAAAGTCATAAGTGAACATCGGCTTTAGGTCTTCAACGATGTAAGGAGAGTTCGCTGACCATGTCCTGTCCTTTGCAAGGTTCCAATCAAAATTGCCATTTTCTTTATACTGGGTAATATAGGCAAGAATCGGAGGACCCATGTCTTCCGCAGGTCCAACGATGTTGAATGAAACTGAAGTTGCTGTAATTGTCTCTTGTCTAGCCTATAAAAAGCAACACAAAATATATTACTCTGGATTCAACTTGAAAATACAGCAGACTTATGATGAATACATTACCTGAATAACAGTGCCAGGAGGGAAAGCTTCCCTGAAGTCAATGATATGTTCTGCTTCTCCGAGTAGGTTCGTAGCGATACACTTGTACATTCCATATGCGCTTCTATCTGAGGGTGTTATTTGAACAACGCTGATTGGGCCTGAACCATAGATTCTGATACGTGGGTTTTCAATCAAATCTAAGTCACGGAACCTGTAAAAAAGATGATACATATTTACATAATTAAGTCAATTTTATGGTAAAAATATTAGTGATGTACGTATTTCAATAACTTGTATTGAATATTGTGGATTAAAATCATCATTGTCATCGACATAATTGAAAAATGGATGAATGAAAAACTTTTAGCATTGACTTACTTCCATTTGATAGTAGCGTTAGGGATACTCTCGGCAACACAAGTAAGGTTGACGGTCTGTGCATTCCAGCTCCAAACAGGCATGGTAGGCATTTTTTCAAATGTAGGCGGGAACTGTACTGTTAGAAGACCGTTCTTTCTAGCTTCACCACCTAAGGACAGATCAAGTACACGGATTGAAGTCAAGATTTACATGATAACGGAAATTGCTGTCGAAGTAGTACCAATCGTAACTACATCCTTGGATATCATAACTATTAAGAACATTAATATGCCAATCAAAAACTCGGAAAGAAAATCTTTCCCAATTTTTTCGAACATCTTTAAATTACAAAGGTGTGTGTTACCATCATTTTCAGCGAGGCACTCATATAATCCATCGTCGGTTCTGTTCAAATGCGAAATGATGATTGTTCCTATAGTTTGCATTGTATCTCCAGTTGTGCGAGTGATAGTTTCAACGGTGATACTGAAAAAAAAAACATGAGCTCAGATGATAGAAAGAGACAAAGAACGTTCAGTTGGGTGTAGTGATTGTGAGTGTTATGGAGCCTACCTTCCATTGTTAGGTCCATTTAAAAATGGTTCACCATTGGGGAATCTACGGAAACTGATCCGAGGAGCTGGCCTCCCAGATGCTTTACATTCCAACTTTCCTTCTTGCTTCTCAGGAGCAGTCGTATTAAATAACTCGAATATCTTGGGCTTGACCAGTACTTCTACTTCGATATCAGTTTCATTTTGACCAGCTTGGTTTAGGGCATTGCAGATATATTTTCCATAGTCACCAGCTTCAACACGATCAAAGGTCAGAAGGCCAGTTTGCTCATTCACGCTGTAGCGAGATGTTGAAGCCAAGTTCTGTAAAATAACTCAGGATTTTAGATAATGTGCCTATTATTTTCAGATCCAAGTATACCTGAATTTGACACAAATATTTTGAAAAAAACTTCGTATCAACGAAAATCAAACTCTAGTATAAAAAGTTCAAAGGTAACTTATTTGTTGTTAAACTCGTACGTCTACAAAGGTATTATATTGCAAGGACTTACTTCGCGGGTCGACGCTTTAATCCAACTGTAAGTCGGCGGAGGCTTGCCTCTGGCTTTGCAAGTGATCGCGGCCGCTTCACCCTCCTTTATTACAACCCTTGTTTCACGCTCTTCCATTTCTGGAGCGGTGTAAACCTTAAATCCAAAAAGCATGTTAACAAATGCAAATATACCCCAGGTAGGTTAAATATCTGTTTAAGAAATATAACTACCTCAAGTTTGATGTTCCTTTCAGCGAGTTCTCCAGTTTCGTAAACAACAGCTCTGCAGGTATAGGTGCCGTCATCGCTTTCTTCTACGTTCTTTATCAAGAGCCCGTTGGTGTGAGTGACATATCTGTCTCCAGTATCAACCTGAAAATACATCAACAGGTCATTATCTTCTGAAATTCAAATTATTGTCAGTAAAGTATCACGGTTACTTCGAATACTTACAGTAGTACCATCTTTGAACCAGTTTACGGAAGGTGCTGGCTCAGCGGTTACCTCGCACATGACTTTAAATTCCTTTCCCTTCGTAGCGTATTGGTTTTCGTTGGCATTAGTCCATGTGATTGCAGCTGAAACATTTTAATATTAACATTGGACTTGCAGTAATTTTGTAACCTCAATGAAAATACCGAGAAAACTGTTTTAATGTGTAATGTTAGCCGGTTTTGGGAATAGGACATCCCTACTCGGACCGAGCAACGAGACACATCAGTAGTCGGGAGGAAAGATGTCGTCGAAATGCGTAGTTGTATTGTTTGCGGTGTAGTGTAATAAAGTAAAACAGAGTTCTAGCTTTAATTAATAAAAAGTTTTCGACGTAATAGTAATAGCATGCCACTCACTAAATGTATCTAGTATGACACTAGCGCTGAGCGGTTGGTTGGTGTAGGTAGCTACGCAGGTGTAGTTTCCAGCCATTGCGGGAGTGATCGATGAGATATAGAGGAGTTGAAGCTGCTTTGCTGGCATCGGTTCCGTGTAGATCTCGGGTCGAGTTCCAGCTCTGTTTAAGACAAAATAAGCATTTTGGTTACTTTTTATTTTCTATTTGTTATAGGAATATTACCTACATTATTTTAGTCAAATTAAGTATGCGATGAACCAGTGTATCTAAACCTCACATCCCCTTAAATTTCCTGAAGGCCTACCACAAGGTCTGTCTGGTTCTGGTTATGAGCCTGGTTGTGAGAGTGCTCACCAGTGTGAGCACTCTCACAACTGTGATACTGTGTGTGTGACTTTTGCAACGTAGGGTTTATTTAGTCAACACTCACACAGACCAGATCCAGAGACAGATCCAGACAGAACTTGTGGTAAACCTACTGGTATTCAAAACGTTCGAGGCACGTTACATACATTTGGTACATGTTCAGTTTTATCAGAAATTTACATTTCATACGTGACAGGCTTATTTGCCAAGGTTAGAATACTAATTGAGTAAACCTTTACAAATAATAATGTTGTGCTTCTTTATCATCAAACTATCGACTCGATCAACTCATACATAATAATCGGGATAATAGTTTAACTTTTTTTTACCCCAATAAAATATACATTTATTTACACAAAGAAACTTTCAATTTTACATATACAACAAATATTTACAAAATGTACAAAATAAACATGAAACAGTTGAGCTATCTGCAGACCGTTACAAACGATCTAGAGATAGCTCAACTGATCCAAATCAGTACCAGACGGAAACGTTCTCAAGACGCTGGTGGCATTGCCACGCTGAATAGCAATGCTACTGCGCTGCGCGAGATACCCACCAGCCCTTGGGTCACGCGTCGCTTTGATCAGTTTAACTGTTTAATTTAAGGGCAAACATATAAATAAATAAGTATAAGGGTCTTTATAGCATTATTATGAGAGTATTTATTATGTGTCACTCACAAGGCTTCATTGATAACTTGTCCCTTAGGGTCCTTCCACTGCGGTTGTGTGACCAGCAAGGAGTCCGGTGCTTCCACTTGGCATGTCAACACCACTGATTTGCCGAGTGCCACTGTCTGCTGCTTCTGCTTCGGGAATATCACCAAGTTCTGAGCTGAACATCCTGCAACAAATAAAATATGGATTAGTTTTACAATATTTAAAATGTTAAAGACATATATCACTACGCATATACGGTAACACTCAAATATAACAGCAACGATTTACAAATAATTTCACCAAGAATTGCTATGCGACAGAAACGATTTACTAACAAATTCACCAAATACTGATAACTGCTATGGAATGAGTAGTTAATACCGCAGTAATGTAGTAGGTATGCGACAAATGACAGCTTTATCAACTCTATGAAAATAAGAACCCTTAGTTTCATTTTAAGCCCGGCACACGCGTATCTATAATATCGTCGGTGAGAATCATTAGTGGAACATCTCAAAATTATACGTTTTGAGTAATTGAGGGTTAAAGTTTTTGAAAACGGAACGGAACGGAACTTTTCTTTTAATATGCTGCGCTATAATATAAATTACGGTATAAGTTGGTAGCGTCTTAGAAAATATATATTATACGGTCACTTGAATATTTTTAAAACGTAATATTTATAACTAATATATAAATATTATTTATACTAATATACATATTATTATAGCTACGTGTGACGGGCTTTATGGTCTACGCTTTATTAATATTTCGGCAAAGGTTCAACTTCCAACGTAAACGACTGAGAGACTAATTAATAAACATGATGTTATTCGTGGAGTTCCTGATTGGATAAAATATAAAACCGTCAAAAACTGAAGCAACGTCGAACAAAATGTATCCTTGCCAAAGCCTACTAAGTTAATTAATTAAGTTTGCCACAATTTGTTCGCTTGGCACGTGACAACGATACTTGTGGAGCTACTCTTCTATGTAGTTTTGGAACTTCATTTGTTAATTGGGCACATCTGGAACGATGATGACGCGTTTGGACACTTTAAGAGTGAGATAAGTATCCTACAATATGAATCTGACTGACGCACAGTAACTGTGGTCGGAAATTATCGTAAGCCCAAAGATGATCAATAACAGTGCACATTAAAAATGAAATAATGATTATTGTTAAAACTTACTTTTGTAGGTGTATCGGTATATTGCTCGTAAAGCGGTATATTGAGAGCCGTGATCATAGTAAGACAAGTACGAAGTAAGATTATACGGTTGTATGCAATAAATATTGCACATCGGCTTTTCAGCTTTCGTAGAGCGCTCTCTCTTTCTCTTTGTGACGCATACTACGCTTTGTGTAGCCGAAATTAGCCGATGCGCAAATTTTGTTTTTCCAATACTGAAACCCCAACACGACTCCAAACTTTGTAAGGAATATGTTTTTTTTTGCCAAACGATCAAGTTCCAAAACTCGGTTGCGGTTACAGAATATAAATAGAACCTATTATGGTAAAGTACGTCTTATTGCATTCTGTTCAGAAAGGCATCAAGGCATGTCATGTCCGGGTATGCTACACATGGATTTTTTATAAAGTTTTTAGGTATGCAGGGCACGTTTCCGGACCCTTCGCCGATCCTCGACTTTCCAACAAACTGCGCTGTCTGCATTTTTACAACGTTGTACGAACTACAACAGAGCTTCTTTATATGTTCATCCCTGAAATCTTCAGCATTTTTCCCCGAAACAGATAAGGCTTTGATTTATAATAATACGGACAGTTGGTGCTCCTCAAACTTAGAGACAAGGGATACATAAAAGTATGTTGAAAATTGGTGGGTGGAGAAGGCCCAGATATTCTTCCTGAAAATCAAAGGGGGTCTTAAATTCCCAGCTGTGGATTTCTTCAGGATGATGCTGATGAACTTATAAAGTGCTGTGAAGGTAAGGCTATGTAACGTTTCTCAAACATGTAATGCCAGTATAGAATGGACGCAAAGGTTACATAAAATAAACGTGATGCCAACATTTTTTATATTATGAGCAAAAATGTTATGGCTTTTATTTTTTATGTTATGGCATTACGGTTCATCAATTTAGGTAAACATGTATAAAAATTGGGAAGACACGTGTAGACGTAAAATCCTGTAGGTATTGACAGAAATAATAATAAAAGCCCGAAACACATTAAAACCTTATTTCCCGACCCAGAGAAGCTTGAATTATTATACAAAGTATATAGCATTTGCGGCTTTCATCCAAGAAATTCGCTAAGGGAATTTATATTCAATTCCCATACGGATGTGTGCCAACAAGATGTTGTTAGATATTACTTTCTTATCATAATAAGCTTTAGCTTTGTATAGAGTATGTCAATGCTGTCGGTTCTATGTTACTATTTAGATTGGAGGAGTATTGAAACTACGTGAAAGTTAAAACGCATCACTAAATGCTAAGGATAACTTTGAACCAAGATTCCATTTAGACGCGATCAAGCCAAGAAACTTACGGCATAGTTCTTACCGTGGAGTCACCTAAGTTGGTCCTCACTGAACACAGGGCTGACTCGTCGGCTTGGTTGGTTACAAAGCAGCATTCAGTTGAGTGAAGACCACTTTGGCTCAATATGTTATATTGGTAACTGTCGACACGGCACCCTTATCAAAAATTTTATATAAAATTGTCTTTTGTTGATTACTTTATGCCTTTAAGTTTAAGTTTTTTCTGCATACCTAACCTTCATACCTGTATTCCACGTTTATATTTCTGTTGCGTTTTTTTTGATAAGTTGTGCTGTAGGTACTTGCGTGTTTTCTGAACCGAATAAAAAGTTATTTGATGAAAGATTCTTCTCTAAAACAATTGTTGAATCTAGCTCCAAAATATGCATAGTACCGAAAGGGGAAAAGTAAATTCTTATTATCCTTTTATAACAACAACAAGGACTCAAACTATGACACGAGGCTTATGTGTCTCAAAGCCAAAACCCTCATTATATTTTATGTACATTATTCCAATGCATATCAATTGCGTGGTAGATACCCCACAAATGCATTTAAATAACAACGACTACATTACACCTTATCCCCTTGTGGCCCATTCGGTGAACGGTGCACCTGAGATGTAACAAACAAGCATCAGAGGATTACATGGAGCTCAGAATATTTTGAAGCTAGACAAAAGGTGTGCTGCGAGTATCATGATTATGCGGAAGTCCGCAAGATTGAGAAATGTCTATCACCTACACACCACGACTTTTATCAACGAGTAAATTGTATATTCTGGTCTCATTAGAGCTTCTGTTCTAATATATTTTTGTTTCTTCAAAAATAAATATTGGAACAGAAGGTCTAATTAATTGAATACACAACAAAACTTGTTTTGTTGCAGTAGGCCTACTACAAGCTCTGTCTGGCTCTGGTCTGTGTGAGTGTTGACTAAATAAATCCTACGTCGAAACGTCCCAGACACAGTATAATACACTGGTGAGCACTCACATAGACTCAAAACCAGAGCCAGAGACAGTTCTATCTTAAGAAGTGATTTTACTTCGGCTTATTCGAAAATATATTTATTCACTATTCCATGACCAAGACGCAACAAAAGCTTACCATGAATTTTACAGAGTACTATCGGGGTATTACCAAAATTTCATCAACTACGTTGAGTTTGGGGAGAGAGACAATGAGGGGACAAGTGAAATAAGCGAGGATGCGGATTATATGCAAATATATTATATGCCCATTAGAAGTGAAACTCCTATACGAGGTAAACTTACTTGACTCTTATTCTGAGTTTTACTTGATCTGTTAGAACAATTCGTTTCGCCTACGTATCTCTTACTCTTTTGTGTTCGATTGGTTCTATGTAACGTATTATTATTGTCTCATCATTTCTCCATATAAATGAGAGAGACATACACAAGCTTACTGCACTATGATGTTTTCTGAAGCATCAATAAATCACCATTCAATTTTAATGTGACACGTAGCAACCTTTAGCTTATAATGTAGTCCCGTTTAAAGCATTTAGCAGTTACAAATTAACTGATTAAAATTTAATGATCGTCGGATGCGTATTTAATCAAACTAATGATAAATATTACAGTGATTACATTATTTGAATTAACTTAAATATTCTGTCACTTGTTTTACAGCAGTATTTTTTTGAAATTCTGTATTTAAGCTCTATAAATACGTGTACTTTATTTAAGTTCTGTGTAAGCTTAAATGTGTAAGGCTTTTTACGCGACAAGCACTGACATCTGCTTCCGTACAGAAATCTCGGAGTTGCATTTCTATAAGGTTTTTATTTACATAATAAAGGGTTTGCGGAAAATTTGTATGCTTCAGAATAGGCGACGTCCCCGAGCGGTTTTGTATTACCAATTATGTTCATTTAGTACATAACAAGCTGCGATGGATTAGTAAACTCATTAATAACGTCAAGCTTGTATAATAGTTGAGGCTAATGAAGCTTTGAGCTTAGCTGAAAATTCCATACATTAATGTCATAGAAAATCTACTATTCGTAGTTTTATTTATCAACAGAAGTTGTTCTGCACCTTATTCATTACTTTTGGAGGGGTTATATCAAGGGCAGATTTTCCATCTATGGAATAAAGCTATTCGTCGATTAAAATATGACAGTCATTGTTCTTAGCAAGCCTAAAAAAGGGAAGGATATATTTTTATCTGATGGAAAAAAGTCTGTCAATGACAAAATTAGCTCTTAGTCAGAGTATTCGCTATTCTTGAGATTAAAATACTTTTGTATTTTTTTTTGACAAGTATAAAGAGGTGAGATTGCGGAAAGTCTGATGGATAGAGTCAATCTCAAAATCGTTATTCCTGGAAATGCATAAGGAAGGTTTATGTGCAATAGACTTCTTTAGGCTGATGTTGATGATACAATATGCTTATCGATACACGTCATGTTATTCGTTAAGGGTCTACGCTACGACGCAGGTAGCACTTTAGTTTTTTTAGTTTTTTCACAAAACTTTTCATTTACACTGTGTTGCTATTGATCGTGTGCTAAATTTTTATTTATCACAATGTTTTTTTAACTTTAAAACATTGTCCTTACAACTCCCCTCGCATTCAAGAAATTCAATTCCCAACCGTCTCAAAATCGTTCGATTTAACCTTTGAATTCGTAAATAGCAATGAAACGAACCGGAACAGTTTCAGGTCTACCGGAGACGGCCCTTGGCAGTTCTTATTGGAAATCAAGTTCAAATCAGTGGATTGATCATTTTCTACAATGAAAACATATCAAAATGGACTTAACTACCAAACCGATATGAAATGTGGCCATTGAAGACCTATTTTTACAATGCTGCTGGGTGGCAAAGCCGCCATCGTCTTGGGGATGCTTCCGTCTGGCACTGATTTGGATCAGTTGAGCTATCTCTTGATCGTTTGTATTGGTTTGCAGAAAGCACAACTGTTTCTTGTGTACTCATAGTCATATTATTTATCTCAATTATTATGTTATATGGTCTTAAAGTTAAAAATGGTGAATACGGACTAGGCCCATAAGGTTAGGGCATAATAACAAAATTTGAAGTGTAAGCGGGCCGAAGTCATATGAAGCAATATTTATATTTAGATTTAAATTTATTCAATTAAAAGTTTATATTTAGATAAATAATTATGATTCATAATAGTTTGTATTCGCTGCATTTCCCTATTTACTTCACCCACTTTTTTCATTGCATCATTTTATTGTTGAAATATTAAATTCTGAAAAGAAACAACTGCTATAGCCGCGAGGCACAAGCAAACAGCTGCAGACGTGCAATTTTAGTTTCCATGGAGCTTTCAAGTTTTTCAGTACTATGACAAAAACAAAAGACTGTGTAACGCCTCAAGGCATTGGGGTTCGTGATTAATCGCTTAAGCATTATTTCCTAATTAAGCCCACCTTCCCCTTTCGGATGCGTCGCTCAGGGGAGCTAAAACAAATACGAACGGCTGCAGACAGAGAAAATCGGGAAATCTCTTGAGTTAACGAACACAAATTAGGAAAGGTAATTTTGTGTGAAACGTATTAGTGGGGGATGTGTGGTTTTGAATCTCCAGGGGAATTTTCAAGACTAAGAGTAAGTATCTGATTCTGAACAACATCGTTTTGGCATGTAGAATAGAATATACGATGCTTTATTATTCACTAAAGTGAAAGGTTACAAAAAAACAAAACAAGAATACTAAAAAAAAACGAAAGGTCCAATATACTCGTAGAAAATAACGTTACTGAACAAAAAAAATAAAAACTAGAGGTAATTTAATGTCTTATTTTTTTTAGAACCCATTTTATTATGAGTATTAAACGAACAAAATCAATTCAAAATAAATTTAATTTTATTCGTTTTTATAGTGATTATTTTATTGTATTTCTAAGGCAATCACAGAGATTTAGCTACTAGGATTCACTTTAAATATAACACACGGTTCAAAATTTCAAGAATATAAATAATATTTTAGATCCTTATAGTAGGTACTGTGCATACTAGAAACTAGACAGTTTGAGTAATGCCTAGCGTCCTAGACCGTGAACAGAATACCCAGTGGAAGGAGACATGACCGAAAGCCAGACGCGCCCCCACGCTGTAGTTGGCAGAGTAATTTATCTCATTTCCCTCAATTACAGAATTTTGGAGTCACATGTCAAATGGGGTGAACACTGTCAGATTGTTAGCTACATATTTTGTGCGTGCAATGCTGAAAGTAATTGAGATCATGGTTCATACTACGTAATTTCTTTGATCGAATTTATTATTAAATTGCTAAGATTTTTTATTTCTTGATCTTAGACCTATCAGAAAGGTTTAAGTTCTCATTTACAACATAATACAAATTATTAACAAAAAATGTTATTATACAACAATAAATGATTTAAAAAAATTATGCTCTTGATTTAACGCGGTGGATATTTAATTTGGTATCACTAAATTAATTAGGTATGAGTTTTTATAAAATAAAAATTATAAAATCTCTGTAGGCGAGATAGTACTTATTAAATGATCATGTAAATATTTATAATTCTGTGTATAGACCTTACAAACTTGTAACCCTATATTGTACAAAGTCATTTAAAACAAGTTAAAATACTAACTTTCGCTGGTCTTGACTTTCCAAAAGACAAAGAATTAATCATTCACAGGCTCTGACGACAGGCACAGGTGCCTGAGAACGGGGCACTACCATTTGTACGGATCAAACTAGCTTCTCCTCATAAACTATGGTATAGGGGAGCCAGAAGTGACAGCATGTCTTTCCATGTTTGTCACTCTCGGTACAAACTGTTTCGGACCAACTTGATCGATCCAAAGTATACTAACAAGACTACTAAAACTCAAGTGAGCACTTACTTAAGCGTTCGGCGTCAGGTGCGCGCAAACGCAGGATTACCGTTAACGGTACTATTACCAGTTAAGAAAAGCATTACAACCGTTACAATAAATTTCCCTGAAGCTTACTCCCTGCGCTAACCCCCAGTCGAGTCGACCCTGTCATTATCAGTTTAGCGAGAGGGCTCTTGCGCTAAAAAGTATCAAAAGACTGCTCAAAAAATTCGGCTTAAGGGCAGGGGCGTAACGAAGCGTAGCCCACTTAAAACAATAGCCGAATGCAGGGGTCGGATGTTCTGCCTCCATTGAACATCCCATCCTTAACTCAAAGACCACTCAATATGTGCTGAATTCATGCTATTTTTATGGAGCACATTTTGGACTCCTTTATTGGTCGGGATATTTACGGCGTCCGTTGGGACCTATAAATTTTTGTTGAAATTTAAAATGTCCGGAAACCCACACAATAATGTAGCAAATGTTATTGAATAGGGAGTAGAAGTAACTAATAGGGGACTACCAGTTTTATGTAAAGTTCCCGAAAGTTGGTATCGAAGACAACTGACTTTAATCAGAGTTTCTTTAAAAAATTATGAGATGTTTCTCATAATTTTAATAAAATAACAAAAACTAGGCAAAAACCATTTCTTGATACAGTTTGAATGTTTTGGTTTTCTTGGCTTTGGCATACAAAATAAAGACAAGCTCCTCTTTTTTCCAATAAGACTTCGAGTGTTAGAAAAGGTACTAGTTTTGTTTAATCAACATTTGTTTACAAATCTCCCACAAAGCTAAGAATAGCTTGCAAATTGATCCAATTTCACCCCCTGCTCTACGGCAGACCATTAATTACTACCTACCACCCGGTTCTGTTCTCCCTGTTCTTCAGTTTACAGCCCGCAAACAAACCGATCATTTCAACCCTACATTTGTTTATTGCCACCCTTGGACTTTTCATCTCAAATTGACTCCACCAGTTTTAAATACTTTGAAGTGATCGCGAGCAATGACGAAGCACTTTAAATCACAAGAAGGAAACTCTGATCGCTCGTCAAAAGATTGGGGAAATTAATTGCTCGTGAACTTGGCTTTATCGGGACAATGTCAGTCATTTGTTACGAAAGATCTTTACAAACAGGTTCCTGTTAGGTTGTGTAACTCAGAATAAACTAAACACTTCGCATGTATGATGTCAGACCAAATAACAATGTGCTGGTCACCTACGCTCTTATTACTTTCAATTGAAGATTGTATCAGACGATGTTGAAACCGGTTCCGCAAGTTCACTTGCCATTGAACTCGCTTTGTTATCTAACCGATCAATAAACTTGCCTTCAACACAGGGCAAGGGCATACGAAAATAGTCAGGCTTTTGTGTCTATTTTACGCAAAATTTAAGGTAAAAGGCTACAAAACGGCCATTTGAAAGACGGCTTTTTACATTTCCTCTCCAACATAATCTCACAAAGTTGACATCGAGTATGATAAAGACTTGCGGAAGACGAGCTTCTTTATATTTAAAACTGGAGCCTTGTTGTCCGTGCGAGAGCTTTGCGCTGTCTTCGCAAAATTGCTTGGAAATTTCATTTTTACCTTAAGCCTTTAGCCGAGATGAAACCCGGCATTTGCTGTAGAGATATCGTTTTGGAATGATGAAAACGCTAAGTTTAGCATAGATTTGCAACGAGATTGCCATTCTTGTGGTTCAGGTGCGGTCTTTGAGCGTAATCAAACTTTCTGTACCTTAGAAAGGTTCGCTAACAGGATGCTGAATGAGCAACCTCAATCCTTTAAGTAAAACTTTTCTAAGCGGAATTCACCGAAGGAATGCCAATTCGTTTGTAAACGCACCAGGAACAAAATTAAATCGCGCTGCCCTGTTTTGCATTTGGCTTTAGGCACCTTTGCGGAACGCGTAATTTGTTCGCGGAACGCCTATTCCAAATAGTTTCAGTGTAAATCTATATTTTCAACACGAAATTCGGAACAGTTCGAAATTGTTCAATAATCAGGTACCATTAGACCAATTGGCAGTTCGATTGTGTAGGCATGGCAGTAATTTCAAAAAAAATGAAATTTATCAAGAATTATTTTCATTTTCGCTGTAAGTAGAGTGGTTTTCTTTTTAATGCTATCTCGTGCAAAACATCGATCAGATTGCCTGTAGTGCTAACAGGAGTGGCACGTTACGATTTGTATTCCACTCCTGTGCCCACCATCCGTCTGGCCAGATTAATTATCAACCAACCCTCCATGTTTGCCAATGCAGCCCTAACTTTTCAGTATAAATCCCCAACATCAATTTGTGCTCGTGATACGATAGATACCACGTTTCATAAGCTCATGAAGGTACGTTAACTTTTGTAATCACAATTTTAACTTGTAATTTTCGGTAGAATTTTAATTAGTTTTTATAGCATCTTTGTTTTGCAATTTAAGATTATGATAAAATCACAGTAGGTATCCATATTATTATTTCATAATCTCAAAATCATTATATTAAATTATAAGTGAATCTTCGATTATCTCTAAGCTTAAGCATAAGTATAGCTTTCTCTTGAAAGATAAGCTGAAACGTGACTGTCTTCAATCTTTCCACATGTGATAGTAAATCCTCAAACAAACAAAGTAGGTAGGTAATGCTCTTAGAAGTACTTTGTTTGTGGATCCACGTAAGCCGAACCCGCAAATCTCGCTGCATTGCTCTTCATCACGAATTGTTTGCTCTATGTTCTCCATCAGCACCTTACCTCTTGTCTCTTATCAAAATTTTGGAAAAGAGCTAAAAAAAGTTAACGGTTTGTTTTTTTTTCTTGTCTCTTTGGTATCCTTGACTAAGCTTTTAACTTTTTTTTCTGTGAGCTGGTTAAGGCTATGTGACAAAAAGTTAACACCAACATTTTTGTAATTTTTAAATTAAATAATGATACTTTTTTTCAACTGAAATATATTTTTATTTACGTAATAAACCAATGCCAAACTTTGTAGTTAATTCAAAGCACGGAACATCAAATACCTACCAGTGCACGCAGTCAAAATTCACACATTGGCTGTATTTTGCATTGTTTGTGGAAGATAGTGCGCAGGCACGGATTATAAAGACAAATTGACGCGTCCGCAAACCCGTGATGCGTCCAAACAAACAGTATCAATACTTGTTAGCAACACACGTTAATGTGGGTCCCCCACCCAGAAAATAAAACTTAAGTAAAAACCTGAAAAGAAAATACGAAAAATGGAATACAGTATAGCGATGTGAAAACTCTCGAGTCAATTGCAGTCAACCTTCGAACCATTTATTTGCTAGTTTATTACATGAACGCATTTACGTAAAAAGCCGGTTTCCGTCGGCGCCTATATCTTTTGATCTCTACACATCTACACGAATTTCACGTTAGACACATAATTTATGTCTTAAACATTGGCATAGATATTATTATGATAGGGCCTAGTTTCAAGCATCCATCCGTATTGGAATTTGGTCATTATTATTGACTTTCCTGATGATGTGGAAGGCTTTGCTATACATATAGGACAGTATTTCTGCACACCTATTAGATGTGATAAATCTCTCCTCTTTTTCGTAATTTTCTTCATTACCGAAGGTCGCGTCTGTCTTGAAATACTTTAGATGTGACAATTATAGATTTCAAATAAGGCATCCGGTAATTCACGCAGAAGTTGCCTGTTTTTTAAGAAAATGTTTACACTTAGAAGTTTGTGTGACAGCACCAGACCTCGATAGGAAATTGAAATTGTGACGTGTTTAAAATGGCAATACAGTAACCAAGAATGACGATGACAAAATGTTAAAACGTCACTCATGTTTTCAAAGAATTCAAAGGAATAACGAAAAAAGTGTAGCGCATTTCCAGCCTTGAAACGCCAGGGTTTAAATATACCCTTTCAATATTGTTTGGAAAGCAAAACTGTGCCATTTCTGTACATAACCTTTTTCCAAAAACTCCTACGCTGTGCCAGTTTATTTCAGGCGCGTCTTATTATGGAGGTAAACTGGTAGTAAAACTGAATTGGATTAATATTAGGTTCTGTAAGAATAAGAATTTTTTGATGGAAAAACGCTATCACGTGCGAGACAAACTAACTTTGCTTCTGTTCAAGTATTTGTTTAGGGGCTCATTTTTCTATCTACAGATAAATTTATTAGATAACAATGCATTCATATCTTTATTATGCTTGTCAACTATATAAATTAACAATGAGAGAATAAATACCTATAACCACGCATTCAAAAAACAGTCCACGAGACGAGACTTAAGTGATCTTACTGTAATTTAAAATAAAAAAAATCGTATTCAAAGTGATGATTTGTCTCTCAACAAAGAGACAAAAATCTTAATCTTGATAAAGTGCTGGGAATTTCAAACTGTAGTAAAGAAATCTAAATATTAGTCAGTGAAAGTTCACATGAATTACTTAGACAGTCTGACTGAACCCACTTCATGAAGTGAGAATATCAAGTTATAATTAACGAGAAAGTTATACGTGCTTATGTAAATTGTATTCTATTCTATTTCGCCTATTATATTCAGACTAAATAGTCTGAATATAATAGGCGTAAAATAATCAAGCATAAATCAAGGTAATAGTTCGGTTGTTTTTGGCAAAAATATTCAGTGGAGCGCCTTGTGCTGGACCGAATTCATTACATCTACAGTAAATCAAAAAACTGTTTTTGGTCATATTTATAAATTAAAAATAAATCATTTTTACATTAGCGCTCACCAACATCAAAAACTTTGGTATCAAAATCCAGAACCACAGAAAAATATTTGAAGATTTGAAGATCAACTTCCACCAACAAAAATTGGATAATATTTCTAATCAAAAGTTTAGAAGGGCAGCGTACAATTCGCGTGGCTTCCGGGCTTTTCACCCACAGATGCACTAACGGGGGAACCCTTATAATTTTCCAATTATATTTCCCGTCCAATTTTCCGAGGTGTCGCTTTGGGCCTTCGTCAAATGCACACGCTTCGGGTAGGCTTAGGGAGGGCTGTACTATCAATATACACTTCTATTAGAATGAAAGTAACTCAACACCGCATCGTTAAATTCGATACTATTTGTCAAACATTGTAAAGGAGAAGATACTGCAGCTTTTTATAGAATAACATGAGTTGTTAGAACTGTATTTCAATTATTTGTTTTATTTTTTTTTTGTTTTTTCATAGACCATCGAGCTTACAGCCCCTCAACAACACCAAGGGTGCCGTCGTCGTTGCGTTGCCTACCCTGGATGAGTTTTTTCACGTTTTCTCTTAAAGCTATTCATATATGTTGTACCTAAGAGGGGTTGTATTTTTCGATTGAAAGCCGAATGAAACAAATCTCCAAACTATAGCAGTAAAATGAAATGCGCACCAATTATTGGTTTTTGATGGCTTTCAATAGTTTCCCAGCAACAGGCTTGTATTGACGGTTGAATGGATTTTCCGCCGGTGCGTGGTTTTAAAGCCTTTTTCGACGTTAGTTAACGGCAACTCGAAGTTTTTTGCTATTGTGTTCGTATCGCGGTGAAAAACTAACTGGATTGAATCGTGATATAAACTGTAGGAAAAAACCCTACATGCCTATGCCTAACCAGTGGACTAGTTTTTCGGCAGGATTATTGTTCTGTATTGAAATTATTACACGAGTATTTATCGCGTATAGTCTGCCCGCGACCACGGCTATTGCAACATAGCTGAAACGTCGGGAATATAAATAAAATAAGGTAAATTACGCTATAAATGCCCTTGTAATAAGTAGTTTCAATATGTGTTATAATCGCGAAAGTTTAAAAAGTATTATTTATTATTATGACCATACTATATTATGCTTAGAAGTCATCTACAGTAGATGCAAAGGCCTGTTTACTTTTTTTACTATTATGTGTGAAAGAATAATCATTTTGACGCATCATTTTGATTCTTAGGTTCCGATTAAATAGTGCTTAGGTTCCAACATGCCCCTCCAAACTGCTAAATACACTGCATTGTTTTATTGAAGTAATAATATAAGGTGATACTTTGCAAAATAATTCAACCGAGAGATGATTAAAATAATTCTACGCCATTCTGCACGTTATTGACAATTTGTTGACAGCAAACGTCAGTTTCGAGTAAATCGACAGCGCAGGGGTGGCAAAAGCATCAATTTTACGAATTTATCGCTTATTTTGTAAACATTCACATACGCATTTCGTATGGGGGACGTTACATACCATGATGTTTATTTATTTACGTTTCAACACCAACTGTGGCTAATCCTACGCAAATCCGTGTTTCCTCACTGAAATTAGATATAGTCAGGGCTGTTTTTCCATCAACGGAATACAGCTATTTGTCAAATAAAAACTGTCCTTGTTTTTGACAAATCTAAACAAGAGGTGGATATTTTTTTATCTAACGGATTATTGGTATCAAAATTATCGCAATTATTAGTTTAGGAATCTGGTTTTAGAAGAGCTTTATTAGTAAGTTAGTAAGATAATATAAAGTATAAAAACTTGAGAAACCAACTTCCGAATGGCCAAACTTCCGAACTGATTTTCACGAAATTTGTATGCCATATACCAATCTGGAAGTATTTCAGATATAAAACAAACCGAAGAAAATAAGCCGAATTGAGAAACTCCTCCTTTTTTATTTGAAATTGGTTAAGAGAAAGATATGCGTAAAAAGATAATCGTGATAAATGCCCGTTTCATCAATGTATAATTAAAAAATAAACAATTACTGAAGATAGGTTCGTCTAACGATGCCCCAAATTAAATGAGAACACCTTGAAACACCATACATACCGTAAGCTGTGATCGTATAGCGTTCTTTATGAACTGTCTAGCAAAGTCGTAAGCAACTAACTAGTGTATTACAAACTCCCCTAAATCCATAAGCGACTTGCGGTGGTGACAACCCTCCCTTAATTCTCAATTTGTGTTGTAAACTTTACTGAAATTAACACTTCACGTTTTGCTATTAATCTTCGGTTGAGTATTCCTGTTATAAAGTGATTATAACAATGATTATGAGATCAAACTTGGTTATTGATTGTTTGTGACGAGTCAAAAGAACATATTTTTTTATCTACGAAGTACAAGCCATCAAATACTACCACTGCACGCATTCAAAATTGACTTATTGTCTGTATCAGATAATAATTATAAGTTTAAAAACTTGAGAAACCGACTTCATTGTCAAACGGCTAAACCGATTTTAATCAAATTTGTTTGGGACAATCTGGACGTAAGAATAACCTTCCAAATAAAAAAATAATTTTCTAAATTGGTTCATAAATGACGGAGGCATGCAGTTACAAACATTAAAAAAATTATTTAAAAAAAAATGGCAACACCGATTTTAATAAAATTAAAATGGGACCAATCTGGAAACAGTACCTTACAGATGAAAAAATAACTTTTCAAATCGGCTGACAAATGACGAAGTTATGCGGTAACAAACATTAAAAAAAAAAAAAAAAAAAAAAAAAAACATAAAAAAAAAAAAAACAACCGAATTGAGAACCTCCTCCTTTTTGATTGGAAGTCGGTTAAAAAGTAAAAAAAAAATCTACAAAATGTTTTTTTCTTCTACCACCCCCTTGAGGGGTGCTCAAGGGGTTGAAATTTATTTCTTTGTACATCCCTACGCAACAAGACAAATATGTAAATGCCAAGTTTCTTTGCTCAGCGGTTGAGGCTGCGCGTTGCCTATTGTATCAACTAATAAGAAACTCTGGAATTCAGGAGTTTTTAGTAATAACAGATTTTCCGTGAGTATTTTCCTTTATTTTATGAACGGCACCACTATTGTGATTTTTTTTAACTTGAAACAGTAGCTGAGCAACAACATTTAATAAAATGTTGATACTTATTAGCTTAGTTATTTTATGGTCAACTAAGCATTATGTATTTCTATTTGATCAAAATCCAATCTAAGATAGGTAGTATAAAAATACAAAATGTTCATTTGGAGAGTCGAAAGAGGTTTTAAATAGTACATTGTTACCTGAGTGTTGAAAGTCATGTTTTTTGAGTCCCGAGACGGGTTTGGCGCCAGAGCGTTAGCGAGGGCGCCAATGGAGCTTGAGGGACTCAAAAGACTTTCACCCGAGGTAAACACTGTGCTTTTCATTACGAATACAAGGAAAGTAAAAATAAAAACATGAAAGAAAAATTAGTGAAGATTGAATTGCCGCCTTCCCGGTTTTTTTTTTCTTTTTCTCTGGCGGGCCTTCGGCTTCGGCTCGCCAGCATTATTCAGCCATTATTTTCATTTTCATAATTTAAATCTAAATAAATAGTTGAAGCTATACACTAAACAAGTAATTTAGAAGATATATTATTTATTTAATACTATCTTTATGTTATTTAAATTTAAATATTACATTGCGCTCTAATTAGACTTTTTAAACTTCTTACCGTTGTAATGGGTTTCCCACCTACTTGCTGAATAAAAAGTTTGAATTTGGTTGAACAACCTCCTTGCAGTTAGAAAGACTTTAGAAAGTTGGAACATGGTTGAATAAAATAGAACTTGTTTTTTTTATAATTTGACAGCTGTCAGTAGAAAGCGATTCTCCCTAGGGCTGAAAGTTTTACTTTCAATTAGGCCCCTCAGGCAACTTCAGACCTACTTTCAGAGTATGAGTAATGAAAAAGCTATTTTCTAAAGTAAGCGGTGGGTGAGCACGACGGGATGGCAATCGGTTAGTTATTTATTTTGCTACCTTTGTTTTTCTTCAATTGAACGCTTTCTTCATTACAAAGAAACAGTATTGAATGGCACGCGCACAACCTGAATGGCACGCGCACAACCTTAAAACCTTCATTCTATTCTCCAGCCAAATTTGATGTAGAATGCTTGTAAACATACTACGACCATACAATCTAAAATTCTATTTTTGAGTTTAATAATTGTTAGCAATAAACATTGCAGGCTATAAAAACTCACTTTGTTGTAAAAATTTACAATAAAGTGATATTTAAGTAAAATTTTGTTAATAATTATTGATTATTAAAATTACTGACTTCCAATATTTCGGCACAGTCGCATGCACCTGTTTATATAATTTCATAAAAATAATACTAAAAACCATGATAGTTTCAAAAGCTATTTCATTTCAGTTTTATTCATTTTCTACAATTTGACTGAAGTATAGTTCCACAATTTAAATATCCTACTAATATTGTGATCACTTTTCCAATATATTTAAAGTCACGGGAACGGAGCTTAACGGGAACGGGGCGAGCAAAGCCACGGGGGGCCGCTAGTCGCTAGCCGCTATTTTGTATTTTGTAATCGAATTGTATTTTGCATTTGGGCGCTTTGGCGCTAGCTGTTAGCCCAAACTGCTTTGTCTAAATAAATAAATACATAAATAAATAAATAATAGTCCTATATAAAAGTGAATTTCTAGATATTTGGATGTTTGCGACCTTTCGTAAGTGCTGAACTAATTCTAATCGAACTTAACTATATAAGCTTGTGACTTGGTCTCTTGATCCGGGTATAACTCGGGTGAAACTGCGAGTAGCTATTACATAATAAATTCTAATCGCGTCGTCAAGCCAATTATTATCCAGCGCTGCTATATAATTTGTAAATGTGCGTCATCACTTTAATTGATTCCCCAAGAAAGTATTCAAGGTTTGCTTCTAAATAACCACAATGGCCACTAATGGAGTCTAATACCTATCATTGCGGCCCATCTCAGAAATTCGCTTTCATGGACAAAGGAAATTGGCCAATAATAGGTACAGTCATCGCTAAGCTTGGCTTTTATTTGAGGTATGATGAAGCCACAAACAGTAGGCCTACCACAAGCTTTGTCTGGCTCTGGTTTTGAGTCTGTGTGAGTGCTCACCAGGAGAGCACTGGTGGTCTAGTGGTAGTGGCCCCGCCTTCCGATCCGAAGGTCGTGGGTTCAAATCCACTCGTGTACCAATGAGTTTTTCTGTCGAAAAATTTATGTGCACTATGCCAGTACTCTCAAAACGATGAAGGAAAACATCGTGAGGAAACCGGCGTGTTGTAGAACCTAAAAAAGTTCGAGCAACACGTGTCAAGGGTCACGCAAAAAGGGCCCACCAGCGGCCTACTTGCGGAAAAACCTGCCCGCACATCAAGTGCGCATAATAAACTTGCCGAACTTGCCGAGTGCTCACCAGTTTCTTTTACTGTGTGTGTGACGTTTCGACGTAGGATTTGTGTAGACAGCACTCAAACAGACTCAAAACAAGAGCCAGAGACAGAGCTTGGGCAACAAATATTGCACATCGGCCAATTTTGGCTTCATAGAGCGTAATGTGCGTCAGAAAGAGATAGCACTCTACGAAAGCAGAAATGCCGATGTGTAATAGTTATTGCCTACAGCCGTAAAGTGGCTGATGGTCTGAAGATGAAGCTGCTACCTACATAGTCTTAGAACGCAATATAAGACGTGACGTAACGGTTATTAGAGGAGAGGGGAGAACAAAACCTGTTGTGCCGACCCCACATGAAGTGGGATAAGGACAAGAACATTATGATGATTGTCTTACAACGCAAAGCCGTAGCAACTTAACGAAAACCAACCCTAAGAAACTGTAGTCACTCGTCTTAGGGCGTGAAAGAAAGAAATAAAGATCCTTTAAATAACAAAAAAACAATGCTTGAAACGAATGCTGGCTCCCGAGATAGGATTTAGATGAAGATGACCTGAGTATAGCGGTAACTTTATGAGGGTGAGTGTACCCTACATATCTGCCGAACCCGAGTATTGAAATTATCTCTCCATTTTGGAAAGGGAAGTAATTGGTAAATAAATCGGAAGAGAGATCTGTTACTTACGGAAATGGAGCTTTATTGGCGGATTATTGCTTTCGATTTGATATTTAATAACTTCGTTGGATCTGCTAGATAAGCCAGTTGAATAACCTTTACTTTAACAGCCTGTCGAAAGAAAAGCAATGTTAAAACTATCGCCATTTCATACCAATGGGTAAAAACAAACAGTGACAGGGCTAACGTTTATAATGTACTAGCGACTTTTCCTGGCTTCGCACGGGTAGACATGTTTATTTTTCAAACATGAAAGTTATAGCCTATGTTACTGAAGGTGAATGTAGCTTTCCAATGGAGAAATAATTTTTGAAATCGACTGTAGTTTTTGAGTTTATTCATTACAAACATACACACAAAAATACAAATCTTTCCTCTTTATAATACCTATTAAGGATAGAGTATAGATGGGGATAAATGAAGAGCCGTGCGTTAAACTAGCCTTGGTGTGCTCCTTGAAATCATTGTTTTTTTTAAATATTGTTACATCCAAATTATTGAATAATTCATTAACATTCTCTCAGAAATTCATGACGAAAGCTAAGGGGATCTCAAAATGTACTTCAGCTCTCGATCGGAATACAATAAAAAAGAGTATTCATTCACTCATTAGTGATTCCCAGCCGTCGTCTCCAATAAATTCTAATAAAGTTAATCGCAAAGGAGGCAACCCTCTTTTAATTTGAGAAAATACGAATAAAAAGTAAATTTCCCTTTATTGGCTTGGAAATAGGTCGCTTTTTCTTAGCAATGTCGTTCTTTGTTTCACTGGGCTTTATTTGGGTGATGCCGAAATGAACAGAGTTCTTTTTCCAATGGATTATTGAAAGTATTTTTTTGCACCAATAAATAATTCACAGTGAATTATTCTGTTGTGTTATATGATCTTCTAAGCCTGGTCGCATGGAACTAGCACCTAGACTCACCTAGCTATAAGACGCTTGGGATACTACTGAATAAATACATCTTTGACTTTGACTCTTATGTTATTTTTTATTCGCTTTGCTCCACTGCTGAGTAAAGCCTGCTCTTCCACTCATCTCATTCCTGTCTCCCCCCTAATACCGTGCATTAGGTTGCAAAATGAATAAGCGTGCTGGTGGTTTTATCATGGTATCTCCCTTTCTTATCTTTCTTGCAAATCAAATCTTTGAATGTAGTTATTTCTCTCTCTGGAATTTTCCTCTTAACAAACTCTATCTCTCATATTTTCAGACTTTGTTACGATTGGTCTGATTGAAACATCCTGTACATCGTTCTTTATTTGCTTTCGCTGGGTTTTATTTGTCTAGGACGTTGAAATGAACAGAGTTCTTTAGTTTACCTTTAGTAAAGATAAAATAAAGAAGATGGTTTCTTATTATTTTTTAGATTCTCCTATTATAGTTCTTGACATATCAGGTAGAATTTGTTCCAAATTTTCTTTAGATTAATTTCTTGTGTCAGCAGAAAATCGAACTGGAAAATGACAAGGTATGAGATTACTGTAGTGTTTGTATAGTGCGGGTAGGCATGTTCGCCACCCTCACTAATTTGTACCCGCAATAAACCAGTATGCGATAGTCCGTCTTTCATTGAACATTACATGTGGCGCAGCCGAATAGTTTTACCTAATTCTCTTTCATTTCGTGTTCCACGATGCCTATCGGTAAAATAGAGATCTTTGAGATAGGTACCCATAATTGGGACGCGTATTGTAGGCGAGTGAAACAGTTTGTGATGCTAAATAACATCGACGAAAAAATGCACGTAGCGGTGTTAGTGACGCATGTCGGCGTGGTTTGTTACGAGCTGATGTGTGATCTGTGTGCACCTGATTTACCAGAGACGAAAACGTTTGATGAGCTCGAGATAATTATGAAACAGCATCTCGAGCCGCAAAGGTCGGAGATCGCAGAACGTCATGTGTACCGGCAAAGGAAGCAAACGTCAGGAGAGACCGTAAACGAATACCTACAAAGTTTGAAGCATTTAGCTAAAACATGCAACTTTGGCAAGGATTTGGAAGTGAACATCCGGGACCAATTTGTCTCCGGTCTGTATTCTGAGGATATGAGATCCAGGCTTTTTGCCGAACGTGACTTGGATTACAAGCGTGCTATCGAGCTCGCATTGGCATTGGAAGCGGCGGACAGGCATGCGGCGACGTCGGCAGTAAGCAGCGGTGGCAGCGTCGGCGGCGCAGGGGAGCGCGCGTCTGACGGCTTGCATCGCGTGGCTGTGGCGCGCGCCCCGCGCCGCTACCAACAGCGAGCCGGCGGCGGCGGTGGCGGCGGCGGCAGCAGCGGCAGCGCCGAGCCGGCGACGGCGCCTGCGCAGCAGCGGGCAGTGCCTTGCGCCCGGTGTGGCAAGGAAGGACACGCGGCGAACCGGTGTCGTTTCAAGAATTACAATTGTGATAATTGTGGTGAAAAAGGGCATTTGAAAGTGATGTGTCGTAAGTACGAAAGTGGTCGCGGAGCGAGTTCTTCAAGCAAGTCGAAAGGTCAGTTCTTTTTAGTTGACTCTGATTCTGATTCTGAAGAAGTGAACTTTTACAATCTTTCCTGTGACGGAGGAGACGACCCTTATTATGTTGACCTACAAGTCGAAACAATGCCTTTGAGATTTGAGGTAGATACGGGGTGTAAGTTTTCAGCAATTTCAAAATCTTGTTATGATGACCGATTCAATGGAATCGAACTACATAAAAAAACATTAATTTTGAAATCTTACACCGGCGATGTCATTAAACCGTTAGGTTTTATTAATGTAAACGTCACGTATGGCACTGTATCGTACTTATTGCCACTGTATGTCATTGAGAATGGAGGCCCGCCTTTGATGGGTCGTACGTGGATAAGAATGTTGAATGTGAACATTAGCGATTGTTATAACTTAACTCATGAGAGGCATGATTCCACCGTCGAATCACTACGAAAGGAATATCCAGAAGTGTTTGCTGATGGGCTCGGGACTTGTAAAATTCGCATGCAATTACATTTGTCTGACAAAACTCCGGTTTATGTAAAGGCTCGCCCGTTGCCTCTCGCACTACGCGGGCCGGTCGAAAAGGAGCTTGAAAGATTACAACGTGATAACGTCATTTATAAAGTAGACCGTTCTGACTATGGAACTCCCATAGTGCCAGTTGTCAAAAAAAATGGCGATATTCGCATATGTGGAGATTATAAGACAACGATTAATCCGCTGTTAAAAGATTTTCATTACCCGCTTCCCCGTATTGAAGAGATTTTTGCTACTCTGGCGGGAGGTGTGGTTTTCTCAAAATTGGACTTGTCCCACGCTTATCAGCAATTTTTATTAACTGAGGATTCGCAACCAATGACCGCCATCTCAACTCACGTAGGTACCTGGGTCTACAAAAGAGTTCCATTTGGAATTAAATGTATTCCAGAAAATTTCCAAAAAGTTATTGAAGAAATTCTCAGTGGATTGCCGTCTACGGTCGTATTTTGTGATGACATATGTATAAGCGGTTTGAATGCTAAGGATAATGTAGAAAATGTAAGAGCCGTTTTGATAAGATTGAGAGATGCTGGTTTACGCGTTAATTGGGCAAAATGCGAATTTTTTAGAGAAAGCGTGACGTATTTAGGCTATAGAATAGATAAGCATGGTTTGCATGCGGACGAAAAAAAAATTGAAGCCATTGTTGCGGCACCCGTACCAAAAGACGTTTCACAACTTAAAAGTTTTTTGGGACTCGTAAACTTTTATGCAAAGTTCTGTTACAATATAAGTGATATTTTAAAACCAATGTACGAGCTTCTTAAAAAAGATGTTACATGGTCCTGGAGCGAACAATGTGAAATAGGTTTCAATAAAATTAAAAATGTTTTAAGTAGTAGTCCGGTGCTGGCGCATTATGATCCGAAGTTGCCGCTCATCCTCTCTGTAGACAGCAGCTCGTACGGGCTGGGCGCCGTGCTGACGCATCGCTACCCAGACGGGTCGGAGCGCGCGGTCAGCTGTGCCTCGCGCACCCTCAACTCGCACGAACTTAATTATTCGCAGCTCGATAAAGAAGCTTTGGCAATTTTATTCGGAGTGACAAAGCATCATCAATATCTATACGGGAGACATTTTTTATTACGGAGTGATCATCGAGCACTTAGTTATATCTTTGGTAAAAATAAAGGCATTCCACAAACTGCCGCCAGCCGTTTGTAAAGATATGCAGTTAGATTGGCTGCATATGACTATGATATTGACTTTATTCCGTCATCGAGAAATTGTTATGCTGACGCGTTATCTCGTTTACCTTTAGAACGCACGGTTAGGCATAATTACGATGAAGATATTCTGGAAGGAAGTTATTTGAACTTCGTTGATGATGTTTTGCCTGTTACTTGTTATCAAGTTAAAGTTGAAACAAGCAAAGACTTACAGTTAAATAAAATCGTGGGCTATGTTAAGTTTGGGTGGCCGGAACGTTCTGAATGTGATAAAGATAAGATTTTTTTTCAAAAAAGAGATAGTCTTTTTATAGAACACGGTTGTTTAGTGTGGGGATATCGGGTAGTTATACCTACTAGCTTACGAGGTACCGTTTTAAAAGAGTTGCACAGTGGGCATATCGGCATAGTCAAGATGAAACAAGCTGCTCGCAACTACTTTTGGTGGGAAGGTTTAGATGCAGACATTGAACGCTTGTGTCGTGAATGTAGTGCATGCGCGTCCCAGCGCGACCAGCCCCCGCCGGCGCCCCTGCACTCGTGGCCCTGGCCCGCTGAGCCATGGTCGCGACTAAATGTTGATTTTTTAGGTCCATATCGAAACAAGTATTATTTCGTTATACTAGATGCACATACAAAATGGTTAGAAGTAGCAGGTGTCTCCAGTACCTCTGCCACAGTGGTTATTTCTTGTCTGCGTAAACTTTTTGCTAGGTTTGGATTACCAAAGTCTATCGTGAGCGATAACGGACCGCCATTTTCGTCGAAAGAGTATTTGTCTTACTTGGAGAAAAATGGTATTAAGCGTCTACTCATAGCGCCATACCACCCTGCTAGCAACGGAGCGGCCGAAAATGCTGTGCGTACGGTGAAACAGGTACTTAAAAAAGCGTCATTCGAGAGGGAGGATTATGAGGTAGCTATTTCTAGGTTTTTATTTACGTATAGGAATACGGAACACTGCACGACTCAAAAAGAGCCGGCCGTGGCAATGTTCGGGCGCAGGTTGCGCGGCAGGCTGGACCTCCTGCGGCCCAGTACGGGTGACGTGGTGCGAGCCGCGCAGGCGGCGGCCGAGCAGCGGCGCGCGGGCGTGACGCGCCCGCTGGCGCCCGGCGACGCGGTACTCGTCAGGGATTATGTTAACAAGGATGTTAAATGGAAGGAGGGAGTTATTGTTGATAAAACGGGACCGGTTTCATTTCAAGTAAAAACTCAAGACAATCGTAGTAGTAAACGCCACGTTGATCAACTTCTCACAAAGACGGCTAGGAAGTCGCGTTATTCGGTCGCCTGTGTCGAACCTTCTGATGATAATGATGTTAGCCGAGTCCAGTCAAATGTAGATGTAGAAGCCATCGAAGGTCGGTCGACCCCTGTGACTCAATCTCCTGGTACTAGGCAGGCCATTACTAGCGATGCGGAGTGCGGTGCCCCGTCTATTGCGGTAGATTCAAATGAGTATATCGAGGTTCAGCGCGCTGGACCACCGGAACAGAGGCGTCAGCACCTAACTAGCACACCTCATAAAATGAAGTTGAGGTCTCGTTTACCAAAATAGTATATGCCTCCTTTAAGTATGTACTTACGTACTCTTATGTTTATTATAAGTTTTTAGATTAGTTTTATTGTGGTTTCAATGTTTATGTATCCATAGTACAAATTTCGTATGGTACCTATACATAGGTACGTAAACTTACTTTTAAATACTAATAGTATAGGAATTTAAGAGGGGAAAAATGTAGTGTTTGTATAGTGCGGGTAGGCATGTTCGCCACCCTCACTAATTTGTACCCGCAATAAACCAGTATGCGATAGTCCGTCTTTCATTGAACATTACAATTACAGTAACAAAAGTCACATTACAACAGCGTCTATTAATTTGCATAATGTATGTCTAGTAAGCTAAATAAAAAATAAATAAATAAATATAAATAAATATTGTGGACAATTCACACAACACTACCCAGCCCCAAACTAAGCAGAGCTTGTAATATGGGAACCGAATAGCTGATATAATACTTGAATACATTTTTTTTTGTAAATACATACTTAGAATACAATATAACACCCAGACAGAGAACAAAAATTTATGTTCACCACACAAATATTTGTTCTTGGTGGGGATCGAACCCACGACCTACGGCGCAGAAGGCAGAGCTACTACCAACTGAGCTAGAGGCCAGTCTAAACTGAGCTAGAGGCCAGTCTGCAATAAAGGTACCTACGCGTCTACTATTTTCTGCAGGCATATCACGTACCGCCGCTGGCTGTAACGAACCATCGCGACGGACGCCAGCGCCCTCGCACGTGCGACAGACACTGAAAATCTAATTGTTCCACAAATTTGGATGTACACAAATCGGCTCGCAATAAACTATCAAGGAATCGGATTGTAGACCTATTTTTACATGTCACTACTAGGTGGGGAGCTATTTGGTTAAAAATATTGCCTACCTAGTATGCATTTTAAGTAAAAGGTGTATATTGAGCTGGATTGTTGCATGGGTTGCGGGGAACTGGTACTTAGATTATTTTAGGGTTAATCGTTTCAAAAAGTTTTTTGTGATTTAAATGAATAAATCTTGACTTCTACTCTTTGGTCAAAAATCTCATCTGACTTGTTAAGTCACAATAAATTCTTATGTGAGTTAGGGCTTAACTCAAATTTGGCAAGCAAAGTTTTGTCTAAGCAACTGTCAAATATTTAATTGGTCGATTAGTGGGAATGCGGCCCTTGCCTTGGTGGGTTTGCCAACTCAGACAAAACTACGAATATAGTGATTTCAAGTGAATTGCCGCTTAATATAAATTGGCAGATATAATGCGTATATTCGATATCTATTCAATGCCAGATCATTTTGCGAATGCGAATAATTTGTGTCAACGAAGCTACAAGGTTACGCTTCAATTCTCAATTTCTAATTTGCCCCAATTCAGACATGTGCATTGTGCTACTTTGATTTGATACGATTGATTTAAAGATAGATAGTTTCATCATCATCATCATCCTGAAGAAGTCTACCGCTATACATAGGGCTCCCCTACATATTTCCAGGAAGAACGATCCTTTCCATCTACAGACTTCCCGCGATCTTAACAATGTCGTGGGTACATCTGGTGGTGTGGTTAGATTTTTTTATAATTGTACTTTATTTCTGGGGCCTAAGACTCAATTTGCATTACCGCGAAACGGTAACTTAGTATGCCCAAAATCAAATTTGTAAAATATTTATCATTCCGTTCCGCAGAAATTTAAATTGAATGTTTGGATTAAAAACCTAAAGCTACAACATAAAATTGCAAATTGAAATTGATCCAAATCCATTTAAAATAAGAACAATATTTTTGTAAATATTTTGGGTATATTTGGGAACATTTCCAATATTCAGGTCAAATGGAATTCTATAATAAAAAACCTAAAGCTATTTGTGCGGAACCAAGCGAACTATGGATTACTAATAAATCCCTAAATGAAGTTGGGATCATCGTTTTGACAGGAAGCTTTAACTGGCAGCTTAATTTTATTTTAGAGCTTATTCGAAATGTCACTGAAACAATGGATGACAGATTACATCATTTTGAGCTGACATTTTAAAATACGCAAGATTTAATAGTTAGCCGAAAAGTTAGTGAATGTCATTATTATTTTACTAGCACTTGAGTCCTTTGTATTTGTTTTTGTTCGAAAGAACTTGTGACTCGACAGCAAAAACATAATTTTATAATAGGTATTTTTTATGTTTATAAGGTTTTTTTATGAAGGGGTCTAAAACCGTTATCTAATATTTTCAACAGTATTACTAGGTACGCAAGTTTTGTGCTATATTTTGACTTAGATGACTGAAACATTGGTTTCTGCTCATTTTCTCTTCGTTCGTTAACAGAGGATGGAAAAGTTCATTTTTGTTTTTACCATTATTAAATTTAAAACCTATATTCTTCATTTTTTTAACAAATAATTATGTACCTGATGGAACATCCATATGACATTGTAGGTCACGTAGGTTACGGACGTGAAGAACGTGCCCTAAGATGCACTGCCTGTCCATCAACTTGAGGTATACAAGGTTGCCTGGTAGAGGTTGCTGTTAGCGATAAGGCCGCCCATTTTATTACTGTTTATTTTTAAGCTAAAAACTTTATCCTACTTACCTAATGTGTCATTGTAATCAATAAAGAGTTATCTATCTATTTATATATCATAGTATAGACGTTCAGCCTCACATGCCCGTAATTCCTAAAATTATTCCGACATACTGTATTTATTTGAATGTTAATTCCAAACTGTGCAACAAAACGCAACTGGAATTGTAACTCTCATCAGGAATGGACGATAACTAACAGTACTCATTTATAATTATTCTATCCTTTGAACTAAATTGCTGCGTGCGGCGCCAAATCCCAAATCAATCCAAATAAGCCCCAATAAACAAAGTTTCAAACATTCATTATGCATGTTGGAATTGAAACTGGGAACGTTTTTGGCTCGGACAGTATGCTGGTACAACAACAGTCAGTATATAAATTGGAGTTTTAAAAGTTAAAGAATGGAAAAATAAGTTGGACTGAAAAAGTTACAAACAAAGAGGTCTTAGAGCGAGTAAAGGAGAAGAGTTATACTTGAGACGATACAAAATCGAAGAGGAAATAATATGTTTGGACATCTTCTACGTTCTACAACATGACAGCTAGATAAAGAACATCATTGAGGGAAAGGTTGAAGGAAAACGAGAAAGAGGAAGGCCAAGAGTAAGTTACATGAGCCAGATAAAATAAAAGGTCGCTGGCATAATATGGGATCATAAGGAAGTCAAGGAGGCGACATTCAAAAGACTTAATTGGAGAAAACTGCATCAAAACCCCGAAAAGAGCTAAACTTTTAAATTTAAGAAGAAGAAGAAGAAAAGTTGAAGAATTTTTTTCTCATGCTTTAGACCTGCTAAAATCACCAACGCCAAGGATAATTGAAGACTTTGAGTGCCGTAAACAGAAACAGTGCTTGAGTCTGATTTTACTGAGTATTTGTCTGAGCATAGGTTTTGTCATTTTTCAATAGAGAACTGTCAAAAAATCTATGCTTGAGAGTGCTTGAGGCTCGACTCAGACTCAAGCACTGTTTCTGAATACAGACCTTAGTCATCAAAATGTTAATCAACATTCGCTGCTAACAGTACACCACACACCACAAACAAACAGTAATCCCATAACGTATTAAAGCGTCTCACAGACGTGCGATACTGACTTCACGTTGCGTCCCCTGAGTGTCCCATATGTCCTGCCGACAGGTTGCACCAAGCACAGGTGCCTTGCCTAATATGTCACGTCACTTCGCCGCCACTGCCAGTGTTAGTATTTAGTACGTTGATTATTATTGTTACGGTGGATCTACACCACATGTGCGGAGGTCAATGCGTGTGTGCATTCGTAGATTGGGAAATCAGGAATGGATAGAATAAGCTTTAATTTGAGTTGGAATTCTGTGAGTTTAATTTTGGTTTGTATCCTGTAGGTTGTAATACTTCTAAGCAAATTATCTTCTCGTGTTTTTCTAGACGACATTGTATTTAATTATCTATCTATTAGAGCCCGTGCAAGAAAATATGCGTGATAGCTGGCAAAAAACATGAAAACAATAAACTGGCAATCTGCCAATCACACACATGAATGACGAAATCGTACTTGAATTTCGTCTAATTCAAGTGCATATTTGTTATTGGGATATATGTATATCAAGTCAGCTTTTTTTACATTTTCGCAGTTACTAATTTACATTCAGTGTCAGTCGCTGATATACATAAATTAAAATTTAGTGTTCTCTTATTTGATCAAAATTTATTGCAAATATATTTTGATCATCTTTTTAAACATTAGGAAGTTTACTATTATCTACTACATTTATCAAACAATCATTTGAAAATGATATAATGTAGTATAGTAAAAACTAAAAACACTCGCACCCGCGATTTGCTCAAGCAAATCTGCAATATGTCACGGTCTGTCAACTTTTTGCCACTGTTTCCGTTACATGACAAGTGACTGGTGACAGGTGTGGTTCGTGAGGGAGCTTGCGAACGGAAGACTCACAGAACGTAAATTAAAGCCACTGGGACCAGATGGTAGATACGCAAGCCACATGGATTTTGATTGAAATCATATTGATCTGATTGAAGACTGGTGTAGGTAGATTGGTCAAGCAAATATCACATAACAATAATTTATTAATTCAGTTGTAATACATAGGAATCACTTTGAAAGGTCTTACAGATAGGTGAGTCTTAGGTGCCAGTTCCACGTGACCAAAGCCTAGTTCCTACCGGATAAGCAAAAAAACCTAATGTTTGTATCAGGCAGCAAAATTCAGCCTGGTACACTATTAGCGATAAGGCTGCCTATTGTATTACTACGACTGTTTATTTTTAAGCTAAAAACTGTATCCTACGTACCTAGCGTGTAATGGTAATCAATAAAGAGTAATTTTCACTGTGATATCTATCAAAAGTGATATATATCACAGTGAAAACTACTACAGAAATAGCTATTGGTATTCTATTTGCCTGTGGCCAAACAACACAAATTGGAATCCAATTCCCGCAGAATATTGATAAAAAAGTTCACCGCAAATGCCATAATTCGTATACTGACAAAAAAGTGAAATAGTTTCCAATAAATTAGGCAAATTAAAAACGTGCGCGGATTGCAATTTATCGCTGTTTTATAGGCATTGGAAAATATTGTTGGGCGAGTTCTTGCAAAAATATTACGGCACGTTTCGTATTCATAGGGCTGCCAACTGCGGAGTCGCCCTCGATTTATTACGGCGACAGTCACGAGTTGCATCGCTTTAGCTTTTCTACGTTGCAAAGTTGAATTTTGATTCGCCATTTTCCTGCAACTACTACTTTTAGTGCTCTTTGTTTGTGGCTGATCCGGGGAAGTCCCCATGCCTATTATTGCCGTGAAGCAGCATTGCTGTTTCGGGTTGAAGGGTGTGGGTGCCGGTGAAATTACTGGTACGTGAGGTTGAACATCTGTATGTCTCCAGTTGATGGACACAGGGCTGTGCATCGTAGGTCACGTTCCTGACGTACGTGACCTACGAGGAAATGCTTTGTTATAGGCATGTGTGGCTCTTAACATCACGTGGACCATCATTATGCTTTTTCCATCAGCTATATAATTTATATGTAATTTTTATTAACTATTAATTTTTTTGTGTGGTCGAACGATATTGTTGTAAGTGTTGGGAGCCAACCGCTATGTTGGAAGTTTCACTACGTGATATAGAATCAGTAATCCGTAACAAAACCAAGGTCAACGATAGCAGAAAAAGCAAGTTGAAGTGGCAATGGGCAGGCCTTTTACAGCTCATGGAATCGATAACGGCTGGGGTATAAAGGGCACGAGTAGAAACCACGATCTGAAGTATGAAAATTGGGTCGAAATTCCAAATGTTCAAATCCTTTGCAAACGGTATAACCAAATTGAAGTTGTTTCCAATAATTGTTTACTCATTATTAGTGATATTTGAATCTGTGATTACTGAGCTTTCACAATAATTTCACTCGATTTCTATGAATGTTTGGAATCAATTTGAATTGAAACTTCAAATAACAGCGTTCGCGATTTTAATTAATTTCGTTCAATTTTGGTTTTAGAAGTCGAAATTACTTTTACAATATCATGTTTACCGGTTTTAAGGCCTATTTATTGAGTCAGCGAAGTATTCGTTTGTACAACTATTACTTGCCTAATTAATTAATATCTTATAGAAATATTTATTTTTGATTTGGCGATGCTTAAGTGAACGTGACTAACTCAGAGGGTTGAAGACCCATAGTGCAACCCTAAAGCCTTGCGCACATCAAAGCGTTTTATACGGTGGCGATCAATTAAACACTGTCAAACATCATTGACATATTTGAAAGCGTTTCACTGATCGTAACCGCAGAACGTTTAGATGTGCGCCAAGCATCTTTTGGCCCGAAAATGACGGGCTAAGCGAACCTGCTTAAAACAACAAAGGGTGGCTATTTGTCTAATCCTTAAGGAAACCTTATTCTACGCGAACGCATCACTGAAAGATCTGATCTCGTGAGAAGTGATGCCAAAGTATTAATCAAACCTTTAGGTCACTTTGAAGGATTTTGGGTTCTGATCTGCAGTACCTGGAAAAGAAAAAGGTTTTTGTTAATATTAAGTATATACAAATAGCACAAAAAAAAGTGGTGGATGTGGATGGATATGTAACCAAAGAAAACATGGATGAACTGTGTAAAAAATTATATGGATAAGAGAGGACTGAATGCAGAGATGACGGCTGACAGAGGGGAATGGAGGAGGAAGACATGTTGTGCCGACCCCACATCAAGTGGGATAAGGGCAGGAGGAAGAAGACAGATCTCCTATTCCCAAAAGCGCGACTTTTGGGAATAGATAATTATGATGAATGTTTATTAAATCTTTGTAAATCGGAAATAATATTTTACTTTAGGTAATGTTATTAAACGAATCTTAAGGAACGGCCACATCTAGGCAATCAGCTTGTCGCCTAGATGTGGCCGTACCTTTACACTACTTACAAGGACATGACCTGAGTTTAAGTTTTGGGCACAAAAAATGCATAGCGGCAAGATTTAGTTCCATTAATCTTTTATCTCTTTCTTTCATGTTAGATTCAGAACCTTCTTTGTCTTATGCATACAGCTAATTTATCATTGAAAAAGAAATATAAAACCCATACAGGTAAAGGTTTATTGTTTTTTGAGAAACCTTATAAATACGAACGGTTGGATTACAAGTCTACCCATTTTCGATTGTGGTTAGAGGGATGAGATTCATTACTTTTTGTTTTCAATTACGTAGAAAAGTAAATTTATTCAGAGCTCCATTTTATTTAAAACAGACCAACTGCTTTGTATTTTTTTACAGATAAAATACAGGAAGTATAAACTTACAATTTGTTCATTTAAAAAAAAATAAACAAATTTAGAAACAGCTTTTTAAGCGGCCTGTCCCGGCTTTTCACGGGTGGACATTAATTTTTAAATACATAGATCTATGTTACCCAGAGTGTATGTAGCTTCCCAATGGTGAAATAAGTTTTGAAATCGGCACAGTAGTTTTTGAGTTTATACATTACAAATACTTATACAAAAATACAAATTTATCCTCTTTATAATATTATTAGTATATATATTTCTATAGATTCATATCAGATTGAATAAATCAGTTGGTAGGACTACATTTTTATCTAAAATTTACTTCGCAAAGTGAAAATCAGGGAGTTCCGTAAAAATAAATTTGCTAGCTTAGCGACTTACTAGGAAAACACTGTTCGGTCACGTAGAAATATCTTTTATCTTTCTTCCCGGACTGAAAATGCAGAGGCCTGACATTTTACGTTTTAATTTGGGAAGGTAAATTTTGACACGGATATACCAGTAGGTAACAAGGTAGGTACTTATCTTTGAACAAGTTAATTAAGTTTATTACAATTTATTTTGTGGAACGCGCGCTTTGTGGATGCTGCGGGACGGTGGACGTTTTGTGAAATAAAAACATTTTAATAAGTGGATAGTTAAAAGTAACCTTTGATATTAACAAACATAAAATATACCTACTTGTTTTTGCTCAAAACTAACGAGAATTCCTAGGATTGTGATCTGCAGTGAAACGACAATGGCTGCGTATCGACTGGTTTATTTATTAAAGAAAACCTTCCTACCCACATGCATTCATTATTAAGGTTGACCAAATGATACAACATGATCTTTAACTATGATAAATGTTAATATCCCTTCAGATTTCTCAGGCTTAGTTAGAGGCACGCTTACATTTTTCAGCAAGTAGCTCATTATATCAGTACTCTCAAATGCTGAAGAAAAACATCGTGAGGAAACCGGCATATTGAAGAGCCTAAAAAGTTCAAAAACGACGTGTTGAGTGCACGAAAAGGAGCCTCACTGAGGCGCACTTAAAATCCTTTAACCATACTGGTTTTAAAGAACCAATGACACGATAAGAAGAAGCAAGTAGTTTTTCGAAACATGCATAGCTTGCTAGCTATCAACGCTGATTTTCTCATCCTCAAAAATAATTCATAAAAATTACTGAAATAACTTGAAAAATCTTTATTCCACCAACACTAAACTTGCATTTAAAGGCGCTCTTTCCCAATTTTTCTAGTACATAACGCCAAATAATTCAGGGCCTGGCGTTGAAAGTACCACATTAGTCTGTGCTGGTACCGGGCTCCTTCCCGTTTGTTATCACTGACAACCCTATTATTTGACCAGCGTTTTGCATTCTGCACGCGCGCTATCGTCGGGTCGGGATGAGCTTGAGGAAATGTTTAGAGGTTTATATATAAAAGGCAACCTTTTCTAGAATTTATCACAGCTTAAGATAGCTTAAAAGATTTTTGAAATATTTACTCTAAAATAAAATAAAGCAGACCAAGTAGGCCTACCCTAACTCTGACTGGCCCTGTCTCTGGCTCTGGTTTTAAGTCTGTGAGAATGTATTACACCGTGTGTGTGATGTTTTGACGTAGATTTATTTAGTCAACACTTACTGTGACTTCGTTTTCGCGCGTTATTTACATTTTGATTTCTTTCTTTCGAGTCGATAACTCAGAGTTAGGATAACTTATTGTATCACTCTGAATATGGATAATCGAGTAAAAAGACTTCCAAATAATATAATATCAAAGAGTTTTATATATTTATGATGCACAATGAATTAACGATGTTTCTTTGATGATGTAATCGTGCCCTGATGGTATCAAGTACAAACCGCATTCATTCTCGTCTTACTATTCACAGACAGAAACAATATATCTATGACCTTTGGTATAAAGATTATTATGTCAATGAAAACCTACTTTAAATTATGTACAGTGCCATCAACTTAGGTTTAGGTGACTATCGAAGAACGAATAAAACCCAAGTTACCCCACTGCCAAGGAATGAAACACTTTACCGGCGCGTGAGTATTTCCAGAACGTTTTGATTAAGGAATTATGAAGACTAGAGTGAACCGGTGGATTATGGCTAAGCATGCTCCATCTTAGGCTGCATCCTTACTTTCCATTAGGTGTGATGGCAGCCAAATGCTTAACTATCTATATTAAAAAAAGTATTCTATACTACCTATAAAGGCCTGCGCACACCCAGGTCGCAGGAGATGGCGATCAGTAGAACGCTGTCAAATTTGACAGCGTTTCATTGATCGCCATTGCCTGCGACCTAGGTGTGCGTAAAAGACGAAAAGTATTTCCTCAAAATTAATAAGCTACAAATTTACCCACTTTAAAAGCAAAAAAAAACTTTGAGTTAAGTTAATCAATAGACTTTTTTTGCAAAAACAGATAATTAGGAACAAAATTAATGCAAATGTTAATTAACGTCTTATCGCCCTTTTTGTAACTTTTAAAGAACGTGGTTCTAATTTACGGGCGAAAAGTTTTTTAACTACGAACCGATGGCTTTACAAGCTTTATTAAAGATAATTTATTTATTTACTAGGTACAACAACTTATTTTTTTTAATTTATTAAAATATCATCATCTTCCTGCCCTTATCTCACGCTAAGTGGGGTTAGCACAACAACTCAAACTCAACTTCCACTCAGCTTTTTCATTTACTAAAATATATCGAAATGAAAATAATTTACTTGTATATTTTTAAAATCATATAATTAAGAGACTTTTATAGATTACCAATTAAAAAATGCTACTACAATTTGGCAATGGTGGTGGCAATGGGCAGGTCATATAGCTCGAAGAACCGACAACCGTTGGGGAATGAAGGTTCTCGAAAGGAAGACGAACCGGATGACGAAAAGTAGGGCACCCACCCACCAGATGGACCGACGACATTGTTAAGATCGCGGGAAGCCAGTGGATGGAAAGAGCTCAGAATCGTTCTTCCTGGAAATGTGTAGGGGAGGCCTATGTCCAGCAGTGGACTTCATCAGGTTGATGATGATGATAATTACTACAATTTAAGCAACTTCTTCAATGATACCTACTCTGCCTGCGTTCTAATTGAATTGAATTCACAATGGATTGCTCTTTATTTATTTTTTCAAGCTTTGGCCCGCTTCCACTCCAAATATTGATATGCCCTAATAAACTTAAGGGCCCATTAGGTATTCACAATTTAAACTTTAGACCAACTGATTCATTGCAATAAATAAAATGAGTATGAATACTATTTAAATCAGAACACAGCAATGCGAGCAAAACATTACCCATACCTATTTCAAACACAAAACAGAGTGGTTTGGTAGAAATTGGTTCAGGAGCATACATTATAGAAACCGCAATTCAACTAATTAAATGTGAAGCATTTAATTTTGAAATAAATTTAGTCTAATTCCTATTTGTAACATTGCTACAAATGTAATTACATCACTTATCTTATAAAGTTTCACTGCTTCTGAGTCAGAAACTCTAAAGCCTTGTGCACATCTAAGTGATCTGCGAAGGCGATCAGTAAAACACTGTTAAATATGACAGCAACATTTTGGCAGCGTTTCACTGATCGCCATTGCTATGGCCTTAAGTGTTATTGTTATGTTGACTGAAAGCGTTTGCCGTTTTTAATTCCAGAGAATATGGATTTTAGTGCTTTTTAATCATTTTGTAGCTGCAAATTGTTATTTAAGGGGAAGACAGCCGTCGACGACCGTATCACGCACCTTTTGAAAGATATTAAATCACTTAACTTATTTAGTGAAAATCAAAATCACAATTTACATCACCTTTACCTCTAATCATCGCAAAAAGAGAGACCATAAAAATTGCGCACAACCATTTGAAAAATAACTTTATGGTAGAAATAAACTTCAAGTCAAAGTCATTACAGTTTTATTATAAACTCATAACCCCTCATTATGCTGTCTGGAAGGCGGTAGCAACGCCCAAGTCTATTGTACTCAAGCTATTACGTATGATTGGTGCTTCCAAGCGAAATCTTGAGCGATTGATGAGCGATCAGACTAATAACTTCAATGTTACGTAAGTGACATTCTATTGTCTATGAAATTATACGGCTTCGCCTTTCTTTTGTTTTACATTGTATGTCAAAGAGGGGAAACAATGTTTACATTTTCAAAAAAAAGGAAATAAAAAAACGTTCGGACGAACTTTGATTCGGTAAGAAAAGGTTATATTCATTATAATTATTCCTTTTAAAGATAGCGAAGAAAAATAATTAAAGTCGTTTTGTCAAAATTCTGTATTTCATTAGATAAAAAAATACAGAAGAACTCTTGTTTTCCTGTAATCATAAGCCTAAAATTAATTTTCATACGAGCTCGCTTAAAAATAAATAGTAAGTACGTACTACTTTGTAACTTGACCGTCAAGAGACCATTTTATTTCTTTTTGATAGTACGTTTTACCGAAATTGTAAATATGCCATCAACTTTTTCCGCTCAACAAATAGAAAACCGAGTTAATATGATATCAGTATAACTTTCCGCATTTTATTAACCCGACGTGACTCACAAAAATGTCATCAAACTCACAAATTGCCGCGTAACAAGTTACCCACGACCCATAAACCACTGAGCGACGCTCATTCCACTCATCTCGGAAGAGGAAGCTTGGGCACACTGTCCACTGAAGCTTTAGCCATTTACTAAGATATATATATAAAAAGGCACGAAAGAAGCCTCTTTGAGGCGCACTTCAAATCCTTTCACCACATTGGTTTTAAAGAACCAGTAACACGAAAGAAGAAGAAGAAGACCATCTAAAAATCAATGTTGAAACTCAGCGTGAACTTGTATGTATGCCAAAATAATGGAAGCATTTTGACAAAAGCACGCAAGCATAAGAAACTTGGCGAAGTATATACGCAAGCATAAGTTTATTTCCAAGGTTTAAGCTTAAATGTACCGAAGCCATCCTACGTAGTATTTTACACTAATATTCGTTTATTCGTCAATGTCAAATTAGAATGGTTTTTATTTCACAATTAATAGGACAATTTTGGAAATAATTTATTTATCAGGAGTGGAATCGATTCTACAATTTGCAGTTCACAAGAAAGAGAATCAAAGAAGAAGCTGTGTGTTTAGGCAAGCTTCCATCGTACGGCTTACCCGCTGGCTTTTGTGTTTGGGTATCAGACTTTCTGAGGGACCGATCACTTCGAGTAGTCGTTGACGGTTGCTCGTCTGATCACATGGCAATTAATGCCGGGGTTCCTCAGGGATCAGTTCTCTCTGCGACACTGTTTTTGCTGCACATCAATGATCTGCTTAAGCCCGGAATCATTGGGTATGCAGACGACAGCACAGTCGTAGAGAGCTACATACCCGACACACGTTCTAGCGGATTGCAGATCCAGTCTTGTAGAGAGGCCATGGTTGATCGAATGAACTTGACTTTGAAAGCAGTTGCTGATTGGGGGGATGCCAATCTGGTCAAGTTCAATGCTTCGAAGACCCAGGCGTGTCTATTTTCTACTAAAAAGAGTCAATTCCACGTGACTCCTTCTTTCCGTGATGTATCTCTTCCGATTTCGGACCAACTTGAGCTTCTAGGGTTCTCGCTAACCAGAAAATTGAATTTTGGCTCGTTCATAGAGTCCAAGGCCAAGACAGCTGCGAAGAAGCTAGGCGTTCTATCGAAGGTGAGACAGTACTTCACTCCGGGACAGCTTCTCAACCTGTACCAAGCACAAGTCCGATCGTGTATGGAGTACTGTTCTCATCTCTGGGATGGCTCTGCCAAATACCAGCTTGAGGCGTTGGAATCTATTGAGAGACGAGCCAAAAGACTCATTGGTAGTGACACTCTAGTCGAGTCTAAGCTCCTGAGTCTCGAACATCGCCGTAAAGTAGCCAGTCTATCGGTATTTTACAGGTTACATTTCGGAGAGTGTGCGATGGAACTTCACGATTTAGTTCCCCCATCCCCATTTTATCATCGGACGACTAGACGTACGGAAATGCGACATCCATACATAGTTGATGTTCCAACTGTCCGCACCAAGCGCTTTGCTTCAACTTTTTTGTTGCGGACAGCCAAGGAGTGGAATTCCTTGCCGGCGTCTGTTTTTCCGGACACTTATAACTTGGATGTTTTTAAGAGTAGAGTGAACAGGTATCTTCTAGGTAAGCGTGCTACACCGTCGACCGCATCATCACTTAACAGCAGGTGAGATTGCGGTCAAACGCAAGCCTATAATATGTAAAAAAAAAAAAAAAAAAAAATAGCCATTACTTCTTAGTTTTACCGCTGCATTTTTAGCATACTATTAATTACGTGATTTCTAAAGCTGCTTCAGTAGGCAGGAGGCCGAACTCATCTCAAAAATGTGAGCCCTAATCAAATGTAATCTAGTTAAAACTTTCCCAATAATCCTCCCCTGTGCATTGCATGCGACATCGTAAAACGTTCTAATCTGACGAAAAGGCGAAACAAGTTTTACAAGAGGGTGATCTCGTATGTTACGTATTTCCGTAAAAATAAAAGCAACTACCCAGCTTTGTAAATTATGTGCTAAAAGGATTTTTGTTTCAGTTGGTTTTACATTAAAATAAAGTGAACTTATTTGAGCTATAGCATCATATTTTTTTTGTCTTTATCCCACTTCATGTGGGGTCATTTCAGCAGTCACTCTTTTCTTACCCATGTCATCCTTTACACAATTCATCCATCTTTTCTTTAGCCTGCCTCTACTTCTATAACCATCCACATTCATATTAGGACTCTTCTCGTCATGACATTCTTCCCTTCGCATGACATGCCTGTACCACGCTAACCTATTGTTCCTCATCTTTTCAGGCACTGGCGTCTCTTTCAAACTGCCCCTAATATACTCATTCCTTATTTTATCCATTCTCGTCACTCCACACATCCATCTCAACGTTCGCACAAATTAAAATTAAGTATATTAATTTTTCTACAGAAAACCTTGTGTTATTTGAAATCTGTTGCTGTCCAACCAGTCAGGGGCAAAAATAAGGTCCTCAACTTTCTGATTGTCATATTAAACAACTATTTCAGTCGTGCCCAGATTCGGCGTACAATTAATACATACCATACTCTACATATTTGTTACTGTACGGTTGTGATTGCTCATAAATGACGAAGGGTCAGTCGTCTAGACAGAACACAACCAGTCAAAGAGATGCCTCAATTTGAGCTCTTGTAACTCTATATCCTCATATATCGCTTGGTACTTTAGATGCTTCATTATTATCAGCCTGAAGAAGTCCACTGACTTCTCGCAAACATATTATAATTATTATATTATACGAGATCAAGTTATATTAAAAGTGTGTGGATCTTCGACGTAGATACACTATTCAATAACTCTTTTTTATTATACCACAAAGCCTAAAAACAGCTTACGAACCACCGCGGATGGAAAATGTGTACCGCAGGCTATGGACGCCTGCAATACTAAAAAGTACATGGAAAATTTCTAGAAATAAAAATTGTAGAACATCAGAGAATTATAATTTGAAGGATGCATCTCAGTTTTATAATTCAAAAATATCTTAAGGCAAGAATCCAATTTGCGGAAATTCTCAAGTTAGCTTATTCCTCCGGTGCCTAGCCTGACGCGCCGTTCTGACGCACCATTTAACTAATGAGATAAATCTTCCTCCTAGGGGTGATTTTTACCCCCCAGCAATTGAACAAGTAATCTTTTAATGACACAAGTTCTGGAGAGATGAATGTTGGTTATTTTTAGAGATTATTGTACAAAATATTGGCTATTATCATAATTATTGGGGACTGATTTGTCAGAAAAAATAACGAAATAGCTTGACCGACTTCTTGGCCAAGCTGCTGAACTAATTTTGATGAAATTTCTATGAGACCAATCTGAAGTACTTCCAGATAAACCAGGACTGAAAAAAAAAACATAAAAAAAATACAACCGAATTGACCACTTTCTTTTTTATTTGAAGTCGATTAAAAACAGAAAGTGTGTATGGGAGGGAACTGGCTGCGGGCGAACGGACTTCGACTTTTTGCGAAGTTTGACTATCCTGGCCGAAAAAGTGTCGGTTAAATTACAGTGGCGCGGTCATAGATGGTGGCGTGAGTGCATATTTTTTCCTTAAAAAATGCTAAAGCCTGCCTGAAGAAGTTTTCACTTCAATAATAAAAGAATCACACAAAGCTTCATTCATTTGCAAATTGTCGGATAAATTGCGAGTTTAATCTCAGAATATATTGCGCGATGGATCCCATCACTCACATTCCTACCCTAGACAATGAGCCCAGTGGAATGGAAACGATCAAAAATGTAATCCATTTCCTTTTAGTAGATAGCTCATGAGATAATCATTCTGCGAGATATTCTCAGAGGTCCAATTATAACTTATTCTTATAATATCTAAGCTATTTCTTTTGATTGTACGGACAGGAAGTTATCGGAAAGCGCTTTGTCTACACGTGGTTGGTGTTCTTAATAATTCACACAACCTATATCAGTCCACTGCTGGACGTAGGTCTCTCCCAGGACGCGCCACTGAGCCCAGTCTTCGGCTCTTCTCCTCCAGTGCTTGCCAGCTAAGCAGATCGTAGTAAGCAGATCGCAGATCGTCGCCCCACCTTGCTGGAGGTCATCTTAAACTACGCTAACCATAACGCGGTCTAGTATTCGTTTGCTACAACGATTGTTTTTTCTACGACATTACTGGTTATAAAGGTTATCAAACATGCATCTACTTTTTTAACCTTAAATATTTATTTCGGTCCTTCATTATCGGATGTGTACTTTAAAGTGAAAGTTTTGAATCGAAAGTACATATTTCAAATGAAAAAATAATAATACACCAATAAAATAATAGTAAACTACGAGGAAAACCTGAATAGCAGCACCGTGTAGGATACAATAGACTAACTTTTTGTGCGTAAATTGTAATCCCCGCTACGTATCACAACATTTTATTTCCAAAATGGAATCGCGAAGGGAACAATGACATTTTGCAAAAAGCACTCACTACCATTCGGCACACCATTAGCTGAATGAGTCAGTGTAGGGGACGTCACGTTTATTGTAACTGTTAACAACTCATTTGAATGTCGACGACGGAATGTGGGCGATTGAATGTAATTTATGAAATAAGTGATAAAAAAAAGTGTCTAAAGTGAATGAACTTTGCTAATTTATTGCCCTAAAATTATATACGTGAATTGAATTGTTTTATTTTTATTTAGTGAACTTGTACCTGACTTAAACTGAACATTATTTTTATTATTATTATTTTTATTTTACATTTGACATTGTGTACCTATTGACTGATTGATTCTCTGATTATTTTTTATATGACGTAAATATTTGCCACTACCTACCATAATAGTGTAGAGTAATTATATTTTTGTATATTTTTATTTACAGAATGAGCATACATACCTACTGTATAGCATATAGTTCAATGAATTACTTACTGTATTTGACGTGTAACCGTGTTATGAATAAATGAACTTTGAACTTTGCAGCTACAACAGCAAGATTAATGTTTGTTTCGCTTGTTTTTGTGCCAAATTGCACCAAGTTTCTACAAATATTTTTATTAAGTCTTTTTGCGTTACGTCTATTATTTATTTTTTCTAGTCTCAACTGGTTATTGGCCACAATTCTAAATCCTTTCTTTTGATTTATTTCATAATTTGTCATATCGATGTCCATTCCTTACTTTATTATCAGAATTTCCTATGAATCTCGCATTCATATTATATACTTTTTTCTTTATTTTATGTTTCACTATAAAAATAGTCCGTGTGCAAAGGTGCTTGGTACAGTGTGCCAATTTTCCCAAGAAACAAGCCTTCAACGGATGTAAACACGAAACCGCAAACAAAGACAGTAAATAAATGAACAATTTGAGCGATGCAGAAAGCTTTTAATAAAGCAATTGAAACTTCCGGCATGCTTGTACCAGTTGTGTGCGGGGAACGGGAGGTATAGTCACGAACATTTGTATTGTTCAAACAAGTTCATTTACAAAAATTTAATGCTAAATAAATATTAATAAATATAAGACAATCAGACAATGGGAATAACAGTCATTGATTTAAATCAACTGTACTCGTAAATGCTGAGGCTGAAAATACTATAGGCCTACCACAAGCTCTGCCTGGCTCTGCGTGAGTGTTGACGAATAAATCCTACGGCGAAACGTCTCACACACAGTATAATATATACCGCTCAGCACTCACACAGACTCAAAATCAGAGCCAGTGACATAACCAGATAGAGCTTGTGGTAGGCCTACTGTACTACATTCAAGGTACGAAAACATCGGCCATACAGACCCGCATAAAAACTTCAGAGCGCCGACTGAAAGTTGCACTCGGCGCTCTGAAGTTTTTAAGCATTCAGATATAACTGTTACTGAATTCCTTTTTGGTATTTTTTGATATACAATAAAAGAAATCCGGATTTCCTAATAATTCATCTGGGTACAGTCAGGAACGGAAATTGATTAACCGTATTTTGCTTCTTTTTTACTTTTTCTTTTTGAATAAATATGGTAGCTATGCCTTGAAACGAAAGCCTTAAAACATTCATCAGGCTACTAGGCTGGATTTGTTCATGATTTAAAATAATATAAAAAAATAATTTGGGTAAACACATCTGTCTTATAAATATCCAACGATTTAAAATTCTCCTTGAGTAAAACAAGAAATGCGGGAGAAATTATAAATCTTACTTTATTATAACGAAAACGGAGCGGAGCTTAGGTATTCGTTTACTTATTCCGTTAAAAAAAGAATTAGGGGCTTATAACACAATCTAAGAAGCCATACAAGATATATAGTTGCGTCTGTACGGTACATTATACGGCTATTGCTGAACCAAAGATTTCCTTTGGTAGGATTGGATATAATAGAAAGTATTGTGTCAAGTCGTGGACGGATGCTCGAAGGAAGGGCAAGGAAGAGATGAATCAGAATCCTTGTTCCTAGAAATGTATAGAGGAAGCAAATGTTCTATGGATAAATTAATAATGAAGAAGGACCTTGAAAAGCCGGTTGGTAAAGTGAAGGGAAAGAGGCTACGACAGAGCCCAATGCGCTGCGGAGCAATCGGGTGCCCAGCAATAGATTCATCTGTGAGCGACGCCATCCATGCCGCTGAGGACAGAAACCGTTGGAAAAATATTGTGCAGACTCCCTAGTCAAAGGCAAATGAAACGACTCTCAGCAATGAGGTTATCAACGCAAGGAAGAGGATGCTCTACAGGCTGATGATGACGATGATAATAAATGAACGCCATAATGTTATGTTAAGTTGCGCCATAAAATAACCCTAATTCCATTTTCCCATAACATGCCAGTCGCGTCATTAATATTATTAACCTACATTGTGGCATATCCATGCCATCCATGCTTTGGACATGTGCTGATGGCAGTTCACGGTGTATGAACAGTGAACACAGTGTACAACAAGCAGCCCCTTCACTCTATATTTAACGATGGACAAAATATAATTTGTCCATGATTTAACTGAAAAAGTCAGTTGATAAATATATGGATTTTGAATTTTTTAAGATTGGTGGGTAATCTTGTTGAAATAACGAGGATTCATAAACTTCATTCGTCATCATGAAATTTGATGATGACGAATATCTAAGATAAGTTTCCAGGTTGAACAATATCCTTCACCATTCGCTAACTTGCCGAGGCCTTGGCGCTTTCCAAATAAACATCAAAAGATCTTTATTAGTAAAATTATCAGGATCACTTTAAAACGTCAGCGTCGGTTAATCAAGAGTGTTTGAAATAACTTAGGCGGTAAACATGTGATTTTTCATATTTTATAATAATTGATTACGAATATTTGTGGGAAATACCATGATCAATTATACATAGTATGCAATAATAAAGATACACTGTTTTAAATAATAAAAAAAAGGGAAAATGTTATCATTTTTATTTTGTCTATTTATTTTAGGTGATCTACATAGCTTTGTTCATTAAGCTGTGGCAAGTGCGTCACAAATATGTATTGCATGACGCACAGTTTCAGCAATCAAGTGCAGCGTCGTCCTGAAACTTTTTAAATCATTGATTAAAATTAATGAAGTTAAATTTACCCATCTTTTGTTTCAGTCACAAATTAACTGGAAAGTTAAACTGAGCGTTAACTTTGTTGATATTTCTACCAAGTTTAGAGTGACTCCAGAAATTATAATAAAGGTTTAACAAACTTTTGGGAGAAACGAAAAAGGCTTTTAACGGTGAGACTAGAGCAAGTCACCTTTGAACTTTGCCGAAATCACGTAATTTTAAAATAAAATTGTCCTTTAAGGTGGATTGATTTTTGCAGACTGCTTTGGTTATATTTTTTTACTAAGTGCGGGTCTTTGATTAACGTTATATAATAAATAAATAAATGTTGCAGACAATCCGAACAACCCTATCAGGCTTAAATTAACCAGATCTTGTACTATGGGAACCAGATAACTGATATAATACTTAAATATATTTTTTGTAAATACAAAGGTACTAATACAATATAACGCCCAGACAGAGAACAAAAATCTATGCTCCTGAAATATATTATGTTTGTTTTTTGTGGGGATCGAACCGACGACCTATGGCGCAGAAAGCAGAGCTATTTCCAACTGAGCTGAGAGGCCAGTCAATAAAATCATTTTTGTAAAAACATATCCGATAAAAACGTTTTCGTAGCCACTTTATACATTGTCACACACAAAGAAGAAACTTTTTAATCTGAAGGATAGCGCAACTCGATAAAAAAATATAACCCACCCTTAGTAGCATCAAGATTGTTTGATAAAGCAATGCAATACTAGTTAGTCATTCCCAATTTCCGCACTATATAGATCTAACCAACTTCCGAAATTGAACCAAATGGACAGCAACACGGAACTCGTGCATCAATCTTCATCTAATGCTGTTAGAGACATCAAACTGAAACTAATTTGGCGACCCTACTGATTTGAGATCTACTCTGGATAGACGTTCATTACAATTTACATGGGTGATGGTTAGCTTTGGGAAATAGCTAAGAGATAGAGCAATGTCATTAAAAAAATATGCAATACGCGTTACATCAGATGCGTAATCTACGTGCTCCATCACTTTTCCCCGTAAAAAATAACATTTTGCGCCAACTTTTTACACATTGCATGCCAAAAATATAATTAGTCACCAATAATATAAATAGTAGCCAATAATATCATTAGTAGCCAATAATATCATTAGTAGCCAATAATAACATAAGTAGCCTATTTCATATGGCTAACAATTTTCAACCTCTATGAAAAATTATAACAAATGTTTCTTACGAAGTCAAAGATTTTATTCCAGCCAAGTATTTCAATTGTGCTTTAGAAAAAGATTCATTAAAATACTTTCACTATTCTACCTTTTTTATCTTGAAGGAGACAAATTATTTTTAACTCTTGATGAGTCACCTTGCTTGACCCCTGGCTGCTTCATCAACATTAATGAATGACGCCTAGACTGGTGATTGACAATCAGACGTTAATAAAGGTACCTACGAAGATAATTTTGTTTCGAGAAAGTGTAAAATCGTGATCATGATAAAATTATCATTAGAAACGGTATCTAGCAGGTAATTTCATTGTCCATCAAAGTGTGTAAAAATAATTATTATCAGATACGTTTTTTTGTTGGACGGATAGTCTCCAATTTTATTGGCTTAAATAAACTAATACATAATTAAATTATATTTAATTATAAATGATTTAAAGAGAAGTGATGGTCATAACGGACGAGACGTTCAGTGTTACAAACAGACGCCTTTGTTACTCTCTCCAATTCCACGCAATTTTCCTACCAAATGCCACGGATCTGTAATGAACTGGACATTAGATGTTATTTTAATTTATATCATCTTTTCTACTGTATTTTATCCTGTTTTTCAAAGTCAATAGAATCACAAGGATCACTTTGTATCTTGGACAAATATCATTATGTAAATTGACCAAAAGCGTTGTAAGAATCGTTAGACGATTGCCAGTATTTAGTTCATTCGAAAAAAAAATACTTAAATAGAACTATGTCCTAAAATACTCGTAAACACAGAGTGCTACGTGCGAATGTAAACATTGTCAGTCTCTCTAAACATTGCTCTGTTCCCTGTATTCGCAACATCTTGGAAGTGTATCAAACGATTGCTGGAGTTTATTTATTTAATGGAATACCTACTAGCAAAGAAGAAATTCAAGTTCTTCTTCGTCGTGTGTGTGGTGAAAGGATTTTAAGAGCGCCTCAAAGATGCTTTTTTCGTGCATATGACACAATGCTTTCGATCTTAGATTCGGCGTGCTGGTTTTATCAAGATGTTTTCTTTCACCGTTTAAGAGTACTGGTATATTGCACCGCATACATTTTTGGACAAAATAGCTCATTGCACGACTTTGAATCTAAAGGTTAGACCGTAAAGGATCGCAAGGCCGGGCCGCTACCAATAGGCCATTAGCACTCTCAAAGACACCCTTAAGGCCACCTAAAGAAGTTTTCAATTCAAAAATAACATTTATTGGTATATGGATATACGAATTAGTGAATAATCTTGCCTAGTAAGTCTAGTATTTCATGGATAGCGATATAACAATGGTTTCAGTTCCTCTTACTTCAAAGTAGTTAGATCCTCAGATGTTGAATCGCGTCAAACTGCTTTGTTCGCTAATAATCGCTTTGAAACTAACAGTGAAATAGATATTGAAATGGATGGCTTGATGTTCCTCCAAGTTTCCTCAAACAAGGGCAGGTCAACCCAATTTAGGTCAAAACTCATGACGGAGTGTGACCCATCAAATTATGAATCGTTTCATGAATTGGTGAAAATAAGGAAAAATGATTTATTTGCGAAATACACCAACGAATTAAAACTAGATTACTCTGTACTAACATGACATTGTTAAGATCGCGGGAAGTCGATGGATGGAAAGGGCTCAGAATCGTTCTTCCTGGAAATGTGTAGGGGAGGCCTATGTCCAGCAGTGGACTTCTTCAGGCTGATGATGATGATGAAACAACAGAGGTGAACTTTGTGCGTCGCAAATCGAATCGCAAATCGAAGGCCCGTAAGTTTAGGTCATAGCAAAATTTGTAGTAGATATTTGGAGTGTATGAAATTTTTGGAGTGGATCTGCATTTTGAATACGCGTGTGACCTGCAGGTGCGGTAGCCATGTTATCCTTAATCTTTAAATCTTCTTCTCCTTCTTATTTTCAGAGCAATGCATCGTCGGCGTGTGCATTTTTCTCTAAGAATTTCTTTTGAGGATTCTTTAAAATACAAAATTAAAATAACGCATGTGCGAAAATAACTAGCCATTCCCATCTAGTTCCATCGGTAATGTAAACATTCCGATCGGAGTTCGTTGACTTTCTTCCATTAAGATTCTTCGCGAAAATCGTAGATCTTTAGTCATCGCGTTGTGAGTACCTACAGACTAAACTAAACAAGTATATCCATTATACTAATAAATAAATAGTGTATTGAGAATGATTTAAAGCCAGTTTTGGGCATGCTACTCGTAATAGGACAAGTAGGCCTACCACAAGCTTTGACTGGCTCTGTCTCTGGTTTTGAGTCTGTTTGAGTGCTCATCACCAGTGTATTATACTGTGTGTGTGCCGTTTCGACCTAGGATTTTTTTAGTCAACACCCACACATACTCAAAACCAGAGCCAGATAGAGCTTGTGGTAGGCTTAAAGGTCGTGGTGTCAAACAAAAACATTAGACAGAAAAACGCGTTGGGTACATGACCCGGCATCTAATGAGTTTTTCTGTCCAAAAATGTACACTCAAACTCAAACAAACGAGCAAATCATCGTGAAACTGGCATGTCATGGAACCTAAAAAAGTTAGTCAGTAAGAACACGATTGGAGCCTCTTTGATGCGCATGTAAAATTCTTTCATGGCACTGTAGGCCTACCAGAAGCTCTGTCTGGCTCTGATTTTGATTGTTAGTGCTGTCTTATCTTAATAATCCTACGACAAAACATCACACACACAGTATAATTACACTGGTGAGCTCTCACACATACTCAAAACCAGGGCCAGTGACACAGCCAGACAGAGCTTGTGGTAAGCCCACTGATTCAAAAGATCTAGTAACACGACAAGGAGAATAGTAGACGAACACTGAAAGATAATTATTTCTTATCCTCGAAGCTAACATTCAGAAATCAATCCCCGTCCTATTACCTATTGCGATTCCGCCCGTGTTTTCTAAAAGCGATCGTAATCGCTGTAATCAAGCACTCACAAAGGCGAATCATTAATTCTAGCAGGCTTACAACAAAAACATTTTAGCTGCCCGCTGCCATTGAAGGTATCTTATGGATACTTTGCATTGTGCTAGTATTTTAGTCCAGCGTTTTAGTAGCTGGGAAATGTGTGTGCTTTACTTTTTAAAAAATAGGCATTTAGTTGTTGAAATAAATTGATTGGTGTTTGGTTAATTACAATCTATGTTTACACATAACTGCTATTACAAATTTTGTAAAAAAGGTACAATTTTTTTTTGTAATCCTTTTTTTATGGATTTATAAGGCTCATTTTCATCTCATTTAGTTTAACTAAATTGGAGACAATCCATACAACACTATCTAGCTCAACTAAATAGCTGATATAATACGTATTGACATTTTGTTTTGTGTACTTAGAATACACAATACTTAGAATACAATATAACACTCATACAGAGAAGAAACGTCTACGTTCACCACACAAATATTTGTTTTCAGTAGGGATCGAAGCTACTACCAACTGAGCTGAAAGACCAGTCTTGCGTGCGTTGAGCAATTTATTTATAGCTAATACCTACGCTCGTCGCTTTGTCCGTGTGAACAGAGCATCACAACAAAAACATTTTGCTCCTGCTCGCCGGACGGAATCTTAATGCTTTCATCTGAATTTCAATAGATTCGAGAGTAATCTGCTCGGTAAACGTTTAACTAACTCTTCTACTTTATAATGTTTACTTGGACTTTTAAGCTGAGTGCTTAAAACTGTGGTATTTGCAGCTGATAAACGGAGCTTAAAGTAGTTTTATTGCTAGTGACTGAATAAGATTGAACGCTTAGATTTAGGATATACCTCAAAAAAAAAACTACGCATAGGTTTTTTTTGTGGTGCTCTTTCCCAACGTAGATTACAAAGTTTTATTAACAGTTATTTATCATATTTACATATGAATTGTAATTTGCAAATTACATAACGTCAAACTTAGACAAGCTTTATTAAAAATCTTGAATAATACTATCATAACTTTGCTTAGGTTATAAAAGTGTACTTCACTAAAAATTGGGCAGTTTCCCTTACCCTTAGTTTTTACAATACTGTCGTCGATGTTTTTACGAAAATAATCTGCCCCTAATAATACCCTAGAGTTTTTATGTAAATCTCAAGTGTGCGTACAAAAACCGTTTGCGTTTGGGAACCCATTAACCGTAACGCAAGCGACATCTCTTACAATGAACTGAATAGGCACGTTCGATATCCGAATGGCACAATAATACCGCACAATGCCTCTTGGAAGCTTACCGATATCCGGCGGATGTAGGTACGGATGCGATCACCACAGAAGCTCCTTTTAATAAAGAAACCCCAAAATTATGGAGTGCTCTTCAACGAATTTGATTTTCGAACGTTTTTAGTGACACGCGCCGGGAATTTGATAAGCAATTTTCAAGGGTTATATATGGTGGTATAATAAACACTAGCTGATACCTGTGGCTTCGCTTGCATTGTGGCAGTAAACTTCAATATTCGGTCGAATTATTGCAGTGTAATTGAACATCCAAAGATGTTTTTCACATTTTACAATTCAGGTGAAAAAATCTGAGGATTTTACATCATTCGCAACATTCTTGCAAGGTAACTGACGTGAGACGTCAACTATACGTAAAAATGTATAGTTGACGTCATCTCACGTTTTGTTCAGTTGTTGCTTCTAGGTGGACATGAACCTGACGTTTAACCAAATGGTTATTGCTTATATGAAAGCAAACTAGCAAAGTATTCGACCGTGAACCGACAAATTTTAAAGGCGTGCTTAGTCAATGAACGATAAATAAAAAATAATACCTTTACTTTTTGCTAAAATTATGTAACAGTAAAAAAACAAGCTTGGACAGAATCATCATCATCAGCCTACATAACCTACCTACCTACATTTCCAGGTAAAACTTTTTGTCTTCCTGTTTGTGATCGCCCTTCGATAACTTTTGTTCCCCAATGGTTATTGAATCTATTTTGACCTGCCCACTTCACCACCTGAGTACTTCTATGAATTTTATTATTTCTGATTTTATAACTTAAAATCTAGCATAGGTCTCCATTGCCATAGTTTTATTATAAATAATAAATAAATAAATATTGTGGACAATTCACACAACACTACCCAGCCCCAAACTAAGCAGAGCTTGTAATATGGGAACCAGGTAGCTGATATAATACTTGAATACTTTTTTTTTTGTAATACATACTTAGAATACAATATAACACCCAGACAGAGAACAAACATTTAAGTTCACCACACAAATATTTGTTCTCGGTGGGGATCGAACCCACGACCTATGGCGCAGAAGGCAGAGCTACTACCAACTGAGCTAGAGGCCAGTCTTTAGCCAGTATTAGAAAGGTTAAAACCCATAAAAGGTTTCTTCTAAATGTAAACCGAACAGTATATAGTACTTCCGTGGTTTTGGTATCACAGGCTCAAGTGGCCAAATCAATATTGAAACCACGAACGCCAAACATTGACAGACTTCCCGAAAAGGGACCGATTCTGATGGCACGACGTGCACTGAACCGATATGTCTCAGACTTGCCAAACAACTAACCCCAATAGAAAACAAATTGACATTTCAATGGAACCGCCCAAGGGCCCGGCTATTTGCAATTCAAAGACCTCTTCAATAAGCTAGCGTATGGTAAATAAGTATTTTGGAAAGGATTTCATTTTTGGAAGGATTTACACAATCCTCATGTTTTTGTCATATCCCTTGGTACGCACAAAGTGTTTGACAAGTTTCTAACAGTAGGTCTACCCCAAGCTCTATCTGGCTCTGGTTTCGAGTCTGTGTGAGTGCTCACCAGTGTATTATACTGTGTGTGAGACGTTTCGACGAAGGATTTATTTAGACAGCGCTCACATAAACTCATACCAGAGGCAGAGACAGAGCCAGACAGAGCTTGTGATAGGCCTACAAGTTAGTCGTTCCAAAAGTTGTCAGTCTTCCAATGTATAAAAATTACTACTAAATAATTAAGTAATTTTTGTACTAAGTAGGTTCATACAGTATGAACCTACTTTTTGGTAGGTACATACAGCAGAATAAAATAATAGAAAAGTAAGTAACAATAAAACCGGAAAAGAACAATAGGCGTCCTTCTAGCTTAATACATTTCGTCCAGGGTTCTCTTCCTTCTTTGTTCTCAAGACATTTCCCTCTACAATGAAGAGGCGATTTTAAAAGATCTACTTATTTGCAATGAATTGCTATTACTTTATTGAAATGGTTTAAAACAAGCGATTTGTAAATAAACAATAGTCATTCAGTCATAATCATTTATAATTAAAATACCTACCTCTATTATGGTGGAACTGGCACCTAGACTCACCTAGTTCAAAGTGATTCTTGTAATTGAACTGATTATAGAAAATTTTCATTTTGAATTTGATTTTTATGCTAGTTCTTTTTTCAGGTGGCTTTTTTCGGTACGTTAGTGTCGAAAATAATAAAAAAAAGTAGGTACTCATTATATCAGCTGTCAAATTCCTATTATACAAGATCTGCTTAGTGATCCCAAACTAAGCAGAGCTTGTATTATAATGGGAATCATACAAGCTCTGCTTAGTTTGGGGCCTGGTATTGTTGTGTAGATTTTCCAAAATACTTTATTCACCAAGGTGAATTAGCTCAGGTGAACTAAAGTCTACGGCGGCGCCAGAATATTTTGTCTTATATCTTATTTGGTAAAACTTAGCGCACATTTTTACATTTGCTCATGTTTATAACTTGATTTGAGGTCTATGGTATCCGCACCCTTAGATATAAGCCAAAACATAGACCCCCCTGTGACCATCTCCTGCTGGTATACTACAAGAACTAAAACTGAATAGTGGCTTTCCGGATAACTCAATAATAATGTTGTTTTATTGCTTGCGAACTACGTGGAGCCTGTACTTATCACTACGGGGGGTACTAACTTAAAAACAGTGGGGTAATAAGCAAAGCATGCAATTTGTGTAAAGTTATGGCCGATGCCAACTATTTTTTTCTGTGCTTTTACATACCTAACTGATTGTAACTAGGCCGAGAAATTATAGTCTTGCGACGTTCCTTTACATTAATACATAAAATTGCTCACTACTTACGATTAAATTAAAATGTTTGGATGAGTGAATTTTAACGCGATGAAAATAAACGGATGAAAAAAATTTGTTTCATCCGTCTATGTTTTGGTACCGTTTTCGTTTGAGAACAATGCTAGAGTCTGAGTCGAGCCTAAAGCATTTAGTTTTTGACAGTTCTCCATTGAAAAGTTTCAAAAATCCTTAAACTTGATCTGTTGGCTTCAATCTTAAGTGTTTCTTTTTGAACTTTTAAAACGTTTTTTTGTGCCGGTGGATTTATGTTTCTATTGTTAAGTTATGATTGTAAAAGTACCAATGAGTTTCTAATATCAAATCATAAAATATAAATATGTACCTACTACCGGCAAAGAACCGAAAAAAACTCAGCAGCAATTCAACACAAAAAATACCGGAATGGGAACATTAGATTCGACGACAGCTTAAACATAATCATCTGGCGAACCGAAGTAATCTTTCTTTCAATCCGATGTGAAAGCATAGAATAACCAACAGTATCGTGAAAGTATGGCTTTAATATTACATCACGCCTTTTTGCTCGATCTTCGTTCGTTATGAAAAATGGTAGCGGTATTTGACACCGTAAAGTTTTTTTTATTTTAAGAAATTTGTCGCTAAGCGACCAAGTGTGGTCAGTGCAGTGGCCCTATAATAAAACAGCGACTAAAACTAAACTTTATTTAATCTAAATTTATACAAACTTATTTTCTAGCTAAACCTATTTCTGCCAATATAAATAACATCTTGGCTTGACCCGACATGAGACAAGCAAAGATGCTATTAATCATACCAACATTCATACCTACATCTTTTTCCAAAACAAAGTAATCTAAATCTATCATTTCGAACACACTCCAGCAAAACATGTTGTCATCTTCCAATGTACCACATTCGGTACAATTCGGAGATGGCACTTTTTTCATTAGAAAGACTGCAAAGTTCATTGCACATTTGAATAAATTGCAAAGATTACCGTTCTCACGCACTTATGGGGTACGGAAGACGAAACGCGTGAAAATGTGATGAGATGAAGACATTTCTCATGGAATATTCCTGTAAGTATGTGTATGACTGCCGCGGAGAATTACTTCATTTTCCTGTTATAATGCATACTATGGTGTACGTGGTGTACCTATTGAAAATGCTCGCCTATCTAATATTTAACTGTGAGCATATTCCTTTGAGTGTGAAAGAAAGTTTATGGGGTAGAATAGTAAAACTAAAAGTGTGTAATTATGTAGGTTTAATCTAAACTAATAATACCTACCTAATATTTATGTAATTGAAAGATAAAGGTTCTGGAATAGTTACCGAGATTCTGATTACAAACTGTAAAACCCTTCACCCGACCAGTTAAAGACCATACATATTGGAATCCAGTAGTGAATTTCATCAAACTTATTATGACAAAGAGATAAAAGCGATGGCGAATCCTTTGACCGATTTTTATAAGGCCTTAAGTATAAAAAAGTCAGTAACCTTTTGTTTCCTTAACCCTGGGCTTCACTTGCTCGTAATAACAATCCCAACACGTGTTCCGACAAGCGTCAGCAATCCACACTAAACACTTAATCCGATATTATGAAATCTTACATCTGCCACGAGAATTGCGTAACGCGTAACAAGTAATAAGTAAAATTACTACACGTGCACAGTAACTAATCAAAACAGTAAAACAGATGCAAATGTTTGTTATGCATAATAAAACAAAGCGTTATGCATTTTTTAATGACCTCTCTCTTAGTTTTACGAGTAGACAATATTACAAAATGTTACAAAGTAAACCTCTAAAACGTGAACAGTTTTAGTATTACAGCTTATTGTATTTTTGTAAAAAAAAATGTAGGTTAGTCTAAATTGGCATAAATACATGTATTATTATTAGGTTTAAAGGGTGCCCGTGAAGTTGCTGGCACGTAAGGCTGAACATCTGTGTGCCTCAAGTTGATGGACGCAGGGCAGTGCATTGTAGGGCACGTTTCTGACGTACGTGACCTACGAGACAATGCTTTTGTTATGGGAGATGGTTACCACTTAAAATGGTCTAAAAATGAATATTAAAATTTACATTTAAGCTAATACGCTCTGCTGTTTCAAAATACTTGTATGAGTTCATAAATGTATATACCTACATAGTCTACATACAGACACCACACATGGTAACACTTTGTAATTTTCAATGATGCCATACTTTTTTATGAATATTCGGTATATCTAACAGATGTGATACAAACAGTACCTAACGACAGATTTACCTACCAGACGTAAATAAAAAAAAACAAAACAAAGTACAATTAAACAAAACAAAACTACAATTAGATAGGTTACACGCTGCGGGGTTCGCTCCATAGAAGTGTATGTGTATAGGTTAATTAAGTACTACTAACAATAGATTTAAGTTTTACTAACAAAATGATCCATGTTGACCGAAATAAATAATTATGAAAGTGATACCCATCGCAGACGACTGTATCAAGAGATCTGAAGGGATGACTTCCGCTTCTCAAGATTACAGACGTCTATTTTATTGATTTCCTTTAGTGTGTCTCTTCAATATCGAGATCGAGGAGAATGTTGTGTCATTATTCTGTAAGTGCGAGTTCCGTGGACAGCGCGTATAGGACCAATGTATCAATACTCAAGGAACTCAAAGTGACCACTAGACTATCAACCATCGGCCTCCATCGAGTCCTTGAGTATTTCGGGCATATAGCCAGGAAACAGGGTGACAACCTGGAAAAAATTGTCATCACTGGCAAAATTGAAGGCAAAAACCACGAGGCCGAAGCCCAATACGTTGGTCCGACCACTCTCGACGTGAAGGTCCATGAAGCCATTCAGGTTGCCAGTAACAGATCCAGGTGGCGAAATATTGTTAAAGATAAATTGATCCATGGACGGGGACCACGACCCTCAGCAGTGAAGAACACGACGCGAGGAGGAATTCTGTAAGCACATTTACTGTGACGCAACACAATAGCCCGTTTGTGGTACTCACACACGAGAGGATCGTGTCAAAAAATAATTAAAAAGTAATGTGTGACCATTATTCCTGCTCGTTCCAAATCATGTGACTTATTCGTCGAACTTTAACATGAGACGCCGTAAAACTTGATTATTATGCCCCATGTCATGAGTTTTATGACTTGTGACGTCATGAAGTTTACGACTCTTTCAATCGTTACCTTTCAACATTCTGGAGCTTTGTAAATGAACCCTTAACATGTTAAATTATTTTGAATTAGGAAGCTCTTGAGTGTGTTTTAAAAGTTTACATTGTTGAATTTTTGACTTACCTGCTTAAGTTTACAACCAAGTTTAAAAAAAATGAAAGCTCAGCTTTCTATAAGTATCTCCTACCAGTCTTGTTAATCTTCTAAGAAGAATAATACAGAATACGATAGGTATAAGAACCAAGCCATCGATTAATACCGTTCGATAGGTTTTGGAGGTGCCCCCGTTTCGGCTAAAAGATTGACCTTTAGCTTTTAGGACGTTCCAAAGTAATTATTGTGGTTCTATACTTACTGCATAAAGACCGATTTGGTTAAGTATAGGTACCGATTTAATTTACTGTAGTATTTTTTTTAACCCTGAAAAAAAAAACTATGAATATTTTGTTAAACACAATTATATTTTCTAACAAATATTCATAGAATACTCAGAAAGAAAAAGGTAGGTTAGAAAACTGCTTTTTCATTCACATGAGCAATCATTCAATTTATGAAACTAACCCCCGAATACTGAAACGCAACTCAGATTTAAGCACGTCTCAAGCGACGAATATTTGACAGTTTTCAATGAAAATCTGTCAAATATATTCGTCGCTTGGGACGTGCTTAAATCTGAGTTGCGTTTCAGTATTCGGGGGTAATAGCCATAATCAATCTGTCAACGAAAGCATTTCTCATACCTCCAATGATTTGTAACCACAACATGTGTGCGAGCGTGTTTCATTCAGTACGCGCATTTGTTTACCACAACAAAAAGTATTGTTCCGGTGACGTAATCGAAATTCAAAAATAGAATCTTTGTTCATTTAAAAAATCCGTTATAGGAGTTCCTATTTCAAATTATTTCTAATAATGTTGACGGAGCATAGATGAGTGACGACTATTGTGTGAGTTTATAGCCAAGCTAGTAGGTAATTTTAGGGGACTTATTTTAACAAGAACCAGAAAACAAAGACTCATTGTTCTATTTGTTTATTGTTGCCCAAGCTTCCGAAATTTGTGAGCTACTGTGATTATTCAAAACTTTGGCTGTACCAAAACGGAACACCCTATTTCACCGATCAAAAGTAATAAAAACAAATTTCTCTGAAATCGGTTTCTATGAAGGTTTAATGTGTGTAATTGCTAATTTTATGATGTTTAAACACAAGTTTGTCTGATATCCGCTTCCAATCATCTTCTACGCCTATAAAAATAACAGCTTATATCCGCAAGTAGGTACTCAAATACACCGAACTAAGCACTTACCGGTATCCCTCGGTAATATTGAGTAATTAAGAACAGTTTGAACATCTCGAATTAGAGTGTGTGAAAGAACAGACGTCTCATCAACTCTACCAATAATTTCCTGTTCGAAACTAAGGAATGAGCAATGATATATTTATCACCGGTAATTTATTTTTAGGCGCCAAATCTATGGGACCGTAGCAGGCTTTTGAGTAAAAAGCCACTTTTGACAGGTCTATTTCGGGACTCTATAAATAAACATTAAGTAGACAGGTCCACACAGAGTGGGGGGGATTGGGGAGGCTTTTGCCCAGCAGTGAGACAGAAGGCTCAATAATCATAGATAGATACATATTTAGCTAATAAGGCAGTCAAATCAGCTTATACAAATTATACATTTTCCAAAATTATCAAGCTCGAGAGAGAGAGAGAGATTTGTATGTTCCATACCTATACAAATCAATGACCTACGACTGTGAAGAATATAATATTTTTAAATAATGTTTAAAACCGAATATTTAATAAAATATAATAGAATCTTCGTTGTGTTTAATTATCCTGATAAATGCAACGTAGTTTAGTATTGAGCACGTAGCTGTCAAAAGTAACTTTATATAGTTTTACGGTGTGTGGCAAGCTTTACGACCACTTCAGGAGACGACTAATTTGTAGCAATGTGTAGCGTGTAGCGAGCCTTAACTATAGAGCTTTGAGATAAAGTAGAACTTTTACCTAATCGTTGGAATGATGACTCATTGTAGTTTATTGTGGATGCATACCTGTAAAAAAAGAAAAAACATCAATTTAAGTTTCGAATTTTTAAAACCAAACAGAAATTAGAAATGTCATATGCGTAAGTTTTTGACTCATGCAATCTAATAAATTATACTCATCTTGGGGGTTCGGAACCCTATGCACCATTTGCGGTAACGCATGTGCAAAAAGAATAATATGAAAATGACATTAGCTAGGCGCTTAAAAAAAAAAATACGGGTTGCACTCCGGGAGTGCCGGCAGAAGTGAAAACTTGATTATTAACGTAGGAACCCTAAAAGTTGTTTATTTTATCAAGTTCCTCAATGTAGTAAAACCCCAATCAAAGTCCTAAGGAACCCTAAAAATTTTAGCATTATCAAGCTCCTAAGTGTAGTTGAAATTCCAATCAAAGTGCTAAGGAACCCTAAAATTGTTTACATAATCAAGGTCCTAAGTGTAGTTGAAAGTCCAATTAAAGGCCTAAGGAACCCTAAAAGTTGTTTATTTTATCAAGTTCCTCAATGTAGTAAAACCCCAATCAAAGTCCTAAGGAACCCTAAAAATTTTAGCATTATCAAGCTCCTAAGTGTAGTTGAAATTCCAATCAAAGTCCTAAGGAACCCTAAAAATGTTAACATTATCAAGCTCCTAAGTGTAGTTGAAACTCCAACAAAGTCCTAAGGAACCCTAAAAGTTGACCACTTAATCAAATTCCTCAATGTAGTAAAACCCCAATCAAAGTCCTAAGGAACCCTAAAAATTTTAACATTATCAAGCTTCTAAGTGTAGTTGAAACTCCAATCAAAGTCCTAAGGAACCCTAAAAGTCGACCATTTAATCGAATTCCTCAATATAGTATAACCCCAATCAAAACCCTATACGGAACCCTAAATTTTACGTAAAGCCAAATCCTCAACGGGTCGGAACCGCTAGAAGGGACCTTGTCGCGCGACCTACAAGTAGGTCTTAAATGAAGTAAAACGGCAGACATAGGAGGAGGGGGTTCTGGGGGGCTAAGGGGGGTCACAGCACGGCTCGCTTCGCTCGCCGCGCTGTTCCCCGTGGTCGCGTGGCGGCTCGCTTCGCTCGCCGCGACGCTCCCCCCAGGTTCAGGAAGAGGGGGTTCTGGGGGGCTTAGGGGGGTAACAGCACGGCTCGCTTCACTCGCCACGCTGTTCCCCGTGATAGCGTGGCGGCTCGCTTCGCTCGCCGCGACGCTCCCCCCGGGTTTCGGAGGAGGGGGTTCTGGGGGGCTTAGGGGGGGTCACAGCACGGCTCGCTTCGCTCGCCGCGCTGTTCCCCGTGGTCACGTGGCGGCTCGCTTCGCTCGCCGCGACGCTCCCCCCGGGTTCAGGAGGAGGGGGTTCTGGGGGGCTTGGGGGGAGTCACAGCACGGCTCGCTTCGCTCGCCGCGCTGTTCCCATGGTCGCATGGCGGCTCGCTTCGCTCGCCGCAATGCTCCACTCGAAAAAAAAGGCTTAAAAATAGGGCATTTTTAGGTTTTTTAAATAATAAAGGGGTCTAGAGGGAAAGGGGGGAAAAATTTATATTGCTTTCAAAATAATCTCACCTTCCCTACATGACCCAAAAAAAAAAGTGCTCAACGCCGCTAAAGAAGTTTTCACTTCAAAAACTTTGCATTTATAGAATAAGAATTATATTGACTCCGCTTTTTATTGTTTATTATTTGCAATAATTTAATTTGGAGATCCTTGGCTTTTTTCACTTGTTATAATTATTGCACAATAATTGTGCAGTTCTGTGAAAGTGGGCAATTCTCGTGCAGTTTAATGTTTTTTTATTATGAACTCTACGTTGTAGTCTTAGGGTACATTTCTACAAAACATCCGTCTTACGCTTTTTCAATTTTTATTATGAACTCTACGTTGTAGTCTTAGGGTACATTTCTACAAAAACATCCGTCTTACGCTTTTTCGATCAGGGTCACGTGATCCTGACGCGAGTTTAAGATTTTATACCCATTACAGAAAGTGCTCAACGCCGCTAAAGAAGTTTTCACTTCAAAAATCGGCGTGAGCATTATCTGTCAAACAAATGTCGTTTTCATTTTATCTTTCTCCAGGCGTCAACGCAAACGCGGAGTGGTTTTTGTTTAGACACCCTGATATATTTTTTTATTTATAATTGCAGATAGATTACAAACGAACACTATCAAAGCTCACAAAGGAAGTTACACGAAGTTCTTGCAAAAGTTTTCTAATAAAATTCCCGTTAGAAATATGAAACAAACAGTGCTTCCTCCAACTTTGCAAAGATGGTATCTGCAGTTAAGTGCAGTTTTATTTCGATTGACGACCGATAGGGGCCCCTTGCAACTCCCATCCAATTACTTACAACATCGATGCGTGTGCACGTCCTATCTCAATCTTCATCTTAAGAAAACCCATCTATGCGAAACCGTATAAAACTAAAAGCATCTCGGGGCTATGACATGGTAAAGCAATTTATATAAATATAAATATCCAGTGATACTAAAAATAATTGATCGAATAATTGATCGGATGGATGAAAAAGTTATCTAACGACAAATCGATTTCATTTTTGTCAGAGCTCTACCTATTAAATCGATATTCTCTGCCTGGAATTTATAAGATGTCAAAAATATACTTAATATAGCTGAGCAAGTTAAATTGGCTAAAATAGTTGAGTCCGTTTGCGGTTAAAAATATAGAAATATTCGAAATGGACTGTAAGTTAAAAAAGACATAATATTGTATTTTTGTGACGGCCGTAGTTTTATGCGAAGGATGTAAAAGTTCTTGAAATAAAACTCCTACATTATGTACAAGAAAAAACTTTATTCATCTACAAGCCTTAAGTTATAAAACAAAACACTGACACGTATTGCATGCAGCCCTAGATCCCACAATCTAAACTTCATCTATAGAAGGTCTTCCCTTAGTTCCCTCCACAATTCGATTCTATATCGACACTTATAAACAAGATAGCCGATACGATACCATCTCCGCTATTGTGCTGACTTTCAATAGAAAATATAAACAAAATACAGTGTGTGGCGAATGAAAACGGAATAGCCTTTTGTTGAGTTTTCAATACGATATATGATTATTTTCTGAATGAGTCAAGAGTTCTACTTTGTGTCCGGGAAAGATCGCTAGCCCACATTTCCCTGATTATCTTTTTCGGGGAATAGGCACTTAGGAAACCAATTTATTATAATAATTTACTCCCACACACTTAATCGGAGAGGAGAATAATAATGTTCATGGAAATAATATAATTATTATTGTGAGCCATTTTTTGTTAACATGACAGGTCAACTACTACCTATCTATAATTTTCCTGTACTCAATTCAATACATTCATGTTTGTTGTAATTTAGTCGTGAGCCTCATGTCATTTTCTAAAGTATGTTTTTGTCGTGTCATTGGGAACCATCAATTTCAACAAGCAATTTAAAACGCTTCGTCTTCTTCTCTTCATCGACAAAATACACTCCTATTTCAAATAAATTGAAAATAATTCATATTAAAAACAACCAACCACTCGAAATTTGAATCACACGAACGGGTTCGGTAATCAAAGTTTTCGTATCGTGTCGAACGCGAGTCAGACGTAGAATTTCAATTTTCCACTTGATTTATTCGACTTCATTTAATTCGGGCTAGGAAGAACATGTAGGGGACTTGGACGGTCAAAAGCGTAGTATGTAAATGTGGTTCTTGGGTATTCAATGTTATTGCAAAAGGATCTAGAAAGTTCCTGAAAACCTGCTTTAATTTTCTCGTCTGTAGTTTGCTTGACAACGTGATTCAGTTACAAATTCTGTTTTACCATATAACAGAAAAACGAGATTTTTGTGAGAAAATTAATGATCTGAGAACGTTTACAAATTTAGAAAAGAATAAAGCCAAAGAACAGATATTTTTTTGTAAAAGGTATTTGAGTATTTTTCTCATTGCAAATCAAAGGAAATATACCATGAAGCGTATTTTTAGATTTAATTGGGTGATATGTTTAGATGTAGTATGCGTGAAAACCTCAATTTTGTATGAATTAAAAATAATACCTACCTGAAAATTTAAAACTATTTTGATAAAGATTTTTTTTGTTTTTTTTTCCCTGATTTTGTTGATATTTTGATATTTTTAAATTCAAATCAAAACACTGTGAAAGAAAGTACTGTAATTTAATATTATATAACGGGTTAGTTCTTGTTATACTTATAGTCAAGGAAAGGCGATGTGGCAGAAAAGATTTCACAGAATATACCACAAAAGAAATTCTCACCAAAGGAAAGTTTATAGAGAACTTTGACCTTTTTCAAGTCTTTCAACACAAATCGTTTGAAATTATGCTGATATTTTTTTTTAAGTGCTGTTTTTATGAATTCATAGGAAGTACTATACAAAAGACTTTAAAAGCTTCATAAACGGACCATTTGTATTTTTTAGCTCATTTCGGAACAATAAGTCTAATAATGCCACAAATGAATAAGGAATTCCGTAGGGGAATTCCTTAGAAAATAGGGTGAGTACGTAGCAACACCGGATGAGGGCAAAATAGAAAAGTCGGAGAGGACGCAGTTGGATTAATTTGGTGAGAAAAGTCACTTGTGTAGAGCTTTGATACGTTGCCTTGTTTTGAGACATAGTATACAAAACAGAACACTGATGTAATTATGGGCGGTTATACCTTCTCAGAGCAATAAAAGTCAGATTTAAATATTCTTGTCTTGGTGAGAATAAAGTAAAGAACTACTACGTTTTTAGATAATTGAAGAGTTTTTATAGAGTGTGTATATGGTGTGTATGTACTTATTTTGATATTAGGTACTTAGTTTTTTAACGTTGATTACTAGTTTTGATAAGAGAAGGTCAAATTTTGGGTTGAACCACTAAAAATAATGTGTGTACACAATATTTTTTTTATAATTAGTCACTTCTACATTTCATAATGAATCTCGAACATAAATTGTCCGCTTTATTCCAGTAAAATGAGTACCTACAGAGAATTTTGAAAAAGCTTGGATCCAATCAAATATTTGCGAATAAGCGGTTAAATTTTACGCGTATTTCGTTGTGACATTGATATTACAATTTCAAATGAGATAATTTCGTTTCAATAGCGAATACCTAAAAAAATTACCATCAATCAATTTGCGCAAATTGATACAGCAGGAAAAGTTCGAAAACATGTTTTTCATAAAGGTTCGCCGAAAAACAGCACTACCAAAGCCACCCACACACGGGCGCCAATAAATTTTGATGGAGTATTGCTGCTACATTTTCACGGCTTACTGTTTTCCCCGGAAAATATAATAAGCGTGCTATAACATTTGCATATATATCACCTTGTCCGGGCGGGACCCTTGCGGTGTCTATATTGTTATTTACACTCAATTCTTATGAAGTGCTCGTAAATAAAGCAAAATACGCGCATGCGTTATTTTAAGGATTTGTGTTTCGCATAATTGCTAAACGAAATAATTAAAACCCATGCTTGTGGTAATGAAATTTGTGCTGGATGGTGGTATGGGGAATTTCATATTGTGGTGTAATTTCATATTGGGTTTATTATTATTTGTGTATGAGACATTTTCTAATCTATTTTTGTGATTTTTTGGGTACTTAGCACAGTAAGAAGATGAAATAAAAGAGTGGACTGAATCTATTGACAAAAGAAAAAACGTGTGAACTCGGTCCCGTGGTATTGCAAAGTGTTCTTCGGTGCCTATCGGTAGCGGTCAAGTTGGTCACTCTTTCCCCACGCCCCGCCGCATGAACGAAAGACCGGTATTGGTACGTGCATTGTCTCCTACAGATTTTAATTCTCTTCCTGTCGGTACAGAACATACACAGTATTCTATTCGAAATGTTATCACGTATTCGCAACTTTCGCCACGTGCCTTATCTAGGGATGAGCCGAATAATCCGCCTTCTTTTTCCAGCTTTTGCACTTCCAATATAAATTCTTGCCTTATTTAGTAGATGCTGAAGAATTTGAAGGTCGTATCAGGAAATAATTTTGTTTGGCAAAATTTTTATATGGTAAATATAGTAAGATACAGCTCAAATTACCTAAAAACAAGGAAAAATGACGCTTACTGCAAGGACTTAGGAGCTAGCAGTGCATAGTCTGATGCGTATCCTTGTGTACCGAAACATGCTATTCATTATAATTTCTATGTCCTATGTCTATGTCTGCAAGAGACACCCCCTCTCAAGCGTAAGGGGGGGTAGAGATAGAGACAGGAAGACGTCCTATTATGGAAAGCTGATCTGCATTCGTTAGATACGCCACCCAAGACGTTGCACTCATTGTTTTGCAGTATTCCCGCCGGTAAAACGAAAGAAAACAAAGAAATTCTCGTCTAGATTTTATCCGTTATTTTTCAAGCGCGAGACTTTTTTTAACCAACTTCAAATAAAAAAGAAGGAGGCATTCAATTCGATTGTATTTTTATGTGTTTGTTCTTGCATAATGTCGTCATTTATAAGCAGACTCGAAAAAATATTTTTCCTCTGATAATTAAAATAATAATATGTTTGTTTCGCCATACCTCCGTGATTTAAGAACCAACTTAGAACACTCTTTTTAGGGTTCCGTAGCCAAATGGCAAAAACAGAACCCTTATAGATTCGTCATGTCTGTCTGAAAGCGGGTAGTGTGAAATCAAGGTGCCAGTATATTGCATAGTGCCAAGCCACACTCAGCCATCAGGCTGACTGATGGCTTGATTTAATGACATGGGCAAGTGCTTTGCGGTATGCCAAGTGTGGTGTGAACAGTTGAGCGGTCAGCACATGGTAGGACTGATATCTCTTAGTAAAGTCATCGGTCAGGTAAATTGGATCAAGTCAAGCAAACATCACTGTAACTATTGTTTCAGAATGAAAAGAAGATAGGTCCTGATTTTCTTTTGAAATACCCTTTAGTGCTTGTTTCGTAACCAGCTATACGTAGAAGACATTTTTTTCTTAGTCGTACCTGGGTATGAAATAAGGAAAAAGTTGTGTCATACAGTTCTTATTCGTATCCGGGTTAGGGTAAAGACAAGAATCACGTTTATCATGTCCTCATTTCACCATTAAGTACGAACAAGAAATCCTGGGCTCTCAAACAGTGTAGAATTTAGTCAGCTCCGCGTGTTAGGTACCACCTATTGACCATGTGGTGACTCGAAATAAGTTTGTGTCTCAATATTTTAGAATTTATTTGTCAAAGTGAAAGTGACTAACTATAAACTATACCCGTAAATATAAATACTCTTCGATAACCACCATTTAGAACCTACTCAATCAGACCGTGAAGATACCTTTCAACATTTTTATTAAAGTAGGTTGGCAACCCTCCATGTTACGAAAATCTGAATGATCTAATCGGTCTAAGTATTCAATTTTGTTGAAAAATACTTTGTTGCTGAACAAAGTAGTTTGCGTAAGATTATGATGAAGTAACGTTTAATAATTTATGCTAAGGAGTATGGAAAGTTTAGCATATTTTACAATATAATCGAATGCAATAAAGAGTGTTCCTCACGATATTTTCCTTCACCGTTTTGAGAGTACCTCATTAGAAAAAACTCATTGCTACACGACCTAAGGATCGGAAGGCAGGGCCGCTACCACTAGACTACCAGTGCTCTAAAACCGAGGGTTTATGGAATAACTTATTATTTTACAGTTTATAGGCAATAGTTACAATATAACATGAGATGGGCCACATCTCCCATCAGCAAGTTGCGTAAAAAAAATCTATAGGTGGGCGGCTATCAGCACCCCATGGATTTCTGACGGACGACGGCCGAGAAAGCGCTTGCGAGACGATCTGGACGCCTTCCAAAGGAGATGATGGAAAAAGGCTCAGTAGGCCTACCAGCACAAGCTCTGCCTAGCTCTAGCTCTGTCTCTACCTAGAAGAGCCAGAGACTAGAGGTAGGGAAATCTGGATGTGTTTAGGGAGGCTTTTGCCCAGCAGTGGGAAGACACAGGCTAGGAAAATAAGTACCTAAGCTAGTAGTCACTAAATGCGGAAATACTATTAAAATAAAAAAACTGTGATTAGGTTATCGTGTGCCTTTATTAAGTTCTACGTAAAGCAAGGGCTTCGACTAAACAACCATTGAACGGTCAAACAAGTAATGAAGAATATCTAAGCGCCCCATATTGTCCAATGTTGCCAAATGAACTGAGCTGGGCGATCATGCGAACAGCACTGCATTTGGCCAGCACAGAGACAATCACAGCTAATCCACTAAACACAATAATATTATATATCATACTAATTATCCTGAAGAAATCAACTGGTAGACCCAACACAATTCCAGGAAGAACTATTTTGATTTTCCTTTGTTGTTTTTGTTTTTTGTCCCTCCATCGTTTTTGGGACGCTTCCGTCTGGCACTGATTAGGATCAGTTGAGCTATCTCTAGATCGTTTGTAGTATTTATTTACTTCTTAGTTTCTTTAAGTAAATAACAATATTTTTTATAGTAAATAATTAGGTGAAGGGGGCTTTTTGATCAACACTCATTAAAATAAACATATCGATATAAAACTACTAAGCGGAGTATCGGCCAATAAGCAATGAAAACCTTAGCAAAAAGCTACTGTTAGACACGTTCTGTGATGTGAACTAGCTGTGTTTCAACTTTGAATACGCTTTGGGGATGCAATTTCCTGAATCCAACAAAAGCCGGCCTTTGTTGAAGGCTTGTTACTCGAATCACGTACAGCACTATTTTGACGCTCGTCGGTATAACAATGTTGGAATTGGTAGAATTTTGCCGCAGGTTAAATTCGGAATTGTTGAATTCGGAATTCGATTTTGTAGCGTCAGATGCTGCACAAGATTTTTATACAATGGAATGTGTCACATTCTTTTAAAACATTTACATTTACAAAACCCGCGACAATCTTGCTAATATAAGAACAGCGATAACGCTATTTGGATGTGTGTGGCTCAACCACGCGCCCCGTAACCACTAAACTGGATTTGTATAAAACTTATACAATTGTAGTTGGTAACCTGAATTGTTATATTGATAGACAACATAGATTTACTTTCGTTTTTAATTTCTCATATAAGTGAGTGTATTTTCTTCTGAGAAATAAATGTCTTATCTGATATACCTAGGCTACTTTTTACCCCAGAAATAAGTCAGAACAGAGTAAAAACACTACTACTCGGGCAAAGCTGTAAGCAGCCACTAGTGCAGTTGGTACAAATTTAGCTATCAGCTTGTAAAGCAGTTAAGTACTGTAATAGCTAAGACACGGATTTTCTCATGCAAATTGTGGGAGCTCCAGAGCGTACTACCCAAATTATAAGCTGAAGTCACGTCATAACAACCTGATGAAATTTGATAATTGTTTTGCCTTCAGAGAAATGGCTAAGCAAATTACTTCACAAAATTATTTCATGCTCAACTTACTTCAATTATTTTTAATCCTGTTTAAATTTCATTGAATTGCATTAAATCAAATTTAATGTATTTCCTGAAGAGGTACTGGAAGATTTCAATTGTTTTTCAAAAAAGTCCTAGCTTTTAACCATTTAAAGAGGGTAGTTAGAGGTTTATACTTTCACGTAGTTGATCATATTATATAAATACCAAAATATAAATTATTTTGGTCTATTAAAAACATAACCCTTTTACCACACTGGATCGAAATTACCAGTGACACGGTAAGAAGAAGACCTAACAATTTACAGAACTGTCTTTAAACTTTTTTGAGAAAGCATTGAATTTAAGTCATCAAAGTGTCTCACTTGTAATTAAAGTTAGTGAAAGAGAAACAAAGCTGTATGTCAGTATCAATTTTATCAATCTCGCAAAACAAAAGGCTTTACTTTCAAAGTTCAATAAATTCCCTTATCTCGATGAAGTCGACGTTACGGGAAGCTAAGAACGTGATCTTAATCAGCTCGCACTGTGAAAAGCATCAACGCCATTTCGTTTGAGACTTAGTAAACGAACTGAAATTGCAAAAGTTACAGGTTATCCAAATGAAAAAAACTAACAATCATGCAGTATGATTTCTACAAAAAAAGCCATCCACTTTTCGTGTTTATCTGAAAATTACTTGGTCGGAAAAAAGACGGAATTTCCAGATCAATTTTAACAACTATTCATACTAAACAAATACGTCAAAAGCAAGTTCAAACACACTGTCAATATTTTGCAATTACATTCTTTAAAAGCTGATGCTCGCCGGCTGCTTTTAAGTAAAATCTACATCAAGACTTTTAACTTAACTCTTTTTCCTTGCTCTTTACTTTTGGGACATTATTTTATTCTTCTTCAAACTTTGGTATAGAAAACACTATAAAATCATAAAAAACTTCATTATCTAATAGCTTGTATTCTATTGACGGATGTACATCGTTAGCTTCAACTTGGTACCGTTAATTATAGTGTCGTGCTCTTTCATAGTGCGACGCTAGTCGTTATACCCTTCCATTGTCCCGCGCTTCATTTTAGAGAACAAATTGATTTTTTAAAGAGAAAGTTGATTATACGTCTTTAAGAGAAAGGTTTAATGGTGTTTCAAACATCTGGTCAATTTAATTATCATCAATTTTATCGCGTAATTAGGCACCCTTTATAAAGCGCTAGGGTATATTTATATTTATATTTGTGGATTGGCCGACGACATTATCGAAAAATCACGGAAAGTTGGGTGTAATAGTTTTTACCTGTAAAGATAAATAAATATTGTGGACAATCTACACATAACTAATGATGAATGAATAAATGAGCTATGAATATGATTAGATATGAATATGAACCATCTAGCTCCAAATGAACCACCTTATACCATGGGAACCAGATAGCTGATATAATACTTACATAGATTTTTTTGTAAATACATACTTAGAATACAATATAACACCTAGACAGAGAACAAATATATATTTTCACCACAGTAATATTTTCCTGGCAGGAATCGAATACACGCTCTCTAGCACAGAAGGCAGAGCTACTAACTACTGAGCTATTACGGTGGTCAAAGATTGCGGACAATAGCAAGCCTTGTATAAAAATGGTGAACTGATATGCTAATAACCTTTTGCCATTGCTTATCAATGGGCAATGCTTATGTCTATTTTATAAGTACAAGCAGTATTAGCCGGTTTTGGGAATAATACATCCCAACTGAGACCGGGCGACGAGACACATGACTAGTGGGAGACAAAAATGGCGTTGTAATGATTAGATGATTGTTTGCCGTGTTTTAAAGATAAACAAGATAAAGGCGCTTGTATCTCGATCGCAGAAGCGAAAGAGGTGTGTCAGGATCGTAGCAAGTGGAAATCCGTGATCTCTGCCTACCTCCATGGGAATAAGGCGTGATATTATGTATGTATGTATGTATGTACAAGATAAAGGTAAAAAGTGGCCAGCACAGAATGGACTCGGACCCCTAAAGACAGAACACCTTGGAAATCCTTAGAGGAGGCCTTTGTCGGAAGACAAGCTGGGAACACAAAACCATTTGCCGATTATTAAGAAAATTAAAGCTTAAATTTTAATTTTAGCTAGGCGATAAGTTAGCAAGTAGGAACAATTGTAAAACAGCAAAAACCGCTTATTTTTTTAAAGATAAAAATTTTCTAGCTATATTCAATGGATAGTTTTCGCCGTAATAAAGGTTATGGCAGTATTATAGACGTTTCGATATAAAATTCTATAAAAACAGAGGTTGAACTAAAATAATGAAAAGGCAGGACAAAGCGATTCCCACAATAGGAAGCCCTACTCTTCAATCTCGACTACTAGGGCTTCGTGGCCTTTTTAATTTCCTCTTTAGTTCCCCTCGGCCGGTGGTTTTAATGAAAATTATAGTAAGTACTTAACTGGTTTACTGTTATCACGTTTTTTATAATTAGTGTGCAGTAAAACAGGTTTTTCTGGTGATAAACGAATTTACTTTAATTAGCGGAAGTGCAATTTTACATTTTTGTATGCTTCTTTACTTGTATCACCAATATAAAATGTAACCATGTTAATTGCTGAGTGACTTAATTATACTAATTGATTTTACTTCAGTTGTGATCTGAATAACTATGATCTGCCCTCGGATCCACGCGCGTATATCATAATGCAAACAATTTAAATTTCAACTTTTACCTCAACCCGTTCAGAGAATCAGAAATGAGAGGAATCAGACATATACATGCAAATACCCTCACATCCTCTAACAAACTTTTAGTATTCATAATCTTAGTAGGATAATATGATAATGTATTATCCTTACCAACTTATCTACCAAAGAAAGATTTATTTGGATCCGAATTGAAATAAATCCTGTGGAAAATGTTCTCACACAATCTCTATAGATCCATTAAGCTACTACGCGCCACTGCCAAATCCCAACATTACTTACACGAGAAAGTCTGAAGTAGATTAAAAAGTTTTTACAAATAGGTTTACCTCCAAAAACTTCAGTAGATCCATCAAAATGCGCATAAATCAAAAGTTTTGACAAGGCACTGCTTGTCTGAAGAAATGTCGTTTTAGATCTTCCTTTATATTCCCGAAAACATCAGGTTCTTCCCTATATTTTTTTAGCTTATTGATTGTGAACCTTTTAACGCGCCTGGTGGAACATTTTCGTAGCCGCACGTTTTAATCTCTAATTTGAGCTTGTTTTCATTACTTTTGCCTATCAGTTTGATCTATAAAAGGTGTTTGTACATAATAAGTGGCATATAGATTTGGCAGAAAGTGCTACGAACTGAAAGCCTAGACTAGGACTTGACCAGGCTGGACTATGCTTTGCTTGGCTTAACTCCGGAAAGATGACAGAAACCAATAAATAAAGATCATATTATTATGTACTTCAACTACAAAACATTTAAACTGCCTTCCAAAACGAGATCCAGCCCAGCACCAACTGGTTTTGTTTTTGCGGACACCATTTAAAATTGCTGACGAATTTGGGCGGTTATGCCGAAAATGGCGACAATAAAACGCACATGCATCTCGCCGGCACCAGAACCACAGAGTGTTTCATAGCTGCACAACCACTGTTTTTGATAGTCGGCCAAGTAGTGAGCTCAATTCCTGTCCATAAAATGTTATCAGACCGAGTTTGTGTTATCAAATTTCGCGTCCGCAGCTTGCACGAGTTTTACCCAGTATCTAGTTTAAACTGGCACCAACTTCAGAAGCTTAAAAGAAAGCAAAAAAATAATAATATTGTGGCTAAATTCGCACTTATGACTAATTTATTCCAGTTTTGAAGTTTGTCCGTAATTTGTATTTGAGTTTTATGCTTTATCAATAGTTAAATTAGTTTTAGAGATATTTCCAAGACTTATAAAATGTTTACAGACTAGCATTGAATATCCTCAATGAGGATTATCCTCAACTTTACTGAGTTAGAAGACAGCTATTCGTGAGCTTTTGCCTAAAAATAAATTTTAATAAATCTCTGTTCTTACCTACTACTTAATTGATCAAATCCCAAGAACTTAAGGCCTTTTGGCCTAATAAATAAAGTGCTCAAAAATATGAAGAAGTATTTTATGGAAATACACCAGCACAAAACACCAGTTGTGCAACACTAATAAACGATCAAGTGCGCAGTAAAAACTTCAAGCGAAACGAAAGTTTGTGCAGGCAAAAGCTGAGGTCTTTGTTCTCATGCAGCCAAAACAAACGAGGTGTTTAGGCATTTGTTACAATAACAAACATTCGGGCACAGTGCACGCCCCACATAATGGGCAAAAACGTGCCTAATCGAAGCGAATTGGAAATAAAACCTCTCTGATCGGTCCGACGTGTCAGATTCTTGTGGATTGGGCTTAAAAGCTTATTGTGCGAGAATTTCCCAGAATTTACCTGTTGTTCTCCTACAACATTACATACGCTTGATTTATAAAGATTTGTTGTACTCCACTTGCCATTTGTGGGAACCGTGAAACATGAACAAGTGATTGAGTGCAATTTGCAAAGCAGACTGGCGCGCAAGAATGAAGGGAGCATGCATACCAATGTATAGTTTCAGGCATGCATGAGCTGCTTCGTTGCACCTAAATGGAAATGTTTGAAGTTATTTTAAAGATATTCCATCTCGCGAACAAATAGTGCTTTACATTTTTGCTACTTTTAGAATATGACTGCGCTCATTGTATTTCACACTATATACTCGAAAAAATTTACCACTTTACACTCCAAAATATTTTTATAAAAGGAACCTCATAATTGGTTTTGTAATAAAAATTGTTAGCAACAATGCTATACTCGATTGCTTTGTAGATAACTGTTTTTAAGAGTATGTTTCATGGAATAAAAAAATAGTTGCTAATATCATTATTCGTTCCAAATTTCCACCTTTAGTTTTGTCGGACCAAACAATGATATTTTATGAAAACATCCAATTAGAACCGAAACTCCCCTCACACGTCACCGACTTATTTGCAGCAATTTCCCAACAAAACTAAGTAAACAAGGGTTCGGGAACTGGCAACGAAACGTTTTGATTCCGGATGACATTTTGCTGACAAAGCAATATTTCGAAGCCAGTCTGATGGCTGGGGGACGCTAATTGTGCAAACACTGGGTTCAAATGGCTAGTTATTTTGCCAAGGTACGCTTAATTGGTATTGTGCTTGTAATAAGAAGGTGAAAATTTAAGTTTTTATTTACAAACCATTACTTTTTACGTCTGTTTATCTACGGGTATCTAAATAATTTTTTGTTAACCCTAAAATAAATTAATCGTCTAGCAAATTGTAGAAACCCTGATTTATAATTATAAACTTAAAACTAAAATATTTGAAAAGAAAAGTAGTTTACGAATTACTATAGAATTTAAAAAGTCTGTAAGTACCTACAGTAAACAAAAGCTTTTACAAAATTCATGCAGACACCCAAAAACTTTGCATGGGGTTTATCTGTCAACAATTTAATTTATAGACTCCGCAGTCTGTGTTCTCAGCCTCTCTTGAAACGGGTCTTTGCACATGTTAAAAACCCACAGGACAACTCGACCGCAAAATCGCTCCCACATGTCGCGACTGTTTTAAAAATTCGCAAAAAAACTTTACCTGCAACTCAAGTGGCCACTCGAGGGTATGGAATTTAAAACAACAGAGACGGTTGAAACACTTGTTTATCTCGCTATTATATCAAATTCACATTTTACGCTTTTTAACAGTACCTGCAAATAGCAGGGTGCTATTCCTGCAACGAAGTTTTTAAGACGTTTCAAAGTGATACCATTGAATAAAGAAATATTTGATTTTCAACTCGGCTCGGTTGGGTTATCGCTGAATCCGCAAACTAACAATAACTTTGTTTTGCTATGTAGCTATCATGCAAGAGTCTTGTTTGTAATATTTTGTTCTGTATTTTTCGTTGTGGTGTACAAAAAATAATGTACTGTTAACCAGTTTTGGGAATAGGACATCCCTAATCGGATCAAGCAAGGGATGACATCTCTAGGTGGAAAAAAGAAGCAGAGGAAGGGACATACCGTCGTGATACGAAGTTGTATTGTTTGCCGTGTAATAAGGTAAAACAGAGTTATAGCTATAATCAATGAAGAGTTTTCAGCTAATCAGTACATACATTAATTAACATAAAAATGATAAAACTGAATGTTTACGTGGAACTGACACCAAGACTCACCTAGCCTAAAGACGTTTCAAAGTGATTTATGATAAAACTGAATAAACACAAATAAAACGTTGTGGTGAACGGTAGAGGACTATTTGCCGACGTGCTATAGTAATTTTTAAGAAAGTGGTTATTGAACCAAACTGGTTAATATTAAATCACATAGCAAGTCAAAGCCACTTTTACGGTAATTGCCGTCAGAGAATGCATAAAAAATACAAAGTAGATGTCAATACCGCTGTCAGTTAAACAGAAAATGAGTCAGAAAGCCCCTATTATATAACCACTTTTCTATTTTTAGCACTATAGTGTCGCTGAAGTGAGGAATTGAGGATACCTCGTTATTAATCGGTCTAAGGCGACAATTTTCCTATTAAGAGCTTTATTATTCTCAAACGATATGGGAATACCAGGTTGTTAGAATAGGCGTGTTCGTGTGTCAATTAATTCAATAGTCAATATACGTTTCTTTGTCGACGCCTCGAGTTGTCGGTGTGAATTCATAAAATATTCGTGACTTTTCGTACTGGCTGTCGTTTTAATAATGCTGCTTGTTTAGCACGCAACTTTGTTAGTCAGTCGTTGATATTCTTGAACATTTTAACCCATAATTTTTATCCATCAACTAATACCATGGGTAAAGGTTACCATGTGCACCATATAACTAATAGAATGACATATTTTTTACACACGAGCATATTGTTCTAATCCCACTTCAGTCTATCTAAATATTATATTGTGCTAATATCTACATTATAATAACACACAGAATAAATAATTATGTTCACCATACGAATATGAGTTATATGTCTACATGATAAATATGACGAACTTTTGATAGAGGCAGTTTCTCGACATCTCTGTAGAACATCAAACGTTGAACCAAATTATTTAGTTCTATTTCTTTGGCTCCAAATTTAAACATAACTCAAACTCTTGCACGGGCCATTTGCTAAACATGGCGTTTTTAGTTTCCCTCTGCAAATTAAGTTTACTGAATAAATTTTAGAAAGCTTTTGAATGCTTTTAGTTAAATAAATTAATGATGTTGCACAAATACGTGAATTGAAACAATGGAACTATAGATTTACAGTTTATAGAGACTTCAATAACAATACAAACAAATCAATTACAATGAGAGACACTCTGGTCTAATTAATGTTAGATCGAAAGCCTCTTTTTGGGTTGATGTCTTTTTAACACAAAAGTGCACAGGTGGGTTATGGCTAGGCATGACCCATCTTAGGCTGCATCCTCAATTTCCATCAGGTTGATGGCAGCTTAACCTAAATAATTTAAAAAATACAGATATTCCTTTCTTACTTCCTTCCATTTTCCTTCAATTGGTCTTGCCTCTGTTAACAGTGCATTTTTACAACTAATTTGCAGGCAATTTAAATTCCAAGGAACTAAAAGGTATGTTCTAAAGCAGGGATTCCCAAAGTGGTCGATATCGACCCCTTGGGGTCGATATTGGTTTCTTAGGGGTCGACATAAATGAAAACTAATTTTGGGGGTCAACGGGGTCTAAAAATCGACCCCTATTAAATTAACACAAGTGCTTATTTCAAACTTTCAAGTTAGGTAGGTATAGGTACTGTATTGTTTATATTGTGTTACGTGCACTAAAAATAATTAATATTTTTGTAGGAAATAGCATTGTTGTAGTAATGTAAACTCTCAAGTTCGTACAACGTACGTTTATTTTGTAAAATTTTGATGAAATGAAGTCAATTTTAATCACCTAACCAAGTGCAAAGTTTTCCAATTGGTACCTTAGTACCTAGGTATTTTGTATCAATAGGAAAAAACTAAAGATAAGCCCCCTTATTCATAATAGTCTGCTAACTTAAAGCATTGCTAATTCTCACTCTGTCCTCTTCTATTGACCTAAATCGAGAGAGACCTGTGAAAAATAACACTCTGTAGCAGCTGTTTTAAGTTAGCGGACCATTGTGAATAAGGGGGTTGATCTTAAAAGTAGGTAATTTGGCCATGGGGGTCTGAGGTAACTATTCATTTTGGCAAAGGGGTCACTCGTCCAAAATAGTTTGGGAATCCCTGTTCTAAAGGATTAAAGTTAGCGCTCAATTCCAAAGCTGTTACCTTAATAAATATAAAGGTGAAACTAATAAAATAAAGCGGCTCTGTCAAGATGCTGCCAATAAATTGAGAGCCAGTGGCAATAGCCATGTAACAAGAACAGTAAAGCTATAGGACCTCGCTTATAAAAGGCGTAGGAATTACTAGTAGCGTAGCTTTTTGCTGGTCAAACCCATCGATAGACTATTTTGAGTACTTTTTTTTCTTACTAGTGTAGGTACACATCAAAAAAAAAGCGTGGGACGATGATCATATAATATAAATATATATTCTGGACAATTTACACAACACTATCTAGCCCCAAATTAAGCAGAACTAGACGTTCTATGGTACGATTTCGTTACCATAGAACGTCGGCTATTTAGCCGACGTTATTTTTCATTATCAGAGCAAGTAAGTTCTTTATAATGTAAAATAATCCACCAAGTTCAGAAACCTAAACCTCGAATTAAAATAACACAGTTTGGGTATACGAGTACTTTCATGTACCGCTAGTGACAGTTTCAACCGAGCCGTACGTGCTGCAAAGGACACTTTAAGCTGTAATTTTGTGACTACGTGGGAGGTCTATTATGTATGTGTAGTATTATTATCATAAGTGCATAGAAATAAATAAATAAATATTATAGACAATGCACACAACCCATCTAGCCCCAAACTAAGCAGTGTACTAAGGGAACCAGATTGCTGGAATACTTAAATACAAATTTTTTTGTTATTTCATACAATATCACATGTAATATTGTACAATATAACATGTAATATTGTATGAGAACAAACATCTGTGTTCACCACATAAATTTTGCTCTCGGTGGGAATCGAACCCACGGCCTACAGCTTAGACAGAGCTACTACAAACTGAGCTGAGAAGCCAGTCACAAATATTTGTTCTCGATGGAGAAAAACTCCATGATTTCTTTATGAAGAACCAATCTAAAATGAAAGTGCCACCCATCTTTTCAGTTGAGTTCCGTAATGTTAAATTACTTTCTAGTCTAGTAGTAAATTGCTCGATCCAGGTAACCGCTATCGAGCACCACACTCCTCCAATAGCGTTCCAAGTTAACTTGTTAGTTTAAAATTGCAACGCTATACGAAGTTTAGAAGTTCTTTAAATTGATTTCTGTTTTCTTTGAGTGTATCTGAAGATTAGGTAATCGTAGATACATTTCAAGAATTGCTTATGTTTGCAGCTCAGATACTTAGACAAAACTTTTATTGTAATAAGAAAGAAAAAAAAAGTTGATAATCAAGTGCTTTATGTAGTTTTTTGTGGTTTCCTTCAGTATATTCTACTATATTTTGACAGGTATTCAATCAACAAGGCATTACAATCAATTGCAAATTCGTCTGAGCGCTCTCGTACTTTGGAAGCTAGATAGATAACCCTTTATTGATTACCATGACACACTAGGAAAGTATGATACAGTTTTTAACTTTATAATACTACACTTTGGTTACTACACTCCACAATAAAAGAGTCTTCGGAGAACCTTAAACCTAGCTATGAGCTAGGTTAGGTTACTATCATGTATCATTATGGAAGCACCAATCCTACATAAAAGTAGATTTCCTTATACATTTATATTTGCATCGCAAATTCGTTTGAGGAATACCCTGAATAAATCTCTGGTATTCCGTATGAATTTCATTTGTGACAAATATGATTCTTGTAGGTACCTGCTACTCAAACATTCATTTCATTTCCATTCTCTACGCATGGCGAAATGAAATACGCAGGTGTGAATGTAACAGGTTATCATTTCGTTCTTTGCAAGTAATTGTTTCTTTCCTTTATTTATCAAGGACAATCTTCGAATTAGTAATAATAATAAAATAATTTATTCGTAACAAAAAACATACCACAATACGGTACCTATATCTACACTAAAGTGTTACTTTAAGTATCTATATTACATTATTGACAATAAATGAAGCATGCATGAACAGTTAAAAAGCTTGCGCACACCTAGGTCACTGGCGATGGCGATCAGTGAAACGCTGTCAAATTTGACAGTGTTTGACAATTGCCAGCGACCTAGGTGTGCGCAAGCTTTTAGACAGACAGGCGCTTTTGGTAGTTCGGTGTCGTGTTTTGGTAAATATGCACCGTGCATTTAATAAAATTTACCGTGTGATGCTATAATTTAGCCTGGTTTGGTTTGTTTGTATACTTTAGCTTTGAATCAATTTAAATGATCAAAATATAAAACTGGCCTCTCAGCTTAGTTGGTAGTAGCTCTGTCTTGTGCGCCGTAGATCGTGGGTTCGATTCTCACCGAGAACCAATATTGGTGATGTGAACACAGATGTTTGTTCTCTGTCTAGATGTTATACCTATTGCATACTAAGTAGGTATTTACAAAAAAAAATTAAGTTTAAATAGTGTTTTGTGGATTGTCCACAATATTTATCTAATATTTATTATTCATTGCTGGATTTGAGGGCGTTTAAAATACGATAAATCACATCTCAAGCAATGCATTCATATTCATGTATTCCAAATTAAAACAAACATTGACTGTATCTGCCCCAGGCTTTTGTACCTTTCTCATGAGTTAGATAAAGATCTCACAGATACTTTATGGATCTATTGAAACCACGCTAAGTTCCCAAGCCGCTCACACAATAATTAACCAAGATTTACTTAGCTTTGTTAATTATAACTTAGTTTTACAAAACCTCGTGGTTTATATTTCATGCAGAGCCGCAAATTATGCCGAGCTGACAGCCTCTAGAGAATAATATTATTTAAAACTAAATTAGTAACTTTATACTCGTCGTGCAAACCAGAATCTTTTAGTAGACTGAATAATGTTAAAACAAGTAGGAGTACCTACCTAGCAGAATGGTCACCTGGAAGAGAATGCGAATATTGTGAATGTGAACGTAATATAGCAAAACTTGCATTGGGTTTTTGTTTAAACTCCACCATTGCAAGGCTCATGGGCCCCTTATTCTACCATAGCAGTTTATATTTCAATCAAATCATAAGACTACAATCAAAATGGTGTTTATAGAAGAACAGATAGACCAAAGAAAAGATGGATGGACTGCGTCAAAGGTGACCATGAGCAAGAAAGAAGCGACCACTGAGATGACGAATGATAGAGGTTAGTGCACGAAAGGAGCCTCTTGATGCGTACTTAAAATCCTTTCAGCACACTGGGTTTGAAAGAATCAGTGACACGATAAAAAGAAGAGGTTAGTGGAAGAAGAAAACCTGTAGTGCCGACCCCACTTAGCGTGGGATAAGGGAAGGAAGATGATGATAAGACTACAATCAAGTTTTCGCTATTATTATATAATTGTACTCATCTTTAGTACCAATTCAAAATAATTTATGAATTCTACTGAAACCTACATAAGTGTTATAGTATGGTATTGAAGAAATATTATAGTTTAATACCGTAATAAACTTCATTAGTTATGTTCGCTGAGTTTATAGCTCGCTTATTTGCTCAGACAAGCCGAGGTAATGTATTATCTCGCTTGCAAACTTTCAGCGAAGCTTAGTCATTTTAATCCAACGGCTGAACATTCTATGAAAAGCAGTTAGTTTGAATACAAAGTAATTTATTACTAACTTAATATTTACATACACAATTTGTTGAAAACAAACTTAGCATGGTGGATATACCGAAGAGTATGAATGTAGAAAAGTATTTTTGTAGGGGCCTGCCTGCCGATATTGCTGGAGATTGCGGAAGTATGATTCTGTACACCTGTAAGCCTACCACAAGCTCTGTCTGTCTATGGCTCTGGTTTTGAGCCTGTGTGAGTGCTCGCCAGTGTATTATATGTGTGTGGCGTTTCGACGTAAGATTTATTTAGTCAACTCTCACACAGACTCAAAGCCAGAGTCCAAGCCAGTCAGAGGTTGTGGTAGACCTACTATATCCCCTGATTGACCATCGGGCACTAAGCCCGATGAGACTGCCAAGATTAAGTCAACTGGGTGATTTTAGGTTAATTTTGACTGGAACATTTTTTGCTAGCACGCTGCTATTGTTGGGCCTCTTGTTTCCTGTAAAAAAGGTTACGAATACCTATATACCAACGTACAAAAACAGGTTGCGATTAGCCACTAATTATTATGCTATTCATTGTAACCCAAGGTAAAGCATTAACCAACTACAAGGTAAGTAAGAAAGCCAAGAAGAAGGTCATTTATTTTTGTTGCCATTTATGGGTGATGAGAGTTTAATTGTACACAATTTCAACTTAATAAAGTTTTCCGGAAACACAGTCATTTCAAAGAACGGTTGTACCCTAACCGCCCATAAATGGTAAAAACTGTTTGAATGTAAATCCAACAACATTAAATTATCAATTCACATAAAGCAGACTTGAGGCAAGTTATTTTAAAACCATTTTATCTAAATGCTTCTGCTCCTGAGCTAAGTGAACCAAATAACAGGATCAAACGGTCCATCTGCCGGCTGTTACACACTTGAACGAATTTGGAACTTTGAGTTGGTAGGTGCACGTCAAAATATGGCTGGCTTATGCCTTGCTCACATCTAACCGTTCTGCGATGGCAATCATTGAAACGCTGCTAAGTATCGCTGTCATATTTGATAGCGTTTTACTGATCACTACAGCAGAACGCTTAGATATGCGCAAGGCTTTACAGATTTCACAAGACAAAAATAATGTACCGCAAAGTATTAAATACATATTTATTCACTAAACGAGCTTGTAGACAGGAAAATGATAACTGAATGATCAGAGGTTAGATGCTTGAAATGCTGCTAAATGATATTCCAGAAGAACATGGGCTTAAAGAAGATGCCCAGCATTCAAGCTCAATTAATAATGTGCTCAAAGAAACCCAAATTGTTATTGTAGAAAAACGCACGCTCGAAAATACTGAAAATCGAAAAACGAGTATCTACTAATTTCTATCTACTACCTACTTCATAGACATAATACTTAAACGCAAATATTGCAACTGTATTTGAAATTTAAGTAATATATTTAGTTTAGTTTATTGCAGCTTGCTTGAGTTACTCCAAGAAAATAGGAGTTGTTAGTTTGAATCACACTAAAGAGACGCCCCTTAGAGTTCGATGTCTCAAGAATTACAAGTGTGCGTCTACTTCCTAGACTTTAACAAAGTTTGTTATGCAGATTCACCCTAGAGTGTTACCGATGTTGCTATTACCATATGAATAGAAGAATTTGCTTTTACGCCCGAAGGAAGAATAAAATATGTGTTTGCGAATGTAAACCCAATCTAGATAGTAAAAGAAAACGCAAGTGAAATAGAACCAGAATTTCCAGTAAATTCTAAGTTCGCGTTCGATATTATACCTTCACTCTTATCTCTAGAGAGCATAGTTTTGGCAAACACGGGTATATTAATTATGAACCTATATCAAACACAAAAGACAACCTGACACATTCCCAGTCTCAGAACAGGATAATGATTTATGAAGTGCGTACAAGGCAAGTGATACAGAGCCGTGTAGTAACATTAGACCGCATCAAAATAAGAAAAGGGATCGTATCAAAGGCAGTAAGGCGGTATCCCCAAGGGTGTGCCCTTTATTTATGACCCGCGCCTTTGTTAGCTCCTTCGAGAAATATAAATAGTTCGTTGAAATATCGACGCTGAACTGCAAAGCTTTTTGAGGGTGCGATATTGTAGAAAATTAATGATGTGGTCAGTACTCGGATTGGATTAGAGATGCGGTTGCAAATGCTAAAAGCCTTGGGCGTGTTTGTATGGCTTTGTGTAACATGAAACACTTAAATGAATGGAGTAGAGATCACGAGGGTTGTGGAGGGCGTTGGAACTGCCACGGGCGTTTATGCATTTCCTAATTGAATTTTGTGTCATGAATACAGTTACCAGGCGGTTAAAAGGTTATGTTTGCATAATCTTTATGAAATACCTTTTTATTAAAAAGGCACGCGGAAGGAACGTAAATTCGTCATCGTCTGAAGCCCTGCCATGACCTTCATACGAATGTCTTCCAATAAAAACTTCAATACATCTTATCATTTTTCGTGGATCTTAAATTATTTGGATGAAATCGTAAAACTGTACCTACATTTTAATGGGAAACAATAAAGTTTTTACTGCAGCTATCGCATTTAGGCACAGAATGTTTCCACAAACTCGTAAATATTGCCCAAATATACGAACCGACCTTACGGTTATACGAGCCCTCCGCAGTGCAGTTTGTAACTGTCGGAATTCTGGAAGTTTATGCAAATGTTCTTATAATTTATCTCCTCAAATAAATGCAGCATACTAAAAGCCTGGACCCAATATACTTATTAAAAGAACTATATCTGGTCCAAAAACGCTGAATTCCGTTAAACAACTTCTCGCACACTTTGATCCTTTGAAAGATATAAAAATACTACTACGTCTATAGGTACATACAAGTAACGTAAGTAAATTATGTAGATACACGTGTTAGGATCCAATTTATGTTTTTGATAAGCCGTGCAATTTGATTGCACGCAAGTTTTGATAAATACGTTCAGTGATTGTACTTTTAAAGAGTCAAAATATGCGAGCGAGAAGAAAATCAACGGTGTTCTTCTACCAAAAGTTGGAGTCGTGAAATATTCTGGTTTCGCCAATCTGGTTCTACAATACTAAATAAACTGAAACAATTTATTTCCTACATCGTATTGGTCGCAATCACAAGCCTCCCAAACTTGGAACCTTTTCGAGTTTTTTAAACATCGACATTTATCATTCCGACGTCTGATATTCTCAAGAAAAATACTCAGCGAATAAAAAGTGTCGAATGAAAACCGATACGAGAGCGATTTGTCACAGCGGGTCTTAGAAATCTCGCAGTATTAAGTCTGCGAACGAAATGCTTACGATAACGGGCTCCTTTTAACCTACTTTGGGCCACATTTGGTTTTTTGAATGCATTATGCTAATTCATGTCTTTAGTGAAATACATTAAGATTTCAAGTGTCGAGAAAGCGTGGATAATCTACTCATAACTTTTCAGAGCAAATTCTTGGTTTGAAGATCGGGTTTTCAAGACTTAGAGTAATTTAAACTCTATTATCTCAAGGATTAAGCATTACTGGCACTCAGACTAAAATTTTCTATCAAATTTCAAATAGCAAATATCAGGTACAATATCTATGTATTAATGCTTTACTAGTAGTTGGCTTAAGTGTGCTAAAGTAGATATCATTGGTTCAGAAAACAGCCACAAAATTTAAGACAAAGTTCAACGACCTCTCATACGTGTAATATGACCACATCCTTATTTATCACCACGTGCATTATTCATGTCCTACAGAGGCGCTCATATAAAAATTCCTTACATTTCACTACTGCCCACTGGTCTGGAGAATTTAAAGGGGATTATTATGAGATCGCGCGATCTGCCTGTATCTCGATTGCCTTGGCATTCGATAGGAGGTGCCGGCAACCTGTTTGTATAGAACAATATCTGATTGTCGGCCTTCAACTTTTGCTTGAGCCTACTCGGAATGCTGCATTTTGCTATTTCTTTATTACTATTTTTAAAGACACGAGAAAACGTTGCAAGAACCTGCTTGATGTTGCGCCTGCACTTTACTCCATTTCTTTAATGACATTATTATTTACTAGCTGCTGCCTGTGGCTTCAACTTGGTGTCTAGTTAAAAAAAGGTTACCTATATGCTGTCATAGCTGTATATAATTTTAAAGTTTCATCTAAATCGGTTAAGCCACTGATTAAGTATATTGATTTTTTGTAGCAAAATATTGCCTTAGACCACCCAAACAGATGTCTGTATAATAAGCAAGACACTTGGATACAGTTATGCATAGTGAGTCCAAGCGCCATTTTCAGTTTTTTGGGAAATTACATAAACGCGTTTTTATTGGTAGAAGATTTGCATTTGCATCGTCAGAAAGTAAATCTATGTACATCGAAGCTTATATTTGTAATTTAACATGTTACAAGAAAAAAACACAAAAAAAGGTTTTATTTTGGAATATATCGTTAAAAATGCACTTGGACTCCTAATAAATATGATGTTCTCATTTTGCAAAACGAGTCCAAGAGACAAAATAATTATTTATTCTGGAAGATTAGCTTTAAGTGCACGTGGAAACGAATTAATGTGATGTACTCATTTTGCAAAATGAGTATATAAGTATAACATAAAAATGTTTCCTGGACTATTATCCTATCGTTTAATAAAAACCCCTTGAATTTCCGTATTTACTCAGCATCTTATATTAGATGTTACAGAGGATTGATAAAAATAAATAAAAAACTATTAAAATGGCACTGATAGTATGTCCAGAAAATAAAACAATATAATTATCATAATTTAATAAACAATAATAATTTAAAACAAGATAAGGACTATCTCAGATATTATCTTCAGCTTTCAGACAGACAGAATAATGATTGATGATATTATTGGTAAACACCAACCCCAAACCCAGAACATATCGGGTAGGATGTAGGATGGAGTAGGTAAATAATATATAAATCTACTCTTCTTCAATATGTTCCGGATCAAAAACCTAAATGGCCATCAACACCTTCAACAACAATATCATCTTCAATCATGTCATCAAAAATCAAATCTTTGTCAAATGCTATAGCGTCGTTTGGGATATTATGCACTGTTTCATAATTTAATTTTAAATCTTTTAGTTTTTTCTCTGAAACATTTTGTCCTTTCCTACCCTTTCTTTTCTTTACATCAACTTCTAAGCTTTCTTCCTCTTCTACTGCTCCTGCCTTGACAGAATGAGGCAATGGATGATTTTAGGTTTCCTTTATCTGGTTTATTCTTAACCAATTATTATTGACCTTCTCGCCCACTGCTATCTTTTTTCTGTTGACAATAGCTTTTTCCTTTTCTTCAGTATTTGTGATTCTTTGTTCTGCAGCTTGCCATAACTTTCTTGTAGTCTTGTGGAGTATAAAGTATTAATTGCAGTTTCAGAAATATAGGGTGCTTTTCGAGAAGAGATCATCAGGTCTATTTTTATACTTTTTTGCTATATTGTACGCCCGAAATAGGTAAGCTGTTGGAACATAATTACTTTTAAGATGTTTTATACACAGTTTTACAATAAAATATTTTTATCTTTATCTTTATACGTGTATTCTGGCCTTTATTTTTTTTATTCTGTTCTCCGCAACAATTAAGTTGACCAAAGAATTAAGTTTTTGACTTTGGTAAACTAGTATAATATGTGCTTCCTTAAACATGACTTGGGTTCTTCTGCCAGCCTCTCCTTCCCAAACAAAGATTACGTTCAGAAGTTACAAACAACTGTCGCGTAGACTACTGATGCGTAACACTACGTCGTTTGGACTAGTAATGTTTAATGGAAATGTGCTTTTTCATCATAAAATTTGGTTGTTAGTTTGAAATTGGTTGTTGGACTTGTATTGCATTTCAAAATACTTAGTTTGCTATACAAGGCGCTTGGACTGGGTATCAAAAAATACCTCTTAGAGTGATGCTGGCTGCAAGAGTGTTTTTTCTATGGCTTAATTATGCCCTAGTGATTACGAAAATGCGAAAAAATTAAAAAATGAAATTTGGCGCTTGGACTCCTTATGCATAACTGTATCCACTTTTACAATTATACAAAATGAAATTAGATTAGAACTGTAACTTTTCAAAACCATCTCTACCATTTCTCAGTAACTCCAAGATAGAAACCCTAGTCTCATCAGCTTTCGTAATAAGCCCTCGTGCAAGTTATGATGGTCTATATCAAAGCGGCGCCATAGCCATTGTCTTCGACCGTTACTGTCTCATGAATTTCAACGGGATGGCTTTAAACCAGATGAGTGATAAGATTTAAGACCTAATACCCGCAAGTACCTAGTTTCGTGAAGTCTAGTGTATATGACATTACTGCAGCGGCCAGCAAAAGAGGCATTAATGCCGCTAAACACGGGTAACGGATTTTCATACAACTTTTGCTGACCGCTGCTCGCATGTTGACCAGTACAGCAATTTCGATTTATCTCGAAGATAGTTATCAAAATAATGCTCAAATTTCTAAGCATGTTTGAAAAAATTGTAGATTGAATCTTATGGGAGCAAAATAATATATTACGAGGGCTTTTTGAATTTTATTTCGCGAAAGGTTTTTTGAATCCAGACCGGAATTAAGGATTTGAATGACCTATTTTGCACGCACTTATCGTGGAATAATATTACATTATTGCAAAGGCAGCGAAATAGGCAATTGCAGGTCGAGTATGAGTTTGAAGGCCGAGCCGCAGGCGAGGACTTCAATGATACGAGACAGGCAATTGCCATTTCGGCCGAGGCATATACATATAGTGCTTTTCTTAAAAAAATGCAAGGAAATAAAAAAGGGTCTTTTACGTAATAAATTTATTTTTTATTAACCAAATAAGCACGAACTCCACTTTACCGCCAATTTTTTTTCTATTTTACAGTTTGTGCCGAAAGTTAAACGCATCTGTGGCTATACAGCCACGAGAACGCAATGTGTACGATAGATGAAAGAGTTCTAAATTCAAACAGCACACCGTTTCATACAACATTGCCGGAGCGCGTAGAACGCGCCGGGAAGTGATTTTGGTTTTTCAGTCTACGTAAATATGATACTTCGCGTGTTCTATATTCAAAAGTAATGACAATATTTCCGCGCATGTGAAAAAGACCTTTTTTCGAATAGATGGGATGAAAAATATTTTGCTATGTTGCTGCTGACAAAACAGATGATTGCAAGGCACGCTTGCTTGAGCAACAACAGGCTTTGGTGGACATGGTCCCAAGACCGTTTCGTCGTATCGTATTGTGTCTTTTTATGTTTTTACACCAATCGTTAAAATTTTAAATGTGTAACGGTGTGCTCTCAATCGAATCGATATTGCAACATGTCATCAAAAGTGTGCTAATTTGTGTAGGTACAGAATTATATCGATGTCAGACCAATATTTAAACAGCTTTAATACATTATGCAAATTATTTACTTTATATCTGCGTTTTATTTTAAATAGTTTTTTTTTATATTTATTTAACAGGTGGAAAACAGGGTTATTTAAATTTTTTCTTGATCATTGTTCTTTTAAAATGTAGTGTAATGTTACTTTATTCCCATGATGGTTCATAACAATATTTTTTGTATATTAATTTTATTTTAATTCTTTAATACACATTAAACTCTTACGTTAGATTGCACTTAACACGAAAGTTAAAAAAAATAAGGAAATATTTTACAAAGCGATTTGCAAAAATGCAATAACTGGGTTTCACTTTTATCGTTTATGTTTAGTAAGAATACGCTATTGATTTTCCAATTAATAAATAAACTAGTTGGTAACCGAGCTTCACTCGGAATTTTTTTCGTTAATTTGTATTTTTAAGAAATCATAAGAAGCATATTATTATCTTTACTGGTCAACGCCATCTGCTGGACATGATTGCAGTTAGTTGCTCACAATCGTCAATAGATGGCAGGAGCAGTCACATATTCAGTATATGTTTTTAGTTTTTTTTTAACGAACAGACTCATTTTCTGAAAATGAATCCTAGCTAGATCGATTTATCGCCCCCGAAACCCTCTGTATACTTAATTTCATGAAAATCGTTGGCTCAGTTTCCGAGATCCTAAATATATATATATATACAAGATTTTCTCGTTTAAAGGTATAAGATAAGCACATGGAGGCATTATTTAATAGAATTTCAGTCTATTACCGTAAGGTCCTTGTTATAAGATTTCCATTAAGGCCCGCACTCAGAAGTGGGGCTTTGTTTCACAATGTGATAGATACTGTTCACACCTTGGAGCTTACAAATAAGTAGTTTTCCCTCACCCTTATATTTATTTATGGTATAAGTAGGTATGTCTCATCTTTTGTACGAATAATGATTACTAAATCAATTACTGTTCCCTAAAAACCTATGAGCAAATATAAGACAGATAGTGTATAAAATATAAAGTAAACATAATAAATTATAGTTTAAAAAACTAAAAAAAAACGCTTTTATAACTAATTGAACTAAAAAGTTAAAAATAAAACTGTAATAATCAATTGAAAAATTTATATTATTGTACAAAAAGCGTGAGGTGCTTTTTTATAATAACTTCAGATATAATAAACTATTGATAAAATATTTACAACAATCAAAATCAAGCCCCCCACGCTTTTTGTACAATAAAATAAATTTTTCAATTGATTATTACAGTTTTATTTTTAACTTTTTAGTTCAATTAGTTATAAAAGCGTTTTTTTTTAGTTTTTTAAACTATAATTTATTTTTTACTTTTTAGTTTTTTTTTCATATTTTTTTTCATATTATTGCATTGACATCGACCTTTGACAGGTGTGCAAAGTTTGAATCAAATCTGATCGTTCAAAGTAGGTTTTTTTTTTATTTTTTCAATTTTTTTTCATTTTTTTAAAAATTTTTTTTCATATTATTGCATTGTCATCGACCTTTGACAGGTGTGCAAAGTTTGAATCAAATCTGATCGTTCAAAGTAGGACAAAATCGAGCTCAAAGGGGTCGGTTACATACATACATACATACAGGTGAAACTAATAAAAGCGTTATAAAAAGAGAGAGAGATTTTGAATTAGTTACAGCATACAGTTTTTTATAATTATAGGTTTCAAATAAATTCATTTGATCAAAACTGTATTCATTTTATTTTTTAAATACCTAAATTTACATCCTGTCCATCAAAATTCTTAGCAAGCATTCTATCTCAACATGCTTTCAAACATCGCAGAGCACCACTTCCAACGCACCTACCTCCTCCATCTTGATATAAAACATGATCCACAGTTCAAATACCTACAGATAAGAATCCTTTGAAGGGCTCTTGATCAACGCCACCCAGAAGACACCGGGACCCTACAAGTTGTGGGAACCCACCCACTACGACTCTCTCTATAAATCCGATATGGCTCATTAAATTCAAACATTCGGCACGCACCCACCTGAACTAAAGGCTATTCTAATCTTCGTACCTTCTGTAATTCCGAGTTTGGTTCAACAAGGATGGATGTCGACATCTATCACTATCTAAATCTAAGGCTGATATAACATCCATTATTCTGATACCAGATTCAATAGTACAATGGTGGCCTCGCTTATCAAAGCTTTTCAGGATCGCAAAATGGAACATAATGTTTAGTTACCAACTGGGCAAAGTAGGTATATCTTAGATAGATAAATATAACTCTTTATTGATTACCATGACAAACTAGGTAAGTAAACTATAGTTTTTATTAAGAATAAATAGTCACAGTAATGCAATGGCCGGCCTTATTGCTAATAACGTTCTCAACCAGGCAATCTTAAACAAAGTTTAAAATGTGCGGGTTTGCCAAATGTGTTGATCGTAGTTACCTCTGAATACCTTAGTCTTGAGCTGGTACCCTTGGAGATCAAAAGCTGCTTCAGTATTTTCCGTAATATCAAACAATACTAAAAGATAGCTGCATTTATTTAACGCACAGTCATGAAAATGATCAAAAATATGATGCTCAGATTAATTGCATCCAATTTTATTTGCTTTTAAAATTATACTGTCTTCCAATACAGTCTTGATCGAAATCGATCGATTATGGAGTTTTAAAATGAAATGGAAAAGAGAAAGTTTTAATGGCAAAATACTGTTTCAATAATTTCTTGATCAGTGATTTTATCGTTATGTCAGAAAAGACAAGCACTCTATACAAAATTAAAATGTTAACAAAGATTGAGTCTTTCACTTTTTGCTGGACTATTTCTTGACACTTAGCAAAACAGTGACTATTTATCAAACTTTATCTGATGGAAAGTACACAAAGCTTAAGAATGGTACAATTAAAGTAAAAGTTTCTTGGCTTTTTGTTCACAATTTCTGTACTTTCAATTACTTAACCTACTTTGCTCTAAATAATGAGCCAAAGGCACATAAACCGAACGCTTTAAAAAACGTTTGTCCAGACCGATACATTTTAATGGATAATTGTAATACATTTAGCTACTATTCTAACATATTTACCAATAGCCAATATGGTAATGAGTAGGTACATACCTGTCGTACCAAAATATCTGCTATGAAAAGGTTTTGCGTCTTCAAAGGTGTCAAGAAGCCAAGATTATGAAAATGTATTCAAATGCAAAGCGCCCATGGAATACAAATTGTTACTTAGCGATCACCCGAACTCTTTACCTGTAACAAAGAACAAACACAATTACTTCAATATTCCAAAGCCTTTGTTTCATCTTATTTTTAGTCTTCACCTCACTAATTACAACCTTACAATCGGAAAATCATCATATATTACATTAATTTTTTTAACATTGCTCAACAAAAACAAAAAACAATGTTTCCAATTTTGATAAAAAAAATGGCAAATTAGCTGAAACAGAATAATGTAAAAACGTATACCTATTTTTAAAAGGACAATAATAACACCAACAAAAAAAATACTATTTTTAAAATATGCCTAGTCTTCTAAATTTCAAAATAATAGGTGTTGATAATATTGTATAAACAAGTAACTTTATTTGCTTGGGCGCTTATTAAAATTACTACCCTCTGGCACCCCTAATTTATTCAGAAACTCTGTTGAGCGTAAGAAAGGTAAAAGCGTCGCCGTCACGTGTATATAATTAAAATACGTTTAGAGTAAATAATGTCATTGTTTCACATTTAATTATTTTTTTAACCTATCGTCTTCTAGCCAAGTGAATTTTGGCGCCAGAGAGCAAGTACCACGTGACCATAAGCCTAATCATAAGAACAGGCAAGAAACTAAAAGACGTATTGGAAAGAGTATATAATACTTGAGGACACTGCATTATACGAGTAACTCTGGCAAGATAGCTCTACAATTTAAGAAAAATACTTTGTAAAGTTTCAACACGAAGATTATAAAAGCTAAAAGTTTTACAACGAAAAATGTAACCACAGGGAAAATAAAAAATATCCCGACCAAAAAGAGTTTAACCCATAAACTATAGAAAATAACTGCCATACACAGGCACTTACGATTAATTAAAACTATGGAACGAATGAGGAATAACAATGAAACTAAATTTGATGTCGCATTACATTACATTCAAGTTAGTTAACTGTTGTTTAAGCTAATATTCGAATCAGCTGATTCATTTTTTATGTTTTACAATATACATATTTATATACACCTATTTATCACAGGCGCAATAAATATACGAAATAAAATTCTATAAATATAAAAAATCTAACCTCAAATAACTCTAGTATTTTATGCAAAGTATGAATGTTATATTCATATAAATTTAAATATTATTATTCCATACTCAACTAATTCGTTTTTTAATTATCAAATAAATACATGTGATGCATCTCTTGCGCTTAATATTTCAGTGAGTATCCAAAGAATTTGTTTGAAGTTAACGTCAAAGTCAAAGTCACGGTTGTCTTTTTCATGCACATGAAGCAAGCATAAGCTCACCTGATGACAAATTATTCAGAATATGAGTTTCCTTTCTTGTTTTTCTGCAAAAAAGATCACATAACTTTTTCATAGTTCGTAAGCTGGTTACGAACTGAGACAATAAAACCTTTCTACGAAGCTGGTTACGAAACTAGGTTACGTACAAGCACTAAAGAGATTTTATTGGTAAACTGGCACCAACATGCATCCACCATGTATATATACCAATCATTTCACCGGCACTTTCAAGTCACACTAGTTCACCTAAGGAACTTCTTCCACGGTATATCGATCTTTCAGCGTTTAATGAGGTAGCTGTTCCTAATGGACTGTGGCTTAAGTTTATGATACACGAAGATAGCTCACTCTCAGTGAGATGGTAACTGCATTAATTTATGACTGCGGCTGCTGGTAGACAATTGGCTGTTAACCATTTCTTAAAATAGATGTTGCTTATTGCTCACACAATACAATGTTATCAATAAAACACTAACTATTGTTCTTTTCTATTCTATAGAAGCAGGTGAAAGTTTTAAGTTCATTTATCTTCTCCTGGTTCTTTTTAGGTCACCTTGCTAGAGGACAATGACCCAGCGGGATGGCTTGGCAAAGTTTTACCAATTTTAGGAGTCATTGGAGTGAGGTTGTTTGATAGTTAGTTACTAAGTTTGTAGCTAGATCGAAATATTTCCGCAGAATTTATTAAAATGTATAAACTCCTTACTGTGAGTCACGACCAGATTTGGGTGAGCGATTGGAGAATAGGGAGAAAAGTACTGTTATTTTCTAAACTTCACGCAACACATTTATTTCTATATAAAAACAGCCAAAACCTTAGCAGAGCAAGTTTACGAGCTAAAAAATAAACTGTTATTGCGTCGTATAAGCCTTTGGATAGTCAACTTTTGCGGGTTCCTAAAGTTACTGAAATAAACAATCGCTGTAAATACTCATTCGCTAAAGAACAGAGTATTACCATGATTCATGTAATACTAGTAGGGTTCGTGAGGGTTTGAGAGAAGCTTTACTTACGAACTTATTTGAGTTAGGGTAGATTTTTCCATGTAATATAAAGAAATAATAATAAACAATAGGAATATTAACGCTATTCCTATTGTTTATTATCCTATGTTTATTCGTCCAATAAAAAAGTTAGTCCTAGTTTTTGACAAGCCTAAAAATGAGATGGATATATCTTTTTTTTTTTTTTTAAATGCCCCAAGGTTTAGCTTTTGGGTTTTTATTCATAAACCAAAAAGTAAGTGACCAAAATTACATTTTAGGTAATAAACAATGAAGGTACTTATTTTTTAAGGTTTCTGTATTTAATATTATAGGAAATTTAAATTTTGGAATAAAAATTTTTGGACTTTTTTTATGATTATTCTTGTTATGGGTTTCTCGTTAGTATGGATTTGATTTTTGTTGCAACTTTTAATCGGACATTATCATATCTGATAAAGAGAAAGAGCTCAACCACAAATTGAAATTGTTATAAAAATGTAAGTTAAAAACAGATTATTAAACCATTTCAGTGCGGAACCCTGAAATGTTTCCTGTATAGTATCAGTAATCGAATATAAGATCTTAGCCAGCCATACTCAAGTATCTATAAAGCTTGCCTTTAAAAGTTATGAGCACTTACACCAGATGTAGTTTATGGCAGGTACCTGAACTTAAAGTATTAGGTACTAAGATACAGTGTACTGAAACCTCTTGAATGATGTAAGCTATAGTAAAGAGTATATAAGTTTGGTTGATGTCTTGTTTGCCGAGGCTTGTGACATAGTAGACAATTTATAGTACCTATATTTCTGAAAACAAGTTACTGGGATAATAAATTATCTCCTGCTAATTAATCAAAATGCTTATTATTATAAGGTACCTACCTATACCTATAAAATGTCAAGACGTCTTGACTGGTGGTCAAGACAAATGCAATGATAAAATTACCAAAATCTACTCTGTATTGGCTCATAAAATAACATATACTTATATTCTATACAAAAAAAACATCACATTTGTTCAAGGAAACCGGGTAAAAAAGCATTTACTAAATAAAAATTATAATTTTTAAAATTAAATAGTCAGCTAGAAAGAGATCCTTAAAAAATCACATAGACACTTGACCATGGCGCATGGCGTGGCTAAATTCAAAGGGGAACCATTGCCATAAAAAACAAAGCACTTTGGACCGAAGCCAGACCGACCCCTGAATCAACCTCATTGAAAACTAGCATTTCAAGCCAAAGTGAGCACTTTAATTCATTTCATAAAATCATTTTAAATTCTTTTTGAACTTTAGCTCGCTCGAATTAAACTTTTCTCAATTTGAAATAACCAGTCAGAAAAGGTTTCGCTGACTTCAACGAATGAAAAGACACATTTATTACATTATTCCCTAGTTGTTCCTTGTTCTTTTCAAAAGTTCATCCAACCAGAGGTTGAATCACGAAACTTTGTTACAAGCGTGATTCGCGCCATAAAATGAAGCATGAAGGAAAACAATAAATAAAACTCTTTGAGGACTTCGAAAAGTTGCCTGTCGAGCATTGTTAGGAGCAGCCAACCGAGACATCCAAGTACTATCATTTATTCTGTGAGCAATAAACAATCTCTTGAATTCTTCATTTGTGCGGTTCCACATTGCGTTTAGGTTATTGGGTAGTTTTTAGGTCGACAGGGTCGGGCAACCCTCAACACGGATTCCTTCACTTCCGCGACATTCCTTTATTTGAAAAATAGCTCGTACATTTTGTATTCCCAGCCCGGCGTTCGATCATTGGTATTCTTTTCATCACGCTTTCTGATTTATCCGTAATCCCACATCCAAACAACCCGTGAATTGCGGACAATTTTTATGATTAAAATTAATCTATTTTCGACCTTCATTTTTGCCGAGCCTAACGGATTTATTTATAATGGTAGCAATAGCAATAGCGATGCGAGGAATTTGAGAGTTTTTAATTTTATTTCATTCCCGAGGTAGCAAGGTCTGGATCGCCTGGTCCCAAGAGATACCTGCGCTTAAAATAGAAAACTGCCGGAGGATAAAGTGCTCAACATTTCATAGTCCACTTTATTCTATTCATTTTTGCAAGGTTTAAATTCTTATGTGCAGAGCTTTGAAATATCGCGCACGAATAGGAGTATGTTGACCGTGGTAAAGTTAATTAAGCAGATGAGTGGTAAAATGCGCAAGATGAGGAACAATCGAGCCGTTCTGTAACGGTACTGTGAGATGCAGTACTGTGTACAGTGATAGCTCGATTACAGCTCTTCATGCACTTGAAATTCGATCACTTAGTTATATTTAGAGCTCTCGAGTCAAAGCCCGGCAGTAAATGGAAGGTTCTCGATATCAATATGTACGATATTCCAGTGGAATTATCATAACGGGAAGACAAAGAGCTGACAAGATCGATGCACATAATTCATGATGCGTTCTGGGAGGCAGACCACAGATGACCGAAAAGATTCGGTATTCGGTGAGGCAGAGTAAATGTTTTTGGTCTGAGGGCAACGGCTTCGACGTCCCAAGGAGTGATAGGGTGTGAACAATAGAGTCGATCGTATCTCGGTAGCCCCAACAGCACGCGCGCTTTTGTTTGAGGCTCTTTTGTTTTTTTCTATTGTGGTGCAATTTGGCAGGGATGCTGTCTGATTAGGCGTAAAATTAGTGGAAGTTAACAATTTTGAGCCAGAAAATGGATGTACAATTTATAGGCGTTTGAAAATACTTTTGGATTTCAGCGTTATAGTTTTAATAGGCATTTGAAAAAAACATTTTGATTGTAATGTTATTATTATGATATTACTGTAAATTTAATGTGAATACAAAAAGAGTTTCATATTATTTTAAAAAATTACTGGATATTATTATGCTATTGAAATGAATTCCGTAAAAGTTTTGTAAAGCCTGGAAAATCAAAACACAGCAGAAATTCACTTTAAAAATGTTAAACAAGTTAAAGTAGCACTTTCTAGATTTGGTTTATAAAAGCAAAGGCACGTGCAAGTCTGTAACCGCGGGTGGATGTCACCGCAATACAACGTGAGCTCAGGAACCTCGAACATTCTAGCACTAGACAAAAAATTCAATACCACATAAGCCACTTTACTTATCTAAATAAGCTTTGAAATACCGAGCAAAAAAACCTTCCTATACGGGCTGATTCCACAGAAAAACACTATTCGTCAAATAAAAAATGACAGTCCTTTTTTTGATAAGCTTATAAAAGAGATCCGTAGATGGAAAAATTAGCCCTGAAAATAACAAGTATCTGCTGTTGATTTACCAAATTAAAACTAGCCAAGCTCGTGGCGAACCACGCACATGAAATGCTTCCAAAAGCTTGACTTAAATGACAGGGGCAACAAAACGAATTCCTTTCAGTCTCTTTTTATAACCCCTAGGCAAGGGCAGAGCATCGCAGAGATGGGTACTAACAGACAACATTGTGGTCACCAATCTTCCTGCCGAACGCTGTGACTAAGGGAAACCTCTAAATATGAAGAAGCTTTTGCCCAGCATAGATCTTATTTAGCTTTTGAAAAGATGAAACAAAGCCCACAAGTCTCCAGCTGCCAAGGTTTGGCACTACATAAATCCTCGTATATCAATCATAACACAAAAAACTTAGCTTGTAACCGTTAGAATAACTGATACTAATCAAAATGTCAAGGTTTAGTGCGATGAGTGCAGTAAACATTTTCTATTATTTAATTCGCGTATTTCAAAATTAAAGCCAAATATATGTTTATTCATTTATTTTGTATCACAAGGATCACTTTGAAACGTCTTAATGCTAGATTAGTTCAGGTGACAGTTCTAGGAGACCGGTGACAGTATCACGAGACCAAGCCTAAAAGAACAGGTAGCAAACGGCTTAGTTCGTACCGTTTTCCATTTGATCCTTTTACGAAATAAAAATAGTCATAGACATAGACATTTATTCAAGATTCAATAAGCGTTTATTCAATACGATACAAGAATCACTTTGAAACGTCTTAAAGCTAGGTGAGTCTAGGTGCCAGTTCCACGCGACCAAGCGTAGAAGAACAGGCAACAAACTACGTCTCGGTTCCTACCGTTTTTTTATATGATCCTTTTACAAATCAAAAATAGTCTAAAATAATAGCAGTGAAGTTCCAGTGTGGTGCCACTTCACTTAGTCAGACGTATGCAATGTAATTATACAAAAGCAAAAGTTTCAAAGACAGCACACGCTACGCTTCAAAGTTATAATAAAGTATCTACACAGATATAAAAATAAGATATGAAATAGTAGGTACAGACATTGCAAATTGACATGCTAGCTTCCTATGGGTAGAGTGACCGGGACATCGGGCCACGCAGTTTTATCATTCATATAGCTATCTAGAGTATAGTACGCTTTCTTTATCAAATTACTCTTAATATAGGCTTTAAACTTCCGAATTGGAAGCCGAATATTTATTTACTACATAAGCACACAAAAACCAGTAAAATACAAGGACACTAACAGAAGAAAGATACAAACAATACATTGATACTGAAGAAGTGCGTCGTGTTACTGTGTGCTACAGCAGCAAAAGGGCCTTGACTCAGCATAATGCCTAGCTTCTGTAAGAAAGCTATGCGCAAAAATAAAGAAAAAATAAAAGTAAAATAATTCAGGGTTTGTCGTCCTGAACTAAACAGTTTCAGGTTGCATACCCAAGCATGTATTGCAGACGTAAACATTGTTAGGCGTTTGCATTACCTCTAGCTAGAATATATTTCGTGTTGGTTGACAATGTTACCCAACACTCCGGCTGTATTACGAATGGAAATAAGCTTTAAATAAAAATGAATTGCGATTTTAAAGCTAAGTCAATATTTAAATTAAAACAGGAAAACATTACCTGTACACACATTTATTTAAGCTTTCTGAGGATCCCTAAGATCAATAGGTATAAGGAAAATCTGAAAGCAGGAACTAAGGCATGGTAGACAGCCCTCAGATTTTTTTGTAAAATTACCAACTCAAGGTTATTTGCTTATAAAATCCATAAATGAATAATTTAGATTACAATATGCCCAGACAGAGAACAAATATCAAGTTGATCAAGGAAGGAATGGAAATACTACCAAATGAGCTGTTAGGCCAGTCAAATGTCCTATAGAAAGGTTATATCTTTCATCCATTTTCACCAGTATACTAACAAAGCTTAAAGTCTTCCAAAAGCTGAATATGTTAAATACATTCTTGAATATTATTTCCAAACATAACTCTAATAAATGAAAACTAACAGCGTATTTAAATACAAAAATCCTCGTTTTAATTACAACAGAAAAACTAGATTTTGTAACCGTTGACTGCTAACTCGCTAAACGAGCTGCTGCAAAAATAAAACATGGATTTATGTTCTGTAAAGCAAGTGACAATTTCGTCTGCAGTTTGAATATAAAATACCGTTGCAGCTGATAGAGAGAGCCGTTGGTCCACTTCGAGTCAACAGCCGCACGAGTCATCACTTCCGCGAGCGTTGAGATCATACGTGCGTGCGCTTGAATCCAATTACTTCCATTACTCGCGGGAATGCACTCCGATAGCAACACTGTATATTATTATTATTTAGAGTTGAATATTTTTTTTTCATTGCCGTAGTGTCAAAAACATAGAACGTAACTATAGTTGAGGTAAAAAATAAAGTAAATACAAACAAATAAGTTCTAGAGACATTTAGATCAGCAGCATCTATCAGTGTGTATGAGCACTTTTCGATTCTTACATCAGTTATGTATTTTCAATGCCTTTGAATCCCATAGCTTTCTTTAAATAAACCTTACTTTATAATCCCCTAAACATTGATACTTGCTCGATAAAATCTCAAGTATGTAAAGTGAACTTGCTGTTTCCATGAACTGTGGCGCCATCGTTTGGATAACAAAGCTTAGCTCAGAATGCGGCCGTGTCGCGTCCATAATTGTACCAATTAACGAAACGTCTGCTTTAATTTATAAGCTGCTATTAATTTCAACGGAATATGGACGAATGGCCTTTTAGATTAGCCTTTTGTGTAGTATGAATATCTCATAACATTGCACAAGGCGGTCTCAAATAAGATCGACGCAAGAACGACCATCGTAATGTTGGCTATCTGTGAAAATAATAAAACAAAAGCAAGCGTATCCAAATCAGAAGTCACTTTTTACAATCATTTTAGCATAGCGTTCGATGATCTCTTGTCAAAACTTTCTCTTTCGACTGAAGAAATATTATGTAGAATCGCTTAGAGCCTGTCCAGATGGGGCGTTTTACGCGCGAGTGTCCTCGCGCGTAAACATTCGCGCGTTCTCCAGATACTAGAGCGCTATACATCCCGTCCAGACGCTGCCGTGCGATTCCTCAATCGCTCGTAAAACGCGAGCAACTCGCCGGACTCTCGACTCGCACGTGTTACGCGCGAGCGCCACGCGAGTCGAGATACTCTGGTGCCATTGCTGCGTCCAGGGGTACGCGCGAGTCCGACGCGAGTGGACGTATTTGGAACGAAAATGGAGAGTGATAAAATTTGATAATTTCTAGTACATCATCAAACGATGTTACTGACATCCGAAAGTAGTTAAAAAACTTTTCGTTATGTTCTCTGAGCTTTGGGTATATTGTTATAAACATATTATGTGTCATTGTGTCACGTAGAATTGGATGCACATTAAATCGTCGACTTTCTCTTTGTTTACGACGTTTCCATCTGCGGTATGCAAGCCACAACACGACTGCTTTGTCTGGCTCCATGTTTATAACTGTCCCTGGGTCCCTCCCAAATACAACGCGCGTAGGAGCGCGCGTGAAACGCGGCATCTGGACGCAATATAAATTGAATCGCGCGAGGGCACTCGCGCGTGAAACGCTCCATCTGGACAGGCTCTGCCTTTTTATAGAAAACCTTACACAATCTGCCGGTCTACCCTTGATCGCGATTCCGATCGCAATTTTAAGTTTTGACGGAATATTGACAGAAATCCTATGGGCTTTCTGTCAAAATTCCGTCAAAACTTAAAATTGGGATCCGAATCGCGATCAAAAGTAGACCGACAGGCCTAGAAAAGCAAATGACACTTGGCTTAGCCCTCTAACCGGTTTCATGTATATTATTTATCAAATTGTATATGTGTTGCAAATTGTATAAGTTTTTGACAAAGGTAAAGATAAAATAAATTAAAAATGTATTGCCATTTTTTAGTGTACCAAAAAACCAAACAGATAATAATAAACACACAGTTGAATCTTATACAACTCAACATGGTACTATACCCTAATTTTGTACATTTTTCTGCGAAGCTCAAGTGACTGATATTATGCTTTACTTACTTCGTATTATTCCTAACATGGGACTAAAAGAAACCTACGCGTAGAAGTAACTTTTCCGTTCACTTCAACCATTTCAAAAGTATCTTTAAATGAAATCTAGAGCAGGCTTGCCGACCGCTAGGTATTTTGTTTGTAAATGAGTTTCTCACAACTCCAGATAACCTTCTATAACCTTCTACGCAACGTGTGTGAATGAAAAGATTGATGAGTGTGAGCATGCGGAGAAAAACGAGGAATAATGAAGGTAAACCTTTTTTTGGAGACTTTTGTTGTTTCTTTTTCAAGCTTGTCTGATGTTGTTTACGTCATCAGCATTCGACTTCGTCAGCCTGAAAAAGTCTACAGAGAGCTAAGAAAAAACTATCTTGAGCCTTTTCTATGCAAATACACCTATACCTATTCAGTATTCAGATATTTATGTTACGAATTAATCTAACCAAATTTTTGGAAAAACGATAGCATTTAGTATTTTTTACATACTTTCATTTAAACTTCTAAATAAATTTTAATACATTTAATAAACCAACTTCATAACTAAATTGTGAACCGATTATGATGAGTTTTTTTAAATCGGTTTATAAATGCCGGAGTTATACGGTAACAAACATTAAACAACTAAACAAAACACAAAAACGTGCTAGGAATATCTCAGCAAAAGTCAAAGTTTGAAACCTAGATTCAGTCTGAAATAACAAACGATCTAACACGAAGAATTCCATTCCAACCACTGACTGCACTAACAAAAGGAAATAGCTAAACTATCGAAACTTTCACACAAAACAGGCAGCTCTCCTCAAAACCGGCATTAATCCAACAAGCGAACAGTAAAGTTCGCATCCACGGTTAGTACGGACTACCCAAAGCACAGACCAACGGGGAAATAGCTGCGGCACTGTGTAAACTCAAAACGTTTTAACTTTTGAGTGAAAACTTCATTCTCCGTTGGCAAATAAGAAGAATGAAGGTTCTTATTGAACATGATTATCAAAGAACAGCCCGATGGATCAACAATGGAAGCTGGTGGATAAAGAAGGTTCAAAACCGATTTTCTTGGACACATGGGCCTATAGCTTGGTGGACTTTATCAAACTGATGATAATGGTAATAATGTGAGTCATAATGTTTTCAAATAGTCTCAAGTTATACGTCAGGTATTTTAAGTACAAAGGGGGTTGAAAGATACCCTGAACCTTTTTACTACAGTGATTTTAATACTATCAAGCTCAATGTCTTTTAACTTCTCTACAGCCAGAAGTTAAACGAACTTTAGTTCTATAGAAAAGACAAAAACAAATTTTGAATTACAAAGGATTTGTAAAGCAGACAGGAAAATGCAGAATATTTCAATATGTCCACGCTTTTTGAGGTATTTGCAAATTACGTTACATCTTAAGTAAAAGTTTTTATTGAGCTAGCTGCTATGCCGTCAAGCTGCACCAGAAACTACCCATAACTTCTAAACCGTATGTTACAAGTTACGTAAAACATCTAACTGTATCACCGCATTCACTGCATGGTCAGCTGAGCATTGGAACAGATGGTGCAGCCATAAATAAAAGCTTAGAAATGGTATGAATAGCCGATCCGTGTTATGGCAAGTATGTATGTTTGCTGGTAAATTACCCCTGTTTACCTTTCAATTTATTCGCGTATGTTTACTTAGGCTAGCCGATTTTCTTATAATATTGCTCGGGATCTTTTTATTTAGGTTAGGTTGGGTTTGTATTCTAGCAGCGTGGCTGGAGGACTAGGTTTATTTTAACAAAATCTAATAAAACGAAGCGTTCTGTTTAATAGTATAATTGGATACTATTAAAACCGTGAAGCGGCTTCAGCATGGTATCCTAGAACGAAATTAAGTAAGAAAAAACTACTAAAATCACTACTTTAGTCTAAGTTACTGTTAGAAACTTACTCAAGAAAATGTTTCGAATATTTAAATTATATTCTAAGCTAATACCTAACTTTGTTTACATTACATCTCATCAAACAGTTTCCATGACCGTATTAACTGTTTCATTTAGTTAAGTGGATTCCATCAACTTCCTTTCTCAAATGCACTCTAATTGGTCCCCTTTGTTTATTCAGTGCAACGTGACCCACCATTGTGTCCCCGGATGCATTACTCGTTAGTCAATAAAGTGTTGCCCAAAACCAGACGACACTTATTAAGAGATGAGTCACGCATCACCGGAACGCGTTGTGGGATGGATTCGATCATGAGAAAACTTTTGACCTGACCATCATCATCTTCCTGCCCTTATCCCAATTTATATGTTGGTAGGTATAACGTTCTCTTCCATTTCCCTCTCAGCCGTCATTTCTTTATTTTTATTTTCTTTCTTATACTTTTCATCTATCACACAATTCGATCCTCGACCTTTTTTTTGGCTTACCTCCACCCACCCACATATCCATCCACATTCATACTTATCTTTCTTTTCTTTCACTTTGTTAAATAGGTGCTCAAAAACCTCTATATAGCGCAGCGACTTGTATTTCTGACAAAATCAGAAGTGTATTTATTCAGTAGGATTGCAAGGATTACTTTGAAGCGTCATAAATCTTTGAAATTTTCGTTAGTGTATGAATATAAATATAAATTAAATTAAATTTAAAATTGTAAAACAATCCTACTAGATGTGTCACAAAATATGACTGGGATATTTAATATTGTTAAGTTGATCAAAAGTGGCTGTAAAAATTACGGTGCCTCCATGACGAACCTGAGCAGTTATGCAAATAAGGCAAAACTTGCCTGAGTCATTAATATGGTCCGAAGGCACTCCTCAGCGACTTATGACTCTTGTAAAATACTTTACTATGACTTGTGCATCGTACATAAAGTTAATTGTAAAATATTGCTCTTTGCAGCTAATGAGCGTCAGGATGCATAGGTAATTATACAAATTAAAATATAGAAATATCTTAAAATATTATACAATATTTTATTGATTAAAAACACTTAGCACTGGCTTTTCAGCCTGTAGCTATGCCTTTTGTGCAGTAGGTCGTGGGTTCGATCCCCGCCGAGAACAAATATTTTATTGGTGAATACAGATGTTTGTTCTCTGTCTGGGTGTTATATTGTATTCTAAGTATGTACTGTAACTAAAAGTGTTTTATAAGCTATCTGGTTCCAATAGTACAAGCTCTGCTTAATTTTGGGCTAACTAGTGTTAAGTGGATTGTCTACGATATTTAATATATTTTTTTACTGTTAAATTTAGTTATGACCTGGCATGAACTCTGAATCATGGGCGTAACTTATAAAAATGGCTGGGTTTATCTTATTGTCGTTTCATAATACTTTTGTCTATTTTATTGTTCTCCGAATAGTTATAGCGGTCAATAAAAACTAATTTATATCCATTACCTATCCGCTACTCCCCATAAAAGTTAATACGATTTTAAGTAAAACAGAGACGTGGTTAATGTGTCATCAAGCGATGTTTACGATCCAGTTCAACGAGCGACTGCAATTAGATACATCCTGGAAAGAGGGTGTGAAAGTTCATCTCAATAATGCAATGACAAATACAAATACATAAGTGAGACATTTATGTATTTCACTGCCTCATTTTTCCTGAATGCTTTATAAAATACACGAACTGTTTGGACATACACTAGACTAGACAGTAAGTTGTACTTAATAAGCGCCAACATTCTGTTTTTCTAATGAAAAAATTGTTTTTTTTACACTCTATCTGTTTCAAATAATATTAGTCTTTGTATTTGACACGACTAAAAAAGATTTGGATGTTGTATACAATTTTCTCGTTGTTTATACATTTTCTGTAGATTGAAAAATTTGCCCTTCAGAATATTCTCACCACGTTTCGCGTTGTAAAAAAGAACCCAAAGGATTTCCATATTTACTTTGACTATTCTTTTAATAGGTACCTACTTCTAATAGCCCCTTCCCACTGGTGCGTGATATCGCGCACCAGCCCGCACCAGCACGCACGACACACCATGGGAACGGTCTCGTGCGCCGAGGTGCGCGGTAGCACAGGAGCATTTTCTATGTGCGTTGCCGTGCGTCGTCGTGCGCGGTGCGGGCTGGTGCGTGATATCACGCACCGTAGGAAGGCGGCATAATACATCACCACTTTACTCTATACATGTACTTGCATAGATTTATTGGTTCACTCAACATTTTGTTTATACCGAAATAAACGGTTAGCATGAAGTATCTATTTATATCACTTCGTCAACGTTTTCTTTTATAATTATTGGGTTATAATACGATATTCCCATTGGTCTCCGCTAGGTGTGAAAAGTGTCACAGTATTGAGAACGCATTAGCGACTATTGCCATCACCACTTGCCGTCAGGTGGGTAGTGTTTGCTCTCTTTTATAACAACAGGAAGGTGACTCAATAGATTCCTTTCCATGACGAAAAAATTGGTAGGATGTGATGTTCAGAGCCAAACACAACGGTGTGGATAAAAGTTTTTTTTTTGTAATACAATTGAAAAAAAACTACACTTAGCAGTGTACTTATGTGTAACTTATACACGTGCCATACATTTTTTTTTTCTAGTTGGGGTCTAGGTGTCTTTGTGCCATGCTCAACAATATTTATTTATTTTTTTATGGTTTTATAGTAACGACAAAAGGTAGGACAAAAACCCTTGACTGAAAACGCACATGTTTAATCCAGATTTGGTTTGGAAAATATTAATTAACAGCGATAGCAAAAAACGATAGGAAAAACAAAAACAACAATAGTATTGTTGTTTTGTTTAGTTCAGTACAATAAAGAAGAGAAATTGAATGAAAATGTCATTCAATTGTTATTTCTACTGCACTTTTATTGCAAAGGGTGGCCCGATCGGGTTGTTTCAAGTAATTGAACACAATTAATTTTAATACACAAAGACAAGTACCTTATTAATATTTATGGTGGTTTAACAATCGCAAGTCACCTTTTATCTCCGTAGATTGGAGTAGATTGAATTAAATAGAACCCAAAATTTTTAAAGTTGCTGTTATAAAGTGTTGAAAAATAGTGGACCAGCACAGTTTCTTGTGTATTTTGTAAATATTTGTTCAATTGTAAGTTTCTTTGTGTAAATAAATTATTGTAAGATTCTTTGAAAAAAATCAAAACAAAGTTATTATTCTAGCAGTGGAGATAGAGTTGCAACCTTTGCAAACTTACCTGATGTCATCAATTAAATTAACCACCTAAAAAATTTTGTGTTTCGTTTGAACGAGCGAAGGACGGTATAAAAATTAATTCTTAAACAAACAGCCACGTAATATTTTTCAGTAACTCTAAAATATTTAACTGACGAAGTTTACAATCTGGAAAGTTATTGGGTCATTAACCAGGCATTAACTGGGGGTTAGCTGGGTCGAGTGGTTATCAGTTGGCGTTACGCCAAAGTAGCTTTTATTTGATGACGTCACAGCCACAAAGCTGCCTGAAGATCAGACTGCGGCAGGAAATCTAAACAAGTACCAAGTACCAAACTCAGTTTTCGACGGAGAAAACAAAATTTCAGGTCTATCACGTGTTGAACTGGTTATAATTTGTGAGTGTTGAAACAAAATTATAGGACGATACGGCAGCTAAAATAAAAAAAACAAGATACCGAGTACCGACGTAATAAATTAAAATAAGTATACCTTACCTACTCATAGCTAAAAAAACTTTGAAAGTAATCCAAAAGATATATCATTTTGTTTAGAGTAGACCTTGACCATAACCCATAATTTGAATGCGTAAGATGGGAAACTCAATGGGTTATTCAGTCTAATCCGAGATAAAAAGTAAAGAACATAATAAATCAAAGTAAGTGAGTACCGGTTACGCTGAGGCTCTTTATTTAATGATGCGTAAGATGTACTCGTACGTATAAAAGTTCTAGCCTTGAACCTTTTTCCATCTCGACGATATTTGAAGAGCATATTAAAGTTCATATACCATGATCCACGTAGAGAAGTTCGTGACTTACTTTTACATTATTTTTGGATTGATTATTAGCATTTATCCCTGAATATTAAAAACACTCAAATGCATTGTAGTTATTCAGGCTGATGACAACAACGACGATGAAGAAGCAATATTAGCTCAATATGTTAGGCATCTCACTGATTGACCGGATACCCAACTTTGAAATTTAACAACAAGCAAAGTCGTGAATAGGATCATCGAAGTGGAATGGACAGGATACTTGGCTAGGTGGAAAGACGTTGGGTGAACACAGATAGTGGGTAGGTGGCTGGCTATGCGAGAATCATAGTCCATAGATCACGAGGTAGACCACTTGCCAGGTGATCGGATGAATTCGTAAGCTGGGTGGTAGGAGCTATGCTTCAATTGGTTTAGTTTGTAGTAACAGAAATGACATGTTTTATAGAGGAAAAGCCTTAACGGGTGAACATAGGCTGGTTAAATAAATATAATTGCTCTAGAGATGTATTCCTTTATAGAATCACAGAATAAACACAATCTAAAACCAATACTTCAGAAGAGTGATGGTGATCGCACCATTATCTGACCACTTATGTTTCGAAATAGCTGCAATTAAGATATGAAAGCCATTACAATAATATTGGGTGAAGTTACAGCGAAGGAATGATTTGATGAACGGCCGTCTGTTGGCTTGAATTCGCAATGGTTTGATATTGCAACCTACAAGTAGAACATTAACTGCTGATTGAAAGAAATGATACTCAGTAGTTACAGACACGTCCAAATATTATATTTGACACATGACACATCTTGCAATATACGTGACAGCTAATAAGTTAATCACCATTAATTGAGTGTTTCAAAGTCAGTCCAAGTGACGATAGCTAAGTGAGGAAGACAATGCTGGTGTGAACATAGAAGATAAAGTTTTGATGGTCAAAAGTAGAGCTTTTAGCACCTTTTAAAAGGCATTTACAGCTTTCTAGTTCACACTATCAACACCATTTACAGCTACAGTCTCTTAAAATGGGCTACAACCCGCATTTAGAGTGAATTACGATGTGAAAGTTATTTCTTGCGTAAGTGTAACCGTAATCTACCTACATTTAGTTTTAGTTAAATTGAATTGTTATAACTGAAATTTACGTTTTCTCACATATATCGCCCATTGCAAAGAGCCTACTACGCCTACCTAGCTATGGCATATAAATAGAGGTATATGACGTAAGACTTCTATAAATACACACTCTCAATAGATAAAATAAAAATATTATCCAACCATGACAATAATGCAATCAATAAAACTTCGACAGAAGGTACTACAAGCTGTAAAAACGGCTTTAATCTTCAGATAGTGATCGCATGAATTCATTAAAATTCTACAATTATTGTCCCGAAACAATACTGAGAATCAACTTAAAGAATGAAATTTACACTTGCGTGGGAATAACTACGCAAATAATGCATTGCTAAGTTGCTGGAATCAACTTTTTCTACAAACATCTTTTTCGAAACAATGCTACATTTCACTCGTATCACTCACATACGGCCATGTTAAATCACTGTGAATTGAAATAGAAACTACTAACTAGTCTCACTTGCTATACAAAAGTAATAGAAAACAAAAGTGTTCGTATAGACAATAATTTAAAACTCATAAAATTGAAAGGCGTGAAGGTTTTTGGTAAACTGGTAAGACAAAACAGATTTAAACTAAGCCAAGGTCTTTAAAAACGCAAAGATAAAAATAAGAACGTCACACATTATTCCCTGATTCCTGCTAACATTTAGATTTTCCCCATGGGGGCACTCAAAATCGTACTGTATCGTATACAGAAAACCCGCGTATTTGGATGGTTGAATGTGTTTGAATTGTCGATTCCGAGCAACATGCTAGCATCGAGATTCCAACACTGCACTGTATTATTTCAGACTATTTACATAAACCATTTGTCACCCGTTTGGTGTGGAGACAGAAACACATTTATTTACTTCAATTTTCGCATTTTCTGCTACAATATACTCGATATTGTCGACGTTTCTTTTCTTATCTTTGGGTTTCATAGTTTAAAATTCAAAATGAAACAGGATAGATTTTAGTTCTTTTATCCTTTTTGTAACGTTGGCATTTTAATTATCTTAATCATAGTTAGGTATTCATATTAATTTCTACTTTCGTAATGGCCTTCTCAAATGTAATCTACATATTTAAAAAGTGTGTGACTTTTCAACCTCAACTTCATTTCTTTGAAATAAATTGCTGTACGCAAAGAAAAACAGCCCTTTTTTGCATATACATAATACTCTGTATAATGCTACCGTTTCTCGACGATGCGTAAGGCTTGAGTTAACCAATACACTAACCGACTCCAGCAAACAGCTACGATAACAGCTTCTGGTTTTAGCCAGTACAAAAATGAGGTGGTTAGACTGAACAGCCGGTTCGTGTTGGTGAATAACGAGTGGGTGGGTACACAGTATGGGTAAGTACTGGTCAGAATAATGCAACCCCGTCAAGGTCTACGAGCGCGGTCATCAGTCCGGTCTGGACACAGTCTGTTTGGCATTGCCCTCGCCGCAAACCCGTCTTGATGGTTTTAAAACAATGTGCGTAGTTTTCGAGCTACCTTTATAGACTTTTCTGTAAGAAGTTAGGTTCTAGCCAAAAGCAACCTTGTCCTCACTTCAACTTACGAAAGAGATACAGTTATTAAGAGAGATACAGTTTAAACTATTCCAAAACAGTATTTATACGTATACCTATTTTCCTGGCCATATTCAAACGAAGTAACCATCAATCCACCACTAATATAAAACTTAATTGTACATCTTCAAAAGAAACTACCAACACCAATTTTACAACTTTCAAAAACTATGAAATGTATGTTCTGATAATTTTTTGGTTATTCTAACATTACCACATATCAAAATCGACAACTAAATTTTATGACTCATTCAGAAAATTTAAGATCTTAACCAATAAAGAATCGTATTAACTGAAAGAACGCTATAAAATTGAACAAAGTATGCGCTGCGGAGGGGCATATTTCAAACCAATTGTTATGTCCTGGAGGTACTTTTATTTGATAAGCTCGTGCTACCATTTCAGACAATTTACGAAGCAACAGTGCATGTGGCATATTTATAACAGCGTCTCGCTTTTCAATGAAGTTCATTCGACTTAGAGTCAGCCCTTATAACAAAGTACTCGATCGTATTTTCTAGATCATTTATTTTGAATGTGTTCAGAAGATTGAAATTTTAAAGAAGACTGCAAGTAAAATTCTTTTGTGACCTAGTATGGGAAATTTATCGTTACTTTTATTATCACGTCTGGTAGATAAGTAGATTCGCATCATAGCAAGAAGACGTGAATACAAATGTAATGACTGAACCAAACAAAATAACAATAATGAGGAAATTTTGTAAATATGAAGAACATTATATCTTAGTGTAGGCGACTTAGTGTACGATGGCTTTAGGGAGAGATGAGATATTCCGTAGTCATAGTACCTAAAGCATGTAATCAGTATTCTACAGGATAGATTGCCATGCAGTCGCAACCACAATTCTCCTAAATAAACGAAATTAATATTAAATGAAAGACACCCATAAAGACGATTGCATGCTGGCATGTGCGTTCAATCTCTTTATTAAAGGCCATTCGTATTGTTCTTAATATTGATTTCGTGATTTGAGCTGCATACCGCCTCTGTTTCAAAGAACGATGACAAAGTTTCATACATTATGAACGAGCAACACAATTTGATACGTGCTCTGGATACAGTGTGATCGGAATCTCAAAGTTTGATAACTTACAACGTTGAAGCTACAAAATTGTATTATGGAACCAAAGTTTGGATCACAAATTTCATGCATCACAAATTTTGTTTGATGCTTAATCTTTTAATCGATTAACCTTCAGAATTGTAGATTTTTAACCTTCCACCGATTACCAATACTAGATTTTAAAATGTAGATTTTCGAGTTAAAAAGGCTTTGAACATGAGACGCCAGAGTGAGAGAGATAATGTCACGCACCACAATTTACGGGGCGCTATTGTTCCTGGGCAGGATTTTAGGCTTGCCCGTATACCATCCTGTCAGCCTAGTCGGCTTATCTATAGGAAACGCAGGTCGATACTTGCTATGCTGACTAACTAGATATTCTACTAAAGTCATCATAACTACTGTAAAAACATATTGGTTTCTGTAATTTCATTGACACCTTGTTTAAAGTAAAATGCAAAAAACGGTAGGAACCAAGCAGTAGTTTGTTGCCTGTCCTTCAACCTTTCCTTTTTTGTTTCCTGTCCAAAACTGGCACCTAGGTTCACCTACCTCCATGTGACTTAAAACTTGACTCCATGTGAATAAATAATTTTAAAATTTGAAAATAAAATAGTGTAGAAGCTTTTACACACCAGTTAAACTACACCAGTTAGACTTTACTTTGTTAAAAAAATAATGGAGTTCTAGCACGTAAAGTTACGAACTCAACAATTAGTTCTGCAATTCGCTCGAACTTTTCAATTCCGTTTCACTTAGTAAATGACTAGAGGATTACCCACGACTTTGTTCGTGTAAAGTTTTTCTAAAAACCTGCCAGCGTATTTTTCGAAACGCGAAATTTTTGAAACCATTATGTATGTATCTTAGTGCATTCTTTAATTTAAAAAAGCTATACCTAGAAAGTATATTGGCTTAAACTATGCGTTGTCTGTCAGTCATGTTTTTTTTATGTAGCTATAATAGAGCAAAAGTTATTTCAATTGTCGTTTTTCATGGCTCATTTTTAATGCCCATACCTAATCGCTAACCATCCTAGAATAATTGCTAAAATATGCCCTGTTAGTTAACAAACGCTTCAGTGACTCTTCTGTTTCTCAAAATTTCTACCAGTTGAAAATGATGGCACTTTGTATGGTATAAATATACCACAATGTATACGCAAACGCATTTCAATAATTGATAATTACATTAATTTAATTAATTATTAATTTTTAAATAAATTATTTATTAATAATTTATTCATTAATTTTTAATTTTCATACGTGGAGTTCGAACTAATGATAAAGATTATCATAAATATTTGCATTGCAATTGTAATAATATGGAAGCATTTGTATGGATCTAGACATACAGCTCGAGTTTTCGGAACAACAATAAAATAAAACAAATAGCATTGATTTGAATAGACGAAAACTCCAATCACTTCACACTTTACCAAACATTGACCAGATTTTAATACAGGCTGAAATTGGACACGATAAAACAGATTTTGCGCTGCTAATTTGAAATGTCTGGTTCATAGAAATTTTATATTTTTCATTTGATTCTGTGGACGAGCCGACACGGTACAACGGCTTCCCTTTGACGACATCAGCGGAATATGACGAATTGTGTATTAAAATTCCATCCATGTTCTAATTTTGGACTCAATTTGCATTCGCAGCTTGGACTCTCATCAATTTACAAAGGGTTTTTCGAATTTGCCTTAAAGTTTATAAAATACCTTTGCCAATTCAAAACCAAACGATTAGGACAACATAATGGGATTGAAAAACTAGTATTTGATTGTTTCTCATAAAGTTAGTAGATCGTAGTACCTAGTAGTGTTTCGTAACTAAGCATAGTTCTTAGCAAAATCTAGTCCACGCTTCTTGCAAACAGAACTTTTACAGAGCGTCCGATCTATTATTGTCGCAAAAACATAAAGTATTCGATATCCGGAGCTGTTGGAACCGGTTGCGGCGACAATATACCAACCGGTAGTGGACCGGTTGTCTTCACGTTCTACTACGAAAGTGATCTATCTTTGCAATTCTTAGGAAAACGGAAATGAGCTTCCTGGGAAATGAGGATTTGTAGCTCTTTACCATCACCTTTAATTTGTTTCACTTCTACAACATGAAACGTTGTAATTATGATAACTTCAATAGAATTTAAACAAACAAGCTGAGTTTTCCATTGTAACTTGGACACATTGTTTACACTAACGTTTTTGTATTTGTTTTTTTTTAACAAAGTATTGTATTCGTTTTTCAACACACCTCAGAGAACGAATTAAAATTAGCTACACTTATTCACATTCATAATAATAAAAAAACTGAGTAGGTAATCAGTACAACTCGTAAAAAATTGGAAGTCAATAAAGAGGGAATGTCCATAATAAAGCTATATTCACCAAGAAACAAAACTTCGCAGTTCAATAACTTAGATACAACTGTATATAAACTCCGTGGATTGCTTAACTTAATGGATTCAGCAAAACTTGTTTTGTTAATTTCTTTACATTGGCAAAGATTTTTTTAATGTTTTACCAGAACTCGGACATTTACCGGATTGTAAACTTTCAGATTGGTCTCATAGAAATTTCATCGTTCATTGTCACCAAGCTTGGAGTCGGTTTTTTTAAGATTTTAAACTTGATACTTGCTACAGATAAATCAAATCTCTTGGAATAAGATCTACATATTTCCTTTTAATACAATCACTTGCACTGCACCTAGTGTTTACGATCGCGTACATTACTCGGCGATGATGCCGATAGGGGACTACCTATTGATAAGATAAGCACTATCAGCTGATGACATAGCCCAGTTTCAACGTGGTCAGGTTGAAAATCAACAAACTAATGTTGTTTGTTGTTAATATTTTCGTGTATGTTTTTTGTTGGAATCTAATTTTTTATCTATATTTTAAGAATAAATATAATCTATACATATCTGATGACATTGTCATGACTGTAATTTTTTTTTGTTTTTAATTGGAGTGAAACATGATAGTAATATTTGGAAGTGCATTCGAAACAACAGTAGAAAGATATTTATACTATTACACGGGTATTTATCGCGTATATTACCGATATGCGTATATTATGTTTTATGATCGCGAAAGTTTAAAAAGTAACAGTAGAAAGAATTATTTTTGAAAATAAATCCTAGCGAGGGGAGTACCACTTAATTTTTTATTAAACACTGTTGTGTTTACTGTCATTGTCTGTGCGTACAAGCAAGTCGGTTAAGAGCAAAGACGCTTTGCTCATTTATATCATGTGCTTCCTCCCCAACTGCGCTAATGGCGCTAACCATACCAACGCAACATACCCTTTGCCAATAAAATGCTTTATTAGATTCGGTTTTGCACTTCCTCGTAATATTTCAGTCAATTCAGAAGCTGAACTGAAATTCGACTCGCATGCTGCTAGTTTCCTGAACACAAATAGAAGGGATATATTGCACTTGGTATTGTGTTTCGCTAAAAGCATATTTATTGGAGCCAAGGCTTTGCAAAAAGCACTGTTTGGTGGATACTTCACATTGTTTTGTTTTAGTTTATAGTGTTACGGAGAAAAGTCTTAATTGAATATACCTAGAACTCTGTATAACTTTATTACACAGCAAACAATACAGGTACGCATTACGACGCCATCTTCCCCTCCCACTAGTGATGTCACTCGTCACTCGCTCTCAGTAGGGATGTCCTATTCCCAAAACCGGCTAGCAATAGATAGAGAGAATAACGAGCCTGAGAGAGAACTTATAAGAACCTACAATGAAAAAGGGAAAAGAGATCACCTTAAAATAAATGACATGACTATAAAAACCTACGAACTACGAAGGCAAATATTTCTGTATAAAATTAGCAATTACAGTAATAGTGCAGACCATTATGCAAAGACAAGCATCTAATAAGCTACAAAAAGTGTTTAAATACACCAACTCAAGTCATATAAGACTGGTTGGACCTAAAGGCAATAATCTAAAGAAAAATATAGTGAACAGGATTAAATGAAAGTCTGTTCAAGCATTTACAAAAACTAACAGAGTTGTTTAATCCAGTTGTGGACTTTCAAATGATGCAACTGACGATGATAAAGAAATACAAACGATCTTTTTTGGCACTTCTTTGTGTCTGGGGACCTTGACCCTACGATAAGCAAGCTAGATTACACGGGAGAATGCTTTGCCTAAATGAGAACCCATATCAAAGTGAGTGGGTGAGGTAAATAAGTGTCACTAATTTCGCTTTAACAGTAAAGGAAACCGTGATGTGGGTCGGGGTGATGAATCACACGTGAACTCTACGGCACGTAATGTGGCTATGTGGTACGTGACGCAGTAATCTCTGGCGATAGTAGATAGTTTCTTGGATTTTGTTGATGGCGTACCAAATTGCTTATTTCTAGGGAACATTACTTGCCTTGTGAAATCGGAAGATTTTGATCTTGATCATTAGCCTATTTTCACTGTTAGCTACAGTATTTCTCACAATAATGCATGAATAGTTTTATTCCTTTTCAGAGACACTGCGCAAACTCATGATCACGAAAGCCTTACGCACAAATAGGCATTCTGTTGTGGCGAACAGTGATACTGAGTAATATTATAATACTGAAGAAAGGTTATATTCTCATTGTTTGCTATACTCCCCATCTATGTAAATAGTCTAGATCTAACGATTAACAGAGTTCAACTACAGAAGCAAGTTAGCTTATCGCGGATTTCTTGAATAGTCGTGAGCTCATTTAGTGAGAATCTCATCAAGATCATTAAACTCCTAATTACTGGTCATAATCACAAACGGTCACGACCGAGGAAAGCCGTTGACATGCCATTATACAGCGGTCTCCGAGTTAACTAGCTCAAATGAACGGGGGTAATGACTCGGCAGATGCTTTGAATTTGTGTAAATTGTATCATGTAAGCATGTAGATTATCGGAGATTAAGAGATAATAGTTTCATTGCAGAACTTCCGATGTTGATATCCTGATGCTCGAGCTCAATTTCCGTTAATCAACGGCTGTATTAACTGGTATCTGTTCTGTTATCATCTGATATTTGATTGACTGCGAGCAGTTTTCGTATCCTCTTCAAGATCTTCTATGATTTTGATAGCAGCTTTGTAGTTAAAATTATTTTCTTTTGCAATGTCCACATTTTTTTCATATATTACTAAAAAAATCTCCAAGTCATTTACACCCTTGAAGTAGACGTAACACGACTACTTCAAGTAACTTCAAGTAACTTGAAGTAGACGTTTAAGTAAATTTTTATTTTTAATAAAAAAACTATTCGAGTTAACCAAAATAAGCAAATTTTTTAAGCAGACATTCAGTTTTCAGAAATATCATAGCATTATTTTAGACAAATCAGTATTAGGGTCTTTTCTGTTTCTCATTATTCATCTCATCACGTAGTCTCCCTTTTGTCAATGATATTTCCGAAAGATATTTCTTCATCCCGAATCACGTAGAGAAAGGGCAATCTAGATTCAATTAATAATGTTCATTTCACCAGTAACGAAAGCAAATCACGCGCTCCGGGCAATTCTCGAAGTTATTGAGCTGGGATTAGTTAGCTATTCCATTCCATTTTCAGACGTGCATCATATTCGCCTTGATCAATATCTTGCCACTTTTGTGAGATTATAAGATTTAGTATTTTGGTTGTGTGTGTCTGCATAATGGTGGAAATTATGCTACCGTTCGGAACAAAGTATTGACGTAGTATTGTAGCACATTTTTTTGAAATTTTCTCTTATTACTGGAAAACAGCATTATTTAATGCCTCATCCAACTTCATTCATCTACAGAAAGCAGCTTTGTTTCTTGTTTCAAAAGTTTGCGAGTCTTGGAACTTTATAGCAATTCAGTCTGCTTAAATCTTCACAAAAAACCTCCAAGGATCTCAAGCTGTTGATATCTTTCAAGGAGAGTTTTGTTTTTGTTTTATTGCTGTTATCTGACAAAGCCGCTAACAATCTGATGATTTCCGTCTGATTGAGCGGCCATTGGATGAGAAGACACGCACGACTGACGCCAGAACAAACGTGGTGGAATACACAATTGTTCCAGAACAGCTCTTTACTAACTAATAATTATTCCACAACTCTGTCCCACCTGTTCAGTGTGTAACGGACGACAACGGTTTTTGCACAACTAGGTCTTGGTTTGTCGTGGTCACGTAAATTTGAGTTTCTAATTGCTGAAGAGCGATGAACGAGCTAACTGTATCGGTTGTTACGTTTCATCAATGAAGTGTAACCGGCTACCTGACTCATAGTAGGTACCTACTTAGGTAATGTAGGTATTTAGCGTATGATATAGTAAGCGAGATAAGGTAGAGTCAGATAAAGGTATGATGGTCTAAAAACTTAATATGTTGATATCTGGAAGTATCAATGCAAAAAGTCCCGTTATATTGCAAATTTATTCTACTTCTTGTCGTGCTGCAAATTAATTTATTAAAACAGATTATGCACAAAACCAATTGACTAATGATCGGTTTTCTAATAAGAACTCTTAAAATCTAAATTGATCCCCTAATTTATTTTAACACTTTCATTCATCTCTATAATATATTATGCGAAAAAAAAGTTGTTGGCCTTGAGTATAGGTACTCAAACTCAAAACATAACCTCAAAATGTAGTCGTATGAATCATTGCATTACAGGTGTATGAAATAACCACATAAATATCATTTCGTCCAAGATAAAAAACACAACTTCTTTGAATTTGTTTAATTCATCACAGTTTGGAACTGGAGTTTTGTAAAAATAAGAGTTTGAATAAAATTTATACCTGTTATAGTCAGTAGAACCGCCAAAGCCACCACACCTGTCACTCCCGCACGCTTGGACCTCATTTTGTCTCTCTCCAACTCGCTGTTCGTTTGCGTCCTCATACAATAAAAAACAACTGAGTATTCAAACGCGAATCCTCAACGGAATCTGTCCTCGAATTAAAACAATCAACAATTTCACTCGCGTTTTTGTCACACCGTGTATTGTATCTTTTGATCAAGATAGAGCACAATTGCACAAGAAAAGTGTATAAAGTTAGGTGAAAAGTTTGCAAACTTTAATTTTTGAGCCGGCACTAGAGTCCATGGTGATGTCTTTGTGTGATGGAGTGCTTAGGGCAGGAACCCGGGGAGTCGAGTCGAAAAACTTGTTTCGATGAGTGTTCGTGAGGGCAGGACAAAAGAGGCGTACGTCTGTCCTCCGCGAGCGCTCAGCAGTACTGTCGCGCGTTCGGAGCGCCACGGGGCAGCGACGGCCAACGCTCAAACTACCAAGAGCGTTGCAGCAGACACAGAATAAACATCAGTTTGTAGGTAGAAGGTAGCAGCGCGCTTGCAAGTATCGAGACTAGTTGCGCGCCGTTTATTAGGTTATTAGCCTAGCATGCAGTGCTTGCTTTGTGCCAATGTTACATTCCATGTAAATAAACTACAACATCAAGGGCTGAATTTTTCATCTACTCAACGCTATTCGTCGATTTAAAAATGTAAGTCCTTGTTTTTTTCAATCCTAAAAAAGATAGATATATTTTTTACTGGACACATCAATATTTATTTTATTATGTTTTAGTATTTTTAGTTAAAGTGGCAACAGAAATAACATCATCTTTGAAAATTGTAATTGTCTTACTATCAGATACAGCCTGTTAACAGACAGACGGACGGACGGACAGTTAGTCTTAGTAATAGGGTCCCGTTTTGCCCTTTGGGTAAGGAGCTCTAAAAAACCAAACCCGTACGTTAAGAATGAATGTAGGCCATTGTTGAAGCTTTAATCATGTGTAGTTTGACCCTTATCCACTCATAAAAATTCTATATAGGCAGTGGGGAAGGTTTTTTCGAGGCAAAAATCGATAACCCAAAAAAGTTACGATTGATCAATCCATCAATAACCCGATGACTTATGAATAACAAAGTTTGGCCGAATGTAGTATCGGACCACCGAAATATAGACACCTGATGCTCTATGAATTATTCAAAAGTGCCAGGCTTTGCCAAACTATGGAATTTAAATCTCAGTCTGCATTTTTAGTAGAGGTCTAAGTACTTTAGATTTATTAAAATTTAAAACATGTACGTGCTTAAGATATATTTTACCAAATACGCGTTTTTGACACTGGAACCTTCTGTTTCTAAAGCCATTAAGCCTACCACAAGCTCTGTCTGGCTCTGTCTCTGGCTCAGGTTTTGAGTATGTGCCAGATAGAGCTTGTGGTAGGTCTATGCAGGTTTTTAATACTCTTATATTTTTTTAATAATATACAATACTAAAAAGTTATGTTGTGATGTAGATTGCTTACTCCGTCAAACTAAATTTATTTCTCGATCGCACATTTTTACATCTTGAAAGGTATCAAATACTACAACAATGAAAAATCGCAAGTACCAAAGCTATCAAAAGCCTAGCCACAACTCTAATTATCATATTATTCTTATTTATTTATTTATTTACACCTAGATGTAATTTAATACATACTTATCTAATACATTAGATAAAGGTATATATTTTTTATAAAAACTAAGGTGAAGAGACAAAAGTGAAGACTAATAACAACAAACACTAAGAATAGACTTGTAACTTTAAAGTCTTCCTCACAAAATGTGTGACACGATTTTTTCTATTTTTCTATCATCTTCCAGCCATCCACAAGCAGTAGGCCTACCACAAGCTCTGTCTGGCTCTGGTTTTGAGTCTGTGTGAGTGCTCAACAGTGTCTTATACTGTGTGTGTGGTGACGTTTTGACGTACGATTTATTTAGTCAACACTTACACAGACTCAAAACCTGAGCCAGAGTCAGAGCGAGACAGAGCTTGTGGTAGGCCTACAGATCGATCTGAGGAGAGTCATATTCCAACCTGAAAAGGCATCCTACCTTACCTACAATCTATTATTCGTTCGCACGACCTGTCACGATGTACCGTAGATAAATTGACGGAGATTACCGAGCTACCACACAATAGCTTTGTAAGTTTTTAGATCAAGAACTAACATTCCAATCTGATTCTAATTGCTGTAGCTAAAAGGTTAGCGGATTATTACTTTCCCATCTATAATAGCTATACCTACCTACCTACATTATTTATGTTGTTTATAATTAATTATAAACGAAAAATATTGTGGACAATCCACACAACACTAATCTAGCCCCAAATTAAGCAGAGCTTGTACTATAGGAAGAGATAGCTAATATAATACTTATACATAGCTTAATAGAATTCAATTTAACAGCCAAACAGCGAACAAACATCTGTGCTCACCCCACAAATATTTTGTTCTCGGTGGGGATCGAACCCACGACCTACGGCGCAGAAGACGGGAGGAGTTACTAACTGAGCTGAGAGTTCAGTCAAACACAAAGCTTTTGTAAACTTTCTTAGTTCTTGAATCATTGACCACAAATTGTAATATCACCTTTGGGAAATCGGGCCACGCCATCATACTTTAGCTTTTCAAATATTAAACTATATTTATTCATTCAATTAACTAAAACGTTTTTATTATCGCTCGTTATGAACTTCCTAATGTATTGCTACGAAGTACAAATAATTAGAATGTATTGCTTCAAAATTATTGTAAGCTAGCGACCCACACCGGCTTTGCACGTGAAAAATTATAACACTCTCCATGTTTCCCCGTGTGAAACCAGGAAGGTTCGCTTGCTTATAAATTTTCTGTGAAAAATTATTTAACTGACGGAGAAAACCGCATCAAAATCCGTTACGTAGTTTAGGAGTTATCGGAAATATAGACAGACGCGGAGAGCGAGGTCATTTTATGCTAGGTAGGTATAGACATAGAATATAATTATTTACTATATAAGCACACAAAACCAGTAAAAAAGAAGACACCTCCCATATGTTATATGATAAGCGGGATAGGGACAAAATAGGAGGGGCTATAGGTATTATTGGTGATTTAATAGAAGTAATGTAGAAACTTATGCACAAAAAGCCTCAGACAGAATTATCAAACCTCTCAGCATAAAAATCTCGGTACCTAATAAAATCATTACGCGGGTTTTTAAAAGAAAAATATCATTTCTTTTGATGCCCGTTTTCCACACGATGTGTTGTCACTCGTTCGTTCACCTCTTTGTTGCTATCACAGCGCAATTCCCATTCCTTAGAAAATATATCGATAACAAATAATCTTATTTCTCCGAAAATTGTGAGGAATACGAGACCCTAGGTATCTTGAGATGAATAAAATAAGTCGATAAATACCTATTCATAATTCCTATATAGTATATAGCCAAACTAGACAAACCTGTAGATTTTTTATTGATTTTATAGTTAGAAAATCACAAAGATTTAATGTCCCAAAAGTTAAAAGCCACCCAGGATTTGAACCCGCGACCTTCCCTTTGCAGACATTATAAAAAACCTGTTAATATTATAAAATACTTTTGTTTGTACAAAGTTGAGTCCTTCAGTAGCCTGATAAAAAAAACGCCAAAATATTCTGTTTAAAACTGAAAATAAAAAACGTGATAAGAAATCGAAGAGTACTATAGAGCAGGCTTTAAAATAGAGTGAAAAGCCGCGGGACAGGTCCGGATAAATTAATTGAAAGGGCTCATATCCCTTCCCTTGTTTTGAGTGAGCAAATAGAATTAAAATACTCCCCGTGTACAGATATGAATCGGTCTATAAACGAGCTCTCTGCAAATAAAATTCGATATCTCATTCATTAGGGCTATTCGTATTAAACGGGCAGGGGACAGGAAGAAAGGAACACCGAACCATACCTCTATTATAACAAGGGCAAAGTGAGGGAAAAACTTATGTATACATACATTCTCATTTTTAGGAGCACACGGTCAATTGGTTATTCGGCTCATTTTTAGGAAAACTTGTGTGTACTCTTCATAAATTATGTTTATCTTTCATGCTATCTGGTTCCCATAGTACAAGCTCTGCTTAGTTTGGGGCTGGGTAGTGTTGTGTGAATTGTCCACAATACATTTGTTTTTATACTCGTACTACTAAAACTTCCGATGGTTGTAGTGTTCCTTTAAATTTGAAGAAAAAACAACATTTAGAACAAACGTGCGTTATTTTTATCATCTTAATTATTTGTGTATGTATGTTGTGCTGTTATTATTATATATTTAGTATTTATTAAACTTAGTGTAGTGAAGCTTATTTCTGACCCTAATATAAATATACTACTATATAGTAAATCAAATAAGCCCCATTCAAAAATATATACGAATACAAATTACTTGATATTTTTTGATTTAGGACATAACTTGTCTGTCTGTCTTTAGGATATCGCTATTGAGCCATAGCACTTACTGTAGTTTTATTGTTCAAAATTATTTTGAGGATGGTGGGATGAAGCGATGGATTGTGGGAAGGATTTGAGATATCTTTGCCCAGAAGTGGGATATGAGATAGAAGAAAAAAAATTACAAATCTAAGTAGTTTAAAATTGAGCCAATCAGTTAATTAATTAATGCCTCGTTGAGTTATGCATTACTATAAGAATGGCTTGCAGGTAAGAATTTTGCTAAGCTTTTGCATAAACGTTTCTTTACTCCTAACAGTGGTTTATAAATGGCTTGTAAGTAAGGCCGTAATTAATTACTATGTATGTATGTATGTGTGTGTGGGACTCCTGTTTCCGCAATTGGACTCAAAGTCGGTCCGTTTTGCGTCAGGAAACGCTGACTATGCTTGTAGCCAGCCTAACTCCTCCCAGAAGCGCAGAAGCTTCCTGGGGGCTTCACAGGCTTGGAGGAGTGACCTGGGGTGGTCCAGGATTTCGCGTCGTTGAGTTGCTACGCCCTCGCATTCCAGGACTACGTGGGCAGCTGATTGTTCTTCGGATAGGCATCCCCTGCAGAGTGGACTGTCTGTGGCTCCGATGTTGTGTAGGTGTTTGTTCAGTGGACAGTGGCCGGTTAGGGTTCCCACGATGGTTTTGAGGTCTAGCCTGTTAAGGCATTTTAGACGACGTGTCAGTCTGGGTGTGGTTGCTGGTATTGCTGCTCTTGACTGTCTGCAGTCAGTCGCGCGCATCCAGCGCAGGTTGTGTTGCTTCTGCGAGCGCTGCCGTATCCAGGTTCGTAGCTGTGAGAGTGGCAGAGGTAGGAAGGGGTTTGGTCCTACTATAGGTGTTTCTGAGCCTCTTCTGGCTAGCTGGTCTGCGGCATCGTTGCCAAGTGATCCAATTAATTACTATATAGAAGGTTTATTTTAACGAATATCAAGTTTTACTCGTACCGCACTTATTATAAAAATAATTAGGGTACCTTCTCACATAAACACTATCCGTCGAATTGGGATGGATAACGGAATCGATACTCGGAATCGATAATTTTTGTCGGTCTATGAGTACATTACGTTATTGAAGAACCAGAACACAGAACAAATATTCTGTATGATGTGGGTAAGCCATTGCATATTAGTGCTTGTAGGTAACCGGGTTTTGTAACCAGCTACGTATGTATAGAAGGATTTTTTCTTAATTCGTAACCGGGTACGAACTAAATTACGCCGTTACCCGTAATAACACTTTACACATGCTTACACTGTTTATGCTGTTTTACACATGTTATAACATGAAGCTTTCCAGAATTTTAAGAATCCAAAGTCCAAATCCTGCATTGGGGAGTGTGCCTGACAACGCCTCGTGCGGTCTCTATGACAGCTCCGGCGACAGCGAGGGTCGGTAGTAGCAACGTGCTAGTACTAGGGCTACTCGCAAACTGATGTTTTTGTAGTATATAATTTAATAAAAAACTGGAGCAACCGACTAGGTATATGACCTTAATTTCTACCAATCATGAATCATTTAGGTATTAACCATTTAGATGAAAAACGACGGAGTTATAACAAACTTAAAAATATACAACCGATTTTTTTATGTTCGAAAAAAGCGGTGTAAGGTAACGTAAATTTTAATTGATTGTGCCACAGGAAGAATATGTATAGGTATGCGATGGTCAGTTGATGAATAAACTGAACACTTTAAATAATTCCTATTACAAGTTCGTATTTTTTAATGTTTTGTGATAACCTTCCACCCCCGTTGAGGCATAATGAGCTCGTTATTTCGTTTCGTTGCTCTATAGAATAAGCTTCAAAAACCACATAAATAAATAAAAATTGTGGCCCCAAACTAAATAGGAACCAGATAACTAATATACTCGTAATACTTATGTACATTTTTTTATGATAAAATTATGTTTGTAATACATTTGCTACCTAGTTACTAAGTTTTCGTTTCTCAGTAGCGCCCCGTCGCGTCCTCCCAGTGGATTACTGCCGGCCCACTGGCTTTATCTCGAACCACCAATATCGTTAAGGTTACGTGAAATATTATAGCGAATTTCTAAATATAGCAATACGGAGCAGCGATCATGCGTGAAATGAAGGGATGACACGAAATCTCGCGTAGCAAAGTGTCGAACTTTTGCCGTTTACGGTAAGCGTGGATACCGAAAATATACTTTGTACAATTTGCAACGGATAAGACGTGGCAAGAATTTTTGAAGCAAAATCAAATATGTTCGTGATCATAATCCCCCAAGCGCGGAGTATCCTTTCAGATCTTCTAACTCAATAACCTTGAAAGAAAATTCTAGTTGGCATTATTATAAGTACAAACCTAGTGGATAATACTTACCTAGTGATGCGTTGCAACTTTTTAATAAGTATAAAAGGTTCCGCGCCTGTTTGATTAACGCTGTAGGTCAGAACAATAATTTTATCTTTGTTTTGGAGGAGTCTAAAGCATAGATAAAAATACTTTAGTTTGTCGGATAGCGTTACCCATAACATGGTGAAAGAGGCATTTAGTGCTTGTACGTAACCAGCTACGTAGAAGGGTTTTATTTTCTTACTTCATAACCGGGTTACAAACGAATAAAAATGTTCCATCATTCAGTTCCTAGTTCCTAACCGGGCTATGAACAGAAGCACTCTCTTACTTTACTATTTGTTTTTAGGATTCAATTGGGACGGACGTGAACAAAAAGGGATTCGCACGCCCACCGAGCTTTCCCAAATCACGTGGCCAAAGTGAAATCCATCCTAGGCACACATCATTAGAATATACGACTTCCGAACTTAATTGAGCTCGCGGTATTCCGAATATGCTATAAAGGAATACCGCGAACAGCATTAGGAAGTTTCTATGAGTCGGAAAATGCGACACTTCTTACCCTTGGAAGGGAGAAATGGTATTTATGACGTGGTCTTGATTTATTGTGTAACCACCCTAGCGTTTTGTTATTCTTTGTCGGGGGGCGACGAACTCTGTCTTAGCATCTTAGATGAGTCAAACTGAGTGCCGTTTGCCGCTGGAAAGTGGCAAACGTAATCTCGGTATCTGTATCTGATTTTACATTCCATCATTGAATTTTCAATGTATTCCCTGAAATGCATAAAATGCATCTGACAGTTTCAAATTCACTGAATTCCAATGTTTGCATTTGACGTTTTGTGCAGTTTCCGATTCCTGCGTTTAGTCTATTATTAAATTTCATTTTGTACGTGACAAGTCCGAAAGCTGTCGCGTCCAACCAGCCAAAAAGCACTCGAAATACGTAGTGGCTGTGAAGTATAGGAATTAAATTTAGGCGAAACTATATATTATAATGCAATGTAATCTTCATTAGTGGGTAGTTCATAAAATACTTAAGAGGGTACTTACCGTGCCAGGGTATTAAAGTCATGAGGCATTTGTATCTATAAACTGGCTTTATCATGCAACGATCAGTAAAATCATGAAGTAAAAAGCCAACTTGTTCTATAATTCAATAACCACGCCCACTGTACCGTACAGCTTCCAACTTTACAATAGCAAAGTCTCGTTGCTTGTTGCTGTCAATAAAGTTGTAGGCGCTTCATTATTTATAACAATTCCAGCTCAGTGCACAGTAGCGCTGCCATTTAGACTTTTTGTTAAAATAGCTAAATATATTTATTAAAGTAAAATCAACGGAATACACATTGTAAGGCCCTTGATACAATGCCAATCGATAAGGATGAGAAACTTTTACCTCGGCGAGGAAAAGGTATATCGACTAACCTTCAATTAGAAACTTTATTGATGAGTCAGGAGGAACGACTTGTTTTGCTGCTGTTATACTGGTTTATTTTAAGAATTTCAAATGTCAGTATTAGTTAAACCATTTACAGAAACTTTTCCATTATTATAGCAATCCAGTTAATTAGTAAGTGTAGGTACCTATATATCTGTAGGTAAGTATACAGGGCGTCCCGCGGATATGCCACATGGAGGGAAAGTACCTCGAATATTGTAGATATAACATTTTACTGAAAGAAGACACCACATTATTTGAATATAATAAATAATTTAAACTACATTCATAGATATTTAAATAATTAGGTACATAGTTTTACCGGGAATTCGTTTCCCGGTTCAACCATGTTACACACATAAAAATAATAACTCTGTAGCTTTATCAATACGGATCAAAAGGCTTCATCGTAAGGATTCTTTGCTAAATAACATAACAGGTCAGAAATAAAAGGAAGACCATGAATTTCAACATTTTTAATACAAAATTAATCAATCATTTATTAAACGTATTATTATGAGCCTTCAATTTCCCACTGCTGGGCAAAGGCCTCCCCCAATCCCCTCCACTTTGTGCGGTCCTGTAGTAGGTATACAGGCCACAATGGAAAATCTTAGCACAAATGCCCTTAAGTGAGAAAAAAAATCGATGAGTAAATTGTTTGCTAAATTAAAATAATGTCTTTTCATCAGTAAAATGTTCTATCTACGATATTTAAGGTACGTTGCCTCCATGTGGCAAATCCGTGGGACGCCCTGTATACTGATGCCCTGATTATTAACGGCGTGCGATCACGCGATGCCCTACATCCTAACATGAACTGGCTATGAATACGACCTACCTCAATGCTGATCGATAGGTCATGTATAATGTGGACTAATGTAATGACCCACTGAAACAAAATATTTAGCACAAAAAGTGTACCTACTCACCACGACTAGGCTGCAATATTACTTAATCAAATAAAAAGAAAAGGGTCTCAATTCGGTTGTATTATTTAAGCTTATCATCGCATAACTTTGTAATTTAAAGGCCGATTTAAAAAAAAAATTAAATTAAATTGTTTTAAATAGAAGTTTATACTTCCGGATTGATCCCATAGAAAGTTCATCAAAATGGATTCAGCAGTTTGGCCAAGAAGTTGGTTTCTCATTTTGTGGGTTGGTTAGTTTTTGCATACAAGATGTTGTATCAAATATTTTTGGTTATGAACCTGTTAATCTTCAACAATTTTAATTGTTCATTTTGTTGTGTAAAAATGCAAATTTATCGCGGATGTCAAAATATAATGAGGCGATATTTCGCACAACACTTTACAACGCAACAATCTCGAAAACAGTTACATTCAAAGGATCTCACAACCACAGTGCGGACAGTGTCACCTCATACAAAAAATCAAGACAAGTTACATTACTGGTGAATGAAAACTGTCTCAAGATGAAGTGTGGTACTTAATTGTGTTGGCAAAATCAGGCCTTGATCCGATAGCAAGTCTACTCCGTGTTCATTCAAAGCTCACACAGAAGCGACCTATTTAATTGCATATAGACGCGTCCACTGGTGCGTTCATGTGTGCTGTATTGAACATTTCTCCCTGAATCCACTCAGTGTGTGGGTACCATGATAAATGGAAGCTCTAACTCAAATATTAATATAGTAACAGCATAGACTAAGTTTTCCTTAGTCTATGGTAACAGATAGAGATAACTCTGACCATCAACGCCAAAGCTCTATTCGCTTTTCGATTAATGCACTAGAATTACCAAACGCTGTAAACTGTATCAATAATATGAAATGAAATGAAATGAAAATTTATTGCTTAAAATGTGATAAGGGATTAGATGTCAGTAATTAAATTATTGATTCAGCACATTTTGCTTGAATTCAGCATGCAATTATAAGAATTACAATAGTCATAAATTGATTGTCTTAAAATTATTAAATGTCATAACCTAAGAGTACCTACACAGTAAATTTATTATCGTCAGTTATGGCGTGTGAATAATTCATTTAGGTTATAATAACAACCAATAGCTAGCCAGTTGTACAATTTTGCTTGGAACTTTCGTTCTGGCTGTTCCGTTATTTCGTTCGGTAAGTGATTATATATTTTGATTGCTATATGATAGCTGTTTCGCGCCCTAAGAGCAGTTTTTGCTGCTGATGTATTAGGCGAATTGGATAGCGTGATTATATAAACTAGTCAGCGTCAATAAGTTAAGTTTTTTAAAAAGAGGCCTACATGAGTCCAGAGGGTTAGCGCCACATATAGCTCTTATATACATTTTTTCTGTATCATAAATAAGCTTGTAATATCGACTGAATTACCCCATAACACAATATCAAATATAGATAGTGAAGTTGTATTGCTATATGACCAGAATATCTGTTTCAATTGTTGAACGGCTTTCTGAGAATGTATTGAATAGCTTTCTGGTATCATCTAGGGCGCTTCCTGCTTTGTGTTTCTGTACTAGTTTTCAAAGTAAAATACCGAGTTAGAAAAATATTTATAACACGTATGAAAAGCACGGTCACGATTGGAATGCATTGACCAATTATATCGGAAATTGCACTAATAGTCAATTCAATTTAAATCACATAACTTTTACTGCCAATAAAATATGATTCATACATTTTCGGACACCATCACAACTTTGTGCTCCCATCCATCGTCAATGCTTATTGCCGGTAGCTCGCAGATGTTCTTAAAAATTTATCAGAAACGTCGATATCAATGTCAAATTAAAATCTTGAAAGCGAACAAAACAGAATTGTTTATTATCAATTAAGATAGGTATAATAATATAAGCTATAGGTAATTTATATAAGCAAGTTAATTAAATAAGGGCTTGTATTTGTACATATTGATATGCATTTCAGTATCTTACAAAAATTGTAATTATGATATCACGTATCGATTAATTGCTCAGCCAATTAAAATAAAACTGAACGTCAAGGGTGTCTTTTTTAATCAAATGGACGCTACATCGCTGTTCATGCCTATGCATACAAATCACAATGCAATGTCATTTCATTCTGCTCCTGGCTGTCTGTCATTCATATTGTCGAGACTGACAGGCGCCGACGTTGAGCACGTGGTGTTGTCATATGGGGCTTTATTAAAAAAGCGAAAGGGTGCCTACCGATTATCGGTATTGTGTCGATTTGCGCCCCGATTCACAAAATTACAAATCTTGACTGGATTTCCTACTATAGAGCAAAAAAAATCATGCTAAAATTTTGTCACGAATGTTTTTTTTCGAATATTTAGAATATTTGGGTAGAAATACAGACTAAAATGAACTCATATTTTCCAGTGACGTTTTCACAACAGAATTGGATTAAAGTTGTCACCGACTTGTCGGTTGGTTTCGCAGGTAAATGTTTCTGCGAGCTAATAGAAGGTCCCAATTTAGAACGTATATATGAAAGGTTTGTGTAATTTTCAGTATAGGATAAAACTGTTTTTTGCAAATAAATAAATGATAAATTAAAATAGTTTTATCTTTTGTCAAGGATCACAATTGTAAAATTACTCCCCTAAACGATCTGTGACAATAGCAGTTAAGTCAAATGCTAAACACGTGTCAACTGTCGTGACATCGCTTTTGACGTATAAACGAGTAGTAATAATATAACAGTTTGATATGAAATCACAATAGGGGCGCGGAGTTATACAAAAGCTTTAGTAGCCACCCGAGACAAAAAGGCACATGAGTTGAAGCAATTTGATGGAAATAGCTTTGGTCGATTACTTTTTCCATATAGTAGCCACGAAATGTCACTTTTCAGGATACCGTAAAGTTTTACCTCTATGCTAGAATAATTTAGAATATAATATAAATAGAATAGAAGAATGTTATTTATTGTCTGTCACTTATCCAAGTTTTAAAATGCCTATTATTATTATACCATTATGGATATCTTACTGGTGCTTCAGAGAGGGAACAACCAGTGAAAAATGAAGTAGGGCCGGGCTGTAAATGTTTGTTTGCGCGTATTCTATCTAATACCATTTTGTAGCCATTCGTGAGGACGCTAATTGGCTTCTCTGATAACCTTGACTAGGTTAATTAATTAATAAAACAAAAAAAAAAGTTGTTATTGGTGGTTATAAATTTAATCCCAAAAACTGGTAGTATCGCTTAATATATTTTATTGTAATAAGTAAAATATGGAGTTGCGCTCTTTTAGATTTGTGCCGAAATACAATGGCCATCGACCGAGTGCGATACCCGTGACGAAACCGCGCACCCTGTAGATACGTCATGGGGCACATGACATATCCAATGCCGGAAAAAATGGAATTAAGCGAAGTTACTGTAGCGTGGAATATTCGAATATTGTTATTATCTCGTCTGTTCTTTTATTCGAATGCTTGTGTCAGTTTCGAGATGCAATTGTTTGAGGGATGCAATTCAGATATAAGCGGATCTGTATGCAAGGAGGCAAGAGATCACTAGTCACTACTTATTAATATGTTACTATTTATACTAAATATTGAGTTATTATATATACCTAGGTATGTACCTACTTTTTTTTATGATAGATAGCTAAGTATTTGGCTGCCATCACCTGATGGAAAGTGAGGACTTATTAGTTGACTGGCCTTTAGCTCAGTTGGCAGTAGCTCTGCCTTCTGTGTCGTAGGTTGTGGATTCGATCTCCAGCGAGAACAAATATTTGTGTGGTGAACGCAGATGTTTGTTCTCTGTCTGGGTGTTATATTGTATTCTGTGTTAGTATTTACAAAAAAAAACAAGTATTTAAGTATTATATCAGCTATCTGGTTCCCACAGTACAAGCTCTGCTTAGTTTGGGGCTAGATAGTGTTGTGTGGATTGTATCGAATTATTTATTTATTTACTTATACTGCGGTATGTGTGATAATGAAAGCTCTTTGAGATATTAATATAGAATCGCTTTGAGCAAAACCTGTCAACTATACAATTAATTGCTTTTCAGTACGTTAATTAACACCCAAAGGGGAACTCAGGTATTTCTTTTTTTGCCAAATTCGAATCGATATAAAATTTCCAATTCGAGGGATACCTTGAAATAAAAGAGCTTCTTTACTAAGATTAAAAAAAAGCCCGCATGAAAAGTATGTGTGTGTATACCTACTTATGGCAAGGCATACTACAAACGGCAAGGTAAAGGTTAGTTTGTAAGCTAAGCGTTACTTGACTATTGATTAAAAGCAAACACCCATTCAGACGTCACTTGGTTCCTAGTCCAATAATTAATGTTTTCTTTCCTACTAAAAGAAAAGGTTCAGAAAGCTTTCTTACAGCAGTACCCAAACATTTGTCATTGTTTCGATCGGATAAGTTTCTAGTCCGTTAGTTTCTTAGTTTTACAAAAACTAACCAACCTTTCTGGGGTAAAGTAACTAGTTTGCCGCAAAGTTTAACGTCTTGTAGGCGTGGCGGGAGTGTAATTGTAAGAATGTTTTTTTTGTTGATAGTAGACTTAACTTTTCTGGTATGTACAACATAATTATTATTTTTATCTCTATGCCCGAAAAGAGTGTTTCACATTCCACACGTCCGTCATGGTAAAAATCGTTTGTTCTACAACTATAAATACAAAAAAAAATCACAAGTTTATTGTCACATAATAAGAAGACTCTTAAACATATATCAATTTAACAGTTTGACAATAGGTGTAGGCTCGGCACTAATTCTGTGCAATATAATCGTACATGTTAGATAACGCACATGACTGATTTTCAGTCTACGCCAATATTTGATATGACGGACAAATAAGTAGAGCGGGTATAAAAAAAGAAGAAATTACAGCATATTATTATGCAGATAAGAAAAGGAAACATCAAATTACTTAAAGACAAAAACAATCAAATAAAGATATTTACTACCAAAGCTTTCTGCGGTGGCTATCAGCGAAATGCTGTCTAATATGACAGCGATATTTGATATAAACAACAGTCTTCAATCTGCATAAATTCCTGAACACATTCAAATCTCCTACATGTAAGGAAACATGTAGTTGGCAAGTCAGTCTTCATATGAATCCTTCATCAGTTCGCGTTTGACGACACGGTACGTCGGCTACAAACACGGCTCGCTGTCGCATTCAATATAAGTTTACGACCAAGTCCGGTATTGCTTCTCCATATTCATGAGGAACTCGACTCCTGACTTCAAGTTTGTGTCGTGTCGGGTGTGCAAACGTTTAATTGCGTTTTATGATGAACTACACTTGAGTGCATGCCTTCGGGTCACTAAGCGAACCATACCTGCAAACAAAAGCTTTTTTTTTACACATATAACTAATTAAACAAGCCAATTAAGTAATGACCCACCTGATGTTAAGTGGTAAATATCGCCTATAACAAAGCATTGCTTTGTAGGTCACGCACGTCAGGAACATGCCCTACAATGAACTGTGCTGCGGACATCAACTTGAGGCATACAGATGTTCAGCCTCACGTGCCATGTAATTTCACCAGCACCCACACCCTTCAAACCGAAACACAGCAATGCTGCTTCACGGAGAAAATTTATAGGGTATGGTGGTAGTACTTCCACGGACGAGCCCTTCACAAAGAGCTCTACTACAATTATTAAAAATGCTTCATGGAACTGTGAGTCTATGACATGCGTTTTAGTTTAATATGTCGTAGATGTTGATGGTAAAATTCCATTTCAGGATTTTAAAATAAGTAATAGTCGGTAGGTACTTACATAATGCTAAATCATGTCTATCTGAATTTGGTTAATATTTGGCGGATTCATTGCTCTCGAGTGTAACTCGTGGTATTTAATTTCAAGAAAATCTGTTCCGCCTACTATATTAAATACTAAATTAATTAAGTAAATCCTTTGTGGATGGTTTAGGAAAGTGATTACTTAATGTTAAATAGACAAAGCTGGGTTTATAACCCTCTGAATAACTTGTTCCAAGAAAAAATACATTCATAATTGATTTTATTATACGCATGTCTGTTTTCTACCCTTTCTGATTGAAATTATTAGGTAATGAGGTTGAAATTGTCCTTAATTTCAATGTTTAACAGTTTCCTTTCTATCAAACAATGGATCGCATGTTAGTTTTTACAATATTAGTAACTAAAAATCGATTTAATTAAGATGTCAAAACAAATAACTTGGTAAAATTAAATAAGAAGCAAAAAAACTCTTAAAAATATTCTAAGACAAATAGCGTCAAATTTTATATAATATCAGATTAGATTAGATCTCAGGAGCAGTCCGTGTCAAAAGAGGTTTCCAACAATGTCATATACAACAGATGACATGCGACAATACAACTCTGTTCATCTCCGCATTTGTTATTCATGTGTCGCAGTCCAGTACATAGATTCTAGACAATAGCTAATAGGGTTTGCACTAGGGATGTATGTAGAGCACGTGTAGCCGCGTGGTTGAGTTGTCGGAACTTACCGTAAAAGCATAAGCATAATAAACGCTCTTCAAACTGAAACATTACTCAAAGTCAACCCTGTGACAGTAAGTTAATACCCATTGGTAGGAAATATCAAAAGTTTTTTTGAGAGTTTGTATGAACAAGGGTCTGAATTATAAAAATAGGTGTATTAAAAACCTTTTCCTTTCTTTTGAAGTCAGTTAAAAATAAATTTCTTCTTTTTATCGTGTCATTGGTTCTTCCAAACCTGTGTAGTGAAAGGATTTTAAAGAGGCTCCTTTGCACTTGATTTTTAGTCTCTAGGCATGGTTGACTTCAGTCAGATTTTAATTTATTCCAGATACTGCGGAATATCTGAGGGAGTAGTCAGAGGTACGGCCAAATATCACACAGTCACAGGCATGTCTATAGATACCTACATTTAGCGGTATAGTATTAAGAATTATGCAAAATAAGATTCGATGCTAGAAACTAATGGACTTCTTGAAGATGTTTTCCGTATCTGTTTGAGTGCATCCCATTGGTGCACGACAGGATGACTAAAATCCAAGAGCGAACGCTTAGAGTCTCTACAATTACACCATAATTACTTCAAGAGCAAGTTCTTTCCAGTTCAAATACATTGTAGGGCACGTTCCTAATGTGTGTGACCTACGAGGCAATGCTTTGGTATAGGCAATGGTTACCCTATCAGCAGGTGAGCCATATGATTGTTCCTTAAAAAAGCTAGTTGCATAAAGAAAAAGTTTGTATTCTGTGAGCTGATTTTAGAATCAGATTAGGTTTCCAGCTTTCACAAGCATCCCTAGGTTTATTCTACACAGCACATAGTATATTGTAAGCCTCAGACACACATCCCAGTAATTGCCATGGTCTATGCATCCGCTCCGTAGTCGTCAACAAAGGGTGTCGGACCCTCTTCATTACACACGGCACCAAACTGTACTACTAGTAGCATCTTGGAATTTTACCTCAACCTTTTTTTTTTAACGACTTGCTTTTGAGCTATACTGATGGCCTTTGTTAAACTTGCGAAAATATAATCAGTATTTTAGCTATTTAAAGAAAGAAAGAGGCTATTTAAGCACGAGGGCAATATTTATATCTATTATACTTAGTCGTGTTAGTTACACTATTTATAACTCAAGAACAACTGAACCAATTTGGCTGAAAATTGGTGGGGAGGTAGCCTAAAACCAGGAGACGGACATAGAATACTTTTATCCTGAAAAAGTAACGGGAACGGAGCAAGCAAAGCCGCGAGTGTTAGCTGGTATTTTATAAACTTAAGAGACATCACAGATTACTGCAGTTTCTTAGAGCTAAATTCTGGGTTTTTTCATGAGAAAAAGCCATGAAACAAGTGAATGACCCTTCTGATGTTGAACGGTTACCTCTACGTTTAAGGAGGGGAGGATTGGATGCCTTTCTTGGTTCCTCCTACTTTGCTTGTGGTTTAATCTGTCCAGCTCTGTAAATAAAGCCACTATGTTATCTTAAGTCTGTTTGACTGATGAATTTAACATGAGCTGAGCAACTGTTAGCCTGTACGCCCTCTACCGGCCTTACTTTGACTTGAGACGAGGTAAATTGGTAGCTCAAGAACATCCTAAACTTTGTCTAGAGTTCTCGTTGAAAAATATTTATTTTGTAAGCTTTGTAATGCGTAGCTTCTTACTCATTGAAAAGAATAAAAGTGAATAAAAGTTCCTAAAATTAAAATGAACTATTTCATTCAAAGGAATTTTAATGTTTTAGAACAATTAAAATTGCTAATTTTTAAAGTACATTGCACATATATATTTTTTTGTTACTTTTTAGGGCACTGCATATAAACATTTGAATACATTTAACATAATGTTATATTTTTTTCATAAAAATAAAAGAACCAAATTTATATTCATCCCAAAATGACATAGTGGAGTAATAAAAAAATGTTATGTTTAGTAAAAAAAAGTATTAGCTACTCACCTACTTGTGGGCGGGCATACGTACCTACATAAATACACTGAAACTGAATGTCATTACATTAAACCGAAACCTTGCAACTGTTTAATGCAACACAAAAACGCTGAAAATTATGCGGTTCTATTATTCTTTTCCTCCATTTAACTTAAGCATCAACTAGTATCATTTTATTCCTTTTCTAAAAAACTTGCAGTATATAAAATAAATCTGTATTATCACATTCCACCTCGTCTGTGTCATATCTGCAATGTATCATGATTGAGAGAGGAAACCTGCCGTAAATTTTCGATTTCATGACATTTGTATTACGGTGGCATCTAATAAGCGTAATAACGAGTGGGGGACGCCTATTACTAACAGAAATTTTCTTCGGTCTGATGAAGCCGTGGCAGAAAACATCGGAGATAAAAAAATGAAGTCAAACTTTATTGGATCCTAAAGAGAAATGTTTGCAACAGATCTCAGTGGAAAATGCTAGAAGAGATCTATGCCAGGAGACAAGCTGCACAGAAATATGAAATAAACTCTATTTACCGAGAATGAGAATGTGGATGGGTATAGCAGTAGAGGTAGGCCAAAGAAAAGATGGATAGATTGTGTGAAGGATGACATGGGTAAGAAAGGAGTGACTGCTGAAATGACGACTAATAAAGGAGAGTGGAGAACAAGAACCTGTTGTGGCCACCCACATAAAGTGGGATAAGAACGAAAAAGGCCATTTTAAAATATTTAAAGGGTCAGCAACGCGCGAGTGATGCCTCTGGCGTTGCAAGAGTCCATAGGCTACAGTAACCGCTTTCCAACAGGTGGGCCGTATGCTTGTTTGCTTACTTAGCTGCATAAAAATAAATAAAAAGAACAAGAAAATGATAATGAGTTTAACTGCCAAGAACCAATAAGAAAATTCAGCATTAATTTTATCAAGACCTTTCGTTGGTTCGAGAATGTTCGGTATGGTGAATCTTTACGGCATTCTGCCAAAAAAGATTGAAGTACTCGTGACTATTGAACTCGTAGTAAAACTCTCAGCACTTTAGGAAAAGGGGAGATGTAATGCATTTGTATCCATTATTGTCGTCAAATTAAATCTGTCCGCTGCTGCGCTCTGCAAGGGGTTTCCTCTGTTTCATTCACTAATGGATTGCGCTAATTCGTGTAAAGTCAATTTTGATCGGGAATTCAGTTTATTGTGTGAATTAAGTACAAAAGCAATGGAAAGAAAGAAGCAAGTAGAACTATATAATTATATAGGAGTGAGTAGCTTGTTAGTAAAGAAGGAAAACAAATAACAACAACAAACAATTAAAAGAAGAGAGTGGCGTATTAGGGAGGAGGCCTATACCCAGCAGTGGGTGCATACAGGCTGAAATAGAAACAGTTAAAATAAATCAATTATCACAGCTAAATAAAAAAAATCCTAAATATAATATAAATCAAACCCTGCCAGGGTTAAACATTTCTGTGATGGGAATTTCGCAACCTAGTAAAATAGGATACTTATACAATTTGTGCAGTGGGATACAGCTCAAGTTACCTAAAAACAGAGACCAGAGACCTAGCAGTGTATAGTCTGATGCGTATCCTTGTGTACAAAACATGCTGCATCAGCTAGTATGGTAGACCTCGTGCAAGATAACTGTGACAGATGCCGAAGAATAAAACTGACTTAAAATAATCTCCCGATAACAATTAAGGACTTTATTTGCATTAATCGCAATACAAGTTCAATTTCCCCATTCAGTTAATGTTTGTGACCGGAAGATATATTTAATTTTCTATTCCATTTTTTGCCATCTGACACCATTTAAGTTACCTTGCGTGGACTCTAGTGTAACGTCAAACTCAAAATTGGAATAGAAAAAGAATTTATTTATTTAATTTTGGATTGTAAAATTAGAGGTGTAGGAGCACCTTCAGACTTCAGACTATCAATAGTAATTCCAGAATTCGCAGAACAGTCTCCAACCGGTAACCAACTCCTGTCTACTTACAGTTTCAACGTTTAGGCACTAAGCTTCTTTGCGAGTTGGAATCTCTAATGCAGGCAGACTTTGCACGAAATCAAAATGAAGAGTATTCTTTCAAAGGTAAGGCGATTTAGTTTAATATTTCACTATGGAAGCGGCCAATGCAAGTATTGAAATACTAATAAATTTAGAACTGTAACTCATGTACGCGATCCAACAAATTATCTATCGAGATAAAGATGAAATCCACGCAGCAGGATCGCAAATTTAAAATGATGCTGATTCCAAATAATCTATCATGCGCGAAGCGATTTTTGCCTGTTGTGGAGAAAGCTTTCCTCGCTCGGTCAATTAGTGTCATTTATTAGTTTAGTAGTGAGTAATAATAAATTAATAATAATGTGAAAAGACGGATATAAAAGTGTTTCATTCCCAGTTTCGTTTCTACTGCATTCCTATTATTACCTATTCTATAGCTACGACAGCTGGGATTTGCATAATATTGAAGAAGGAACAAGACTCAATCTAAGAGAACAGTAGTTTAAGCTACATTTTTCTCGAACGATTCTACGTTTCTTATTGAAAAGTTAGTAAGTGGATATTTAATGAAGTGGTAGGAGAACTTGCAGAACTGCAAACAAAAGGCACGATTTCCAAACTGCTTAATTCATCGACAAGTCCAAGTACTCATTATTCATTTATACATTTACACAAAGAACTTACAATTAAAACAAATATTTACAAAATGCACAAAATACCCAAGAAACTCAGAACGAACTCAAGAACTACAGCTGATCCAAATCAGTGCCAGACGGAAGCGTCCCCAAGACGCTGGCGGCATTGCCACGCTGAATAGCAATGCTAATGTGCTGCGCCAGATACCCACCAGCCCTTGGGTCACGCGGCGCTTCGATCAGTTGCCTAGTTTTGTTATATCTAGGTACTGGAGGCTAAAAGTGTTTCATGAAGTACCACCATTCAATAGGTTTTGTTAATAATATGTCTTTGGTAATATTTGGTATGCGAAGTATTATTTATTTGAATAATTTGTTTTATTTTTATTTTAGAGGTTTCGTGGTTACCAGCCCACCTAGAAATACCAAGCAAACCAAGGTAAGTAATTCCAATTTACACGTGATTTTCCGTAAAATCAACTAAATAAATAATCCTATTAATCAGGCTGTATTATGACGAATTTCAGTCACGTTTCTAATAAAAATGCAAATAAACCGGGATATTATCTCGTCAGGGAATGTGGTGTCATCACCCCCTGTTTATGAAGTCATAAGTATTTTAATAATATGCTGAGCTCTCTTGTACTGAACATTAGTTTTAAGAGGAGTAAGAAACAGCTTTAGAATTAGTATAACCGTTCAAACGTTTCACTTACTGCTTCTTACGTTTTGGAAGACTGAAAAAGAACCTATGTCCATCAATACAAAAAAAAATACAAAATACAAAATCTTTATTTCAAACAATATTACATGACAGTAACATAGTGTAGTACCACTGTTTCCTGCGTTAGTTTACATTGTGTTGCAGAAAAACAGCATAATCTTGTGATTGTCTGTACAGTTTGAAAAAAAACTAGATTTAGACAGACATAAAAAGTTTGTATTTCAATGTCACTATCAAAGTTTATATAGCAATCTATAGTGAATAACTGAGATCGAGCTCGTTATCGAGGAGTAAAATAAAAAGTGATCCCGAAAGTAACCTTCAATTTCGAACGAAATAACAAGCTCGCAAAGTGGCACAACACAATTTCCTCAAACAAACATTACATATCCGAATCCTTTAACTCAGGCCCAAAGTGTGTTTTGGTCCCTTGATAAGAGGACTCGTCATTTCTTCCTATCATCCACAACTTTCGCCAGCTCCCGGCTCTAACCTTCTCAAACCAAATCTCATAATAATATCATCCCTTAGCACAATTCTTAACAAATTTTTTTTTTTCATGAAGACTTTATCCCCTTCTTTTATAAAAAAATACGTGAATTGTAATTTTTCAAGACAGACAATTCTATGTTGAGGAGTTGATCAAAGCGACGGATGTAGCATCACTTATTCAATACCCCAAGAAACTCGTGCTATTGGTAAAGTAAGCCCAACGCGCCCATACACAAACCACCTAACACCTACTTAGAACAACCGCACAGATATTCCGAGCAAAGTTATTGAAACATTGCAAAATCCACTTAGTTTTACGAGTTAGAAAATGTGATACGATGAGACGCCTGGAGGGGACGAATGTATGAATATTTCCTACCCATGGTAACTCACTGGGATTTTTGAATTGTTTACGGATGCTTACACTGATGTGATTTTGGTATTTTCATTTACATGTAGATGAGAACATACAGGAAATTTTACTTTAACCTGAGATAGTGGCTCGAAATTAAAGTTTGTAGCAGCGTAGGAAGCAGCGTAGCAAGCTAAATATAGCAAGAGCAATCAAAGTAATTTTCTCAAACCACTTGCTCGAAATACTTAAAACCGTAAGCCGCTAACATACAAGTTTTCAGTACATTTGCTGTACACAGTTTGATAATTTAGCGAATAGTTCCAGAGAAAGAGTAGTTAAGTTGATTTGCGAGCGACTTTGGAAGTTAATTGCGAGAGCCCGGCATCGCCAAACTGCTCCGAGCTGTGGCTTACTAGATTAAAGATTGTAAATGGCTCTTGCGTTTAAGATTGTAAACTCACCATCCCGCATGATGACGACATCTCTCAATCTAGACTAGACCAAAATCTTTGAAATGATTATTGGCTGCAGAGGAAAACAGCTCAATAATATCAATCAACATCCACGTTAATGTGTATTTTTAACATTTTAATAAAAAAAAATCACAGGAAAAGAGGAAGATTTATTCAGGAAATTCAGTTTTTTTTAAATTACAGAACTAATATTTTATGAAAATTGGTGTCTGGAACTTAGATATTCAAAAAGCGTTTCCCCCATATGTTCAAACACATAAAGTGGATTGTTGGCATAGGACTGAGTAGAAATCTGTGTAGCCTTTTTGCTGGCACTCGATACAACTCTCGCGTAATGTTGCGGAAATCACATTTTACCCGCATCTCCCCCGCAAAAACTATGAGATGTACAAATTTACCGCAGACGGCTCGTAGTTTTCTTGTCACCATGTTGTTTGGGCAAAGTTGGTGGAAGTTGGATTTATATGAAAAAATCTGCAGTAGTTTTTGTAAGCAGACCGTCAATAGTAGAGAAAGTCAATGAACTTTTCGAATTACCTATATACATTCTTTGTTATCTGTCTTCGTTTTTTTTCTACTTTAACTTTGAATGGTTACATTACAAGTTTACAGAGAAGGAAATAAATAATTATAGCAGTCGGAAGTTTATTTTATTCATACCATAAATGATCGACGTGACACTTTATTTATATTATTGTTTTCTTTCATATTATTTATTCTATGTCTCAAATAAAATTTGTGACCGAATTTCTGTTCTTCTATTCCAGTGCTTTTAGGATAGATCACAAAAAGCTTGAATTTCCTCTGAAGGGACGGTTCATAAACAATGTAAACGAATTTTCCGATACGAGCTATCAAGTAGTGAGGGGACAAAATGAATGAAAGAATTTTGACCAGAGTTAAATCTTTGTAATGTAGTCTTTGTAATTTTCAAGATTGCAACGGCGTACAATTAAGAATTTAAGTCTTCTAAAAGAAACACCAAGTTCACTTCATATTTATTCCGAGTTGGATTGGAAAAAATAAAAAGAGAAAAAAACAAAAGTCTATTTAATACCCATTTTAACAATCTAAGATTTAATTTACAGAATTATTTGCTAATGATATCTTAATCTTATGACTATTATCTATCTATCCTTATGATCTATCTTATTATATTTTTAAGAAAGATATAGTTCACCGTCCACCAATACTATTGAAACAGTTACCCCATCACTAACAGCCAAATAAATAAAGTGCGGTCCACTCCGATAAATCAGAGCCCACTTTACGTGGAGCTGTTTTTAGTTTAGAGCTCACATGATTACTGGTAATGGCCATCTTGCCAGCCGACCGATACAGGATGTTCGGCAAAACATGGGACGTCAGTAGGTTTTTAACTTGTCTATGAATCAGAGTTTGTTTGTCTTATCTTGTTGACTTGTTTAGAAACATGCAAGGAATCAGGCATGTCTTTTTTACAGCTAACTGATGGAAAAAGAATACGGTCCATCTGATGTTAAGTGGTAACCATCGCCTAAAACAAAGCATCGGCTCGTAGGTCACGCACATAAGGAACGTGCCCTACTATGCACTGCCCTGCGTCCATCAACTTGAGGCATACAGATGCTCAGTCTCACGTACCAGTAATTTCACCGGTATACCTACACCCTTCAAACCAAAACTGCAATGCTCCTTTATAGGGAAATAAGTATGGTGGTAGTACTTCCACGGAAGAACCCCTTCACAAAAAGTTTACTACTACTACAATATTATAAAATCCACTCAATGGTTGTACAAACAAGCCCGGCATCGTGAATCCACCTTTACTCGTTTCTCTATTTTGCTGCTGCAGCAAAATACAGAAAATCTTAATCCATTTTCTCACTTTGATTAGCATAGGAGCTATGCCCGTACGCTTTTAGAATCGAAATAACTTTTATATTAGGGGTAGAAAGGTTTTTGTTGTTTTCCATTTCCATTGCTTATTGGTTCGGTTCTATTTGCGGTACACTAATGATGTTTGTGATTCTTGGAAAGGCAAAAACCAGCAAAGGGTTGATTTTGTTCATTTTTAACGTAGGTTTTTTTTCGTTTTTTTCCCACTCACGTTTCATGACCATATTTTCTTTACTCGTAATATTGATTCAGTATTCTGGGATTATTTATTGGTTTCTGCGTATGTATTTGGAATATTAGATTGATTTATTCATAGGTAGCATTAATCTATTATCTATCGAGTCACGCGAAATTACTTTTATTTAATTTAATCGAGCCTGCTCGATGCGAGCCTTCGAGCTGTGAGTTTTGCCACCCGTTAATATTTACTTGTTTTGGAGTACCTACATAAAACTATAAAGCAAAACCGTATGTGAGTACAGAGCTTTAGGAACCAATTCTGTATAATAAATAAAACAAACGAGTTCTACGAACAAGCTTTTACAAAATAATGTATCAAATTCAAGATTGTGTCACTTTCGAAAACCTGAATAGGCACTTTGTGCCTCCGTCGTTCATTATCGCGTCCATTAGGTGAAGTTTGTTGTTCGTTTGAGGGTACTTTTGAACTCGTGATGAAAATCTATGTTCGCGCGCGACCTTAGTTTTACCGCAATACGAGACTACAGTAAATCTTTGAGTTGGTTTGGGTTTTGAGTACAGTAGAAAATTCCACTAACCGACGTGACGCCAGTTGTTTATTTTTACTTTGCTTTGAAAAATCTGTTGGTACAGCAGTAGCAAATCCTAAAATATCGATTGCAAATAAAATAGGTTTGATTCCATTCGCAATATAAAATCTATTTGTAATGCCTAGATTTACATTAGGTACCCACAACATTGTTTAAATAAATGTCTCATCTGTTTTTAGTTTTAGTTCAGCACATACTTTTTTACTTCAGTAGGCCTAACACAAGCTCTGTCTGGCACTGTCTCTGGCTCTGGTTTTGAGTCTGTGTGAGTGTTGACTAAATAAATCTTACGTCGAAACGTCACACACACAGTATGATACACTGGTGAGCACTCACAAAGACTCAAAACCAGAGCCAAACAGAGCTGGTTGTAGATCTACAGCTTGAGCAAACATACACTGTTAAAAAAAGCTACGCAGTTTGCTACGCGCTACGAGTTTCACGCTACGGCGTAGCTGTGAGTTTTGGAGCGTATTAAAAAGCGTTTTTGTCAACTTGCACATTTTTTTTTTTGCATCCCTAATTGCTTAGCAACAAATTAATTCCTATGGTTTGTTCACAACTGAAGGATAATATAACGTATTCTGCCATTTTACATAGATCATTGTAAAACATTATTATGGAAACCAGACTCGTATAAGTGTCGGATAATAAACCGTTGCCTAATCGTAAATCATTGAGTTGTACTGGCCCACTGGCCAGCGGCTCTCAAACTGTGAGGATTAACGCCCTCGTCATTGAGGAATGGAAATTTGAGACTTTTTGGTTAGATCAGGCTGACACGGCTAAGACTCAAGAGGTACAGGTTCAATTCACGTAGTATGACCAAGTTTTAATGATCTGCTACTTCTTACTTATAAGTTACTAGTGACTATGATCATCAAATTATGGCTACCATGGCATCAGCCTAAAGGCAAAGTGTAGGATTACCTTCCACCTGCTGGGACATTGAGACGATCGCTCAAAATCAGATTTTAGGCTTTTTTGACAGTGTCCAGCTGTTCAGATATCCAGAAGTAGACATCTTCATGCTGATTATGATGGTGATATATACCTAACAAAATAGAAAAACCAAATACAAGACACGTGCGAATTTCCAAAAAGTAGAATGTCACCCTCCCCTGTTTACGTAAGGTATTGACGAAAAGTAATCGTGGAGGGAAGTAACGGCTATTGACAAAACGTGCCTGTAGCTCCGGGGAAATATTAAAAATAATCCACCTCGAAGCCTTCTCCAGTATTGAGTTCAAAAAGATTGGAAAAGTGAAGTGCTGAGCAAATGAGAAAGAAAATTATTTTTATAAGAGTCTAATAACAACCTGCGGTGGGATGCTCCTTTCAAGAGCTTATTGAAAATTGGCAGGCAAAATTTTTTGTAGAAAATATAGATTCGATTATTTAACTAACTGTAGACTTTTGCTTAGAATTGAGCCTTAAACAAGAAATAAATAAGTCGTTATCCTATATATCAAGGTATTGTTAACTACAAAAACGACCTATTATTACAAGGGTATTTTTTATAATGTCCCAAAAGTGAAGAGCCGAACGGGATTTGAACACGCGACCATCCCCTTGGTACGACACTGCGCTGACCGCTGCGCCTTCGGATCTTAATCACACTCGACGAATTACTTTTTTGTGATTTTCTTAAGTGTAGTAAACACTAAAAACAATTAAAAAATACGAGGGTAGTCATAATAATTATTATAAAATATTGTAACTACCCTCGTATTTTTTTTGGGTTTTGGCAACGTAAATGAGTCATGATTGGTCCATGCAGCTTGCTGCGGCGACGCGACGCCGGCTTCCCGTAATGACGAGAACGACGCCCTGCGATGTCCTATTTAATAACTTGTTTACCCCATAGCAGCTGTTACACCGACAAGACGCCTTGTGAACAGAGGCTGCGGACAAAATAATCTAGTGCTACGAAAGAAATGATTTAATAAATAAATATTGTTGACAATCCACAGAATGCTATCAAGCCCCAAACTAAGAGCTATTGGGTTACTATGGGAACCAAAACAAATCTTTTTTTAATATACATAATACTTAGGATACAATGTAACACCCAGACAGAGAACAAACATTCTTTGATCACACAAATACAACACTACCTACGGCTACGGTGCAGAAGGCAAAGCTACTACCAACTGAGCTGAGAGGCCAGTCTGTAATAAAATTAAGTTGCGCATATCTATCAAACATAACGACAAAGAGAACTTGCGAAATAAACAATTTGGTATCATTACTACTATAATTCTTCTTATCGTGTCACTGATTCTTTCGAACCAAGTGTGGTGAAAGGATTATAAGTAGTATTTATTACATTGCGGTAATTATCAATTTTACACACGAAAACTCTTTTGTTGAACTGGAGGAAAAACATCGAGATAAACTTATTTACCTTATAAGGTATATACTTCCAAGAAATCACGAATTTATTCCGGTTACTATAGGAAAATTTAAAACAGCAGCGAAATATAACAATACAGTGTGACTAGCGGCCATTTTTAATAGGTGCTGCTGTGTCACCGCTCGCTTAGTAATCATGATCTACGTTATTTACGGCTGGCCTATGATAGGCGCTCTCAAATTTCAGATTAAATTAACTCACCCGAGCAAGAAACAGTGGAATTTATATTGATATAATTTATTAGACATTGTATGAAAGCTGAGGCCTATACCCGAGAGGATTCCGGTATTATTATAACTATGTAAAGCACATAACACACACAAAACATACATTTCAAAAGGCTTTTTTATTAATTTAACAATTTTATTTGTTTTTGTTTATTTACTTGTTGTTTAGGTAGGTTGAGTAATAAGAAAGTTAATTCGTACTCCTTTTTATATTCATTATTTTCAGTAAACAAATATGGGTTAGTTGGAAAACTCACTCAGGTAACGGAGTTTCAGGTGGCCACCACATAGTTCATCACAAAAGTATTATAAGAGACCTTAAAGGCCTTAAAGGCGCCGATAAATTTTACCGTAACCTTGATTGAAAAATAATGGACTTTATTCCTCAATTAGTTGGTATGACGGATAAGGAAATTAAGCATATTCCTGGTATTTTAGTTAATTACAACAATGATTTATTTTTAAAAATGATTAATTTGAAAGTTTTTTTAAATTGTTTTATTAAAAAATATAGAGGGTAGCGATTATTTAGTCATCAATATTAGTATTGCATCTAATTTTAATACATGTTGGCATGTTTACGAACCCGCGATCTTTCCCTTGGCACGGAGCTGCGCTGACCGCTGCGCCATCGGATCCCAATCACACTCTTAAAATACATATACAAAAATATGTAAAAACATTGCTCCTAACAAAATACATATTACCCATGAGAATAAATAATGAATAGTATGTTTTTTATTGCATAAGAGCTTATTTGTTTTACATAGTTGATAGACACTTTCATAATAATGGAGGTGGGTGGTGGGGTAGAGTGCTTGGATTATCCCAAGTTTTTCTATTCGGACACTGTTGTTAAATAAAACAAATCCACATCGGATGTACGCCGACATTGGGAGATACATTATTCACTTCGATATAAAAACCAGTTGATGTGTTCCGCTAGATCCTGGTCAATGTTTTTTTGCTGAGCTAAAAATGTAAAGCTCGTCGAATGAATATTGTATTTCTTTATAGTTCGGTGAATATTTTGATTTAAAAATACTGCTTCGTAGAACTAACGAGAGCTTCGTTCGGGTTTCAATGTCTGTAAAATATTTACATAAGTTTTGTTTTTTTTTAACCGACTTCAAAAAAGGAGGAGGTTTCTCAATTCGACCGTATATGCTTTTATTCGACCGTATTCTTTTTTTGTGTGTGTTCGCGGATAACTTCGTCGTTTACGAACCACCGATTTGTATGATTCTTTTTTTGTTGGAAAGTCATGGCAGACCAGAGAAATTAAGGGGCCTTCCAAAAATTGTAGGAGCGGTTATAGGGTTTTCAATAAGTATTTTATATCAAAATCATTTCAGCAGTTTGGCCATGAATCTGGTTTTCTTAAGTTTTTTAAACCTGACTGTTAGAAAATGCAGCATTTTACAGACACAAAAACTAATTCCCGTCCGAGGCAAACATTCGAGCCAGCAAAGAAGTTTCACTTAAAGAATACTTAACCCAATTGCTTAACAGCAGGGAATCGGGGCGAGGAATTGAAGTACCCCTGTGTAAGCTCATAATTATGTAACAGCTGTTCAGTTTATAAGCTGCTTTAAAAACAGAATGAATTGTTTCATCTTAAAGCTTCTGGTACGTGTATATTATTCGAGATATACTTCAAAACTCACACTCTGAGCCATCTAGTATCTTGTATACCAAAATGTGTAGATTCTGAGATACGCGTCGCGCAAATCCGCAAAAGCCTGGAAGCTTAGAATCTTGAATATATACAGCATAATACTTAGTATAAGACTCCACCGCTGGGGAATAAAGGATTTTTTAGATGTACTGCTATGAAGACCATCTGATAGTTGGACGCATAGAAACAGACAAGAGAAAAAGGCGACCATGTGCCGTTTGTATGGAATGGCTGTCGCCCAGTTTTTCATTTTCACTGTTTTATTAAAAATATCACTAAATATAAGGGTTCTCAGAAAAAGGAAGTAAGGAGGATTTAAAGAGAGTATTTCTTTGTACTTTCTTTTAACTCATCGCTTAACTTATTGCTCTGAAAGTAATTACTGCGCAAGAAGACATTTTTTATTTTATGACCAATTGCGGAATTTGTATGGAGATAGGAGCACGTGCTCATGTATTTTGGCGACACTTTTCCGTTCGTTCCGGCCGTTCTATATGTTCTGTGGTTGGACGTTTTGCTTTAAGGATATTTTGCTAATTAGACTTACTGCTCATTAGATCTTTTGCTCTGTTGGACATTTAGCTTAGACCTTCTGATCAGGCTTTTTTTTTATACAACTGGCTGATGATACAAGCATAAAGCCTGATCTATAAAGGTTCATGAATGACGACCACAAATCTGAAGACAAAGTGAAGGACCGTCCACCGCCCATAGTGGATTGACAATATTGTTATTATTCATGAAGTCAGTGGATGGAGTTGATACAGCGATTTATCATGTAATTTTTCATATTAGTACCTACTAACTTTTTGAGTAACGCAAATGTTTTATTGTTACATAAGCACCCACCGCCACCTGTGTACTTTTTCCTGGAAATACGAGTCGTAGTGAGACCTAGGAGTGCACTTAGGAGCCTCTTAGGCGCACTTAGAATCCTTTCACCACACTTGGGTCGAAAGAGCCAGTGACACGATAAGAAGAAAAAAAAAAGAGACCTATAAATAGTAATTATTGTGGACAATCCACACAACACTATCTAGCCCCGAATTAAGCAGAGCTTGTACCATGGAAACTAAATTCATTTTTTTGTGAATACAATATAACACCCAGACAGAGAACAAACATCTACGTTCACCACACAAATATTGGTTCTTGGTGGGGATCGAATCCACGCTCTCCAGCGCAGAAGCCAGAGCTAGCTATGAGGGCAGTCAAATATGTCCTTTTGTGGAATTCAGCAGGAATAAGCCTAAAGAGTTGTTTGAAAAATGTGTAATCCAGAAAACTCAAGACTATCAAAAGCTAGTGCTTACTACACAAAGAACAAAAAGAAGAAGTAAAAAGAGTGTTTATTTACGACGATATTGATTTTCATCGATGAATGAATTAGTATTTCTCATTTTATTTTAGGTGAAGTAATAATATAAGTTAAAAAAACTTGAGACACCGACTTCATGGCCAAACTGTTGAACCAATTTTAATGAAAAATCTGGGAATCTAACCTGCCAATTGAGAAAACTAAATCAGTTTACAAACAACGGAGGTACGCAGTATCAATAACTAAAAATAAAAGGAATAAAACAAAATGGCTTAAACAAATTTGATTAAATTTCTATGGAACCTGGAAATATTTTTAAATTTCAGATAAAAATCATTTTTCAAATCTCGAAGTTATGCTATAGCAAACATTAAAAACCCCAGCCGAATTAAGAACCTCTTCCTTTTTTATTTCTTTAAATCGACTTTAAATAAAAAAGGTTAAGGAATTCATCGAATCAAATCCCGTTTTATAAACATTAAAATGTATTCGACTCGTGGCTCAGGTAGGTTCGAAAACTACGAAAAGAGCCTCTGAGACGCCGAAGATAACTACTGTTACGGCGAAAACTTTCCATTAAAAATAAAGCTAGAACTCTGTTTAACTTTATTACACGGCAAACAAATCATTTACGCATTACGACGCCATCTTTTCTATCCCGACTAGTTATGTGACTCGTCGCTCGGTCCCAATAGGGATGTCTTATTCCCAAAACCAGCTAACAACACGAACAACTACAATAAAATACGTACTACTACAAGCACGGATGGTAGGAAAAGATTAACAGCCATACTTATAAACGCATTTTAAATTTAAACATTGCTTAAAGTTAGCCCTGTCACTGTTTTTCATTGCTCAGTGGTAAGAGATAGCAATAGTTTAAGCGACATATTTTTATAAGTAAGGCCATAAGCCTTCAAAAAAATGCTTTCCTCCGCAACGTATTATCCAATTCGTAATAAGGACCTTGAGCTGGGCAAAGTAACTAGTTCATTTTAAAAGGGTATTCTGAGTGTTACTAAGACATGTTTGATCGCTCACGATGTCGAATTATTTCCGCCAACGTGAAATGAAGCACTCTAGTAAATTAAATTAAATGAATGAAGCTAGTTTTACAAAGCGATAGATTTTATTTGATTAGGCATAAGCTTTATTTTCCTTATCACTAACATTTGCTATAACGCATTTATGTATACCTAGTTTTACTATAATTATTTTTTAAACAAAACTTTTTTTATACTACTAGCAGATGGAACCAGCATAATGGCCCACCTAATGTTAAGTGGTAACCATCGCCTATAACAAAGCATTGCCTTGTAGGTATAGCACGTCAGGAGCGTGCCCTACAATGCACTGAACTGAACTGGGTCGGTTCCTTTCGCATACGAGTATTACGTGTACCTTTAGATTTAGTAAGAGGTTTGTGTATATAAAATATAAAGAAAAGTAAGTAAAAGGAATCTGTTTTTTATTAGTTATAACCACAATTCAGCTCATTTCAAGGTGCGCTTTCCTCGGACATTACAACCACAGCTGCACAGCTGTCGAGTTTACCGATGCTGTCTGTTGGCTCTTAAAGCTTGTTTCCAGTTGATAATATTGAGCAAGATATAATATAACTTTTTAGGTATTTGAAGAGCACTTAAAATCCTTTCAACACACTAGTTTTGAAAGAACTAGTAACAAGATAAGAAAAAGAAAACTATTAGTTAGGATGAAGGATTTAATAAAAATAAATGACCCCTCATTACCCCGTCGTGACATGGATAAGAGAGGAGTAAAGAATAGGAGTGCTCTCTTATTCATGTCATGAGCCTTCAAGACCTTGGCATCTCAAACTTTTCATAAGGCATCTTAAACTGAAAGGTGTAGGCGCCCAATAATAAACTAGTTTTAATAATAAACATTTCAAGTGGAAAAAACATCACGCGAACAAAGTCGCACAAAAACACCAGCCACGGAATCGAAGCCACGATTTCGTTTGTATAATAAGCATTTCAAATTATGCTTAGATTTATGTAGGTACATTATGTCCACAGATGTTTTCAGTCAAAATACACGGATTACAAAAATTCTATGCAATTTTGCGTCAGTTGGAAAAGTATAGCGAAAATGGAGCAAAAAACTAGAGTAAAGCTTCACGGATGTAAGCTTTAAAACAGTTTGTTTTTAACTGCCAACATTTTGGACAGCAGCGCAGTAAACTTTTCATTCAACTTGAGAATTTAATTTTATACGAACAGAAAAAATCTGAGAACGTGAAGCAAAATATATAAAGTTGTCTTAACTCGGTCTGTCTCTTGGAAAATGGCGTTTACTCCCACCTGTTCTCTTGTCAGAACTACTGGGATTTTTTCCCATTAGTTCTGTGCCTTAAAAGACTATGCTTTACACCTGACTTGCTTATCTCTACTATTCCCACCTGTTTTGTTGAGTAGTTTTGTCTGACAGAAACACTGATAATTTTTCCGCGGTACCGAAACGAATTCGATTAGGTTAATTTCATTGACTATAAAAAACAGTTTTTTCAATTGTTTTAATAAGTGTTAGAAAAGAGAGAACCGGTTGTGGGTTTAAATCCCATTCGGCTTATTACTTTTGGGACACTTAAATGTTTTCAAACAATTTTCATTAGACAAACTTGGAATCTCATATAGTAAGATATTTTGTTATATCTTACCACCTTGTTGGAATACAAACTTAAAGATGGGGAACGAGTCTCACCGATGCTTCTGCTTAATGGTGGCTGCCCGTCGCGGCTGCTCACAATTGTCTTACTGGAGCTTCTCTTGATCTTAATAGGGAAGTGGATAGCTATGCAAGCAGATGTTTTACGGGTTAATTAGACCCAGGAAGGTATTATTCGGTTTGATGGTCAAAGTTATGTAAAGGCTAAGATTTAGGGTTGATACTGCAAACTGTTGATGCTTATGAGTATTTCATTAACAAAGGACCATGATGTAAAGATTAAAGACAAATATATGTATATATATTCTGTAGTATCACAAAGATCACTTTGAAACGTCTTAAAGCAAGGTGAGTCTAAGGTGCCAGTTTCGCGCGACCAAGCCTAGAAGAACAGGCAACAAACTACAGCTTGCCTATTTGATAGAACACTGTTGCAAAATATAAAACCCCTAAAAGTAAAGAATCTCTACAAGCTCTGCTTAGTTTGGGGCTAGATAGTGTTGTGTGGATTGTCTACAACATTATCTTAAAACAGAGCATTCTATTCGCTTTGTTAAACGTCAAAGCAAAAAGAGTTACAAAGTCACATCCAAATAAGATAACAAAAATATTAACTTTGTTCCAAAACTCGTTGGAAGATATTTTAAATGGCGCTCATAATGTTAAAAAGGCTTTTAGAAGGGATTCAGAAGCTAAAGTTGTCCCATTTTTCGTTCATAAAGTGTCACGTGATCTTTTTAATGAAAATAATTTAAGTTAGGGCGAAGTTGCGATGTAGTTTGGCGTTGTGCCAGTTTGAATAAACGTACTTGGTTTATTGCCAGGTAGATTGTTAATCAAGCAATGTGGAAAATGGAATACACTAAACTAAACTTTGACAAGTTCATACCTAACCTCACCCATGGCTACTAAAATTTTTAACCAGATCGAAAACAGACGAAGAGACTTATTGCTTCAAATAGGTAGTCGTCCACGATTAAATTAAGAAATAAAAAGCAAATAAAAATAACACAATATTACAAAAACATACTAAAGAAACATAACATACATTGATTCTCGCCAGGTCATATAGCTCGACAAAACTGACAACCGTTGGGGAATAAAGGTTCTCGAATACCGACCACGAACCGGAAGGCGAAAAGTAGGGCGCCCACACATCAGATGGACTGACGCCATTGTTAAGATCGCAGGAAGTCGGTGGATGGAAAGGGCTCAGAATCGTTCTTCCTGGAAATGTGTAGGGGAGGCCTATGTCAAGCAATGGACTTCTTCAGGTTGATGATGATGATGATTAAAGAAACATAACATAGTCACATAGGTAACAACATACTAAAAGAAACAAAAAGAGATCAGTGGATGTTTTTTTTTTTAATGTAACTACCTGATGGATCAAGCATATGGCCCACCTGATGTTAAGTGGTAACCATCGCCTATAACAAAGCAATGCCTCGTAGGTCACGCACGTCAGGAACGTGCCCTACGATGCACTGCCCTGCGTCCATAAACTGGAGGCATACAGATATTCAGCCTCACGTGCCAGTAATTACACCGGCACCCATGCCCTTCAAACCGAAACACAGCAATGCTGCTTCACGGCAGAAATAGGCATGGTGGTAGTAATTCCCCGGACGAGCCCTTCACAAAGAGCTCTACTACTACTAAAAAGTATTGTGTGCTACTGCAACAAATCGGGATTATAACTTTTGTGTGTCGAATGTAAGCAAATACTTCAAGTCAAACCAGCTTTAAATAATACTATCACACTGCATCCATTACAAAACAATGAACTAGTGAACAATTATTTGCATCGTGTTCATATTAATATCTGTTTTGTAAAACAGTTTATCAACAATTGTTGCGGTTGCTCGAAGCTTAAATAACCTGTAATTATGTACGATACGGACTATTTAAGGTAGGGTTTTTACCTTTTTTTTCTTAATCATTATCATCAACCTATGCTATCTAGTTTACTGCTGTGCTATAGGCCTACCACAAGCTATGTCTGGCTCTGTCTTTGGCTCTTGTTTTGAGTCTGTGTGAGCGCTCACCAGTGTGTATTATACTGTGTGTGTGGGTGCCGTTTCAAGGTTGTGGTTTCAAATCCTGTCGTGTACCTACCCATATTTTTTTCTGTTGAAAAATGTATGTGCACTATGTCAGTTCTTTCAAACGGTGAAGGAAAACATGGTGAGGAAACAGACATATAATCAAAAAAAATCGAAACTGATGTGTCCACTTAAAATCCTTTGACCACATTGTGCACTGGATTGAAAGAACGGGCAAGATAAGAAAAAGAGACGTTTCAATTTTAGATGTAACTAGTCAGCTTCGGGGTTATTCTACATTTCCATTTTTCTCTAAAAAATAAGCTTTGAAATTAAAGTTATAGCCCCAATGCAAGCCTGACTGCGCCCCTGCCAGCTTAAAATACAGTCCTTTGATGAATGTTCTGCGTTTATTTTCATTGTAGTGGATACGATGCGTCAATTCCGAATGGTTTAATGAACACTACCGGTTTTTATTGAGAACTATTTCATATATTTTATTCGTTTTTTTATTACTTGTCCTTTGAAACTACACCTTGTTGAGGTCTATTTTTTTTCTATGAATTGCGATACGCTGGGTGGGTAACCGCTTAACGTCAAGTGGTTCATCATGTTTTATAATGCCTGAGATACATGGGACTAGTTTTTCAAGCCAAGATAGCAAGATAGTGAGAGTAAGCTAACAAGCTAGCAGTTCTAGTTTCGTGTGAACAGGGCGTCAATTCCAGCAACACGGTTCGATTGAGTGATCGTCGAGTGATCGCTGAATCCGCGTTCCATTTTCAAATTTTTCAAACAAAAGTTGACAACTCACATCGATTTACGCGATCGCTTGAGTGATTTGTGTTTTCAGAATCGACACCCTGAACTGCCGGTCTACTCTTGAACGGAATTTTGACAGAAAATCCGATGGGTTTTCTGTCAGAATTCCGTCAAAACTTAAAATTGGGATCGGAATCGCGTTCAAGAGTAGACCGGCTGCTATATGAAAAATTAAGCTAGTTCTGTTTACACGAAGCTATAACTCCTAGCTTGCTAGCTTAGTATCACTACCTTACTATCCTGTCTTGAAAACTAGCCTCGTGTATCCCAGGCATTATTCGTTTTTTTCTTACATAACCTTATTTGAATCACCTTCAGCATCGAGGAGATTTAGAGTAAACAGGCCTTTGCATCTATTGTAGATGTTTCAGAGGCAACTGGTGATTACACAAGCCCTAATCACGGGACGCTATAGTGCCTGGGACAGGATTTTAGATGGATTAAGCTGGCCCAGCACCTATACCATCCAGTCAGCCTAATCCACAGGAAAGACATGGTCAATACGTGCGGAGCTGATTAAGCCGCGGGTTTCCCCACGATGTTTTCCTTCGCCGTCTGAGAGCACTAGCATTGTGTACATAGCGAGAAGATATACCAATTTTTCTTGATGGGTTCCTTTTACTTCTTATCTTTCATAGTGCCTTTTCCAAACAGGCAGATAAGTGATACGCACTATTGCATGTAATTTCATCCCCTATGAAGGGCGGCCAACGGAAAATGAGATAGAAATAAATTGAGTGGGTAACATCCCCAAATCTCCGTCACAGTATTTTATTGAGATTTATACTATAATGCTGCAATATTTTCACTGTATTAGATTACTTGCCAAATATCAAAAGAAGCAAATAGGTCCCATTTATTATAATAAAAAGAATAAAAAGCATATCAATGATTAAACTGGATACAATGTAGGTATACAATATATCTTTAACCGACTTTAAATAAAAAAGAAAGCTCTCAATTCGGTTGTACTTCTTTAATATTTGTTATCGTATAAGTTCGTCATTTATGTACTGATTTTAAAAAACTATTAAGGTACTTCCATATTGTTCCAAAGAATTTTCATCAAAATCAGTTCCGCAGTTTAGCCATGTAGTCGGGTTTTCAAGTATTTTAAACTTCACTTGTAATATTCAAGTGGGTACCTATATTTTTTACAAACAAAAGTCTTTCGCGCAAGGAAAATAACAAAAGCAAAAAGGTAGCTATTTAGTCAAATTAAAACTTTTAATGTAACCTACCAACTTAAGCTACGGACATTTTAAAACGGAGTTTAATTTTAAAAGTGGGGAAAGATAACGTTGGTTCGTAATTTATGACGTCATTATGGTAGAAATTAAATGAAAAACACCCCAAAAATGGGACATTAAAGTCCATATGCACCGACATTTCGGGAGTCCTGTGATACCCACTGGGTTGGGACATCATTTAAATGAATGTTGGATAATGACCAAAAGTTGTTTTTTTTTCGGTTTCCCCAAATAAAAATATATCCTAAAAGGGTTTTGTTTTTTTTTTTACTAATTTCGTAAGTGCCTACTTATTTAATGTAACAGATGATAGTTAGATTTGGTCGTTTCGGGGCAGTGGTCCAACTGATCTGTCCAACTAGTTGGACTACGGGCCTTTACTAGGGGCCGTGGTCCAGCTATCTTTGCAGTTGGACCACGGCACCATAGTAGAGTTCCCAGGTCCAATTAAAACAATTTCAAATAATACAACTGCAATTGTTACCACAGCCCATTTTTTATTAAATAATAAATTTTACGTTTGTGATTTAAAACAAATTGCAATTGCAGTTGTATTATTTGAAATTGTTTTAATTGGACCTGGGAACTCTACTATGGTGCCGTGGTCCAAGCAAAAAGGGCCCACTAGCGGCCTACTTGCGGAAACCAGTCCGCTCTTCAAGTATCAAGTAAGTAAGCCGTGGTCCAACTGCAAAGATAGTTGGACCACGGCCCCTAGTAAAGGCCCGTAGTCCAACTAGTTGGACAGATCAGTTGGACCACTGCCCCAAAACGGATTTGGTTTGGTAGCTAAAATTTTGAAGCTCAGGTAAAATAATCAAACTAAAATTAACTAAATAGAAAAGATAGGCAGACGCTAAGGTATTTGCCAAAAAAAATGTATCATCATAGGCAGCCTGTAATAGCCCACTGACATAGCCATTAATAATAATAAATAAATCAATCTTTTGGACAATCCACACTACACTATCTAACCCCAAACTAAGCAGAGCTTGTACTATGGGAACCAAATAGCTGATAAAATACTTACATAAATTTGTAAATACATACTTAGAATACAATATAACACCCAGACAGAGAATAAACATCTATGTTCACCACACAAATATTTGTTCTCGGTGGGGATCGAACCCACGGTCTACAGCTCAGAAGGCAGAGGTACTACCAACTGAGTTGAGAGGCCAGTCAACTACTACTTAGTACTTACTACTTACTTAGTAGTAAGTAGTAAGTTACTTAGTAGTAGTAATTTTATAAAAGTTGTTATTTGACTAAAATCATCTCACTACCCTTTCAGCCGTTATGTTACGGACCTAAAAAAAAAACATTTATAGCTTGTAGTTTTCTTATTCTCTTATTTAAAACCCTGTATTTAAACCTTAAAATGATTTATAAAGAGTCCAGCAAGGAAGAGAAGTATTTTTTAAATTCATCTGCTACAACCATTCGTTATATCAAAGTTAAATATCGCAATTTAAAAGCACCATTCAAAACTTTTTATTATTGCATACTGACAAAAACTCTCTTTTAATATGCAAAGTACTCACATTTCATCTCTCCGAGGATCATAAATAAATGCCATTTTGAATATACATTTAAAAACCCTGTAAAATATGAAAAATATGACTTTTTAAATTAGTCACATTATCCTCGCACCGCTCGATGTCAATGAAATATACAGTAGGTCATAATTTATTGACTATAATAATTATACGTCGACTTCAGGCCTGCGCACATCTAGGCGATGGAGATGGCGATCAGTGAAACGCCGTCAAATATCACTGTCATATTTGACAGCGTTTCACTAATCACCAACGCAGAACGTTTAGATGCGCACAATAGAGTTGAGTTGAAAGGCTTTTGATAGAGTGGCCATAAAAACATCAGTAGCGTAGTATTTATTTTTCCTCAATAACAAATGCGGTAACGTGCAAACCTGTCACGTTTGAAACAAAGTTACTGAAAAACAAGTTAGGCAAAAAAAAACTATAGTTGTTTTTGTGTTGGATACCATAAGAAAATACCCGCTGGGAATACAGAGCTTATTTTTTCAAAACTGAAAATATATTAACACACCACTTTGTATTAAAATTAGTTGGTAATAAAAGAATTGGTAGTGCCAGTATTAGATCCTTCCTACCTAACCTACATGTTTTTCTTGCAAAGCTTAATATTAATTTAATAGTGACGCACTTGTATACCGCCAACGTTTAGGTATGTTACAATTATAGGCGAAATAACCTACTGAACAAGGTAATTTAACTAAAACTCAAAATCCCCACTGAGCCAATGAATATTCTCACAAAATGACAAGATCTGCATTGATTTCTACCAACGCCACCAAGCATAGAAGAACAGGAACGAAGATGTCTCCCCTTTTGATTTCAAATCAAATAAACGATACAGCCGTGTTCGTTTCTCAAAAGGAGTCTCAAGTAGTTCTACTTTTAATTTAGTTAACCAGGAAGCTCATCAAGTAACTTGATGCTTAGTAACATTAGCCAAATTAAAACACCCTTCGTTAACTCAATGCACAACAAACATATTTAACAGAAAAAACACTTTTATAAATCGCAATTTATAAATCTGAGGTGAATTTAAGCTAAACACGAGATAAGTAACATTATAAAAGTTCAATCATGGCTTGCTTATAAATGATCTTTGTCACCTTTTTTTTAAAAAAAACATAATTTTTGAAATTACTGACGCGTGAGGCTGAACATGTTTATGCCTATAGGTGATAGTTACCACTTAACAGCAGGTGGCCATATGCATGTTCCATCAACTAGTTGCATAAAAAAAAAACTTCGCTTTTATAAAACTACTGTAGGTATGTGTGTAATATTATGGGACTCACCCTACTGTTTGATTTGTATATTGTTCTCGCTAATTCTAATAAGATCTCTCTTGCTCAAAAAAAGCTTTAAGTAGGCTTCAAACGAAATCACGATTGTAAATGTTTACGCAAAACTAAATTGAGAAGGATCAAAAACAATTTAAACTCAGCAGTAAAATGATTTTATTATTTATTATCGCGTACTTTATTAGAAGAACTTTATTTGCGTTTGAAAGAACCAGTCAGCATTTTCTTGTCCTTGTCCCAATTCATTTGGTCAGCACAACAGCTTTTCGTTCTCCACTCTCCTCTATTAGGCGTCATTTCAGCAGTCACTCCTTTCTTACCCATATCATCCTTCACACGATCCATCCATATTTTCTTTGAAAGAACCAGTGACACAATAAAAAGAAGAAAGATCGAGATGCAAAGCTAATAAGAAACATCTTCATTTATTGTGTATGAGAAACTGTTGACGACCACCGAGAAATAAATAAAGACGGCTGGAAATAAATATAAGATCATTTTATTTATACAATATACCCTGAATATACCTCACTGTTAGTGGAAAAAATATAAGATAATTTTATTTATACTTTGCAATATACCTAACTAATGGCCACCTTTTCAGCTTGAGAAAAGCTTAGTAGTGAGTTTAGGACCGTGAATGTCTACTGCTAAAGGTGAGACTCCTTTTTTTTTAAAGACCTACGCATACCTAACGCGATGGCGATCAGTGAAACGCTGTCAAATATTCTTGTCATATTTGACAGCATTTCACTGATCGCCATCAATCAGTGCATTCGATGCCGTCTGTGGCATTGTCCAAAAGGTTCCTGACAAGATTTATAAGCCCGTTCTACGAGTACACCTACCTATATAACACTTTTTGTTTGGTGTTCTCCACTCGCGAACATCTTGCTCTAACAGTCGTCGATTAGCAGAGTCAAAAATAGCGACTGATAAAAGAAAACTGTTACAAACTTCTTTGAATAGATTGTGCTTTGTTTTGTTCAAGGCTTTTAGATACATAGTTATTTTTGTCATTCAATCGAATAAGTCATTCACAAGGGAAACGTTTATTTATTACTTTTATTGTTTTTTTATTGTTTTATTTGACTGGCCTCTAGCTCAGTTGGCAGTAGCTCTGCCTTCTGCGCCGTAGGTCGTGGGTTCGATCCCCACCGAGAACTAATATTTGTGTGGTGAACATAAATGTTTGTTCTCTGTCTGGGTGTTATATTGTATTCTAAGTATGTATTTACAAAAAAAAAATGTATTCAAGTATTATATTAGCTATCTGGTTCCCATATTACAAGCTCTGCTTAGTTTGGGGCTGGGTAGTGTTGTGTGAATTGTCCAGAATATTTATTTATTTTATTTATTTATTTATTGTGAGTAACTGTGATTAATTTGCTAATCAACGGGAAATCAGTTTTATTTGGTAGCGAAGTATTCAACAAATTATCACACATTATATTTTCGTAATTTTCCTTAGCGATCGGAAAAAACTTCATACCTACTTATTCATCATCAACAGCCTGAAGAAGTCCACTAACTGGACATAGCCCTCCCCTACACATTCCAGGACGAACGATTCTGAGCCATTTCCATCCAACGACTTCCCGCGATCTTAACAATGTCGTCGGTCCATCAGGTAGGTGGGCTCCCTACGTTTCGTCGTTTGAACCTACTCATTATACTTTTAAATACTTTACTTAATTAAAAGCTTGTACTTATATGAGGTGCGTCAATGCGCACATTAGGTAAGACTTATTTATAAACTTTGTGTACTAAGTACCTTTATAAGTCAGCCCGACAACAGCTGTAGCTACCGCTTTAAAGTACTGTTTGGCTAGGAAGCAGATCGAAGTCTTGGCAGTGAAGAGAAGGCAGTACAGCGTCAGGATCGAGATATGAGAGACGTGCCAGAGCGTGCAGAGGAATTGATTACCTTTTGTCTGAAAAAATAGTGGTGAAAGTGGTAACTTTGTTCACTCGATATCACAGACAATGATATAGGAACATGGATGGACAATGATATAGGAACCTGTTCCGCCCCACTGCTGGGTAAAGGTCTCCTCAAAAGACGTCCACTTATCTCTCTCTCAGAGGTGTCTACGGATATACTCTTAAAAACTTGGGCGAAGTTCCCATTAATACGATGCCAATTCTTATTTGGCAAGCTTGAAGTCTATCCCCTCTAAAATTGAGCAAAAGTTGAACATACACACATGCAATAAGCCCGTAGCGTAGTGATTGCTCTGAAACGCAAACAATTGCATTGTCATCACGTACAGACTGCTCGAATTCCTTACATCAACCCGAACAGTATGATTACAAACTGTAGTTAGTAATGCCTGTAGTTCTCTGCTAAACTGATCGGCAGCAAATGAGGGCTACGAGTCAAGCGTTTCAAAGTTATATAGCCAACGAAAATATGACTATCTCTTAAATCCCCAAGTACTCAAATACCTACTATAAGGCCTACCACAAGATCTTTCTGGCTCTGGTTTAAGTCTGTGAATGTGCTCATCAGTGTATTATACTGTGTGAGTGACGTTTCGAAGGATTTATTTAGTAAACACTCACACAGATTCAAAACCAGAGACAGAGCCAGACAGAGCTTGTGATAGGCCTGGCCTAGTGGTCAGTTTTATCAGCGAAATACAAAATCACTGGCCATTATTAGAATTATGCCGAACCTTATAATCGATTCCGCAGTAAAAAAATGTGCATCAATTGGTTGTTAAGTATTAAGTTTGATGTTTTACTACGTTATATAATCAGAAATGTAGAAATGTGTAGAAGAACCAAGGTCACCAACATAGCTCGTAGAGTTAGTGAGTTGAAGTGGCAGTGGGCAGATCATATAGCTCGAAGAACCGACAACCGTTGGGGAAAAAATGTTCTCGAATGGCGACCACGAATTGAAAAAGGAAATATCCTGCAAATGTTTGTGTAGGGGAATTCAGCAGTGGATTTCTTCTGGCTGATGATGAGCATAATATTTTATGATTTGATGATATTGAAGATGAGTATAGATTTTTACGACAGTTCTCCATTGAAAAGTGTCAAAAATCTATGCTTGAGGCTTGACTCAGACTCAAGCACTGTTTCTGAATACGGGCCTAAGAGCATTTTGCACACATACACATTTTTAGGAATGAAAACACCATATTTTATTCACTGCTTATTTTCTTAGAGCCTTAGTTTTGCACAACATTGTTACTGTATCAAACCCCTGCAGATATTTCTATAATAAATAATGTTCGTCAACTTTGTACGCGATCGCTTGAGTAGCTTATTCCATAGCCTAAAGCTACTTCAGCACTGGAACACCAGGAACTGGAGCCAGTAATTCGGTTGGCTAATTACACGTCGGCTGGGGGCACTTTGATCGAAACAAGCTCAGATCCACTGGAATTAGAACGTAGAGTGATTGCTGTAAATCGGTCATCTGTGAAGGCAAAGGTTTGTTTTGAAAACATAGCACTAGGGGCTAGCTTTGTCGATGCATATGGGCTCACAAAGGCTTTAAATGGGGCAGAATAATGTTGGCGTAACTACATTATGTAGATCATTGAATACTATTTTGACTGGTATCTCAGCTCAGTTGGTAGTAGCTCTGCCTTCTGTGCCGTAGGTCGTGGGTTCGATCCCCACCGAGGACAAATATTTGTGTGGTGAACGTAAATGTTTGTTCTCTGTCTGGGTTTTATATTATATTCTAAATATGTATTTACAAAAAAATATGTAGACACAAGTATTATATCAGCTATCCGGTTCCCAGAGTACAAGCTTTGCTTAGTTTGGGGCGAGATAGTGTTGTGTGGATTGTCCACAATATTTATATATTTATTTACTACACATACTTTGTTGCACATAAAGGTATAGCATATAACTCTAAACTTCACTGTACTTTTTTACATTTAGCTAAAGATAAATAGAATCGCATTTTACAGAAACATTTCCCGTTACTCAAAACAAAACAGCTCGACCGCAAAAAGGTATAAGTATTTCATAATCGCATGTAGATATATTTCCATACAAATTAGTTTGTCGTAGTACACGACACACTTGGGTAGGTCCATCTTCTAAATATATAAAACTCTTTCGTTACTGACTGACTGACTGACTGACTGACAATCAACGCACAGCCTAAACCGTTAGTCCTAGAAGCATGAAACTTGGAGGGTATGTTCCTCTTATAACGTAGAGGTGTACTAAGAAAGGAAATCGGAAAATTATTTCCCGAAGAGGAGAAAAAGGGGAAAAATGGTTTAAAGAAAAATCAACGCACAGCCTAAACCATTAGTCCTAGAAGCATGAAACATGGAAGATGTGTTGCTCTTATAGAGCGAAGGTGCATTAAGAAAGAAAATTGGAAAATTATTTACCTAAAAGAAGAAAAAAAAGGAAAAAAGTTTCATGAAAATTCTCAAAAAATTGCTTTACAAAATACGCAAAAAAACAGTAAAAAAAAATCTGCTACCGCAGCATTTGTCACCAAATTTGAATACACACAAAAGTTTACATTAACCCCACCGTAACCACTAAGACAAAATCGCGGAAAACACCTATCGTACCGAAACTAAACACCGCACCGCTTCAAAAAACGGCTAAAGTACATGCTCAAAACTATGGTAACCAGCTGGTCATGTCAAATTAAAAAAATCTGATTCGATTATACACCAACACGCAGACGAAACCCTAAATTAGCCACTAATATAACATAAAATCACAAGAAATTGCTTTACAAAATACGCAAAAAAAACCATTAAACATTTTTCAGCTACCGCAGCATCTGTCACCAGGTTTGAATACACACAAAGGTTTACAAAAAAACCAATGATAACCACTTAGACAAAATTGCGGGAATCATCTATCATACTTAAACTAAACACCGCTGAAAAAAATCGGGTACAACAGCACCTGTCTTCAAATTCAAATACACTCTAAAGTACATGCTCAAAACTATGGTAACCAGCAGTTGGTCATGTCAAATTAAAAATCTGATTCGATTATACACATACGAAACCCCAAATTAGCCACTAATATAACATAAAATCACAAAAAATAGCTTTACAAAATACGCAAAAAAAAAACATTAAAAAAATTTCAGCTCCCACAGCATTTGTCACCAGGTTTTAATACACACAAATGTTTACAAAAAAACCGATGATAACCACCAAGACAAAATTGCGGGAATTATCTATCAAACTTAAACTAAACACCTCTGAAAGAAATCGGCTACAACAGCACTCGCCTTCAAATTCAAAAACACTCTAAAGTACATGCTCAAAACTATGGTGACCAGCAGTTGGTCATGTCAAATTAAAAATTCAGATTCGATTATACACCAACATGCATACGAAACCCCAAATAAACCACTAATATAACATAAAATCACAAAAAATAGCTTTACAAAATACGCAAAAAAAAACATTAAAAAATTTTCAGCTACCGCAGCATTTGTCACCAGGTTTTAATACACACAAATGTTTACAAAAAAACCGATGATAACCACCAAGACAAAATCGCGGGAATCATCTATCATACTTAAACTAAACACCGCTGAAAAAAAACGGCTGCAACAGCACTCACCTTCAAATTCAAATACACTCTAAAGTACAAGCTCAAAACGATGGTAACTTGCATTTGATCATACCAAACTAAAAAAACAAGATTCAATTATACACCAACGAATACGATAGCCCAAATTAGCCACTTAAACAAAATCACGAAAAAGAGCTTTACAAAATACGCAAAAAAACATTTAAAAAAATTCAGCTACCGCAGCATTTGTCACCAGGTTTTAATACACACAAATGTTTACAAAAAAACCGATGATAACCACCAAGACAAAATCGCGGGAATCATCTATCATACTTAAACTAAACACCGCTGAAAAAAAACGGCTGCAACAGCACTCACCTTCAAATTCAAATACACTATAAAGTACAAGCTCAAAACGATGGTAACTTGCATTTGATCATATCAAACTAAAAAAACAAGATTCAATTATACACCAACGAATACGATAGCCCAAATTAGCCACTTAAACAAAATCACGAAAAAGAGCTTTACAAAATACGCAAAAAAACATTTAAAAAAATTCAGCTACCGCAGCATTTGTCACCAGGTTTTAATACACACAAATGTTTACAAAAAAACCGATGATAACCACCAAGACAAAATCGCGGGAAGCACCTTTCATACCAAAACTAAACACAGCTGAAAAAAATCGGCTACAACAGCAGTTACCATCTTTCGAACACACTTTATATAGTTTTGAATGCAAACTCAAAACTAAGGTAACCAGAACTTGGTCATGTAAAACCAACGCATACATAACCCAACTTAGCCACTAAGGCAAATTCACGAAAAATAACTCTCAAAATATAAGCAGAAAACAGTGAAAACATATCAATAGTTGTCCGCTTTCCACCATAAAATAGTTTCTTTTAAACGAACTCAAACTATGACTTTAAACTAACCACGCGGACGAAGTCGCGGGTGTCAGCTAGTATGATAATAAAATGAAACCGCCAGCTTTTCCGAGGGTGTATTCGGACGTGAAGTAAATTGTAGGTAACTAAATAATGTCCGAAATAAAATGATGAAATTTCGAGATGCTTCGCTCATATTCTCATATTACACAGCTTTTAAAAGTTAGTTAGCTGTATATATTTTCTGCAGCATCGTTGTAAAAACTGTAGCTTTTTGACAAAAGAAAAAAATATATAAAGTAAGTAAGTAAATTATACAAATCCAGATATAACTTTTTTTTTATGTAACTAGCTTATGGTACAAGCATATGGCCCACCTGATGTTAAGTGGTAACCAATGCCTCGTAGGTCACGCACGTCAGGAACGTGCCCTACGATACACTGCCCTGCGTCCATCAACTGGAGGCATATAGATATTCAGCCTCACGTGCCAGTAATTACACCGGCACCCATCCCATACCCTTCAAACCGAAACACAGCAACTAAAACTTGCACTAAACATACTTAGGTCCAATTTCACCGTTAAACGCGTTTAACTAAACTAGTTTATTATGTAAACGCATTCATAAAGCGGGTACACACGTATCCATTTTTAAAAGAAATGCAACGACATTGACAGGTCTTTAAACGCGTTTAGAGAAAAGCGAGTTTAAACGTCAGTAGAACGCGTTCAATTTCAACGGTGAAATTGGACCTTACTTAGTAACTCTTAAACCAGATAAAGTGAAGAGAAGTCACAGGTACCTGCGTACCTTTGGACTGCCTTCACAGCTTAGTTGATAGTAGCTCTGCTTTCTGCGATGGAGCGCATTTAGTAAACACTCACACAGACTCAAAATCAGAGCTAGACAGAGCTCGTGGTATAGGTCTACAGTTTTTAAAAAGCTTTATACCAGAAATCCGTCCGGTTTACTTCGGTTGTTGCGATGCAATCCGATATATTATTTTTTAAAAAGGTTTCGGAAGCTGCATTCAGAGACCAGAGAATAAAATGCATTGTTTTATGCAAATGTGATTTAGGAGAGGTTTTTCCTTTGTGGGCTAATGTTATGCGAACTTTAAATGTACCTACGTGCGGGTGAATTCGCCCATAAGTTTAAATACAACTCCTGTATTTTACTTACAGTTGAAGTAATCTGAATCGAAGTTCAATTTCCTGCTAATTTTGTATTGTACATTATGTAAATCAACACGATTTGTGACTTGACCACTTTATTTTAGATTTAAAAATCTGACAAAATTGAACTAAAAATGTTATCAATTGGCAAACAAAGTTAAAATTATAAAACCATTATGAATATTAAATTTGGGTGCATAAACACACGTTTATCATGTATAACTAATGTGTACCTACGTGTTTTTGTGTGCACCTAAACATATTTGTATTTTGTATTCACGTAGCATTGTAGTTTCTTCCAGAAAGAAAACACGAAAATTGGAAAACTACGCAATAAATTATTAATAGACAGTTTTCCACTGCACATAAAATTAACTTATTACCACCATCCTTTCTTTACAGTACCGGAAGCAGAAAACAAACCGGAACCGTTTACTAATTAAGTTAAAACTTAGTTAACTTTTTGTTGACGCTTTGGAATGAAGTAGAACTCTGAACTAACCACGGATTCTGTAAAGTAAAGCTTTTAATTAAAAATATGTATACAACTTTTGATACTATCATGGGTTTAAACACTATTTTTACTCGTGGACTTCAGTTCAACCGTGATCATGGTGCATGCAACTGTGCCGAAATATCAGAAGTCAACTCATAAAAAGTTTAATCATGGTAAATATCCCATTGTTTCATAAAAATTATATGCATACATCTTGTGTAGCTTTTAGAATAAGCTAGTTGAATTGGGCAGGCCAAACTGCTTGTAAAACCGACCACCGCGAGTCTATCTCTGGTTCTGTCTCTGGCTCTATGGTTTTGAGTCTGTGTGAGTGTTGGCTAAATAAATTCTACGTCGAAACGTCACACACACTCACAGACTCGTCAAACTTATAACACCCCGTTCTTTTTGCGCCAAGGTTTAAAAGTAAGAGCCATTCCAAAAATATACCTATTAGTAAACATAATCAATTTTCAATCAAGATAAAATCTGTAAAAAACAAATTTGACAAATGAACTCTAAGTATAAAGGTCAGCAGCATTACAATAGCCTTCATCCATGATCCCGACAAAGAACGTTCAGTCCATTATGAAGTTCTAAAGCCCAAACTGGGCCATTACTCTTCCAGTTTTAGGACAAGGGCGTCTCCTGACTCCATATTTCAAGCGCAACATCTCAGGACATTGCGACGAATATGTGCCGCCAGCATAAATTATGACCCTCATGGGACAAGTTAGGACACCACACCCTTAGACCCTTTTATGGACCACAATAACGCAGCGTAATGTGGATTGTCTGTTGTTTGTTTGCGGTTTATCAAATGTGAATATTATTTAAGCGCTGAAAGAAATTTCATCTGAATAAAATAGTAAATGTCTCTCATTGCGCAATGAATCTTCATCGTAGATGCTGAGACGTCCCAGATGTACAAATGGAATTTTATTTTATAAAGCTTGCAACACATTGCCAGCTCGAGATCTCAAAACACGCCATAAAGCTACCATTAGCTCAATTTTAGCAACTATAAACAATGAACTAGGTAGGTACGAGCACATACTCGAAACACACAAAGTGCCTACGCACCTATGTACAGATAAGGTAATACTATATTAGTAGTAATACTAACTACTAATCATCTACATGACATTGCAAAGTTAACAAAAAAGTCCTACAGTGCACTCAAGATTGCATCAGTAGGCCTACCATAAACTCTGTCTCTGGTTTTGAGTCTGTGTGTTTTAAATAACTACTTGAGTATTATTAGCAAGCAAGTACAATAAAGTGTATAAAACCTCTTTCAAGTGAGATATGTACACCAATTACACCACGGACACGTTTCATTCGGCTATCCACGTCCAAATTTCATTCCCAATCTAATCTAAACTGAAAATTGCAGTTCAAATTGCTAGCAACTTTTTTCCCCACAGCACCTATAGTAGGTACACAGCCTTCCGCATTCCGCACACAAGTCACGTTTGTCATTTCACACCGATCCGCAGAGACACAGAATTTTCACACTCTATAAATTTTCACCAATACTATAAGGAAATCCGCAGGGTTTTTCAACAAATCCGGGATATTGCTGATATATTGCAGTAAAATAACAAGCGTTTGCATAATATGAATAATTGTGGAAAATTGAGATATACTTGAGTGGATCAGAGTGAGTCGAGTTCTCAAGTTTTTTTAACTTATTAAGGTTTAAGTCCGTGTCATTGGATAAAATAAATAAATTAAATAAAAGCTTTCAAATTTATTGGATTATTTGTTCCGCAGCGCGCTAAGCATAGGTATATAATATTATACCATCCTTTCAGGTTAAGGAAAGGATGGTCAACGAAAATACGCGGAATTGACTATCGCGGGTTTCCTCGCGAGGTTTTCCTAGACGGTTCGAGAACATCACGCACTTACTTTTTATTATTACATATTTACTTATTACTTTTTAATGGAAAAGAAAGCAAGAAAGACGTCTTTTACACGGCTGTAAGATAATGATTGTGAAATTTGGAACCAATTTTACTCGATCAGTTTGAACAATTCGTTTCGCCTACGTGTCTCTTTCTTGTGTATGAAGAAATTATGAGACAACAACTCGTTTCGATCGTTTCTACGTAACGTATTGTTGTTGTCTCATCTTTTCGTCATACAAAAGAAAGAGACTCGTAAGTAGTAGAGTAAAACTCAGACTACGGGTATACCTCCAGTAATAAGAGTTCATTAAATAAAGCACTCGTTTCAGTGGCCATTGCTCATGAATACCTACTCATGATTTATCATATAATATAAATTATTATGTACTTACATGTCTTTATGATTTACTGCAGATTTATAGTCGAGCATACGGATCGTAATTATAAATATGGAATAAGGGCGGATTTATTACGGCTTTGATAGGGTTTAATAGATTTAATGATATACTTGACCTAAATTATGCATGTAAAATGTAACTGGGCCGAAGTTATACAAAGTAATAATTTCTTGAGTGTTCCTTCTACGTTTATGAAAGTTATTACTGACACATAAATTAATAATGTTATCAATCTTATTCGAGCGCATGTGAAAGTAAAATAAGCGCTACGTACACGTAGGTATACTAGCGTAATATAACGGAGCGTATAATGTCGTCGTATATATATTATATAATACATGAACATAATGGATAGGTAATTGCGATTCTGACTTTCAAGTCCTAGGTACCCATCTTAATAATTGTTTACAAGTTCTTTGAAATAACAAGTTTAAAATAAAGATACATAAGGAAAACAGAATTACTTTGTTCGTTTCAAATAAATAATTTAGAAATTCGTTTAAAAATATTCTTCCCAATAAAACTTCCTACGGCTGTTAAAAGTTTGACGTGTCTATGAGTGTATATGACATCGTAGCTCCCGAACGGATGAAGCTATTTTGATTTTTGTTTGAAAGGTGAATTAGTCGAGATTTTTCATCAGCTATGTTTGATGAAAATTGGTTAAAGGTAGCCGCCGTACATGAATACGTACGTACCGTAAGTAACATGAATATCAAAATATGAAAGGGCTTGATTATAAAAACACCCAACCTAAACACTTTTTTTTTGGTTTTAATCCTAAGCACTATGATACATTTCAAATCCAAGATGGCCGCCACTACAATTTGGTAGCATTTTTTTTCACAACACCACACACATTTTAATTATGGGTTTTAAATGAAAGGGTAAAAAATATTAAAAGGGTTAAAATTGTTGAATAATTGACACCATCAATGCATCCTATTAGTCGGTGGTCTTAATTTTTTGTAAAATTAACTTGTTGTTAGTCCGGAACACTGTGATAATTTTGCACAACGCTTCAGTAATCATAACCATCATCCATCATCCATCATCATCAGCCTAAAGAAGTCCACTACGGGCCTCCCCCATACATTTCCAGGTAGAAAGATTCTGAGCCCTTTCCATCCACTGACTTCCTGTTGATCCATGAGGAATATTCTTGGGCCTTCACAAGAATGTTTAGGTTACCACTAATCGTCAGCAAGTTGTATTCCCGTGGCAAGGTAAAGACCCACTAACCGGCTCAGTGCAACGCTACTGGTTCGTTTACATAATCCCTCCAGAATCCTTCAATGCACTTTGTGTAGTGCTACACTGTACACTCTAGCGATGGTTTCTCATGACGGTAGATGCAGTTATTACTTTAACTTGGCTAAAAAAAATATGAAGATTAGATCTTTGGCATGATGAGCAGAAAACTTGAAATGCAGTAAATTGCTCACTTTTAAATTCTGCCAGTTTAAAGAATAAAGTTTGACGAAGCACCTAGAATCACTTTCTCATTATAAAAGGTACATACCTACCTACTAGAGAATTCTGAAACAAAATAATATTAACCATCTCATAAAAAAAACATGATAAATATAACGTTATAAGATACTTAGTGATATATTAGTTGTTGCAAAAAAGTTTGTGGTCGTCAAACAGTGAAGGAAAACATCGTGAGGAGGGGCATATCGTATAGAACCTATAAAGTTCGAAAATATGTGTTCTTATAAAATACTATAGAATAAGAGCATGGAAAGGAGCCTCTTTGAGGCGCATTTTAAATCCCTTCACCACACGCAGTTCGAAAGAAGAGAGAGTTAAGTATTTTGTTTTAAGTCTTTTTAGTCAGCATGTAGAAACATCCTAGCAACTTATTCATAAATATTAAAACTATCCAAAAATTTAACTTTGTTAAATTTATGACGATGGAGTATCAAATTCGATAGTGCAGTAGTGGAGTGCCCATCGACTTACACACCGCAGTAATCCGGCTGGTCGAATTCATCCGAATGGACTACACTTTTGCTTCCAACAACAAATCTATCAGCTTGTTCCATAAGCCCATTAGTGTGAATGCAATTTCTCTGTTATTTCATTGTAGAGTGGAAAAAACAGCCACTGAAAGCAAACATTTTTTGTGAGATGAACACAAATATTTAATAATGGCTCAATAGCCGAGCGGGATTTGGACCCGCGGGCTTTTCCTTGACGGGGCTGCGCTGACCACTGCGCCCTCGGATCCTAATCACAGGGACTGATCGTCATTATAAAAATGTTTGTGATTCCCATTAAAAAAAAGGAACATAGATGTTTGGTGGTTGTTTTGCTTTCGTGTTAGACATTACGGCTATGTCTTTTTCAGTTGGACTGCAGGACTTTTTACTTTAAAGGAGTTAAGGATGTTCTGTTTCCTTTGTAAAAGTTGCATTAAGTCGACCAAAAGGCTCGTCTGAGGGATTATGTGGGCCCCGGGTACCGAGGCTAAAGCCGAACAAAAGCTTACCTACGTACCAGCCAGCACAAAAATGTACCTTGTGTTAATAAGGAAAGTTTTGTCTTATGTCATTCTTTAATTTTATAATAATGTAAATTTTTCTAATAAATATATTATTATGTGTTGTATATAGACATAAAATAAATCGAAACAAGAAGGTAAGTAAAAACGGTGGTCTCTTCTTCTTCCTGCCCTTATCCCACTAGGTGGGGTCGGCACAACATGTCTTCCTCCTCCATTCTTCGTCAGCCGTCATCTATGCACTCACTTCTCTGTTATCCGCATGTCGTCTTTCACACACAGTTAATCCATGCTTATTTGGTCTACCTCTGCTCACATATCCATCCACACCCATACGCATCACTCTCCTACTCACATGACTTGCCTCCTCGTGGCATGCCCGTACCACGTCAGCCACTTGCTACTCAATTTTTCTGTCACTACTACTTTCAAACCAAAAACTTCTAATGTTAGTCCAATACTGGTTCCAAAACTAGATTTGTTCTAAAGTTTCATGGTAAACGAGAAGGTAGGGGTAATCAATACTCTATCTATAACAATCCCAAAATCTGCTCATTTTAAGACGCGACTTGATATGACAAAAAAAAGAAAAATCGTGTATATAGTCAACTTTTGTAGGTATGTTTATTCATACTACTACAACTACGTCAGCCTACAAAGCTGACGTATTTGTACATTTTCATGCATATTTATTCAGATAAACTAAAACCACAAGGAAATTATAACAGAATATGTTGTAATTAACTATACCTCTGGTCAAACCCGCGTACAATGTTTTGAATCATAGGGAAAAATCAAAACCACATAGCTAATGTATGTAGTTTTAATATTTACTTACCCAGTATATTTCGTTGGTGATTGACGGGTACTAATTATTGTAATTATGGCATGTGATTTCCTAAATACTAGTTTAATAGATTTCAACCCTTTGAATTCAAGTTTGCGAAATTGGGATGAGTGCTACAAAGGCTTGGATGAGTACAGTTCTGATAAGGAGTTGGCTCAAGTGTATCTGTTCCTGGATTATCCTAATGCGCTGTTGAAGTTTTCAGCAGCATGCTGTGCTATCTTTATGGTTATCGGCATCCCTGGAAATATTATAACTATTGTCGCCCTCTCGAAGTATAAAAAAGTAAGTATACATGTTTCCCTTATTTATCCACGCATGAGTCACTAAAGCCCTAAGTGTTAGTAACCTCGCCTTCTGATCCTGGGGCCGCAGGTAAAATCCAATCATGCACCTATGAATTTTTCTCTTCGAAAAATTATACAAACAATACCAGTGCTCTCAAACGGTGAAGGACAACATCGTAAAGCAAACCAAGGCTTAGTCAACTCCACACGTATTGCCATGTCTTTCTTATGGATTAGGCCGACTAAGTCGTCAGGATGGAGGTACTGCGCAAGCTTATTACATCTAAAAATCTTGTCCCAGGCAAAAGCGTCCCGCAAGTAGGGCTTGAGTAATCTACATCAGCATCTACAATAGATGCAAGCCTGTTTACTTTTACTTTTACTATCCTTAGCCCACGCGGCTAACTGAAACTCCGAATAAAAGCTGTTCAATGTTTTTCACATACCTAGCATGATACCTAACCCAATGTACTCTTTTCAGATTCGTAATGCGACAGCAATATTCATTATTAATCTGTCTGTGTCCGATCTACTGTTCGCCTGCATATTCTTGCCTATAACAATTTCAATGTTTCTAAGCCACTCTTGGATGGCTGGCAAGGTGATGTGTCGGATATTCCCAGTTTTGAACTACACTCTGAATGCTGTATCAGTGTTCTCGATAGTAGCTATCACGATCAACCGCTATGTGATGGTATCACACCCGTTGTACTATCCAAAGTAAGTTTTATTTTGTGACATTGCATGTTTTTCTGAATATGCACCCCCAAAAATGTTGCTTGAGAAGGTCTGTAGAATACTTCCGATGTCTGAATAAGAATTTGTATTTCAGATTGTACCAAACAAGAAATCTTACCATCATGATCGTGGCGATATGGGTGGGTGCCATTGCCATATTACTTCCAACATTATTTGAAATATGGGGACGATTCAGCTTAGAACCAAAAATATCGTTCTGTACTATTATTCCAGACAAAAATAAAAGATCCCCGAAATTTCCAATCGTTATTATGGGGTTCGTGTTCCCGTTCATCTTCATTATCGTATGCTACTCTCGAATAATGTACATAGTAAGAAAATCTTCTGCTAAATCTGCCAGACCATCAAGACCTCTTACCTCGAATGTGCCGAGTGATTCAACCACCAAGGATCCAGAATTCTCAACAAGAGAACCTACATCTTCTGGAAGCACTCAAGAGGACGAAAACGCTGATGATATTGAAGCAGGGCCTGGTGTGGTGTCAAATTTTAGGAAGGCCTTTAAAGCTACGTTCAGACGGAGGCCAAGGCGAGTTTCTACTACTCCAACGAGGAGAGATAAAAAGCTGCAAACCATGATTGCAGCTATTATGATATCGTTTTTTGCATGTCACCTTCCGATCATGATTGCGAAGACTGCTAGCAATGAATTTGCAGTGGGTCCGTATGGGAATATAATGGGCTATATGCTGCTTTATATGACAGTTTGTAGTAATCCAATCATTTATGTGGTTATGTCTAAGGAATATAGGCAAGCGTATACGAGTGTCTTCGGGTTTTTGTGGAAGAGGAACTCAAGGAAGTAGTCCCGAGTATTTTGCACGATATTTATATGAGTCTATTTCTCCATCAACTATCCGTCAGGTTAAATAAAATCCTATCTTTGTTTTTGAAGAGTGTATGGACTGAAAGACTGCTTTTGTACGGAAAGCTTTATCAATGGATGGTGGAACAGGCACTACGGCTAATTTGGTAATGTGGCTTTAATAAGATGTAAGAACTTATATTATACCTCTTAGTTACAAGCGATACTTATGTGTGAGTCGTGTTTGTTTACTATGCTGGTCATAAATCAACTTAAGATAAATGTGTTTTTATTGTTGTTATTGTAATTAAATGATTTCAAATGTATAGGTATTAATGTATGATGTTATAATAACAGTGAACTGATTTAAATAAATCAAATACATGTTTCAATACATTATTTCATATTATATTGTGTATAACCTAAGCTTAGCCATGCCTAACTTACTTACCTACTTAGTATATCCATGCTTCCAGCTTCCTCATACAGAAAATGTCTATGCATACTTAATTGGTGCAATCAATAATAAGATTGTGGAAAATCCACACACCACTATCTAGCCCCAAACTAAGCACTTGTGCGACGGGAACCAGATAGTTGATATAAAAATTGCAAAACTAGTGCAATCAATGGGACTAGCTATTCCAGTCTAAGGCACTAGAGTAATCCAAGAAAATGCAATTCCGAACAGAAGCGTAATCAAAGTACAATACTTTGCTATCGCCCTGGCACATTCTACCTAATACGGGTATACAACTATTGCAAATAATTTATAATGCCCCAAAAGTTAGGAACTGGCATGTAACTTTTGGACCAATATAAAATAATTTTCCTCCATTTTGTGATTTCCTCACAGGTTAGGTAAGCCAAACAAACCGTTAAAACTATTATCCCGTTGCAGGTCCGGAACGGATTAATTATTAAAACTTTTCCTACCTAATCATTAAAACCTTACCTATTATGTAGTAGGTACCTATACTATGATTAGGCAGGAACATTTTCTAGACAACAGCTTAGACAATAAATATTTTTACTCACCCCGTTCCCGTTACGTCCTGTTCCCGTTATTTTTTCGGAATAAAAAGTATCCTATGTCCGTTTCCTTATCTGATTCTAAGCTACCTCCTGGCCAATTTTCAACTAAATCGGTCCAGCCGCTCCTCGTGATGGCGTGGCCAAGGAAAATAAGGAGTCTATTTTATTTAGATTTCCTAAGCGTACTAATAGTCCATAAGTGGTTGGAAGTATAAATCTCGCTTTTCTAACAATGTCGGTAGAGGGTTCGCCGCCATCTTGTTTTAAAGTTAATTTTTTTGTTTTCCTGAATTTAAAAAAGTAGAAATTAAATTTCCAACAACTTTGGATACAGCCATTTTTGAAAATTCTCGTTAATTTTCAACTTTAAAGCAAAAATGGCAGCATTCAAAGTTGTTGGAAATTTAATTTCTACTGGACTAAAAGTACAGATGACAGTATCAAAAAATAAATTTTGCTCTTTGTTTTGTAGTTTTTTTTATACAACCAACCTCCATCGTCGGCTACATCGTCGCTTACCATCAGGTGAGATCGTAAACAAAGGATGGTCTATATCATGTAAAAAAAAATATTTAACTTACTGATTGATTATCAGTATTATTAAGTGGTAACCATCGCCTATAACAATGACCTATGCAATGCCAATAACAAAGGCCAATAACATGGTGGTTAATACTTCCCCGAATGAGCCACTCACAAAGAGCTCTACTACTACCTATACTACTTAAAAGCCGGCAGCTATAGCAGCAGGATGATTTTTTATTTCCTGTTCACAGGGAATCCTGCTAAGTTCGTTACTAGTCCATTTACAGCGCTGTTACGGTAATGCGCATCTGCCATTTTCTTTGCTAATTGTTCTGCTTCTTTTTTTTACTTCAAATAAAAAAAGAGCATCTTTTCAACGTGTTTTATGTTTTTTAGCGAATAATTTATCTTTTAAGAGCCGATTTGAGGAACTCTTTTCAATCTGAAAACTAATATTTTCGGATTAGTCCCATACAAATATCATCAAACTCGGTTGAATAGTTTAGTCATGAAGTCGGTTTCTCAAGTTTTTTGTACTTATATTATCATCTGGATTTGTTTGAAAATTTATCTTCAAATAACGTAAAAAAAATACTAAAAGAGTATAGTATGAAAAAACTATTTATTTCACTAAAAAGTCTATGTAATTTTGTATACCTGCTTAGGACCTTTTTGACTTTAGCTGACACAAATTGATAGCTACCAATACTGATTTACTCGTTTACCACTCTAGTAACTTTATGTGAAAAAAGTTTGCAAATTTTACAGATGAAAGAAACTTTCAAATGCTGTAATAAAGCTTTGACGCCTAGACGTAATTATCCCGGCACAGTAATTACTAGCTAATTCAAATAAATATCACTTTGTATAGTTTAATTAGGGGCCGAAGTTTCTGTGTGAACCCTACCAATGAACGTTATTCAAGGAAATGGGTCCCATGTGCAACCTTGGGGCACACCTCTGCGGTCGACGGTCGACCTGAGATCATTGCCAGAACTACGGATAAAATATTATCTTGTTGTTTTGTTAGAATAGCTTGACTTTGGATATTCAATGGCAAGAATTACACAAGTATGTCATTGAAAGTCCCACATGTACCAAATAGTTTGTTTTTTTTCAAATTTATATTGAGGCTAACTTTTGGCGTAACTCAGGCGCCAAAAGTTAGTGAAAATACAACGAAATCGCGTCATATTTTGTATGTTAGCAACTACTGAGCCAGAACCTGAGCCTGACTGACTGATCTGACCAAGCCACGGGTTTCCTTACGATATTTTTGTTACATGCTCAAAAACAATAATCTCCTCTCTCGTTCTGAGCAGTTAGCTAAAAATAAGGAGGATTTGGTATAATATTTTACAATAAAACTGTGTGTTTGACGTTTTGACGTAGGATTTATTTAGCCAACACTCACATAGGCTCAAAACCAGAACCAGAGACAGAGCTCATGGTAGACCTACTGTCACCTTAGGATTGGAACCACTTAGGTACTTTACTTACAGGTTGCTACCACTAGACCCTAGTGAAGCTCCCAGTGAAGGTGCTAGTACCCTATAGATTAGAGTTCAATTCATTCGTACCTTCACATGGATATAAATTGTAGTAGCGTCGATATTATGCAGTGTTGAGTGTATTTTACTCTGACAATGATGAATGGTCGGTGCCCACCGCATTACGTAAGTATTCAAAGGCAAAACCAATATTATGATTCGATTCCATTTGAGTACAGTCGTAAACGTATGCAATTGCATTACTTTCAAAACGATATCATCACTGCTAAAGAATGGAACTCTCTACCGGCGTCAGTTATTTCCGGAACATTTTAATTTAGGAATCTTTTAAACAAGAGTGAAAACCAACTGAAAAACCAAAATCACTTCCCGGCGCGTTCTCGCTCCGGCAATGTTGTATGAAACGGTGTGCTGTTTGAATTAAGAACTCTTTCATCCTATCGTACACATTGCGTTCTCGTGGCTGTATAGCCACAGATGCGTTTACCTTTCGGCACAAACTGTAAAATAAAAATAAAAAAAAATTGGCGGTAAAGCGGATTTCGTTGTTCGTTGTTAATTGATGAGGTCATTTATTTGTTTGAGCAAGTGACGCGTGGCGTGTTATGTTCACCGTAATGCTGTGATATCATTTTGTAAGCTATGAATTGTTATATTTTCGTCCGGTTTTCCGTTTTAAAATTGCTGTAGTTAAAATAAAACTTAAATAACCGAGTCTTGGAGCGCATAATTTAGTTTTAAACAAACCAGATGCAGCGAGCAGCTTCTTTGTGCCATCATTTGCCATCGACGACGCCGCGCTTTTAGAATTAATTAATTTCTTTACCAACAAAGCTTTTTAACAAGGTCTTTAGCACCTTGCAGGTTTCATGAAAATGTGCTCGCTTCACTTAAGTTTTTTTATGAACAACTCATGATGCTAAGACCATAGTATATACCTAGTCTTCTTCTGTGTACTTTTTCCATTCCTTTTCTATTCTCAACTTTGACGTAACCATGGTCAAAATTAATCTTATCTCTTAAGTTTACAATACCTACTAATCGCTGAAAAACAAGCAATGCATTCATGCGTTATTGCCTCTATAGCAGCTGGTTTTTATGCGTTTCGGTGAAATTATACGTTGCCCAGAATTGGAGTTTGAGGTTGAGGGACGGACCTTCGCTCACAAAAACCACATTGCATGTTTAGACTTTCCCCAAATTTGTTAGCACAGATTACGAGAATTGCCACACACAACCTGTTAAAATATTCTCTCTAAGCTTATCCAGAGTTGTTTATTCAGAAATTACGCCAGCAACATTTTGTCAAGATATGTTGGCTTGTGCCATTAAAAATGCAGATTTTTCTGTAGACCTTCCTCTCGTTGAATGTTAAATAGACCCGTGAATGTTCAGTGGTGGGCCGCGGACGCTATAAAGAGCTCCCTTTAGTGCGCCACATCAGAAAGGGATTTGCCGAAAAGCCTGAACAAATCCACAAACAATTTTCAACTTTATTCCTCGACATTTAAAAGCTATTCCCAGATTACAGAATCATTCACCGGTCCTCGTTGGAGAGGCAAGCGATGCATAAGCATATTTTTATGCATACTTCAGGGCACGGTAGCGCCTGCACTGAATTTAAATAGCAAGTTGGCGAAATATGCAAGTGATATTCGTTCTTTATATGAGACGGTGGATGAACTTTATTTCGTATGTTTGATGTATGTTTTAATAAGAGCCACCGAGTCCCCAGGATTGTAAAAAAGGAATGGCACAATTTAGTGTATTTTATAGCTTATTCAGACTACAGGGTTGTCTATTAGCCTACATCCGAGTAATACATGCTAACTGTACTATTACGAAGCCAGGAAATTATTCAAAAAGAGCGACGATTACGTGCTGTTCTCAAGCCGTTGATTCTGGAACTGTGCCCGATGGCTATCGGCTATAAAGTATCCCTACATAGTCAAGGCACAGTACAGTTGAGTGCCCAGAATGAAATGTCAAAAACCTCGTCACTCCAAAAATATATTATAGGAATTATATAAACTTCAATAAAATATTTCTAACATTAAGATCCTGAGGTGAATAAATCAAAGGCCCCGAGAAGAAGCAACAAGATAAATAAATAAAATAAAATAAAAAAGCCTTTATTATTCCTAAATAACTAAATACAAATTTATGTTTAACACCTTAAATTAAAAAAAAAAAAAAAAAAAAGAAGCAACAAGATAGCAATTTGTAAAGTACTTAGGTAGATATCATTTACGCACAGTTACATTGTTTAATTTTATAGGTAATGTTAAAGTGAAGAAAAAAAACAACTTCTGCAAACTTTGATACTGTGAGCACTCTGCTCACAGAATTCGGCTTCTGTTATACTCGTAATAATAATGGTACATTTTATAACTCATTGAGCTGCAATACTAGAAATTGCTCACACTGTCTCTGTTCTGGCCATTCTCACGACGCCAGCACAAATCTCTCTCACTTCGACGCTCTGTTTCGTATTCGAGAGCTCTCAAAGCATTGTTTCCGTTCCAAACGTATTTTCACTTGCAAGTTAAAAGGAATGAATAAAATATGGTTTGAACAATAAAACTCATATTAGGAAGCTTTCTTAAACATTCCATTGCACATGCAAAGCTTTGAAAGGAAATCTGCGAACGTATTTTCTTTTTAAATTTTATTCGATAAGTAGCCATAACCGAACGGAGTAAAGGAGAGTCAACAGAAAAAGTATAGATATAATTTCACATTCGATGCCCATTTTTAACAAAGAAATGCAGCTTAGATGACCTAAGTTTGCAAATAGTTAAGTCAAGGTGGATCTTCAAGAAAAGTTTCCTTAAGAAAACTCTACCGGTAAACTAGAAATGTTTATTTCTCCTTTACATAGGAGTACATAACCCGATTTATGATATGAGACTAAAGTCGGTCCATAACCGAGAGGATTCAATCCTATTTTGATTTAAATTGTAAAGCAGTACCTATTCAATTTATATCTTTCAGTGAACCCTGTACTTTTTTTTATAGCAACTCGAAAGTGCTTCACAGGACCGCAGTAGCTTCTGTATCGCCGCGCCGGCTTTAAGGTAAATAAATTGCAACGTTTTTTGCTGTAGCTAATCTTGCAAGTCAAATAAACAGTCCCAAGAATCCCGATTGAAAAAGGACGGTTTTCGATACCATTTTCCCTGAACCGACCTGAAAAAGTAAATCGAACCAGTACGTTTGCATTCTAATTGCTTGGCGAATGAACGCAAACAAAACAGTTCTGGAAATGGAGTTATTATTTTTATTGAACAGTAGGCCTAACACAAGCTCGATCTGGCTCTGTCTCTGGCTCTGGTTCTGAGTCTGTGTGAGTGTTGACTAAATAAATCCTACGTCGAAACGTCACACACACAATATAATAAACTGGCGAGCACTCACACAGACTCAACACCAGAGCCAGAGACAGAGCCAGATCGAGTTTGTGGTAGGCCTAATACTCCTCATGAAGTACAGTCGCCTGAACTAGGTTACTTTTATACTAAATTAATTTTATAATTCGTAAATTTTATTTATTTTCAGGACCAATCATAAAACTCAAGAAATACGTGAACCTTTCAACCAGGAATATGCGATCAATGAAACGCTGTCAAATATCGCTGTCAAATTTGACAGCGTTTCACTGATCGCCATCGCCAGCGACCTAGGTGTGCGCGGGCCTTTAGTCTTCTCAAGTTTTTTAAACTTCACTGGTCAGCCACAATTACTTACCTACTCAACTGCGGCTACCAACCCAATACATTCAGAATAAAACGTTGAAAAGTTGGGGTCAATAGCGGTATAGATGATCCAATTTAACATTAGACGATTTCAAAGTCGAGCTTTGATAAATAACACGTTCCCCGTGCTAGTAAACAAAGTTACCTCAACTCGGAAGTTTCGATCGAAATCAATTTGGCAACTGCACGAAGTTTTTAGAGGAGGCAACCTCTCCCAAGTTGCCTCCCTGAGGATCCTTGTCGTAATCTAATTTGGCGGCTTAACTTTTATTGAAAAATGATCGATCGGTGGGTGTTTTCTTTTTAAGTTACTGATTAGGTAGGTGAGTACCTGACCTGTGTTTTATTAGTTATCTGCTAACTGGACGCTGATGTCAAACAGGACAGCGATATTGGTTTACTGATGCGTTATTCAATCGAAGCTCCTAATTTCTTTTGAATTTATTATATCAAAATGAAGAATGAAAGTTACGCGTCATCCATCATGGTTATCACCTAATTTGTAACATATATAGTTGTGGCATACTTTGATAGAGTTAAGCAAATCCTAAAAGGATAAAGTTCGGAATATTATTGTGATTCATCTTATTTATTACAATCAGGCCATGGCCAAATCTGAATGAGTATAACCGAGCTTACTGGAATAACCCGTAAACATACCTGATAGTCCTAGTGGTACTAACTGCACATAAAGTACCTATTGCAAACTTTTTTTGGTGCAATATAGAAAATACCGAGCGAAACCTACTATTAGAGTACTTAATTAAAAGTTATATTTTTTATTAGGTAGAACCCAAGCTCCAATGTAAGTATGGCCAGGCAATGGAGTATGCAATAAATTTATTTTCTTGATTCACCATACCACATAAAGAAACTAGGCATTATAAAGTGTAAATAATATAATGAAAGTTACATTGAAAATATTTAAGGTTCCCCAGATAATTATATGAATTGAATATGTAAAACAAGCAAAAAAGACATGGATTTCTAAATTATACAGTATAAAAAGATTAATTGTCTGACTCTACTTACCTACTAGATTGACCTAAAAAGTACGAGTACTTACAAACTAACCATCGTTGCATCGTTCAGTGTTCGACCACAAATTACTGTCATAGGACGTGCAGAAGTCCATTGTGCCCTGATCGCCACAAATCATTACATTGTTCGTGAATAATAGTCGAGTTTTAGCGAAATCATATGACTATTATCGCAACCAGTGCAACATCCTGCAATCTCTCTCACAAACGCATCTGCTGGAACCACGCGTGCCAATATGATTACTACAACTTTATACATCATTCTAACAATTAATACCGTGTACAGTCAAATAAATGGCGAATTCTGGTGGCTGAACAAGAAGTTGAACAACTTCAGAAACGTGGGGCCAGCTGAACCAGTTATAGAGGTCTTGAGCGAATTTGATACAGATGAGAGTGCGAAAATAGTTTTCAGAGATCATGATGATTTATCCACAAATAAATTAACCAAACCTTTGAGTAACAGGCGTGATAAACCAAGACTTTACGATCATACAAATAATAAAATAGTTTGGCCAGCAAATGTATTGGATAACGACAAAGCTAAAGAAATTACGAAAATAAGGAACCCTAATAAAGATAACACCAAAGTGGAAGACCAGTTTTTATTCAAATTTCCAAAGAATGAAAAGTATATCGCCAATGCTGTAGTGAATTCAACTGAAAAAGCCTCACAAGCTATTGAATTAATTGAATACGACTTCAGTGATGATAATATATCATCTAATGAGGATAAAGAAGCTCAAAACATTTGCACCTACATGAAAAAGAAGGAGTGTTTTCAAAGCAAAGGAGTAATCTACGGTGAATGGTAAGGGCGAAATTATTATTATTCCTCTTAGTCGCCGGTCTAAGAGACTTTCATTTACTAAATATTTATTATTGAATTGCAGGAATCAAAAGAATCTGGGTCACCGAGAGACAATTTGCTGTATACTTCCAATCCAACCAATGCCCAAAGCCGACCTTGCATCGATTCATTTCCCAGGCGCAACAAATAAGAAACCACGACACAAAAGATCGGACGAGAATAAAGTTTTGAACCAAAGAAACATACTTCTACTTCGAAAACTTTCTCATCAACAAAGAGTTCAGGCTGTGCCTACTCCCAAAGTTGTTACACCAACTGAAGATGATTATGTCGACCCCTACTGGAATATAAAGAACTCCAAATTCCAAACTCTATTCAACCAAAAAATCGTAACGCCGAGCTACAATTACGATAGTCATGATTATGGAGAATATGCACCGGAAGTACCTAAGCCTGGGCTAGTAGGCTTGTACTCAGACCATGAGGAATCGCCGTCAAGTTGGACTGTTATAAGTAACACTGGCTTCTCGTACGGTGGTGAACCTGAACCTGCAGATGATTATGAAGAAGAGGATGTTGAAGACGAACCTTTTGGTTATTCAACTATCGATCCTAGAAAAGGTAAATAAAGCTTCTATATTTTATGAATCTTCAAAAGAATTAAATAAATAGTTGATAATGAATGACCATAAAATGCCAAATACATTTCAAGTTTCAGGTAAAAAGCAAAAAGGGAAACCCGTGAAATTCACGACCGTTTCCGACGAAGTAACTTTGGATGCGGAAAGCCACACTATCAACTTCCAATCAAACCCAGATTTCCAAGTGCTCCAAGGTTTCAAACTTCTTAACTTATTTAGAAATAGAAGTAGAATTCATACAAAAAAGTCGAGACACACTACTACTGAGAGATTTGATCATAGCAAAGAGTTTTTAGGTACGACACCTGTGGAGAGCTCTGAAGTAGGAGATGATTTTTTCGAAGAGGACCAGTTGTTTGGTGGCTGCGGAAAAGCAGTTGGCATAAGGGCTAAAGACAAAGGTAGGTAATTCTTTTACTTACATTAGAAAGTAGACAATTATTATAGGTAAACGAAGCAAGATATCAAATCGATTCGTAATTAGCCTCATCTTATTTGAGCACAAGATTCAAATCGTTTACTTCTATCTACGTACCTTCATGTTTGTAGGTAATTATTATACCTTGTGTTATGCTACTCGTTTAACAAATAAAAAAAAATCAAGGCATGTTCTCCTGTTTAAATCTGATTCTATTTTGCCTCACCAGATAAGCAACTTGGTGATGCGTCAAGCGGTTCTCACCCCTGGCTTGTTCTGGTGGTCCTGACTAAGAGACGCCAGAACGTCCTTTGCTATGCCACACTCATCCACCCTCGAGCGGCTGTCACAGTGGCAGATTGTGTGCATGGGTATGTTCGCTCTGAAAAATCATAGATTGCAAAATCTAATTTGAGAATTTCGTAAAGCAACTCATTAAAACTTTTGAACTGGTTTTTGAATGCATGTAGTTTTGATTGCAGTATTCCCTAGAGCTGGGGCAATGATACTTTTTAACGGGTATTCTGGAGTAATAATTACTCCAGAATACCCGTAATAATTACCAACCACGTCTTTTTTAGGGTTCCGTAGCCAAATGGCAAAAACGGAACCCTTATAGATTCGTCATGTCTGTCTGTCTGTCCGTCCGTATGTCACAGCCATTTTTCTCCGAATCTATAAGAGCTAGACTGATGAAACTTGTTAAGTAGATGTATTCTGTACCTACAAAAAAGTACAAAAATAACAAACAATTTGGGGGTCCCCCCCATACTTGAAACTGAAACTCTAAATTTTTTTTTCATCAAGCCCTTATGTGTGGGTTATCTAAGAATAGGTCTTCAAAAATGATGTTGAGGTTTCTAATATCGTTTTTTCTAAACTGAATAGTTTACGCGAGAGACACTTCCAAAGTGGTAAAATGTTGGTCCCCCCCCCCCCCCCTCTAACTTCTAAAATAAGAGAATGATAAAACTAAAAAAAATATATGATGCTACGCAAACTTTCAACGATATTTGGTTTGAACGAGATCTAGTAAATAGTTTTTGTTTTATAAGTCATAGATCGTAAACCGCAATTTACCTTCGACGAACTACAAGTATTATGTTACTTGTTGCTACGGAACCCTTCATGGGCGAATCCGACTCTCACTTGGCTGCTTTTATTTATTGTACCTATTCTGTATATATTCAGTAGTTTTGAAATAAACTCCCCTTCTGTACCATAATATTATGTTTATCATTGTCTCAACTCGTCAAAAATAAAAATAAAAGGTTATATTGTTAGGTTAGGTTACTAGATACAAACCACTTTATTGATGAGTTATCTGACCGGAATTTTTATTACTACTAATACTAATCATCATCATCATCATCATCATTATCAGCCTAAAGAATTCCACTGCTAGACATAGGCCTCCTCTACACATTTCCAGGATGAACGATTCTGAGCCTTTTCCATCCATCGGCTTTCCGCGATCTTATAATAAACTACTAGGTACTATGATAATACTAATAAACTAATTATAGGTAAACTGAAACTAGTTTCTTAGGAAATTGTAGGGGTGGTCGAAGGAAAACCTGTCAGGAAAATAAGCAACCACAAATTGTGTTAATTTGTGGTTGCTGAAATTTCTTCGACAAAATAAAAAGTACTACCTATTAAAATCTACTCACTTCCCAGGACTTTGCCACGTGACATCACAGTAATAGCTGGAGCTTGGGACCTGAACGAAAGGTCCCGTTTGAAGAACAGAGTCGCTGATATCCAAGTTCATCCGAAATACAAGTCTGGCGATGACGACAATAACCTTGCCGTTCTGGTAGGTTTTTTCACTTTGTCAATAAACTTATTACTTAAAATCAGTCCTAATTATTAATGCTGCTTAGATCAAACTCACCCTGTACTATCTTTCTCCCTTTCTAAGTTTCTTGTAAGACTTTCCTACTTGAAATATATTTACTTATGGTCTGAAAATAACTCCATACTGATAATCTCAGATTGAATACTTTGCCTCTTTGCAGTACTGGATGCGCCCCCTACAGCTCGGAACAAACACACAACCAGCATGTCTTGGCGAGCCTCATGTTGGCGACGACTGCAGATTCTTTGGCTGGGGCAATCTTGATTTAGGTACTTACGCTTATTATTTTAACGATTCTTCTTCTTCTTGTCGTGTCACTAGTTCTTTTGAACCAGGGTGGTAAAAGGATTTTAAGTGATTTTATATTTTGACGCTCATAGACAATGTATCTGCCTAACGCTTGATTGGTACGTATTCCTATACCCGTAATGTTGGTAATTATTAAATAAGTTACTGAACTGATGCACTTAAGGTATAGCTTTGAAGGCTTCGAATAAGCCTAGAGCTAATTCCTAGAAAAATCTCATCATACAAACATTAAACCCATACAATACTCATATAATACTCGTATAAACAATCCTGCCACTGTCATCTCCTATATTGGAGATGGTATCTTTAACATCTAAAAAGTCTTCATCTTCATGCTAATAGGTAAGTACGGCAAAACATGTTATCGTCGTTGTGGTGCGAGAAGTAACTAAGTGCAAAAAGCTAGTCTCGAGATAATCGCGTTTTAAAGTTTTTTTGTTCAACTTATCAACACTTATAGTTACAAAAGAGGTTTCTTCATATAAAATATAGATAATTTTACCTTACACACTAACTTTCAACAAATTATTGTAAGTAATTATATGGTTACTGAGATACATAACAAAAAGTAAGTTAATTAATTCTGGCATACACATTAACGTAATACCTTGATTAAATATTACTTAATTATGATCTGTTGATGACTCTTACCGACAACAGAATTTAATTTCATTCAATAGCTTTTAATCTGCAAGAAATCACTAAGTGACTTAAGTGAGCAGTGCAACCCCAAGACTTGAAGAATATTGTAAGTAAAGTGATTGAATTAAACTACTTAAGATCCCTTAGATGATTTTTGTAGACAGATTTTTACCTCTACGGGTAGTTATGCACTTCTGACATTCTTGTATTATCTATAATTTAAGTAAAATCTACTCTTTTACATTCTGAGAAGGTACATAATGGGTTTCAAAACACTTTGGCGTCAATAACTCATTTTGGCAAAAAATGTCACTTAGTGACTTCTCGCACCACAACGACGTTATTTTCTCTCAATCAGATATTTTATCCAATTTTACTTAATCATCTTTTTATTAAGCAATTACTTAGTTCGGTATAGTGATCGTCGTTTTCCCGTATTAGTTTTACCCAGGTACGAAAAATGTGAATCCGTAATTGGCTGTAACTAATATTTTATGATACATTATGTAAACCGTGGATTTTGTTAATAAATAAAGTAAAAACTTTCATTTCCAGGGATCCAAACTCAATCGCGATGGCAGCGCGCATCTATACGCATGTGCGATTCGCGGATGAAAAAGCTACCGAAACAAAGCGAGATTTTTTGCGCAAGCGTCTCTAGAGGGACTGTGGTGAGTTTAACAACAAACCGTGTTTTATATGCGACACGACTCCAAACATAACCTCGTAGGGTCGATGCAAATTTCGTGCATCATCGTAATCAATCTAAAGAAGCCCAATGCTGGGCATGGTGTTCCCCTATACATTTCCAAGAAGAACGATGCTGTGCCCTCTTCATCCACCAGCAACCCTAACAATACCGTCGCCAGCCAAACGGGCGTCCTACGTTTCATCTTCTAATTCTAATTGAGTTGGGGGAATAAGATCTGCACTCGCCCGCGATGGGGTGTATTATGCCCGCGATGGGGTGTATTGTGCGTTGCGTTTCATCTGATAGTTCGTGAAGCTATAATCCAGCGTTTATCAGTTCGTCGAGCTTAATGTCTTGCCCATTACCACTTTCTTCTTCTTAAATTGAAGATTGACTTCCATAAACCTACGTCATGACGGCGACCTTTTCTTTTATCTGGCTCACGTAACTTATTATTGGCCTTCCTCTTCCCCGTTTTCCTTCAACCTTTCCTTCAATTATGTTCTTTATGTAGCTGTCATATCGTAGAAGATGTCCAAGCATTTACCTAGCTGAAATGATGATCCACTGTTGTGTATTTGTTGTACTTTCAGACAGGATTAGGTGGTCCATTGGTCTGCGAGATTGACGGCCACTATTCCGTGGTTGGTATCATAGTATCGATGGACAAGGCATATGCGTTGATGCCCGTTCGAGAGTTCGCTATGAAAGCCAACGAGTTGATCAGTGGTGACTAGGTAAGTAACTTTTTTTTTATGTAACTAGCTGATGGAACAAGCATATCAGGTGGGCCATCCACCTGATGTTAGTGGTAACCATCGCCTATAACAAAACAATGCCTCGTAGGTCACGCACGACTGGAACGTGCCCTACGATGCACTGCCCTGCGTCCATCAACTGGAGGCATACAGATATTCAGCCTCACGTGCCAGTAAATACACCGGCACCTATACTATACCCCTATATACTATATATATATATATATATATATACCCCTTCAAACCGAAACACAGCAATGCTGCTTCACGGCAGAAATAGGCATGATGGTGTACTTCCCCGGGCGAGCCCTTCACAAAGAGCTCTACTACTACTGCTAAAACTACCTATGGAGGTTTCCCTAAACTTTTGGTCGCTTTCTGCCCTAGATTAAAGTGTTAATGGTTTTAATGGGATTCATGAAATAAAATGACCGATTACTGGATTAATTTCATAAATTTATTTTTTCTAAGTTGTTTAAATTTTATAAGTCAAAACTCTACAACCATTATAATTTTAAACATTGACTCGCTTTATAGATCGCGGCATAAAACGACATCTACTAGGAACTAAACATTAAAGCTAGTGATGTGACTGCCATTTTGGTCAAATTATCAACTTCCTTGCCGAATAAGGACACAGAAAGACTATCAATTCCGTTCCGTTGATTTCAAATAGGGATTGAATTTGTAAAAGTGGTTTTAGCCACCTCAATATCACGTTTGTCTTACTACAAATATTTTTTGTGTACCCGATTCAAAATTCATGGCCAAAATTGAAGCACATCGTAATAAACTAAAAATTTTCTAATAACAATACAATGGGAATGTCGAGATCCTACAAGAATGTACAATACAAAGTTCAACACAGATATTAAAATAAATTAATTGTACTTATAGCAATCTTTGGTGTCAAACTCGATAGATATGAGATAGACGTGGTTAAATATTTAATCTACATAAATTCAGTATGAGCGATAAACTTATAATTTTTACTAACAATAGATATAACAAGTCTTAGCTAGCAGCCCGTTTGTATTACATTTCACCTTTTTACCTACATTTTTGTTAATTACAGTATTTTGGATAGTTTTAAAAACTGAGTGCTCTGTGCCCGAAGTCCCAGTGCATTTACAACATTTCGTTACCAAATGTTGTTTTCGTTTCGCCTTTTTGTCTCTCTCTATTGTATGTAGAAAAGATGAGACAACAACTCTAACTACGTAACGTATTTTTACCGTCTCATATTTTCTCCATGCAATAGAGAGAGACAAAAAGGCGAAACGAAAACAACATTTGGTAACGAAATGTGGTAGCAAAACTCCGACTTCGGGTTCTGGTCGGAATGTCATTCTATGGAAGTTATATTTTCACTGGTAATGTCGAAAATGGTGAAATGTAATAAATAACTTTAAAACTAAGAATAATTGCCTTCGATTAATATAATACTCAGAGGGCGTTTAGAAAAATAGTAAAAAAAATATAAAATAAAAACATTGCTAACTTGTTAGTGGTTGTTGGTGCACCATAAACTTTATAGCTAAATTGAGCAAATTAAACATACTTTGGTGCAAAGGTTAAAAATCGGAAAAATGTTAATGAGTTTCATGCGAAGAAAAATCTTTTAAGAATAATAATCTCACAATAATTTAGTCATCAACCATTACGTTCTATGTCTTCTATATTATTTTTATTTTTGTTTTTATTTGTTTATTTGCTTAAAACACGGTATGTGATATTAATCTAGCTGTACAAGGTTCGTGTCAGTGATAAAGCCAAGGATCTCCATTTCATTTCATCAATCAAACCAACAACCACAGCACAACTGACTACCGTTTTCAATATTCCCTGTGACCGTAACACTGAGATCTCTTCTTTTAGCATGTCTGTTAAAAACTCATTATAACAACTCGACCCGAAGTCCGAGTTTGGCTACCACATTTCGTTACCAAATGTTGTTATCGTTTCGCGTACGTGTCTCTGTCTTTTGTATGGAAAAAAGATGAGACAGAAAAAATACGTTACGTAGTTACAGTTGTTGTCACATCATTTTTCCATGCAAAAGAGAGAGACACGTAGGCGAAACGAAAACAACATTTGGTAACGAAATGTTGTAAATGCACTGGGACTTTGGGTACTGATGCTATAAAATTCATAGTCATGCGGATTTACTAAGAAACGTCACAATGGGATTTGGCGCTATTGAAAACGGCACGTTCACGTTCATAAGAATAACTAATTTAGATAGAATACTATGTTATGACAAGATCAGGGTATAATAATCACATGTTGCAGCTCACGCTATGACGAGCGGCTCGTCGTCAGAGAAGCCGTGGATTGGCGGGACGTCGTCGTCGTCTGGAACAAAATGTTTTGTTAATAAAGTTTTTTACGTGTGCAGCTGTGTTTTTTTGCGGAGGACGAGCGCAGCGAGCTACTCACTGCAACAAAATAAACAATGTATTTCAATCTCAGCAGCACGCAGCAATGCACATTACCCGTCACATCATGCATACACGTCATGCACATCAGCAGGTTTATATATTAGATTCTGAGCTCGGCATCACTGCTGCGCGACAGTGAATTTGTTCGAAAATTCATCAAAGTCAAAGTCAAATCTGTATTAATTCAATGGTCACAAGGATCACTTTGAAACGTCTTAAAGCTTGGTGAGTCTAGGTACCAGGTCCACGCGACCAAGCCTAGAAGAACAAGCAACAAACTACGGCTTAGTTCCTACGGTTTTTTTTACACGACACACAGTAGAGTGCCGCAGCACTGTTGCCTGCAGTCGAGATCGGCATACAATAAGTAAAGCGCTTATGTGATCGCAAACGAGAATATTCGAAATAACAATTGATGAAGATGCGAATATTGAGATGGATGTGTGGAGTTACAAGAATGGACAAGATACGAAATGGATATATCAGCACGTGTTACACACACGTGCGCAGACAAAATGAGACAGAGAAATTGAGCAGTAACAGGTTGACGTGGTACGGACATGTCATGAGGAAGGGTGATGTCATGTGAGTAGGAGAGTGATAAGTCTGAATGTGGTTGGGTATTTGGGTAGAGGTAGGCCAAAGAAAAGATGGATGAACAGTGTGAAGGATGACATGGGTTAGAAAAAAGTGAATACATCAAAAAGGCTCTCAATAAGTCAGCGTTTAAGCGTCTGGTTTATGAGTATTTCCTGAAGCAGATCTCATCAGACGAGAACTAAAAAGTAGGTACATGTTGTTAATTTAAATACCTAAGTTTTCCTTTTAATGTTAGCAAGCCAAACCCATTCTCTATCCCTAAGGTTGACAAGTTGAAAATGCTTATAGCATTAAGCACAACTTTTGTACATATAATTTTAAGTTTTTGTGCAATAAAGAGTTAAATCAATACAGAGATGACGGCTGATACAGGAGAATGATGATTGAAGAAAGATGTCAGTGCTTGTACTAACCGAGTGTGGCCTGTCCGCGGCGGCTGTCGTACCGCGGCGTGTGAGCCGTGAGCCTCAGGAAGGAGCGCGCGAGCCGGCGATGGCGCAGCGCCGCGTGCAGCAGCGCGCCGCCCAGCGCCACGCCCGCCACCAGCGCGCCGCCCGCGCCCCACCACAGCGACGACACGCCCGACACAGGCTCCGCTTCCGCACCTTACACAATACACAAACATAATGTACTTGCTGACAAACAACATTACAGAACACACATGGACAGAGTTAACATATCTAAACCGTCTACGACACGCCCGACACCGGCACCGCTTCCGCACCTTACACAAAACACAAACATACTGTCCTTGCTGACAAACAACATTACAGAACACACATGGACAGAGTAAACATATGTATCTAAACCGTCTACGACACGCCCGACACCGGCTCCGCTTCCGCACCTTACACAATACACAGACATACTGTACTTGCTGACAAACAACATTATTAAATAAGTTAGTGCCGAACAGTCTCAAAGAGTTATTCGTCGAGTGTGATTAGGATCCGATGGCGCAGTAATGGTGTATGTGTGCAGGTGTATGGGAAGGTTCTCCTGATTACAGAACACACATCGACAGAGTAATCGTCTAAACATTATCAAAGCCGTGATTCAGAAATCATAAATATTTATTTCATAACTGTTGTACAGAAAATATATTATTATCTATGACTAGGTAGGTACAGTTTTCACAGTTTGTCCCTACCGGGGGTACAAAATAAGGGTATTAAGGGAAATTTGTGCCCAATAATAATAAAAAATTTTTTTAGGTATAGGTCTTCTTATCGTGTCACTGATTCTTTCTAACCATGTGTGGTGAAAGGATTTTAAGTGCGCCTCAAAGAGGCTTCTTTCGTGTGCTTGACAAATATTTTCAAACTTTTTAGGTTCTACGATATGCCGGTTTCCTCACGATGTTTTCCTTCACCGTTTGAGAGCACTGGCATAGTGTACATACATTTTGGGCAGAAAACTCATTGGTACACGACTGGATTTGAACCCACAACCTTAGAATCAAAAGGCGGGGCCGCTACCACTAGGCCACCAGCGCTTTTGCGCTAGGTATAGGCAACACGATCGTCTGTGATCATTTGTGGAGCTTCAACTTACCTTCCATCTCCAAAGTGAGTACTTCACTCAGATCGCTATAGTATCCCTTGGGGGTGACAAGCCTGACGCCAACGTACAAAGGCCCCTTGGCACCGCTCTCGGCCGTCATTAGCGAAGGGGAGAAATCAGCGGTCATGGTTCTCATGTCATCGGTCGTGTGGATGAGGTCAACTGGGATCTCTTTCTCAGATACTATTACTTGATATTTCAGATCGCTGGAAGTTAAAATAAGATCTTTAAAATTGTTAAAGATTTTTATAATGCCCTAAAAGTTAAGAGCCGAGCGGGATTTGAACCCGCGACCTTCCCCTTGGTACGGGGCTGCGCTGAGAGATTTCCTTAAACGTAGTAAACACTATAAAACCAATAAAAAGTTATTAAAATTGTAATTTTTTAGAATCTTTGGCACGTATTCAGAAACAGTGCTTGAGTCAGTTGTCGAGTCTTAAGCACGCTCAAGCATCGGTTTTTGCCAGTTCTCCATTGAATAATGTCAAAAATCTATGCTTGAAGCTCGACTTAGACTCAAGCACTGTTTCTGAATAAGGGCCTTAGTATTTATAGTTACGGTTGTAGGCAATAAATATTGCACATCGGTTTTCTGCTTTCGTAGAGCGCTATCTCATTCTGACGCACACTACGCTCTATGAAGCCGAAATTAGCCTAATAGAATGTGCAATAATTGTTGCCTACTACTATAATTGCTTCTATCGGGTCAACTCGACTCGTATCTTTGATGACGGTAATGGGTTAATAAATAAACAAACCTACTTCAATTTCGAAGTACCCTCTAAAAATAAAAAAAATACTTTATTGCGCCGTCCGGATAGATAAATAGAAGCTTTTTGTTATTTGAAGTGTATAACTTAGTTTTGTTTTTGTTTTTTTTTCTTGTTAAGATTTTAATTTTACTTAGTAACGCCATTGTACCTGTACCTGTCATACGATTAAATAAAATAAATAGAAGCTTGACCCTCTATTCTCTAAACAGGTAATTTATGGTTCCATTCATGTTTCTACAGGGTTATCAGCTCGCATGAAAGCTTTAGAAATATGAACTTACTGGTTGGTGTGCACAAGGTCGTCTTTCCAGCTAACCATGACGTGCCCGTTGGGAGCGAGCCAAGCGACTACATTACTGGGCGCCTCCAGTTCCTTGCTTCGGAAGTATACACATCTTACTTCAGCTTTTTCCACTGCAACCTGTTTAGATAAAAAAATATTAGTAGTCACTTTAGCTAGGAAAAAAAATACTTCGCTTTTTAGCAAACTTATCAACAGGCAAGTTTTTTTTTCATCAGCTTGAAGAAGTCCACTGCTAGACATAGGCCTCCTCTATACATTTCCAGGAAGAACGATTCTGAACCCTCTACATCCACCGCCTTCCCGGGATCTTAACAATGTCGTCGGCCCATCTGGTAACCACATGGACTATGGACCCACCCGGACGTACTACGTTTCATACACCCTGGACATTGAATTAAATGATTGTTGGAAACAGGAAAAAAACTACTATTGCTATGTCACGTTAGATAAATAACATTTGATTTGATTTGAAACAGGTTGACCACTTTGATCCCCAGGCAGAGTAAATATCACCTCAGATCTCATAATACAAAGTACCAACTCTTAAATTCAATATCCTTTACGGAAGGAGTAAGTCCACATAGAGCCTGCAAAGAGCATTTCCAGACTCTTGGTATCCTAACTGTTCCGTGTCTCTATATTGTTGTCATTCTTTCTGACGTAGTAAAAAACCCATTAAAGTACGAAACTTTGGAGCAGAGAGCTCATAGACGTAATACGAGACGTAAGGATTTGGAGGTTCCTATATGTCCAAGGTTGAATGTTGTGAAGCACGGCTCTCGGTATCAGGCTGTTAGACTTTTTAACTCACTACCTACTGACTTGAAAAATATAGATAGCTCTAATGTTTTCAAAACTAGACTAACTAGTATGTTGTTGAAAGGGTGTTTCTACAGCATTAATGAATTCTTGACATGTGATAATTTAGAATAGTATAAGTATATTAATTTGATAAATGTAATTTCAATTCTTAATATTTAATTTTAAATTTATTTGTGTCATTGTTATTATTATAAGTTGAATTAAGTGTTTAATTTTAAGTCATATTCGAATACGATTTTAATTGTTTAATGAATAAATAAACTGAAACTGAAACTGAAACATACCCACATTTTTCAGTAATTGGAATTCCATAATTTTTTTTTGCCAAATGTGTTGTAGTTTAGGTAGCGGCACATAACTTTAGCGCTGACCGTTATTGCGCAGAAATCAAAAATAAGGTATCTGAGGGGGGCTAGCGGAATGAAGGGCGGGCGTGCGTAGCGCTGATTGGCTCTCCAGTCGCACTCCGCTCTCTGTACCAATAGGACACTCTGACTCTGCACACATCCACACATCCAGTGTGTGCGACATGCGCAGACTACGACGCATGCGCAGCTATCTCTTCCGCGTATCGCTCAGGACTAAAGTTATGTGCCGCTAGTTATAACACTTAATGTGAAATAGGATAATATTCTCTCAGTAAACGCCTTCCATCTCGCCGGACCTTTTATGGCGCGTCCGCTGGTGTCGCACACGTGTATTGTATGAACGAATTATTCGGTGGTAAATAACGGATGTAATTAGGTACAATGAGAAGTGGTTCAGCTGTTAAACTCTAGATGGTGCTAAAACTTACATGTGCGCAAATGTTGTATCTGCCCCCGATGGGTACGTTCACAAGCGTGTGTTCGTAGGTGGAATCTTTAGACGGCGGGAGCGCGTACCGACTTGTCTTATTCCTTGTTTGCTCGACTATTGTCAACTGAAACAAAGTAATGAAGCTCAGTAAAACATATTAGTGCGATGGGTCGATGGTACCGTAAAGGTAGCAAGAAACAGCTGGATCAGAGACCCAGCTGGATTATGCTTTCTTCTTCTCATGCTTAAATCCAATCGTATACCAATAAGTTTTTCTATCGAAAAAATTATGTGCACTATACCAGTGCCTCAAACGGTGAAGGAAAACCTTGTGAGGAAACCGGCATGACGTAGAATCTATAAGGTTCGAAAATATGTGTCGAGTGCACGAAAAGAGCCTCTTTGAGGCGCATTTGAAAACCTTTCGCCAGACAAGTTAAGAAGAAAAAGTATATAAAGAAAAGTAAGTTTGTATTGAATTAAAATTTATCGACACATTTTTATATAATTTTATAAACAGTATTTTAATATCTAAAACATGAATAAAGTGGGATTTAAAGGTACACTATACTACACTACTATTCAATAAGATAATAATGTTGTCCCGATTTAGGGTAGTTCTCAACAACATAAGTTTTTTTATGAATTTCAGCCATAACCTCCATTGTCAGAATTTTAATACTCACTGCGAAAGAAACCGGCCCGAGGTACATGCTACATCCAGCATCCCACTTCACTTTCATCTCAGATTTCTCCTCATCGTAGTTAACACGTAGATTATGAACAGCCGCCCTGAAATGATTAGTGGTACAAATAGATAGTGCAATCCACGAAGACGCGCCCCACTATTCCTCCTAACCGTTTATAGTATATGTGTGCAAGCTTCCGTCAATGTTGAGTGTTATCGGTACACACTAATTACCTATGAGTGCACACGCACACTACAATGAATAGACTACGGTTCGCGACTGCCGCTCGGAGCAAACTCCCCGCACCCCGCGAGGGACGCGTCTTCGTGAATTGCACTATCTATAATAACGAGTAGTAGTAGTAGAGCTCTTTGTGTGTGGCTCGTCCGGGGAAATACTACCACCATGCCTATTTCTGCCGTGAAGCAGCATTGCTGTGTTTCGGTTTGAAGGATGTAGGTACCGGTGAAATTACTGACTTCAAGGTAATGCTTTCATAAAAGTAATGGTTACTACAAAAAAAAACCTATTAGTGTTTATCAGTCTGAGGAATTAAGATTTTTAAAAGCAACAATGAATAGGTCATACTACACAGTAAACCGATATACTAGATAAGGGATTCCCAAAGTGGTCGATATCGACCCCTTGGGGTCGATATTGGTTTCCTAGGGGTCGACATAAACGAAAACTGTTTTAAGTTAGCGGACCATTATGAATAAGGGGGTTAATCTTAAAAGTAGGTTATTTGGCCGGGGGTCTGAGGTAACTGTTCATTTTGGAAAAGGGGTCACTTGTCCAAAATAGTTTGGGGATCCCTGTACTAGATGGTTAATACGTTTAGGATGAAAGTCTGCCCAGAGTGTTATATAGAATCCAATGTTTCTCTAATAAAAAAAATGTATATTTTTGATCTCTCGCTAAGCGAGGAGTTTTCATTTTGGCCAAACGAAAAACGTTGACGATTTATTGATTTATCGATAAAAACTTACGAACAATAAAAAGCTTTCGATGCCCCATTGCTGGCCAAAGGCCTCCCCCAATTATCTTTCCCCCAGACCAAGAACAAGATCGAGCTCAACAAGTTTAAATTATAAAAAATTTAGAAAAGTATAACATCAGCTGTCTGGTTCCTACAGTACAAGCATTGCTTAGTTTGGGGCGAGATAGCGTTATTATTATTTATTTATTATAATCTCATCACGGGTATTTCTAAAAGAATTCTCAAGAATCTGTGCGAGTTTAAAACAATGATCAAGTACATGTATTGTGCAAGTTTTAAATAAAAATCGATTATCAATTCATGAGATGTACTTACGTTGGTAGTGGCCTAGTGAGAACCTCTGGTGCCCTACTAAGAGGTCCGCCGAGCAGGCCAACAGAGAAAACGTACACTTCACAGGAATGGAGATCTTCTATCGTCACTTCATAGTTAGATGTTACAATCCTGGTATCTGTAAAATTAAAATGCATTATGATAAATATCTTTATAAACACTACTCAACAAAGTCTAGGGAACAAGGATATTTTAGTGAATATTTTTAATTGAACTTGTTTTTGTCCCAGATGTTATACATCAAAAGAAGCTAAATTCATTCTTGATTTCAGTTATGCAATTAAATAAATAGAATTCATGTAAAGACATAGGGTCTTATTAATAATCCTGGCGTAGCGTTGGACTAGTTAATCCGTGTTTTGTCTCTTGCATTGACATGCAATTGTCAACTCGAGCAAATGTGACAAAACACGGATTAACTAGTCCAACGCTACGCCAGGATTATTAATAACACCCATAGGGTCTTATTAATAATCCTGGCGTAGCGTTGGACTAGTTAATCCGTGTTTCGTCTCTTGCATTGACATGCAATTGTCAACTCGAACAAATGTGACAAAACACGGATTAAATAGTCCAACGCTACGCCAGGATTATTAATAAGGCCCATAAGGTTTAATAAAAAAAAAACAAAATAGTGCCTAAACCAAAAAATTTTTTTCTTAAATATTAAATAATAATAAATAAATAAATAATCATGCAGGACGTCTGTCGAGTCCGCTAGTAAAAATATAAAAAATATAAAAAAAACATGAATACTCATCATCATCATTTATGAACACAGGCTTTTGCATCTATTAAAGATGATTTATCTAACGTCAGGGGCAACTGTTATTTACTCATGCCCCTATACGAGACGCTATAGTGCCTGGAATAGGATTTTAGATGTACCATCCTCACAGCTTAGTCGGCTTAATCCACAGGAAAGATAATGGTCAATACGTGTGAAGCTGACTAAGGTGCGGGTTTCCTCACGATGTTTTCCTTCACCCTTTGTGAGCACTAGCATTGTGAACATTAACACGTTATAATTTGAGTAATATGAAAAAGTTAGCAGACCAGACAATAGATGATTCATAATATAATGTCAGACGCTTTTATACTCAGGAGGTTTTGAAGTACATAATAACCTTTCTAATAAAAAAAAAAAAAAAAAAAATTTGCTCTTAAATGACGAAATAAAGCTATAACAAACATTAAAAACCAAAAACTAAATACAACCGAATTGAGGACCTCCTTTTTTATTTCAAGTCGGTTAAATAGAAACTTACCATTCGAAAGCTCATAAGGATTCGTCTTATGGATCATATTAGAGTAATGCACTTCGTATGTCAACTTCTTTCCCTTATAACGCTCGGCGGCAGGAGGGTCCCAGCTAACTATAACTGTATTCACTTCCTCCTGTAACTCGACTGTTGGGTTTATAAGTGCGTCCGGTTGGCCGCCGATCTTTATTTGAATCGTAAATGGGTTGCTATAGATGTGGTTTTTGAAGGCTCTCAGATCGACGTAGAGTTCTGTTCCGGGCGGTAGATCGGTAACTGGACAGGAGAAGAATAGATTATTGACTGTAATGGATATAACTAATGTATCATCATCGAAATCATCAGCCTGAGGAAGTCCACTGCTGGACATAGGCCTCCCCTACATCACCTAGCTTGACCAAGCACCTAGACTCAGCTAGCTTTAAGACGTTTCAAAGTGATACGAATAAATATATATTTGACTTGGACCTACACATTTCCAGGAAGAACGATTATAAGCCCTTTCCATCCATGGACTTCCCGCGATCTTAACAATGTCGTCGGTCCATCTGGTGGGTGGGCGCTCTACGTTTCGTCTTCCGGTTCGTGGTTTCAGTGCTTGGGAGGTCTAAATAAGATTAACTTTCTGTTTGCTGAACACTGATTACTGGTCAATACGTGCTGGCTAAGACGCGGATTTCCTCAGAATGTTTCCCTTCACCGTTTGAGAGCACTAGCATTGTGTACATTCATTTTTCGAAAGAAAAACTCATCGGTACACGATTGGATTTGAACCTACGACCTTAGGATTGGAAGGCGGGGCCACTACCACTAGACCACTAGTGCGCTAGTGTCATAGTAATGTGTGTATTACACAAGACTTTTCCTTAGAGGACGCTGTTGATGATAATAAATTTAAATAAAACTTACTATTGATATGGTTCTCTGTAGTAACCAACGGCTTCCGTTTCGCGTAATGAGACGGCAGCCTCAGGTCGATTTGATAGCCGTCTACTGCTCGTATCTTGTGCCATTCTAGATGGATCGACGTCTTGTTAGGCCGCGACATACTAACGTTTACAATATCATCAATATCGCCGGCTTCGTCAAACGTTATGTACGCAACTTCATAGTTGTTCGATGTGAATTGGCCGTTTGTTGCTTCAACCTGTGGGGAAAGTTGTTGAAGTGAAAACTTCTTTAGCGGCGTTGAGCACTTTTTCTGTAATGGGTATAAAATCTTAAACTCGCGTCAGCGCGTCAGGACACGTGACCTGATCGAAAAAGCGTAAGACGGATGGAGAGTAGACAGCTATCCCCTCTCTACGGCGCGGCGAAAATGTATGCCTGGGCCTACTGTTTCGTTTAGGCAGCGCAGGGCGCTTGCGCAAATGTTCGTGTATGTTACAGCGTGCCAAATAACAAACAAGCCCCCCCTAACCATTCCAAAATATCAAACATGCTCAACGTTAATAATCAAGTTTTCACTTCTGCCGGCACTCCCGGAGTGCAACCCGTATTTTTTTATAAACATTGTAGGTGCTGGTTCATGTAGCTTTTACTTATCTATAGGCACTAAGGCCTATAAGGGATACCAGGATAAAAAAAACGCGCCAAATACACTAGTGGCGTGTAAATGTGTGCATATCATGTATAATGTGACTCTTAGAATCGCTATATCTCAGGAATGGTAGCTCTTAGGGAAAAAAATATACTGACTATTTTTGTACAGAATATTAAGATCTACCACTTTGGTTTAAGGTTTTTTTGATAAAAAACACAGTTTTCGAGAAAAACCTGAAGTTTTGACCTTTGATAACTTTTGTTGCACACATAGGATCGATGGGGATTTTTAAAGCTTTATTTGTAATGATGGACTCCAGCCCTCCACCATTATAATATAACAAGCGGCACATAACTTTACTTTAGCGCTGAGCGATACGCGGAGGGGATACCTGCGCATGCGTCGTAGTGTTCGCATGTCGCGCACACTGGATGTGTGGATGTGTTCTGTACCCGAAGTCCCAGTCCATTTACAACATTTCGTTACCAAATGTTGTTTTCGTTTCGCCTACGTGTCTCTCTCTTTTGCATGGAAAAAATATGAGACAACAACTCTAGCTACGTAACATATTTTTGCTGTCTCATCTTTTCTCCCTACAAAAGACAGAGACGTGTGGGCGAAACGAAAACAACATTTGGTAACGAAATGTGGTAGCAAAACTCGGACTTGGGGTACAGACAGGAGTGTTATATTGGTACAGAGAGCGGAGTGCGACTGGAGAGCCAATTAGCGCTACGCACGCCCGCCCTTCATACCGCTAGCCTCCTCTGGTACCTATTTTGACTTCTGTGCAATAACGGGCAGCGCTAAAGTTATGTGCCGCTACCTATACCACCATAGCTTTGTAAGAATTATTGTTAATTGACCACTATTTCTGTCTAAATTGACCGGATTATAACTCACCCAGAAAGAATAGTTAACGTTGGGCTTGAAGGGACTATTGATGACCACAGATACGGTTGTCTTATTCGTTGCCAGTACAGTCCGTTGCATCGGAGGGATCGGCGGCGCGTGGTACAACGTGTAGTAATTGATGATGCCACGAGGGAATTCCGGCGCGTCCCATACCACTTCTACGCGACGACCGATGGCTTGGCGGATGGAAAGGTGGCGCGGCGCTGACGGGACTAAGGAAATTCAAATTTTATATATACTATCAGTACCCGAAATCGGATTATCGCTACCACATTTCGTCTACGGTGAAGGAAAACATCATGAGGAACTACAGGACACTTAGTCAGCTCCGCACGTATTGACCATGTCTTTCCTGTGGAATAGGCCGACTAAGCTGTCAGGATGGTATAGGTGCTGGGCAAGCCTATTCCATCTAAAGTCCTGTCCCAGGCACTATAGCGTCCCGTAAGTAGGGGCATGAGTAATCACCAATTGCCCCTGACGCTATATAAATCATCTACAATAGATGCAAAGGCCTGTTTACTTACTATTTCGTCTACCAAACGTTGTTTTCGTGTGAGCACGTGTCTCTCTCTTTTGTATGGAAAAATTTATAAGACAACTACTTTGCTGTCTCATCTTTTCTCCATACAATAGAGAAACAAATATGCGAAACGAAAACACGAAATGTTGTAAATGAAGTGGGACTTGAAACTTTAAAAATCGTGTCCCAGGCACTATAGCGTCCCGTAAGTAGGGGCATGAGTAATCACCAATTGCCCCTGACGCTATATAATCATCTACAATATGCTAAGGCTTGTTTACTTTTTAGCTAGAAGTATTTGGTACTTGCGCTAACTACATATTTTTCAAAATATTTCTGTATTTTGTGTTTGTCGGAGAACGGAAATTAAGGACAAAAAAGGAAGAACTAAAATTTAGTTTTTCTGAACTACAAATGTCAGGAGCTTTATTTTTACGTAAGCTTCTTTGAACTTACTTCCTTGCCCCGTCGTAGTGTTCGCGTATTCATGTGAAGCGATCGTCTTGTTCGTCTTGCTATCTCGTATGTAGAATGTCACGTTGTAGTTTGTGAACGGCTCAAGATTTGTGAATCTGTAAAAACAAACTTATCTATAATTTGACACTAAATTAGGTTGTCACTTCTTATTCGCCTAATGCCTTACTCAAAATATTGTAAGGATGCCTATGGAGGGTAAGGTAAGGGCACACCCAGAAATCATTTTTGCACATGTCACATTATGCAGCAATTACTACTAAAGCTTACCGCCGCTGCTAAACACTAACTGGATACCTCGCGATGGCGGGAATTGAACCCTCGACCTACGGCGCAAAAGGCAGAGCTACTACAAACTGAGCCGAGAGGCTAATCAGCCAAAGACTGGGACGAGCGAAATATTTTAAGGAAAACCGTCTGTTACAATTAATAATAATTTTTAAAAAGTCAATTACTTACGCCAAAGGCTAAATTAAAAATAAACATAAGTCCTATCTCGTTCAGACTAACCTATAAATGCTGTCATTGGTCCAGGTCATGTTCACCCATATTCCATCACTGACTCTGGCTATGGACGGCAGAAAGCTGTACTGAACAGTCTTCTGTTGAGCCATCCAGCACGAGATGAGGAAACTCGTCGAATTTATTGTGGACTGGTCTACTCCGATGCTCAAGACCTAATAACCAGAAAATAAACAATAGGTTTACAATAATTCACGGATTATCATTATCAACCTTTTTTTATACAACGATGGACAGCTGATATACATACTTAGAATACTGTATAACAGCTAAACAGATAACAAATATTTATGTATTTGTATACCCCACAACTTATTATGATGGGCAAGTTGTTGGGCAAGAGAGGAGTAGGTAGAAGAAGAACGTCATGGCTTCGCAACATCAGGGAATGGACCGGGATCAAGAAGGTAGAAGACCTATTTAGGCTTGCCATAGATAAAATAAAGTTTAAAAGGATGACTGCCAACCTTCAGTAGTGGAGAGGCACCCTAAGAAGAAGAATACCCCACAAATATTTATTCTCAGTGGGCATCGAACCCACAGCCTACGGCGCCGCAGGGCTACTACTACCAACTCAGCCATGACTGTTCAAAGTTCTGTTTTAGTTCCGTGAATAATTACAGCGATTGTTATTCACTTTATAAAAGTTCTACGATAGGATTGTTTTGTAACCAATAAACACGTGTAAGCGTACAATATAAATTTCGATGCAAAAATGCATTCTTCCTTCGATGATTTAGAGCAGAATCCGGTTCGAAGAACCACTATTTTGAAGTCTTTAAGGTCTATTATGGTTTGGTACCTATTTAAGTGAAGTCAAAAGCGACCGTACGTGTGCATGATGTATTTGCGACTGAAATGAAGGCAGCTACACAGAAAGATTGTAGTAAAATTAGGATACATTTGCATACCTATAAAATATATAGGAAAACAACATAACACTAGGTATTTTTATAGTGTCCCAAAAGTTAAGAGCCGAGCGGGATTTGAACCCGCGACCTTCCCCTTGGTATGGGGCTGCACTAAACATACTTTTTGTGTTTTATAGTGTAGTAAACACTATAATATCAATAAAAAGTATAGATAGTGCAATCCACGAAGGCGCGCCCCACTATTCCTCCTAACCGTTTATAGTATATGTGTGCAAGCTTCCGTCAATATCTGAGTGTTATCGGTACACACTAATTACCTATGAGTGCACACGCACACTACAATGAATAGACTACGGTCCGCGACTGCCGCTCGGAGCAAACTCCCCGCACCCCGCGATCCCCTCAACCGACAATTGGTGGGGCGCGTCTTCGTGAATTGCACTATCTGTAGGTTTCTTTAAAAACTAGCCCGTAAAGTAAATTTTATCTGGTTAAACTTACATGGTACAAATGATTATCATTGTTACTGCTGGTGCAGTTAACTTCATCAGTGCCGTCGTAGCAGTCCTGGATACCATCGCAGATCGCCGTCAGAGGAATACATAACGCGCCGTCATCGCACGAAAACTGGCCCGGCATGCAATCGTTGATCGATTTGTGTGACTGTGGAAAAATATATTTAAGACGACTGTTACAGTCACGTACTCGAAGGGAAAGACGGATCATGAAAACTTCGAAATAACCAAGTAGATTGCTTTTTATTTGGCTCAAAACAACAGAAAAAGAAGAACAACGAGTACATGAAGGTACGGCTACACAAGAAATTGCAAAAAGAAAAAAAAGAAAAAAAAACATTGAACACTTATTGTAACACAGAAACGAGTGCACACTTATTCTTATGTTATTATGTGTAAAAAGGGTGCTAAAAGTAACCAATTATGCATAAATGTGGGTTTGGTTGAGCCAAAATGGTCTTCACTCAGCTAAATGCTGCTTCGCCTAAGTAGACTGGCCTGTAAAAATTATTTGGAGTGGAAGCGGGTCGAATTTTGAAAAATAAATATAAGCTACCTGTTAGTGTTGTATTGTGAATTAAATTATAATGCAGGCAGTGTGTCATCGCAGAAATCTTTTAAATTGAATAGCGATTTTTTTTATTAATAAGTCCCTACAGTCAAGTGTAGGGACCAAATCTTCCAAATCTTTTATTTGTTCGGGGATTTTATTATACATTTTGGATGCCATTGTGGTTGGACCGGAACTATGTAGTTTATAACTAGGCAGTACTACAGTACTCACAGTCTTGTTAGGACACCGCAGCTCGTCACTGTGATCGGCACAGTCGAAGACGCCGTCGCAAAGCTTGGATGTAACCACGCAATGCGTTCCGTCCGAGCAAGGTGATTCGTGCGCAGCGCAGAAATTCGACGGGCTGTTGTGGGGACGACAGTGAATTTCGTCTGCTCCATCCACGCAGTCGTTCATACCGTCGCATACCCATGGAAGCGGGATACAGATACCTGTAACAATTAGACGTAGCTTAACTGAAACGTTCCAATCCACACCACAGTCGAAAATAAAATAAAATATAGATTCAGGTCTGAAATAAAAAGTACATATTTATTTTATTTTATTTTTTATTACTGCTTGTTCTGCTTGTCTCTCTATTGTTTTTTTCCAGTACACGCAAGGGCTCCAGATCAAAATAAAATAAATATCAAGTACTTACCAGGTGCACAAGTAAACTGACTCTTGCCACATTTCTGCTTCGACACAGAGTGCTCTGGAGTAATGGTTTTCATATCGGGCAACATCATACCACAGCCAACTTCATCCGAATGATCACCGCAGTCATCGATACCTGGGAAATAGGAATTATGTACTAGGGTATTATGCTTAGTAGTTGCTGAAATCATAACTTCATAAAGACTACTTTATAACCAAACACCGGCACCCACACCCTTCAAACCGAAACACAGCAATCACGGAAAAAATAGACATGGTGGTAGTACTTCCCCAGACGAGCCCTTCACGAGGAGCTCTACTAATACTACAAAGATTTAACACGGAGAACACTTGCTTATATCCAGCACAAATGTTGTCAATGATCACAAATGGTGCTCAATATACTTACGGTTGGATTATCCTAATAAGCCAATAGGAAAAAAAACAAATATCTCTCAAAACTTTGTTCCCCAAGTACAGTAGTTATCTCCTCATACCTTTATTAATACACATTCCAACTTTGTTTGTTAAGGATCGCCAAAAATATACAAAAATTAAAATTAGGTTCAAACATAAAAATATTTTCAGTAACTTTAGATTCTTTGAAGATGTCCAGGGCTAGGAGAGTGATGAGTATGGATGTGGATGAATATGTGAGCAAAGGTAAATCAAAGAAAACATGGATGAACTGTGTGAAAGGTGACATGGCTATGAGAGGCGTAAATGCAAAGATGACGGCTGACGGAGGGGAATGGAGGAGGAAGACACGTTGTGTCGACCACACCTAAAGTGGAATAAGGGCAGGAAGAAGATGTCTAAGAGGGGTCTTCAAAGACAGAACTGCCGTATTTCATAAAAGTTTCATTACCATCGCATCGCCACCAATCAGGAAGGCAGTTTCCATTCTCGCATTTGAACATCCAATCCAAGCAGGATCCATTTACGGGGAACCTTGGTTTTTCGGGGATCGGATAGGGAATCAGCTTGGAATGGCCGATACCAGTGCAGTTTTTCTCGTCAGAAGATGCATCGTCGCTGCAATCGTTTTCGCCGTCGCATACCTGAATCACAAAGAAACTACTTTAAGAGGTGTAAAAAATCAAATACAGCCAAATATGTTTGAAAAGAAAAGTCAAACACACAACTTTTTTCTAGTGTCTCTGAGATATACAGAGAAAGTCTGGAGCTAAGAGTGGCTCATCTGAAGTTAAATACGTTAAACTGATGTTAACTATCGCCTATAACAAAGCATTGCTGCGCAGGTGACGCACGTTAGGAACGTGCCCTACGATACTCTGGCCTGATGTGCCTGTAATTTCACCCTCCAAACCGAAATACAGTAACGCTGCTTGAGAGGAGACATAATAGTTTAGGGCCCTAAATCTGGATTGATCCCAATCCGACATCAAAATGTGTATATTATTATTTATGTGTATGTATTGTATCAGCTATCTGGTTCCCATAGTACAAGCTCTGCTTAGTTTGAAGCTAGATAGTGTTGTGTGGATTGTCTATAACATTTATATTTACTACTAGGTGCAGAGTGTGCGCGTTCTTCATCACTCACCCATGACTTGAAGATACACTTGCCAGAGGGGCACTGGAACATGTACGGCGAGCAAGTCGAGTTGATGCATCCATCTTCGGCCTCGTCCTCGCCGCCGATACAATCGCGTTCTCCATCACACACCCAAGAGTCTAGTACTGCTTGCAAAGCACTCACCCATGACTTGAAGATACACTTCCCAGAGGGGCACTGGAACATGTACGGCGAGCAAGTCGAGTTGATGCATCCATCTTCGGCCTCGTCCTCGCCGCCGATACAATCGCGTTCTCCATCACACACCCAAGAGTCGGGGACACATACGCCGCTAGCGTTCCCGCACGCGAAACCATTTTGGCAGTTTACTATAGGGCCTTGTGACATCACCTGCATTTAAAAATCATCGATTAAAAAATTGTAGGAAAACTTGTATGGATAATCAAAGTTATCATGTACATATGTACCTACCTATATCGTTTATTACAAGTTTTTTTTATTGCTAAGGTCAAAGCTAAGGTCAAACCCTTTGGTTGATTGTATACCGCTTGATAGCACTGTCAGCAACATATTTTCATAAATTATTAAAAATATTAAAATCTTCATTTACAATACCACCAAACACAGCCATGCTTCAAGTGGCAAAATTATTTTAATGATCGAAAAGCAGCACCAATTGTAGACTTCTTTAAGCAAATGATGAGTAAACTTAAAATGGTTAGAAACTTCAACTTGTGTAGGTGACTGTACGCTTAAATTGCGCGAGCTAATTGGTCTTAAATAAGGAAAAAAATATTTGGTCAAAAGTTATCACAAAATACTATAAATTATTGCTGTTTTTGTACCTACCTACCTACTTACTTTATTGCTTACATAATGTAGATTCGAATTGGTTAATGTATAAAATACATCGAATAGCTAATGATAAATAATATTGTAACTGTGAGTCTAAGATTAAATAAATAAATAATGAAAGAACGAAGCCGTACCATAAACTCTTAATACGATTAAATTATCAGAATTTTTAAAACAATGGAAATAAATTGACCGTGTCACTACGGCAAAAATAGTTGAATAAGCAAACCAAAATAGTAATTCAGTCAAAGTAAAAAAACATTTATTCATTTGGATTGCAAAGATCACTTTGAAACTTTATCAAGTTAGTAAGACTAGGTGCCATTTTCACGCAACCAACTCTAGAAGAACAGGTAAGAAACTTGCGGTTTATATGTTTTATTGATTTTATAGTGTTAACACTACACATAAGGAAAGCACAAAGATTTTCAATACGACTTTAGTTAACTTACCACGTGACTAGTGACAGTGCAATTTCGTTCGTCCGAGTTATCCTTGCAATCGTTATCGCCGTCGCAAACCCATCGCTTGTCGATGCAATGCCCGTTAGAGCATTGGAACTGCTTCTCCGAACAAACGTGTGAGCCGCAATCTGTAACGAGAAATAAATAAAGGCATATCGATACATAGTCATATTGTCTTGGGGTATCATCACACCTAATACAGTGGAAAGGCGATTATGCACCACTTCTATGGGAGCTTCTGTCGCCAGTTTTACATATAATTTTTTTATTTTTAATATAACTAAATTTGTTCAGCAAAACGGAAGGAATGAGGAGGTAAAAAGTATTTGAATAAAAAAATAATATTTTTATTAATTTCTTTACGACACATTGCATAATTTTTGCCACGGAGAACAAGACGATGACCTATTGTCGACACCCAGGCGGTGACTGAACGAAGAGTGTCACTCGCGGCGCCCGGGCGCAGATCAAAGGTCAAAAAAGGTCTGGCGGCTCGCCTTTGATAAGAAATGGACTTTTAGATGTAACAACGCGCCAATGATTCGTAAGGCTAATCTTCATCGATTATCTCGGGATTTTCATAACAAAACTTTAAAAAATCATTTCATAAATATTTTTTATTTTATTTGATGAATCTAATTCCTGAGTATTTGTAGCTAATAATGAGTCAGAGAATCAGCCCGGCCTTTTTTCCTCCAATGCTTGCCAGCTACATTTCGCAGATCGCCGCCCCACCTTGCCGGAGGGCGTCCTAAGTTACGATGACCTAAATGGTATCCACTCAACTGCGTCCTTCATACCTTGTTCATCGCTCATATCAGCGCAGTCCATATCACCATCGCACTTCCAGCTAGGCAGGTAGCATTGAGTGTTGTCGCAAGATATCATCGGCGGATGGCACTGACAGCCAACCTCGTCAGATAGATCGCCGCAGTCGTTGTTTCCGTCGCAACGCCATGTTGATATTATGCATAGGCCGTTTTTGCATTTAAACTGTTCCTAAAAATAAGAATACATTTATTAATATGGGCAAGTATTTTCCACTTTATAAAGAGCCTCAAAAAAAATTTGAAAGATCATGAGATTCATATTTGAAAACACGTTTTGGATCTACGTCCGATCGTAAAAATTCAAATGCTATTATGTTTCAAGAGGCACACACGTATGGACCGAAAAAAACTTAAAGAGGCTATGGAATCAGTACGAAAAAGTCCGTCGCTGGACATAGTTCTCTATTATACGTTTCCAGGAAAAACGATTCCGTCCAGCAATTTACCGCGATTTTTACAAAGACGTGGTCCTTGCATATCGTTTGGTAGGGGCGTCCTACGATGCGTCTTTCGGTTCATGGTTACAATCCGTCATTTTTATTGCCCGTAATTATTGACTACACTAGACTACTTTCTGTCTGAATACAAAAACACCGGATGGAAGCAATTTAGTAATACTTACAGAATCGCAACTGCCACTAGGATTTTGAGGACACGTCATATTCTTGTTCGGTTCCAGTCCATTGGGACACATACATTTGCCGGCGACCATAGTGAAACCTTGAGGGCAAAGGCAACTGAACGTATTCCCCGGCCCACCCAGACACATAGTATCACAACTAGCATTCTTGAACGAGCACGCATTGCTTCCGTACTGAGTGAAATGAGCAAACACCTTCAAATCCATCAAGCCAGTAAATGAATCGTTGATAGTTATAATATTGGCTCCGGTGTCTTTGTCCGCAATGAAAATAGACTTCTCTTTCCAATCGTCCCAGTACATTTTATCCTTCAGCACGGCAACGGCAAACGGATGGGATACTTTATCGTCGTTCCACAGTATCCTCTTGAAGTATTGGCCTTGGAGATCAGAACTGGCTATGTAATCTTCCATAGCGTCGACCCAGTAGATGCGCTCGGACATTTGATCGATCGTGATACCGTTCGGCCATTGGACTATAGGCTTTCCGAACAACTTCTTGACGTCAGTTCCGTCTAAGTTTGATCTAGAAACTGAAGGATTGGTTTTGTCCCAGTCGGTCCAGAACAGATAGCCTGCTCGAGGATGCACGGCGATACCTCTTGGCTTAGACAAGTCCTTAGAGCTTAGAATAGTGACTCTCATTCTGCCTTCACTCGTCAAATCCGTTCGCACAGCCTCAATCTTCTTCCTCAGTCCATCAACGAAGTATAGAACGTTCGAGATCCAATCTAAGGCCATGCCTTCGATGCTGGCCAAATCCGTATCAACGACAACTTCTTGCGCGGTCCCGTTGTTGAAACACTGGCGGCTGATCTTATCCATTTCAATATCAGCCCAGTAAATACAGTTGTTCTTTATATCAAACTCTATCGCCACAATATTCTTTTGGTCTTTAACGGGGTATATAGTCGAATTATCGAACAGGTCTATGCGGGCGATTTTGTCTCTCAACGCGACGAGCATAAATTCTTGTGCCTCTTCAATCGGACAAGGGATTTTATCAGGCGCAAAAGACATGTATCCCGAAATAGTGCAGGCATCACCATCAATCTTTCTATACCCTTTGGTTCTTTGGTAGGTTTTTCCGGGGCGACAGTTGGCTGGTACTTTATAGGGATCATGTCGTACTGATACGTTGCGTACACAGACATCATCATTACCGGAGACCATGAAACCGAAATCGCATTCAAAATCGCGTCGACTACATTCACAGACTTCTTTATTCATCGGTCGAGAGTAATCCTTTCCGTGGTAGCAGCTGGTATGCGCTATACGTCTTTGATAAGTATTCTTGAAGCCGAGCACACAAGATACTGAGGAGTTGGGTGGAGAAGGTGACCAGTACTTGAAGTCTTCCTCAGTGCAGTTCTTAGCGAAAGTGTTTCGTAGGTCTATAGTGATGATGATCCATTGGTGCTGGTCGTTGGCAGAGCCGAACATTGTGAATGTGGTTGTGTTTTCTCCTGGTTCTGTCATGAGGCCGTAGATTCTGAGGTCATCTGCATTAAATCTGTTGAAAGGATCAAAATAAACAAAATAAGAAACAGGAAAATGTATACTTAACATTTTCCTGTTTTTATTACATTATGTTTTTATTATCCAGATTCAAAATATAAGATTTTCCTGTAATGATACAATCACAGTACCACAGAGTACAGAAGAGTTTCTGTAAAACATAAAACATAAAATAATAATTTTCCTAAAAATAATAACTTACTGATAAGAATTCCATTCGATCCCTTCATTAGTAGAGTACAATATTTTCCTGGTCTCGCCTCTAGACTTGAAATACTTTACAGCTACTAGTACGCCGCCGTGATCACCGTAGTTGAAAAAGTAATAATCCTTCAGAATTCTCTTCCAAGTCAAGCCAGCGTCTCGGCTCATGTAGACGCCAGGAATTCCCTTCAGAGACTTGCCCATTACGCCGGTGGCCATGAGAATACCAGGAGCGGATTTGGAGCTCATAATACTTGCAGATCTGTGAAAAAAATAACCTTGAAACGTCATAGCAGATCATGTTTCTTTCTGTCACAATAGCTGTTCTTGAGTCAGGCCATTGCCCCTTTGTCTGGGTAGTGAAAGGATTGGTTGCGGGTCACATCAGTTTATTTGATATCCTTTTTAAAACTTGTATTATTATTATTGCTTGGAGAGGAGCCTATAATCTGTCACACGTAGATGTAAACAACTCCAAAAAAAATTTTAGTTGTGGATTTCATTATTTTTCACTATTCTTTATTTAATTAAATACAACACAGATACAAGCAAGCAGAAAAATAACCTACGAGGTCACGAAACAAGTTTCCTGTTAGTTAACTTTTTAGACCAATTAAATACAAAAACTCACGCAAAAACTCTTCGTGCAAAAAGTACGAGTATGCATGCAAATTGCAGATAAAAATAAACAGAAGGGATTGAACCGCGCAACAAAGCGTTCGCTCTTCAAACAAAGTTCAAGCCAGGTATATCAAGCATCCATCGTACTTTTTTGGTCTATGTCAGGGATATGTCTAATTGTCTACCCACATCATGCGTCTAATTTATACTATCAGATGATCTGAAAACGTAAACAAATATGGAAGTCACAACAGAGAGGCATTAGAATATACAGAACTCGATTCCAATCCAAATCTCAAATATCGACGGAATTTTGTCAGATAACCCATAGGATTTCTATCAATAATCCAACCAAATCATATCGTAAGTAGACTAACGCCCGGCTCTGCAAACCTGCGTATCTATAAGTATAACGCACCACAATCTATATTTATAAAAGAAAGTCGTGTTAGTTACACTATTTATAACTCAAGAACGGCTGAACCGATTTGGCTGAAAATTATTGGAGAGGCAGCTTAGAACCAGGAGAAGGACATAGGATACTTTTTATCCCGAACGAGCAACGGGAACGGGGTATTACGGGAACGGGCGAGCGAAGCCGCGGGCGGCCACTAGTTACAAATAAATCGAATACAACTCTGTTGTGACTACTAAAGCATCCTTGTCTATAGGATTTTTTTTATATTTTCTACATGAGACTAAAGATACTAATAAAAGGCAAATAAAAAACATAAATTCGTTAATAGGTATCGTAGTTTTACCTCAAGCCATTCGTAACCACATTTCCTGGTGAACTGCAAATAATTAGATCGATCAGGGTATATTTTTACCTATTGTTGAAGTAACTTATCAGACCGATAATTATATTAACTACTAAGTAATTCTATTAAATACAACTTAAAATTAAACAATGGCTATCTATACCTAATATGCCTTTTGGTTACAGCTAAAAGGCTAAATTCATCTACATTGCTTATCGATGTACAGTTAGCTACACATAAAATTAGTCATCATATGCCCATAACTACGCTACATAGAATCGTAGGAAAGAAACAACGTGATGACGGCCAATAAATAACAGTAATATGCGCAAAAACCACAGAGACGAACTTTGAAAAAGTTCAGTCCTAACAGTCAACTTTTTGAATCGCCTACTATACCTACTTAAACAGCTGTTTAATACCAGTCAAACTACTGTCCCGTTATTTTGTAAGCGACGTTTTGAAGGCAGGTCTCAAAAACTATCATGTTTAAGCTCTTGATTTGAACTAGCCCTAGCATTATTTTTATGAAACAACGGGATAATTGCCAAGATAAAATTAAAAAAAAAAACTTAATCATGGTAAATATCCCGTTGTTTCATAAAAATAGTGTTAAAAACCATGATAGTTTTAAAAGTTATAGCCCTAGCATTGTTTTTTATTAAAGTTGATGGGCCAACCAGATGCTAAATAAGATTAAAATCACGCCATAAAAGGCATTTATATAAATTAAGTACCTTCCTTTTACAACCAATAAACCTGTTTTTCCAACCTGTTTTTCCATGGGTGCATAAGCATGATAAATAAACATTGAACCAGAGTGTATTGATCGCAATAGTAATAAACTGTATGGCAAAGTGACATTGACTCTGTATTTTTAAACTAACAAATCACGATATCTAAACAGAGTTCAACACGATATTATCACTTCAATCACTATTTATACTAATATAAATGCAATAGTGCGTCTGTCTGTTGCTACGTTTTCACCGCAAAGCCAACGGCAGCTGACCGAGGTGAAAGGTACAGTGATATTATTATGCCTTCTCTAGAGTTTCACATACGGGAGGCCTTATTGCCTTGCAGTAATCGTCGCTTATTTTTATTTCATATTACTTTCAGTCTTTTTTTTGACTGGCTCTCAGCTCAGTTCTTAGTAGCTCTGTCTTCTGCGCCGTGGGTAGTGGGTTCGATCCCCACCGAGAACAATTATTTGTGTGGTGAACATAGATATTTCTTCTCTGTCTGGGTGTTAAATTGTATTCTAAGTACATTATATACTTACAGAAAAAAATGTATTTAAGTATTATATCAGCTATCTGGTTCCTGTACATATAGTACAAGCTCTGCTTAGTTTGGGGCCAGTTAGTGTCGTGTGTATTGTCCACAATATTTATTTCTATTTTATTCTGGCCGTGCCAGTACTGACTCTGATCAAGCCCGTGGAAAGTCAGGGCGTACCAGTAGTTTCAAATATAACATTCTTAAGAAGTACATAATTCTAACCTCAATAAGACCTTGACTAGACTTGATAGGTCAGTTATCTGAGTGATTTTTTATTCTGTCGTGAAACTATGACGAGGGAACCAGAAGAATCTAGATGTTTTATCGCTAATCAGCGATAACACTCATCTATCAAATGAAAGTTAATAAAAGGGCTCTGCAAAATGAAAGATTGTGAAAGCGTTGTTTGCTTGTTGCTTGTTGTTTTGTATAATCAAGAAGTGATCACTACGCGGTCACTATAGGATTAAGAATTTATTTTCATTCCTTCTTTAAAATATTCGCTAATGCCATCGAGATATAAGTACTACGTACTAGAGAAGACATCTTAAATTCCTACTTAGTCTCGTTCAACTGCAGCGATCGCGCCGCACCTCACTCAGTCGCTCTCTAGCTCGCGCGTAAGTGCCGTGGTTTACATGTCGTTTAAGACCTTTTTGCCGAGAATAAATTACGAAGAATAGGACAATTCAGTTATTTGACGTAGCTTCTCTAGTACTTAGTACTTATATCTCGATGGCTAATGCAGGTTTTATTTTTGGTTTGTATGATGAAGTATTCACTTGTTGTTTAATTTGTTATTATGTTACTAATGTAACGTAATACGCCCCTAGTCCGAAACATTTTCATTTTCTTCTTCTACTTTCTTTCTATCATTTGTTATCTCTATGCTCACTTTTTCTTTCTCATGTAATCTATCACACAGTCAATCTATCTCTTGGTATCTTCTTCTATATCTTCTTTGACCAACCTCTCATTCTAACCATCACATTCTTACACACAGGCCTTGGCTTAGTTTAGGTACCGAGGTGGAGTCCTATAAAAATAAGATGGCATTGGTTACCTACCCTAATATTGAGATGTATCGAGACGCGGGAGACGGGCCTGGTGACCCGATTTACAGGTTTTAATTTGAAACCTCCTTGGGTACCAGCTCTCAGTTTAGGCTAAGTTATAAGATGTAATGTTCTAGACATAATTTTATCCTTGTCCTTAGTCTAAGTGAGAGAAATAAACAAATATACAAATATACAATATTCTTACAATATGGCTTTCATTCCTCAAGAATTATATAATGCCAACACTGCTACATAAATAAAATAACTAATCTGTTAAATTTAATTCTAATCTATATAGCGCCACGGAAATTAAATTTGTCCTCAGCCAAATGATTACCAATTCATTATTCAACAGCATAAGGTCAAAGAACGTTATCAGTTCAACAACATGTGACTCATAATCATGTCCTTGTTTACGCCGCTACAATCATTTCAATTTGAACCTAATCGGCAAGTTAATAAAGATACTTTTTAAATAAAAGTTAGTCATATTCCCCACATCTTTAAAAATCTGTAATAGTAGATTGTCGTAGAACATTAGAGCTTATTGCAATTAGTTAAGGCTTATATTTGATAGAATAGAATAGAAAGTGTTACATACATGCAATCTTGTGAATATACGTTTCTTACCTTGTTACAGGATACAGCTGACTGAATTTCTGGCACAAGTGCAAGCTGCAGGAGTTGTCAGCGTAGCAATGTAAGGTTTTGCCTGTAAACAAAACGTATTAAAGTTGGACAAACGTCAAAAAGGAATACGATTTGACCTAGTGGTAAAGGCTCGAACACACCTAGTTCGCTGGCGGGCGCGATGGCGAACCGTTCAGTTTCAACATAGGGAATTGTATACATCCGCACACACTGCCGCGTCTTTTGACAGTTGCACGCTGCGATCACTACTAATAAAAACGAAAGTTCCCAGATCGTGACAGACAAAGCATCCCCTATTTAATGTTTTACTACCCCCTACTTAATTTTTCTTAATTTTGTGTATTAAACAATCGTCAAATATTTGATCTACTGATTAGTCATCGGTGAAAACGACCCGTAGAGTCTAAAATTTGGAAAAAGAGAACTATTGAGGATTCGTTCTAATATTATTGAACTCTGGAAATTGTTTTTCCTATTAGTTTTAATAGAAAAAAAATATATTACTTCTAAAAATATTTGTTTAACTACGTTAAAAGCAAAAAAAGATGTTGTGTAAGATAATAGTAGGATATAATCTTATTTGAAACTATTTAAAAATATAGTAATGCATAATGGGCGGTTATATCGCTGCAAATCAGTATTTTCCAATCAAATTTTGGATGGAGAGAAGCTTAGAATAAGATCAAATATCAATAAAAAATAAAATAAGGGCATTTACATACCTAGAATGAACCGTCATAATCAAAGTAAATCAATAAATACAAAAACAAATACAATCATAAGGCTAAGTTTATGGTATTCGATATGAATGTTGAACAGCGTGTAATATTTTGATTGATGGAGAAAAAACAGAACAAGTGAATGTATTTATAATATTTGGGGACTTTTTTATAAGAGATGGAATGCATAAATATAATATCGAAACAAGGAAGTGTATAATCACCACCCGTGGAGACAGTCGATGAAGTCGCGGGCATCAATTAGTTCAGCCACCCATCAGCTTCCTATCTGACATTACGTCCTGACTAGGGCGTGCAAACCCGGTTTTCCGGTTTTGCGAAAAGCCGGACAGCTAAGCAAAATTTATCAATAGTACTTTTTTAAACTTTTGCGATCATAACACACATTAAACTGTTACACGGGTATTTTTACCGCGTTTAGGTAAGCGTAGTGTAGGACGCCCTCCGGCAAGGTGGGGCGACGATCTGCGAAATGTAGCTGGCAAGCACTGAAGAAGAAGCAGAGCCGAAGACCGGGCTCAGTGGCGCGTCTTGCGAGAGACCTACGTCCAGCAGTGGACTAATATAGGTTGATGATGATGATAATGATGATGATGGGTGTTTACCGCGTATAATTTTCCCCGACGCTTCGGCTATGTTGTAATAACTGTGGTCGTGGGCAGACTGGAGCATTGACATGAGTGCTATCGTCGTTGAGAGGTGGAGGTATAATAACTACCCTCACTTCAGGACGCAATGATAGATAGGCGTATGCCTATACAGTGAGGGAAGTTTTACGTATTCCGATTTTCCTTAGTATCAGAAACATAAATCTTACTGATTGAGCCTCAAAAATATTGTTTTGTTTTTAATCCCCGTGAACAAAAACTACCTAGGTACCCCGGACTAGCGGGTGAATGAATTAAGCTTAGAAAAGATTGCGGCGAACAGTTTCGAACTGCGATGGCGATGGCGATCAGTTTCAAGCGTAGGGTTTTGCATTCATCCCCACACAGCGCCGCGAACTGTCATTGTACGCAGCGAGCTAGTATTAGTGTTAGATACTGTCTTGAAACTGCGCTAAATCTTGTTCCTCAAAAGTCATAACAGTGGCAATAATATATGGAGGCAATGGTGTGGGTGTTGTTTGCACAAGGTTCGCGCGTTCAGTTCACCATCACTTTATTCTTAGCCCTAATATGTCCAGGTAATTGAAACATTACTAAAAAGATGCATTATTTTTATAAATGGTTTTTTTTTGTCTAAAAGCATACATAGCTAAAAACCGATAAAACATAATAAAACCAATACTTTGTTTTTCTATTATTGCACTGCGTCTTTTTTTTTAATACATCTAGCTGATGGAACAAGTATATGGTCCACCTGATGTTAAGTGGTAACTATAAAAAAAAAAAAAAGCCCATTCATTCCATAACTACATTAAGTTACATTTCATGCATATTATTATTCATTATTTTGTTTAAATTTAATTTTAAACTTTATTTTTAATACATATATTTTGATGTTAGATTTATTTTTATTAGTTTTTTTTTCAGTTTTACTTTTTTAACCGACTTCCAATCAAAAAGGAGGAGGTTCTCAATTCGGTTGTATGTTTTTTTTTTTTTTTTATTTTTTTTTTTATTTTTTTTTTTTATGTTTGTTACCGCATAACTTCGTCATTTGTGAGCCGATTTGAAAAATTATTTTTTTATCTGAAAGGTACTGCTTCCAGATTGGTCCCATTTTAATTTTATTAAAATCGGTGTTGCCATTTTTTTTTAAATAATTTTTTTAATGTTTGTAACTGCATGCCTCCGTCATTTATGAACCGATTTAGAAAATTATTTTTTTATTTGGAAGGTTATGCTTACGTCCAGATTGTCCCAAACAAATTTGATTAAAATCGGTTTAGCCGTTTGACAATGAAGTCGGTTTCTCAAGTTTTTGAAACTTATAATTATGTTCATTTGTGTTCTTATTTTTCTTTAGCTAGGATCCCACTCGGGTATAGGCCTGTAAGTGGTAACAGTGGTACCTATAGCCTGTAACAAAGCATTGCCTCGTAAGTCACACACGCCAGGAATTTGCCCTACGATGCACTGCCCTGCGTCCATCAGCTTCACGCGACAGATGTTCAGCCTCAAGTGCCAGTAATTTCACCGGCACCCACACCCTTCAAACAGAAACACAGCAATGCTGCTTCACGGCAGAAACAGATATGGTGGTAGTACTTCCCTGGATGAGCACTTCACAAAAAGCTCCACTACTACTACTAATCTACTCAACAATAAACTACTCAATAATAAAGTAAGTAATATTAAACTTCACTAGATACTAATTCCTATTTCGTACAATTTTTTAATAGTTGATTTTGTAGGTATCTTAGAATATTGTTTTCTTGTTAAAATTCTACTATATGAAAAAATATTACGTTGACCAAACCTGGAAACGGTTTTTGGCCGGAAGCCGGAGATAATCCGGTTTTTAATACTTTCCTGTTTTGCAAGCGCTATAGTTTTGACGTTTTTTCAAACTGACAATTGATTTCGAGCAATTCAAAGAGTTATCAAATGGAGATTACAATAGAGTAGCAGTATTCAAAGTGAAAGTCAAAGTAAAGTAAAAATGTTTAATTTTATTCATTGTACCTTTAAAATAACATAATATCAATGATCACTTTGAGAAGTCTTAGAGCTAGGTTTATCTTGTCGATAAACCTACAGCTACAGTATATCTATTTATATAATAAGAGAGGTGATGAACTGACAGAATAGTATACATTGGTGGTGCACGACCAAATTTTAACCCACGATCTTTATAAAATAAATTAATAATGTAGACAATCCACAAAACACTGTCTATCCCCGAGCTTGTCTTGTACTATAGGAATCAGATAGTTGATTTATTACAATCAACTATCTCATTCCTATAGTACATACATTTTACTGCACATCATTTTGTTAACACATAGTTAGAATACAATATAACACTCAGACAGAGAACAAACATCTGCATTCACCAAAGAAATATTTGTTCTCGGTGGGAATTGAACCCACGACCTAAATACTTTTCAGTCCTAGATAGAATCGCTTTCAACTGACAGCTGTCATATAATTAAAATAAACTAGTTCTATTTTTATATTTATTTGATATAGGGGAACAGATGAGCAATCATAAAATACTTATACACACACATAGTGGTCAATATCATAACATTCCTGTTTGCATCGGCATGTTGGGTAAAAGCAATACCTACGAAGCCGTTTGACTTTGTCAAAAACAATGCTGCTGCTCTATGGGTTTAACAAGTTTTATATTTCCTACTTCTTTGGTCGTGGCGGCGGCGTAGCCACGCCCACCTCTTGTGTCAAAGTTTGGTAAAGTGATATGGTCGAAGACAGAAGGAGTCATTATTATCTACGTTTTGTGCAGCTCAGTGTAGCTCACACCAAAATTGAATCAAACCAAAACTTTTTATTTCAGCTCTCACTTAGAAAGCATTGCAGCCTTAACATACTTAATACTATGGTGACAAAAGTTTATTCAAAAGTAATGTGGTGAAAGAATTATAAACGCACCTCAATGAGGCTCTTTTCGTGCACTTGACAATGTTTTACGGTTTATGTAGGTTCTACGACATGCCATTTCTCTCACTATGTATTCCATGTACATAACTAGCCAATCGCCTTAGCTTTGCACAGGTGTGTAGAAAAAAGGAGGGCAAAATGTGCTTATTTGTATTTTGCACCCATGCAAAGCCTTAAATTTAAATCTGCAAATTATGAGTTGAAAAACGAGCCTTGTGGTCGGCTGGCAACCGTTGTCAACAACGATATGAAGGCCTGTGTACACCTAGGTCACTGGCAATGGCTATCAATGAAACGATGTCAAATATCGCTTTCAAATTTGACAGCGTTTCACTGATCGCCATGGCCAGCGACATATATAGGTATTTTTTTTTATTGTTGATAGCTAAACGTTTGACTGCCATCAAACCTGATGGAAAGTGAAAATGCAGCCTAAGGTGGAGCACGCTTAGCTATTATTCACTTGTTCACTCTTGACTTGAAAATTCCAAGGTTGTAATGCTTCGAAAATACTGACGACGGTAAAGAGCACATAGGTGTGCGCAGGCCTTGAATTGAAGACGATAGTAGAAGTGGTGAAAAAGTTGGACCGAAGAATTGGAACCCCGCGGCAAGCTTAGCCGTGATGGAGTTAGACCAACTAATTATACGGCTGAGCTTGCTGTGGGGTTTGGAGCCTTACGCCTATCTAATTTTAATGGCATAAAAAATATTCAAATGTACAATTTCATAGGTAAAGACCTAGATTAAGACGAGCTATGGAGCCTGGCGTTGCTCGCCCTGATCAAATTGGAAGTCGTTCTGGAAGAAGCACAAAGAGATATAAGGTTTACGGTATGCATAGCCAATAATAGAAACTATGTTGAAAATTTGCTTCTGCAATAAATACGTAAGGGCCAAAACCGCACATCATAGCATTTTATACTTTAGCAGTTTAATTTTAATAAATAACGGCTCAAAACAAACAGTGGCGATAATAGTTTAAACAGACTTTATTTATTCAGTTTATTTGCTGCTTGCTACTTTGGTAGGTAGGTTAGGTATTTCAGTGAAAAAAATTAAAGTAGGTAACTATATTAACTGAATGATTCCGAAGTGAAGCCAGAAGGTCTGTAAGCGGCTTAACTTCTGCACTCGCACTTCCACACTTCTACAACAACTACATGATGTTTGAGCCGCTGAGTTGTTTGAGCTGAACAAGCTCAAGGTTGTAAATGAGCCGATTAACTGCAGGTAATTATTTCCCATGCCTAGCAGTAGTTAAGTGTTTTGATTGGGCTAAATATCTTTCATATCTTGACAGTCTAAATTGCGGCCAGTGCTGCTAGGTCCATTCCAGGGTTTGGCTATTTTTACTAATGTATTTTTATTTTTTTTAAATTAAGCATTGTAGTCATAAACCTAGACACTTTAAATGCTTCTAGATACTTTGAATAGACACAAGTTGTCCGATAAAATAGGTGCGCATGTCACAGTGCTCAATAAATATCTTTTTTTTTTGAAAACACAATAGAAATGTAATTTTTTTTTAACTTGGCAATTTATATGAACTACAAACTGCGATACGTATTTAAAATCCAAGGTTAATCCAAGATTAGCCTACAAAATAATAGCAGTTAAATGCTTTGAAATTGCGCTAGACCTAGCGCCAAAAGCGCCATTGTGATGGCAATGTACATTTCGGAGACTTCAAATTATTTGGGGGCTAGTTCGCCATCGCTAGCGAACTAGTTCGCTGGCGGTGTGTTCAAGCCTTAAGTCCGTAACCATTAGAGAATAAAGAACATCGTAGAACATAATAAGTTATGTCAAGTGCAGGAAAGGAGCCATTTTGAGTTTTAAAATCCTTTCACCACACTTGGTTCGAAAGAATCACTGACACGATAAGAAGAAGAAGAAGAAGAGAATAAAGGTTCTCGAATGCGACCACGAACCGGTAGGCGAAATGTAAGACGCTCACCCACGAGATGGGATCAGGGAAAGTCGGTAGATGGAGAGGGTTCGGAATCGTTCTTCCTTGAAGGCCTAAGTGGAACTGGCACCTAGTCTCACCTAGCTTTAAGACGTTTCAAGGTACAAAATACACTTTTGATTTTGATTACTTAAACAATTGGCCAAGTGGCAAACCCTGGAGGAGGCCTTTGCCGAAGGACAACCCGACATAGGTACCGCCACGTCGCCGTCGGTGTCATAATACATTAGTTTTGCTTAAGTTATTATATTTAGTAAGTAGGATTAGTATAAGTTAGGTTAAGCAACACTGTTTTTTAAGGTCGGTGAATTAAAGGTTTAGACAATAACAATAAGAAAAATTATTACCATTTTCATCTTCAGTCGGCGCATTGATATGAGACCAGGATACGCCATGATCGAAAGTTATCACAGAGACAAGATGTTCTGGTCCGATGCTGCTTATAACACCCCTGGAGTCTACCCTGGACGCGATGTAGATTCCCTTCAGACCTTCGACGCGGTAAAGATCCGTGAACGGGTCTTCGGTTACGTCCCTACAATTGAAGATATTGGTTTGTTATTGTGGCTGACACTACTCGAAACTACTAGAAGGCATATGCATGATTTAGTGAAGAAGTTCATTTGTCAAGTGTACGAAAGGAACCATTTTGATTTTTATGAACCGAAAAACTCATTCGTGTATCAATGCTCTCATAGCTCCCCACCGAAAATAAATCTTTGTGTGGTGAACAAAGATGTTTGTCCTCTATATGAGTGTTATATTGTATTCTAGCATTTACAAAGAAAAAGCAAATAAGTATTATATCATTGTACAAGTTCTGCTTAATTTGGGGGTAGTGTTGTGTTGATTGATTTTATATTTTAATGAGTTTTTCGGTTCAAAAACAGGATGTGTAGTTTTAAAAATAGTTAAGGTATAGGTGTCGATTTCTACTTACTCCAACCAGCTATCCTTCCAGTTTCCATCAGGAAAGTAGCACAGAATCCGCGACAAGCTCGACACAAAGTTGTATGTCGTAAAGTTGTTGCTTATCTCGGATACGTAGAGATTAGCCAGGGTTTCTGTGTGCATAACAGAGACAAATATACGTTGGTCGGTAACATCTGCAATGTGGAACTTGCGGAGGTCCAACTCAGTTTCGAATTCGGCTTTGTTGAATGGGCCTCTTTGGTGCGAGATGTACAGGTGTAGGGTGTTTCTCTGTAACGAAGAAAACATAAGTTGTTATTGGCGGTAGCTCCCATTTAATTTTGTTCTATAGGACTGTGACGTCATAGAACTTTTAAAACTATTTTATGCTTTTAGTTCCCTGGTAGAACTAATAAAACTAAAACTGGCCCATTTGTTCTATACTTAGTACTTGGTAAATTCCATTAGTATATCATTGTGCGGCCATAGGCTGTTTATACTTATTTGTCCGTTTAGTTCAATTTTATTTTATTTTATTTATTAAAAAGAAAATGAATGGTAGAAAATTTCAATGGTAGAACTATTAAAACGAAAACTGGCCCATTTGTCCTATGGAACTAAATAAGTAAAGCATGATTTTGGGTTGCTTTATGAAACAATATTACAGTACGGCCAAATACTATCTAGATCAGTGCAATTCAGCTCGTTTTACGTACTGAGCTCTACCGTGACATACTTTCATCTCGACAAAGCTGATGCAGACGTTATTCTATACTCAGGATTTGCACAATTGGCGCGTAAGTCGGTTCAATGGTCTGTCAGCTCAGATTTCAAGCCATTTATGTAATTATGCCAGATTACAGAGCCACAACTGGTTCTTCAGACGGAGCGTTCTTGTGTTATAACGACATGCGTCATGAAAAGTTCCATGACATTCGGTGGTTGCAATAAGTTCTATTTTGTTCCTAGATTTAAGTTTTGTTGTTTGTTGCTGCCCTCAAAAGAATTAATTGGAGAAAAATGCATACATTACGCCGACAAGAGCCTTGCTCTTAAATAAGAAGAAGAAGAAGTGTTTTGTCTGTTTATGGCCTTGTAGTTCCGAACAGAATGCTCCGATTTGGATGCGATTTTTTTGTTAGGAAGCTAAAAGCTTTGACAAGTTTTTTAGTCATGCTTGGTAAAAATCCATGCATCAGAGGATATTCCTCAGCTCGGTAGGAGGTTTTTTGTTTTTTGTAAAACTAATTTGCTAATTAAAAAGTAGGTTAATTTATGTCGCGGTTTATTAAATAATAACAGTAAATCGTTTTCCCTATTAACGTTAGTTATAATACGGCAATTTATTATGAATACACATACTTACTAATACTTTTCTTCTAGATTTTGGACTTACTTAGATGCTATAAATAAGTCCAAATATGTATGCCTACATAGTGCACTATATCTACTCTTGTTTTGCCTTTCTTGATTCGTGTAAATACATTACGTTTATCATTATCATATTTTGCTTTCAGATGAGTTCGTGTCATTTTTGTGTGTCCAAGATAAATGTTTTTTGTTTCATGTTTCTCCTATAAACATAACGGAATACCTAGATTTTATATAGTTTCCAGTACACACTACTGTTATATCAGACAAAAATTAAATATGAGTCACCACAGGTGCGTATTAATCATCATAGCGGAATATGACACCATTTTCGAGCCCAACTATTTTGTATTTTATTACTTGTTATTTTATTTGAAGTCCTGTTTGGTTTGAATTTTAAGAATCGAGACAATAATTAGGTTTTATGTACCTATTTGTTTACAATGCATTTATACTTTTTACTACACATTATTAACCGCATAAACTTAAACAAACAGAGCAATACTGCACACAACTTTTAACACCGTTCGACACAATGATCCCTACCACAGAACTAAGGTGAAAGCTAGCATTATTTTCTGAAACCCGCATTACTGATGATATTATTATGACTAGTTAGAGATTCCTCATAGTTCGAGTGTGTAGTAGACAAATATTAAACTACCATTAAGTTATTTTCACTAAGAGAAGGAAACAATATAATCATACAAATAATATTGAAAACAAATCGCATGTATAGGAAAAATTAGTTCAAACTGTGATTGAATATCGATTTCATTAGTTTATTAAATAACAACATACAATGTTTCATTCCGATATATACAATTTATTTAATCGGAAGTATTACATTTAATAAGTGCCATCTGTTTCTGCCTACAGTTGAGTAAACATTATTTTATTTATATTGAGTCATCGATATACCGCACTATTGATTACAATGTACATAATTATTTAGTTGAACTTCTAAAGAACGACTGTAATTAGTCATAGACCTTTTATTTTAAGAAGCGCTGCTATTACCAATAATAAAATATTATATGTGGGTAGAAACATAGGTAGAAACATATCCCAGCGGTAATAGTACATTTTTAGCCAAGGGGTAAAAGTAACTTACGCTCGGACGGCGTTAATAGTTTGTGGGACTGAACATGTTACTATTTCAATGTTTCAATGTTACGCGCTGTAATTAAGTGACTTTTTTATTGATTTTATAGTGTTTACTACACTTAAGGAAATCACAAAGATTTTTATAATGTCCCAAAAGTTAAAAGCCGAGCAGGATTTGAACCCGCGACCTTCAAATTAAGTGACTGTTTAGAAAGTTTGTATTGGACATGTTTCAATCTTTCAATAGAATTTGCTTGACAGCTGTCAGTCGAAAACGATATTCCCTGGTTCCCAGTTCTAGGTACTTCCTGAGTATGAGTATTTTTTTTTATTTAATTGACGAAAAGGATCATTCCACAGAAGCTGCTATCCAATCCAACTATACATATAATGCATCAATCGATGTTTAGGCTGACCTAGTGGGACTTACCTAGATTTTATTTACTTACACTTTGTACCTAGGTTCATAGACAATAAATATATTTTATCTTTACGGTACGATCGGACTACATAGCTGTGATATTGTGTATGTACCTACATATTCTGAAAAAGCTATTAGCTTCCATTGAGATATTGTAGTAATAATATCTCAATGATAGCTTTTGATGTAGACTCCACCTATTACACTAACAATGTGTCGACTGACGAGAGAATAAAGACAGTCAGAACCAAACGAACAGATAAGGTATTATTCGCCATCTCATATTATTCCAGGAACTTAGTCAGCTTCCTGTGAAGATTATGGGTATTAATTCTATCAACCAAAAGTAAAATAACGCCCACTGCCTGCTGATACATAAAATAAAAAGCTTAGTCAACTTATTTACATTCTAGCTCCTTCTAGCTCCTTTTTCCTGACACTGTTTTTCAAACATATATTGGCGTATGGCAATGGTTGGTAAACAAAAGCAATTAATATTTATAACAGATTTTTATTAACTGTAAGGCCATTTGTTTATGCCAAACATATAAGTCTGTTTGACCGTTAATGCTGCGACAAACTTTCACATTTTTGTATCACATTAGGATATTTATAAACGAGAAGTCTACTCACTGACTACCTAGTTTACGAAATCTCCGAAATATCAAGGCCTTGACATTTTTGGTATGGTATTGTTTTTAATCTGTCTGTGTGTGTGTACTGTCTTAACTCTCTCATAACTCTTAAATCCATGTTCTGTTAGTTTTTTTTTAATTTCTGTCCTTCTCTTTTTATCATGTTATTACTTATGTAAGCTTATTTATAATTGATTTTTCATCTATTTCGTATTGTATGTTGTGTGCTAAGAAGCAAATAAATGAGTGTCTATGTCTAATTTTAATCTAGATGTTTCATTGTGATTAATGTGATAAAAAGTTTTTGGCTCTTCGTCTTTTCTTAGAAGCACAAATCATCTTAAAGTACCTTCAGGGAGGCGTTCACCAAACGAATCCTCTAAAATTGCTCCAAAAGGATTTAAAAGGGGTTGTCCTATCTTCACTCGAACGAAGTCACGCCGGGTTCCACTAGTCATCAAACAAAGCAATGTATCACACCTCGCCCCTGTCAATCTGTTAGCCGCAGAGGAAGCATCTCGTTACGTGATGAAGGCAAATTGCCGGTCGAGTTTCTGTCACGAATTGTACGAATCACCTCGCCGTGACCGGGTCTTGATTGCTGCACTTCACATCCATACTTGTTTGTCCTAGAACGGATGACCCGAGAGGATACGTTCGCTGACAATGTGTCTACCAGCCGTGCTACACGGTTTGAAACGAGGGTTTAAAACAGTTTTTTTTATGCAAATGATAGACAAACGGTCTTACGGCCCACCCGATGGAAAGCGCTCACCGTCGCCCATAGACACCAACAACACCAAGGGTGCTGTCGTAGCGTTGCCTACCCTGAAGGAACTTTTTAAAATTTTTCTTGAACCTATTCATGTTATAGCTGAGGGGAAAGACCTCTGGCGGTAACTCATTCCACAATTTCTGGGTATGGGGGAATACGATCTCGAGAGAGAGTAGGAAATTTAAATAACAGATGGGTTAGTCATGGTCAAAGGGTTGTCGGACACGCACGTCAGTGAAACCACACGTAACAAATTACTTTAAGAAAAATAGTAATGCCTAATTTAAATTTAAGAAAACTATTGCCTAGATAAGTAATTTTATTTAAGCTCTTTTTATTTTTTGTAACCATATGGATATGGAAGAGCGAGGTCCTCTAACACAAGTATTTTCTTACTTAATAGAGGGTTCCACATTGTGAATTTCTGCTCACTATTTTGGCTACAGAAATAAAATATTTTTCATGTAATTCATAGGGGATACCAATAGCAATTGAAGTAGGAAACTTAGTAGGTACTTATAGTCTAAGATCCCTAGAAGAAGGACCTTCACCGAGCTGGTTATTTAATGAAACGTATTTTATATATAATTAAACATGCCAATAAATATATTCTATATGGGTTGCCTATCAAATTTCAGTCCAGGATAATTATGATTAATTAATAATTATAAAAAAAAAAAATTAACTTTCCACTGGTTTGTTTATTAAACAAATTCTATACCAATCGAAAGTATAGACCCCAGTATTTTTATTCAATAAACATACCGGTGCAAAATGCTAGTATCGATTTTCCTGTTTATACCTGGCTACCCGAGAGTTGTGACCGGAAAAAAATAGGCAACCTAACGTTTGCATATTCTATGGGGTCTATACTTTCGATTGGTATAGAATTTGTCCAATAAACAAACCGGTGGAAAGTTAAAAAAACATTATTTTTTTTAAATTATTAATTAATCATATCCTGGACTGAAATTTGATAGGCAACCCATATAGGATATATTGCATTGGCATGTTTAATTAAATATAAAATACGTTTCATTAAATAACCAGCTCGGTGAAGGTCCTTCTTCTAGGGATCCTATACTATTATGCTGATAATGACAACCTGCGCTACATAGCTCATTTTACTGCTGTATAAAATGTCGCATAGTTTTTTTTGTATTTGGTAGGACGAAACAAGGGATAAATTATGTGAGGAACGGCCGTATGAGAATGGTATTTCTATTTTCTGTTAAAAAGATGAATCATAGCATTGTTGTTTCTAGAAGTCGTGCGATAACGAGACAATTGTTCCAGAACGTTCGTAGACGCAAGAAACTTTCCTAATAGACACAAAATCGATACCCACCCAGACATTGCTATAGCTATAATATAGGTTGATTCATATAGTACATACCTTGTTTACGCCGCCAAGTCGCTCATTACACAAGGTATATTATTTCCATATCGATTTATATTTCAAAATAAAAGTGATGTACAAAAGGCACAAAAGTATTGTATGAATAAAATCTAGCGATTTTCTTGTTTTTTATTATTTCAAGATAATCAATTAAACACAGAAATTAAACTAGTATCAACATGGTTACCACTTCCAAATTCTGCGTGTGTGTGTGTGTGGTAAGATAACTCATTTTTGTATAATTTGTGTGCATTATTGCATTTCAAAATTCATTTAACATAATAATAAATTATCTAACCGTAACTATACATTATAGAGGAGGCTTTCATCCAACAGAGGATGTTAGAGAGGCTGATTAGATAGACATACGGGGATAATCAAAACCGTTGCGGTATTCAGTCGTGATGCTATATTTCTGTTATACATATTACATGTATACACACACATTATTATAATACTACTAATTATTATAACTAGCAGTTGGTAAACGAGCTTCGCTCGGAATTTTTTTCGTTAATTTGTATTTTTAAGAGTCATATTATCATCATTACTGGTTTATTCTTACTGAACACCGCCATCAGCTGGACATGCTTGCAGTTAGTAGCTCACAATCGTCAATAGATGGCAGGAGCAGTCACATAGAAAGAAATAATCATTTTCTTAAAATGAATCCTAGCTAGATCAATTTATCGCCCCCGAAAACCCCTGTATACTAAATTTCGTGAAAATCGTTGGTGCAGTTTCCGAGATCCTAAATATTTATATATATATATATATACAAGATTTTCTCGTTTAAAGGTATAAGATAAGATTTAATATGTAGAAAGGAAAATATAAGCCGTATTCAAGTGTTCGAAGATAACAAAGTCACGTAATTTGATCAAAGAAAGATAAATAACATTATAGCAGATTGGGGATTAATGTAAGTAAATTAGCAATGTATTATGGCTGTGATATTAAATAAAAAAAAACTCACGAACGTGATGAATATATTGTTTTTATCTCAGAAAACTCATTTCTTTTATTTAGCTATTTGCCTACTGGGTCTTTTAATATCATTTAAGGATTTCTAAAAGGGGTCGTCAAAGCAGCGTCCGAATATTACAATATGTATGTGGCACATGTGTAACGCGGGTTAATTAGTTCGAATATATTAGCCCGCGTTTTCCATCTTTCGCGCGTTCGCAATGCGTAGACGACGAGCTCGCCTAAGGTTTCGCATGTGGCAGCCAGATGGGATGGGATGCAGTGCGCGTCGGCAGGTAGCGGCTATGGGCCAATCCCGTGGACTCACGTAGGCACCCGTAGCCGGACAAGCCAAGCTTTCGCCGCGGACGCAGGCAGTCGGTCGGAGGAACGCACGCAATGCTAACTTGAGCGTTCATGCTTCCTCCGCTATCCGCTCCCGCCCTATTGTTTATTGTCTCGTGTTAATTCTTTTGTATTGTGTCAGTTTCACTGTTTGTGTCTGTAACTGTTCCATTTATTATTAAACCTGATTACAAACTGTTAACGTGGTGTTTTGCGCGATTCTTGGAGTCCCGAACCTTCCCTCTCGGTACTAGAGAGGGAAGGCAACGTTATACTGGCGCCCAACTAAGTGGCCGAACCACGGGCTCTATACGTGGGTCGGAAGAAGAACAGTGATACCTACGTTGAAGAGCAAGGACGTTCCTTTGTCGTGCGTGAAAATGCCATTGACAAGACAGGAAGCGCTCCGGCAACAACGCCTCGAGGTACCAGAACACAACGAGAGTGACAACACACTGACCGAGGAGGAGACCCGCTCCGACGGAGGTTCCGTCGTTGAGTGGACGACGGCCGCTGTAGGCGAGGTGCCAGCACAGCCGTACGCGCTCCCACTAGTCACGGAACAATTTATTGCAACGCTTATGGAGACCATTACCAAGGCGCAGGCAGAGGCCAACAAGGCCCTAATCGCCGCGTTCGTATCGGTGGCACCCCGTGGAGATCATAACTCCGGGGTGTCCTCTCCATCCGTGCCAGCAAAGGGCACGATCCCGCCGTTTACGAACGGCGGAGCTACATTATCATCATCGGCCGGTAACTTTTCACAATGTACGGCGCGGTTTGACGGTACATCGCAGGACCCGGGAGTGCTAGAGGCCTTCCTTGACGCCGTGGATGTCTACGCGGAGTGTGCCAGCGTGTCAGATGCCCACGCGCTGCGCGGCCTCCCGATGCTGCTGACCAGAGACGCTGCCCTGTGGTGGCGCGGCGTGCGCAGCAGCGTGACCTCGTGGACGGACGCCAAGCTACGGATGCGCGCCATGTACGGAGCCCCGCGGCCAGCATACAAAGTGTTCCGCGAAGTGTTTGCCCGCGAGCAAAGTGCCGAGCTAAGTGATAGATTTATAGGTGAAAAGCGAGCCCTACTGGCTCGACTTCCGTATAGTTTGGCCGAGGAAGTCCAAGTGGACATTACGTACGGACTCCTCGACCGCCGAATCCGAAAACGCGTCCCTCGTGAGTCCGTAATAGATATGGACCATTTGCTCGAGCGAGCTAGGATAGCGGAGGATTCGATGAAAGAGTGCTCGACTGTCGAATCTAAGAAGAGATCGACGTCTCCTACAATTTGCGCGAGTCCGACTGCCGCCGTTCGATCGAGTTTGATCGCGCTTGCTCCGTCTTCGTCGTCTACGCATAATAAAGCGGAACGTAGCCCTAGTAGAAGTAGGTGTAGCTTCTGTAGAAACTACGGTCACGTAACCGGCGAGTGTCGTAGCCGCAAGTTAGCTAAGTTCGAGTCTGTACCGAAACCGAATGCCGGTAGTACGGGTGATTTGGTAGGTAACGATAGGCTAGCTAGCTCTAATAATAGCGTTCGTTGTTACGGGTGCGGCAAGCGGGGGGTAGTAAAGTCGAGGTGCGATACGTGCAAAGGGGAGAGGGGTACGAAACCGGAGGGGGCAGAGTTTCACAGCTTTGATGTACACAGTCGGGTGACGAGGTGCTCACTTCCTCTGGTTCGTGTAGGTATCCTGGGTAGGCACGGTGTAGCGTTAGTGGATACCGGCGCTACACACAGCATAGCCAGCCCAGCGCTTTACAAGGTTTTATCTGAGGGTGGGGTAATGTTCACCCCGTCCCCTGTAAACATTCGTCTCGCCGACGGCTCTGAGCTGTCTAAGACCGTCATGACGGCAGAGGTACCCGTCACCGTTGGAGGTCGTGAGGTGGTCACAGACTTCATGGTGGTTCCCGGCGCCGAAACCAGAACGCTGCTAGGCGTCAGTTTTGTGGCGAAGGTGGGGATGGTAATTGACCTCAGACGAAGTAAGTATAAATTTGATAACGACCCCACACGAGAGTTCGACTTCGTGCGTGAGGGTTCGTTGACCTCATCGGCTGACTCGGAGTCAAGATTTGCAGACTTCAAGCTGTCACCGGATGAGAAGGGCCTTAAGGTGAGTATGGCGAAGGAGATCTCGCTCGGTGCTGTTCTCTTCAGCGAGAATCCGACCGAGATGCAGAAGAGCGTCGTCGATGAGCAGCCTGACGAACCTTCTAGGGAGAGACCCCCGTCCCATAGCTCACCATGGAGAGGCCGTGTCCAGCAGCGCGTAGTGTGTTATATCCCACGCGCCGGCACACCCGCGAAAGTAGCGCCGCGCTCAGACCAGGTAGAGGATTGCGGTGTAACAGTGAACGGTAAGGTAGAACGGTATCGGTCGCCTCTCTCACTTGTTACTGACCCGTTATTGGGAGCACCTATCATGGGGAAGCGTAGGCATAGGAAACTTCGTAGGCATAGGTTTTCATAGCTCCTACTGCGAGGGCGCTAAGTAGGGCTATAGGGGGAGGATGTAACGCGGGTTAATTAGTTCGAATATATTAGCCCGCGTTTTCCATCTTTCGCGCGTTCGCAATGCGTAGACGACGAGCTCGCCTAAGGTTTCGCATGTGGCAGCCAGATGGGATGGGATGCAGTGCGCGTCGGCAGGTAGCGGCTATGGGCCAATCCCGTGGACTCACGTAGGCACCCGTAGCCGGACAAGCCAAGCTTTCGCCGCGGACGCAGGCAGTCGGTCGGAGGAACGCACGCAATGCTAACTTGAGCGTTCATGCTTCCTCCGCTATCCGCTCCCGCCCTATTGTTTATTGTCTCGTGTTAATTCTTTTGTATTGTGTCAGTTTCACTGTTTGTGTCTGTAACTGTTCCATTTATTATTAAACCTGATTACAAACTGTTAACGTGGTGTTTTGCGCGATTCTTGGAGTCCCGAACCTTCCCTCTCGGTACTAAAGAGGGGGAAAGCATCGTTATACTGGCGCCCAACTAAGTGGCCGAACCACGGGCTCTATACGTGGGTCGGAAGAAGAACAGTGATACCTACGTTGAAGAGCAAGGACGTTCCTTTGTCGTGCGTGAAAATGCCATTGACAAGACTGGAAGCGCTCCGGCAACAACGCCTCAAGGTACCAGAACACAACGAGAGTGACAACACACTGACTGAGGAGGAGACCCACTCCGACGGAGGTCCCGTCGTTGAGCGGACGACGGCCGCTGTAGGCGATGTGCCAGCACAGCCGTACGCGCTCCCACTCACAGAACAATTTATTGCAACGCTTATGGAGACCATCACCAAGGCGCAGGCAGAGGCCAACAAGGCCCTAATCACCGCGTTCGTGTCGGTGGCACCCCGTGGAGATCATAACTCCGGGGTGTCCTCTCCATCCGTGCCAGCAAAGGGCACGATCCCGCCGTTTACGAACGGCAGAGCTACATTATCATCATCGGCCGGTAACTTTTCACAATGTACGGCGCGGTTTGACGGTACATCGCAGAACCCGGAAGTGCTAGAGGCCTTCCTTGACGCCGTGGATGTCTACGCGGAGTGTGCCAGCGTGTCAGATGCCCACTTTGCTCGCGGGCAAACACTTCGCGGAACACTTTGTATGCTGGCCGCGGGGCTCCGTACATGGCGCGCATCCGTAGCTTGGCGTCCGTCCACGAGGTCACGCTGCTGCGCACGCCACGCCACCACAGGGCAGCGTCTCTGGTCAGCAGCATCGAGAGGCCGCGCAGCGCGTGGGCATCTAGTATAACGATGCTTTCCCCCTCTTTAGTACCGAGAGGGAAGGTTCGGGACTCCAAGAATCGCGCAAAACACCACGTTAACAGTTTGTAATCAGCGTGGGATATAACACACTACGCGCTGCTGGACACGGCCTCTCCATGGTGAGCTATGGGACGGGGGTCTCTCCCTAGAGGGTTCGTCAGGCTGCTCATCGACGACGCTCTTCTGCATGTCGGTCGGATTCTCGCTGAAGAGAATAGCACCGAGCGAGATCTCCTTCGCCATACTCACCTTAAGGCCCTTCTCATCCGGTGACAGCTTGAAGTCTGCAAATCTTGACTCCGAGTCAGCCGATGAGGTCAACGAACCCTCACGCACGAAGTCGAACTCTCGTGTGGGGTCGTTATCAAATTTATACTTACTTCGTCTGAGGTCAAGTACCATCCCCACCTTCGCCACAAAACTGACGCCTAGCAGCGTTCTGGTTTCGGCGCCGGGAACCACCATGAAGTCTGTGACCACCTCACGACCTCCAACGGTGACGGGTACCTCTGCCGTCATGACGGTCTTAGACAGCTCAGAGCCGTCGGCGAGACGAATGTTTACAGGGGATGGGGTGAACATTACCCCACCCTCAGATAAAACCTTATACAGCGCTGGGCTGGCTATGCTGTGTGTAGCGCCGGTATCCACTAACGCTACACCGTGCCTACCCAGGATACCTACACGAACCAGAGGAAGTGAGCACCTCGTCATCCGACTGTGTACATCAAAGCTGTGAAACTCTGCCCCCTCCGGTTTCGTACCCCTCTCCCCCTTGCACGTATCGCACCTCGACTTTACTACCCCCCGCTTGCCGCACCCGTAACAACGAACGCTATTATTATAGCTAGCTAGCCTATCGTTACCTACCAAATCACCCGTACTACCGGCATTCGGTTTCGGTACAGATTCGAACTTAGCTAACTCGCGGCTACGACACTCGCCGGCTACGTGACCGTAGTTTCTACAGAAGCTACACCTACTTCTACTAGAGCTACGTTCCGTTTTCTTATGCATAGACGACGACGAAGACGGAGCGGGCGCGATCAAACTCGATCGAACGGCGGCAGTCGGACTCGCGCAAATTGTAGGAGACGTCGATCTCTTCTTAGATTCGACAGTCGAGCACTCTTTCATCGAATCCTCCGCTATCCTAGCTCGCTCGAGCAAATGGTCCATATCTATTACGGACTCACGAGGGATGCGTTTTCGGATTCGGCGGTCGAGGAGTCCGTACGTAATGTCCACTTGGACTTCCTCGGCCAAACTATACGGAAGTCGAGCCAGTAGGGCCCGCTACCTATAAATCCTACCTATAAATCTATCACTTAACTCGGCACTTTGCTCGCGGGCAAACACTTCGCGGAACACTTTGTATGCTGGCCGCGGGGCTCCGTACATGGCGCGCATCCGTAGCTTGGCGTCCGTCCACGAGGTCACGCTGCTGCGCACGCCACGCCACCACAGGGCAGCGTCTCTGGTCAGCAGCATCGAGAGGCCGCGCAGCGCGTGGGCATCTGACACGCTGGCACACTCCGCGTAGACATCCACGGCGTCAAGGAAGGCCTCTAGCACTTCCGGGTTCTGCGATGTACCGTCAAACCGCGCCGTACATTGTGAAAAGTTACCGGCCGATGATGATAATGTAGCTCTGCCGTTCGTAAACGGCGGGATCGTGCCCTTTGCTGGCACGGATGGAGAGGACACCCCGGAGTTATGATCTCCACGGGGTGCCACCGACACGAACGCGGTGATTAGGGCCTTGTTGGCCTCTGCCTGCGCCTTGGTGATGGTCTCCATAAGCGTTGCAATAAATTGTTCTGTGAGTGGGAGCGCGTACGGCTGTGCTGGCACATCGCCTACAGCGGCCGTCGTCCGCTCAACGACGGGACCTCCGTCGGAGTGGGTCTCCTCCTCAGTCAGTGTGTTGTCACTCTCGTTGTGTTCTGGTACCTTGAGGCGTTGTTGCCGGAGCGCTTCCAGTCTTGTCAATGGCATTTTCACGCACGACAAAGGAACGTCCTTGCTCTTCAACGTAGGTATCACTGTTCTTCTTCCGACCCACGTATAGAGCCCGTGGTTCGGCCACTTAGTTGGGCGCCAGTATAACGATGCTTTCCCCCTCTTTAGTACCGAGAGGGAAGGTTCGGGACTCCAAGAATCGCGCAAAACACCACGTTAACAGTTTGTAATCAGGTTTAATAATAAAAGGAACAGTTACAGACACAAACAGTGAAACTGACACAATACAAAAGAATTAACACGAGACAATAAACAATAAGGCGGGAGCGGATAGCGGAGGAAGCATGAACGCTCAAGTTAGCATTGCGTGCGTTCCTCTGACCGACCGCCTGCGTCCGCGGCGAAAGCTTGGCTTGCCCGGCTACGGGTTCCTACGTGAGTCCACGGGATTGGCCCATAGCCGCTACCTGCCGACGCGCACTGCATCCCGTCTGGCTGCCACATGCGAAACCTTAGGCGAGCTCGTCGTCTACGCATTGCGAACGCGCGAAAGATGGAAAACGCGGGCTAATATATTCAAACTAATTAACCCGCGTTACACATGTCAAATTTTTTCAGTATTCGATATTACAAATATTTAATTTGGTTAATTCCATTCAATTTAAAGTTTATTGGTTTTTATGATTAAAGCTATCATAGCTTTAATTGACCAGGAAAAAAACTATGTAGGTATGTATTTAAATACTTAAGAAAATGTTCATTACATTTACCAAGGTAAAAAGGATCAAAACTCAGTGCAGCGTATTGAAATTAAAGGTCTCGCGGTGGGTCTGAGGTCGTCAAAGTCGTAAAAACATGATATATTTAAAATTTTGGGTCATATTACTGCAAATCCAAGAACAAGTTAGTTTGACAAAGATTCAAAACCCTTAACCGAAGTGCATGACGCACTGTGGGCCAAAATTTCCACATTGTAGAGCCCTGAGACAATGACGCAGCGTCGCGGTAGACCACGCAGGCAATGGCAGAACGAGCTGGACGCCTTTAAGAGGTACTGGCAACTGGTGGTACAAGAAAGTGGAGAGTGGCGGGATTGGGGGAGACCTTTGCCCAACAATGGGATGATTCAGGCTAATAGTAATAGTAACCTAGACAACATGGAAAAGTTTGCATCGATTTCTACCAAACATGGCTATGAATCATCTCAGAACTATCAGCTTGCTCAGAAAAAAAACCGCATTCAAACCAGGTGGTTTCATAACATTACTCCTTTCAACGCTTTATAGTTACTAATTTGTATGCACAGCGATACATATCGATATTTCAAACCAAATGTGAACTTAACACAAGGTAAATTATTCCGTACTATCTACCTATTTAATTCCACGGCCACTGACAGTAGTTAATGCCGAGTCACAGTCGCACTTAAGTCCATTTTCCACGACGACGCGACGTTTAGTATCGCAAATAACAAAATAGTTTTCTTTATTTTTTTATATTTATGGTACTTATTCGAGTGTGTATAATATTGTTACATATGCTTACAGTGGGCGTTATACTTGTTACTTATCTATGTAATGTTTTTGGAAAACATTGATTCAACCAAACAAAAGATTTGACCTAGAAAGCACTACCTATCACTTTTGATACCAACCAACTCTATAAATACATTCTGTGTTATTGTGTGTAAGACAAATAGGTACCTATTAAAATGTATTTTCTTATGTGATATATTTAGCAATATACCTACCAAATCGTCGCGAAGGGCGGCGGTCTTTGTGTCGCCGGACGCCGGGCTTCTAGATACTTACCGAGGTCTAGGAAAGTATAATACCTACCATGAATCCTACTAAAATGATTTTTATCTGGTCACTAATGAATCAAATTAAGATTTCAGGAATAGTTTTAGTATCCCAGAGACCCAGAGAAGAGCGTAATTAGAAAATACCAAAACAAATTCACACAAAAGTCTAACTCGCTAACCAGTAAAAGTCGATGACAAGAACATTGTTTTTTTATAACGGGATATTTACCATGATTTTTGAGTTCATAAAAATAGTGTTCAAAACCATGATAGTTGCAAAAGTTAGAAAAATGGTTAATTTACTGTCCGACAAAAGGTACAAAATGAACTCACCTCCTTAGACTGCTTAGTAGCGAACATGTAATCTCCTTTGATCTGGAAGTCTTTGGCCTCCTCGAAGAGCACATCAGCACTAATCAGATCGGTCGGGTCGCCAGCGCTGAACACGGTGCTCGTTCCATCAGGCTTCCAGCGTTCCACGTAGAACACCTTAGGAAATCCGGATCCGGAAGACCAGAAGAAGGTTTTCACGTAGCTTTGGATCATTTTAAAAGATTTACCGCCATCCAGTGTGAGGTAGAGCTGAAATTAATAGTTTTTTAATTTGGTTGTAAATATTTGAGGCAGTGGAGATTCGTGATTTGATCAATCAAAATATCAAAGGGTTTTCCTGTCTTGTTATATACTTTTACGCAAAAGGTAAGATGTTTGATCTTTGTGGCTCAATCACGCACCGTATTAAACGACCGAATCGATAATTCTATACCAGTGGATGAAACAAGAATAGAATGGATGAGGGTGGAAGCCAGGCCAGTAATTCAATAAAATCAAAGGATCTCTTTGAATAGTCCGAAAACTAAAGTGAATATATTTTGACCGAAGACTATTCTAGCCTTTCATATTGTGATCCATGATCAAGCATAGTAGAACTGGCAATAAAGTACCAAGTGGTTCTCAAATATTTTTTTGTATACTTAGTATTAGATATTAAAATGAAGTTGTAGTTTTTTGCCCTGAATACCGACGGAATAGCTGTTACTAAGAATATAACGTCATATTTTTACTTCAATTTCAACTCGCTTTAACTCGTATTATGTGTTACATTAAATTACCCATTCTGTAAAGTAGGTAACGTCGACTGTAACAGCAGAGATTTTTACCTAAAGCCTAGCATTTACATGCCCGCATCGTACGAGTGTGCACTTGTTTGACGTTCTATACAAAGCATGTTTGATACGATATTGACATGTGGACGCTAGGCTTTAATCATCCGAACGCCTATATCACCATACCACAAAAGTACTCTACTTTTTTTTATTTTATTTATTTAGGGCATCCAACAGAGAAATCGAATCACACATAACTATACAATCTTAAATGTATAGTAATCAGTGCGTTGCGTCTCTCTCATTACAGGACGCCACAGCGCGCGCAAAATATTTAGTACAGTTACTTTCAGTTACACATGTGGCCTAGTTGTCTAGAAAATATGCTTAGCTGTTAGTCTCCCATCTCATTATGCATGTTTTCAAATACGTTTCAATTTCAAACAGTAACTACGTCATAAGCTGCACTACTTCCAAACCTTTTTGAAACGTCATCGTAAATTCAAGCATTTTTGTTCAAAGGAAAAGGCTTATCGACCCTTCTGACTACCAAATTTTATGGCAAGACATAGGTCGAGAACTTAGCTTTTTCACATCAAGTGCACCTCAGTGGTGTCACTTACACTTAAGTAAGGTGTAAGTGGCACAAATAATGATAAATAGGTGTTTAAGTGGAATGGGATTGGGATGTTGTTTTTTTACTAAATTCTACGACTAAAGACGAACGGTAAACTGTGCGAGAAGTAAGAGTCATAAGTACCAACAAGCAAGGTTACCAATTACTTTTAGACACAAAACCAAATTTATTTAAAGTTTGAAATTTAAAAGTAAGTAGGTACCTATGTTATTGTGAATGCAATGTGATGAGAACTAAGATGAGAAGTTCTAACCCTATAATTCGTAATTTAGTATAAAAACATTTGATATACTTTTTGTTAAAAACTAAGCAAATCTGTCTGGAAGAGATCGCTCTTCAGCGATAAGACCACCCATTCCACATTTAGTTAGTTTGAAAGGTGTACAATAAATAATGTTCTATTCCATTCTATTCAATTCAAACTAAACAAGAGCAATAATCCCGATCGGCAATCTTTCCGAACAGTGCAACCTATAGAAACTGAGAAGGAATAGGCCTCCCCTGTACAATTTAGGAAGAACGATTCTGGCCCTCTCCATCAACCAACTACACGTGATCCTAACAATGTCGTCGGAGCATAGAGTGGGTGGTGAATCAGATTGGTCCTGTAATCAAATTACCTTTCTCTCGGTGTCGATCTTGTCCAGAATGACGTATTTGTCAGGCAGTTCCTCGTCGAAAGCCAACTCACTGGGGTGGAAGACAAGGTCAGATCGATGTATAGTTTGTCCATTATCGCTTGTGTAGAATAGCTTCTTGTTTGTTGAATCCACGAAAACGCACTAGGAACAAAAGTTTATTTTATATCAACTTTTACAACGAAAAAGTATTGGTTGCATGTATATTTGTAGTTTGTGAGGTATATACTTGATTTGAGTTAATGAATTTGGTATTACAAATGCAAATAATTATTTATAAGAATAATCAGCTACCTTATTTATTTCTATTTGATTATCTAAGGTTTTACTGATAATAAAGAATTATGAAGTACTAAGTCAGCACAGTTAGAATAAAACTATTTTATATAGTATGGATACCCTTTGTAGCTATTTGGACTTTCTATGTAGCATACTATTTTTTTTTTATTAATTATTTAAATTATACTATATCAGTATCTAAAGCTTAAAAAGCCCAAAACAAAAAAAAAACTAAACAAGTAAAAATGTAAACAAATTATAACATCTGATTCAAACATTACAGGTACTATCTTAGGTTTGAATTGAATACAGTACCTAGGCATATTTGAAGCATTGAATCAGCTCATCATGATGTTTTCATAAGATTCTATAAGAGCAATAACCTCAGGTTCTTGAACCTAGTAGGTTCAAGTCAAGACATACCATATAACATATACTCAAAATACTTTTGCTACAATCAATTTATAAATAATCCGCATGTCAGAATGCTTCAATCTTGAATTGGATAGTGATAACTTATCAGACAATGAGGTAGACTAGGTAATGAGAGGTATTACATTTTTCATTGTCTGCTGTTTTTGTTCTTTTTAAAGTTCATGACATTGCTTGCAAAGCCAGCATCAGATCGCAAGTTTTTCGGCAAGTTTTATCATGCGCACTTGATGTGCGGGCAGGTTTTTCCGCAAGTAGGCCGCTGGCGGGCCCTTTTTGCGTGACCCTTGACACGTGTTGCTCGAACTTTTTTAGGTTCTACAACACGCCGGTTTCCTCACGATGTTTTCCTTCACCGTTTTGAGAGTACTGGCATAGTGCACATACATTTTTCGACAGAAAAACTCATTGGTACACGAGTGGATTTGAACCCACGACCTTCGGATCGGAAGGCGGGGCCACTACCACTAGACCACCAGTGCTCTTTATCATCCGCCAGCATCAGATCCCAGTGACGATAAAAAAAATCAAAGCATATATTTTATCACAAATCAGTAAAATAATGTTTGAAGTGTGATATCAACTGTGGTGAAGATAAGTAGTATAACAAGACTGTATATTTACAAATTAATTTGTAATTATGCCTAACTTATCTAATATACCTACCTATCAAACTTATCTAGTAACCATGTAAGTAAACATTGTAAAACTACTTACAAATTCAGGATATTTTGGATGATTGAAGAACTTATCCACTTGAGCATATCCACTATCCGGTGCATCTCCCAATTTGAACTTTTCAGTTTTGTTTGTGAAGTTTTTTCCATAATCATAGGATATGAAGAGGGTGGATGGTAATACCCCTCCTTTGTTCCTAGGAGTTGCATCTCGGGCCAGACAGATGATGACGTTGGAACCTTCTCCCACCCAATGCACCATCAGCTGCTGGTGACTATCATTGAGGTGGGTAGTCTGTTAGAAGTGAAAAATGTAGTGTCACGAAAATCAGGTAGGTACTTCATAAGAGAAGCATACAAGAGGCACATGTTGTGTTATAGGACAAAATAAACATGTTTTGAACACATTCTTGTCACTTCAAAAGAATCATGATGTTCTTAGGAGCGGTTATTTCTATTTGACTTATTTTTTTACCCTACAAAATTTCACAAGTGCAGTTAGGAATTTCTGGTCTGCTGCCAAAAAAATCATCAAGTCATGATCATAATTACAATGTCTTTATTTTTTAGAGAAACACTAAATAAGCAGGTAGGTACCTAATTTTAAACACAGAAAAGCGACCTTCAGTTACTTGAAGGAAACCTGAATTTGCAATGTCACTTGGATCAAAATAGTAGAAAGTGCACTTGAAAACAATGCCAGTGTAGTGTAGTGACTAGCAATAAATCACCGTCACATCAATAGTAGATAGCACAACAAAGGGGAGAGATCGGACGCAATAAGGATACGACCACTTACCCAAGTACTAATATTACTCGGTAAAGCCGGTGCATCAAGAGCCGCAGTTTGCCGTTTTCTCCTCTCTCCACCAGGACCAGCTACTGCAGCGGTCCTATCGATAACTGTTATTTTTCCTCCGGGTTCGTTATCGTCGTCTACTACGTACAATGTCTGACCCGGCGTCCCATGTTGACGCAGGGCACCAGCACACGTGAATATCAACAAAAACGAAATAAAATTAATACGTTGAAATCCCACCAACATTTTGAAATCACTGCATTTCCAAACACGCCCAACTAAACGAACGCGAGATTCCTCGTTGACTGACAGGCGCACGCAGGGCGCAGGCGGACAAAAATCGAACGTCCAAACCAGTGTTGCTACCTTATTTTTTGAAAAGGGGCAATCGAACATGCTAGAAAGAGCTAGATTTAGCAATTTTGTCATCAATAGAGGTGCTAGAAAGGGTTAAAACATAAATCTAAATGCAAAGGATTAGAAATTGTTTATTTGAAACTTATTATAAGTTTTTGTTTGTGCTTATTCAATAAACTGCATCTGTTTCGCCCGCTTAAAGTTATGTATAAAAATTTACTTGGGAAATCGCCCAGTAAAAATCAGAAATGTTTACCATTGCAAAACTATACCTACTATACTTATCCAATTATTATTGATAATAATGCGTGAACTGCCGAAATCTATACTACATGGAGCGCATTGTTTCATTACTTGGTAATCGCAGCGCAAAGTTTTCGTATCGCTAAAGGGCTAGAGTGCTCTCTTTGGGCTATAGCATGAAAGATCGAGTTTACGTAGAGTAAAAAGTACTAGATCTAGTCCGAAAAGGGCGAAGACGGCAGCACTGCACCAAACTACGAACCTGAAGTGAGCAGTGGAATGCGGACCACTGACATTGACATAATTTTAAATGTTGCCATTTTAAGAAAAGTTGTCTATGACCGTTAATATAGCGCATCTATGTGTGGTGCCATCTAGTGGCAACTAATCACAGGCAAATAATACAGTAATAGTAGATTGTTATACAAGGGCAGTAAGTGAGCTTTTGCAGAACAAGATCCTTTTTGGCGCCCGTGCGAGCGCAGCTCGCAAAGGGCGCTAATGGATCGAGTGTACCCGAGATATTTAGATGCCCGAGCGAGCAAAGCGAGCGAGGGCAAATATAGTTCGAGGGTGCAATAGCTACTTATGCCCGAGGTAAGCATTCTACTTTACATCATTCATGCGAGGTAAATTTTTAACTAGTTGATGGAACAAACATATGGCCCACCTGATGTTAAGTGGCAACCATTGCCTATAGAAAAGCATTTCCTCGTAGGTCAAGCACGTCAGGAACGTGCCCTACAATGCACTGCCCTACGACCATCAACTTGAGGCATACGGATGTTCAGCCTCACGTGTCTGTGATTTCACCGACCGGCATCTATACCCTTCAACTCGAAACACAGCAATACTGCTTTTCGGCAGAAATAGGCTTACAATACAACAATAACACAACATTTATATGGGTATGACAAAATGTAATTTTAATTTGAGAATAATAAAATTACAATAATAATGTAAGTATTATTATAATTATACTATTAATTTTATTAAAATTAATAGTAAAATATTTGTACCGGTAGGTATCTGCTAAAACAGTCGTAGACTTATGCACATACCTATCTGTGAGCTACTATATCTTTTCAGTAAAAAGTTTTCATATCATTTTGTATGAAAAGAGATTGTTTCACCAAGGAGGTTTGCATAGCTCTTGAACTGTAATAAACCATCACCAAGGAGGTTTGCATAGCTCTTGAACTGTAATGAACCATTACGTATCAAGCATAGTGTGACGGTATAAGTGATTTGAAAATGGAACGCATTTACAATGCACTGGGCTGCACACGCCTACCTATACAGCCTCTTTGCGCTAAAGAAAATCCTATTTACTGAGCATGTATGATGTAAAGTATATTAATTTTGTGCGCCCACCACCTCTTGAGTATGTGTTCTGGGCCCACCACACCGCGTAAAACCACAGAATAAAAACAAGTTGTTTCTCTTCTGTGCGTAGGACAGACTGAAACTCCTTGTTGATGGGTTTCCTTTCAACCTCTGCCTCACCTTACTTTATATAGGGCCTTTTGACCCAACCTAAATGTACCAGCAAATCCAGCAATCAGCAGCAACAGCGCTGCATCGTCACAGAACACATATCCGGAACGAGACTGCGCAGCTGCAGTCTCTAATTTATTTCGCTGCGTGTACTTGGTGTACGTATGTAGGTACCAGTCTGATTATGTCAGCAGATGTAGGCAAAGAGAATATAATGAAGGCAAGTATTTTTAACAATGTGCGATAGTGCAAATAATTTGCGCCAGTGGGAAGTGGAATCCTCTTTCAACCTTATCTAATTTAAAACAAATAAGTACTTTTTAGGTTTTATTGAAATTTATAGTACAATGATAGCCTGTCTAGCTGCAAGCTTTGCCTTCTGGCGGACTTGCGCAGCGATTCTATCGAGGTCCCGGGTGCCTTGCGTGGTGACGACGCGGCCTCCGTCGGCGACCTTCTCCACCAGTTTCAGGGCTTCCAGGGCTTGGAGAGCTTTGCGGGCGATGCTACCTGATGATCTGGAAAGAAAGCACAAAAGAATTATGCAATTGAATTTAAATATTGTTAATAAATAAAATATTGTGGACAATCACAAATGGAGCTTGTACTATGGGAACCAGATAGCTGATTTATAACCTATATACATTATTTTTTGTAAATACATAGAATACAATATAACATCCAGACAGAGAATTATTGATTTTTTGATGACGCAGAAAGCCGAGTTACTACCAACTAAGCTGAGAGGCATCTGAATCAAAGGTTTTTATCAGAATTAAACCAATCATCAAGAATCGATGATTAGTGACCATGCTTGATAACATTTCCATTTTGAAACCATACCATTTACAGTTCAATGTACAAAAAAAAAAACCGAAATATTTTGTTTGCAAAATGAACCTGAAATGTGGAGTACCTCATTATCTGTGTATATTTTATGTGTGTTTTATATATTTTATTCCTACAACACAAGTTGTAGGAATAAAATATACAAAGGAACACTATTTCGTTGATTTTTATTAAACAAGTGATACACTGTAAAAAACCTATCAAACTCTAGCTGGAAGACACTAATACAACAGATTTCAAGAATGATGACTGAGGACATAAAGAATTGAATCTTATGTAGGTAGGATGGTTACCTGCAGAAATGAGAGGGTGTGACACCATTACGTTTGCGTCCACCAAAGATCTTGGTGACACTCTTGACTCCGACTGGGGATCGGATGTAGACGTGACGGAGGATGGCTGCACATCTGACATAGAACCAGTCAGGGTCATAGGGAGCCAGCTCCTTGAAGCGGGCGGTCTTAACCAGGTCCATGTGTTCAGGAACACGGACTTTGCCCGACCTGAAAACAATTTGGTCAGTTTTAATGGGATTATCTGAAAATGTTTGTTAAGTTAGTAGAGTGGTGGGTTAGAACTAATTGACTGATATAGGCATAATACTAGATAAACAGTAAAAAATCGGTTGTCTGTAAAGTCGGTTTACTGACGATAGTTGAACGTGATAACGTCATAAGAAAATACTGATGGAATGGTTGCATTTTTCAAAAGAAAATTTTAGTTTTACTGAATTGAATTGAATGAAACTGAATGACCCGGACCCGGACCCAGACTGAACCCTTACCCTCATTTACCCTCACCCATTACCCGACCCGGGCTCGGGCTCAGGTAAATGGAACGACGAAACGACGTAACGACGCATGAGTCATGTTTTTTCGTGCGTGACGCCGCCGGCTCCATCGATTTATAAGACGTTATCACGTCAAAAAAATGGAAAATGACTAAACTCAGTGTTTTTTTATTATAATCAGTGATCGGATGGTTGTGAGTGGGCGGATCGGTAGAGCTATTTTATGTACTTGCCATATTATAGAATAATATGGATATTCCCCGAATCCCGGGATTCGTTTATTAAGTAGAAAAATAATAAAAAGCTATTTATTCACGCCTTAGGGAGTAATGAAAGCATATACTTCTTATAAGTGTAAGGACGGGTTTAAGGATAATATAATAAATACATAGAAACTTGAGTCATTAAATCACATATATTTTTTTATGTAACAATTTCTTATTTTATACAAGAATCAACAGTCAATCAACATTTTCATTCTGAAGTTATACACAAGAACATACCATACAAATTATTTGTTCCTCAAAAATCGCGTTTGACAAAAACTTTGGCAACGTAATTGCTGATGTAAAATTTACAACGTCGCTCGCATATGGGCTTACATGTACCATTTTTATACTTATTGATAAACATAATTATAATAATCGAAACCCGGAGTATTAGTCGGAATCCCGTGGAATATCCATATTAACATCAATGTTTGCGGTCAATGAACCTAAATAGCTCTACCTACTCCGATCACTGATTATAATACATCTTATTGTAAATAATATCAAATGGTACATTTTAAATGCATTGTAAACATTGTTTTTGTAAAAAATATTATGTCTTTCCTTTTCTAACACGTAAAGACTTTTGTATAAACTCTAGATTTTTATCAAAATGTTCTAGAATAGAATGCACCGAATGTTCAAGAATGTTCTTTAACATTCTAGAATGAACCCAGGCAATGCCGTGCTTCGCTGCTAGTATTTTATAAAATGCTTAATACAGATCATCAATCCAAATCTAAAATAGGCATACAAACTTACTTCTTCAAATGAGCGGCAACAGCCTTGACGATCTTGTCTTGCTCAACATCTTTCAAAGTAACTGAACGAATCTGAAAAAAAAACATAAATTAGACACTGCATTGCTTTCAAAGAGGCTATTCCTCTATTCCTGATTATCATCAGCCCAACATCGGCTGTGATATACTGTGTGAGATGCTTTCAATAACCAATTCCTTGATTATGCCATTATTGACATTGATAAGGTAGGTATATATATACCTTGTTTGTATTTAAGGTTCTTGTTTGTTTTTTCTCTTGTGTTCATTCAATAAACTTTTTTCATTTTTCATTTTTTTTGTATATAATTTCATAATACTCGGGGTAATGAGATTTATCATGTAACCTGACCACAGAGTTTTGTCAATATAAAAGAATTACACTTTGTTGTCGGCAAAAAAAAATGTTTTTACAGCGAAATTATTAAAAAAAAAACTAGAATATTTTTATGCCAACAATGCGTTTTGTACTGAAGGATAGCCGATAATTCGATGGAAATAAAAGTTAGGTTATGTCGCCAATCAATGTTTTCAACATTTGTATGTCCTTTCGCGCCCTGATAATTGGACAATTGCAATATTAAAATGCAGCTTAGATGGTACACTACATTGCTGAAATAGAAATGATTGACCACAATAAATAGTAATCACAAGATACGACTTCAAACACTGACAACGCACACACGTAAGTTTCACATTACTTCTCAAAATTACGAAAAGCTGTGTATGATCACCAGAAACTCACCTTGCCCATGTTGTTAGTCAAATTCTGTACACTATTCGGTAAATGCACAAATTTTCACCGAAAAACCATGTGGTTTCTCAACAAAACGCACCGTGCCTTGGATTGGCAACCGCAAGAAAGAAAGAAATGAATGAATTTTTTTACTTACTTCACTCACAGAGTTTACAGATTCAGAAATCCAGACCTAGTTGTACAAAAATAAAAATCCAACACTCCATTTCTGACAGGCCAGATAATGCAGAGACGGCGTAATTCAAATTCAAATTCTGGATTTTATTTTTTAAATTATAAAATCATAGACTCCAAACTTAAACACAAAATGGAATCTTCTTCCCAGTGGAATCCATTATATTTTAGATAAATAACATAAAATTGTGTTAGTGGTTGATGGTTTAGTTTGGAGGCTTTGGAGTGTTGAATGGATGAAAGTCTGAATTATTACGGCATTTAAGAACTATAGCCTTCAAGATTATTTAAAAAGTTATTTCATCTGTCATTGTCACCTGTCTTATCATGTCATGTCATGTTATACAAGCAATCAAATAAAAATTAAAAAATGGCCGCGAAACAAAATAATATTGCTCAAGATGGTAAATTAATTCAAATTACGTTGCAGACTTCTCAAAATACGTAGGAATTTAACAAAATTTGTGTTCAAGTTAATCTTAAAAGATTAGGCTGTGGGGATAGCGTCTTAAACGGTCCATGGTAAATAAATAATTGTGTTTTCAGAGCAAGCACCATCTGACGATATTCCCTTGACATCCTTGGAAGAAAGCCTGTTTAGCTCGGAGAAACTTGACCGTGCATCACCAGAATTATGGCCTGAACAAAGTAAGTTTTCACGACCTATTTCTCTAAGAATTTAGAGCAATCAAAGCTGAAGTGGGTCACGATTAATGATTTTCAAAAAGCGCGCTATTTCTAATTTTGACATCCCCACCTAAAATTGAACATCACCATTGCTGTTGCAAAACGGGCAGATTTTTCGGTTACGAACGATTCTATTCAAAGTTTAAACTGATTATCTGAAATGAGCGAGGGTGATAATGCAGAAGTACACGTAAATGTGACCACAATGACTCAATCTGATGACGAGCAAGCCGACGATGATGGATCGAACAGTTCTGCTGATTTTTCAGTTCCTGGAGTGTCAGAATTTACGCCTCTGCCCAGCGCCGCTGAAACTCCAGCATCATGGAATAAAGGGCTGACGAAGGAAGACTGTGCCTACATGCAACGTAAGTTTTCAACAATTTATTAACACCAATGTTTTCTCTCAGCCATGGAAATATAATCGCCCCTAACCTTGGTTTTTATAACTTACAAAATTCGTTGTAAAACTCACTGAATGCTTTAACTTTAAATACTAATGAAATAAAGCCCTGTCTAAAAAGCACTTTGAGAAAAAATTCAAAAGGAACTTTAAATGATTGAGCCATGTAACTGCCACAAACATAAATGCATTTCTTTCAGAATTAGGATCATTGTACGCCAGTGGCCTGATAATGGAAGTAAAGAAACTTCATGACATGGCATACCAACTCGGACTCGAAGAGGCTAAAGAAATGACAAGAGGAAAGTATTTGAACATATTCTCTTCTAGACGACAAAGGTAGAATGATGTATCATATTGTATAACTGTTATGTTTTCATGCTACAAGTATTAGGTATGATAAAATAGTATTCCTTGCTGCCACCAAATGATACCTTGGTTACCCAGACATGAACTTTGTTGCCGCTTGACTCGATCAAACACTCCTTGGGTGCATGAATTGTTAGGTAGTATCAATGAATGAAATAAATAGTTTTAAGACTTTTATTAGTAAACTTCACTATCGCAAGATAAATTAATAAAGTTTTCAATAAGAATGTTTAGTTTCAATGTTCAGTAGTCACTTAAAAATCTTTATCAGCCCCGTCTACATTCTGTCTATAAACCTTATTTTCAAGGGCCTGTTTGGTTTTGCAATGAAACTTCTTTTAGGTTCAATATCTCCATAGTGATATTCCAGTTTATACTTTTGCATGACCTGAAAAAAGAAAGCAAGTCTTTGATGTTTTAGTGAGCTTTTATAATACATACTCAAAGACCATATTCTTAGCATGATGTTTTATGGAGGGTCCACATGGGGACTTACTGCTCGGCAAGCTAAGCTACTTACTCTTACAACCAGCATTGACATCATAGTTTCAGCAATGTTTTGAGCCAAGCATTTTCTAGCTCCTGACCCAAAAGGTATAGAGGCAAATGTATGGTAATCTTTTGTGTCGGTCTTCATCCACCTTTCTGGATGAAAACTTTTGGCATCCTCATAGTTACTTTCTTTCAATGATGCATCTTGAGTAGACATAATGATGAGGGTTCCTCGAGGTATACTGGAAGATAGGACTCTTAGTATCATACTCTCCAAACGCCGTTTATTATTTTAAATAGTGTACAACTTACTTGTATCTGTCTAATGTTATATTTTTCGGTAAGATCCGAGTTAGGAGTGGGATCGGTGGCACCAATCTAAAAATATAAAGTTAGTAATAACTTTCTTATAAGCTCATAAGTTTCTCTCTAGCCAGTCTAGCTGCATCCAATGGGATTGTATTTAGTTACCTCAAGGTTTCTTTTATGCAAGCTTGGAGGTACGGAGTTTCGTTTCTAATATTTTTAAAATCGAACATGTCGGTATTCGGATAGACGTCCATAATCTCTTTGTAAAGTAGCTTTTGAGCTCTTTGGTATTTTGCTAAATGGTAAAGCAAGAAAGACGTCGAAGAAGTCACCTGAAAAAAAATATTTCTAAGTAGGTTTCTTAGTATATCCCATTTATTGAGCTTCGCCTTCGCATTCGCCAATCAGAAGGCTCAAAACGAGTCGTGTCGTAGGTATAAGTATTTTTTTCTGTTCGAAAAATGTGTTGTGAAGAAAAACATCGTGAGGAAACCCGCGGCTTACTCAGCTCCGCACGTATTGACCATGGCCATTTCTGTGGATTCGGCCGACCAAGTTTTCACGATGCTATAGGTGCTGGACCAAGCCTACTCCATCTAAAATCCTTTCTCATGCACTCGCGTCCCGTAAGTAGGCCCATGAGTAAATACCAGTTGCCCCTGGCGCTATATTACTCATCTACATACAATTACTTACAGAGGTAAGTATTATGTTCAGCCAATTAACTTACAGTGCTCACTCCAATCAGCAGCATATCCATAATCACCGTGGCTATATCCTCTGGACACATCTTTTCTTCACCCAGAAGCATTGAGTTTATCAAAGAATTTCCAACTGTAAATAAATAAATTGTGGGTAGTTTAACAATTTATTTAGTCAAACGTGTCGATGTTTCCTAAATAACGATTTATTATCCTGTAGAAGTCCACTGCTGGGCAAAGGCCACCTCCATACAGGAAGAACGATTTTGGAGCCTTCTCCATCCACCAACTTCTCGCGAACAAAATCGTCGGTCCATCGGGCGAAAAAGGACCCTACGCTCTTTCGATTCGTCGGCGTCGTCACGATTTGCGAACTTTATTTCTTAGCGGTTGTCTGTTCCACATAATCTGATGAAAGAAGAGTGCATGCAGTGGAGATTCGAATGTTGAGATGGATGGTGTGAAGTGACGAGAATGGATAAGATAAGGAATGAGTATATTAGAGGGGCAGTTTGAAAGTGGCGCCAGTGACTGAAAAGATGAGGAGCAATAGGTTAGCATGGTATGGGATGTCATGCGAAGGGAAGAATGTCATGTAACGAGGAGAGTGCTAAATATGAATGTGGATGGTTATAGAAGTACCTAAAGGTAGGCCAAAGAAAAGATGGATGGATTGTGGGAAGGATGACATGGGTAAGAAAGGACTGTTGAAATGGCGGCTAATAGAGGACAGTGGGGAACGAAAACATAAAGTGGGACAAGGACAAGAAAATGATGATGATGATGTCTGTTCCGCTAAATATAGCGCTATGAACTTGCTGATTTTGCAAGCTACTCACGATTACTTACTTGTAATGTCGTCTTTAGATTTAAATGATATAGCTTGTTCAGCTTCCAAAACATGTTTTCCAATCAAACTGAAACAAGACGATTAATGAATGCAAACTTCAAAGTAAAGGCTCCTTATTCAAAAATTATCTACAACTGAAACAGTAGAATAGTGTACGTGAATAGTGTTTTCTGGCATAACTGTCCAGCATCAGTACCTAGGTGTACCTAGTGATAGGGCTACTGATGCCTATGAAATGCGCCTATCAAGATTATCGAGCGAATGAAAAAAATACGAATAAGTTCCTATTGGTATCTTCTAAATATATAAAACTCTTACGTTACTGACTGACTGACAATCAACGCACATCCTAAACCGTAAGTCCTAGAAGCATGAAACTTGGAGGGTATGTTTGTTTTATAGCATAGGGGTGCACTAAGAAAGGAAATTGGAAAATTATTTCCCTAAGCGGAGAAAAAGAGGAAAAACTTTTAGAAGAAAAATCAACGGGGCGTAACGGCTACGGGGCGAGCGAAGCCGTGGGCGGCCGCTAGTATTCTATATTTTCCATACCCTATCAATATCTCTGCTTTTAGAATTACCTACCTACCATCTATTTCAGTCACAGATTTCTATAGGTGTTAAGGAAGCTATGTCCTGAGTTAATTACTTATCTAAACTGTCGCAGTATTTGACAAGGTTACTCCAAGCTGGAGTGGAAAACAGTTTCCAGAACTGAAGGCCCGATTCGCACTTGGCGATCGCCTCTGTCGCCTTCTCAAGGCTGTGGTAAAGCCAAGACATATCACATTGACTGTAGACTAATTCCGTGTTCAACATGGTGAAGTGTTTTGAAAACAAGACCAGTCCTGTAAAGGAAAAAAAACTGTAGAAATGGAGATCTAATAATAATAATAATAATAATAAATATTGTGGACAATTCACACAACACTACCCAGCCCCAAACTAAGCAGAGCTTGTAATATGGGAACCGGATAGCTGATATAATACTTGAATACATTTTTTTTTGTAAATACATACTTAGAATACAATATAACACCCAGACAGAGAACAAACATTTATGTTCACCACACAAATATTTGTTCTCGGTGGGGATCGAACCCACGACCTGCGGCGCAGAAGGCAGAGCTACTACCAACTGAGCTAGAGGCCAGCTAATTAATTTCCTACTTACTAAGAAAACTCTCTTTCAATTCAACCCCGGTCACAATCAGCATGGACGAGTCCATTGTTACGGGTCTATTTCTGCAACTCAATTCGTTCAGGCGATCGCTGAATCCGCTGTTTTTAATTTTTGTTTGAAAAAATTAAAAATCTTACGTGGATTCAGCGATCATTCAAACAAACCGCGTTGCATGAATAGCACCGCTGGACATAATAACATTTCCCCATGGGAGGGGTTGACTGTAGTCACCCACGCTTGGTATTTGTGACCAAAAAATTTATGTTTGTATACAACCGTTCCCATAGCTTCCTACGGCATCCTTAGGGTGAACCTGGAGCCTAATTCTCGGGCCGACCGAGATTTTCTATGTCCCTTAAATACACATTGGCATTGCACAACCCCGCACTTTTTCTACGTTTTCCGTATATCGTAGCTGTCGAGGCTTCTACGATGAGGTCGTCGATGAATTAGTCGAGGAAATCATCCATTCTCTCTTCGAAAAGAAGCAATAAAATAAAATTGCAAAATGATCCGAGATGAGCCGAGAATTAGGCTCCTGATAGATCGAGAAATTCTGTTCTACGTTAGGGCCATCTGAAGATGATTCAGCAAACATTCTTACCCATACAATCAAAAGCCCATTTATGTATCTCCTTTGACAAATCCTTGTTAACTTCATCCTGATAGTTTCTTAGGTTGTACACTTTATGCGTAAAGTTTTCACACACGTCGTTTATACCCTGGAGGTGGTGGCAGACGGAATTGTGCAGAGGGTTGTATACCATCGTTCTTTGGCGGTTCCATTCGATGCCATGGCTGAAATGATCTTAAGTTAGGGATTATCACAATTTTAAGTCAAATACAACAAAATAAATAAGTGACTTTGCTTCTTGATGATCGAAACTATCGGAACAACCCTACCTTCTTCCTTCATCATCATCATCCACCCTACTTCACCCACTGCTGGGTATAGGCCTCCCTTAGTTTGTGCCATCTACCTCTATCCTGTGCCAGTCTAAACTATTTCCGTCCAGCGACTTCGTCCATCCATCTAGATCTAGATGCAGGGCGCCCTACGCTTCTGTAGCCGGTTCTTGGCCACCAGTTGGCTGTTGTCTTACTACACCTTCATCATCACGCCTAGCAAACCTTCCTTCATACCAGGTAATATTACAAATGCTTTACTCAAATCCCGAAAAAATACTTTTCTATCAATAAACTCACGAAGTGTACAGCCCTCCATAGATATGATTTCTATGCTCCATTCTATATTTCTCCAAGGAGTCTAAGGTAGATCTCACAGGGTAATCGCCCTCCATGGTGTAAACCTTCTGGATATGGTCTGGATGGTTTAACAGGACGATGTCGCCACCCACTGGACTTACGAAGCGAACTACTGGACCATACTCGTCGAACAACACTGAATGATTCTTCAGGGGCTTTCTCGTGTTTAGGTAAGTCCCTGTGAAAAGAAATGGAGATTGGTAAGTAAAAAAAAAAAAGGACACCTAAAGCGGCTCGCTAAGTTTCTCGTCTTTGTCTCTTTCGTGTCAAAAATATAGATGGCAACCGACCTAATGGCCCTGCTAAGCTTAATGACTGTTAGGGGACCTTAGTGAACATGAGCTCTACTCTTTAATCTGTCTTGTACAATCTAGTTTCCATCGTACAAGCTCTGTTTAGTTTGGGGCTAGATAGTTGTATGGTTTCTCCATTCGCCACAATATTTTATTTAGACTAGAAACTCACCTATATTTAGTCCGAGGGTCAAAACACCTGCTGTAATTTGTGTTCCGACCTCTGAAAGGTAGTTTCGAGCACTTGAAAGATATTTCAAAGACTTAGGACCGGGGACATCATCAAACGATAAAACAACAGGCTCCTTCTCAGTTACCACCATAGGAACTACACGGGCTGCTGGAAATATTTGCCCTACCATGCGATCACTACGTGTTGTGACTTCGACTACTGAATCAGGCTTTGCGTGCTCATTAATGACCATTTCTTGAGGTCGCGCTGTCTGCAGCATAATATTTTTGTTCAGAACCAGCCATCGCTTCGGTTTATAGGCAAAACCTAACTTTATGTGAGATGGAACAAGTCTTAGTTGATGCAATATCATGGTAGGGTTTTTTGATAATAACACAATGCAATTCAATTCAATTTCAAATGTAATCACAAAGCAAAAAGTGACTTTATGAATTATGGCAAAACAATGGAATACTGATATTTTATTTGAATTTTGCCGCTATTAAGAATCGCTGGTCTATGGTTTGCTTGCTTGTCTACGGTTTAGAACTTGTTTCCGGTTCTGTAGTTTTATGTCACTTCGTCCGAGCCTACGAGCCTACAGCCGTCCTACAGCTGATTTGTCTATGGTATTCATTTATTTTGTACCTGTGGGTTTATTTTCTCAAAGTTGCTTTCATTGAATAACTGTCAAAAACGAACTTCACGTCATTATCGCCTCGTTTCTCATTGTGCGACAGAGTTGCCAAATGGCTACTTTGGCAAGGCTAGGATTCTCTTAGCTCCGTAAGGTTACACGACTCAAAAGGTTACTTTAGGTTATTATATAATTTGTAGATTCGTACAAAATCAGAGTTAAACTGTACCCTTTTTTTTAACGATAAGTTGGTAGCCGACGACAAGGATTCAACGAACGTAGTCAACGTGCAGTCCTTGGAAAAATAATTATTACGTGCAATCCAATGAGAAAAAAAACCATTATAGAACCCTCCCTCAGCAAGAAATTTCAAATATCACTGTTATATTTGTGCATAATCAAATCATTGTCTGAAAAAATATATATGCCATTAAATACATTAAAAATTTCAAGGCTCACTCCGCTCGCCAGTGTATTAGTTTGATTCTACCTATGTTTTTTCTATGTTAACCACGTAAATATTTGTTCTCGGTGGGAATCGAACCCACGCCCTCCAGCGCAGAAGGCAGAGCTACTACCAACTGAGCTTTGAAGGTGGTTTTTAGGGTTCCGTAGCCAAATGGCAAAAACGGAACCCTTATAGATTCGTCATGTCTGTCTGTCTGTCTGTCTGTCTGTCTGTCCGTCCGTATGTCACAGCCATTTTTCTCCGAAACTGTAAAAGCTAGACTGATGAAACTTGGTGAGTAGATGTATTCTGTGAACCGCATTAAGAATTTAACATAAAAATAAAAAATAAACTATAAATTTTAGGGGTCCCCATACTTGAAACTGAAACTTAAAAATTTTTTTTTCATCGAACCCATACGTGTGGGGTATCTATGAATAGGTCTTCAAAAATCATGTTGAGGTTTCTAATATCGTTTTTTTCTAAACTGAATTGTTTGCGCGAGAGACACTTCCAAAGTGGAAAAAAGTTGGTCCCCCCCCCCTCTAACTTCTAAAGTAAGAGAATGATAATACTAAAAATAATATATGTTGTACATTATTATGTAAACTTCCAACGATTTTTGGTTTGAACGAGATCTAGTCAGTAGTTTTTTTTTTATACGTCATAAACCGTAAACCGCAATTTACCTTTCGACGAACTACAAGAACCTTATTATGTTACATCAAGTAACATAATATAAAGGTTCTTGTAGTTCGTCGTGCTACGGAACCCTTCATGGGCGAGTCCGACTCGCACTTGGCTGCTTTTTTTTTTAAAGTTGGAAACACAAATAATAAATAGTTGAATTGAATACCACAATTTTTGACGTGACAATGTCTTATAATTCGATGGACCCGGTCATATTCTTCAAAATGCAGCTTAGAGAATATTGATAGGCAAGCAACTTTACGACGGTGTTGCAGACTCTGGATCTTCGTCTCCGCCATGTGTTGCTCGCCTATTAGCCTGAAAGCTCTACGTTCGATCGAGTCTAAGGCAGCAAGCTGGTGCTTGGCAGAGCCATCCCAGAGGTGACAGCAGTACTCCATACCAGACCGGACTTGTGCTTTGTACATACTAAGAAGCTGTCCCGGTGTGAAGTACCGCTTCACCATGTTTAGGATGCCAAGCTTCATGGACGCTGTTTTAGCCCTAGACTCGATGTACGAGCCAAAGTTAAGAGCAGGCGTAAGCGAAGCACCAAGGAGTTCTAGGTGATTATCTCTATAGGTTCATTTCGGAAAACAGGACCCTGTGAGCGAGCGATGCGTCCACGTGGACAGCTGTATGACGTTGTCACGTTCAACTATCGTCAGTAAACCGACTTTACAGACAACCGATTTTTTGAGAAATGCAGACTTAGCTTGGATGATATTGATATGTATGTCGATAGGTGCGGAAAAAACTCAGGAAAGGATAGAATATAATATAAATTTATTGTACACCATAGTGAAGGATTACAAATAAAAAAATATGAATAATTAATAAAAAAAAGACGGGTTACTCTTTACATCAATTTTGAAACTAGTTTATGGGACTTTCGGCAAAACCTGTCTGGCAGCACTGTTGTTGCGCGATCAAAATAATTCGAGCTAACTGCAAAGGAAGGAACGAGCCAGCTACAAAAAAGCGAAATTCAATGGTAGATGGCGGGAGTGATCTCGTGTGATATAACTGTGTTAGATTAGTTTTTAAATTTTAGTGTATATTTTGTAGATTAGCTATTAAAATGACTAGGTAAGCAAAACCCTGTTGTGTACCTTCCCGTCTTCAAAATCCGACTCGCGACCAACAATGTTCAATGAAGGCCAAATGCAAGCACTTGTGTTCATTGCTTCAGGATTCTGTTGCTAAATCTCGATTTATTCTTACAGAGCTAAAATAGAACTCGGCGACGTGACACCGCATAATATAAAGCAACTAAAGAAATTGAATACAGTGGTGTTCCCTGTGTCTTACAACGACAAGTTTTACAAAGATGTTTTGGAAGCTGGGGAACTGGCGAAGTTGGCTTACTACAACGATATCGTGGTGGGAGCAGTATGCTGTAGGATAGATACGACTGAGAACTCGCGGAGGCTGTATATAATGACCCTGGGGTGCCTTTATCCATACAGGAGGCTAGGCATTGGTACCTTGATGGTAGAACATGTGCTCAAATATGTTGAACAAGATGGGAACTTCGACAGCGTTTTCTTGTAAGTACATGATATTTTTTGTGTTTATTTCAATTATTTTTGTTTTTATATGATACTGAGTATTTGAGAAAATTGAAGGTTATGAAGTTCAGGTGGGTGCGCTTATTATTAAAAAAAATCTATGATACTCAGCATTAATATACTTATCAATTCAATAAATCATTCAAAGGATTTAAAAACATTTTTTGGTAGAAAATTAGATGGCTATCATCTCTAACAGTTTCTAGAGTAGGTATTACACCCACCACTTCTCTATTTTTAGCAAAATTTCCAGCTTTCAACTTTATAATTGCACTCTTTCTTAGTAGTACTAAATTTAAACTTCTTTCATTCAATTCCAGGCATGTGCAAGTAAACAATGAAAGTGCAATAGATTTCTACAAAAAGTTTGGCTTTGAAATTGTTGAGACGAAAGAACAGTACTATAAGAGAATAGAACCAGCCGATGCTCATGTTCTGCAGAAGACTATCCGCGAGCCATCTCAGCAGCCACAGACCCCATTAGTCAATGGGACAGTCCCTCATGCCAAAACCAATGGCCACGATTGAGCGTAAACCAAACCCTAGCTTACAATTGGTTGATAATGTGAAAAAAGTGACAACGGCTATACAAAACAGACTAATGTAAGAAATGCAACAAACCCACTGTGTATACTGGATCAATGTAAAGCTATTTTGTAACGGACACGGGTTTTGAATATGATGGACATTTATGGCCATAAGTAAGTGTAATGATGACTGATGTTCCGCAGTATGTAATGTACATTGGAGCAGACATTCTATTGATAATGTTGCTTACGTTCAAACAACTAGGTCAGCTTTGATAACTCTTTCAATTCGACTGAGCTTGGAAAACTAGCTGACCATATTTTAATTCTTGTAAAAAACATTTCTAAACAAAATAGGATGTACATTTTTGAAATAATAATTAGCTCTAGGCATTCTTTTAGCTATATTCAGTGACATAACTATCTGTGTCCATTTTATACTATACTTGTTTATTGTAGCATAGTATGAAATAGGAATACAACCGCAAGTTTCTGATAAAGTTTAGTCCGGATGTTGTTAATTTGTTTTATTTTCTGTAAATGTTTTGTTCAGATGAGGAAAGCAAGTTATTTTGATAAGCTTTTGTGTATGTTTGTAAATGGAATTATCATGCTTATTATTTGCACTTGTGAAATTGGTTTTATTTAATAATGTTGAGTGTATCTAAATTTTTGTTCTGTTGATGGTTCCCAGTTTATTTTGAGAAGCACCTGTGTATGTATTTTAATAGTTGTTACCAAAAAGTCAATTGTCTACCCGACCTCAAAGTTACTGTTCACTGCAACTAGCATTTTAGTAATAAATGTGATTAACAAACTGTCTTTACTTTCATTTTAGCAAATTCAGTAAATTTTTAATGTTATAATTTTGTAAAATTCGTATTTATTTCTTGAATATACCTTTTTCTGTCGATTAACAAGATTAGTAACTGACGGAATTGCCTTTGCTCAACATTGGGGCACTGGTCAGTAGTAACATGGGACGAGTAGTTTAAGATTAAACGATCCCTATACGACTTAAGGCGGTAGGATCGGAAGGCGGGGCCGCTACCACTAAGCACATCGGTAACATGGTAACATCGTCGGCTACATCGTCCCTTACCATCATCAGGTGCGATCGTGGCCAAAGGATAGTCTACTAAATAATACAAAAAACGAGACCACCCATGCTCTGGTATGATCAGTAACTAAAGTACATTTTGAAGTTCCACCTTGAACTATTTTTTACTATCTCACTTGCCCAACATCTGACTGCTTTGTTATCTTCCAAAGCACTCTTAGGGGGATTTCAGATGGATTTCGGCGATTGGAACAAAAACAAAAAGTATTCAGAATAATTTATTGAAATGAAAACAAGATTGTATAACATTGTAATTATTATTGACTAGGCTTGTGAAATTTCCATGGTAGAATAATAAATAACACACAGATTACTTTATTGCAAATTATTATACAAATTACTGTAGTGTGGTCTGTGTCGCGAATTAAATTACTGAATACCAAATAGCTATTGACCGACGCAGCCGGTAGAACATGGAAACAATACATTAAATTATGTAGTAATATTACGTATTCTGTGACAGTATCACAACATGCCATAATTTCATGTTCATGAATATATAAAAATATTGATTAAAATACATTTTCACAATTCCATAATTTACAAGAAATAACAGTTAAATATTACATACTTTCTGTTTTAAATAAACATTAATTACGTGATTTTTAAATACTGACAGATTTTAAAAGCTACAATCACTATCACAGACGTGTTTTAAATTGCAATTTATTTTATCATTTTACTCAATTTTATTTGAGAATACTAAAAATAAATACATTGTACATGTCTAACTAAAAATACAATTACTTGATTATAGAGAACTGATTTTCTATGTAGATTTTTAATGTCGTATTATTTTCTAACATTGAACTTGCTACACCCACAACATGAGTTTAAGGGTTAAAATTATGTATTTTTATATTTACTTAAGACACTAGGTAATTTGGTACAGTTTAGCAATTTCCTAATTCGAACATTTTGTCTAATTAAATAATTAAACTACACACTGCCCTAATCACAAAAGCAATAAGTATCACTAACCAACTGTCTAGTAAAGTAGGTCTTTCGTCCGAGACTTTAGTAAGGAATCAACATTTACTGGGATTGAAAATACTTTACATCCGCCTAAGAAGACACTCTCTCGCATTTATAATATACTAGCGACCGGCCCAGGCTTCACATGGGTAAAAAATTCAAAGGCAGTGACTTCACATTTTCACTGCTTTTCTAAATTACCCCGTGCGAATCCGGGGCGGGTCGCTAGTAATCAATATAGCCTATTTCACCCGAGGATAGTGTAACTTTCCAACAGTTAAATATTTTTTTAAATCGGCCCTGTAGTTTCGGAGCCAATTCAATGCAAACAAACTAACAAATCTTACCTCTTTATAAATTAGTATAGACAAAGGTTTAGTAAACATACCTAATTATATTTTAGATTCAGACAATACACAGAGCTTTTTACAGCTTAAATACGTACTTACGGTTGTAGGCAATAAATATTGGACATCGGCTTTTAGTTTTCGTAGAGATCTCTTTCTGACGCACACTACGCTCCATGAAGCCAAAAAAAGCCGATGTCCAATATTTGTTGCCTACTTGGGGTAGTATAAACATTACAAGTATTTTGGAAGGATTTTTCTACATAACTCAGTGTTGAGTGTTGACAATAAACCAACAATAAATCAATAGAATAAAAAACTGCTCTTATCAAAAATATTTCACAAAATAGTCAAACAATTGAGCATAATTTCATTGCTGATAATACATTATTAGTGGTCCTTTCAATAAAATGTAATAACATTAAAAACTTAGGAACTATTAACAAAATAAAATGCTTTAGTAGGTAGGTAAGTAATAATAATAATAAACAATCCATTTTTAAAAGATAACAAAGATTAACGCCGTTTTGCTCTTGTAGCATCAATTAGTAAACAATTTGGAGAACCGCTCAATGTCATGTACACTTTTATTTTTTTTAGTATTAAATAAAAAATACCTAATACACCTTTAAATGCTTATTAGGACATAGACAGACAATAAATACTTGGTACCATGAACGCTTCTTCCCGCACGCTTTGCGTTTAAAAACGGTATTTTTACATTAAAGAGCAATCAATTATAAATCTTCAAAAGCGCAAGACAAGATAATCAATTCACAACATCAAGTACATTTGGATACATCAATATTATAATATAACACCGATTATACAATTCCAATTATTTGCAATAATATATTATGCCTCTTTGCCGTGCGTCTTTTGAAGTACTTTTAGTATTTTTTGATCTCTAGAATACATTTAGCAAGGTATGTTTCTTATTTGTACTTTGGTTGGGTTTCATTGCAAGAATTGTACTTTTTGAGTTACCTTTTAGTTTCCAGGCGATTACGCTTGTGTATATTAATTTTCAATTTAAAAGATGATAAATATTAATAAATAATATAATTAAAAGTCCTTTTCTGCAACTGGAACATTTCGAGGTCTAGTTTTTTCGTCAAATAAATTAAAATGTTTTTTTACTGACTACCCACATTAGATTTCAAAAGATCTAAGGTGGTTCCTATCATGTTCAGGACATCATTGGTGATATTTTTAAAAATTTCTTAAAATAATGAGGAACATTTTTACCGAAAATAATTAAAGTTTCCATAAGTCATACTAGATGGCGTTGTATTGATGAGATTCAAATAGGAAATGCATTTCATAATCATGTCAATATCGGATCAGTGGAAGGGGAAACTTTTGCTTCCGGTACAACGCCATCTAGCAATCGATTGGGAAACATTTTATTTTGCATTCCTCATTGTGTTTTGGTCTTATAACTTTCAAAGGCAGTGTTGACCAACCCTATCATGGCCTTTAGCTATAGATGTTTTTGCTTGTTTATTGAGCAGTTTCGAACAGGTCTGTTTTAATAGATAGATGCCTAGAAGACTTCCAAATCTATCAAAGCACTATCAGGCACTAGGGTACTACGCACGGCAACAGAGGCCACACATTCATAACTCTGTAGCCTCGGTGGCGACTGGCACGTTTTCTAACTCCATTAGCTGCTTGATCCTTTCAACGCAAATCTTCGACCCCTCGTTTGCTTCTTTCGCCATCTGAAATAATAAAGTAGTATTTGGAATAACTGTCACGTTTGGGGCTCTAGGCAGTATCTTAGAACGCTTATAGTCGTATTTTTTTTAAATGGAAAATAGTTGTCACAGTTCAGTTGGTCGTAGTTCCACCTTCTGCGTTGGTGGGCGTGGGTTCGATCCCTACCGAGAATATCAAATATTGTGTGATTGATGAACATATGTAGATGTTGGTTTTGCCTTGGTGTTAAATTGTTTTCGAAGTATGTATGTACTTACAAAAAAAGTGCATCAAAATCAAAAGTGTATTTATTAAGTTATTCCGTAGAATCGCAAGGATCACTTTGAAACGTTCCACGCCGCCAAGCCTAGAGGAACAGGCAACAAACTACGGCTTGGTATGAGTATTATATATCAGCTATAACTAGAACTAGATAGTGTTGAGAACAAAACTTTTTTTCTTATTCTTTTTCGTCTCACTAGTCTCCTTTCAAAAACGTAAATTTCGTCCCCACAACGCTTTCTTAGTTTAAAAAAAAAATAACTTACAAGTGAAAAGTTGAGGAATCCGTGTGGCAGACCTTCTAGGACCTCTATTCCGACCTCGTTGCCGAGTCCCTTCAGCTTCTTAGCAAACATCACGCAGTCATCCAAGCAAGGGTCTAGGTGAACAGTCTGAAAAAAAAATTTACACTTGAAATTTTTAGGCATCCCTTCTTCAATATCTTTTGAGGATGTTTAGTGGCACGTCTGAAAAACTTTTTTTTTACCACTAGCTGCCCACAAACGTGAGATATTAATATGTAGGCTAACCCCCATTGTTATTATTTTCACCAGACCACCCACAACCTTCAAAGTACAGCCACAAGCAGCGTGCTTGGTGGCAGAAATAGGCATGGTAATGCTTCCCCAGACAAACGCACTACAAATAGCCTTACAACATAATTAAACGCATCTCCGTATCAAAGTCAGTTTTGAAAACATTTTCGAGACTTACCAACGGCTCCTAGAGCGAGTAAAGGTGACGAGAGTTATACTTGAGACTATACAAAATCGAAGAGGGAAAATGTTTGGACATCTTCTACGCCATAAAAGCTCAAAAAGAACATAATTGAAGGAACGGTTGAAGGAAAACGGGGAAGAAGAAGGCCAAGAATAAGTTACATGAGCCAGATAAAAGAAAAGGTCGCTGCCATTTCGTTTAGGGAAGTCAAGGAGGCCGCATTCGAAAGACTTTATTCGAGAAAACTGCATCAAAACCCCGTCAAGAGCTAAACTCTTAAATTTAAGAAGAGAAGACCAATGGCTTGGTCAAACGCATTTCCGTATGAAAAAAATAGGAAAAAAAGAAGATAAAAGAAGGAAGGAGGTGTAAGTAAAATTTTGAAGACTTACCAATATTCTGACAGGTGGGAACATCTTCAGTAGATGGTCCTGAGCCCAGTACGGCGATAGCAGAGGATCGCGCGGCACTGAGAATATGAACTCATCGGAAGGGCTGCGAGCTATCAACGCGTCTAAGTTGGTCCGGACTGCTAAACTGGTAATTAAAAGGTTTTTACTTAGGGCGAGGTCGATCAGTTCAAGACAGCGTAGAAGGTCAACGCTTTCAAAAAAGCAAGGGATGGAGATGATTTGAGATAGAGTTTTGCCGAGATGTGGGCGAATTGGTCGAAAAAAAAACCGGTGTTATATAATTAACACATTTGCTCGTAAAGGGTCTCTTATTTCACTAATTTCAGTATCGTTATGTATGTCATTAGTCATTACGCACTAGTGCGGTAATGTAATGTAAAACGCACGGGTTGCTTTTGAATAAGGTAAAACGTACGGTTTATCAAGATGCTAAATTTATGAAATGAAACTGAATGAGACTAAATGAGACTGAATGAGACTGAATGAGACTGAGTTAGGCTGAGTGAGACTGAATGAAATTGAATGAAACTGATTAAAACAGGATGAGTTGGAATGAAATTAAATTAAAAAGACATTTACATTTCAAATTTTCTAACTGCTTTAACAAGTGATTAAAGATTTATTCGTTTAATTTTTATTTATTTCCTCGCAAATATGTTATAAAACGTCGTATGACATACGTGCGCTTTGATAATTACAGCCTCTGCTTTCTTGTAGCCCTCGCCTACGGCTCGGGCTTGCAATAACGCCTCGGCTGTAATTTTCAACCTACCGCACTTATATCATAATGTACTATTGTCGTTCACTCGGATGAAACGTCATAAAGGTAGATGAATCTAGACGTCAGTTCTAAGCGAAAATCTAGAACAGGCAAGAAGACAGACTTGGCTTGATTTTGCCTAGATCCTTTTACAAAATAAAATAATAATGAAGCTAGTGAATGCTACTTTTACTTCAACTATTCAACCACTTCTGTTTATGTTATGCGTTAGCGTAGCGTTATTAAGCATGACTTTACTAATGAAAAAAATGGTAAAACCCTAGTCAGACGTCGGGGCCCTTACAATATCTTATGGATACTATAAAAAAACACAAGACTTTAATTTGGATTAAAGTGTAAGGTATGCTCCAAGACCTACAGCTTAATTAATTACCTAAAACTTCGGTCAGCAAGAAAAAGAAACATGCATTATTATTTGAATACACATACACACCAGTATAAAAAATACAGTTTATTCAGTAAAACTGTGCTTTGACTTACTCTTCCTGCGTAGGTCTGACGATGCTATTAGATCCAGTAATGTAAGAGAGTTTTGTGGACATAGCCCCCATGAATCCGGTTGCCGCTTCACTTATCCTAAATAAAAAAAAACATATTTATTAATTATTTTAGTACCTAGGGCCTAGTGGTAGCGGCTCCGCCTTCCGATCCTAAGGCACTAGGTTCAAATCCAGACGTGTACCATTGAATTCTTCTATCGAAAAATATGTACATGTCCAGTAATCTCAAACGGCGAAAAAAAACATCGTCGTACTTAAAACCCAAAAAAGACTTCACGCAAAAAGGGCCCGCCTACTTGCAGAAACCAGTTTGCACACCAAATGCGGATGATTAATTTGCCATTAATTACGTTACATGGTGAGGTCTTAAGTTAAAAATCGTGAATACATAATAGGCCTTGAGTTTTTAGTATTAGTTCGGCCGTTCAGAGAATGCGTTTGACAGTTTGATCAGTTAGTCACAGTTAGTCACATAGTTAGTACAGCACTACAAATATAAAGCGCTGACATAACCTTGTAATAGCGCAGTATAGATTTAGAAAAATATTGTATACCAAGTTATTTGACACTCAGTTTGGCACAAAATTATAAAATTCATTGATTATTGATATAATAATGTTGTTTTTATGCTCATCAATTGTTAAAACGGTAAACAACCAGCAAAAATATTTTTATCGTAACTGCAACGCCATTACAAAGTTACGTCGTCAGATCAATCGCGATGTGTCAGAGCGGGGGCACACGATGCGTTGCGGCGCCGCACCGCAAAGATTTCACCGTGTCAGTGGGCACACGAACGGTGCGGCGCCGTAACCTTGTTATGTCGCTGCGGGGCCGTAGCACCGTTGGACAGTCTGTTAATGAAAATGGATCGTAAAAGACGTCTATTGTTGGAAACAACTGAGCGGTGCCGCTCCGACGTCGCAACGCATTCACCCCTCCCCGCCTCGTCTTTGGTGGTTGCAAGTCCGGTACGGCGCCGGAGCGCATCGTGTGACATGCCACAGATATTTCTATGTAAGACGACGCAGCGACACCGCTCCGGCGCCGCACCGCCGCCGCAACGCATCGTGTGCCCCCGCTCTCAGGAACGCATTCTCTGAACGGCCAAATTATAGTATTCGATGTTTGTTCTCTGTCTGGGTGTTATATTGTATTCTATGTATGTATTTACAAAAAAAGTATTCAAGTATTATATCAGCTACCTGGTTCCCATATTACAAGCTCTGCTTAGTTTGGGACTAGATAGTGTTGTGTGGATTGTCCAAAATATTTATTTATTTATTTTATTTTTTTATTTTATATACTAATACTAAAAACACCTAATTCTATACTTTAGGGGTCTTATTAGCGTTGCGCCAGGATTATTAATAACACCCTAGGGTGGTATTAATTATTTATTATTTATTAGATATACGTGTATTCAATGAAACTCTAGTTTAGGAATAGTTTTATACCTACTGACCGTGTTTTTATTTTCTTCTTTGGTTCTTTGTCGTTTTCAATGTCGTTTACTAGCGGCGGTTCGCCTATTAGTGTACTCGAGTTTTCAGATGCTGGCTCTCTGAAAACATAGTTTTATTTTATTTTTATTTAACAAAGATATGGCAACATTGGTTTGGTCTACCTGTCAGGTAGAAAGGACAAAGAGTCTTTAGCTTAAACTTGAAATTGGGACTAATTTGGTGGACTTAATTTTTAATATTTTCCTATCTGTCACCCTCGACAGTGTGCCAGCCAATATCGGAAAATATACAATTAAACATACGAATAATAATATGTAGACGGACTTAACTATTAATTAGTATTTTTGTGATTTAAATTAAGCTGAGCGGCATTTACCTTTGAGATTCGTCTCCTGCGTGCTTATTTCTGATAATGGGTATCCGTCGCCCTTCAGAGTCCGTGTCACTATCTAGTACGTATCGTTCTAAAAAATCAGATACTAACTGCTGAGATTTGTCCTCCGGTGGGGTGATACCTGAAAAACAATACATTTATTAGTTGGTTGAGAACAAAGAAGTTCTAAGGAGCTTTAGCGAACTCTGCAGACGGAATTATTAATGCTTAGTGACCGCTAAAGCTAAGAAAGAACCCTCTGAAGCACAGTCTTCTTATTATCGTGTCACTAGTTCTTTTGAACCAGTGTGGTGGAAGGATTTTAAGTGCGACTCTGAGAGGGTCCTTTCGTGCACTTGACACATGTTCCTCTGAAGCACAGTAACAATCAAATATCCCGTATCTCTCCCGATGTTTTGCAAAAGGATCATACAAAAAACGGTTGGAACCAAGCTGTAAGTTTCTCATTTGTTCTTCTAAGATAATTCGCATAGAACTGGCACCTAGACTCACCGCGGTTCGGGTAAATTATTCAATCTATAGATAAATTAATAGGTGTTCGTTCTCCACTCTCCTCTATTAGCCGTCATTTCAGCAATCACTCCTTTACAACCATCCATCTTTTCTTTGGCCCACCTCTACTTCATACCCGTTCACATTCATATCCTAGCACTCTTCTCGTTACATGACATTTTTCCTTTCGCATGACATGCCCGTACCACGCTAATCTATTGCTCCTCATATTTTAGTCTCCGCTTCATCTGATAGAGATACCAATAGCTTCTGGAACGTACCTGTGGCAGTATGTTCGCTCTGCAACGATGCAGCGCTGATGGTGGTATCGGAAGACTTGCGACGCTCACTACCAGACTTGTGCGCCTGCAACTCCGCCAGATCTGACGGAGACACCTCCTCGAACGATGACGGCGGCCCTTCGCTTATACCTTCTGTTGAAACGAAAGATAGGATCAAAATTACAAGGTTAGTCAAATAGACCCCGACTCTGCTTTTTGCTGCTTGAAATAGAAATAGCTACCATGCCAAGATGCCATGCTTGTAGAGAAGATGGATAAGGCAAGTGTTGATGGGGTTTTTGGGAGAAGACCTCGGCATACTCTAAATAAATTCATCATCATTAAGCTTGAAGAAGCCTACTGCTAGACAAAGGGCTATACCTTTGCCAGGAAGAACGATTCTAAGCCCTCTTCTAAGAAGCCTCCTTTCACCACACTTGGTTTAAAAAAACCAGTGACATGATCAGAAGAAGTCCTTTCCATCCACCAATTTCGTGGACGTCGTCGTGTGCGAAAATTATATAGTTACTAGATAGAAATATAAAACTTTAAACTGAAAAATGTAAAAATAATGACTGACAAAAAGTACATACCTAAGCAGTTAAAGGTCAAGGTAACAATTTACCTTGTGAAGGGCTGACTTTGAGAAAACCATTGCTGTCTAGTGGCGTTGTGGGGTTTGACACTGGGACTGCGTTTTGTATCTCTTTTTTATCTCCTTTCCCTTTTTGGTTACTACTGGGACTAGCGTATGCTGAAACGAGAAAAACCATATCTAAGCTTTCATAGATGACGTATTACTGTTGCCGCTATCAAACTCAAACTCAAACTCAATAATTTTTTATTCATTACGATGCAAGAATCACTTTGAAACTATGACAACTAATACTAAAAATCTGAAATAAAATAAAATTGAAGGGGGCTCCCATACAACAAACTTTTTTTTGCTCGTTTTGTTCGATATTTAAAGAGTACTATTTATTTATGTATTTACCTAAAAAAATATTAAATAAATAAAGAGAGCTCCCATTCAACATTTTTATAGATAGTTAAGTCGCGGAGAGTGGAAAGAGGGAAGGGAGGCTTTAGCCCTGCAGTGGGACAAAAACGGCTGAATAAAACGGTACGAAACCCTTCGTGCGCGAGTCCGACTCGCAAATGTCAGTTTTTTTTTGGCAAAAAGCAGGCATATTTCGGTCTCATTCCAAGTTCTGGACTACATAAGCCTAACTAAAAAATGTTTTTACCTTTTAAGCACCGCATCATGAAACCAAACGGCAGTATAGGGTCCATGAGGCAGAGCAACCTCGCAGGACTCGGTACGAAGCTGATGTTGAGAGGAGCGTACGCGAGGAACATTCCTTCGGGTATTCGAATACCCATGTTCAGGATCTTCAACGTACACGCTGCTACGAGGTTCGCACCAGCCGAGTCACCAGCGAATACTATGCGTTTTCCTATAGATCATATTTTTGGTTAGATTATTCGAACATTCTTCAATGATTGAGTTGGCTATTAAACTTCTATGGATATGTGAGTAGAGGTAGACTAAAGAAAACATGAACGAACTGTGTGAAAGATGGACATGGATAAAGCCCGGTTTCGACCGCTGCTGGGCGGGTTCTGAGTAAAACGCATACTTGTATTACCCACAAATAGTCAAGCGGAAAGGACTTAGCGAGCAGGGGCTCAATTCTAGACCAGTGACTTTTTTGTCACGGTAGATATATATCACAAGAACTGTCAGCTTCTTTAGTGAATTTGACAGTTCTTGTGTTGAAATGAACTTACTCATACTCTTTGCAAATCGAACTCTTTGTTGGTGGAAATGTAAACCTGTTTCATTTAAAAGGAGTCAGTTCCGCTTACCATCTCTCGCTCATTACGGGCTTAAAAGAGGAGTGAATGCAATGATGATGGCTGACAGAGAGGAATGGAGGAAAAAGAAGAGCAGCTACCAGATAACATCACTGAATGAAAAAATCCCCCCCCATAGTTTTCAAAATAAAACTTCCAGTTAAAAAAACCTCACCTACCTTTAGTACCAATCTCCTTAAAGTTATTCAGCATCCAGCAGTATGCATAGAACACTTCCTCCAAGGCCCGGGGAAAGGGAGCTTGAGGGGCTAAGCTGTAGTCCACAGACACTATAGGCACATTCAACTTGGCCGCCCAATCTCGCAAGTAGGTCTCATGAGACTTGGAGCTTTGGGCTACAAAGCCACCGCCGTGGCAGTGGAATAGAACGCTGTCAGCTGGAGGGAGGGAAGATGAATTTTCGCTGGCCTGAAAAATTAGGTTTGCTTAATTTCTTAGTTTTTAGTGCAAATAATGACGATCGGCGAATATTCGTTTCAACCAATATGGTAATCACGCGTCGTTAGACAATTTTAATTGACTAAACGAGCGAACCGAGCTAAGCGTTTAAGTTTTGAGATTGGCCAACAATGCTTTTGTCTGGTTCTCGCCTACAGGTCGCATTTTTCAACCGATTTATATCCTCCGTATGAGATTCGATTTCGATGATTCTTTTTTGATTTAAAAGAAGTAACTTGAATGTTAGTCTCATACAATTTTGACGAAGATCTGATGAGGATCTGGGAGACGGTTGTAAGCCGCTGGTCCCATTAAAAAGTCTAGCATTTTTTTATGTATATGAGCTTACAGCCCACCTGATTGTAAGCGGTCGCCCATAGACACCAACAACACCAAGGGTGCTGTCGTTGCGTTGCCTACCCTCCTAGCATGGTTTTGCTGTAGCTTATATCTATGGAGTTTGTAGAAACGGTAAGTTGTCAATAAACCTCTTTACCTACTGAGTGAGTGTAATAATTAAGATCACTTACCATACCAGTCCGTTTATTAACACTTATCAGTCTTATGTTCAAAGGTTGCAGTCCTATATGCACAGTTGGTGGCAGTACTGTCATTTCTTTCCCGGTGTTTGTCAACACCGTGAGGGGCTCCGGGGGTATTGTGATGATTTTGTTCACCGCCACAGCTGTTGACATTAGGCTGGGCACTCGTTTCATTATTTCTGTAAAAGAGGTTATGTTCTTGTAAAATAATAAAGACTTAAAACAATCATCATTGCGCATTTAAGGTGGCAGAGATGAGAATGTTGAGATGGATGTGTGAAGTGACAAGAATGGATGGGATACGGAATGAGTACCTATATCAGGGTAAGTTTGAAATTAGCGCCAGTGACGGCAAAAATTAAATAAATATGTAATAAATAAATAAATATTGTGGACAATTCACACAACACTATCTAGCCCCAATTTAAGCAGAGCTTGTGTTATGGGAACCAGATAGCTGATATAATACCTCCACAAATACAAATGCATTTTTTTTTGTAAATACATACCTACTTAGAATACAATATAACACCCAGACAGAGAACAAACATCTGTGTTCACCACACAAAATATTTGATCTGTGTGGGGATAGGCTGGCGTGGTACGGGCATGTCATGAGGAGGGATGAAAGTCATGTGACTAGAAAACATGGATCAATGTGTGAAAGATGACATGGATAAGAGACGACCCCACATAAAATGGGATAAGGGCAGGAAGAAGAAGACTTAAAATAATCATCATGAACCTGAAGAAGTCCACTGCTAGACATAGACATCCACCGACTTCGCGCGATTATAACAAAGTCGTCGATCTTTCGGGTCGGTGGGCGTCCTACGTTTCGTCTTCCGGTTCGTGGTCGTCATTCGAGAACCTTTATTCTACAACGTGCTCTATCGTCGACCGCATCATCACTTAACAGCAGGTGAGATAGCGGTCAAACGCAAACCTATGAATTGTAAAAAAAAAACGTCTGTCGGTTCTTCAAGCTAAAATAATAATGCGAATCTATTACATCTTCTTCCTGCTCATATCCTACTTTATGTGTGGTCGGCACAACATGTCTTCCTCCTCCATTCCCCTCTGTCAGCCGTCATCTCTGCATTCACTCCTATCACAATGCGAATATTTTACATGTGTATCTAAAATATAATAGCCAATTTCATTTACATGGTAAACTAACCTTGACCTTATCTTTGTACGCGTGATTCAAAACCGGTAATATAAACACACTTTCAATAATCATTCGAACTCAAGCGAAATTGAGTCTTACAACTTTACACTATGAATTAAAATGCATTGTAGAATAATACTGATGTTTTTTTCCGGATCTATCAGACAATAAGCGAGGAGTCATGCGCTAGGTAAAATTTGAAATTGAACCTTATCACTTTATATCTAAGAATCAAAATATCTAGGTCTCACTGTCGACACACGCATTTCTGGACGCATGTTAAAAAGTATTCGATGACACACAAATCAGCTGAATGTTTTGTTCTATAAAACATCGTGGTTTTTCATAACGTGTCACTAGATCTTTCGAACCAAGTGTGGTGAAAGGACTTTAAGAGCACCTCAAAGAGGCTGTTTTCGTGTTCTTGACACGTTTCCTCACGATGTTTTCTTTCACCATTTGAGAGCACTGGCATAGAGCACATTCATTTATAGGCAGAAAAACGACCTTAGGATCAGAAGGCGGAGTCACTACCACTAGGCTACCAGCACTCTCAAGATCAACAACATGGCACGAACCCTGTTCTCCAGTTTCAAGCAGCATCAAATTGGCAAAGCTATGCTTACCACTTTCAGCTAAGAACCAAAACGCCTTGCAAAACTCAATGCTCGCCGACTGTGATATATTGACGATCCTGCGCGCTCTCATCTCTGGGTCAATCAGGTACTGTCCGCCGGTCCACATCGAACTGATTAGGTTTCCATGACAGTAATAGGCCTCGGAGAAACCCGCCATGCATATTGATATGCCTTTTAGTATGCCGCGCATGGATGGGAGGAACTGTAAGGAAAGTTGGTGGAATGTACAGTCGCGGTATGAAAATGTTCGTCACCTTAGAGTCGGTTTTTGCTTGCACCAGTGCCTTGATCATGAACACATTTTGACATAATTTGAGACGTTAACTTATCGGTGTATTCTGTCTATTCAGTTTCAAAAGGTAGTATGTGATCGTGATACGTTGAACAAATCAAGTTGAAAATCGACGAACATTTTCATACCGCCAATATACATTGGCTTGGTTCAATGGTTGTTAGTCTGATGGCCATGCAATGTCGCAGCCAACTAGTATAATCATTTTAGGGACTGCCTGAAAAATACCTACTCAGGAGATGCTATTATCTATTCCCTAGTGCGTTACGCTTTAAAGTACGCATAGGTACTATTATTTTTTTCCTTCTCGTATTCTATGCCCCCACCCGGCGAACTACGACGCATTACGAACAAACGACTGAGTAATCAGAAATAGTCAGTAATATTCAATTTATTGGTAATATACATTACTACAGCGGCCAGCAAGAGGCATTGATTGACGAACGGGTAAATGTGGGCCGAGGCCCGATCCGTAAGTCCGTCAATGCCCAGTTGTGGCCAAGACTTGTAGAGTACTTTTCGCAAATAGTGCAAGGACTCATTTTGTCAAATATACGAAATATAGTATTTTTTATTCATTACATTTTGCAACCCAGTTCGAAATTTAAATTGATAAATTACCTCTTTGGTTGCCATGTTTCGGCGGAAAAGATCGTTCGATTTTTAAATTACACGACAGTTGCGAGTTTACTAGTAATTTTATCTGGCCGCTAAACTATTTTGGAAATTATTTCTTTGTTTGAAACAGTATCTCTTGTCGCCTCGTTAATAAAATACACCATGGAAAAACAAGAAGTATTGTAAAATAACTTCAGCCTTTCGCGTTTCTTGTTTATTAATGATAGAAGGAAAACTAAGCAAACTATTCAAGGAAAACCGATGGCTGTGAAATCACTATTTATCTTGGCACCTATTTTTTAACAACACTAGCCTCGTAAATACTTAACAAACTTGTATGAATTTCGAATAATAATAGTCAGCATCAAAAAAGGTTGGCATTTCAAGATTGTAGAGTTCAAGGTTTTGATTTTTATTTGAATATCCGCTTTGAGTCACCACTATTTTCAAACAGAAGTTGCCATATTTTTGACAAACCCAGTGAAAAAGGTCTAAAGGTCTAAGAGAAATTGCCAATCTTCTTTGATGCTGACTGTAACTACCATTATTTAGTACGTAAAGTTATATAATTAACATGATATTATAATTAATAAAAGTGATAATAACCACATATTAATCTTTTACTTAGTAAAGTTCGGAGTTCATTTACACAATGACTATTAAAACAGATGATTCCGCTAAAACCAGAAAAAGAAGTGTAATAGAATAAATAATAGTGCTAATTACGAGGCAATTAAAAAACCCACAACTCACAAAATTAAAATCCAAATTGGATAGTTGTCTTGTATACTGTAGAATGCCGTTTAAATTGTTTTTTACATTCAAATAATGTATTTTTTCAGTAAAATGTTCAATCTACAATATTCAAGGTACTTTCTCCCTATGTGGCATATACGTGGGAGCGTGGGACGCGCTGTATAATATTGTTTGATACTCCCGAGTAGCAATTTGACTTCGATGCGTCCGATACTTGCGATGCGGACGCTTGGCTGAAATCTACCCACAATTCTATGTTATGTAACCGAAGTCGGAGTTTTGCTACTACATTTCGTCTACCAACTGTTGTTTTCGTGTGAGCACGTGTCTCTCTCTTTTGTATGGAAAATTGATGGGACAAAAACTCGTTTCGATCGTTTCTACGTAACGTATTTTTTCTGTCTCATCTTTTCTCTATACAATAGAGAGACAAATAGGCAAAACAAAAACAACCATTGGTAGGAGAAATGTGGTAGCATAACTCCGACTTCGGATACTGAGGATATTATGTTTCGTATGAGTTCTTATATTGTTGGTAAATTATAATGTTTCATTATTTATGTATCTGTGACTAATACTCACTTGAAACCCCAAACACCGTCCGTAGAAACAGTACTGGTTGATGGTATCAGCTTGCGAGAACAGTTCCTCAGGCGTATGGTTCTCCGTCGGGAACAGCTCTCCGCTTGGAGCCCATGACAGGAGAGTGTGGAGGTGATGAAGGCAGGTGCCTAGGGATGCTAGGAGTTGACCGCATGATTCTATTTCCCTAGAACAAACATCACAAGTAGAATAAAGCTGAGTGTTGGTGAATGACCTCGACTTCTGTCCAACAAAAAGATCAGCTGTTCCTTGTTTGTATCAAACTTTGACGCGCGATTAGCGATTATATATATTTTTGTCATAATTTTCCTACCACTATCTATATGTTGCCATAATATATTTACAAAGCGAAGTTCCTATTCGCTATCTCATGTTTTTTAATTCAACATTCGGGCTTGTTGCAGTTGTTCCTTGTCAAAGTTAAATTTCGTTTGAAGCTAAAAATCATGTCTAAACTGACAGATGCGTTTTGATTGCAACAAAAAAGTTACGTTCTCTTTCGAGGGAGATAGTAATACTTCGTTGAATTGGGTAGGTATCTTGTAAAGCAAATGAATACACAGAACTGCTGTTTGGAAAATACACAATTCGGTTATCATCGTAAGAAAACCGGCAAAAAAAAAGAAACGGTATGGGTTTTTCTATGAACAAGAGTTGGGATTCAATATAAATAATTTCTAAATACCTACTAATCTGTACAATACTTTAAATTGGGAAGGTCAATTCAAAGTTTTTTTAATAATTGTCTCCGGGCCAAAATAACCACAGAGTGGCAAGAGGCAATGCATCGCGGCAGACCAAGAACAAGATGGCGAGACGAGCTCGGTGAGTACAGGCACAAAACAGATCTGTTTTGTGGTATTATCCCTGCCTGTCACAGAAGAACATTTTAGCACTGGACCGCACAGAGTGGAGGGTATTGGCCTTTGCCCAGCAGTGGGGCATAGAAGGCTCATAATAATATTATTAAATAATAATTGCACTTTCATTCTCACGAAAAATTAACAATCTATTAAAACCTAAAAGAAGACCTTGAGTCGCGAGTTTCTTGGCCAATTATTTGCCAATTGGGTCAGATAATTTTTATCTACATTTAACAGAATTGTTATCTGCATTTAACTATCTGTTGTAGTGTTGCAGTAATGAAATTGACACTCGATGTGTAATCATATGCACGTGCCCATAATCTGAATCAGCTCGCATTAAATCCTAGTTTGTATGTTATCGATAGCCTATTAATCAAAGATTATTTGAACTTTGTTACAATCCGACTTCGTTCATGCTACGGCGGTTATTTGACCTAACTATGTAGATGAGACGCGAATTTGACAATGTATTCTGGAGAGCACTGGTGGTCTAGTGGTAGCGGCCTCGCCTTCCGATCCGAAGGTCGTGGGTTCAAATCCACTCGTGTATCAATGAGTTTTTCTGTCGAAAAATGTATGTGCACTAGGCCAGTACTCTCAAAACGGTAAAGAAAAACATCATGAGGAAACCGGCGTGTTGTAGAACCTAAAAAGTTCGAGCAACACGTGTCAAGGGTCACGCAAAAAGGGCCCACCAGCGGCCTACTTGCGGAAAACCCTGCCCGCACCGCACATCAAGTGCGCATGATAAATATGCCGAATTTGCCGACAATGATTGTATTCTGGTCTCCATCTTATAGGCACTTCTGGATAAATGCAGATCTAGACTGACTGGTGATGATATAATAAGTAGAGTCAAGTTAGATTCACACTAAACCAGGCTGCTGTCAATTAAAACACCTGATTACATCTTGATTTATACGTCAATAAAGCTAAATGTTATCTTAGTAAATCGGCCTTGGTCTAGGCACGGACACTAAAGTGTATACATAAAACTAATTAGTTTTACAAATAGGGATCAAATGTAATTAAACACGCAGGCACGGAAGGCTCCGGCTCGTCAAAAGATGAAACTAAACTTACAAAAATGTTATAATATCCTAAACGTTAGTCGAATGGAATTTGAACCCACGACCTTTGATGAAAGACCGTATCAAAGAGAAGGTCGGGGTACAAACCGTACAAATCCCACTCGGCTCATAACTTTTGCGACAGAAGGTATAAAGTCTTTGTGATTTTCCCTAAGTTGAAACACTATTATATTACTTATAAACACTATTAAATAATAAAAAAACTTACTTGACGAAATGTCCTTTGCGAAACAGCAAGGCATCTCGACCCGTGCAGACTTGGCGACTGAGTTTCAAACCATGTAGGACACAGGAGTCCACTACAGAAACAAAAGACCTGTATCCATTTCCGGGTGATTTGGCGTCAAAGTCGTATAAAGGCGCCACCTGAAATAAGAGTATATTAGACTAATTTAAAAAAAAATAAGTGCCAAAACAATTAGATGACCCATGTTGAACAGTCCATCATCCTAGTCAGCCTAAATAAGTCCACTGAGAGATATAGGCCTCCCTCAATAATTTTCAGGAAGAACGATTATGAGCTCTCAAGATCGCGAGAGTCGGTGGATGACCGACTCCTCGCGATCTTAACAATGTCGTCGGTCCATCGGGTCGTGGGCGACCGTTGCTTAAAACTAAATGATTTAATTTTACTAATATGATCACTTCAGTAACTTTTTCACGCATGAAGCCTAAAGTATGAAAAATATGAAGATACCAGTAGGAGAGACTTTACAACACGTTTTCCTGGTAGTCGCCAAATAGGGGTGTATTATTAGGGGCGTATTATTAGTCCACTGCTGGATGTATGTAGGTCTACCACAATATACACCACCAAGTCTTTGGCATTTCTCATCCAGTGCTTACTAGCTTGCTAGATATATTACTCAGATCATTGCAAACTTACTGGAAGGGTCTCATAGAAAAAATTGCGCACTTTGAATAGTTAGGTTCAACAAGCAAAATGATAACAAACAGTTCAATTTAATCAATTATAGCTTCATTTGAATACCTACTAATTTAGCAGACAACATTGATGAGTCATCTTCATTTATGCTCATGTGTTATTCTATCAAGAGATGCAGCTGCAAAGGTCAGAAGATGTTGGTATCGTAAGGCGCGGGCCACACATACATGGCGTCGATATGGCGCGGAAATGGCACGGACGTATAAAATGCATGGAAACAAAGTGCAATTTAGCATAGGTATCCATGTTTGGTTGTTTTGGCTTTATTTGCACCCAACATTTAAAATGGTTATTAAGACAATAGCAAAGATATGGTCAAAAAGATAATGGGTATGAGGTGGAAATGCAGGACATGTATGAATTGCGCAAAATAGATCTCCGTGAGGACTGCTCCAATGAGTCTTAAAAAGGGGCTCAAACCCATGAAATGTATCCTAGATTATGTTTAATGAAAACATTTACAGAAATTCATTTTTTTTTTTATCTAATACCGTATATAGTATTTCAACAATACTAATTAATAGATGATTAAAAAAATAACACAAAAACTGCTAGTTTTCAAAAGACTCTTTATCAGAACATAATGAATTCTAATGATCCTTGTTCAGTAATAACATGGGCTCTAGCAGTAGGTAAATAGAAGCATAGGTATCAAACCACTCTCAAGGCAAATAAATCAATTAAAGATTCTAGACGCACAAGTCTATAGTTTATTAGGTATAAAAATAACAATGATGCAATACATTTGATTTTTCTGCCAATTAGTTAATTGGTGGTCATTACTATGCTATTTTTTTAAACTTGTTTATTTTGGGCAAGCTTATTCCATCTAAAATCCTGAGGTACTATAGCATCCCGTAAGTGAGGGCATGAGCAAACACCGGTTGCCCCTGACGCTAAATAAATCATCTACAATAGATGCAAAGACTTATTTACATTTTCGTTTATTCTGTTTAAGCAATAATATTTTTCATAAACCATGCATTACTAGGGAGCATGCTTTACTAGACGATAGAAAAAATCTCTAGGAAGTTACAAACTGGCAGTAAACTAGTTTTATTTTATCTAAATAATTATTGCACTTACACATAACAATATCATTATTACCATAGAAACGCAGTAGGAATTTAAATAGTTTAGCCTTAATTACTGAAATAGGTCACATCTACAGACTGCTTTATGGAGTAGGTAGGTAGATTTGTTGCATGTAGTAACTCACTTTTCGCACGTGGTCTACCAGTGGCCAGACCGAGTCGATGTGATCCATGAGGGTCATGAACCCCTGGTACAGTCGCTGCCCGTTCTCACTGTCGTCCGGCCGAAAGTAGGTCGCATTGTTCTGACAGGAATCTTTCAGGGCTTCGTACATTGCATATGTCGACGGCGCTCCCTCGAGAGACTCCTCACAACACAGCGATGCTTTCGCTGGCGACTCCGCAAAAGACATCTTTTTCGACAAATTTCCCGAAGCGAAACGAAACCCACGACTAATAAACTTAAGTCTCATCTGCAAAGATCTGAATATAAACATCTGGCGCACTTTATTTAATATGTTATACAGAATTCACTAGTAAAAAAACAATTACAAAATAATTCTGAACTTGGTTACGTATCAAGAAATCATTATTACGGCACTGTTATCTTTAGCAACCCAAAAAATTACGTTTGGACATTCTAATAGTCAATTTTAGATTTAAATAGTGAGGGCGCAGAAGCGAACAGTACATTCACGTGGAAATGAAATTTGCGAATGAAAAACTATTATTTTTTGAAGGATGAACTTTGCGTTGCATTGCCTGACAGCTGATCTAACGTAGTTTCCGGCTTTGGAATTGTCTTGCTTGTCTATGATTTAGTTTCATTTCCGTTTCTTTCCAACGGACGTGGTAGTATGGTCTAGCTTAAACTTTAGCTTACATCTTGCGGCTATTGAAAGAAGATAAAGTAATAATCTGTGGTCTGGTTTTTTTTTCTCATCTGTCAGTGTCAAGTCAAGCCAACAGTCAAGTCAAGCCAACAGTCAGGTCAAGCCAACCAACATCAAGTCAAGCCAACCAACATCAAGTTCTGTCTGCTTCTGTTCTGCTTTGTTTTGTTGTTTATGTAAAAGTTTATTTACAACCGTGTTTTTGCCTCGCTCACGGTCGCCTCGTGCGTGGCCTCGCCCAAAGAGAATCAAATAAATACTAGCCTCGCCAATGAATTGCTTAAGCTGAGATATTTTGTTTTAAAATGACTGATTTCATCGAAGGTGTCCAATTGGATTCACCTCAAGACCTCCTTGAACCTGCGGAATGTATGCAGATAGCTGAACCTGAACCTGATAACATTTTGGAGACAGGAGAAGAACAAATGCGAAATGTCGAGGCGGTATCCATTCAGTTCCCGGCTTTATTTTCCAGTCAAACTCTGATAGAACTGTCGAATAGTTCTTGGTCTCGTTCTAAAAGGGCTAGAGAGGATGTGCAGCCATATTTGCGGGGATGTAAGTGGTCACCAGACGGGACATGTTGTCTGTCTGTGGTCAATAACGATGGAGTCCATGTCACTGAGCTTCCTAGAGATCTCTACGAAGGGACGGTTAAAACTGACCGCATTATCGATGTCCTCGACTCTGTGATACATGTAAAAGAATGTGGTTTAGTTTATGACTTCTGTTGGTATCCAGGAATGAATAGTTCAATACCAGAATCATGTTGGTAGGTTATATTTTATCTAGAATCTTTAAACTTCTGGGATCATACATAATTTATCTAATTTCATCATCATCTTCCTGCCCTACGCTCAGGGTCGGCACAACAGATTTTCTTCTTCCACTCACCTCTATCATTCGACATCTCAGTGCTCACTCCTTTCCTGCTCTGACGCATTCCATCTATTTTTTTTTATTTATTTAATTTATTCATAAAAAAAATATATTTTAGCTGGCTCACAACTAGACAAAATGCACCCGTGCAAATGTGGGATGCATTTGATGGCTCCTTGCGATGTTCCTACAGGGGTTTCAATGCAGTGGATGAAGTGGAACCAGCATTGTCTGTCACATTCTCCAATGATGGCGCCTCTATTATAGCAGGGTACAAAAAGTTCTTCAGAACTTTTGATGTAAATAGGTAAATTACCGGACTTACTTCTTCTAGTGAAAAGATTTTATTAATATCAATTATAATAATAATGACAAATTATTTCAAGAAGCATTCTGCCCATTGAAGGCAACCATTGTTCTATTTATTTACTACATTTACTACAAGCCATAAGCAAGATAAAATTACTTATATAACCTGAGTTATTATGTCAGAACTCTCAATCGGTGAAGGAAAACATTGTGAGGAAACTGGCATGTTATAGAATCTAAAAAGTTCAATAAACATGGTGTTGAGTGCACAAAAAGAGCTTACCTGCGGGGCACTTAAAATCCTTTCACAACACTGGGTTGAAAGAACTAGTTGCATGATTAGAAGAACACCAGAGTTATGAGAAGAAATCCAAATAATAGAGTTTTTACAAAAATAACTCAATAATCAATATTATTCTTGAATTTTAGACCAGGCAGAGACTTTACAGAACACAAAATCAACAGTCCAGCATCATGTCTAGCCACCAGCCCAAAACTCCTAGCTAGTGGGTCATGGAATACAGCTGTCTCCTTGTACAGTACGGAACTGGGCACTTACAAGAGCATAGGCAAAATGCATGGACATTCAGGTCAACCATATTTTTATTTTCAAGTATTGATAGTTCATAAAAAAGAAAACCGTTATCAAGTCTTATTATATAGCTTTGACAACCCCTGATGTGCATCCATTTGATGCGCCAATAAAATGTTGAAGTTGGTAGATAGACTTAGTTGGCAGGTAGGTACCTAAGCGTCCTTACTAAAAATAATATGAAGGATGCCTAAGGTCTATTCACACATGCAATGCAGTGCAATGCAGTATGTGTGAATAGACCTTAAGGTCAAGCAGTGGCTACGTGTATCGTCCACAAGATTGAAATAGGTGGTAAATTGTGGTTCATGCGAATTAAACAATTCATTTTCATACAAATTAGCATCCGCCAATGTGTTGTTGTTGTATGTGTAAATAGACCCTTCTATCCAATAGTGAACTTGAACTGGATATCAGATTTTGACTGTAGTTTTTGCAAAAAATAAGCAATGTTGACATGAAAAAAACAGTATTTACTTAAAACAAAATAACTGTATCTGATCAAATCCGATCACACCTCACCTAATCATTACACTTTGTAACTTTCAGGTGGAGTAACTCATATGAAATTCACACCAGACAGCACAAAGCTAGTAACCGGAGCTCGTAAAGACCACCGCCTCTTAGTATGGGATATACGCTACTACCGACGACCTCTTAACATACTGAGCAGAGCTGTGGATACCAACCAAAGAGTATACTTCGATATCTCACCATGTGGGAAGTATTTGGTGACTGGCGGTACTGATGGGCTGGTCAAGGTGTGGGATGTTGATAAAGTGGACTGGAAGAATAGCTTGGACGCTTTTGACGTTGACAGTGATAGTGCTACTTATAAGGTAAGAGCAAGCAGATTTCTCAATAGATGATAAAGGAAAGGGCATGAATTACACTTTTTGAGAAAATAACTTTGTAGGGGTTACATATTCCCTATAAAAACGGTCATCTTAGAAAGAAAGAAAAATGTTTTGAAATTATTGCTTTACTTTATGTCCACATGCCCTTATATGCACAATGTCCATCACTCTGAGACAGTGAGACATGAAGTTTAGTTTCATGCCTCAAGCCTAAGCCAACTGTGCTGACACATATACCAATAAGATTCTCATATCCAACTAAGATTCTCATACTTACGACAAACTCTTCTTGTTAAGTCTAACAACAGTGACTACCAGTGCATTTTGACAATGTGGTGAAATGTGTGTGTGTATCTTCAATCAAACGGTTGCTGGTTCGTACAACGCCATCTAGGAATCGATTGGGAAACAATACAGACGGCGAATGGGGAATATTCATAAATGAGGAATATTCTTAAAATAAATAATACTTATTCCTTATTCACTCTGTCTGTATCTCATCAGAGTCAACAAACATATTGGTCCATTTTTTTTAAACTAACTCTTTTTCTTTCAGTTCCCAGTACACAGAGACTGCTGCAACAGCGTATCTATTCATCCGTGCCGCCCCATCATAGCTACGGGCTCCGGCCAACTTCATATTAAAGATCCATTAGAAGATAGCTCGCCCGACGGCGACGAACCAACTATCGATATTGATTACTCATTTCAGAATAAAAATGACAGTGAATGTAGAAATCAAACTGATATGAAATATTCTTTGAAAGCCGAGAATAGTTTAGTGTTCTGGTGGACAGGGGATTTACCCGATGCATAATAAATATTTTTATTTGTTGGATAAATAAGTTGTCCAAGCTGAGCTGCCGCAGACAAGGTAAAAATAAGGCTGCATCTATAGGTCACTGACATAGCTTGTAGAATTAGTAATTTGAAGTGGCAATGGGCAGGCCATATCTCGAAGAACCGGCAACCGTTGGGGAATAAAAGTTCTCGAATGGCGACCACGAACCGGAAGGCGAAAGGTAGGGCGCCTACCCACCAGATGGACCGACGACATTGTTAAGATCGCGGGAAGTCGATGGATGTAAAGGGCTCAGAATCGTTCTTCCTGGAAATGTGTAGGGGAAGCCTTCGAAATGTCCTTCAGTGTCAGCAGTGGACTTCTTCAGGCTGATAATGATGATGATCTAGATGTTATTGCGAGAACAATGCCTAAATTAAATCTTGTTATGTATAAATATTGTCATCTGTTGTGAAAATGAATTCAAGGATCATAAATGATAAAAAAACTCGTAGAAGAAGCTGTTGTGCATGGATTTTTTATAATGACAAAGGAACTTTTTGTATCTTGTTTGGTAAGTACCTTTTTTAGGTATTCACTTTAGTAAGTACCTATTTATGTACTTAACTTACTTACCTACTCATTCACGTAATTTATTGTGATAAATATAATAAAAAATGTGCTAAAATAATTTAAAATAATCATAGCACATTACAATAAATTGTGCTAAATGCCAAACGAGTTTTATTGAATTTGAGGAACATTCATAAAAAAATTATGCTTCGAATGTAAAGAGGCTCAGCCAGCTTGGAATCTCAAGGAAGGAAACAGCGTCGTCCTACGGCTACGGCTCTTATAGGCCTGCGCACTAAGCTAACTTTTCAGCTGATCGCCATCGCCATCGCCTAGATGTGCGCAGACCATGGACCTACTATCATTCTTCCAAGGTGCAGACCATCTAGGCCCTATGACTGTCAAGATATAACTAATGTCAAAGTTTAGACAGGGGTTCACTTTGACATTAGTTAGATAGACCTTGGCAAATAGGGACTTTCAATTTGGCGGGAATTGGAAGAGCGCGGATTTTTAAAATAAAATTTCATATAATTCAAATAAAACAGAAATAAGTGGCTTCGGAGTGAGGATGGAGTCAGAAAGTGACGGAAATGATGTTGAGTTCAAGGAGGTATCGCGAGAGCGGAAGAAGCGAAAGTTTCCAGTCCCTGTTGAGGCACCTGCGGCTGCAGCAAGGCCTGCTATAATGCGTGATGTACCTATAATGGATGATAAGTATAAACCCTTCATAAAGCCAAATTATAAAAGGCTATATCCAGACAAATCTGAACAAACCGAGTTTGCAGTGTTCCTAGAGAGCACTGCTCAACAAGAGCAACTGGGAAATAAAGACCCGATCTCTATACAAAAACTTATAGCAAAAAATATCAAAGGCCATTATGTAATGAGCAGAGCTAGTGCTCAAAAATTAAAAATTGTATTTAAACAGGCTACTGACGCTAATGACCTGCTGTCCAACGAACATGCATTGGAAAAAATTGGAATAAAAGCTTTTATCCCATCAGCATTTGTTGAAAAGGTAGGAGTAATTCAACATGTCTCTACGGAGCTGTCTAATGAAGAGCTTTTTCGAAAACTTTCGGGAGAAAATGAAATAGTGGCGGTGCGCCGTTTTATGAAGAAGGTAGAAGGTGAGATGGAACCCTTAAAAACGGTAACTGTAACGTTTGTAACTGGGATTCTTCCCCAATGTGTCTACCTGGACCATTGGAGAATGCCAGTCAACACCTATGTGCCCCCTGTTATGCAATGTTATCGATGTATGAAATTTAACCACACTGCGAAGGTTTGTAAAAATCAGCAAGTTTGCTCTGTATGTTCAGGCGAACACCAATACAAGGACTGTACTAACGAAGACAATATTAAATGCAGTAATTGTGGAGGTGCTCACCTAGCAATATCAAAAATGTGTCCGGTAAAAATGCAGCGCATTGCAAAACAGAAGCTTAACATACAATCATATGCAAGTGTAATCAGAGATTACAGCAAGAGTTTCCCAGCTCTTCCTGTTACCCAACAGCCTCAGCAGGCATATCAGCAGCCACAAAAGCCAACAACCCCAGTCAATAAGATACATCGAACAAAGGCCCCAGAGAGTTGCTCTGAAACTAATAAAAATATAGCTTCATCCACACAAATTGATGAATATCCTCAACGCAATGGTCAAGACACTCGTCTTCCTGGGGAATTCTACGGAGAATACTCCGTTGACCTCCTCAAAAATAAGAGAGATCCTCCTAAAAAACTTGTCAACCCCACGATAAAGGACAATTTAACGATTGTTCAACACAACATTCAAAGCATAAATAATAAAAAACCACATTTGAAAACACTTTTATCAGAAAATAATATAGATATTTGCTTATTAAATGAAACATTTTTAAAAAACACCAGCCCTCCCCTTAAATTTACAGGTTACAACTGTATTAACAAAAATGCCAAAAATGAACACGGTGGCGTTGCCATAATAATAAAAAATTGCCGTAAGTATAAAATTATTAGTATTCCATTTTATGAAGATATTCAATCATTAGCCATTTCTCTTGACACAAAGGCTGGTCCTATATCGATTGCTTGCTTTTATTGTCCACCTAGAACAAACAGATTTCGTGTAAATAAATTAAACTCAATTATAAATAGTTTACCTAAGCCATGTTTTATATCTGGAGATTTTAATGCTCATCACTTAGCGTTTGGATGTGCCTCATCAAATGCAAGAGGTAATGCACTCTATGGGGTCTTTGATGAGCAAGACCTTTGCATTTTAAACACCGGTAGTATCACTACAGTCCAGGGGCCTACTAGAGCTGCCTCAGCTATAGATGTTTCTTGTGCAAGTCCAGTTATTGCTCCTCTTTGTGAATGGCATGTAGGTGTAGATTCTTTAGGTAGTGATCATTATCCTACTTTTATAAATGTAAACTTATCACCACAGATGTATAAAGTGAATAATAACATAGAAAAGTTTTTATTTCATAAAGCAGATTGGTCCAAATATTTTTTACTTTCTGAGGAATTATGTAATGGCTTCCAAGTGAATATTGAAAATCCTATAGAGTCCTACAATAACTTTTGTGAAATTTTAAATACCTTAAAAAATGAATGTATTCCGGTTTACAAAGGTGATAACAGTGTTCATATGATGAGGGCACCTGCTCCTTGGTGGAATGATGACTGTGATGAAGCTGTAAAAAATGCAAAGGAGGCTTTGTTAAAGTACAGATTGGAATATACAATAGAGTCTTATATAGAGTATAAGAGAGTTAATGCATTTAAAAAACTTGTTTTGAAGGAGACCAGAAAAAATAGTTGGCATGTTCTTTGTAGCTCTCTAAATAGATACACAGTACACACCTATCTCAAAGATATGGAATTATGTACGTAGGTTCAAACGCATTAATGTCAGTAAAAATAAATATAAAAATGATGATTGGATACCAGATTTCATATCCAAGTTGAGTCAGGCCTCAGACAGTAATATTGATAGGGATAGTTTTGTAAATATATTTGATACTGAAAGCGGAATGCATGAAGCAGAATTACTCACAAAACCATTTATTTATGACGAACTATGTATAGCTTTGGATTCTAGAAAGAACACTACTCCAGGTTGTAACGAGTCGTTTTCGCCGTTACAGGTGTTGATAAATTTTGTTCAAGAAATTAGTAATATTTCGTTTGTTTACGTTTCGTAAAGTAGGATTCAATGCCTTTATTCTTCTTCTTTGGAATATTAGCTTCGTGACTGTCATAATACAGTAATGACAGTGACAGCTGACACTAAAAGGAAGCAGCGCTGTTCAGTTGACAGATTCGAAAGGATTTTTTTGGCTTGATGTAAATCAAGGAGAAGAAGCTTTTGCTTTTCCTCTCGCCCGTGGACAAGATGTCACACGTAAAACATTTTGTTATTTAAAAATTATTAATCTGTGAAAATCACATTGATTTTAATAGATATTGTTATCATGTTTTGTGAAACAATACTGGAATTAGTTTTCTGGATTTTTATCCGTTAATTTGGTACTTTTGGTGAGTTTTGAGTTTTGGAATCTCGTGGTATTTTTACCTCGAATGTTAGCTTAATGGAAGTCTTTGATTGTTTTAGATTTTAAACACGATCTTCATCGTTTCTTCATCATGCCGCCCTGGTTCATAAAGGGACATTTATAAGAAAAATAGCGGTATGTATTTTGACAAATTCCTTAACAAAAGCACACGTTCGTTTCCTATTTGGATAAATTGGTAATTATTCTTTGTTCTCTTTGTTCTAGCTCTTCGGCGCTATTTTTTTTAAACAAAGTATTTTTATATTTTTTTAATAGTCTATTTTTTAAAACCCCTTTTTTAAAAAACTATTTTTTTAGTTTTCAAATTTATCCTTGGAACATAAATTTATAGAAATGACCACGCGTTGGAGCTGAGTCATATTAGTCCCCTTTTTACATTCATTCACCCTTCATTTTGACCCCTTGCTGAACACTACGGAGGAGCCAAGCTGGTTCGCAACCGGAGTCCCCTACCGGACCACTCACCTCGGCCTCCATGGTTTTACTATAGGGACGATTCGTATTAGGCTTATGGGTTTGTAAAGCTCAAACCAACAGGTATTTCAAACAGTTCTTTATTTTTAATTTAAACATTCATTCGATGCAGTAACAACAGCGTACAACTTTTAGGCTAAGTAGTAAACTCTAGATAAAATAATTATAATTAAGAAGTAACATTTGGATATAAACTTAAATTTACAACTATCAAGATTCCACGGACATAACAAAAGTTTTGAATAAACCCCATCTTTCCCAAATTTTACAGTGTTCTATTTTATCCCCCTTTCCTTAGATTAAAGGTCTAGTGACGCGTCTGACTCTCTCTCTATCCAGGTAAATTTATTTTTCTATTAGTAGTAGGCTATCTGGCGCCCGAATATTTTTGTTCTTTGTATTTTTCTAGTGATAGCCCTACATTCGATTATTTTTAATACAAATTGGCTCCCACAACGGAGACCTTACACATTCTTCATTATTACATCACAAATTGTCGCACAGCGAACAGGGACTTGAAGTGGTTTCTTGAGGTTTTACTGTCTGTTACTGCATCTTACTTTTTTGTAAACTTTATTACAACATTTACAGTTTTTTGGTGAATTTGTAAAAAACCAATTTTTGATATATTTGGTAATATTTCTTTAGAAACTTTTTAGTGCAATTATTATTATAATTTGATAACTTTGTTTATACATTTGTGCCTTTTTTGCGCAATGTTATTTCTCTAACAGAACTACTATAACTCAGGTTATTTATCCGTTTATGTGTACTTTTCTACAGTGAACTTTATGAATTTGTTATACATTACCCGCTTGATGTTAATGACTTAGACAAAGCTGTCTAAATATTCTTGTATCACCATACAAAAATAAGGATAATTGTTTACGGATGTTTTAAGTGAACCTTTATTGTATTATTAAGGTATCTTTAAGAAATGTTCCTTTACATTTCTATAGGTTAATATTAGTTATAACTTTATTGTGAGTGGTTATTGCATCTTTTGAATAATTTGACTTTAAACAACTTAACTTAAATAATTTAAAACTTAAATAACAAATAAACTTTTACACTTTAAATATTTAAAAAATTTAACTTAACTTTTACATTGAAATATTCTACAACATTTTGATTTTGGAGTTTTTGTCTGTGAGTTATCATGGATAAAGCGGTTCAGTTTCCATCTACTTCTGTGGATAGTCACACTACATTGGGTTCGATAGTTAATAAGCCCGCACCGATTTCTGTGGAGCTTCCATTGAACATGGAGAGTGTAGGAATGACGGGGTTCCCAGATCCTTTCTTGAATACTGATTTGCCTGCTCATAGTTCTTCTATGGCTGGTCAAAGCTTACCATCTTTTAATGCGATGAATGATTTTGTTCGAAAAAATTTGCCTGCTTCAAGTAATAAGTTGCCCGACTTGAAGAGAAGCCGGATTATTTTTGAAGGGAAAACTTGTGTTCGTGAGTTTATTACCCAGGTTGAGGAATACTTTTTGTACAAAAATTTCGATGAGTCTTTGTTGGTTGGTTCATTTTCGGATTTACTTTCTGGTTCTGCCGCCAAGTGGTTCCGTACCATTCGATTTAATATAGCTTCTTGGTCTGAGCTTAAGGTTGCGTTGCTCAAGCGTTTTGATAAGCTTGAATTCGATTACTTTTTGGAGTATGAACTTCGTACTCGAAAACAAAAACTTAGTGAGTCGCTTCCGGACTTCATTACTGAACTTATGGATATGGCTAGTCGTCTTGCTACCCCTATTTCGGAGTCTGTGGTCATTACCATTGCTAAGCACAACATGCTGTCGATCTATACACCTTATGTGGTAGGTAGACATATTTCTTCATTAGATTGTTTTATGAATTTAGGAAAAGAATTAGAGATTTTTGTTAATAGGAAGTCTATTAAGGAACAGTTTAAGCCTTTCAAGGTGGAGAAGATTCAGTCTAGTGCTGTTAAAACTGAAAACCCCCTCTGCTTGAAGTGTCAGTCTCCTGGACATACCTACAAAGATTGTACCACCATTCCTGGTATGGTTTGTTTTAAATGCAAAAAATTGGGTGTTATCACAAAGTTTTGCGATGTGTGCAATTCGGAAAAGAAAAACTCTTCGGAGTCAAAAAACTGATTAGGCATCATCGAGTACCAGTTTCTGAGCAAACTTCGGCTGACTCGATGAAGAAAATTGTTAGTCACAGTCTTAAACCGGATGATACCATTATTAAAAAAGAATTTTCTGATTGGTTAAAATATTTAAAAACTTTTTTTGGCGTTTATAAGGCTTCACCTGTACTTTTTGTTAAGAATAACGATTCAAGACCTTTTTTACAATTTTCTATTGGTAATCAAAAATTTTCAGGATTATTAGATAGTGGTGCTAATACTTGCGTTCTTGGTGCGAATGCTCACAAGCGATTTTTGGAATTGGGTTATGAGATGGAACATATACCTCAGTCTGTTCACGATTCTGCTTATACTGCGGACGGATCTGCTCAGAGAGTTATAGGTGCTATTAATCTTCCAGTTACTTGCGATAATGTTACAAAAATTGTTAAATTCATGGTTATACCTTTATTCGATTATGAGTTTATTTTAGGATTTGACTTTTGGATAAAATTTGACCTTGCTAAAGATTTATGGAAAAATATAGTTTTTGTTGATGATTATAATAAAATTCAAACTTGTTCAGTTACTTCAGCTGTTGAATTAGCTCCTTTTGAGAAACAACAACTTGATAAAACAATTTCACTTTTTGAAGATATTTCATATGAAAAGAAAGGTTTAGGTCTTACTCACCTGATCCAACATAAAATTAATGTTACTGGAGAACCGTTTAAACAAAGATATTGGCCGTTAAGTCCTGCTAAACAAAAGGAACTTTTTGATGAAGTGGAAGTTTTACTTAAGGAAAATATCATTCAACCTTCTAAATCTCCTTGGAGTTCACCTGTTTTGGCTGTTGAGAAAGATGGTAGTACACGATTATGTTTAGATTCACGTCGTTTAAATTCAATTACGATTAGAGATTCTTATCCTCTTCCGTATCCTTCTAAGATACTGGATAGTTTGCGAGGAGCTCGGTTCATTACAACTATTGATCTTTCTAAAGCTTTTCTTCAGATAGCGCTGGAAGAATCCTCGCGTGAAAAGTGTGCCTTCGTAGTGCCTGGAAAAGGATTATTTGAATTTGTTAGGATGCCTTACGGATTAACTAACGCCCCCGCTGAATTACAGAGGCTAGTGGATAAATTATTTGGATTTGAATTTGAAAATGTATTGTTTTGTTACTTAGATGACTTAATTTTGGTTACTGATAACTTCAAAGATCACATAGAATATTTAAATAAAATTTATAAAACTCTTAAAGATGCTGGTTTAACAGTTAATTTAAAGAAATGTGCCTTCTGCAAAGAAAAACTTCGTTATCTTGGTTATATTGTTGATAGTAAGGGTTTACATACCGATCCTTCTAAATTAGATACCATTGTGAATTTTCCTCGCCCTGAAACTGTTAAAGAACTTAGAAGTTTTCTTGGTTTATGTTCATATTATCGTAGATTCATTGATAGATTTGCTGATATTGCTTCTCCTCTTACTAAATTGACGGCTGGTAGCAAGAATTCTAAAAGATCTCTTATTTGGAATGATGAAGCGGAAATTGCTTTTCTTAGATTAAAACATGTTTTAGTTACCTCACCCGTTTTACAATGCCCTAATTTTGAAAAACCATTCTTTTTACATTGCGACGCTAGTTCTGTTGGAATTGGTAGTGTTTTGAGTCAGGAAGACGCGGATGGTAATCAACATCCGATTGCATTTTATTCCCGTTCATTGAACAAGTGCGAACGTAATTACAGTACCACGGAACGTGAATTGTTAGCGATTTTAGATTCAATAGAACATTTTAGACCTTACGTTGAAGGAATGGAATTTACAGTAATTACTGATCATGCTAGTTTACAATGGTTATTAAAATTGAATAATCCAAGCGGACGTTTAGCACGTTGGGCTGCTAGAATTTCTCAATTTACATTTAATGTTGTTCATAAAAAGGGTTCCTTACATTTAGTTCCTGATGCATTGTCAAGAATTGAAGTCACATCATTATTAATTGCCCCCATTCAAATCGTTTCCCCCGATGAAGATATTGAAGATTCTTGGTATAAAAAAGTGTTCATTAATTGTCAAAAATTTCCTACTAGATATAAAAATTTTAGAGTCGAAAGTAATGTTTTGTATAAGTTTTGTAAAAGTAAATTTAATCCCAATAGTCGTTTGAATTGGAAAATAGTTATTCCTAAGGAAAATATAATTGATACTATTAGATCTAATCATGATGATATTAATTCAGGTCATCTTGGAATTCATAAAACTTTAAAGAAATTAAAACAACACTATTTTTGGAATGGAATGTTTAATGATATTCAGAGTTATATTAAATCTTGCGATATTTGTAAAGCGTATAAGCATAGTACGTCCCCCCCTTTTGGTATTATGGTTAATCCTAAAAAAGTAGATCATCCCATGGTCATGCTTTCTGCAGACATAATAGGAATTTTGCCTAAAAGTTATTCTGGTCATAAGTATATACTTTCAGTAGTTGATGTTTTCACTAAATTTTGCTGGATTTTTCCTTTGGTTAAGGCTACGACCTTATCAATTTGTAGATTATTTGAAAAAGAAATATTTCTTAAATTTGGCTGTCCTAAAATCTTAGTTTGTGATAATGGAACTCAATTTACTTCTAAATATTTTGTAGAATTTATGAAAAGTTACAATATTGTTAAAATCTTTTATAATACATTGTATACCCCTCAGAATAATCCTGTAGAACGGTATAATAAAACGGTGGAAACTTGCATCTCATGTTTTGTTAGAGATGATCAACGCACTTGGTCAAAATTTTTACCTCATGTTCAATTAGCTTTGAATAACAGTGTTAGTCTTGCCACTGATTTTACACCTAATTTTCTCATGTTTGGAAGAGAACTCATTTTTGATGCCTCTTTACATCGTTTTAGTAATTCTTTAGAAAATTTGTCACAAGTTGAGATGGGAGAAAGGAATTCTTTTGCTTATTCTCTTAAGTCACTTGGTGATGTTTATGTTAAAGTTCAAGCTCATTTATTAAAAGCTTATAAGCGTAATGCGCGTTATTATAATATAGGGAGGAAAGCCATTTCTTTTGCTGTTGGTGATATTGTTTGGAGAAGGAGTTTTGTTCAATCTAGTGCCCCGGCATATTTTTCGGCTAAGTTTGCACCTAAGTTTGTTAAATGTGAAATTATTGATAAAGTTTCTGATAACGTCTATATTTTGAAAGATTTAAGTAAAAATACTTCCGGTCGTTACCATGTTAAAGATATTATAAAATACTAATTTTTGGATTTACACTTTAAACTTGAGTTTGATAACGTTAGTAGTTTGGCTTCTGAGTGTGATGAATGAGAATTGATGTATGAAAAGAGTATGAGTTTTAGCCCTGTATGATGATGTAGTGTATGGTTAACTTCGACAACATTAAATTTTGAGATTTTAAAGTTCTAAATTAAAGCTTAGGTAATTTTGTTTCACCACATTCATTTTTCCAACATCAAAAGATCTTATGTACATTTGTAAATTTGTTTAGAGGATATTTTGTCCTTGAATTTGTTTTGTTTTGTGTTGTTTATACAACTTAGTTATATTTGTTTGCTTAGAACGTTTCGTGTTGTTCTCACAACCTAAATGTTTATATTTGTTTTGGGTATTTTTGTGTTGTTTATAGTTTAGTTTCCCGGATTTGACAACAATTGGTACCACCCTGATTTGACATTCACGTATTGGGATTTTTTCTGCCTTTTGGTGCGGACCCCTAAAGTGATAATTTGATTTGTTAGATAGTCCTCGGATCTTCCTCCGGTTCTATAGTTTGGTTTGTTTAGATAGTTCTTGGACCTTCATCCAGTTCTATAGTTTGATTTGTATTATTGTGCCTGGTAAGTTGGTGGAGATATGCCAATCACAATATGCAAATATTTTGTTTCCTTAGTTCTCGGATTTTCCTCCGGTTCTATGTTTTTGTTCTGTTGTGCCTGGTAAGTTGGTGGAGTTATGCCAATCACAATAGACAAATTTTACACGTTTTTGGTAGGATGTCTGTGTTCGGAAATTTTGGTAGGGTTACGCCGATCACAGTACATTTCTCATTTTTTCCACACCCTTTTGGTGTTGTGATTTTTGAACTTGCACAGCCTTTGCTGTGAGGGTTTCCTCGTTTTAGCGAGTGGAGAAGTTAGGAGTTTTAAGAGTCGGTGACGAAGGTGTCCAACCGCACTTTAAAAGGAGGAGTTTGAGTCGGTGACGAAGGAGTCCAACCGCACTTTAAAAAGGAGTTTAGGAATTTATGAGTCGGCGACGAAGGTGTCCAAACCGCACTTTAAAGTAGATTATAGAGTTTATAGTTATAGTATTGTTTTAAGAAAATCTATCATTTTCTTTTGTTCTTTTGCTTTGTTGTTTGAATGATTCCTAGAGTCTTAAGATTCTAGTCGGATTTCTACAGCAAAAAGCCTAAGATTGTTTTCTTGGTTTGTTCAATTTTGTATTATTAGAATATTTTTGGTAGAGTCTTAAGCGTATTTTTGGTAGAGTCTTTAGCATATTTTTGGTAGAGTCTTTAGAATATTTTTGGTAGAGTCTTTAGCATATTTTTGGTAGAGTCTTTAGCATATTTTTGGTAGAGTCTTTAGAACATTTTTGGTAGAGTCTTTAGAATATTTTTGGTAGAGTTTCAATTAAATAAAATTGAAAATATTTTGAACGTTTTGGATTTGTTTTGTTAGTAAGCTACTCTTTGTTTTGATGCTTTTCTTATGTTTTGGCATAAAAGAAAGTAGTCTTTCTTTTATTTTTTTGGGATAGTATGTAATGTAACGAGTCGTTTTCGCCGTTACAGGTGTTGATAAATTTTGTTCAAGAAATTAGTAATATTTCGTTTGTTTACGTTTCGTAAAGTAGGATTCAATGCCTTTATTCTTCTTCTTTGGAATATTAGCTTCGTGACTGTCATAATACAGTAATGACAGTGACAGCTGACACTAAAAGGAAGCAGCGCTGTTCAGTTGACAGATTCGAAAGGATTTTTTTGGCTTGATGTAAATCAAGGAGAAGAAGCTTTTGCTTTTCCTCTCGCCCGTGGACAAGATGTCACACGTAAAACATTTTGTTATTTAAAAATTATTAATCTGTGAAAATCACATTGATTTTAATAGATATTGTTATCATGTTTTGTGAAACAATACTGGAATTAGTTTTCTGGATTTTTATCCGTTAATTTGGTACTTTTGGTGAGTTTTGAGTTTTGGAATCTCGTGGTATTTTTACCTCGAATGTTAGCTTAATGGAAGTCTTTGATTGTTTTAGATTTTAAACACGATCTTCATCGTTTCTTCATCATGCCGCCCTGGTTCATAAAGGGACATTTATAAGAAAAATAGCGGTATGTATTTTGACAAATTCCTTAACAAAAGCACACGTTCGTTTCCTATTTGGATAAATTGGTAATTATTCTTTGTTCTCTTTGTTCTAGCTCTTCGGCGCTATTTTTTTTAAACAAAGTATTTTTATATTTTTTTAATAGTCTATTTTTTAAAACCCCTTTTTTAAAAAACTATTTTTTTAGTTTTCAAATTTATCCTTGGAACATAAATTTATAGAAATGACCACGCGTTGGAGCTGAGTCATATTAGTCCCCTTTTTACATTCATTCACCCTTCATTTTGACCCCTTGCTGAACACTACGGAGGAGCCAAGCTGGTTCGCAACCGGAGTCCCCTACCGGACCACTCACCTCGGCCTCCATGGTTTTACTATAGGGACGATTCGTATTAGGCTTATGGGTTTGTAAAGCTCAAACCAACAGGTATTTCAAACAGTTCTTTATTTTTAATTTAAACATTCATTCGATGCAGTAACAACAGCGTACAACTTTTAGGCTAAGTAGTAAACTCTAGATAAAATAATTATAATTAAGAAGTAACATTTGGATATAAACTTAAATTTACAACTATCAAGATTCCACGGACATAACAAAAGTTTTGAATAAACCCCATCTTTCCCAAATTTTACAGTGTTCTATTTTATCCCCCTTTCCTTAGATTAAAGGTCTAGTGACGCGTCTGACTCTCTCTCTATCCAGGTAAATTTATTTTTCTATTAGTAGTAGGCTATCTGGCGCCCGAATATTTTTGTTCTTTGTATTTTTCTAGTGATAGCCCTACATTCGATTATTTTTAATACAAATTGGCTCCCACAACGGAGACCTTACACATTCTTCATTATTACATCACAAGGTCTAGATGATATTCCTTACCTGATGATTAAAAAATTACATGCATCAAGTAGAAGTTCATCTACTAAATATTTTTAACAGTCTTTGGCAGAAAAACATAGTCCCTAAGTCTTGGAAAACACAATGTGTTATTCCCATACTGAAACCTAACAAAGAACCTAATGATCATAATTCCTATCGTCCTATTTCTTTGGCTTCCTGCATAGGTAAAGTATTTGAACAAATGATTAAATTAAGACTAGATTATATTGTGGAAAAAAACCACTTATTACCTGATTTTCAATTTGGATTCCGCAAAGGAAAGAGCTCCACCGATAGCTTTGTCCTCTTTATTGCTGACATTAAAAAGAGTCTTCTCTCTCATTCATCGGCTGTATGTGCATTCCTTGATGTCCAGGGAGCATATGACAATGTTGACTTGTGCCGACTAATCCAGGTATTGCATGACATCGGCATTCCTGGAAAATTGTTAAACTGGATTTATAAATTTTGTTTTGATAGAACTATGTTTGTTAAGTTTAATAATATTCTACACGGGCCATGCACTGTTGGAAGAGGTTTGATGCAAGGTTCATCTTTGTCCCCATTGCTCTATAACCTGTATACATCTCAAATTTGTAAATATGTGAATACCGATGTAAAAATACTTCAATTCGCAGATGATATTGTTATATACAAAATTCATAAGGAAATAACGGCTGCTCAACGCTCAGTTAATCAAGCTCTCCAACAGTTAAATACATATTATTCAAACTTAAAACTAAATATTAATTGCCATAAAAGCTCAGTGTTAGCTTTCGGTAGTGATGAGCCTGTAAATATTTTGTACAATAATACCACTATTCCTCAAGTAAGGAATCAAAAATTCTTAGGCGTAATAATAGATGATAAGTTAAAATTTGATAAACATGTAAATTATATTTGTCAAAATGCAATGAAAGGAATTAATATAATGAGATGTATTACAGGTGTTTTTTGGGGTTCTGACCCAAAGATATTGAGCATGTTATATAAGAGTATAGTAAGGAGTCATTTTGAATACAGCTCCTTGGCATACCTTAATGCCAGTCCTACCTTTTTGAAAAAACTTGATGTACTACAAAATATTGCTCTTAGATTGATAAGTGGGGCTATGAGAACAACTCCCATAAATGCAATGGAGGCAGAGACTTGTATTGAGCCTCTGGCAATTCGTAGGCTTACTACGGCTCAGAGATTTTCTTTAAAGACTCTCTCACAGAGTAATTCACTTTTGAATAGTTTGTATTTACCTGAAACCTTGTGCAGTACAATACAGGATCTGTATGTGAAGCCTTCTGATATTGTGTCAAATAGACTTCCTGCAATAAATTCAATAATGAGCAAAGTTAAGGAAATATCTGTAAATATGTATAAATGTGATTTATGGCCTGTGTATAGGTGTGCTTATGATGCTCTTATATTTAACAATGTCAAAATGGATATGCGTAAAATAGAGGACAAGTTTATGTTTATGGAACAAATGCAGGAAAATCAGAACAAATATATAATATACACTGATGGCTCCAAGTCACAAACTGAAGTCAAAAGTGCCTATTATGACCCACAAGTAGGTATAACAAAAACATTTAAAATTGACTCGTTTTGTAGTATATTTTCAGCAGAAGCTTATGCGGTGTATAGAGCATTAGTACATATCAATAACATCATAGCAGACGAAACATTCATGATCATATCAGATAGCTTAAGTGTATTATTAAGTTTACAAAGGCCCAATTTTCTTATAAACAAAATCATATATTGTTTGCTATAAGATCCATGCTTCTTGTATTATACAAGGTGCAGTTTTGAACCTGCAAAACATTTCAGGAGGTTGTTATGAGACTCGTAAATAATCATATAACAATACGATACCAAGTCAATAATCAATAATACTTTTTCTTTTCGATTTTTCAATTTTATTGATTTTCAGAATAACCCTCTTCAAAAAAACAGAATCACCCATTGCGATGTATCGCGTGTCATGTCACTGTGTGCGTGAATGCGATGACCAGTGACGTCAGCCTGTACGAGTCTCCGTCCACATTTCTATGAAACGAACGCGGCACATACGTTAAACTAAAATGAAGGTCGTTGCTATGGTTACGGGGAGCCCCCGCGATTCTCGTCATACCGCATTTCGATTTAGACTCGAAAATCTGTTACTGCGCATCGAAGGTTCAACCAACGTGCCGCGATCTGTACAAGTTGTTGTAGCTACAGCAACTTATAGCAAATAATTTTACCTTAGATGTAGTTCGAATTTTTAACTGTATGCAGCTCACTGCATGGAGTGCCAGTGAATCACGCAGGGCGACTGCGTATCAGACCTCAAAAAACCAGTTACTTGATAACACGATACCCATTTGTTATTTGCTAATTGTCTGACTTTCTGGCTTTTGACTACCCGGAAGCAACGACCGTACGGCAAGGGCTGTAAGGTCGTTGACCCGTACCGACCCGTGTGGTACCTAACGACTGTCCGAGAGCTACAAATCAGTTCGAACCAAAGGCTTTAATTAAGTGCTTACCGAAACACGGGATTTCAATGATGACGTTGCCGATTGGGGAATAACTCCGCGAACATTTCGATGGCTCGAGATACATTGTCTCCACTGATGGCATACCTACATGCGGACCATCTCCACCAACTCTACATTGTAGTATTGGTCCGTCATCTTTACAATTAGGTAGTAGGTACCTATCCCGACCGTTAATCGAAGGCGCACTTGAGGGGCGGAATTTGCAAGCGTATGCACATACCGGCGTCATCAAATACACTAATGAATTGAGCCGATTGATGCGTTTGCGATAGCCGCGGGGACGTGCCGGGGTGGCGGGGGGGAGGGAGCGGCCGGTGATTGGTGCTTTGGTTTGGATTTATGAAAGAAATGTCGGTTGCGTTTGTTTGTGTGTGTGACAGCGCAGTTTAAGGACACGTACAGATTGGTCGCGTTTTAAAAAGGGGAGTTCACACTTACCGATTTACGTAAATAAGAATAAAATGAAAAAAAAATACCTGCCCATTTTATTGTTGATTCGGGTCGAGAATCACTAACATAATTACCTCCTAAAATGTTTTGCAGATCCAAAACTGCACCTTGTATAACTCTTGTAAAAATGTAGAATTTAAATGGGTTCCATCTCATAGCGATATTAAGGGAAATGAAATAGTGGACAGAGCAGCAAACTCAGAGGCAGATGAGGATCACTCAGAGGAGCTAGAAGTTCCATTTACGGACTATCATGTCTTATACAAAGAGAAAAAGAGAGAGCTGTGGAAAGAGTACTGGACAGAAACTAGCAAGGTCAAAGGACAGTGGTATTATAATATTCAAAAAGAATTGCCAGTAAAGCCTTGGTACAATAGACATAGAGACATTGATGAAAGGAAATTTGTCACAATAATCAATAGAATGAGATTTGGTCATTGCCTAACTCCTGCACATTTACAAAGAATGAATATAATAAACTCCAAAGAATGTGAGCATTGTGGTTATGAAAATGCAGACCTTCAACATATAATTCTGAATTGCCAATGTTTTTCACTGCAAAGACTCCTGATGATAGCAGAGTTACTGGAAATAAACCCTGACGTTCCCCGCCGTCTCCAAGAACTTTTATCTAATGCAGATCTGTTTGGATCTCTATATAAATATGTGGTCAACACTGTGGAAACTCTGTGAAAACAATTTGTAATTACAAAAATCATGCAAAAACTGACATTGCTGACATATGAAAATTTTAAGTGCGTGTCAATCAAAAACAAACATGAGTGAAAGTGAATAGTGTCAAAACAAAATCTGAAAAACTTATAGGACTTGGCGGAAGGACTTTGAATCCAAGCCAGCACAAAATTAAAAAAAAAAAAAAAAAACTTGGCAAATTGGTTTCTTTGGTAGTAGTCTGTGGACGTGGTGTGTTTACAATCTAGCTAAGTTCGCGTATATTTTAAAAATAATAAGATTTTATAGAAATCCCTGCAATGATTTGAATTTGTAATAAAAATGTGCAACATACTTAAATGTAGAGTGTGTCTCGAGGATGGGGCTCTATTCCCCATTTTTGAGAGTGATGAAAGTGAAGAGAGTCTTCGTTCAAAACTGTTCCTATGTTTCAAAGAAAAGGTAAAGAATCTAATGTTAATGTTTTATTGCCTGAGAATCATGCAAGCGAGGTTGCAGAAATTATGAATAAACTGACCGGGAACTCTTAATCTAATAAAGGGATACTGGAAGAGATCGCTATTAGGGATAAGGCTGCCTGTTGTACCTTTATTTACAATTTTTTAATGCTAATCTAAGTATTTATGTAATATCTTTTTTCTTAATAATCTCGTAAGTATTTTTGTAATATCATATTTCAGAGTAAAAGTAAGCAATAAACTGAGATAAGTGATAGGGATACCCATATTGCTGTCACTTATCGCTAAGCTATATCTTTAGGCGTATTTGTGCCTGAATCTCAGTCTACAATTTAAATGAAACTTACAGCCATACTTAACGCTATTTAATTTTAATCATTGCTTAAATTTAGCCCGGTCACTGTTTGTCATTACCCAGTGGTAACGTGAAATGCTGTCATATTTTACCGAGTTTCACTGATCACCATTGCAGATCGAGTAGATGTGTGCAAAGCTTAAGAGATAACAATAGTTTAAGCACTGTTTATATTTTTAATATTTATAAGTAAAGCCATTGATGATTTAAAACTTTCCTTTTCCAGATAGAAGACATAGAAGGATACCCTCGAAATATTTGTGAATCATGCAACAACACACTACAAATAGTGTGCAACTTTATCACAAAATACAAAACAACCTGCGAGTTGCTAGAAAGTAAGCTCATAACTGTCAAAAAAGAACAGTTTAGTGATAATGAATCTGACGCCAATGATGTGGAGTTCAAAGAAGAAATAGCAATAGGTATATGTAAAAAAGAACCCGATTTAGACCACAATGAACCAGTTAATAATGCACTCTGGGTTGCACCTTTGGAACTGGTGGTACAAGTCAAAAAACAAGAGAACAGCCTGACCCAAATAAAGGCAAAACTAAAAAATCTGAAAGAAATCAATTTCAAAAGAAAACCAGCTCAAAAAAGTGCCGGTAAAACTGGGAAAGTAGCATCAATTTTGGAAACAAAATATGATGAAAACAGAGAAAGGTAAAAATTACATTATTAATTTGTAATATTATTAAGCTGATTTGCTGTTTTTATTATTATTGTACATTTTAAGTATTATTTCTTCTATCTGGTTCTCATAGTACAAGCTCTGCATAGTTTGGGACTAGATATTGTGGTGTGGATTGGCCACAATATTTATTTCTGATATTATCAAGGTACATAACTTTTCATTATTAAAAAAAGTGTTTATTAATAGGCCTGTATTAATTTATAGTTTCTCAAACTGAGGGCAGTTTTTTCCATCTACAGAATAACTCTAATCTTTGAATAAAACAATTAAGTAGATGGAATAATGAGCCCTTAAATAACTTAAATTGAAAAAAATAGTATGGTATGGTATATAAGAAATTTAATTTTTAATTACAGCATAAAATCAAATACATTGAAAGAACCCAGCAATGAAAAACAGGGAGGACAAATACATAAGAAAAGAAACCTAGCAAAATCAAACGAACTACCAAAGCTGTGTGACATATGTGGAGAAGTATTTAAAAACCAGAGTAAAATGTTAGAACACATGAAAAACAAGCATTTACATGTACCTATGAAGTGTTCCCAATGTCCACAATCAACACGGCAATACACTTACCGTAATTTACGCCGCCACATAAAAAAGAATCATAATTTAGAGAAAAAGTTTGTATGTGAATCCTGTGAGAAAAAGTTTGCATACAAATCAGATATGGAAATGCATATAAGGAAAGTACATGCGAAACATAAAAAAACTCAAAGAAATCATGTGTGTGGAATATGTAGTAAGGCCTTTGTAGTTCCCAAAGGTCTCCTTATTCACGAAAGATCTGCACACACAGGTATTAAAACTATAAAGGCCTGCGCACATCTAGCGCAATGGCGATCAATGAAGCACTGTCAAATATCGCTGTCATATTTGACAGCATTTTACTGATCGCTATCGCGCTAGATGTGGGCAAGGCTTCATTAGTAACAAAATTAGAAGGTACCAGGTTTTTTTTTATACAACTAGTTGATGGAACATGCATATGGTCCACCTGATGTTAAGCGGTAACCATCGCATATAAGCATTGCCTCGTAGGTCACACGTGAGAGCACTGGTGGTCTAGTGGTAGCAGCCCCGCCTTCCGATCCGAAGGTCGTGGGTTTAAATCCAGTCGTGTACCAATGAGTTTTTCATTACTCATACTCTGAAAGTAGGTCTGAAGTTGCCTGAGGGGCCTAATTGAAAGTAAAACTTTCAGCCCTAGGGAGAATCGCTTTCTACTGACAGCTGTCAAATTATAAAAAAAAACAAGTTCTATTTTACTGAACCATGTTCCAACTTTCTAAAGTCTTTCTAACTGCAAGGAGGTTGTTCAACCAAATTCCAACTTTTTATTCAGCAAGTAGGTTGGAAACCCATTACAACGGTAAGAAGTTTAAAAAGTCTAATTAGAGCGCAATGTAATATTTAAATTTAAATAACATAAAGATAGTATTAAATAAATAATATATCTTCTAAATTACTTGATTAGTGTATAGCTTCAACTATTTATTTAAAATAACATAGATTTAAATTATGAAAATGAAAATAATGGCTGAATAATGCTGGCGAGCCGAAACCGAAGGCCCGCCAGAGAAAAAGAAAAAAAAAAACCGGGAAGGCGGCAATTCAATCTTCATTTTCACTAATTTTTCTTTCATGTTTTTATTTTTACTTTCCTTGTATTCGTAATGAAAAGCACAGTGTTTACCTCGGGTGAAAGTCTTTTGAGTCCCTCAAGCTCCATTGGCGCCCTCGCTAACGCTCTGGCGCCAAACCCGCCTCGGGACTCAAAAAACGTGACTTTCAACACTCAGGTAACAATGTACTATTTCTGTCGAATAATTTATGTGCACTATGCCAGTACTCTCAAAACGGTGAAGGAAAACATCGTGAGGAAATCAGCGTATCGTAAAACCTATAAACGCCTACGCAGACCTCCCGGTCTTAAACGAGTGATGAGGCCTTAAATGAGTTGGATTCTGTCAGTCTTCAGACAAACTCACCTTTGTCTTGCATTTCAGGTATAAGACCAGCCCAATGTACAGAGTGTGGCGCTTCCTTCTTCCACGAAGATTATTTAAAGGAGCACATGCGATTACACACAGGAGAGACGCCATTCAAATGTCCCATCTGTGGCCGAGGGTATGCTCAGCGCGGCAACATGAGAAGTCACATATCAAATAACCACCGATTGGCAGACTTAAGTGCAGAACAAATTAAAAATTTAAAGCCAATGTGGTATAAATTCTTAAAAAAGTCTTAGTTCTCTAAACTAAATAGCTACGCAGGTAGGTGGCAAAAGCAATTTTAATGTATTAAAAATACTATGGTTGTGCGGTTTTATTACTTATTAAATCTTTGCTTCAATGGTGATGTATACTAAAGATCTTATATTATTAAAAATAAGTTGAATTCATTCTCCATATTATGAGATGCAAATTTGTAGGTTGGTTTGTAAGATTTGGGCAGTAATACAGAACAATATAGCAAAATTACCTAGTTCTATGCAACAATATTGATATTGTCCTAAGTACAATTAAAAAGGTTTGGCAATATGTCACAAAATAGATTAATATGTATTATGCCTACATAAACTTACAATGGTATGTTCAAGTAAATTGGGCTTCAAAAAATTTCTTTTTTTTATTGTTATGAATAACTAGCGGCCGCCCGCGGCTTCGCTCGCCTTCTTTCCCGTATTACAAAGATTAATTAAAATCCATTCCGTAGTTTATAGTAGCAATAGTTGACCGAGGACCGTGGAGAGTGGAGAAAAATGGGGAGACCTTTGCCCAGCAGTGGAACAATATAGCTAGATAAAAAAAAAGAATTATTCGAGCTGGTGTAAGTACTTAAAAGCACTCCCTCCTAATTTTCCCCTGGCACAATAATCCCTCCTCCCACCCCTCATAATAATAAACATCTATAAAAGGAATAAACAATCTATAGTGTTCAAAGTCTTCAATGGAAATGCGGGGACTGCGAGAAAGAAAAAAATATTTGTTTGTCCAACACAACATGTATAAACAGAACAGTGGATAGAAGTAGGTAGCAATGCAAGTTAAAAGTAAAAGTCATAAGTACATAAAATAACTGAATTTAATACGCAGGTAGGTCCACTGGTTCTTAAGGCTAGGTATATCTATGTATTAATAATGTCTAGATATGCAGTTTTCTCTATAAAATTGCGTGTAGATGCTTACTCAAAACTTACTGCACAGTTTCACAAGTCACCCATTACTGGGATAAACTGCAAAGCACACTTCAGCACATTATGTTCAAATGAATCTAGTTTTAGAGGTGTATTTTCAACACATAAACCTTTCAGACAGTTGAACAGTTTGCACGAAAAGTTATATTTCAGGTGAAGTAAAAAGAGAAGCTGGAGACAATTTTGTGGAAATTCACAATTTAGTGTAACAGCAGTTTGTAAAAATGGAAAAATTTCGCCATCTGTGAACGTTTTTCTTCTCAAATTCAGTTTGGGTGTCATTGATAAAGCTAAGGAATTTGCTGAGTTTAACAATTTCATATTTACGAGATAAAATTTGGAGTTAAATAAAACAGTTACCTATGTGCGCAAGGCTGTAGGGACTAACAACGCTAACCTTCCAAAGTATTGGATGGCCAAAATAATTGAATATTCCTTTAATAAAACCAGTTTCGTCCATTAGTTCTTCGGTTTGGTCTCGCGCGACTTCAAAGGATAGAGCGAGCTCTTAATCTAACTAGGTTAGAACAGGTTCACGGTCAAAAAGACTCCCGGATTTCGCATGTGAAAAATAATAGTCACTAAAAGAATATTTCGTTCTTGCTTCCAACAGGCAAGATGATGAGCATAGTAAAACTGAAATGATTCCTTGTGCGTGCGCCCTAAAACACACTATTATGCCAGCACATTTTCGCCAGGTCGTAAATTTATCAATAGGGTTGGTTAATCTACCACACACGTTCATAAAAGTAAGCCTATGAAAGGATACTGCTTCTAATAAACTTCTCCTTATTTTAGATAGCGCTACAACTGCTACGAGTGGTCTACGCCGTAGTCTACGTACTACGAGATGTCTACGCGAAAAGCGATGCGTATTTTATGGCGAGAACACTATAAAGATGACAGTTCTTGCGTACTCCGCGATACTGGATATTTATTACCATAGATATAGATTGTCTAACTTTCAAAAGTTGGTCAACGAAACCGCGTAACACTAAATATTGTGATCGAAGTTCAACAACTACGGCCAACTTTATGCTTTGTATCTGATATGTTTAATGTTTGCTTAGTTGGGTTCTGTTTAAGTTTTAAGTTCTGAAATAGATAAAGATTACGTTTACTTTATCAAGTTTTCATAAAGAAGAATAACATTGATGTTCCTAATTCTCAGCACTATTTTTCGAAGAAATATTATTTAGGCAATTATGTTGCTTGGTATTGTAGTGGGCCGGATAGGTTTTTATTACTTTGTGTGCAATAAATCAATAGTCTAGGCTAGGATGACGCTTTTTTTCAAAACGAATAACGTTTTTGAACGCGCAAAACAATAAAAAATCTGACTATATCCAACTGTTAGTTGAAACTAGTGGACGCCCGCGGGTTCGGATCAAAATAAGCCTATTAGGAAGGTTAATTAATGTATTCAGTCCTATGTTTTATCTAAATTCATCCTTGTTACTTGCGCTGTATTAGGAAGATGTACAAGAGAAGTTTCGATATTTAGATATCAGCAAAGTAACCGACCAAACTAAACCGTTTAAAACTTCAAACCAAGCTTCAAATTCAAGCTTTTCCGGGGACCATTTTGATATTGGAGAAACATTTCCTATTAAAGTCTCTAGGTATTTTGTTCATGCTTGCTTAACTTTTATCTTAATACTAGCGGACGCCTGCGACTTGCTCGCTCTGTTCCCGTAACTTTTACGGGATAAAAAGTATCCTATTTGGTTCCGTCTTCTGGTTCTAAGCTACCTCCCCACCAATTTTCAGTTAAATCGGTTCAGCCGTTTTTGAGTAATAATGTAACTAACACGACTTTCTTTTATATAATTATATAGATAGACTAGTAGCTGCCCACGGCTTTGCTCGCCCCGTTTCCGTTCCTGTTACTTTTTCGGGATAAAAAGTATCCTAATGATCGGTTTAGCCGTTCTTGAGTTATAAATCGTATAACTAACGTGACTTTTTTATATATAGATTTGCGCAACCTTTGAGCACTTTGTGAGAAATGTCCGCTTCACTGACCTAAACGAATAACTCGGAAACTTTCGGACAAGTGGTGAGCTCAATATATTATGAGGTATGTCTACTACAGCTTGTTATCCAGTTATCTTTGCAATTATTCTTCTTCAGTGTACTGAAAAATGTATTTTGGGCGGGACAAAAGTATAATATAAAATAAAATAAGTACCTAAACAAATTTAGAAATTCACTTATGGATAGCCGAGGTAAAATAAATTTTATTAGCTATTACACAACGGATGATGTACTTACGAGTTCTCGTAAATATTATCAAAAAAATGAAATTTTAAAAGTACCTAATTGTTTTTATTATATTATTTGCTTTGGTTGTTGAAAAGTTTTCAAAACGACTGCGACTTCGGTATTCATTCGTTTTCATCATACTTATCGTAGTGTTCATCATCATAATCAGCCTGAAAAAATCCACTACTAGATTATAGGCCTGTCCTATACATTTCCAGGACGAGCGATTCTGAGCCTTTTTCATCCACCGCGAACTCCAGCGATCTTAAAAAAATATTAGGTCCGTCTTGTCATTTCGGTGTTAGGTTATCCAAATAGGTATACTTTACCTGTAAAAGATACAAAGAGACTACAAGAGAAATTCAAATATAAAATAGTAATGTAAGAGAGGTAAGTAGTCTTTGGTATGAAAATAACACTTAATCTCAAGAGAACACAAACGATCCCCATCTTTATGTCTAGTCTATGTAGATAAAACAAAAGGTATCAGAATAATGAGATACTCAGGTATTTCGAATAAATATTTTATGTAATACGAACCTTTATTTTTGCCCCTAAGGACCATTATCTTGATTGTATTCATAACATTGTACCTACATCTGTAGATTGAAACAAAATTAAACCTGGTTCCATCATAATACCTCTAATTATGATGGAACCAGGTTTAATTTTGTTTCAATCTACAGATAAGTTTATCCGTTGGATACCTATATCTATCTCTTTTAGGTTTGTCAAAAATAAGACTTACATTATTATAGATATTTGACGAATAACTTACTTAAATGGAAAAATCTGCCCAAAAAATACTATATTTCAGTAGGAAGTAGGAAACAAGCCGTATATAAAGTGTCTTGCTTAGGCCCTTCACACATGGAGCTAAGCTACTCAAAAAGAACTAGTCACAAACTTATATAAATTACTAACGAGTTGCCTGAGCGTCACAGCCCATACATGTTCTATGGAGGTTCGCACACGACGCGACTAGTTACTAACTGGTCAGTAACGCGTTAGCAACCGATCACGCGCGACGCGTCGTACCGGTCTCCACGCTGCTGGTTTCCCGAGTTTCTTTGTTTTTTGTTATAAAATATTCAATTTGTGTGATAGAAGTGACTGAAACCTTACAACTTGAGTAGCGTCGTGTGCGAGATACAATTTGTAACTGGTTTGTAATCGTAATTACTGATTAGTTCAGTCATTTTTGAGTAGCTCCATGTGCGAAGGGCCTTATTCTTCTAGGCCTGTTCGCGTGGAATTGGTTTCTAGACTCAACTCGCCTAGAACTGAAATGAAATCTTTAGTTGAACAGTCTAAAGCTTTCCGAGCGTCTACTACTGCTTGCTTATTGTATTGCATATTTCCCCTAGGACATTAGACTGTTCAGATCTTCCTTTCTTTACAACATACCAAAAAGTCTAATGGAATATCGTTGGTATGCGTGGAGATTCCTACGGCCTTGAGCCTTTTTTTATAAAACTAACTGATAGAACAAGCATATGATGATATTAAGTGGTAGCTAATGCCTATAATGCCTTGTCATCATCCATCCATGAGCTTGAGACATACAGATGTTCAGTTTCATGTGCCAGTAATATCACCTATTTAGTTTTAGACATACGGTCCCTCTTACTCACTGATATCGCTAAGTAATTGATGTGCTTCAGAAGACTTTAATTTAAGAGATTGCCAAAGGCCTTACTGTATGTGTGTGTAGATTACCCAACCGCGAGTAAGGGCGTTTACAGATTGGGCGTATTTTCACTGCGTTATACTTACTCATTTTAACGTTCGTAGCTTGGATCTGAATTTTATTACAACCGAAACAAAATGCGCAAGAGGTTTTTGCGACGCATACACATAAAATTTCAGGATTGTTACAGCGCCCACATTCGGAAAAACCAAAATACGATTAGCTTTTTTTTATACAACTAAGTTGACAAACAAGCATACGCCCCACTGATGGGAAGCGGTTACCGTAGCCTATGAACGCCTGCAATACCAGAGGCATCACAAGCGCGTTGCCGACCCTTTAAAACTTTCAAAACGCCCTTTTTGAAGAACCCCATGCTATAGTCCTTAGGGAAAACCTCAGCAGGGACATCATTCCACAGCCTGAGTGTTCGCGGGAGGAAGTTCCTCTGAAACCGAACGGTGCGCTTACCAAAGGCGACAATCGGTCTGAAAGAGCTTTGAGAAACGCGACTTCGTATATACGATTATGCATTTCGCGGTTAACGAATGGAAAGTACGATCTAGGTATCTGTAATCGCCCTAGTAGTCATATGTTCAATATGTTCATCCATCACTGCACACAAATCCTCAGTTTAATTAAGGGCGCGGGTTTAAAATTAATTTATTTCAGAGACAGCTTGAACCACAACAATCCGTCTCTTTTGCATGGATTAATTTGAATTGCATTATGACGATTTGCGTTTTGTGGTAAACAAAACTTGGCTGGCTCTATTTAGGTATTCTTGGTAAGAGCGAAATAAATTAATACCTACCTATCTAGTTATGAGTCGTAAAGGGAGTATCGCAATTTGATGGTCACAGTCTCAATGCTTGCTGAATTTCGCCACAAAATACTGTGAAGTAGATAAAACTGAAATAAAAATAACTTACATCTCTAGAACTCAACAGCGAAAATTCGCGTCCTAGACGTCGCATGTCCCAACATTTCTTTTGTTAAAAAGACAGACGGACTTATGTCTGGAATCTAGATGGCTAAGCTCTTGGGAATCCTGGGATCGAGGTGTGAGAGGGTGACCACCTTACATTAATCTGCTATTAAGTATAGCTCGGTGCATTTCGAGCGAGTAGCTAGGTGGATGATAAAATTATGCAGTCTGTACCTATGAGTACCTACTATCACCTGAAGCTTACCGTAAATTCAGAACTGTATTCTGCTTAGTTTCACATCATCTCAAAATAAACCTTCGAATAGTACTTTTAAAATTAGGAGATGGCATCGTAAAAGTGCTGTTTTCAGTTTTGTAATACATAAGTCTCTAGGTTTTAGATACACACATAAGTTCTAGATATACCTACCTAGTAGGCAGCTAAACTAACTTCTAAGATGAAATTTAGAACGATCTAAGATATTCAAAATTTCCAAAAATACTTACCTACCTACTGTAATTACTGTAATCCTCTGAAAACGTTTGTGACCGAGGAAACCCTCTGAGAGTTCAAAAACCCTATAGTGTAGACCACTCAGATGTCATTGAAATGGTCATGTCATTAGGACGAAGATTAACCCCTAACAAAACCTAACGTTCTCATAATAGCGAATGTCCGGGAGGGGATCCGGCATAGTGATAAAATAGGTTGCCGGCCGCCGATACTTCATGTGTTATTAAATTGCCACTTCCGAAACCCCAGCTGGCACACTCGTAAAATACCCGAAAGTGGACTGAAACTGTCATATTTCTAATTCTGAATCCATTATTACTGGAGTAAGCCCGCTGCTATAAATTTCAGGAGAGTTTTAGACCCTTAAGGGAATGTTTTCAAATTGCTATTATGTATAAAATACATTACGTAACCCAGTAAATAAAATTATAAATAAATAAATATTGTGGCCAATCCACTCAACACTATCTGGCCCAAACTAAGCAGAGCTTGTCCTATGGGAACCAGAAAGCTGATAGGTACTTATACTTAATACTTATTTTTTTTTCTTGTAAATATAAACTTAGAATACGATTAACACCCAGACAGAGAACAAATATCTATATTAACCACACAAATATTTGTTCTCGGTGGGGATCGAACCCACGACCTACGGCGCAGAAGGCAGAGCTACTACCAACTGAGCTGAGAGGCCAACCATTATAGTCGCATTTAGTACATCCCACCTACAGATAGTTTAACAGATGGTTTTCGGGCTGTTGTAAGAGTTACATAGGGATAAGGGTGTTTGCCCGTCACGGGCATTGAACCCATACCCTAGTTACTAATTTTCTACTCATTTTGGTTGCTCGTTTACAGACAAGTAACGTTTACACAAACGACGGAATAATTATAACCTATCATCATCTGCAGCCTGACTGAACCCATTTCCTGGTAGGTACCTACCTCTCTATGTTCCCACATTTCCTCACGATCTTTGGTATCATTTATCCAAATTGAAATACCTATACCTACAAGAAAGAAGACAATATTATGAATTACCACCTTGCAATACTAACTTGTTGAATACAAGAGTGCAAAGTTGCTTTTTAACCGCGTGCTAAATTTTGATGACCGAGCAAGCGAAGGTTTCTAAAATTGAATGGTTAAAAAATTAGAATCCTGTGCGTTAACGAGGGAGCCAAATAGGTTAAATGACGTTTTGAATTGACAAATTTAGTTTACACAATGTTCTAAATTCAATTTAACTTTATCCTCTAGCGGAGTCTAGCGGATAAAAACGGCTTTTGCACTCAGATATCAAAGAGCAAAAATATACACTTGCCGTGATGGGGTATGAAAAGTAATATTTTAACGTATGGAATGTATTGGGTAATCTTGTAGCATTTGAACAAGTCAGTTGGGTACAAAATTCAGTGCATAAAACAATTACTTAAGTAGGTTATGTAGGTAGGTAGGTACTGTACTGACCCTTAAACTATGAATAGCCTCGATGATTGCCTCGTTGCTCAGGTTGCTTTAAGTTAATTTCAGCATCGGCCTATTTCTATTTCAGTCCGTTAATCGAATGCCGAACCGAAAATGATTAGGAGTCAACTTCATTTACAAAACTTGAGCGTTTCCAACTCCTTACAATCACGGCTCCAAATCTGACACGGGTGAAATACGAAAATTGAATCTGGAGCTGTCATCTCAACGAAACACGTCGAATTGTGTAATTTAATGTCCCACGTCTCACGCGAAAACTGGGTATCTCATGGACATAATCTGAAAATAAACTAAATGATATTTTTTGTTTAGATAGGTATTAAGTCCTCGGAAAGTATTAAAAACTATTCATAGTTTCCATTGCACTATGTTTTTCTCTTTTTTCGGATATGTCGTATCAAAGCGTGATATTTTTTTTTTTTTACAAGACATTTTTAAACCATCCTTTGGCTACAATCTCATCTGATAGTAAGCGACGATGTAGCCGACGATGGGGCAGGATGGTCTAGAAGACACCTATTCACTCTTACCTTGAAGAAGCCCAGATTGTGATATTTTTATAAAACTTATAAAACAAATGATACACGAAAGGTATTGGCTCAACGGACGTTTTATTTAGGTACCGAACAACTATTTGCCGACTCTAGGTCTAGTTTACTTTGCAGTCCCACTTTCTATATTGCCAGCAAAAATAAACAATCTCCTAAGAAAGATCTCTATTTCGTCTTGCAAATGCTTTAGCACTTTGTACCGTAGTGTTTTGGGTTAGTTTCGAATAGCAAGTTCTGAGTTCCGACTTTGATTAACTGGCCCCGGAGAAAATAAGAGTAGGCCACTAATACACCCCTATGGCATATTAGCGTCTGCGTTAGGTATAATAAATAACGTAAAGAGAACGGAACCCACACTTAGCCCTTCGAAAACGTTGGAATGAAATAAATGGACGAGGCAAAAAATAGGAAATTGAATGTTTGGTCATGTAACAGGTTTGATTTATTTCAATTTAAAATTAATTTCGAAGGTTAATTGAATGGGCGAACGTCCTTTATACTTCTGGAAAAGAAAGGAAACAGAAAACTTATTTACTTTAGCTCTTCGTGCGGGTCTTTTGATCTTTGATAACAATTTTAAAATCGTTACAGAACCCCTTTGAAGTTGGTTGGTTTGTTATTTATTACTTAACTTTAATGATCGGAGTCCGAAAATATCGAAACATGATGATTCAAACTCGAAGTTTGTTGCTTGAACTGAAATTCTTATTTACTTCCGGTTTATCGAACAGCATATAAACGCTTTCAAAAGAAGGATGAGTACGAGTAATAGGTACTTAGAATAGAGTATAACTCCCAGACAGAGAACAAACCTCTAAGTATTCTGGTAACGCCATCTATAATTAGTATAGTGAAGTTGTACATCACCTGTCCCATCCGTCCATCCATAATCGCACGCACGTCAAAACCCTTGGCTTACGTCAAGACAAACAGTCAAAATCTAAGTGTCGCCGAGTGCACATACCGCCGCTAATATAACCGCCACCGCGTCCTGTGAAAGTGATTTTTCTTGGGCTTTATAAAACCGCAGCTAAAAGGAAGAACCGTGCTACGTGCAGTGTCCAGGACATACAAGGTCAGTGCGTGCTCCATCTTCCTATCTATCCCTTTTATTCCATTGTGCAACTCGCTATCGAAGTTATATTATTTAATTATTATTTAATTATCATAAAAAAGCGACCCCATTAAGTTCGAGTCGGATGAACATACATCCTTTAAAATCTGCCCTTATTAGAATATCTAATTTACTGATCTAATAAGTGTTTTACCGCTGTTCCCCGCTGTTTATAATACATTGCGTATTTCAAGGTGATTTTGTCATTTTTTTCCGTCATTGTGACGTCCCGCCCGCGACATTGCGTTGCGTAAATCCGACAAAATCATCTCAATCCCGCTGCATAATACTGTTTTATAGTGTTTTCCCTATTTTATACGGTGTTTACTTGCATATTATTGATAAATTATTTACATTTATTTCGCTAAAAAATTATCTTAAATACGTTTTACATGTACGAGTAATTCATATCTACCCGCAAGTGACCGGTCGGATAATAAGTAGCGATTACGGTTCTTGGTTCATTGTACGATCAGCTGAGGCCCAGCTAAACTTGTTCAACGCTATAACCCGATCGAGTTAACAAGGTTACTTTTCGTATTCTGTAGGTTGTTATCTATTGTAGTCAGCCGCGTAATATTATCTGATTGTAGAAAGTTACGTAGGTAATAAAAATGTCTACTAGTAAGGATACCGTTACCCCAGAAGACTCCAAGCTGTTAATATTACAAGCTAAAAGAGAAGCTATTTTTGAATTAATTCAGAATATTTATGATTCTTCATCGAAACTTACTTCTAGATCGAGAAACGATTTTCTTGAGCAAAGTGCTAATGTAGATACGCTGCGCACCGATTTTATAAAGGTGCTGGATGATTACAACTCGCGTCTTTTAGTTGTAACTCCAACTGCAAAACCTGATTATAATAGTTTGGTTGCATTTGAGCAATTATATAGTCGTGTTAAACGCTTGCAATTACAATACTCCCCGCCATCATCATCATCATGTGATAATGTTGCTTCAGATTCTCTTAGTAAAGCTAAGCCTAGATTACCTCCAATCGAATTGGTTGGGTTCTCAGGAGACATTAGGAAATGGCCAGTGTTTTATGCCTGTTTTAAGTCTACCATCCATGATAATCCAACGCTCACCGATGCCGAAAAGCTATATTATTTAGTAGGTAAATTGTCTGGTAAGGCTGAGATGCTATGTGCAGGTATTACGCCCTGTGCAGAGAATTATGAACTAATATTGCAAACGCTAGTTGATAAATACGAAGATAAACGCATGGTAGCATCTGCTTACTTAAATCAGATGTTCGACTTCAAACCGTTAGGTACTGCATCAGCTGCTAACTTTGATTTGTTTAGTGAGCAATTTATTAGCTCAGTCCGCGCTCTGAATAATTTAAATATAGAAAAATTAGGTGATTTGATTCTAGTTTACATCGCTTTAAAGAAATTAGATTCAAGTACTGTCCGCGCTTTCGAGTTGAGTGTCGGGTCGTCAATACCTACATTTGATGACCTTGAGGTATTTGTAAAAAATCGTGCTAAGGTTTTTGAACGCACGACGTCGGCTCCAACCGCTGTTCCTACTGCCGCCGCCGCCACTAAAAAGGTTTATTCAACAAATAAGGTTGACCACGGCCGCTCGAAAGATTACACTAATAATAAATTAACGCCGCCAAAATATCACGCTTATATAAACACTGTTGATTCCGCTTCTAAATGTTTATGTACAAACATAACGCATCAGCATTTATTTAAATGTCCTGAGTTTCATAAATTAACCCCCCAAGAACGATTTAAAGCCGTCAAGGAGGGAAACGCATGTGTAAATTGTCTTAGCATAAAACATCGAGTTTCGTACTGTAAATCAGACACGAGCTGCCGCTCTTGTAAATCTCGCCATCACAGTTTATTGCACTTTATGTCGGGAATCGAACCCGCACTTCAAGCCGTAGCTGCACCGCTGTCCAACGCAGTCACCGCGCGCTTAGCGGGCGAACCCGGCCCAGCGCGCTCCGAGCGCGCAGACGTTGCGTTATGTGCGACGTCCATTGCTGCATCAGTGCAGGCCCCGCAATCTAAGCCGCTTCAAAACGAGCAATGTACCGTTTTACTCGCGACCGCTCAAGTCGCAGTATACGATAGTGCAGGTAATTTGCATTTATTGCGAGCTTTGATCGACTCAGGTTCACAAAGTCATTTTATAACAAGAGAGGCATGTATGTTGCTAGGTATTCAGGTTCATAACATCGGACGTACTATTGTCAAGGGGTTCGGTGGGTCTGAAAAAATGATAAACTCAAGTTCTATAAGCTTAGAATTTTATTCTCGCTTTGATAAAAATATTAAATTTAATATTTCGCCGTTGGTAGTAGATCAAATTACTGACTTGCTACCTAGTGCTGTGGTAGATACGACTGTCCTATCACACTTGCACGCATTACCGCTCGCAGATGAATCATTTGGAACGCCGAACAAAATTGATTTGTTGATAGGCGCGCCATTGTTCGTCCACCTTTTATTGCCTGACGCGACTCAAGCACCTGATGTTGCGCAGGCCCCGCAGGCCTTACGTACGGTACTGGGATACATAATAATGGGTTCCGTACCTACAATATTTCCCCGCCAGGCTTTAACATGCTGCCTAGTACAGGAGCATGGTATAGATAATCTTATTAATAGATTTTGGGAGCTCGAAGAGCCTCCCTCCGCGCCGCCCTCTCTGCGTCCCGCTGACGTAGAGTGTGAAAACTTTTACAAGCATACTACAACCCGCGATCCCATTAGTGGTAGGTATACTGTTGGCTTACCGTTTAGTGAGGATGTATACTCGTTAGGTAGATCCTACGAAATCGCACGCAGGCGCTTCTTGTGTCTTGAGAAAAAGCTAGAAGCTTCGCTTAGCTTAAGAACCGCTTACGATGGCGTGATTAAGGAATATTTGGAGAAAGATTATATTTCACCCGCACCTCCAGATATGTCTAATGACTCATCACCTATCTATGTAATCCCGCACCACGGAGTCATTCGTGAGGATAAGACGTCGACGCGTCTTCGCATAGTTTTAGACGCTAGCTGTAAAACTAGTTCTGGAATTTCGCTTAATAACATATTGCATCACGGACCTAACCTACAGGGTGATCTTTTCCAAATAATTTTGAACTTCCGTCTTTTTGCCGTTGCTATGACTGCAGATTGCCGCCAACAATTTTTACAGGTCGTTGTTCGAGAATGCGACCGTCGCTATCAATGTATATTGTATAGGTTCACACCGCAAGATCCATTGACGCTTTATCAATTCAAACGTGTTTGTTTCGGTCTAGCTTCGTCTGTGTACCATGCAATGCGCACGGTCAGACAGCTGATCGAGGATGACGGCGCTAAGTACCCGCTCGCTGCTGAAGTAGCTGCTTCGTCGTTATATATGGATGATGTAGTTTTTTCAGTGAAGGATGAGGAGGAGGGGGTCGCCGCATCGAAGCAGCTGATCGAATTGTTTAAAGGCGCTCAGTGGGAATTAGTTAAATGGAATAGTAGTTCTCGTGTTGTCTTAGATAGCATTCCCGCATCGCACAAACTTCCAACTGAGGTTGAGTTTGATAAATCTATGCAGCATAAAATATTAGGTTTGCATTGGTCGACGGATTCTGATGTCTTCTATTATAAAATTACGCCCCCCGCAGATGAGAAGTGTACTAAACGCTCCATCTTATCTACTATTGCCCGCTTGTGGGATGTTATGGGCTTTGTAGCTCCCACAATCCTCTTCGCTAAGTTGTTAATAAAACAGCTATGGAGTTTAAGTTTAGATTGGGACGATACGCCCCCGCCCCACATTATTAATTTGTGGAGACAGTTCTGTATTGAGCTACCAGCTCTCAATGAGCTGCGCATACCGCGTCATCTTGGTGTGTCCGCGAACTGCGTTGTCACCCTAGTGGGTTTTTCCGATGCTAGCGAACATGCTTATGGTGGTGTAGTGTACCTACACGTCAGTTCAGACGGTGTTAACACTATTCGCTTAGTCTGCGCCAAGTCTAAAGTCGCACCGACTAAACCGCTCACAATCGCTCGTTTGGAACTTTGTGGTATAGTTTTGCTTACAAAATTGTTGCGTTCTGTGTTGAATAATTATGCTAATCGCTTCCCAATCAAAACGTACGCTTTCACCGACTCTAAAGTCGCCCTTTACTGGGTAAAAAGTTCGCCTCACAGGTGGCAAGCCTTTGTTGCTAACCGCGTGGTTCAGGCAACGGAGAATATACCGGCCGACCACTTCTACCATGTCTCGGGTACCGAGAACCCAGCTGACTGTTTGTCGCGTGGAGTTACGCCACAGAAGTTAGTTTCGCACCCTCTGTGGTTGCATGGGCCTTCTTGGGCCATACTGGACCCTTCCCAGTGGCCTCTTCGAGACCTCGATGGCCAGCCTATCGATGACATTCCAGAACAAAGGTTATTGTCTCATGCTGTATGTACGCCTGTGTCGGAGTGTGCAATCTACGATCTTGCATTGCGCTTGTCGTCGTGGTCTAAATTACTGCGCATTCTTGTATACGTTTTAACGTTCGCTAAATTGATACCCCGCCGCGTTACTATTGCAGTAACAGCTGATCAGCTTCAGCTCGCCGAAAATAAAATTTTACTCGCCCTGCAGATGAAATATTTTGCAGAAGAAATTGATAACCTCCGCAAAAATAAAGTAGGTTCTCGTACCTTTAATAGGTTAAGGCCTTTCATAGACGAAAACGGACTGATTCGTGTAGGCGGTCGTCTCGTTAATTCCGGTTTGGATTACGCTCACATTCACCCGGTCGTTTTACCGCGCAGTGACCATATTGTCAACTTGCTGATAGACTATTATCATTTAAAATACCTACACGCTGGACCTGAACTACTAATGTCGCTTCTTCGACAAAAGTTCTGGATCCTATCCGCGCGCCACATTGTGAGACAACGAGTCCACATGTGTAATACTTGTTTTCGACTTAACCCTCGTCCGACATATCCGCTCATGGCCGACTTGCCTGAATGTCGCACACGACAAACAGTCAAGGCTTTCACGCATACGGGATGCGATTACGCCGGTCCTATCGCATACACTCCGATTCGTCGCCGTGGAGTGCGCAGCGAGAAGGCCTACCTGTGCTTGTTTACATGCCTAACGACGAGAGCTGTGCACATTGAAGTCGCCACTGATCTCAGCACCCCCAGCTTCTTAGCCGCGCTGAAACGTTTTCTTGCGCGTCGCGGTCCTGTACAAATAATGTACTCTGATAATGCGACTAATTTTAAAGGTGCCGCCGCGTATGTACGCGATTTGTATAAATTCTTGAACGATGAATATCATCCTAAGCTGGAACATGAGGTTGCTGAGAGTCGCTTTAGTTGGTCGTTCATCAGCCCAAGGTCTCCCCACAAGGGTGGAGCCTGGGAAAGTATGGTTAAGGTAGTCAAGACGCATCTGTACCGTGTAATCGGTCAACAGCTGCTTTCGTATGAAGAACTTTGTACTGTTCTCACTCAAGTAGAGTGTTTACTTAACTCGCGACCGCTGACAGTACTGAGTTCCGACCCCGCAGAGCCTGCAGCTCTTACGCCAAGTCATTTTTTGCATACTGCGCCTTTATGCTCTATACCCGCGCCTGAGGTAGGGCCTGAAAATCTCAGCCTCCTACAAAGGCACTCGCTACTGGATAAATTAGTTCAGTCTTTTTGGCAGCGATGGAGGATGGAATATCTGCATGGATTACAGGTTAGACAGAAGTGGAATACGCATTCCACACCTATCACTCCAGGAGTGGTAGTAGTCGTGATAGAAGATAATGTACCGAGTTTAGCCTGGCCTCTAGCTATTGTAGAAAAGGTACATCCTTCAAAGGATGGAGTAGTTCGTACTTGTACAGTTAAGTTCGCGAGTGGAACAAGTCTACTTCGTCCGACCGTTCGCTTATGCCCAATCCCGCGTCAATAACTTGTTATTATAAACATAATTATTTAGTTTGTAAGTATTTAATCTATCAATATATTCTTTAACACCGCTTCTTATTTTTAAACATAAATTTCCCGCATTTGTGAGTCTACTGATTCTACTCTATTACAGAGCCTTAGAGTCATGAGATTTTAATTTTTACTCGTTTATGAGTTTTCTATATGAGATGTTGGGTTTCATCCTAGTCTCCCCTTACGCTGTGAGATATTAGGTAATCTAGTCTCAATTTATGGTTGCTTTTAAATGGTGACCCATCAAGGCCGGGCGGAAATGGTAACGCCATCTATAATTAGTATAGTGAAGTTGTACATCACCTGTCCCATCCGTCCATCCATAATCGCACGCACGTCAAAACCCTTGGCTTACGTCAAGACAAACAGTCAAAATCTAAGTGTCGCCGAGTGCACATACCGCCGCTAATATAACCGCCACCGCGTCCTGTGAAAGTGATTTTTCTTGGGCTTTATAAAACCGCAGCTAAAAGGAAGAACCGTGCTACGTGCAGTGTCCAGGACATACAAGGTCAGTGCGTGCTCCATCTTCCTATCTATCCCTTTTATTCCATTGTGCAACTCGCTATCGAAGTTATATTATTTAATTATTATTTAATTATCATAAAAAAGCGACCCCATATTCTATGTTTTTTTACTAGCCTATATCGTCCTACTGCCATGGGCAAAGGCCTCCCCCATGTTTACCACACAAATATTTGCCATGGTGTGGAACGAACCCACGGCGCAGAAGGAAGAGCTACGAGGCCAGTCAAAAGCCTTCATAGAGTGCTGAAAAGCGGGTGGGACGTTTCTGTGAGGTTAAATAGCACATATAGAGCAAACGCGTTTTACCAGAAGTGTTTTTTTTATATACAACTAAGTTGACAAACAAGCATACCTACGGCCCACCTGGTGGGAAGCGGTTACCGTAGTCTATAGACGCCTGCAATACCAGAGGCATCACAAGCGCGTTGCCGACCTTTAAAATGCCCTTTTTGAAGAACCCCATGATATAGTCCTTAGGGAAAACCTCAGCAGGGAGATCATTCCACAGCCTGAGTGTTCGCGGGAGGAAGTTCCTCTGAAACCGAACGGTGCGCGACCACCCAGGCTCTAAGGTTTAGGGATGAACTCTTACTGTAATTTAAGTAAGTTACAGTTACGTTTTGTAAATTACAGTAAATAAATGCTAATCTATTGTTGCTATTTCTCTAAACGTTCTTCTTACGGTAGTCTCAATAGTCTAACCTAGTAATTCGCTGGTAGAGTCGTAGATAACAAAGTAAGGCTCTTTGATATTTTTCATGAAATACCCTGGGGAGCAGCCAAAACTCCAAGAAAATAAAACATTGTCCTTCGAGCTGACATAATGTGATCTGTAATGTAGACCCAGAAGTAATCCTAACTCACTTTGATGTTTGTCTATTACTTAGGTAATAAATTTACGCATTATCCAGATATAAAAAGTAGTTCTAAGTATCGGAACTTCGTCGATTTATTTGTTTGTTCTACTAAGAACAAATTGGTAATTTACACAATCACTGTTGCATTACCATCCTCTTATAAGGAGGCTTATATCGACGGAAACTCAGAACTTCAATTTTCAACAAAACAATTCGATATTATTTTGCGTTCACGGTGTGAAAAATGGGAGGCATCTGCCCTGATGCAGTGGGACTATATAGGTTAAAATAAGTGTCTGTTCTTTTATCAAATGACGTCATTTAAGAATCAATGAACCATCTTGCAGACGACGACTACACGAGGGAGGTAGTATTTGTGCAACTCATCGAAGGTATTTATTAGCACTGGTTGGATCCTGCCACCTACGTCATTCCCGTTACAATATAGTAGACCATGTAGGCGATATAGCCTATATGGTCATCCAAATTTATTAGCGATTAGGATTCAGCTTTTATCCCGCCGTTGACGACTAGGATTTTATCTTTAACTTGCTCAAATATTTTTTATTATCCTCTCTATTTTAATAATTTCTAATCAATGTTTTTGTAAATATCTAATCAAGACTACAAATAATTTATGTTGTATTTCTGCCGTGCTTAGAGATGCTCGTAAGTATTAGTGGACTGGTTCGTGTTGATGATGATAAAATAGAACTGTTTTAATTCTTTATTATAATATCTACCATACACAAATAGAGTAACAAACTATACCAATTCGTATCTTATTTCACGTTATCGCTCAAACTCTATTTAATCCGGAAGCAAAACAAAATAACATCGGAACTCGTTGCAAAATAAAATATAATGTTGTTGAAATGCAGTGCCATATCGAATCTTTACCCGCTATTTGTTCAACGGAAGCAAGCAGGAAAGTTTTCAGTAAATATGACAGCCAGCAGTTATAATGTATTTCAGATGCCAAATAAGTTTTCCTGTGCTCCGCTTTTTTAAATAAAGCTGAATGCACTTGCCTTCGCATTTATTTTAAAGTAGTGTCGAACAGTAATTCAAACACGTCTTAATTTCCTAGCCATTTATTTGGCATTAGCTTGAATAGGTCGAAGGCTGGGTATAAGCTGCTTATATATTTCCTTGTATAAGTATTTCCAGTAAACTTCTCTGAGGCCTTTTCGTTCCCGTGATCTTTGGGGGCTCCAATTAAAATCCAAGCCGTCTCATTGACTAGCCCCATAGAAATTATAACAAGTTTTCTTTCATTCAGTTCTCTTTGACGTGTTTTACAGAGGCATTCACCTTTAGAACAAGGAAATTGATGAGTTCAAACATCTTTACAACAATCTTTGTAACAGACATCTTGCGAACTTAATGTTCATTCTTGCTGTTAAAGTGTTCACTTTTACGATTTGCGTAGGATACGCGGGGACGATGCATTTGTTCTTTGATAGATACAGTAGATTGGCATTTCTGGTTTGTAAAGTTCTAATAATTCTTAAACCTGCTCACTTTAGATTTGAATTTTATTTGAAGATTCTTATTGAGCCACAAATATTTGTAAACCAGGGAAGTAGCCATACCTGTGACTAATCCAAAAAAAGGCGGATTTAACAATTGATATTACCAATCTACTTTGATGACTGTACCTGTCTACAGCTGAATAATAAAAACTGACGGAGTTAAAACTTAGAAAACGTGAAAAAACACTGCATAGGTTTTTTTCCGGTTATTTTATACTTATTCCTCAATAAAATATTCAAAATAGACGCCGGTATGTAAGAAATTATAAGTATTTGCATGTCACGTTTATGATTCGCATATATCTAAAAGCTATCTAACTTCTTGTGGGTATCAGGTATCAGGATAGGCATCGGAGCACGTGTTAGCAATGTATTCCGTCATTCCGCCCGCAGAGTTCGCCTTGCCTAAAGGCTCGTTGAGATTCAAAATTAAATTATCATAGATAAAGATTGATTTTTGTTACGCGTTTCGAGATATTCACACACATCGCACATCTAGGCGATGGCGATGGCGATCAGCTGAAACGCTGTCAAATATTGCTGTCATATTATATTTTATATTTGACAGCGATATTTGACAGTGTAACACTGATCGCTACCGCCAGCGAACTAGGTGTGCGCAGGCCTTTACGTTGCCCTAGTGTTAAAAGGTGAAATGAACGGTGTCACGAATTTTGATTGATGATTGCTTTTTCCAAGAAAGCTTTTCCAGAGGCAGTATTGCGTGTAAGATGATGCTGATATATCAAAAAAATGTATTATTCTTGAATTCTAATACATAGCCATCGTATCTTGAATGGTAAAACGGTTACTCTTTGAGAATTTGTTTTCGTAATAAGACTCTCTTAACTTCAGATTCAAGAATATTTCTTCAGCTTTATCAACAAACGATTTAATAAAATTGATCCTCTGTGAGTTCCGGAATTTCTTAATAAAAATAAATTGTAAACTTTGAGCCTGTAATCGCTTACAATTTCGTACCCCGAAACGAAAAAAAGAAGTATTGACAAATTAAAAGCGAGATGAAGAAATCCAAAGTACGTCAATAATATTTGCTCCCAAAGCCTTTACTATTCCATAAGCAAAGCAAACAAAAACAATGAAATGAGCCAACTCCTGTACATTTGCAACCACCCTCCGTCGTAAAACCGAAACGGGTCACTTTCTACCATAATTATTCTAGTTTTACAGTCGATTTGCCCTGTGTACCTATACTTTATTGCTCATACGCCTTGCTACACTTTCAAAGTGAATAACTACAGCACAAAAGGTTTTATAGTTTCAGACATATGTCGTCTCTTGGGGTGCCTGTCTCCGATTTCAATATTGAAATTATCATAAAATGGAAGCATAACATGTAGATATAAAAATAAAGATGTCTGAGACGCGACAGTGAAAACGTTTAATACTAAAGTGCATTGTACGGATTTGTGCAACTTGTATCGACATTTCTATAAGTATACTTACGTAATACCTTGCTTCTGACGTAAATAATTCTTCAGCGTCGGTGTGTTTCGATTTGATGAGTGTGGGTGCTGGTGACATTACTGGCACTTACGCTAAACAGTTGTACCTATGCCTCAAGTTGATTCATATTCATATTCATTTATTCCAAAATAACAAAATACATTTGTGTGCGGAATTTAAACTAAAACTAAAGTTTAAATTAAAAAATAATCACAATTATTGCGTACAACAAATTAATTAATAAATACCTATCCATTACAAGTTTCTAGTAGCTAAACTTAGTCATAGGGATTTGGCAGAAACCCTTTGCCGCTGTATCAAATAAATGAACAGTTATTAGGTTACTTGTTTTATTATAGGAATACCGTACACTGTACCACTTGAGAAACGCCCGCAAAGTTGATGTTTGGTAGAAATCTACGGTCTCGGCTCGATTTACCTTCAGCTGAAACTCCGATTCATCCGGTGTGCCCCGTAAAATACAATTTGCGATTAATGATATGGTTTGGGCCCGATGGTACAGTGCACAAAAAGAAGTTTGGCAGTTAGGTATAATTAAAGAAAAAGTAGGTAATAAAATGTACAAAATTTTTAATTAGAGATTTGGAGGTCTGCTGTATCAGACATGGGATCAAATTATTAAATTCACGGGGAATTATGAACAGCCCCACTCACAGACAGTGTAAAAAATACTGGTCCTCATCAGTTCCAACCACTTGCGGCTACTGATGGCCCGGCTACCTTACTAGAAAGATCATTAATATTGACTGATGTCGAATTGCCTGTGGTAATTGGAACTAATGAAGCACCGGTCGCACCAGATGTGCAAGGTGTATCAGATATTGAGGACGAATGTGGTGATTGTGAGGCGGGAGAGAGTGAGAGAGGAACAGCTGAGTCGTCTAAGGCCACTCCGGCGCAGGCCGGGGCTCTTTTGCTTCAGAGCGAGCATTCTCCATGCCTTACATCCATAGACGATGGGACACCAACATCGTCACCCACACTTTCACGCTCTAAGCGGGTTAAAAAAGTAGTAGACTATAAGAAGTATTTTTAGACTTATGTGTGTTAATATGTAAGATTAAGGGGGTACGATTTCCATACAAACTTAATTTACACAACTATGGGCGAATAAAGTATTAATGTACACTGAAATAGCTGTAATAGGCTTTTACAGTGGTCCTTATTACCGGCCAGTTATATAAAGTTGGAGTGTCAGCCGTTGGTCGTGGCAGTCAGGGCTTCAGAAAAAGAACTAACAGACTTTTACGTCTATTTTGAAACAGTGATGTACAAAATTGACTCTATGCTAAAAGCTAGTACCCGTTAGAAAGAATGACGAAAAAATTTCTTTTTTGGTTTTTTATTAATATTTCTGTTATCCTACAGTTTTCGCCAACTTTATATAACTGGCCGGCAATAAAGACCACTGTAAAATTCTATTACAGCTATTTCAGTGTACATTTATACTTTGATTGCCCATAGTTGTGTAAATTCAGTTTGTATCGGAATCGAACAACCTTAAAGTTATTAATTTTGTCACCAGGTTTCACAATCTAAGCGTGGAGGAATTATGTGTATGCAAGCGCCGCTCGCGGCGTCATCGTTCCTCAGTAATAAACTAGTATCCGTTCAGTTCGGTTATTTCATTGCGCTCCATACGTCTCACACAGGCGACCCCAACTTCTCTATTATTCTTCGTTTGGTACCGCCTCTTATAGAAATCATAGAATAGCATCACAAAGAGCCCAAGGTTGGCAACGCCAAGCCAGTAACTGCCAGTGTGCATGGGACATTGAGATGTGTAAGTTTGTACTACCACGTGGAGTATGGCTAAGACGAATTGGATCTGAAAATAAGAACACTTAGTTTACAAGAAAACAGAACCCAGTATCACGATTGTGTTCATTGGAACGCTAGGTAAATATTCTTTTCGATATCTCATAGTCCAAGTACAAATTCAATATAAGTAATATATCATAAAATAATATAATCCCAATGTTTATGAAACAACCATGATAGTTTCAAAAGTTATATCAACTCGGTATTTGACGGGGGTTAGAGGTACGTACAAATATTACACAAACACACAAAAATGACACACACCCATAATGGTTGGTATTACCAAGTCAAAAGGTTGCAAGTCCGCTGCTAAAATACTACCTAATTTCATCTCGATGTTTTCCTTCGTCAATTGAGAGCAATATTACAAGGATGTAAGTAATATTCAATTATAGATTTTGAACTAACCAACTGCACCATAGTCAAGTATTTCTTCCACCACAGATACTTTGAAAATCTAGGGCCCATGACCGCTAGTCCGTAATACGTATACATAGCAGTATGTATAGAGCAGTTCATAACTGCCATGAACGCCCAGTGGTCAGAGGGATCATACTTCAGGAAGGACCAGGAACATATCACCATGAACACATGGTGGTAGACGTGAAGAAACGTCACTTGAGTGTACTTCTTGCGGAGGACAAAGAATACAGTGTCGCAGAGGTCGATGACTTTAGTCGCCATGTACTTCCAGTATAACGCTGCAATGGTCTGCCAAAATTGATTAGGACTTGATAAGCTTGGTTCACCCCAAACTGTGATCTCACTATGTCCGTGACCTAGCTCATAACTAATCATAAATCTGAACTACGAAGTCATTGAAACTCTGCCAAACTGACAGAGTAAAACTGCTGGATTTGTTGTTATTCTTTGTGGGTGTTAGTGCTCCAGCACATGGGACTCCGGCCACGACCACAAAACACCGTCTCTGGCATATTTCCTGTAGTTTTCATATATTTTATAAGTTAAGCGACGATTTGTAGCGTTTGGCGGCTACCAGCGTCAACTATGTGCAGTGAGTCTATATAAAATGTATGAAAACTAAAGGAAATATGCCAGTGGCGGTGTTTTGTGGTTGTGGCCGGAGACCCGTGTGCAGCGACACTTATATAGTGACCTCACAGAGGTGGTTCCGTCAGTCTGTGGTCGTGGCTCAGACGTGTCACTCCTAATCAAATCATGTTTAAAACAATTGAGTTTTGATTAATCAAGCTTAAACTTTCAGAACTAATAAGAGCACATTATGCAGGTGGTTTTTTTTTCTATATTCATCAAATATATCTCTGAAATTATTTACCTACCCTAGGCTAGAATAAGTACCTATAGTGTTGGAATAAATGAAACTATGCACAAACATTATTACGTAAAATGGGGTGTTGTTATATGAAAGGGTATTTCTAGACAACATGTTACCCTATTTTATATAACTACGACCTACAGAAATGCATGCAGATCAGATTATGCGCCCCGCGGTGGTGCAATATGGAGACTTCAATAATGCAGATAAGTAGATTGCATGCAACATACGAGTACATTCCATACATACCTAAGTACTAACTGTTCTAGCGTCATGATAATGAAAGAGCTGGCTTTGTCTACACTTTTACAGTACAGACAAAGTTCTCATCCAATAACCATACAGAATATACAAATAGTCTAATAACTTGAAGTAATCTAGTGAAACTCGTTATACAGCGCATTGTGTATGCAAAAAGTGTTCTAGAAATGATATTCTTATCTATGCTTGTAGTTTTTACAGCAAGTTTTAAAAATATATTCTTTTAATACGAGCCGTGATGCAAAGTTCTCATATTGACAAGCGACTCAAATGATACCTGGTTTTTAAATAACTAGTAGTTAGTTTCAATTTTAACCACAATATTAGGTAAGGGTTAGATAAGTTTGCGTTAATCAACCTTACTTACATATAGCGTCGAATCGTCATATTCACAGTCTCTTGGAAACAATCCCATTACTTTAATGTATGACAAAAACTGAAACGTAAAAAACGCAATATCATTCACTCGAACTTTTCTAGGTCGTAGCAGTCAGCGTCGTAGCGAGTGCTACGATTAGATTTAGAAGTTCTCGTAGCTATCTACGAGAACTTTATTTTGAGGTTTATTTTTAATCTTAGTGTTCCTAAGGAAATCTTGTCGTCTCAACTGTGGAAATAATATTGATATTACAAAAAAAAAATATTACAAAAAAGGAAAAAAACATGTTCATTAAAAAAACTTTTTTTTATTGTTTTTAAGACCTTTACCTAGCAGTGGGACAAACTAGGTTAATTTTTTTTTATTATGTGACAATAACTTACCTTATAAGCTAAATACGCCGAGTTCAAAACTTTGAACACGTTGTAACCTATAAGAAACCCTTTGATTTGCAAAGGATTGCGCTTCTCCATAAAGTACGGTCCAACTTTGAACACAAACAGGAAGTATGTGAACAGGATAAAAATAACATCATTCGAGTTCATTAGCGGCCATTTCTCCACGTAGCTTACTGTAAATACAATCGTAGAATTAAATATAAAGCGGCCAAGTGCGAGTCGGACTCGCCCAAGAAGGGTTCCGTAGCAAAAAGTAACATAATATAAAAGTTCTTGTAGTTCGTCGAAAGGTAAATTACGGTTTACGATTTATGACATATAAAAAAAAAACTACTTACTAGATCTCGTTCAAACCAAATATCGTTGGAAGTTTACATGCATGGTAATATACCTACATCATATATGTATTTTTTTTAGTTTTATCATTCTCTTATTTTAGAAGTTACAGGGGGGGGGGGGGGGGGAACACATTTTACCACTTTGGAGGTGTCTCTCGCACAAACTATTCGGCTTAGAAAAAAACAATATTAGAAACCTCAACATCGTTTTTGAAGACCTATCCATAAATACACCACACGTATGAGTTTAATGAAAAAAACAAATTGAGTTATAGTTCTAAGTATTGAGACCTCCGAAAATGTTATTTTTTTCTATGTTTAGGTATGTGATAATCTTAATGCGGTTCACAAAATACATCTACTTACCAAGTTTCATCAGTATAGCTTTTATAGTTTCGGAAAAACGTGGCTGTGACATGCATACATACAGTTTCTTTAATTAAAAATACTTCCAAAGTTATTTTATTTTAGTTCTCTTTGATCTCCATGTCACCTTTTTATTATTCTATTTTATAGTACGTAGTTTAGCGCATTAGAATATTATTCTGTAATGTTAAGCTAATGATTTTTAATAAACAGGATTTGAATTTGAATACGGACGGACAGACAGACAGACATGACGAATCTTTAAGGGTTCCGTTTTTGTCATTTGGCTACGGAACCCTAAAAAGAACAAGATTAGAATCGAAAGCAATCTACCTAAACAGAAACAGTTTACTGTTTTTGACGCAGACGCCTACATGCGACTTTTTGTATGAGCGCAGCATCAGTCAGCAGCAGTCCTACCTACATCAAAACTAAATATAAACAGCTTGGGTCCGAACCTGTTAAAATATACAAGAAGATACCGAAAAACATTTCAGAAATTCTCAATAAACCTTCGATAAGGAATACCTACACATAACGTAGGTACTCTAATGACTGAATATTATTATTTACAGTAAATGTGTGTGAACATGTGTCAGATGCTAGTATTTTATATAAGTAGGTACTCTTTGAGTCTTGTCCTTAGCTCGTGGTGATGTTTTGGCCTTCCATGACCCCTGAGTTGTATCCATAAGCTTCATAGACCCTAAGTGGACCCAAATAATTGATGATACTAAAATTACGAAGCAGTTTCATAATGTTATTAATGTGTGCAGAAACTTACACTGCCCTTTTGGTAATTGAAAACTAGTGTGGAAACACCAAGTCATGTTGCAGACACGTTAATAACCTACGATCGTTTCTAATTAAATATTTATTTATTTCCACCAGATTTGCGGTTTTCAAAAGTGACAGTGACACCTTATCAATCTACTTCTTCTTTTTCTTAATTAATGGCATCTGTCCATTTTGGATCAATTTTGCCAGTGTCGAATGAGGATATATTACATAAATAAAATAGTTTTTAGTCAAGTAAGTCAGTCAATAGGCAAGTCCAAGTCTAAGCCTAATTGGCTTTGAAAACAAAAGGTGGCTTTTTAAAAAAAAAAACCATGAGAAACATTTTTGATCAAATCAGAATATCACATAATACACCTTAATTCCAACTGCTAACACTTTGAGCGCTTTTTAAGACCTCAAGTAATGTTGGTTAAAATATCACCGAAATTACACAACAGAACTCATAATAACACCAGAAAATCAATAAAAGTGCAAAAAGCTAAGCTATGTGTCTTCCCAAAATGACAAAAACGAATCCCCTTATTAATCTAAATTTAGATAACTTCCATGATTATGGCAAATGCATAACAACATGCGACGCAAAAAAAAACTTCCTTGATTTATACACACACAAGTCGTGTCGCTAAAATAACTTGCGTTTATATAAGTAGGGCTTACTTATAAACGCAAGTTATTTTAGCGACACGCTTAGTTTTTCATAAATGCTATTTAGTCAAGGTTTGGTTTAAGCAATGGTAAGGAACGGTTGGTAAAAAACCCATGAAACAACAAGGAGTTTCATAGTCTGTGCTTTTAAGGTTAATTAGTACAGGGCTGACATATTCGTTGTGCGACTCCAAGTCCTTTAAATTGAAGAATAAAAAAAAAAAAAAAAGGCTGTGTAAATTCCCATAAAAAAGGTTTCAGAATATTTATTATTTTGTAAGAAAACTTTCCAGATCTCCATGATTTTTTTCTTCTTGCTTTGCAGTTATTATATGCAATGCCCATGATAAAGGAAAAAAAACCCCAATGCAAAAACATGATAAGTGCCGTGCGCCATCAAGCCAGCAAGGAGGTTTTAATGTCTGTGCACCTCGCGCGCGCGACAGCGGTGCATAGCAAAGAAGTTGGTAACAAGGAGTTTAAAAGTTTATGGTTCGTGGCTTACTACTGGCTGGATTTAGACGGAAGCTAAAGTGGTAAAGTTTTTATTTAATTCGTTCTTAATTCAAAATATATTTAAAAGCCGTCAAAAGCGCGGCAAATAATTTTAAATTTTCATTACGCGGGAAAAGCACAGCACACGTTCTTGTAATTTTGTTTGGTATTGTCCGTTTTTTCAGAACAAAGTCTCAAACTTACGTATAACGACGTACACCACAACGCTACGTTACGTTTAACAATGGCAGCAAAGAAAACAGCCAAAAATATGAAATTTTTATCTGAAGATGTTAGCGAGTTCATAAACCAATCGCAATTTTTGAAAGATTCTCCTCCAAAACCTAAGAAAACTCCGAAGATGAAGCGTGCAGGAAAAAATGAAGGCATAGAGGATGAAGATAACATTTCTAAGCTAATTGGGCAGTACCAAGCAAGTGCCAAGAAGAAAAAAGCAGAAACCGATTCCGAAACCAACCCAGAGTCTCGAAAAAAGATGCTGGATCTATTTGGTAATCAGCTCCAAGCTAGGTATGTATTGTAATTATTGTATGTGTGGTATGTATGTATTTTAAATCCTTTTTTTTTTCTTCCGTATTTTGTACATTTTGTAATTTTTTTTTAAATTGTAATGTCTTTGCGTAAATAAATAATAATATAACCTTTAAATACTTGATAAATTAAAATAAGAAAAACATTATGAGGAAACCAGTCCTAAGGGTATGTATGTAGAAAGAAAGTCATAAAGCATTCCTATAAACAAACTGTACACAAGAAAAAACTAATGTAATGTAGTACATAATGTATAGGTATCTAGTCGAATGTATGTAGGTAGTGCTTGAACGGGGTTCGGGAAACGTCTTCGACAATATTGAGATGTGTTTGGGTTAAACGTTTGTATAACTACATTTACATATCAGCTAAAATAGATAATCAACTCACTTTACAGATATTTAATTTTGTTCTCAGTATGGTATGTAAGTTTTTTTTTATGTAACTAGCTGGTGGAACAAGCATATGGCCCACCTGATGTTAAGTGGTAACCATCGCCTATAACAAAGCAATGCCTCGTAGCTCACGCATGTCAGGAACGTGCCCTACGATGCACTGCCTTGCGTCCATCAACTGGAGGCATACAGATATTCAGAATCACGTGCCAGTAATTTCACCGGCACCCACACCCTTCAAACTGAAACACAGCGATGCTGCTTCACGGCAGAAATAGGCATGGTGGTAGTACTTCCCCGGACGAGCCCTTCACAAAGAGCTCTACTAACTATAAGTATTAGGAATATCAGCTATCTGGTTCCCATAGTACAAGCTCTGCTTTATTTAAGGAGTGTGATAGTGTTGTGTGGATTATAAATAAATAAATATTGTGGACAATCCACACAACACTACCTAGCTCCAAATTAAGCAGAGCTTGTACTATGGAAACCAGACAGCTGATACACTTATAATACATTTTCTTGTAAATCCATACTTAGATTACAATATAGCACCCAGACAGAGAACAAACATCTGCGTTCATCACAAACATTTTGTTCTCGGTGGGGATTGAACCCACGACATTCGTCCTAAGCAAAGCTACTACCAACTGAGCTGAGGCCTCAGCTCAGTTGGTAGTAGCAGTCTAAATAATACCCAAAATATATATGTTTTCATAATCATCATCATCCACAGCCCGACTTTACCCACTACTGGGTAATTGGGCTCCCTTAGTTTGTACCATCTACCTCGATCCTGTGCCAGTCTAACCCATTTTCATTTACTTATTTTAGAAAACAATGCAATGGGAACTTACTCAAGAGCCTCTCAGAAATAATAAGCCAGGTTGAGGCAGATTACAACGCAATGAAGGAGAATGAACAGAAGTTGGAACTTCTCACAGCGAACTATATGAAGTGCATCCAACAAGCTACAACAGCTCACAAACACAAGCTCAAGGCTCTGAAGGAAATACATATTTCGTTCAAAAATGAGTAAGTTGAATTAATTAGCTTTAAAATAAAATAAATGTCGTATACACACCACTATCTAGCCCCAAGCTTAGCAGAGCTTGTACATCCTCTAAATTTAAAGTCACTACGACTAACGGTTCAAGGTGTGTGTTAATGTCAGTCACTCACCAAGCTCTTTTAGTACCTACTAGCGGCTTCCCGCGGCTTTTCTCGCCCCGTTTCCGTAAACTTAGTCGGCATAAAGAGTATTATTCTATGTCCGTTTTCTGGTTCTAAGCTACCTCCCACCACCTTAGAACGAGTTGTAGTTGTCCCTCCATAGAGGTGGTTGACAAACAAAAATACCTTGGCCTAATAATAGATCACAAATTCAACTGGAGTCATCATATCGAGCATACCTGTAATAAATTGCGACATTTTCTTGCCAATATTACAATCCTCAAAAACCGCATCCCGTTCAATGTTAGGCTAATATTGTATAATGCATTGGCAGAATCATATATACAATATGGCCTCAGCAGTTATGGCCGAACTTATAAAACATACCTGGATGACATTTATAAATTACAATTACGAATTCTTAAGACCCTAGTTTCACCCAAAATAAAAAATCTATTTCACGACAATGACAATGGCCTTTTTAATCATTGTAAAGTTTTACCCGTGCATACTCAAGTTAATTTTTTAATACTAAAAGAACAATTTTTTAATAATTCTTCATTAAGCCCGATTGAACACCCTGTATACACTCGAGCCATTTCTAGAAACCAGCTTTGTGTGACTCGCGCGAACAATGCGTACGGCGAGCGTACAACTGATTTTATTGTCGCCCGGCTTATCAATAGCTTACCTTTGGATTTACGCAACAGTTTGACACCAACCAATATAAAAAACAAATTAAAGAAGCATTTTTTGACCGTAATTGGTTTACGACAGTAGGTAATGGTTATTTACATATGCTTGCTGGTGTGAAATAATTACGGTCATAACTACATAACTACCTAGCTCCTCAGTTTAGGTATCTATTTACTAGACAGATAAAATTATGAAAACGATAGAAGGTTTAGGTAGGTTCAACTAGGTTGTTTATGTATCTCGTGATAGTATCAGCACAAACCTTAGTGGTTTTTTAGATGCTATTTTTAACAAACTAATGTAATATGTATATGTTAAAATGGTAAATAAATAAAAAAAAAAAAAAAAACCAATTTTCAGCGAAATCGGTTCTGACGTTTTTTAAATATAAATAGTGTAACTAACACGACTTTTTTATGTACATAATTATATAGATATAGAGAGATAGGTGTGATGTGATGTGATTAATTACAGATGTGACGAAATGGAGTCCGATCACAAAATGGAAACCGAAAAAGTTGCCAACGAGTTAGAGCACGACATTAAAAAACTGCAAAATAAATTAATAGCTGAAACAAAGCGTAGCGGCTGGGAATCGGTGCGCCGAAGTATTTTTCAAGCTATGCAAAATGATTTTTAAAAATCTTTGTATTACATTTTGTTTGAAATTGTCCTTTTTAATAAAGATATAAAATAAAACCGTGTTGTTATTCTTCCATAAATTGCCTCCAGGCAATTTGTGGATGGACAACCTTGCCTGCCTGGGACAGATCGCTCAACTCTTTCAAGAGTTGAGCGATCTTTTCCAGGCAACCTTTAGATTTGACTCATACTTAGTTATAAGACCACATTGTACCTACTTGTAGCTTTTGAATTTTCTACCTATCTGTCTAGGTATTTTATTATCATTATGAGCAAGTTGCCTACTAAGTAGATGTCTAAATCGTGCAGAAAAGTGAAAAGAATTCATATTGTTTCATCGTATCATAAGCGTGAATTCTTGTAAATCTCTCCATTCGTCTTGTTCTCAGCCAGCTTCTTAATATATCATGTTTAATAGTATAAACGCGACGCTGACACACTTGCGTATTTTTTGCTCACATTATGCTAGGCTGTTCTTTTAGCTCAGAATAATATCAGGCGATGTAACATTGTATGCTGTACAGAAGCTGTACTAAAGCTTTGGTTTCTCTAATGCGGGGGTCGTTTATGACAGTTTTTTATTATTTTACAATAGATAAACTAAGCATTTGGCTGCCATCATACGTGATGGAAAGTGAGGTTACAGCCTAAGATGGAGCATGCTTACTTTACGTAGACATAATCCACTTGTTCACTCTTGTCTTGAAAATTCCTAAATTAAAGCGTCGGTTGCTTTATCAGAGTCACGCTATTTAAACTGCGATATTTAAAAAGTTGAGAAAAATCAAATGACTATGATGAAATATAATAATTGCAGTTAAGTTCCAGTGTCCACTCCAACTTAGTGGTGACGTAGGTATATGAGTCGTCTTCTTTAGTGTGCTGACGATGACGCAAAGATATTCTCAAAAACCAGGGCTTTACACAGCAGGTGGTTGTAGGAAATGGATGATAAGAGCGCTACGTAATGCTATAATTGAATCGGATAGAGATACATAACTCTTAGTAATGTGGGTTCTTCGAACTGTGTTACGACTCTCATACGGTATTCGTGTTGGGTTGCGCGTATGGTAATATCTTAAATGTCGTTGCGCCTACATATTCTGTTCCAGAACATGTCTAACCACGTAGTTCCTAATCTGCCCAAAGGCTTCCGTTTATCCAATGTTTGAGTTCTAAAAGTTTAGAGCGTAAACACACAAGAGTTTGTTAGTTAAAGTCAGCGAGTAGGTATGTGCAAACATTAAACAAGGAGCATAATGTAGAGTTATTACTCAAAGAAAATTAAATATTTTCAATAAGGTCCACGCTTGTTAATCTAAGAATGCTTTAATTGAATGTTTTTTTATTATTCGTTTAAGGCCTGCGCACACCTAGTTCGCTGACGGTAGCGATCAGTGAAACGCTGTCAAATATTCGCTGTCAAATCGCAAATCTGACAGCGATATTTGACAGCGTTTCACTGATCGCTACCGCCAGCGAACTAGCTGTGTTCGGGCCATTAGGGTTGCCAATACAAGATACGCGAAATTACAATGCGTTCTGTAATGCTACTCGTATCTCATCTATTAAGAGGTACTTTTTCAGTTAGTCAATTGTTATAATAATTATGGTCTAGCACTATAACTCAAAAATGAAATCACTCTAATAAGGAGGCTAGAAAAAGTGTTTATAATCCCAATAGTCATATTCAGCACAGGCGTCATTCCGAATCAGCTGTTCTTTTCACTCACACAACTAGATTTACCAAAACATACAAAAGGCCGCAGTTGCACTAGCAGAATAGCTAGGAAATTTAACAAATATATTAGGCCCGTGTGCTGTATCAGTCCAAAATAACTATAATAATAAATTGTATCAATCAAGTTCTACCTTCTATTAATTCTGCACACCTTTTAATAATGCTTGTAAGCAGACTATACCAGACAGAAACCTCTGAATATCCTTTTATTCTGCTCCAGAAATTCTTGTTTATCAATTGTCTATCATTCACTCAAGCGAGATAAGTAATTACCTACCAAAATAGACGAAATTGTGGGTTACAAATTGCTATTCCGACATTTGTATTTGGGGTTTATTGTTGGTTAGGTTGGTACCACAATATTCGAAAATAGAACTAGTCAAACTGGACCTATCGTATATACGTAGAGTAGGTCAAGTTTGGTGACGAAAGTTGTGGGTTGTGAAGACACACTTAGCTCAGTGATTGTCATTGCCTCTCTGAACATAGCAAAACTTCATCGATCATCTTGAAAATTTTGAGTTACAAATAATCGAAGTTCAATCAAAGCGATCGCCCAAGCCTCTAAGATATCTTGAAAGGTTATTAACCTTTCGTCAACTATCGGATTTGCCTAAACTTAGTTCATCAGAGTTTGACTTATGAGGCAAATACCCTCAAGCTTAGATAGGTGCCTAACCGTAAAAGCTAATACACTTCATCGGCACCTAAAATAAATCTTGTAAGCGAAACCCAATATTCTCGACAAACAAACCAATATTTGTTCAATATTTTTGGGTGTCAAAGGTATTACATAGGAATATTTATTCTGTAAACATTGTTTCATTTTTCAATTTTCTTTTGAAGATCTATTAAATTTTTATCCCCAATCAATTTCGAGGCGAAAAGCAAATAGGTGGAGAACTTGCGGTGACTATAAACAACGAAATTGATTCAGGACTCGTATACTTTATTATCTATTCCCAACTGTGTTGGAAAATAATAATGTACATGAATTTTTTACAAAAATAAATAATGCTGTAGAGAAAGGCAAGCTTTGTAGGCGAAGGGTTTTTCGGAAATTATATATTTAGATCGGCTTTCATTTTCGGTCTGGATAGTATGCTACAAAATATTATTTCAATGTTCAACGGACTATAATCTTCCAACTGGTTTAAATTGAAAAAAATATATCTAGGCCTACGACAAGCTCTGTCTGGCTCTGTCTTTGGCTCTGGTTTTGAGTCTGTGTGAGTGTTGTCTAAATAAATCCAGTCGAAACGTCACACATCCAGTATAATTCACTGGTGAGCACTTACACAAACTCAAAACCAGAGCCAGAGACAGAGCCAGATAGAGTTTGTTTTAGGCCTACTGTTCAGATAGGTAGGGTAGGGATACTGATTTAATACCACTTACGTTTAGATACAAAACGTTTAGCATAAAGAGGTGTCGATTTCCATTTACCTAGATCGAGGGTACACAATTTTGAATATTATTTTACAGGGTCACACACAGGTACAATAATAGGTACTTTATTACTTTAGAAGGGCTTTGTATCCTGTTTATACCCATATAAATTAAATTTATATTAGCTAAGAGACGCTAGGTAAAAAGGTATGATAAACTACTTATTGAAATATTGAACCTCTACCAATAATGTTTAGCGCTTATATTTAAAATTTGTAAAGAATTTACCTCCGAAATTCAAAACATCAAAAGAGGTAGGTACCTACTTCACGTAATAACCTAAATATCGTATTTACCTACCCTAGGTAAATACCTGGACGTTGCTAACAGTATTTATTCAGAAACATGACAGAGACCACTTGTAGAGAATCAGTACCACCCACCAAACAAATCCTCCTATCGCGAGTTTGACTCGCATCTTGGACGTTCGCAAGCTGCTTATTGTGATATTTCTCCTCCTTTTTTTATAAGCAGATTCGCATTATGAAAGTGAATAATGAGGTTTGCGTGACTAAGCTCTGGCAACTCGAGGATAACATGAAAAGGACCATTTTAAAAGAAATACAAAGCTATACAATATTAAACTCAGAGAGATGCTTAATTGGGCTTTGACCCCAGACACTTATAAATGATGCTCCGTCATTGCTTTTATAAGAAAAAGAAGAAACATTTTTTGCTACTTTTTGTTGCTGATACGTTGATTAAAATTGTTTCATCATTTATCACCCAGACGAACCATCTTATAATGTTTTGTCACACAAACGCTTGTCCTGAAATAGAACAGGAGCCTAATTCTCGGCTCATCTCGGATCATTTTGCAATTTTATTTTATTGCTTCTTTTCGAAGAGAGAATGGATGATTTCCTTGAGTAATTCCTAGATTATAACGTATTAGATAAGTAGTATCTGTAAAGTTATATCTAGGAATTGATAATAAATATATAAATAAATAAATAAAAATCGACGACCTCATCATAGAAGCTACGATATAGGTACGGAAAACGTAGAAAAAGTGCGGGGTTGTGCAATGCCAATGTTATTTTAGGGACATTGAAAATCTCGGTCGGCCCGAGAATTAGACTTCAGACAGGATTGGAACAAAATAGAACAGAACTGCATTGCATCGTACAGTGTGGTGTATGTTGAATCTACAACCTTCAACCGCAGAAGGGAGAGTCCAACTGAGATGTTCTTCACTCAGCTATTTTGATAAGCAATTATACCGTCCACTACATTTTCCCCTTATTGATCAATATCTCTTGAACCAGCAACCTAAATCCATATTTCTATGACACTCAACGGGATTGCCTGCAGTCGGAGTCTGCATACTATTTGTTTAAATTATGCTAAAATGTATTGAGCGGAGCTCTATTTGTCTTATGCATTTCAATAATCATATTTATATACTTGGATGCAGGACGGAGAGCACTGGTGGCCTAGTGGTATATAGCAGCATTCTTTATTGTTTGTTCAAAACACATTAAATTTATTTTTTCTAGCCCCAAACTAAGCAGAGCTTGTACGATGGGAACGATAACTGATATAACGCATGTACATTTTGTCAGAAAAACTATGAATTTTCGTAGATATTTTCGTACAGCGCTATCCAATCCCAAACAAAATTTTTTTGTACGTTTGTAACCAGATAATAACTGATAGAATACTTAAAAGGGTTTTTTTGCAAATCTTTACCTATAGTTAATTTAATACAACACCCAAGGCCTGCGCACACCTAGGTCGCTGGCGATAGCGATCAGTGAAACGCTGTCAAATTTGACACACACACTGGAGGAGAACTACGTCCAGCAGTGGACTGATATAGGTTGATGATAATGATGATGACCACAGCACTTAGTAGATCGTATCCGAAACCGGCAGGTGTCAGAGCTAAAGTGCTAACTGAGCTGAAAGGCCAAAAAAGGGTTCAGTTTGATATCTACAGCCCCAGGCTCATGTTCAACTCTGGGATTCGTCTAGAATTGATAAATCCTGTCGTAAATCTGTTTTATTGAGAATTGAGTCTAGTAATTCATGGTTTTACCGGCATAAGGTAAAATCTAGTGGAGTTTCTAGTGAATTTAACATTGATGCATGATTTCCACTGGGAGTAAAGTAAAATGACCTTTGGCAAAAGTCGATGTGAACGGTTGATTCTTATTATTAATGTACAGTCAGTTATAAAAACAGACGAACATTTCAAGGTATAAAATTCTAACTATTAGGTTCAACTAGCAAAAATAGGTCAAAGTTCTGAGCTACGAGACCAGCACAGGCACACACACCCTTAAGCTACCTTAAGCTTATAACATCCCTCTTTTTTCATTCGGGGGATCTCTAAGCAAGGCATCTAGGAAACCCTCTATTTGCTTTTACTGCTTTTGGAAACTGCGCCGAATTTAATTGTTGTAAGTGAAAAAAAACATAAGATGTCATTTCTATAATAGAACGAGATAAAAAGGGCATTGCTAAAATAAAATGAATATGAATGCTTGTAAAATTTTTGTAAGTAGGTTAGGTATATCACAAATTACTTATTTATGTATACTTTGGTCACTGCCTGTAATCTTGTATTTAGGTAATAAGCTAAATACGGAGATAATTGGATCGTTAACTAGCAGAGGGATGATGTAAAAAACCTAACAAATGAGCTTATAAAAGTTGGCTAAAGATTCTGGGCCAAGCAGGACAAGAAACAGGAATCATTCCTTTGCCAAATCGGGCTCAGTAAAACACGCAAAACGCTCCCAATTTATATTATTATTAGAATCACGGTCAAGCTACGGCAACTGGCTCCGTGCGAGGAAGACGCGTACTTCCCTCCGAGATACGTTTTTTAAACTAGTTCGGAGTGCATTGCAAATCGGAATCAAACACATTTGTCTAATACTCGATCTCAAGTATTAGACCTATTGCGCTGATGTCTTGTCCATGTAAGATTTTGCATACAATTCTTACGCGTCGACTTGAATGGTACCTAGAGAAAAATGGTTGTCTCTCCGAGGAAACGGTGGGTTTTAGAAGATCAAAATCTTGCATGGATAATTTGACTAGATTGGTCTCACGAATACAAATTGGCTTTAGCAAAGGATATGCAACCGTAGGCTGTTTTATTGATATCGATAGTGCATACAACAATGTAAATATAATAAAACTTCTGGCTGGGCTGGATGATCTTGGAGTGGGCGCTACAATATGTAAATACCTCTGGCAATTTTTGCATTCAAGACGTTTATCTATTGAGCTACATAATAATGACGTACTTAGTAGAATAACTGGAACCGGAATAGCACAAGGTGACCCTTTATCTCCGTTATTGTTTAACGTAGCCACAATCGACATTTGTAGGAGCCTGGATCAAGTATCGACATCACAGTACGCTGATGATTTTGTCATTTATGTTAGCCGTAAGAATGTACATGAAGCAGAGGATATCATTCAAAATGCTCTTTTGTTACTAAATCACATGATAACTGAGCTGGGTCTCAATATATCTCATAGAAAAACAAAAGTTTGTGTATTCACGAGGGGGTACACAAGGAATCTAAATAGGTATAATGTCAAACTAAATATAAATAACGAATATATCCAACAAGTCGATAGCATTAAATATTTGGGAATGTGGTTTGATAGAAGCTTAAGATGGGGTAGACACATAAATGAAACAAGAGAAAAAGTACTCAGATTTTTGAACATTTTTAAAGTGTTGGCTGGCTCAAAATGGGGCATTCACCCGAAGCATTTAAGGCGCCTCTATATTTCATTAATTAGAAGCAGATTAGATTACGGCTCTTTTTTGTATGACATCAGCGTAAAAAGTCATCTATGTAAGCTGGATAAAATCCAAAATCAAGCTATGAGAGTGATCGGTGGATTTATAAAGAGTACACCCATCCACGTAATGGAGAGCGAGCTATGCCTCCAACCATTGTTCATTCGTAGACATTATCTCGCAGCTAAATTTTGGCTAAAATCCAAATCAGTTAAGGATAACATTAATGTAAGTGTTCTGGAGCAATTAAACAGTTTATGTCAGGGTGAATATTAGAGAAGAAAGAAATTACCTTTGTTGATTCGGACACTAAATGAATACAATAGTACCTCTATCCACTCTGACACCAAACTACTGATTTATTCTTTTGATGACTGGATTAGTAGATATAATTTATCTATCAATATAAAAACGAAAATTGATGGAATAGCATGTGCTAAAAGAGATATTAGTGTAAATAGCTTTCGTATTACATGTAATGAATTTCTAGAAGACAAATACAGCACACATTATAAGCTTTATACAGATGGGTCCAAGGATGGATTTGGATGTGGAGCAGCTTTTGTTGACCCACAGATAGATACTAGAGTTGGATTTAATATAAACTCTGATATTTCTGTAATGCACTGTGAACTTATAGCCATTTCTGAAGCGTTGTCGTATGTTGCGTCGCTCAATTACAGCAAATTTGTTATATTATCAGATTCTAGAAGTGCCCTTTTACATTTGGCTCGGTTACCCTCGAGTGTTCGAGGGATTCCGATAGCCTACACTATACTTGACTCCATCTGTAAGCTTCGTGCAATGAACAAAGTTATTATGATACAGTGGATACCCTCTCATGTAGGTATCATGGGTAACGAGGAGGCTGACAGCGAGGCTAGACAAGCAATAAGCAGTGGTATTGTATATAGATGTTTGCCATTACATAGTGAGTTCTTGGGAGTGGTTAAAACCAGATGTAGCCAGTTGTGGCACGAATACTTTGATGAGCGCTCACTCACTAAAGGAATTTGGTACAAGACCATTCAATGTCGACCTTCTCGTTGTCCATGGTTTGATCAGTCAGAGACATGTTTTAGTAGAAGGAATGTGGTTGCACTGTTGAGACTTCGGTCCGGACATATTCCATCAAACAAGTTCAAGTTTTTAATGGGAATTTCAGAGTCCCCCAATTGCCTGGAATGTGATGTGGAAGAAGATGTGCATCATGTGCTGATGGAATGTGTGCGGAATGAAGTCGTACGGCAGGAAATTGGTTTTATGTATACATACAATGTAGGTATTTGTAACAGCATATTGACTTTTCCGCTATCCGAAGAAGCCAATATGTTGATAAAACTTTATTTGCGGGTAGTTTGAAAATAATTGTTGTTGTTTTTTCGTATAATTAAGGTGTTTATTTGTGCATTATCCTACGGGGGTGACATAGTCACTGTTTGACAAAACCCCTTTTAATTAAATAAAGATTAAAAAAAAAAAAAAAAAAAAACACATTTGCTTAATGTATCTGTACATTCATATTTAGATTGCTACTATACCTACTATCATATAATATTAAACATTCACTTATAAAATCTAAAACGGTAGCTAGTGTATAATATAATAACTTATTATATTAAGTTATTATATTAAGTACTAGTGGCCGCCCGCGGCTTCGCTCGCCCGTTCCCGTAATACCCCGTTCCTGTTGCTTTTTCGGGATAAAAAGTATCCTATGTCCTTCTCCCGGTTCTAAGCTACCTCCCCACTAATTTTCTGCCAAATCGGTTCCGCCGTTCTTGAGTTATAAATAGTGTAACTAACACGACTTTCTTTTATAAATATAGATTTTGAGTTTTAGTTAAGTTTTAAAGTTGTTCTGGAATAAATTGAAATTGAATGATCAAGCGTACAGCGTTATTACCGATCATGCTGTTTTCGTTAATTATGAAAGAGCTTACTCGGGTAGACCTTCAGCACCTTTGGTGGTTTACCTTAGCGTGTTAATTTGTACCTGTTGTTCCATAGAATAAATACAAACAATTCTACGAAAACATGTATGTACGTATATACTTATTAAATAAACAATACCAGAGAATTGAATACGAGAGGAATTGAATCCCGAGGCACACAGATATTTTAATAACAAGTAGGTACTCTCTCAGGATCTGTTGGGGGTTTCTACAGGGTTAGGGGTAGTTTGAATTTAAATACTATATTGGAGCGTTAAAGTAAACATGTCTTAAGTAATTGGTATTTCATAGGTAAAAGGTGGCAAGCTCATCGTTAAGTAGAGCACTACTGGTTTCATCTCACGATTTATTTCAACGCTTAAAAAAATACGTTCAAAAAATTAGTAATCAGAATTGGTTTTAAAACAAGCATAGTTGGTGGGTCAATGTACTACGCACGTATGATCACGTATTGAGTAGGTATGCTATTTTTAAAACAATACAGTGTCCTATCGCGAAAAAACAATCTGCGTAAGTACTTATTTTTTTACATGATTTTAACCTTCTTAAATCTTGCTCGTTCTACGTTATTAACCTTATTGCCTACTTAAGCAAACTATTAGGCAAAATTAACAAACTAGCCAGTTTCTGTTTAGACTATGAACCGTTTCAGAATTTGTTATAATTTGTAGGGATAGTATAAAATTTATAATCGTTGTTTGTTTTTAGCTATCGGAAGTTTTTGAGAGTAAAGTCAAGAATCGTGAGCCTCAAAAGCAATTTATAAGATAGCAATCCTTAAAATTACTTAAACAGAGGCAGAGAAAATGTTTTTTTTTCTAGAACTGTAATTCTTTTATCTCAAATCGTAATTAGAAAGCCTTTCTCGTTTCATAATTTCCATTACAGTTAGCGGCTATTTATATAGCAAAAAAGGAGGACTGAAATTTTTCGGATGTATAAAATCGTATACCTAGGTAGGTACTAATGTTTTTACCATTATGTTCATCACGTTTCTTTCGTAACAGACGATTGGGTTAAACCAAACTGCGTCTACCGTGTGCCACATCAAAAGACAGGAACTATACAAACAAAGGTAAGTGGTTGAAAGAAAATACGACTTCGAAACAGTTACCATAATTTAACTTGAGCTTAATGTTTCAAGTTTCAACAAACAAAATGTTTCATTCGAGTATTTTCGAATGAAACATTTTGTTTGTTGAAACTTGTATATATTTTAAGTGTACACAATTCTTGTGATCCCGTAAAAAATATTTTTCTATAAGAACGAGTGGAATTCCAGGGGTTCTTACTAGTATTTTGGGTATGTGGTATGCGACAGGCTGTGTATCAGTAACACGCTTAGCTTCCAATCTTTATAGTTTAAAAAAACTAGGGGTCTACTCTCAAAACTATAAACAAAGTTTCGTATTGATAATCGAGTTACATTACGCGGCAAGGTAAGTGCTCCGCGTCCACTTCTCGTTGCTGCGCTTTCCACTCAGTGTAACTCAAATTGGCAATACGGAGTGTAGCTCAAAATGGTAACTTCCTATAGCTTGAGTAGACCTCGATGAGCTGTAGAAATATCTCTGCGTTCTGCAATATGGTGTATATGTTTTGCTTCTAAGCGATATTGTAAATTGAGTATTCCTCGAAAAACTCATAGGTACCTACGCTAAAAGGCTCGTTTGTTGTCGGTCAGGATTTTTGGAATATTCAAAATAAAACAAACACCTATAGCTCGACCAAGCCAAGTTTGCACCTCACGTCGATTCCTAAAAATCGTGGATACGTAAAAATGGATTCGATGACTTTCAAAAATTTTACAATTATTTGCTTTCAGATTTTACTTTGCATTTATTGTTTTTAACACTATCATGTACCTACATAAAAATATACATTGTAATGTACATTAAAATATAAACAGAAAAGCAAGGTGCAAACTTAGCTTGGTGGAGTTAAACCATTTAAATTGATACCTCCTAGATCGACGTGGTTTCTAATATAAAAGTTGAATCTCATCTTATCTCATCCAAAACAGTTGAATATAACACTGGGTGCTTGTTCTATGGGAAAATATTCGTAGTAAAAAAAATCGGTTGTCTGTAAAGATCGGTTTACTAACGATAGTTAAACGTGACATACAGCTGTCCACGCGGACGCATCGCTCACTCAAGTAGGAAAGAGACAGATGTCGAGCGCTGCCTAGCGCTGCCGAACGCGGCCGATTGTGCCTCTTTGTCGCTCGTTCCGCGCTCTCGCTTGCACTTCAAGCCTTAAATGGAACGCCTCAGAGCGAGGAAACGCCGCATGAGTCATGTTTTTTCGTGAGTGCAGCCGACTCCATCGAATTATAAGACGTTGTCACGTCAAAAAACAGACATTGCTAATGTTATATTGTGTAAATCCTCATTTGTCAGGATCTACTAAGTAGGTAGATACTTCCCATATCTTCAACAGAAAAAAATATTTTCACATGGGCTTGTGGAGATAAAAGATATCCACTATAAGCGTAATGTATAAGTATACCGTTCATTGAGAATTCCTCAGGGAGAAGAAATGCCATCCATCATTGCTTTTGAAATTCAGCTTCGCAGCTCTCAAAAAATGTTGGGGAAATACGACAATAAGTGAGATGTTTTATGTATGATGCAGAGAAAATATATTACAGGAAATAAGTTCTCATGTATGTCTTTGGTTTTTATGGACTACCGAGCTGTCAACTGACAGTTCTATCAGCTCAGTTGGTAGGTAGCTCGGCCTTCTGCACCGTAGATCGTGGGTTAGATCCCCACAGCGAACCAAATATGTGTGTGGTGATGACAAATGTATTTACAATAAATATATAAGTACAAAAAAGTATTATATCAGCTATCTGGTTCCCAAAGTACAAGTTCTGCTAAAATATGATAGTGAGCTAGATAGTTGTGTGGATTGTCCATAATATTAATGATTATTATTTATTTGAATTTCGTTCGGAAGAGGAACCATTATTCCGACCACAACATTCGTACCATCAAAACTTACAAAAACCCGAACTTCGTAATATTCAGTAGCGGAACTTGTGTAGAAACTTGCCAGCCCTATTACTGTCACACTTATCCACAGGGATACTTTCAGCCGAAAACACCAAGTCATTTAACAATGTCTCGTTAAGGTAAGAGGTAGTAAAAACCTGTCTTTTAGGTGTCAACTTCTACCGTGTAAACCAATTATAGGACGCGACCTATGCTTGTTTGGCTGAGAAAATCTCACGATGGACGGTTTTTCTTTTTTATTGGTATCAAGGTACGATAATCTGAAATCTCTGACGCCAGAAGCTCGGCAAGGAAATTTTTGGCCTAATTTGTATGACGTTATCTCCATTGTGAGATTTTCTCGGTCAAAACGAGCTTAAGGCGCCAGGTAGCGAATAAAAGTGACGCGAAAAGTTTAATTTTTAGGTTATCATCAACATCAGCCTAAGAAGTTCGTCGGTCTCGTACAATTTTTAGGTGACAACCAAGAATCGGTCACCAAACCGGTCTAATCTAGATCGATAAGTCGCGAGTCTTGGTCGCTGGTGTTGCGATCGCACCTACCGTAGGTCGCTACAACAAGACGCGTCCGAAAACTTCCTGCTCCATATTTACACTATCTTTTACTAGTGTCCCCATTTTTATAGGCTTGTAGGTTGCCACCGCTAGGCTTTTCGGATTCAGTGATCTGTCAACGTTGCTCTCCCACTAGATATAGGTTAAGATAATGTTTCTGCGTCTTGGTTTATGGGTCGAATTGAACCGGATAAATTGGATAAGCCGACAATGCAAGAGAAAAACACGAGGGACATTCTTCAACGCTGACACCGAATAATAAGCCTTGCGTACATTTAAGCGTCAAATTTGACAGCGGTATTTCAGCGTTTCAGCTGATCGCCACCGCAGAACGCTCAGATGTGCGATGGTTTTAGTATTTAGCAGGTTTATTTACGTGCCCATTTGTTTTGCTTTCTGTACGTGTTTTTTTTTACTATATGACACTAGAGAAACTTGACGTACGGATAAAATAGTGTTGTATTGTTTTGAAACGAATCTTCGTAATGTTAATAGATATTGCTATGAATTTTCTATGCAATGTTCTGAGTTTTTCTTGGAATAAGTTAAAGAGAAGGCAACCTGCAAAATCATTTCGTAAAATAAACTACTATACGAAACTGCGTACCCAATACATAATAATATTATGTACCCAACATACAACATTCAGTGTGATTGATTGATTGTATCTACGAATTATTCTGCAAGCTCGTTGATATCTTAGCTTATATACGAAAACTATTTCGTGAACATTAGAGTGGTTTAGGCGTTTATATTAAAGCGTTTTGAACTTAAATGTTTAATTAAAATACAAGATCTCTACCAACAGGCTTTTATTGAGAAACTTTAATAAACACTGTCCCTTTATTAGGGTACAATCTTACATAATGGTGTCTTCTCATAGTAACTGCGTAACTATCCAAATAATCTGACAGTTTAATCCAGAACTTACCCTGTAAACAGCCTAGTGCGACCTTAGGAACAGCTTTGATTTAATGTTTTTATGTTAATTGTTAAGGGGCAGATTGCTGTCGATAACCTTATCACTCGCACACTTTGACCTTTTGAGAATCACTAAATCTACTTCTAGAAAATCGCGAGTAACAATTTTTTTTCCCTTCGATCCAAACTCGTTTTTCATACCTAAAATATTTTCTAGTAGGTTTTTTGCACTCTTAAAAAACTAACGTTAGAATCAAAATTATTTTTTTGCTCAGTTGTGTGCAATCGAAGTGCAAATAAGATAGTTGTTCGCGATTTTCGTTAAATAAGTTACCTAATTGATCGAAGTCGAAGTGTGCAAACAGAGTGTTGTTTTACGCTTTTCATTGTCTTCAGGGGTTAAATACAGATATTAAACAACTTTTTCATATACATAAAAACATTTACAATAATAGTACAGCAGATTGTTACGCGAGGGTTAAATTATAATTATTTTTGCGAGACTGAAATATTAAATTCTTGCGAATAAAATACTTTTATAAACTGCGTTAGTTGAGGGTCTTAATGGAATCATTCTTTTCACGAGGGATTTACTGGTTTGAGACAAAATTTTCTAAGTAAAAAACTCTGCCTTTCATTATAAACATTGAGCCAAAGTAATATAAAATAAGTACATAACAAAGAGAAATTATTAAACTTTTATGGTGGCAAGAGTCGATGACTTTATAAATAAAATATGTAGATAAAAAATAGCTTTACGTCCAGTTCCAAAAGGCAACCTATCTTTCTTGTCAATTTCATCGCGATCTGTTCAGCGACTTTACAAACAGACATGCGGCTGTAGGCAATAAATATTGCACAACAGCTTTGTAGAGTGCTATCTCTTTCTGACGCACACTACGCTCTATGAAGCCGAAATTAGCCGATGTGCAATATTTTTTGCCTACTCTATACATACTTTCACTTGTCACAGATTTGTATGGACTCCAAACTTAAGTCAGTCTTTGCTAAGTTGGTATGTCCCTATGGACATACTGACATAGCAAACTGACTTTAGTAGGGTTTCTCTGACATTCTTCTTGTTAGTATGCGGTTGTTTCTGCCAGGGTTTCGTTCCTATGTGTGTATGTAGTGCGTATGTAGCCTGGGTACACACGCACTGGTTCCGTTCCGTTTCTTGTTTCGTCGTGGAAATTTGGCTATAAATTTTCTAAGCGAGCACCCTCTGCATATTTGTTCATTAAGATATTTTCACGCTGACATGCTTGTATTTTGGAACATAGAACCACGATTTGTGTTACTGTGAACATGTGTGATGAAAGTAAATTTCCCTTCACCGTTAGAGAAAACTGGCATAAATAGAGCACATTCATTTTTTGACAGAAAAATACATTGGTGCACGACTAGATTTGAGCCCAAGGCTTTCGAATGCTACCATTAGACCACCAGTGCAGTGCAGCGTAGCTTTAAGTTTGTGTAAGTATAAGAATAAGAGCATCCGAAGCGCAAGAATATTTGGGCAGGTACTATATTTAATTTTGATAACTTGACTTATAAATATTCCTAAACCATATTTTTTTATACTACTAGTTGATGGAACAAGCATAATGGCCCATCTGACGTTAAGTGACAACCATCACCTATAACAAAGCATTGCTTCATACGTCACGCGCGTCAGGAAACTGTTTGTTTTACTTCACTGTTTTAAACTGTGATATTTCTTGTGCCTTTATTCAAGTTACGAACCTAAGTGGGTAGGTAATTTGAGGGTCAAACGATCTCAGAACCTTTACCCTCTGATCGTACAGATGATTCAGCTAGTCTACAGGTTTCATGAGCAAATGGGTATCGAATAAATACCTGAGTAAAGGACGAGGACGAGTTAAGGGCTCCCACACAAAATTCGCGTCGCATCGCAAAAATCTGCGAGGCCTTTCATATAAATAGACAAGGGGGCGTCGTCATCATCATCATCATCATGTCTCTCCCAAGACGTGCCACTTAGCCCGGTTTTCGGCTCTTCTCCTCCAGTGCTTGCCAGCTACATTTCGCAGATCGTCGCCCCACCTTGCCAGAGAGCGTCCTACACTACGCTTACCTAAACGCGGTCTCCACTCTAGTAATCGTTTGCTCCAACGATTGTCTGTTCTACGGCAAACGTGACCGGCCACTTCAGCTTACTAATCCTTTGAGCTATGTCGACTACCTTGGTTCTCTGTCGGATAACCTCGTTCCGGATTTTATCCTTCAGAGAGGCTCCGAGCATAGCCCTCTCCATAGCTCGCTGAGCGACTTTCAGTTTGTAGACCGACCCTACTGTTAGTGTCCACGTTTCGTCGGGCGGAGGCGTCGTATATTTCTGCAATGCAATGGAAATTCGCAGTTTTGTGTGGGAGCACTAAGGTGGAGTTTTCAGCCGATGTAGTCTCATCTCGGTCGAATAGTGGTTCCAATCGAATCGGTTCCGCTGTAAACTTTACCGACGACATGATAGCTATGGACGTTGGACGTGTCAAAATAACAGCGTAGGTAGTTCAACATTTCTACACATAATACATCGTTCATTTTTGGAGGCTTTCGGTCGAATTGCGTGGTGTCAGGTCTTCAATCAGTAGGCAGAGGTCACTAAATATTTAACGAATGAATGCGTACATTTATTGCAGGGAAATAAGATCTGTAGACCCTTACGTGACGAGAAAACGGATCATCTGTGGCGACTCTCGTTGGTTGGATTATCAAATTTGTAGTAATGACATCATGATTTTTATTTCGGAGCAAACTTCAATCTACATTATATAGCTTCCTTGATTAAATGTATCGCTTTATTATTTTCGCGTCTCTTTTGGGGTGTCTAGAGATGTTGGTTAACAAAATAGATACGGGATTTGATAAATAACGATATAACAAATAATTGAAGCTGTTATTTTTTAAAAGCTTCATGTTTCGAATCTTGTTGGAGCAGGAGCCTAATTCTCGGGCCGACCGAGATCATTTTTTTTGCAATTTTATCATATTGCTTCGTTTCGAAGGGAGAATGGATGATTTCTTTGAGTAATTCATTGACGACCTCATCGTAGAAGCCTCGACAGCTACGATATACGGAAAACGTGGAAAAAGTGCGGGGTTGTGCAATGCCAATGTGTATTTATTTAGGGGACATTGAAATACTCGGCTGGCCCGAGAAATAGGCTCCACATCTCCAGATTTTTGTTTTGATCATTGTCATTACCATGATGAATTAACATCAGGCATTCGAGACAATTTTGAGTTTCAAGCTATTTGGTAAGTAAGTTATACATGAAATCAAAATTTCCTTGGCGTGAATATTCATTTATTTATGAAACCAACCGGCCTTTTCGAGTGGGGCTACGTTATAATAATATTTATACAGCTGTTCAATTTGTTGGGTATTAGAATAAAATTTTGTCAGTAGTTACTTGGAGCTCACAGGCTCAGCTCATAAGATATTATAATTTCAAATGAATATACCGAGTCGAGTCTATCGCGTTGATTCATACTTTCTTACAGATAAGTTCAGTTGCCACTTTTTCCTTTCACGTTTAAATAAATAAAGGCTTTATTTCCAAAATCATTTATAATCATCAGTTTATTCAGTTCAATTTCGATTTATATTCAATTATTTTTTTTGGTTATTTTGGATTGATACAACTCGGCTCATAACAGCCAGTATAACTAGCGCACTTATTATTATAATTCTTTCACGTTGACGTATTTAGAAAAATAGTAACTCCAAGCACCTCTTTCATAAGTTGCCAGGCTGAAAAAGGATTGGGCAGGATACGTCAACCAGATGTCTCCCGATAAGTGGGTGACCATCAGCACACCTTGGGTCCCTGACTGATGGTGGCCAAGGGCCGTCGGCCGAAAAAACGTTGGCGAGACGATATCGACACGAGGGCTTATTTATCGAGAGGAGATGTTGGGAATAGGCTTGAGAGAAATGTCTTTGGGGGAGACCTTTGACCAGCGAGCGGTAGGAGGATATATGTTATTTCCGTAGGTGCCTGTATCTAACTATTTTTTTGCAAAAATCTTTGTCGTTGTCTACGGATTTGTAGGAAAACTAATTATTGGAGCAAATGAGAGAACCCCTCAGAGGCTGGTAAACAAATAATTTAAATATTGTTTGGTGAAGGAAAGGAATATTATTTCAATAATTCAATTGAATTAAGGAAATAACTGTCTTAATAGTAATTTTAATTAATATGCTGATTAATTCTAAAAGAACTTTGCAGCAAAAGTAGGCATTGTGGTAGTATTGCTATATTAAATGGGCAGAGGAAAGGAAGAAAAATGTGGCTTCGATTAGATTAGATTAGATGTGGCTGCGTAGATTATTGTTTTCCCTATTATAATAAAAATAGAGTTTTGACTGTATTCAATGGGTAAATCTCGTTTTATCAGTATCTTCTTACTCATTTCATGTTTCGACACAAACTAGGGCGTTTTTATTTAATTTAACATGGTAATAAACAATGTTATTACCTCGATGGTTATAAAAAACGATGAGAAATTACAGTGAACCTTCTTTTTTACTCCCGAAGGCATTTTGACCTTGTTTTAATAGGCATGATGTGTTATTTCACCCAACTTTGCCGTAAGAAGCGTGTTTTTGTTGTTTGCCCATCCATCTGTTTGCTCCGCTTATGTATTTTTTAGAACTAAATAAACAACGTACGTTTTTTACTTAGCCATGATAGGATGAGCCTTTACTTTTAAGCCTTGCGCACATCTAAGCGTTCTGCGGCGGTGATTAGTGAAACGCTGTCAAGTATGACAGCGATATTAGACAGTATTTCACTGATCGCCACCGCAGAACGCTTTGATGTGCGCAAGGCTTTAGCGACCTAGATAATTTTGGTACGTTTTTGTTCGTTGGGTGCGTGCAAAGTTGAAACAACGGATTTGAGTATACACGAGATTGTGTTTGTGTTTCAAATGGTTGTCGTCTCGACTCCGCACCGCTCCACAGGAACACACCCTTATTTTTTATAGTATATTAGAAATAATATTTAACCAAGCAGTGGACCAGTGTGAAAATCACTATCATTCATATAAATTATTCACTCTTATGTGAAAATACTGGAATTGGCAACACTTTGCGAAACACAGACTTTACGAAATCCGATATTACGAGTAATTGAACTCGGTAAATTGGAAATAACTACAGTTTCAAGGTATAGTGGATACTTTCAATTCAATGTATTTATTTCAGTTAATATCCAATTGGTTAGTACCACACAGAAATAAAAACTTAAAAGACTTGGTATAGGCGATGCAAAATATTGATATTATAGTTTTACAACCAGCTTGCAACCTCAACAATGCCCGGAGGGTACAGGCATATAGAAATAGGCTTATAGATAAGGATTTTTAACCTTTTCCAGCCTCGTTCAGAGTGATATCAAATTCTTTAAGCACTCAGGAATTTTATCTTTGAAAAGGCATAGTGCTGGTATGGAATAAAACACCGTATTGTTATTTATTGCGCAGACAAGCTCAGATGGTCATATAGCCTTTTACAAAAAGGAATTCGAAGTAACTCGGTGAAACCTCTCGCATTTTGATCTTTAGTGTTTTGGGAGAGCACCCCGAGAAGTGTAGAGAGCCACCAAGGATTACCGAAATGATATAACGCAATCTCTTGTTTGTGGTAAAGTTTAATAAATCATAGACAACATACATTTAACTTTATAATGTTTATTAAACAAAGATTTTTATAATGTCCCAAAACTTCCATCCCCTTAGTACGGGGCGGCGCCGGCGCTGACTGCTCCGCCATCGGATCCTAATCACACCAGACGATATGACTCATAATAACTGTTAATACGGCACTATTACGGCAAGGGGATGGTCGCGGGTTCCAATCCCGCTTTTCATACAGCACTATCGAGCCACAATCAAGCATGATGCTGGCAGCCGTGAGGCAACTTCTTACGTTTGCACAATTAAGTTTTTTTTAAATGTCCTACTTCTTACTTATCTCACTTAAGGAGGTTTCGAAGAAGAAAATTAAAAAATTGCTCGAAAATATATTGACAAGTTTTTTTCTCAAAAAATTCTTAGAGTAACGACTTTGTAAAGCTGGATTTAAACGAATATAAATCTGCTTATCGGCATAACTCTATTGGATATAAATATATTTTAATATAAGTAATTTAATATTTTCATAATTTTACTTTATTCTTGTATTTGATTTATTTCTTCAATTTTATTATATAGTTTTTTAGTATTATTATATTTTTTAAGTATTTTTAGAAGTTTCAGTACCTTCCTAATTGTCCTTGTTCTACTTTTTCCACCAAAAATAAAACCTATAACCTATATTTTTACAGATAATAGAATCTACTAGCATTTAATATAGCAGCTAGTCAACGTTATAAACCTATCCAATCTCATTACTATACAGGGTTATTCATTATTAGCTGCAAATACTCAGGAATTAGGTTCAACAAATAAAATAAAAAATATTAATGAAATGATTTTTTTTAAGTTTTGTTATGAAAATCCCAAAAAAACGATAAAGGAATCATTGGCGCCTGACCTATTTTGACCTTTGATCCGAGCCCGCGCGCCGTGAGTGACACTCTGCGTTCAGTCACCGTCTGGGTGGGTCATCGTCCTGTTCTCCATGGCAATCATTATGCAATAGCCGTAATTCTTTACGGCTATTGATATTAATAATTTAATATTGATATTAATAAAAATAAAATTTTGATACAAAAAACTTGAAAAAGGTTTTGATCAAATTTAAAAAAAATAATTTCATAAATATTTTTTATTCTATTTGTTGAACCTAATTCCTGAGTATTTGCAGCTAATAATGAATAACCCTGTATAAATACAAGAGTCGGCCACTTCCAGTTTTCACTTATTTATTCTGTTCAATCTTGTTTCTTTTTAATATATTATCATACTGACCTCAATATTGCCCAAATATCTGTATTCGTTGAGAGGCGTACGGATAGGACGTGTTTGAAATGCTGTAACATTTGGGCCATGAATCACAGTAACCTGCTCAGCTATAACTATGCTTGTTTTCATAATAAATAACTATTCTTCCGATATACCAATTTCTTTGACAGATTCGGTTATTTATGTTTTTGGTGAACAATAAATCGGAACCGTATTTGGTCATACACTCTCAAATACACTTATCTTTTACGATAATAAATACTTAGTGGTTTCTATTAGAGTTGAACAGGAACCCCACTTGTTAAAAAAATAATGAAAATCAAATGAGTATTTGTTCAGTCGGTTTGCAAGAATCACTTTGTTTTTGTTTTCATTTGTTTTTTCATTTTACTTTTAACTCTCATCAATATCAATACCTACGACTCGTTATGTTCAACATATTAGTATCAGTCTTGAAACGTCTTAAAGCTGTAGGTGAGTTTAGGTGCCAGTTCTAGGCGACCAAGCCTAGAAGAACAGGCAACAAACTACGGCTCGGTTCCTACTGTTCACAAAGCATTTTCATTTCATTCATTAATAAATTTCATTTGAAAAACGTTGTATTTGGGTACGCAGCCCACTAATAAAACAAAAGTTCTCTTAGAAATAAGAACCGTTTGCGTGGGCTTAATAAAAATCATCTCTATAAAATATCATTGGTATTAAATTAAGTGCCCTTAGAGCTTCTTCCGCCATAAGATATCGTACATTTTTTCAATAAAAAAGTTTATTTTAGTGCAAGTATTCTTGGAGAAGCTGTGTAAAAAACGAAAGGTGGAAAGTAATGTGAAGTAAGTATTAGTTAGATGTAATACAATATTATACTTATTGATGTCTTTTGAACAAAAATTAACAAACTAAAAAAAAACTTTGGACTACCCAAAGAGAATAGCTAAAGTTTCAGATTAGACCTAAAGGTTCACGAAATGAACAAAAATGTATAAAGTCTCTAGAGAAATCTATTCCGAGCCAAACATTTTGTTACAAAAGCTTGTAAGCAAATACCAATGTACATATAACAATAAAATGATGTACATATATTATGCCCAAAAGAAATCTAGTTAGATCTTTTCAACGCGTAAAGAATATAGTAAATACTATAGAAATTTATAACCATAAAAACCGTTTTATAGAGGTACGTTCCAAGTCGGAGTTTTTTTGGACCTCAGCAGGGCTACCACGAGCTCCATATGGTTATAGCTATGGCTGTCAAATTGTGTATGGATTGGCTGACCCACACATTCAGTTTCTTCTTGGGTTTGAATGTGTTGACACTGTTGACACAATTTTGACAGCCATAACCATAACCATATGAAGCTCTACCACGAGCTTCATATGGTTATGGTTACGGCCAGTGGGGCTCGTGGAAAATTAAATTAAAACTTACATAGAGTTTGGAATTCATTATGTTTCCTCAACTAAATGTTCCCAAAAAATACATTGTGATAGGAAATTGCAATTTGCTATTCATAATCCTCGGAGAGAGGTCAAACCTTTTCACTACAAATCCTTTATAACCAAAATATATTATTCATACAATTTATATTCACTACACAGATATTAATATGAATGGACTACAACAACTGAACGAGAGGAAACTACCGCATCAGACATTTTTTAGCAAAATCCATTATCTATTCCATACAAATTGAGGGAAATGTGTAATTTGTATTAAACGCAAACTGTTTTAATGTGTTGTTTGATTTCCAGGGAATTCTCTGATGAATTAATATTTTTTAATTATGTTCTTAGCATAGTACATCAACAGCGTAACAAAGCATTGCTTCGTAGGTCACGTAGACATAGGACTTACATGATGCACTGCCATCCGTGCATTCTTTAACTTGAGGTTCTATTTATCTATCTATTTTTGATGACAAAAGTTTAGTGATGTTAAATCCTGATGGCTAATCTGATGTTAATAACATAATTATTAATAACATCTTTAAGGCCTGCGCACACCTAGGTCGCTGGCGATGGAGATCAGTGAAACGCTGTCAAATTTGACAGCGTTTCATAGATCGCTATCGCCAGCGACATAGGTGTGCGCAAGCTTTTACTTATCCAGCGTAATTCTTTTTTTTCAATGCGTTTATTGCTCTAAGACGTCAATCAATTTAACTCTTCACCATCATAACAATTACCATTATAATAAGTTCCAAATTGTTCCAAGTTCTCGACGTCAAAGTATTATCAGCACCCCAAAGTTATGCATGTACCCACCTACTACATCAATTTGAAGATGTCTGGAGTTTCTCATCGCAAAAACTCGTATAATTCATGTCGATAACATCTTAGGGTGTGCGATATTAATAGAGTAATTTACAAATCGTTGGAGATAGCGGTAATCGACTTTGTTAGGGTTCCGGCAAGGCGGTGCACGGGAAAACCTTATTTTTTATTATTTACACGTGTATGGTTGTTTGCAATCTTAATAAAAGCAGCCAAGTATGAGTCGGACTCGCCCATGAAGGGTTCCGTAGCAACAAGTAACATAATATAAAAGTTCTTATAGTTCGTCGAAAGGTAAATTGCGGTTTACGATTTATGACTTATAAAAAAACTACTAGATCTCGTTCAAACCAAATATCGGTGGAAGTTTGCATAGTACGAGTACATCATATATTTTTTTAGTTTTATATTTCTTTTATTTTAGAACAACATTTTACCACTTTGGAAGTGTCTCTCGAAAAAACGATATTAGAAACCTCAACATAATTTTTAAAGGCCTATTCATAGATACCTCACAAGTATGGGTTTGATGAAAAAAAAAATTGACTTTCTGTATACCCCCAATTACAATTCACACAACACTATCTAGCCCCAAACTAAGCAGAGCTTGTGCTATGGGAACCAGATAGCAGATATTATAATACTTATGTACATTTTTTTAGTAAATTCATACCTAGAATACAATATGGCACCCAGACTGAGAACAAACATTTACACTGCGTTCACCACACAATTATTTGTTCTCGGTGGGGATCGAACCCACGGTCTACGGCGCAGAAGGCAGAGCTACTACCAACTGAACTGAGAGGCCAGTCAAAGAGGTGGAAGTAGGATTTCAAATAATTAGAATAAAGCCTCGGCCGAATCTGAATATTCTTTGCATGCACAAAATGTTGATTCAAGTTATTTATACAACGTAATTTCTTTAAATAATATTGTTCAACGGCAATCACTTGCCATTGCTTTTCCATTAGGTTATAATCTTTACTTACTTTTTGTAATGTCGGTGAACTCGAAGAAGCTTTTTTTCCATTGATATTTGAACCTGAGAAAACACACAGATAGTGCTTGCCAAAAAATTGATTGGTTTTGTATTGATTCAAGTTTCCCAGCCAGGGGACGCAAATAAGATATGATAAATGCCTGAATGGGAAAAACACAGATTGTTGAAATTTTACGTCCACAAAGCTTTTGTTTCCTGCAGTGAGCTCAAATTGCCTACGATTTTTTAACGTTAGTTATCTGCGTCTCTGGGACGGGCCTCGATCATATTTCAGTCATTTTCTAGCGGCTATTTTAAGCTTTGAGTGAGAGTTTTTTAAGGTTTGAGTGTTGAATAAATAAATCCTACGTCGAAACGTCACACACACAGTATAATAAAATTCACTGGTGAGCACTCACACAGACTCAAAACCAGAGCCAGAGATAGAGCCACTCAGAGCTTGTGGTAGGCCTACTGATTTTTGATTTTGATGCTGTCGACGATGTAGTTAGTACGCTTACCTAGAAGATACCTTATTAACATTTGTCTTGAAAATATTCAAATCATAGGTATTCGGAATAACAGACGCCAATATTAAAAATGTCTTACTTGCATTCACTGCTCTTAGCTCAGTTGACTGGCCTAAATTCTGCCCACTTACTGTGGGATAAGGCCTTCCTACGTTCTCTGTTTGAATATTTTTTTCTAACTTTCCATATTTTTTATTTCTCATGTTAGATTATAAGAAATAAAACTATTTATCACTTACTTATAAAAAAGTAAACAGGCCTTTGCATCTATATATTGTAGATCTATATCTATACTATATAATATTATAAAGAGGAAAGATTTGTACCTATTTTTGTATGTTTGTAATGAATAGGCTCAAAAAGTACTGGGCCGATTTAAAAAATTCTTTCACCAATAGTATGCTACATTCTTCCAATTTAACATAGGCTACATTTCATTTTGAAAAAAATTAGGGATCCTTGGTAAAGTTTGAACAATGTAACCGAAGGTGTAGAAAAATGAGTCTTTAAATGTCTTTCGTCGAATGCGCTGCCGAAACTATTAGCGATAGAACAAAATAATGTACAACAATATTGTCTACCCCGTGCGAAGCCGGGACGGGCTGCTAGTGATTTATATAGCGCCAGGAGCAACTGGTGATTACACAAGCACTATTTGCGGGAAGCTATAGTGCCTGGGACAGGATTTTAGATGGAATAGGCTTGCCCAGCACCTATACCATCCTGACAGCTCAGTCGGCCTAATCCACAGGAACGACATGGTCAATACGTGCGGAGCTGACTAAGCCGCGGGCTTCCTCACGATGTTTTCTTTCACCGTTTGAGAACTTACTTATAAGAGGTACAATAAAATGCGTGTTTAGGTAATTGAACATTTTAATTAGGTTTTTACATCTTTGGTACGCACAAATGCACAATATCTCCAGCGTGTTTGGTTCTTTGGTACCGAAACAGTTATATATTTTATTTATATATACATGTACTTATCTATTTACATTTAACATTACTGATATAATTATTTATGAGTATTTAACTTTATACAATAATATTTTGTATTGAATAGCTGTTGAATTGGTAGTGTTAACATTATTTGTAATAACTTTGGTATCATAAAGCTAGAGTATTTATACATATAATATGTAGGTATATAAGTTTAAAAAACTTGAGAAACCTGAGAATAATTATAAGTTTAAAACTTGAGAAACTTGAGAATAATTATAAGTTTAAAAAACTTGAGAAACCGACTTCATTGTCAAACGGCTAAACCGATTTTAATCAAATTTGTTTGGGACAATCTGGACGTAAGAATAACCTTCCAAATAAAAAAATATTTTTTCTAAATCGGTTCATAAATGACGGAGGCATGCAGTTACAAACATTAAAAAAAATATTTAAAAAAAATGGCGACACCGATTTTAATAAAATTAAAATGGGACCAATCTGGAAGCAGTACCTTTCAGATAAAAAAATATTTTTTCAAATCGGCTCACAAATGACGAAGTTATGCGGTAACAAACATAAAAAAAAACAACCGAATTGAGAACCTCCTCCTTTTTGATTGGAAGTCGGTTAAAAATATATAGAAAACAAAAGTTTTGTTTTATTTGAAAAACAACAAGTTAAGTACATTGTTTTAAAATTAAATCAAGCAATAATGAAAAAGTAAATGACGGTAGAATAAAACTATTTGGGATTCAATAATAACCAATAAATTAAAATAAAGCGTTGAGCATTGACTGGCCTCTTAGTTCAATTGGTAGTAGCTCTGCTTTTTGCGCCGTAGATCGTGGATTCGATCTCCACCGAGAACAAATATTTGTGTGGTGAACACAGATGTTTGTTTTCTGTCTGGGTGATATATTGCTGAATAAGATGACAGACTTTTCTATCTTAATTATTTTACAAGAGATATATTTAATATTGGTAACAGCTGATTTGGTAGATTACACTATTGTGTAAATTTCTATATTAAAACCGCATTGTCTAACATTAAAACCTTGTCAAACCCAGACATTAATTTGTAAAACAAATGAACGAATTGAATTGAAAAACAAACCGAAAGGTTTAACAAAAATATTTATCATCCTAAAATTTGTTAATAAATAAAAGTTAAAATTAATTTACAAAAAAAGATGGCTTGGCATCGAATAAAAGTTTTACTTTGATTTGAAATACACTTTGAATTTATAGCAGAAGCATCATAAACATCGTATCTTAGAAATGCTTGTTTAATTTTTCGGATAGTTTTTATTTTTTCTTACCGCCAACGTATATTTGTTCAGAGTTGAGAAAGATGCATTCGTTATTTAAATAAATAATAATTTTAAATAGAAGATAGCAACAAACAACAAAACGAAATAAAATACGTGATTAATCTACAATTTTAAACTGAACAGATGAGTTGGTAGTAGGTACTCTAACATAACTAAGATTTCTCAATATTTTTTGGTGAAAAACTACATACGGATTTTAAAACTAAGTAGTAAGGTATGACAGTTTTCCTACAACTACTTAAATGTTCAATAAGTCTAGTATTGCGTAAATAATTACATATTTAACAATTTGGTAGGTCCGCACAGTACACGCTTTGCTTATTTAATTCTACTTTTAGTAAAATTATGTTATGAGTAACTTTAAATCACACATATTAGATTGTGCTCCAATCGTGGGCGGTGATAAACATGTAATAACATGCGAAAAAAATGATTAATATGTAGGTACGTGTATTTTATCACGTGGATATTTTACTCCGTACCCACTTTTGGCAACAACATCGTAATACTTTGAGAATTATATACAATTCAAAATAAATACATATTTGTTCAGCTTAAATTATCAATTTTACATGCAACATGTTTCATTTACAGCACCACCAACAATATAAATAGTCATATTTATAATTTTCAAATATTTTATTATAATGAGGATAACTAGTGCTTGTTAGCGCTTGGGGATGCTATCCGATGAGCACTGATTTGGGTTAGTTGAGCTATATGTAAATAGATTGCGGTCTATGTTGTGTTATGTGTACATTTATTCATTTTTTCTGTATAAATCTTCTTAAATTTAAGAGCTTAGCTCTTGCCGGGGTTTTAATGCAGTTTTCTCCAATTAAGTCTTTCGAATGCGGCCTCCTTGACTTCCTTAAACAACATGACAGCAACTTTTTCTTTTAATTTACTTTATTATATCTATTAAAAATAACTTTAATACATGGATTTCATTTTATTCATCATTGCGAACAGCGAAATATTTATCCTGTAGAAGGTGGTGGTACCTAATTTATTTTATATCCTATATAATAAAATAGGTACTTATATTAAGTGTACTTAGTGTATGTTGTTCAGATCGAGAGTAAAATTTTGCTTATTTTTTTATTTTTATTTATTATCGGTGCAGGAAAATATCTTGATTAGGCCGACTAAGCTGTCATTAAAAATCGTATAATGCAGTATTATGGCTGTCTTTTTTTAAACGTAGGTAAAGATAAAAAAACACATTCTCAAATAAAATATAATTCACATTGTGAGTGTGACACCTTTCACACCACCTTCACCTTTCGTGCACTTAACACACGTTTTCGATTTATGTTCTACGACATGGCGGTTTTCCATCAACGTTTTGACGTTTTGACACGCTTAGAACAAACAAGTACTAATATTCTCGTACGTATTTGGTGACGTATTACAGTATTGTCAGGCGCATTCGCAGCAGCCAGTGTAAAGTTCAAATAAAAGACATATTTCACAGAACTTCCGACCACAATTTAAAGCGTCACCAGTACGAGTAAATGGAATAATTAATATAAGTCATCATAATACACTATAGAGAATAAAATTTTGAAATTATGTTCAATTAAAGCTTGTTCATTGTTTGCTTGAGCAAAATCTACTTTTGCTCTATTGTATTCATCGTCGCTACTCGGTGGATCATGACTTGTTTAGCTGAAATCAACTTATAACACACAGCTACCTAAAGTCTTTAGCACAATCTTATTAAATCTATTTTATAAACGACTTATTACTATCTTAAATATATCTATACAGATCACTTAAATCGTTGATTCAGTCGCGGACGGTTCACACTTCTCAAATTCTCTGCACTCACGCAAGTCTTTTAACTTAAAATTGTATTCCGTAAGTTTATATTTTATTATTACAAACTCACCGACACTTGAATAGATTTTTATACGCTTGCCGGTACTCAACAGACATCACCACATAAATTATAGGATTGATGCAAGTCGTGACGTATATTAGTATGTAACCGGTAACATTTAATACTGGATGTGAAAATTCACTGAAAATTGTCTTTGTCAGTGTGATGGGGAGGTGGCAGATCAGAAACGATGTTATAATTGCGACGATCATCGTCTGTAGCCGCTTGTCTTTTTTTGTCGGCAGACGTGGCCTTATCAGAGCGGTAGACCGTCTGAACGTATCAACGAAGCTCTGTCTGATTCGTTTAGCTCTCTCACTATTAAGTGGACTGCCTTTGAACTCGGGGGCGCACTTGTTCTCGTTATCCTCGCGTGTCGAACTATCGTTGCAAGATGAAAGCTCTGGATAAAAGCAAGGGAGTGACAAATGAGTTTTAGTCCTTTGTTGCACGACTATTTCCGCCTCGCTTGGGATTGATGTTTCTGGTACCTCAGCAATCGTAGGCTGGATTTGGATTATAGGCTTGATGCGCATCGGGTGCTGGGGTTTCGATTTTTGTGAAGTTTTTTTTACGATCCAAAAGATGCGAGCGTAGCAGAGGATGATTGCTAGACTTGGTAGAACAAAGGCTATGATGAAGACAAATTGCTTTGGGCTTCTACCATCTTTATCTGGAACTATTGTGCAGGATCCGGAGATGGTGTGCAGGCTGAACTGTCCCCATTGCTCGAAGTAGGTCGCGATTAAGGCTCCGAAGGATGTAATCCAGATAGATACAATCATTAATGCGATGTACCGCGTTTTGTAAATCCTGAAGCAAAAATATGATTATGAGCAAAAACTAAAAAAAGCGTGTTTGATCATAGATTTTAGACTTTTTACGAAAAATACAATATTTATATTGATTTTTAATAACAGATAAGAAATCACGAAGCTTTTAAGTCACTAAAGAAATCAATTAACTTACTTAGGGTAGAGCAATGGGTGGGATATCATGATGTATCTGTTGATAGTGATAGCCAGAATCGTGAAGATTGATACAGCGACCAGGGCATATCTCGCCATGGGAAACATTCGGCAGAGGACCCTTCCATGCGTCCAGGACTGTCTCCAGAATGTGGACGCGGCCAGAGGGAGGTTGAAGCAGCAAAACAGAAGATCAGACAACGACAGGTTCATGATGAATATTGATGTCGCATTTAGACACTGAGGAAAAAAGATAAGTCTCGTGAATTTTTTATAAATAATTTTTAAACCGATAAGTAAATAATCAGGTGTAATTTAACTGTTTCTCATAAAACTTTTGAAGGCTTTGTTTAAATTTGAAGCATCTTTTGGAAGTCAAGAATAATAAAAATCATATTTACGGAGTAAGACCAAAGGTTATAGTCCAACTTCGCTGTACTGTAGTAGTTTTGTAAATATCTGATTCACAGGAATTGACTAAGTAAATACTACATTATTTGACGTCAATTACAGGGACTCGTTTCGTCTAATACGAGGAACTACATTGTGTGTGACGATAACATTTATTTGACAGCAAATAGGAGTCATTGATACCAGTTGTTAGATAAATGCGCTATCACAACTTTGGTTTCAGAGATAACACACTCATCATCATCAAGGAAGGGCCCATTGCTGAATAAAGCCCTTAAATAATGAAGCTGCTTTTATTTTAAATTATTTTTGATTTGTAAAAGGATCATATAAAACAACGGTGGGAACCGAGCCGTAGTTTGTTGTTTGTTCTTCTACTTGGTCGCGTGGAACTGGCACCTAGACTCACCTAGCTTTAGGAAGTTTCAAAGTGATTCTTGAAATTGAACTGAATAAAGACAATTTTGATTTGATTTGATTTGAAAGTATAATAACAATCACAGTTTTTTCTGAATCATTTGACATTTCCGTAGAAAAAAACATGTGAATCAGTATAGTTATCGCGGTGGAAAAATTTCATTGTTGCCTTCCTGTCCATAACAAAACAAGTAGGTACCGTACATACTCTAATACCTGTTCACTGGAGAAATATGAAACTTTACCTTATTGTTATTTAGCATAGGATTAATCCATTTAAAATACATAAAAGTATGTAGGTATGTTTATAATTAATATCGGGTACTTTAAGTTTCGGTAATGAAACCGACATTTTCAAAGTGATCCTTGTGTTTCTACTGAATTGAATCCATTTGATATTTTGGTTTTATCTAGCCCCAAACTAAGCTGTGATCAGTCTTAGTATTGGGTCATGTTGTAACTCAAGTCTAACTATAAGACGATTATTGTACGTACCTACTCGTATAGTTGTCTATCGGTTTATACCTAGTGTTGGACATTCAGTGAAACTACAGGTGACAACTAATTGAAACCCGAAAATAAACAAACAGTACAGTGAAAAAAAATTCAGTTCTTGAAAGAAACTAAAAAGGTCAACTTTTTAGTTTCTTTCAAGCTCTTTCCCTATGGTTTCAATGAATGTTATTATACCGACTAAAATAAATTGGTATTTAAATAACAAAAGATTTTTCATAAATAATAATATTTTGCATAAAGTAGAAGTAGATTACCTTTTTATAGCGTGCGAGAGCCAAGATGGAGATGAAGTTCCCAGGTATGCCGATGACCATAAACAGTATGCAGCAAACCGAAGCGAATACCAGCAGAGAGTCAGGATAGTCTTCGAATAGAACTTGGCTGGCTAGTTCTACATCAGAGCTGTACTCATCAAGTCCCATAATCCCACTCCCGTTTATTCCACTAGCATTTCGATCCATTTCAGAAAGAACACTTCATTCAAAATACAACATACAACTGAATGTGAATCAACTAGGGCTACACTTTATTAAAGTTTTCCTTAATGAGTCAATCTGTAAGTTGTGACATGGTTATACTGATAAAACGATCCAGACTGCTTTGCTTCCTTTTTACACTATTATTGCGATGTTTATCTTCGATATTCATGAAAAAAAATATAGTTAATGGTCTAATTGATTGAGATTCACCGTTATGGCAAAAAGTTTTACATTTTAATAGTTACAAATTATCGTCTATCATTTCTTATATTTTTGGTATCTTCATATCTATCGATATTAATAATTAATGTTTATGTTTTTTTACAGTACGTATAAAACACCAGAATACAAAATTACTACTCCATTCCTATAGCACAATCACGGACGGGTTCGTGCTTACCTACACAACAGTAACTTTCGTTCCTCGCGTACCAACGTCAATCAGTTTCTATAAACACAATACATCACTATTACATAAAGTTGATTTGTCTTTATCAGGTCTACACTCGTGCACATTGACTGGTTACAGTTCATTTCCACAAGTTGACGACTAGTCACGGCGGGCGCTTCTCTGACGCGCCATCGCCGGGCGAGCGTCACGCCCAGCGCCTGCACATCAGCAGATTCTTGTACGCCTGTCGGTATTCACTCGACATCACCACGTAGATGATAGGATTTATACACGTCGTCAAGTATATCAAAATGTAGCCCGCAATGTTCGCTGCTGGGTGTGACGTGAACTCGCGAAATATCTTAGTAAGCGTGATGGGGAGGTAGCAAACCCAGAATGAAAGCATTATTGCCATAATCATCTTCAGGAGCTTCCTGTCTTTTGGCGTCAGTCGAGGTGGTCTTACAGAAGCAGGGGATCGTTTGAGGACCACTGCAGCCTGTCGTAGACGTTTAGCTGTCTCGCCACCGCTGTTCGCTCGAGGTTTGACATCTAAAGCGGCTTCCTCATCATGACCATCTAAAGTGTCCACACCTGACGAAGAAGATCGCTCTGGGCATGGCGTAGGAGGGCATTGCAAGACGGGTGGAGCTAGTAAAGCTCTACGCGGTGGAGCGAGATGACTGGTTCCGTTCTCAGGACCTGGAGATCTTTCCAATGCCGTAGACGCAGATCCAACAGCTGAGTCTTCTACACCAGGTCTAGCCTTTCCTCTATTTGGTGCACGTGATTTCCTCGCTGCTTCTCTGACGATGCAGAATATTCGAGCATAGCATATTACGATTGCAAGACAAGGTAGCATAAAAGCTCCCACAAAGAGAAATTCTTTAGGAGATCTGTTGTTTATGTCTGGAAGTATTGAGCAGGATCCGATTGTTGGATCTAAGCCAAAGCGGCCCCATTTCTCTAACCAAGTTGCAATCAATGCTCCAAATGAAAACGCCCATGTGCTAGCCACCATTACAGCTAGATATTTCCTCCTGTACAACCTGTTGAAAATATAACAATTAGAACAGAATTGGTTTTAGAAATGGATGTATTCATTTAAATAGGTAAGTATACATACTTAGGATAAAGTCTTGGATGTGAGATCATAACATATCTGTTGATAGTTATAGCGAGTACTGTAAACAATGAGACAGCCACCAGTGCGTATCTTGCCAGAGGAAACATGCGGCATAGGATCTTGCCGTGTGCCCAGGACCTTCTCCAGAAAGTTGAGGCAGCCAGAGGAAGGTTGAAGCAGCAGAATAGAAGATCCGAACATGATAAGTTCATTATAAACACAGCAGTCGCGTTGCGCACCTGAAACGTACAAAATAATATGTGGTGACGGTGCAAATACAGGCATAATTGACTCTACCTCTAACGACATGAGAAACATTTACACATAAAACATATGATATAGTTTGAAATTAATCTTTACTGAGGTTCTATTTGTCTAATTGCCCAAACTATTTTGGACCGTTTTGCAAGCAAAAATTTGAGTAAAAAAACTGTTAAATATTTGGGCGATTAGTTAAACGTGAAACCAGGCCTTAGAGTAATGAGTAAATGATTGGATCTGGAGTTTTTAAATAACAGTCGAACCTGAGTTTTCTCATAATTATAGAACTGCGTGACCCCAAAATATCAATGTAAGTATATTAAATTCTCGCGGTCTGTATAAATGAATGAGTCTAGAATTTGTGTCTTGGCAAGACAAGATAATATACGAGATAAGTAAGCTCATTGAACACTGACCTAGGCCAAGCAACCAAGTATAGTATTCATAATTTATTGGTAGTTATTATATTATTAATACTTTATCTCACACACATTCTGATATAATTATCAAGACATATACGTGAAGCGAAGTAGTGAATAAAGAAGATTCTCTTCATTATTGACGTGATTGCAGAAGTATAAACCTATGATAAGCTTAATTTTCAAAGCCACCTCTTCGAGTTCGCTAAAAATAAAATTGTAGCCAATTACTTGTGAATCAGTAAAGTAAGCCACCTTCGGCGGTGTTTGCTCATGGATTTCACTTATCAACGGCCCCGCAAAAGTGACCAAGATTATTTTGTCATAACACACTGACACTGTTACAATAATGCGGAGAGTAAATATTTTATCGTTTATTATGTACCTGGGTTAGAAAGTCTGTTTGATAGATAACACTTACTTCCTTAGACCAAAATAGTTGAACGATGTACTAGGTATAGAAAAAACAGATGCTACATATCGGGCTGTCACAATCATTGACTTCTAATGCTGTTGTCTGTACAAGTTTCTGTTATTAGAAACGCATCAATACGTCGCAGACTTCACGTGTTAACGCGAAGACGTCATAATCGTTGCAATATGTTTTGATTTCATGGGGACCTATATCGAACTGTGTTGATATAACTGTAGTGATTGCATCCGACGCTTTTACACGTTTTGACGTGATTGGAAGTTTGTTTCCTTTATTATTATAAAAGAGAAGCGTGTTTGAAACCAAGATTTAGAAAAAAATCCGTAAGCTATGACGGTACACGGCTTTCATTCCCTGGTGCGCAAGAAAACTGCCTCACTGATCGGCAGAGTGCGAGGCAGTAGCAACAGCATTCTGAGGACTGTTGCGGACAGCTGGTCGTCTCCACTATGGAAGCGCCTTGTGCTGAGAACGATAAATGGAAGAATTGAATTGAATTGAAGAATTGAATTCTCCCATTGATCGTCCACAGCACGATGCCTTCGACATGATCGCTAGTTTTTAAGTTAACTGTTTTTATTTTTCTAAATGTTTTTTTTAATAATTGTGTGATTAAAGGGGATTTTAAGTGGTCCGAAATGAACGTTTTTTTTTTAAATTATTTATGAACCGCGGTTTGATATTCAAACGTATTGATAATCTAGTCTAGAATGCGTTGGGATTTCTTGCGCAGTAAGCACTGTCAGTAAAAGAAAATAATATGTAAATGGTTTTTTACCTTCTTACAGCGAGCCAGTGCGATGATAGTGATGAGATTCCCCGGGATGCCCACCAGCATGAACAGCACGCAGCAAGCCGAGGCGAACCTCAGCAATGGCTCTGGATAGTCCTTGAAAAGAAGAACTCCAGCCAACTCCGCGTCAGACTCGTACTCGTCCAGTCCCAGCACTCGCTCACTGCAGTTCCTCTCTACTTCACTCGCGAACGTACTCTTCGGTATACTCGGAAACAGATCACCCATTTTACTCGCAGTATCATCACCCGTCCACGAAGCGAGCAATAAGTTTCATCGTGTGTATTCGTTCTGTGTTTGTGTCTCGTTCATGATTAGGAGACGCGCGCTGGGCCCGAGCGCGACTGATTACTGTTTAAACTATCCCAGAACTCGGCTCGCTGAGTCAATAAGAGACTGGCAATGGTGTGTAGATAGCGCATTTTGTCGATGTGAGGTTATCAGGTCACAGCTGCTCAGGAAGCAGCTATCGTTCCGCTGTTGTACCGCAGCCGTATCTGTATAGATAAATTAGATTTGTTTATTTGTTATTATAACTATCATTTGTTTAGGGACATGATTTATTACTCATTAGTTTTCATTGTGAAATGGGATATCAAAGTACCTAATTGTTATTATTATGACAACATTTAATAGGTTTATCATCTATAGCAGATATTTTATTTCTGCTAAGGGAAGCCGAAGGTGGAGCCAGTTTAAAAGTTTCCACTTATTTGGTTAGACACGAATGAAAATAGTTCATCGTACTAAGAGCTTCAACCAATCAGGCATGAGCGAGAGACGTTGAGTAATTGATAGTCAAAGTTACATCGACAACGATCCAACCGCTTCTCAAGAACGCTACTAAAGTTAGATTGTGCGAAAACCGAATTTTCTATTATGGAAAATCATGATTGATGATCTGTAGTGATGTAGTACCTGGCATTTGAATTGAAGTTTACGAATCCTTGCAAATAGGGTCTAATTTTGAGTGGGAACTGATTGAGGTTGAGACATGTGTGAACTTTGGACTTAAGTGCAAATTGTTTGTATGAAAGACCAAATGATTTTAGTGCTATTTGTATGTTCGACTTCACTTTAATCTTATCTTTGCTTGTATTATTATTTACACCACGAAAAGTAATTTTTTGATTATGAGCAATCTACCGTCGTAAAACATGTACCCCGTGTACCTAATCTCAGTCATAACGAAAAAGGTTTTATATATGTTTGCACAATGAAAACAATACACATTTAGGGCAGTGAGTAACTCATTCAAATGAATGTAAACAAGAACTCGATCTACGTTAGTAGGCCGAGGGAAAGAAAGCAAACGGCGCGAAAGGGGAAGGTTGCATTTTTGTAGAAAACCTAGTTGTCAGCTTCTGTTTACCAGGGGCTTAGCCGAATACGATAATTAAAGACAGGTCCAGGTCAGAGCGCTGTGATAAGAATGCTTTCAGCTCTATTTTCTTCTTTCTACCGTGTCACTTGTTCTTTGAACCAGTGGGGTGAAAGGATTTTAAGGGCGCATCAAAGATCGCATATACAATACAAGACAAAAGGTGTGACGCGATCGACAATACAAGAGGTGTCCCCCCCTTCTAAATATTTTTTTTTTTCAATATTTTTTTCAATATTCTTTTTACAATCTGTAAGCACTTCCCGCGGAGTGCTATTGTTTTTGTAATTTGTTTTTTTATAAACGGAATCATACAAAAACAGGTTGCATTTTAAGCTCAACACTGAGCATGCGGTAAATTCGAAGTAGCGATTCGGTCCTCGAGATTTCGAGATGACGCGTGACGTATAAGTAGCAAATCGTTGCTTTTTAGGGTTCCGTAGCCAAATGGCAAAAACGGAACCCTTATAGATTCGTCATGTCTGTCTGTCTGTCTGTCTGTCTGTCCGGCCGTGTCACAGCCATTTTTCTCCGAAACCATAAGAGCTAAACTGATGAAACTTGGTGAGTAGATGTATTCTGTAAACCGCATTAAGGTTTTTACTCAAAAATAGAAAAATAACTATAAATTTTGGGGGTCGCTATACTTGAAACTGAAACTCAAAAATTTTTTTTTCATCGAACCCATACGTTAGGGGTATTTATGGATAGGTCTTTAAAAATGATGTTGAGGTTTCTAATATCGTTTTTTTTCTAAACTGAATAGTTTGCGCGAGAGACACTTCCAAAGTGGAAAAAAGTTGGTCCCCCCCCTCTAACTTCTAAAATAAGAGAATGATATATCCTTAAAAAATATATGTTGTACATTACTATGCAAACTACCAATGATATTTGGTTTGAACGAGATCTAGTCAGTAGTTTTTTTTTTATACGTCATAAATCGTAAACCGCAATTTACCTTTCGACGAACTACAAGAACCTTTATATTATGTTACTTGATGCTACGGAACCCTTCATGGGCGAGTCCGACTCACACTTGGCTGCTTTTTTTATTATTATTTTGTGTCACAATTGCCAGCAAAATAATCGTGCTGAGTTGTGGTCTAGCCAAAATATATTTATACAGTAAAAAAATATAAAGAACAGTAGCGCTAAAAGAAACAAATAAAGTAAGGCTCTTGAAATCTTAAAAAAAAACAAGAAAGTGTACAGGCGCCGGCAACCTGCTTTCTACGAAAACTTGCCGAAGGGTTACGTTTGTGTCAGCATCCTACGCGGGTCGATTCATCCTGACACCCACGTCAGACCTCCGACATGATGACCCCAACGGATCGTAAAGAGCTTCCCAAGATCAGAAAATGGAATATTAGACAGGACCTACATTAGCTGTCACACATTATATGTATGTATTCGTAGTTTCGGTTTTTATTTAGATTTTCTACCAAAACCAGCTCAAAAATACCCTTGTGTTTGTCATAAAAGTTTATGCGTCTTTTGATTAAATTTGATGAAAATAAATAGTGTAATAAGTATCGCTAAGCCACATTGTCACCTTAGAGTAAGTACCGTCGTTTAATTTAATATTTCAATTAAAATCTCAGCGACATAATAAACGTCTAGCTCACGCCGTAAGATTATAATTGGATTTTGATATGAGCATTTATGACGCTGAAAACCTTGAAACAACTTCTCGCTCACACCTTTTGAAAGATTTAAATATATCGAACTTATTTATCGAAAATCACGAGCTAGGAAACGTGCTCCATCCTTTTTGTTTTTGCCTGTGTGCAATCGGATCGCACAGTCTCGTGTTTTCGATATTTAAAGCCAGTGATTTTGTATTTTTCAAACGGTATAAAGTGAAAGTGAGAAGTACATCGAAGGCTGTCTTCGCCTTAATTTTATAAACACGACTTTCAACACCATGTTTTTATGAACTTGTTTTTTAGATTAGGTTTTTTTCTGGTTTTCCTCTGCAAAGGTTGTTAATTTTGTACCTCGCATTTTAATGTAACTCGTAAAATGTTTATGAAAAGTACAATCGTGTATAAAGGTGAATCAATGCAAAATCAAAGCAAAGTTATCCGCAAAAAGGGTTGCAGACAGTCTGTTTCGCAAAAGTATAATCTAGCCAAAATGTATAAGTAAATTATTATACCTCTCGCTTCTCTCCGTAAAGAGTAAAAGGAAATCTATGAGTGTTTCAGGTGAGGTAATTTTAATTAATATTTTGAAGGTGAAAAATTAAAATGGTAACTGATATTTTGAGAATACTATTTTGCAAACTTGACCCCTAAAAGGCCAGCCATTGGATCTAAAATGTACCTAAATCTAAAAGCCCAGCTTCATTCAGCTTTTCATATTACCGGTAGGTAGGTATTATAGTTTTTCTAAGGACCAATGTCGAAATATCAAAAGTTCTAGGTATAGTAATTTTTCTCAACCTAAGTACTTTGATAAAATTACCCAGAATATCTGTATTGGGAATTAGGGATAACTTGAAATCGTATTTCAGAAAAATACTGCCAATATACTGACTGTAGCGTCAATAACAAAAGTTGATAAACAGTTAAACATTTTTTAGTTTAACTGTTTTTTTACGTTAATGGTTGCTTCCGTTATTATGAGTAGTGTTGCCCAAATGCAAGAACAAGACGAGACTTAGCCAGTCTTGGTCTTGGTCTTGCGCCAATACACCTGGTCTTGGTCTTGGTCTTGGTCTTGCGCTCCCAGTCTTGGTCTTGGTCTTGGTCTTGCAGCAAGAGTCTTGCAAGTCTTGCAATTACCTATTAGTCTATTACTATTTATTAAAGTTTACTTTAAATCTTAGAAAAACGTATTAGAATTGGAACATTGTGAGCTTGAATTGACATAGCCATAGTAAAGATCAAGCAGATTAATAAATAACTGAAGATTTGATAAGAAATTCGAAATATCAACTGACCTATATGTCGTTTTCCATGGAAGTAACTGTTTCTTAATAAACATTTATGATTTATAAGCTTTTTATTCTAGATATTTTTTTATTCGCTATGTTTATGGTAGTCGTAATGCGCATAGGTCCAGTTTTTCATATTCTTTGATACAGTTTTTTGCGTCTCATAGAATTCCTAAGCGTACCTACCTATACACCGAACTGTTACACCTAACTACTCAGTGAAATAGCGCTAAGTCCTAGCTGCAAGACGCAAGAGTCTTGCAGGCTATGTCTTGTTCTTGCTCAAGTCTTGCACGGTCAGTCTTGGTCTTGGTCTTGCTAAAAATACGCGGTCTTGTTCTTGGTCTTGGTCTTGCAAAAACGCAAGAACAAGACCAAGACTGCAAGACCAAGACTGAATTTGGGCAACACTAATTATGAGTCAAAGCAAATCTGAACACTAGCTAAAAGCTATCGGGTACGGGTTATATTACGGGTTCCGGAGTTTTTAAATTATCAAAGGATTCAAGAACTTTAATCGCTGACTGTACCGCTACAATTGCCCAAAGACATGAAACAGATAACGATGAAGATCAGACGTTTTCAATTTGGGCTGAAAAATGGGGGTGCTAAGTAGACCCTGAACGAGCTTACATTATTGCGCCTTGTTTTATTTTTACCTTCGTAATTTCACTGCTCTGAAGTAGGCTAATGTTTAGTTAACGGTATTTAACGGTAATGCCTATTTCTCCAGGATTACAAAAACATTATTATTGTTGGTCATGACGTCATGGTGACGTCTTCGCTTCGTTGTATGAAAGAAGTAGTGACTGATTTGCGAAGCACAGGTAAAGTAAGTATATGAAATTTGAAAAAACCCCGGAATTCATAATGAACCTGAAAAGAGCAGGTGATCTTCAAACGGCGGTAAAGATTTTCTTGAACTCTCTCTAAAACTGTCTTCGTGAACGGACGCGTGCTCAGACCGGCAGGCACTAAATGCAAATACTACAACAAAGTGAAGTTTAATTTAACAGCTGGACCTAACTTCAAGACCACTACAATATTCTACAATGAAGTCAAATCAAAACAGCTATCTAAACCAAAATATTTGCGAATGACGCAAACATTCGTCTCTATTCTGAATCGAACTGTCTAGCGTCTCCGTCAGCTAGTTACATGTTGCGTCAAGGGTTGGTTAATGACCGTCTTTGTAAGGGCATAACCACTTTGGCGTTTCTTTTCATCTTTTTTAATATCAGACGATTTTATCATATAAATAGACCAATCAAATAAACGCTTCACAAATACGCACCATCACGATATCCCACTCTCATCCCCCTATTAATCACGGCTGCTTTAAGGCTCGTAGTGACCTGATTCTCGTTTTTAGGTCGAGCAGTGTTAATGAAATATCGTTTGCTGTTCGAATGCTTTTATGGGCTCTAAAATGAACACTTGCTTGTGTTGGCGACACATACTTGGTAGAAAATAATAGAAGTTTGTAAGATATATGTAGGTATGTAGGTACTGTTACCCGGTTTTAGCAATAGGACATCTCTGGTCGGAGCAAGCAGTGTGTCGCATCTCTAGTGGTGTAGAAAAAGAAGAAGAGGAAGGAGATATGGCGTCGTTACATAGAGTTGTATTATCTGCAGTGTAATAAAGTTAAACAGAGTTGTAGCTATAATCAATGAAGAGTTTTCGTGTTAACAGTACCTACCTACCATTAAGTCACCTATACAAAGTCCTTAAAACACGTAAACAAAGCATACAAATAATATCTTTTAGCACTTGGCAATAAGAGACGACGGGAGATGGCCGAAGGCGGCTACAGAATGGTGGCAAGGGATGCTCAAATACCTAGGGGCTGACCACCCGCCCGTTCATCGAACGACATTGTTGCGAGTATTGGGAATGAGTAGATGAGATTCGTGAAGGACCGGAAAGAATGGCGCAATAAAGAGGAAGCCTACACGACTCAGCAGTGGGTGCAAACGGGCTGAAATGATGATTATTTAGAAAAGTCGGATTTAAATAGGAAGTGACAATAATTGTTATAAATTAGGTACGGCACGTATGTCAAAGACATCACACACCTATTACGCAATATTATATTTAGCACCCACCTTTTTGCGCAAAATTTCACCAAAGCGTACTTTTCTAAGAAAATGCCAAGAAATAATTAATACTTAATTATGCTGAAGGTACCTTTCTAGACTCTTTTCTATAAACACGTTTCATTTGTACCCGTGATCAAACCTAGAAGCCATTTCAAGAGCTCGCTAATTAACGTACTACTTGCAATATCAATTATTTGGTTTGTGTTTATTGGTCAAATTAAGCTCTACTCTGCTATTAGAGTTTTATTGAGCTCTAGAGACGAAACAAATCGTCTATGCATTCGTCTCTAGAGTGTATCTATTATTCTGTATTCATATTATTACATTTTATTTATGTGACAGTTTTTATAATAATTTAATTTTTGTTTTAATATTGTTATTATTTTATTTGACAAGGCCCGTTCAGAAGCAGTGCTTGAGTCTGAGTTGACAATCAATTTTTTGACAGTTCCCCATTGAAAAGTGTAAAGGCCTGCGCACATCTAGGTGATGGCGATGGCGATCAGCTGAAACGCTGTCAAATACCGCTGTCATATTTGACAGCGCTTCAGCTGATCGCTGTCGCCATCTTCTCGATGTGCGCAGGCCTTAAGTACCTAATTTGACATGCCAAACTTTTATGTTCTCTGTCAAATTACGTATTTAGAATGTAAATGTATTTTACCTATTATTAGTGTAATTGGTTTCAAGACCTTCCTAACTCATTTTAAATAAATAAATTATTTGTACTAAGTTTATCAAAACGTTTTATTACCTATACTTTTTTTTAAAACTATGTGTTGAAACACTACAATTATTATATACTTAATATCTTCAAAGTCATCGACCTAGGGGTTTTCTCGGTGGTTGAACGCATCCATGTATGAAGTTTTGGGTTCAAATCCCTTCTCCAGTTACAATACATCTCGCATCCGAGCCTTAGGGGATGCTGTTTGCATATCCAGCTGTGGTCGCCTTCCGGGCGCCTGAATCTTGTATGCTTCTATAGTATGTAGGTATGTACCGAACGAGTATTGATGTTACATTCATGCCTAAGTTACTACGTAACCACATTCATCATCATCATCAACCTATATTAGGCCACTGCTGGACGTAGGTCTCTCCCAAGACGTGCCACTGAGCCCGGTCTTCGGCTCTTCTTCTCCAGTGCTTGCCAGCTACATTTCGCAGATCGTCGCCTCACCTTGCCGGAGGGCGTCCTACACTACGCTTACCTAAACGCAGTCTTCACATTAGTGAAGTTTATACCAGGATATACATTTACTACGAATAGGTATATATTATATTGATATAGACGCAGATTGTTTCTCATATTAAATCAACACAAATATTATATTGACTCTACCCAAAAGTTAGCGTTGAACTTTTAGAGGCCATAGCAATGTAGAAATTCCTGAAATTCGGCAGCAAAGCCCTCGTAAAATCAAACAAAAGCCGTGAAAACGGGTCTGCATACACACGAAAGTGTTTCCGATTCGTTCCTTTTGTCTAAAGATGAAAAGACTGTTATCGCGCAGATTTTACATCTTGCTTCAATCATTTTCTTTTTGTGTATTATCTGGGACATCTTGAGGCGTATTTCTAACACGCAAAACAAACCTCCCCTGTACCTTAGTGTGAATTACAAAAAAACGGTTTTTATCCGGATTTACTTTGGTAAGACTGGCCTCTAGCTCAGTTGGTAGTAGCTCTGCCTTCTGCGCCGTAGGTCGTGGGTTCGATCCCAACAAATATTTGTGTGGTGAACATAAATGTTTGTTCTCTGTCTGGGTGTTATATTGTATTCTAAGTATGTATTTACAAAAAAAATATGTATTCAAGTATTATATCAGCTATCCGGTTCCCATATTACAAGCTCTGCTTAGTTTGGGGCTGGGTAGTGTTGTGTGAATTGTCGACAATATTTATATTTTATTTATTTATGGTACCCCTGTTTATGTATTAATATACTAGCGGCCGCCCGCGGCTTCGCTGGCCCCGTTCCCGTTACTTACATCCGTTCTCTGTTAGAATATCTTTGCAAATTGTAGCCTATGTGTTATTCTGTTAGCTATATTATTGTCAAATTACATCAAAATCAGTAATTTTTACGGAACATTAACCATCCATCCCAACTTACAAACTTTCGCATTTATAATACCTATTAGTAGGATATTATAATTTATTATACGTATTTTATATACCCTGTTTACAGTTTGGCAATTCATCATTATGGGGTTTTTTCATTAATTTACGCTAGCGATTTCTCAGAAATCGCTAAAGATAATCAGATAGATATTAGTCAGAAGACATGACAGGCTTCGAGCACTGAAAAATCTTCAAGAATTAAAAAAGCATTTCAGACATCGTTTTGGAAAAAGCCACCGTGAATAGATCCTTACTCTTGTCGAGCTTACACAGCTTAAAATGGTTATTTGGCATTCAAATATTCTGTGTAAAAGGCTTTGCTTATTAGGTAGGTGTTTCATTGGCTCATAAATACAGAAAAGCTGCTCTTGCCGTTTCAGTAAGTAGGTACAAACTACTAGGTAGATACGTAGTAAAAAATAACAGCAACAAAACTAGCATATCTATTTACAACAGAGCATAAGTACCTAACAGGAAATAAAATTCATAGTGGAAATGCAATTATAATTAAAGAAATGATTTTATAATGCAAAGTATTCTAAATTATTGATAATACGGTTTATTGCAATCTGTCTAAAATTAAGTTTTAATTTGTTGTTAAAAATATTTAATTTCAAATTGGTTTCGTAATGAGAAAAACACCAAACTTTTGATTATCTATTTTAAAAAATGTCCAAACTTTTCCCCGAAAAGAAAAATACTTGATTTCTATTTCATTAGTTATACAACTTTGTAGACTTGTAAAGTAATTAACATTTTCATATAAATATAAAAACGGCCTTTAGATTTTTGAAAAAGTTAGTTCTTACCTACGTATTGGGTTTCAATTCTTGACGTGCCGTCACTGTACCTACTTGCGGTGTTGAGAACGTCTGTTCTATTTATTTAATGAAAAAAAACAGAAGAACAAACAGATAAGTCTACTGAAATTAAGCGTCTGCCCACATAACATTGAATTGTTTCACAACCAAAAACGTGCTCTACTATAGATAGTGACACTACATTCTAAAACTTGAGGAAAACTATGTTATGTTCCTATAATTGAAGGGGTGAATGAAAAGGTGGCGAAGAAGGTTAGTATTTTATCAGCACTTAAAGCAAAGAGGCCAGATTAGTACCAACCAGTACCAACCTTTCTGAAATTTGAATAAAGAATACCCCTTGGTCACATGACAGACCGAAATAAACAAATACAGGCATTCCATATTCAAATACCAAAGAGGTTGGTAAGCACTTATCAAAGAAAAGATTACAGTGCTATTCTACCAAAAATGGATCCTTCACTAAGGAATATGAGCTTTACCTACTGCTGTTGGCAGAAATAGTTGCTAGATTGTAAAGGGTCAAAAAGGGTCAAAAGAGTTTCATGACGCTTTCTGTGTTTCTGATTGTATCAAACAATATTAGAACCATTAAAATTAGATTTGACAAGGGTCATATTTTATTGGGACACCCTAGGTTTAAAAGTGTTTTCTGCAAATTTTATCACTGACCACATGGGTCAGTCAGTATAGACTAAGTGCTCTATTTACGATATCCTTAGGATTATGTTATCAACCTCTTGATGCTAAACTTTATGACCCTTAAAACGAGAATACTTGTAGAATAAAATTATATTGAATATTTTTTATTTTAAATTGAATTTCATAACATTATTCCACGAATGTAATTGAGATTTTTATGGGGCAGTTCGCAGAGATCCCGTATTTTAATATGTTTCGCATTTAATAATTAACAGGGCTGGCAAGTTTTTGGCAAGTTTTATCATGCGCACTTGATGTGCGGGCAGGTTTATCCGCAAGTAGGCCGCTGGTGGGCCCTTTTTGCGTGACCCTTGACGCGTGTTGCTCGAACTTTTTTAGGTTCTACAACACGCCGGTTTCCTCACGATGTTTTCCTTCACCGTTTTGAGAGTACTGGCATAGTGCACATAAATTTTTCGACAGAAAAACTCATTGGTACACGAGTGGATTTGAACCCACGACCTTCGGATCGGAAGGCGGGGCCACTACCACTAGACCACCAGTGCTCTCATTAACAGGGCTGTGAATTTTATGAAATCCCAAGTTTTGTCAAGGGAAATGGGGCCATTTCCCTCGGATGGCTTTTAGGTTTTTTGGATCAAAAAAAGAAAACCTTTTTAACTACGAGGCCAGGTTCCTGGCCGGTCGCAACTTAAATCTGGGCCCTGTTTAATAAAGCTGACAATTCGACGAGTCCGACATATGTCAAAAAGTGACAATTCGACAATTATTCTGTTTAATAAAACCGACAGGCGACAAAATTTTGATGGTAGTAAATTTACAAATATGTCACATTGTCACGACAATTCGGCCTTTTTCTGTATAATATTTTTTTTGAAACGACAAGTGACAGGTGACAATTTGTCGTTGAAAACTTGTCAAATCTTCTTTATAAAACATAAAATTGTCGCGAAATATTGACATATTTGTAGAATTGTCTGACGATTCTGACAGGAGCTTTACCCTCTGTCGCGAAATCGTATTTTGAAGGTGTTTGTTTAGCTCCGTAAAACAAAATTATGTCAGAAGTCGACAAAATTGTCGCGACAACCCGACTAATGTCAGAAATGATTTGACTGTAGTTTCATGACATAATTGTCGAGTTTTGACAAATATGTCGTAATACCACCTGTTTGTAACATATTTGTCACTTTTATAAAACAGCTTAAGCACGACAATTCGACAATTTGTCGCTTTTTGACTTAAATGTCGAATTGTCAGTTTTATTAAACAGGGCCCTGGTTATGGTTAGGCCAATAATTCATTCGGCTAGTTCGGCGGAAAGTCAACTATTGGTCATTCTGATTGATTTGTGTACAGTTCTTGATTGCTAGATTGCTACAGCTGTGGTACAGAGTGGAATTACCGCTTGTTCAGTCAATACGAACTGAATGGTGTCTTCTGCAAATGTCTTACCATCACTAAGTTTTGGGTCTGTAGACTCAATCTAGACAATAGAGATGAAAGAAGAAAGGTGACATAATTTAAAACATAGTTTTTTTTTACTTTTAAATCGATAAGCTTTAATAGTTTTCTAGTTATCCCTTATAAGTAACGAATTAAGGTCATCGTAGTCGTCCGTAAAAGATGACTAATCGGCCGATCAAATTTTTAACGGTTGTATAACTCAAATTTTTGCTTACTTAAATTTTCAAGAGCAAGTGCGACGAAAAGCTATACTTATAGCTACCTAGCTTTTCTCCTCTTTTCCAATAATAATGATCAAATCGACAAAACTTTGAAATTGTTTTTAGATTTCTAACGTACGTTTTTCAGGGGTAGAGAGCAATTACTACGAAAACCCTGATTTGATTTTTCAAATGTCATAAATCATCGGTTTTCATGAAACAGATTTCACCTTTTACAGCCCGAACTTCTGCGTTTTACAGCACGCATTAAAAGTTCCCGAGACCGAATGGCAAGTGGTAAAGTGAAATAAATCAGCAAGAGTGCTTTCCCACAGATTTTCACGTAATAACAACTTTAGGGAATAACTCCTTAATTTATATCTTTCAAGCGATCGAGATCGACGATTAATGTCTTTAGAATTAGATAAAAGGTGTTTCAAAAAGATCGCCGCACTTTTAATTATTCTACAGAGTGTAATAAGGCTACTTTCTAAAACGAATAAACGCGGACTTCTCGACTCAAAAAAGCCCGCATAAAAAAGCAAGTTTTCCTTTTACCGTTTGAGAGCACTAGCATTGTAAACATATATTTTTTCGAACGAAAAAATGCATAGGTAGTGGACTGAATTCGAACCCGCGACCGTAGGATCGGAAAGTGGCACTGGTGGTCTAGTTGTAGTAACCTCAATAATGAATAACAAGCCTGTACCTTAAATTGAGCTGATTGATCTAACTCTCTACAAAGGTGGTGGCCTATTGCGTAACTACCACTTACTGGGTTTGGCGTAATAAATCCCCATTGACGTATTACGTGTGAATGGAACGCTTGACCGAGATTTTCGGTAACAAAATTGAGAGGGGCTCTCGTAAAGTGGGTTAGCAAAGCAGACAGTAGGTATAATACTTAGAATAAAGGCTCAATTTTTGTGGGTAGAATGATTAATAGACGTGCTGTTTGTTGGTGGAATATCGTTTGAGAATAAAGATTATTTCTTTATTTACTGTTTTGTTTAGTTAGACAGACAGACAGGTCAGTTTGTTAGTTACTCTAGTAGTTGTTAGATCTCTTTGTGGGTGGCTCGTCCGGGGAAGTACCTATCCCATTTCTGCCGTGAAGCAGCAACGTTGTGTTGCGGTTTGAAGGGCGTGGGTGAAATGATTGGCACGTGAGGCTGAACATATGCAAGCCTTAAGTTGATGGACACAAGGTTGTTATAGGCACACGGTGATGAACACAAGGTGTTGTTTGTTATAGGCGAAGGTTACCACTTAACATCAGGAGGGCCATATGCCTGTTCTATCAGCTAGTTGTATAAAAAAAACTGCCTTTTGTACTGTGTGTGGGTTTTGGGTTTAATCCACACTAAATACAACCTCTCGTGTAAACACGAAATTTGATCTGTGTGTGGACACGTCTGGATGTTTGAGGTTTATTTAGATTTAAAAACAAGTGTATCGAAAATATTTTTTCAGTTTATCTATGATTGAGACTGTAGTAGTCCTAAGTATAATATACGCAGCCGCTATGTGAATTGTCCACAATGTATTTATTTATTTTAGATGTTTGTCGTTCTTTGTAACGGAACGTAAGCATACTCAATTTGATACATCTTCAAAGATCAAACATTTCTTTGATATTGTCAATGACAGTGAAAACATGCTTACCTAATCATCATTTTGTCATATTTGGAAAAACTTTTTTGCTATTTTCATGTATTCTCGTTTGAAGCAGAGATCTCTGAACGATCTCTTGGCTCACTAAGGGGTCTTACAAAATTAAATCATTATAATACTGCGTAGCATTAGATAATAATGGTGTAATAGTGGGTTTATATACCATGCATAAGCTTTGAAACTCCCTGCTGTTTATTTTCTCCTATGGGCTTACTTGGGGGTACGGATTTGGATCAGTTGAGCTATTTTTAGATCGTTTGTTTCTGCAGATAGCTCAACAGTTTCTTGTGTATTTTATACATTTTGTAAATATTTGTTTAATTGTAAGTTTCCTTAAGTAAATAAATAGCAAATGTTGTCTGAAAGAGATCGCTCTTCAGCGACATGACCGCCCATTGTAAATTCATTAGGTACCTACATTGAACATTTAAACTTCTTTCTCTATTTTTAGTTTGTAAGATGTACAATAAATAATTTTCCATTATATTCCATTTTGCTTAATCCAATAAATTTACTTACATATACCAAAAATATTAAAATAACCCAGTACGCCAAAGCATCTTTACATCTGTTTGGCAGCCTCAAATACCATTTACTTCAAAGAAGCATAAATACATCAAGATTCGTATATGTAATAAAGAGTGGGTAATATATTCTGTACCTTGGTAACTTTAACATGTTTGTTGATCCATCGTGTGAGTTGTGCGTAAATGGGGCCTGTTTTCGAAATGTATTATGCGTGCTTAAGAGAGTATGAAAAGTTTGTGTTACGAAAATATTATAAATACATCCTATTAAAATTGTATTCTACGTAGCTCACGCGTTGAGTAAATGCTGTGTAAATTAAGTAATTGTTTCCTTAATTTTCTTCTTAATTTCCTTATGCTTGCGTTGAAAACGGTCACTGGAAGCTTTCCAAAGTTACAAATAATCCAACCCATTCTACTAATAGTGTTTTTGTAATTTTACCATACTATATCAGGCAAAAGTGTACCTAACAACAGTAACTACTAATTTATATGTCATACCTTCTAAGTCATGTATTATTAAGGGAGCCGGACATAGGCAATACCTACTTACGCTAAACTTGTACCTGTAGGATTTTTTTGGTAAGGACGAAAAGCCACAAGGATTAAGCAAAGGACGGTCTAATTTTAGCAACACCTATTAGGTTAAGCGAAGCATAGCCACCCGCTCCTATAATAGGTTTCAATGCCAAGCCGTCAGTATGTGCAAACATGATGCCAAGGCCACGCTCCCAATCCCTATATGCTTCCGGATTGAGGAAAAACATGGCCCACCTACGTGGACAGATAGAGTCAACTAGGTATGTTCGTTACTCATTCATAAAAAGTTGCTAGTCTCAGCAGCAATGGTGCATCCACACTATGCAGCTATATAAGCCCCCGGCACGCTCAGCTTTGAGCATAGGGAGTGTACGATCTAACGCAACGGACATTCACTGCAAACTCAATAATCAATTTAGCTTGCATTGCCCTAGAATCCCTAGATTGTCAATAATATAAAATATACTAATGCAATAAAAAGCAGTATTATCATCACTCGAAGGGTGCGGTCGTTTCAATCTCTTCGGAGTCACCACCCCTCAGCTACAGCTATATAGCAACTAATACCTTTAGCAGTTTAACCTCAGCTCAGCTTTCTGTTTTCTTACGGGTTCAGTCCAAACAAGGAGGGCGGAAAAAGCTAGTTTAGTACCAAAAGCACTCTAGCTTTAGGAACTGAAACTAGTACCACATTAGTGGCATATTACTGACGAGCTTAGTGCCTGAGTCTGAAAATCATTAAGAATGACACGCGAATAGAGTCACCTGAATTAAGACCTGCGCACATCTAGGCAATGGCGATGGCGATCAGTGAAACGCTGTCAAATATCGGTGTCATATTTGGCAGCGTTTCACTGATTTCCATCGCAGATCGCCTAAATGTGGTCGTACCTTTACACTGACAAATTATGCATGTGTTACAAACATGAATAGGTTCGTGGTCAGTAGTTTACGGCTGTAATAAATGTAACTGAATGTGAGACGTTTCAACTATTTTTATGGCGTTTTGTGAACGCTTCTGAAGTGCTAAGATTTTGTAACAAGACTCAACGAACAAACATACATTACCATAAATAGGTACAGGTATTATTCTTAGTTTTATAGGGTAATAAATAAAAGTTGCAAGAATAAGTTCATGCGAGTTTTTCCTTTCTTTCCGACACATCCGACTCCTACGATTAACGTCAATCTTACTTATCTCTTCTAGTAACTAATACAGAGGTTATCAGGGGGCTACCTCTTTAATCGTAATTGCCATTAACCCATATTTATGAAATAAATGCCCCTACGTGAGAATCGAAGCCAAAACTTACAGCGTAGTAGGCAGAACGAATATACAACAGGCATACACAATAAAAACTATAGCATTAAAGTGAAACACTGTCAAATTTGACAGCGATATTTGGCAGCGTTTCACTGATCGCTACCGCTAGCGAACTAGGTGTGCGCAGGCCTTAAGAGAAAAAAAGAACATCATAAAATTAACAAAATAAACATAAAAGTACGTAAATCAATGTACATAAATGTATACAGGCATTTGTTTGCTACTTCAGCATACACAATAGAGAAAAAACTAAACAAAAGAGTAACATAATTATATAAACAACAATAAGATGAATCTATGTGTGCTACTGCAGCTGCTCGGCTCTAGCTCAGCTTAATAGGCTTCACCACTGCTATACCACAAGAACCGTTCCAGTAATTGAGCTAAAATATAATTAGATTTGAGTACTATTATTTACCATCCTCTCTGAGTATGAGTACCTACTCGATCGTGGTAAGACATGTACGAGCGAAGCTGTCACCTGCACGTTTCCTTTCGATGATGTTATATTCTTCACCGTTTGAGAGCTCCGACAATACGCACGCCAATTTGGGGAATTTAAACCTCGGTAAATATTCTTATTTAACATGATAAGTATGTATGTAGGCATGCATGTCTTTTTATTTTTGTGTAGATGCGACGCATGAATCAATCCATACGTGATTGTTTTAGTAAACATAAATTGATGGCAACCCCAATTTTACGGGAAAATAGAAAATAACGTTACTCATTCCTACATGAGGAGAATATTTTATGTTCTATTTTTTCCGTGGTCTGCCACTATTGATACTATGGAAAACAGGAATGATTTATGTTCCAATGTTTCATTTTTTTTTATTTTACAACAGGTGATGGTCACCAAGATTTAGAATCTATTGTTACGACGATGCGCATGCTGAATGGCTTTGAGGACAAGGCATCAGTACTAGTACATTTACATAATCTACTATTTCGGGTCTGTGGTTTGCAATATTCTCAGAAAGGCATATTAACCGGCTAATAAATTATATTTGGACACCATTTATTCCACTAATAGGTTTCAGATGCCAATTAGACTAAATGTGGGGTATTATAACGCGCTAAATTGGATAACATGTAAAATGTCATCACTGCGATGTATTGTGTGTATCTTTTGTAGTATTGTGTATCCATCGTGTCATAAAACTACTAGGTACACCAAAACATGCACTCTCGTGACGATAAAAAAACTTGACATTTATGACGACTGTGTGTATCTGCAAACTTTTTTCAGTAAAAAGTTTTCATATCATTCCGCAAGCAAAGAGATTGCTTCACCAAGGAGCTTTGCATAGCTTGATACGTAAGAACTATAACATTACACTATTTTAGCAGATATATATTTTAATAAAATAAATAATTGCTTTTCTATAATCAAAAATATCAGTTAGGTATGACCTAAAAAAATAAATTGACTCTTGCTGTGCTTACAGCTTTGTTGTTGGTGTGGACTATAAATTGCAAGCATATGTTACATGATTTATGCCCATGATGTTTGTCACTCGAGCACTAATTTGAAAAGCTGTATGAACGAGCAATATCACAGCATAAAAAAATAACTGTGTTACCACAAAACATTTTATTTGATCAAGAACAACCAAAACAAAACAAACTTTCAATTGTTTTTACCTAAAAATACAGCTCTCATTTTTACATTTTATGAAACAGGGTCGCGAACGAATATCCAATCACACATATTATTTAGTTTTATGTATCAGAGTTTGAATTGGACCGGAAAATTTGATTTTTGTTGAGAATTCTGAAAACTGCAATGAAAATAAAATGTTAGTATCTACTAGGCTCACAACTGTAACCCCAGCAAAGGTGCCTAGATTTAGACCCTGAACTCTCTCAATACTCAAGGTCCTTGGAGCTCTTAAATATAATTAAAGGTTTGTACCAGTGTCAATTCTTTCTTTAACCAACATAATTTTGGCTAAAATTCCGAACTGTTCCAATAGTTCAGATCCAGGAATACTGCTCATGAAAGTTGCTTTAGGCTGAATCCAAAACCGCGGTAGAATCCAATCGGGACCCCGTGACAAGTTCCCCGGTCAAGTTCCGATGCAGCGTCGAACCATTCGTCAGGTGAGGAGTGGTTCGATGATGCACTGGCACTGAGGCGAGTGAAGGAACATCGGTGGGTTTTTAGTCAATATGCTGTCAGTATGACAGAGAGTCTGACATCCCCTCCTACTCTTCCCCAAGTAGGAGGCATGCGTAAAGCATTTTCCCCCGTAAAAAAAGGCTGAATCCAAAAAACAATTTTCATGTTTCTGAATTTGGTGAGCTACTTTTGTTGTTGACTGCTTTCCCTTCCAACTGATGACTTCCCGCTGTTTAGGAAATCAGTGCTCAATTGCATCAGTTTGACTCATGTTAATGCTTTAATCATTGGTCGCTTCTGTGATCTCGATATACCACAGTTTATAGGTTATGTTTAATTTGTGGTTTGATACCGCCACATCAAGGAGATTTACTCTATGGCGAGAGATTTGTATCATCAGATTTAGGATTTCACCATGCCCTGTCAAGCGAAGTTCGCAGAAATACAACTTGCTGGTTGCGCAAGAAAATAAATAGAGAGAGAGAGGTGTTTTTTTCTACAGCAAGCTGATATAACATGCATACAGATCATACATCAGCTTGAGGCATACAGATGTTCAGCCTCACGTGCCAGCAATTTCAAGGTTGGAAGGTATCACTTGAAGTGATAAGACAGCCTGTATTTCACTGAATGTTTTTCTGTTATTCCTGTGTTATTGTTTAAAGCGCTTTTAGATCTCTTGGTAAAATAAAAAGAAACAAAAACCTGCCAAATGTAATGAATAGTCGATGGTATAATAATATGTATATGTACATAAGCAGTTCCAGTTATTTCTAATTAACAGTCAAATTTTCTGTTTTCGTTTCTATTCCCTATTCATATTCAAATTCAAAAAAAGAACGATGTCTTTTGAATTTACATAAGGTTACCAACAGAGGTATTATTTAGTCTGTGGCTGAAGGATGATGGCCTATTGAACGAATCCTTATCAACGGTCATTATAGCCAGCAAAAAAGAGGGTAACAATACGGGTGGTTCAACGCCTCGAGCTTTGTTTTTTTAATATTTTTTAAGTTTAGTTTTTTTTATTAAATATTTTCGAATTTCGAAGATAAGTTACCTAGACTTCGTTATGCCGCCAGCGCCTTAGGGACGCTTCCATTTGGTAATAATTAGGATCAGAGCTATTCCTAGATGCTTTGTAACGATCTGCAAATTGTGTATTTTGTATATTTTTTAATTGCAGTAAAATTAAATGTTCTAGAGATAGAGTAATCTTTCCGAAGTACCTAATCTGCGGTATGGCTTCATTCAATTCCATTTGTAATTGAGCTATTAATTTAATGTGGTCACAAATGTTATTAGGCATACCCAATGTTTGCGGTTTGTATTATTGATGATTTGTATATGCATACGATGGGGAAATGTGTATTTATTTCTGTGCCGACTCATTTAAATCTGTCAAACTATATAACCACACAAGCTCTTTAGTAAAAGTAAACAGGCCTTTGAATCTATTGTATATGATTTATATAACGTCAGAGGCAACTGGTGTTTTATTCATGTCCCTACTGACAGGACGCTATAGTGCTTTTAGATGGAATAGGCTTGCCACCTATACCAACCTGACAGCTTAGTCGGCCTAATCCACAGGAAAAACATGGTCAATACGTGCGGAGCTGACTAAACCGCGGGTTTCATCACGATTTTTTCCTTCACGTTTGAAAGCATTAACATTGTGTACCTATATACCTACTATTTTCAAACTGAGGCACGCGACAGGATTCGCGTACTTCAGTCCAGGAAGGCGGGACTCGACTAAAAGCCCCTAAGCCCTATATAATTGGGTACCCCTGTAATACATTTAATTTGATTCCTTGGACAAACATTTTGTGTGACAGATAAGTATAGATGTTTGTTCCGGGTTTACTTTATCACGTATGTATTTTTATGTCTGTTTTTACTGATAAAAATACTTACTTATATTTATTTATCTAAAACAATTTCACTCATTCTCTTTCAGTTAGAACCTCTTATTATTTATTATTTCTGACCTATTTAGAGCACAATGCGATCTTATTTAAGTGTATGTTTTTATTTGGTCGTAAACCTATTGTAATAAGCATCACTTAGGGTCTTGCTACACGGGCGGTTCTCCCGCCGCGGTTTGCAGGCGGGAGAAATTCGACCACCGCCGCCGCATGCAGCGTCAAACCGCCGCTGTTTACCGCCGTTCTAAACTACACGGGCGGTTATCCGCTATTGCGTTATTGTGCGCGGGACCTTCTCGCTCGCTCGTCGTTCGTGCACTTGCGTTCCATGTTGCGGGTCCATGTTGAAATGAACAAAAGACAGCGAAAAACCGCGTCCCGTATAGTTTAATGGTCTGCGGAAGCTTTGTCGAGCGGATTTCCGCGGCGGGAGAACCGCCCGTGTAGCATGACCCTTAGGGACGCTCTGGACCCAACGAAATAATTCCATTGAATAGGCTGTTATTTTGAAATATTTTTTCAAAGTAAAGAATTTAAAATCAAATGTTTTTATATTTAAATTCAGCTGAAAGAGAACTATCTAAATAAATAAGAAATGCAGACAACCCACACAATCAAACCCCAAACTAAGCAGATCTTGTACTATGGGAACCTGATAGCTGATATAATACTTAAATATTTTTTCATAAATACATACATAGAATACAATATAACACCCAGACAGAGAACAAATATCTACGTTCACCACACAAATATTTGTTCTCGGTGGGAATCGAACCCACAACCTACGGCGCAGAAGGCAAAGCTACTGCCAACTGAGCTAAGAGGCCAGTCATAGACAAAAAACCGTGACTGTTTTAGATATAGACAAAAAATACTGAAAGATGTAGGACAAAGCAAACAACATCTCCGACAGATGAAAGCTTCTTTGATATTTTCCGGTGAATAGATATAAGTATATTATAAATTGATATTCTCAGATGTAACAGTAATAATAATGATTGTCGGAACTTGTCATCTTTACAACGAACCGCTGGGCTCAGTGCCAAGACATTCGACTTCCCTGTTCCAATAGGGTTGGTCTTGTTCGTTAGCAAACAGTGTGCTATTATTTTATCTTTATTTCCAAACTTAGTTTTAAACAATTATGACCTTTTACCTACTCAATAGTTTAGAGTTCCTTTTTACCTACTCAATAATTGTTTATGTATCAGGTACCTATGCGGTTTATGCCGTCATATTATTATATTTTCCCCAACTTGGAACCTTCAATTTTGTATTTATAATCTATATTCTAATATACCTAGGTATATAAAAGAAAGTCGTGTTAGTAACGGCTGAACCAATTTGACCGAAAATTAGTGGAGAGGTAGTTTATAAACCAGTAGGCAGACATAGGATTCTTTTTACTCCGAAAAAGTACTAGGAACGGGGCTAGCAAAACTTCAGACGGCCACTAGTTATACATATATACTTTTTTTTATTAATGGTATATTATTATTATTTTATTTTGGCAAAGTTTTTGATGCTGCGGACCCCGTAATATAAATGGCGCCTATTTACCAATTGTAATTTTCAGTATAATGGCAGTGCCGCCCTTTTACGATCATTTTATTTTATTTCAAAGTGATGTTACCACCCATATACCCATAACTGCTAGTACAGTATGACTAGGTAGTTACATAATTGGTCGTGTGTCAGAGCATTCACACGGACGAATCCACACGTGTTCACTTCGAGGGACACTCTTTTGTTTGTTTATTGTTTCATCTGCTCGACATATGACCATCATCGCTTCGATTCATCTCTTTCTTTTTATCGCAGTGGGAAGTGAAGATTGCGGCTACAGATAAAAAACATACCCAAAATAAAACACGGTGTATAATAATAAAACACGGTGTTTAACCATTATCAGGTTCTAAAATATGGTCTGTAAAATGGCCGGCTCGTAGAAGTACCAAATGGTTTCAAGAACTATGGTTTTTTTTTACTTTTTCGTATATTTACACAGACTGACTGAAGCTGGAAAAAACTTATAATTTATATAATTTGCTAAGATATTTTGATTTCCCAAGTGTGTTACAATAAAATAAATGAATCTGCCCTTCATTTTAGGTTACCTACAAGATTCTTGCGGTTGTCGGGTGCGTAAAATAAAAGAATTTCAAATAATATTATTCTACACTTTCCACGAAAAAGAAGACATGTCAAACCAATTCCTAGTACACTCACGTTTAAAATTTAACCTACTCATAAGTTCTGAGACCTACGTGAGAATGCCAGACTTTATTATTAAGATGACCTATATAGTTGAGGATATCATGTGTGCAACACATTATCGTTACTTTCCCACACCTATAATATCATAAACAAAGCTCATTACAAACGGACGGTTACTTAGGTATTAACCAAAAATACTGGATTAATTTATATAAAACAAAAAATAACTGGTAGGTATAGAGATTTGATTTGACAGGAATTATTATACAACGTGTATCAAAATATGTGTACTATCCTGAAGGGGGGTGAATTTCCACCCCCCGGGGAACAACTTTTGTTCAACGACTTTTCGAACTTCGATTGGTATCTCTGAAAAAAACTGCAACGAAGTTTCAACATGAACAGCTGACTTTATACAAAGTGACAACCCTAAACTCAGCTACAGAGGTAGTAGGTAGTAGTAGTAGACCTACAGAGGTAGTAGGTCAAGGGGTCAAGGGGTTACAAGGATAGGGTTGTCAATTTATTTAGGCATTATGAAATTAAATATTTTTGTATGGGAAACTGAAAATAGGAATTTTTAATTATCTCCCCCCCACAACTGATCACCATTGTGGTCTGAAACCCCCCACCTTCGCATAGTACACATATTTAGATACACCTTGTATTATGAACTACGTTCTACTTAATTAAACACTGTCGTATTTATTTCAGATTTGTAACTGACAAGGACTGTACGATTTATGACACGTAGTTTGCGGTCCGATTCGCTGGAAGAAAAATATTACAATTAAATCTATTCGGCGACTGGGACCGCGGTCCGAATCCCTAACGGTCCGAATTGACGGAAGCCTCTGGTATCGCTGATTAGGTTGCAAGGTAGCGTAGTTGACATGAGAGTGGGCAAGCTACGTGATCCGTAATAGGTGGGCTGAAGAATCCACGGAATGGATACCCACAGACGGTAAAACACGTTGCGGCCGTCTCAGAAAACGCTGGCGAGACTATTACCTAGACTCCTTCAACACCGGGATGGAGTGGACCGAGGTTCGAGAGGAGTGGAAAATCTTGGGGAGATCTATGCCCAGCAAGGTACACAAGTACAAGACAGTATAGATTAGAAAAAAATATCTATAAGTATATAACTTTTTAAAAACAACGTTTAATTGAGCATTGGTTAAAAGATAAAATGAAGTAAGTATCTTTGATAAGACAGAGTACACTTTATCCTTATTGTCTCTTCAACCTCACATCAAAAGAATCGCCGCACAGACAGTCAGCCCGGAAACTCAATTTATTGGTTCGATATTCGTTTATGAAGTTTCTAGGGATCAACAATAAAGATAACCTTTTCAAATCATACCGACCCTACGATGTTTATTCCATTCTCTACGAAACCGAAGACATCGTAAGATTGCCATTCACGACCCCATTAGGACGCAATATCATTGATTTCCGCTTCAGCAGATTCGGTCCTTTTCAAATAGAAACAAATCCCAGAAGAACTAGCGGCCGCCTGCGACTTCACCCGCGTGTGCTATATTACCCACTGTTAATTTTTAATCTAAGAATCCTGTGCCAGGCACTGTAGCGTCCTGTAAGAAAGGACATGTGCAAAAATTGTTTCCCCTGACGCTGTATAAATCATCTAAAACAGATGCAAAGGTCTGTTTTTTTAAAAAGCGAGGTGTAAATTTAGCTTGGTGAAGTTATAATAGTCAAATAGGTATTTGGACAAACCTCTAATTGCCTTATTCATCCTTAAATAATCTTGAGAGGGTACTTGAAAGTAAAAGATCTACTTACCTGGGAAGTAAAGTCGTGAGGCTATTTATTTTTTATTACGCTATGAACCGTTATTCAGAACTTCCACTGAATGTAGGTCACCAAGGTTTCGCATTTCATAACAAAGCTTATTTTCAGGTATAATATTCTTACTGCGTAACGTCGTATTTAATTACTTAAAAGACGTTTATAACGAACTTATTCTCGTTCTGTCATCTGTCAAATTAAAATAAAGAGATTAAAGTATAAGGGCTTTATTCATAATGCCACTTTTTAACTTAAGGGGGTACGATTTCCATACAAACTTAATTTACACAACTATGGGCGAATAAAGTGCGAGTGTGATAGTGTTGTGTGGATTATAAATAAATAAATATTGTGGACAATCCACACAACACTACCTAGCCCCAAATTAAGCAGAGCTTGTACTATGGAAACCAGACAGCTGATACACTTAAGGGGGTACGATTTCCATACAAACTTAATTTACACAACTATGGGCGAATAAAGTATTAATGTACACTGAAATAGCTCTAATAGGCTTTTACAGTGGTCCTTATTACCGGCCAGTTATATAAAGTTGGAGTGTCAGCCGTTGGTCGTGGCAGTCGGGGCTTCAGAAAAAAAACTAACAGACTTTTACGACTATTTTGAGACATATGTTTTAAGCTCATTCACGTATTCAATGCCGAGTACCCGTTAGAAAGAATGACGAAAAAATTACTTTTTTGGTTTTTTATTAATATTTCTGTTATCCTACAGTTTTCTCCAACTTTATATAACTGGCCGGCAATAAAGATAGTGTTGCCCAAATGCAAGAACAAGACGAGACTTAGCCAGTCTTGGTCTTGGTCTTGCGCCAATACACCTGGTCTTGGTCTTGGTCTTGGTCTTGCGCTCCCAGTCTTGGTCTTGGTCTTGCAGCAAGAGTCTTGCAAGTCTTGCAATTACCTATTAGTCTATTACTATTTATTAAAGTTTACTTTAAATCTTAGAAAAACGTATTAGAATTGGAACATTGTGAGCTTGAATTAACATAGCCATAGTAAAGATCAAGCAGATTAATAAATAACTGAAGATTTGATAAGAAATTCGAAAAATCAACTGACCTATATGTCGTTTTCCATGAAAGTAACTGTTTCTTAATAAACATTTATGATTTATAAGCTTACATTTGCTAAAACGAGAGTTTATTTTAACGAATTTATTTAGAATGAATTAATATGACATCTACTACCTATCCTTACCATTTTATCCTAATCATAATACTACTTGCGCGATCAGTATAATGTATTCATTTTCATTCTAAGCACTCTGAAACTTATTTATTCTTTGGAACACCTGTAGGTACTCTTAAAAAAATTCGAAATTATTTTGCATGAGTATACCTACGCCCTATGGCGGCAATCAAATAGTGTCACAAATGTTATGATTTCGGCGTGGCGGCAACGATTGTTTTAGATTTCAAAAGAAGCCGCCGGCGCGTGTATCATAACCATGTACTTCCGAAAAGCGGCAAATTTCTTTGAGAAGTAAGTACAAAACCTTTGATGCCGCATTATCAAAGTGCCGATGGTTAAAACATAACTATGCATGCACTCAGTTTGATTTTAATAGATATTTTTTTATTCGCTATGTTTATGGTATTAGTCGTAATGCGCATAGGTCCAGTTTTTCATATTCTTTGATACAGTTTTTTGCGTCTCATAGAATTCCTTAGCGTACCTACCTATACACCGAACTGTTACACCTAACTACTCAGTGAAATAGCGCTAAGTCCTAGCTGCAAGACGCAAGAGTCTTGCAGGCTATTTCTTGTTCTTGCTCAAGTCTTGCACGGTCAGTCTTGGTCTTGGTCTTGCTAAAAATACGCGGTCTTGTTCTTGGTCTTGGTCTTGCAAAAACGCAAGAACAAGACCAAGACTGCAAGACCAATAGGCCTAAGATGACCGCCACGAGAGTCGGTTTATCTCGTCAAAAGTAGAGATATGTCTATATCTCTACACGAGCTAAGATGACCGCCTTAATATGTCGTCATCATCTGTCAAATGAAGACTTACTCGGAATTCGAATTTTGATTTTTGAATTTTGTCGTCAAATGGTAAGATGACCGCCATAATATTTTCTCGTCTTTTGACGTTTCTGCGCGGGAAATTTTCTCGTCGACAGTTTTTGAAAACGAGATAAGTCTTCCGCTTGTCTTTTAGATTTTGTTTTGCTAACTTTTCAAAGGATGGCGATACCTTACTATAATCATCTTATTGCGATGTACGCCGATAAGCAAAACAGAAAGATTCAACAGAAAATAATCAGAGACGTATGTGGTATGTGATCTTTTTGACGTTGTTCAGTTTAGAGAGAGTAGAGTTTCAGTGCCTCTGGAGATTATCAAAACCCTGGGAATTCTACCTCATCAAACGTCTAAAACCCGATTTAGAGCCTAAAACTAGTACGGGCCTACCTTGCTGCGGGCGGTGCTTTCGAAGGTGAGTACCTAGTTCATTTGAGGTTAACTACCCATAGATTTCTATGTGTTATCCTGCTTATAATGTTATTGTAAAGGTCTAAAATTAATAATAACAAATTAGGTTAGTGTGAGTCAACACTTCTCATACATTTACCCAATTCACTCAATGTTTCAATAGTGAAGACGTGTCATTGGATCTCAGTTTACCAACTACGAACTACCTACCTACTACACTACGAATTTAGGCAAAGTAAAAACTGAGTATAGTTACCTACCTATCTAATACTTTAGTAAAAATATTTTAATAACAGGGTGACATTGGACGAAGATGTACGAGTCGAAAACGAAGAAGTTATCAACGGAGATTTGGCTGCAGAGGACCCATTACCTGCGGGTCTGCTTCGGCAAGGCCAAAGACGCGCAGAACTTCTACGTTATGTTAATGAATAGAATATTACAAAAGCCTTAAAAATATTGATCTCTATTGGTAGCTAGATTTTTTAATAACCTTATCAACCATAAGCACCTACAAAGAAAGCCCTCTTCATTAGTTCAACATTATTTAGTTAAAAAGACAATTTTCTGTGTGTAAATAAATTTATTTGTCATAAATTATAATAGGTATATTATTTACAAGTTATGCAAATACCTATGTAAGGTGGAATGTTTGTTTGTGGATGGCCCGTGGAATCTGAAAAGAAACAAATACATTAATATACGGACATGCTCATAAAGGTATTTCTGTATTCTCTATCCTGCATCCTGCAATCATTCCTTTAGTGCAAACTGCTTAGTCTACGCACATAAATACATTATGTAGTTCTATGAGTTAGTTTAGTTAGGTAGGTACGGCTCAATGGACACTGAAAACAAAACTTAGTAGTTATGTACTACGGAGTATATTAAAGTAACTAATACTTACATATCGAGGGTTTTAACACTGCACCCTCGATATATAATTTTTTTTACCTACTTTAAAAATCCTCATTGATAGATAGCAAAAGGTCAAAACAGGTATGGTTGCTATCAAAACGTACAATTTTCCACTGGTCACCGTCCTACCTAGGCTCAACTCGTCGGTCTTGAGGCGGTTCCACCCCGCTGTTATTTGTTGGACACTTTGCAGTGAGCTATATTCACCTGCCGCAAATTCATAGTGCTCGGACATATTATACCGGCAAAGAAACTCTATTTGGATTCTGTTACTTCTTACCCTGAAATAATAAGACAAACAAGTATAGCTAGCAGCATAGGTTTGACCGATTTTGAGAATACAATGAATCTATTTTGCTAGTCCTATCGGTTTTTAACAATAAATAGAGGTACCATAGGTATTTACTTACATTTTCATTCCGTTTGCTTCTTTATTATTTTATTTTAGTTTTGGCGGGGTTTTTTTTTTCAGTCACAGGTACCAAATTGAATGAACGAAACCATTAAAAAATAAAAATACACTGGTAGATTATGGTAGAATATGGAAGAAATGATCACTGGTTTGTCTTCACGACATAGCCGAGTCGTCGACGACAGCTAAGTCTCTCGTGATGCTCATCTTACCGTAATCGACAAACGAATCGATGTCGACAAAATTTTGTCTTCTCGCGAAGACATATGTCACGTCGGTCATCTTAGGCCTACAAGACTGAATTTGGGCAACACTAAATAAAGACCACTGTAAAATTCTATTACAGCTATTTCAGTGTACATTTATACTTTGTTTGCCCATAGTTGTGTAAATTAAGTTTGTATCGGAATCGAACAACCTTAACATCTATATTATAGTTTTTAAGTATTCTCTTAGACCATGTTTACCTGATGATTTATGGTGTACAATAAAGTTATATTCTATTCTATTCTCTTCTATTCTATATTCCTCAAGTTGATGAACGCAGGGCACGTGATGAATGCATGACCTGCGAGGCAGTACTCTACTATGCTAGAGACAATGGTTACCACTTCACATCAGGCCCTATACTTGTTTCATTTGTTATGTAAAAAAATAACTGTTTTATGTTCGGGTGCTTTTTGTATGAACGACATATTGTGAAAGTTTACGGGTTTTGTCCTAGTGAGAAAGTTTTTTACAGCTGGTAAAACCTTTGCAAGATTATATTAAGGCTTTTTTCCTGTTTTATTTTTGAACATTTTATTAAGAAACTTAGTACTTTACATATTTGTGTTGTGTTGTATAATGTTTATGTTTATTGATTTTATAGTGTTTACTACACCTAAGGAAAACCCGCGAAGGTCGCGGGTTCAAATCCCGCTCGGCTCTTTCCTTTTGGGACATTATAAAAATCTTTGTGAAAATAAAGATACTTACATAAGTACCTGGTTTTCTTGGAATGGTAGGTATTATCCCGTTATCCTTGTTTTAAGTCGTCCCAAGTAGTGTTTGGCCCGAGTATCTGTAATGGAAAATAATTTGAGCTTAATTTGAGATTTGATAGATGTATGTAAAACTTTTGAGGAATTACGTTGCGGTACAAAAATTGTTGATGTGAGGTGAAAATCGAAACCAATGTATGTCTCCCTCGCTCATATTGACCGTTTGAAAAATATAAAACCATTGAACTTATTCATCGACATTGTATTTTTGCTAAGCTGTGTGCAATCGGATTAGTTTTGGCCTATGCATCTAAAAGAAGATGATTAAAACGGCGCCTGAGGTCAACAGGCACTTACATTCGTGACGATAGGTACGACCACACTTCAATTTTCTTTGGAAGATTTTAGAGCTAACCTTATTGGAAATAATTTCGGCCTTACCATAAGTTCTTACCAATTTACCTACGTAATTTATGCAGCATAAACCCTTCAACAGTAACCTTAGTATGCCTTCATATTTGAAGCATCCATATAACTGGCCTTAAGCATTGCGCACACCTAACACACTGCGGAACGCTTAGGCCGGTTAGTGTTGCCCAAATTCAGTCTTGGTCTTGCAGTATTGGTCTTGTTCTTGCGTTTTTGCAAGACCAAGACCAAGAACAAGACCGCGTATTTTTAGCAAGACCAAGACCAAGACTGACCGTGCAAGACTTGAGCAAGAACAAGACATAGCCTGCAAGACTCTTGCGTCTTGCAGCTAGGACTTAGCGCTATTTCACTGAGTAGTTAGGTGTAACAGTTCGGTGTATAGGTAGGTACGCTAAGGAATTCTATGAGACGCAAAAAACTGTATCAAAGAATATGAAAAACTGGACCTATGCGCATTACGACTAATACCATAAACATAGCGAATAAAAAAATATCTATTAAAATCAAACTGAGTGCATGCATAGTTATGTTTTAACCATCGGCACTTTGATAATGCGGCATCAAAGGTTTTGTACTTACTTCTCAAAGAAATTTGCCGCTTTTCGGAAGTACATGGTTATGATACACGCGCCGGCGACTTCTTTTGAAATCTAAAACAATCGTTGCCGCCACGCCGAAATCATAACATTTGTGACACTATTTGATTGCCGCCATAGGGCGTAGGTATACTCATGCAAAATAATTTCGAATTTTTTTAAGAGTACCTACAGGTGTTCCAAAGAATAAATAAGTTTCAGAGTGCTTAGAATGAAAATGAATACATTATACTGATCACGCAAGTAGTATTATGAGGTTGAGGTTGAGGGTTCAATCTCTTTCTAGACAGATAAGTATTGTTCTTTAAAATACAGTCAAGTTATTGTAATTAATTTGTTTTTTTACATGTTTTAGCAAATGTAAGCTTATAAATCATAAATGTTTATTAAGAAACAGTTACTTCCATGGAAAACGACATATAGGTCAGTTAATTTTTCGAATTTCTTATCAAATCTTCAGTTATTTATTAATCTGCTTGATCTTTACTATGGCTATGTTAATTCAAGCTCACAATGTTCCAATTCTAATACGTTTTTCTAAGATTTAAAGTAAACTTTAATAAATAGTAATAGACTAATAGGTAATTGCAAGACTTGCAAGACTCTTGCTGCAAGACCAAGACCAAGACCAAGACTGGGAGCGCAAGACCAAGACCAAGACCAAGACCAGGTGTATTGGCGCAAGACCAAGACCAAGACTGGCTAAGTCTCGTCTTGTTCTTGCATTTGGGCAACACTAAGGCCGGTGCTTAAGAGGGAATCACACCGGCGACTCTCCATACATGCGTTATAGTGGCACTCGCTACTATAACATACGCTGAGTGACGACCAATTTTTATGTCATTATCTCTTTGTAAATGATCCTTGTGTAATATATGTGTAATTTTCTGGCATAAAATAAATAATTTGATTGATTGATACAAACGTAGTCCCCTATTTCCTCCCTGGATAATGCCTCTAGAGTAACCATTTTTTTCTCATAAAATCCAGATCTGATATATACGTGCTCGTATGTTTTCCTTTTTTTCAGAAACTTATTGATAAACAAAATATCAACTCCAATTCATATAAATCATATTAGGGTCATATTTTCTTTATCAATAAGTTTCTGAAAAAAAGGAAAACATACGAGCATACTCTCCATACAAACGTAGTCCCCTATTTCCTCCCTGGATAATGCCTCTACTAGAGTAACCATTTTTTCTCATAAAATCCAGATCTGCTATATAGGTAATCATAACCATAAAATCCAGATCTGCTATATATAGCAGATCTGGATTTTATGAGAAAAAATGGTTACTCTAGTAGAGGCATTATCCAGGGAGGAAATAGGGGACTACGTTTGTATGGAGAGTCTCCTGTGTGATGCCCTCTTAATAAAAATATATTATGATTACAAATATCATGATCCGCGGAAACGTCAATGATTTTACTTTTAAAGTATCTCTTCACGAAATATTCAAGCCACAAAATGCATTTCCTTCCCTAGCATTAAAAAACTTGTTAGAACCGATTGAAAGCTTTTCATTCGTTAATAATTAGTTGAGCTTAGGTTGCTGGCTGGAAACAGATCCCATTAATTAGTCGTCTCGACTCTATAATAGATGTTTACTTCTCGAGCGGTATCACGTTGCCACGACAAATAGCATTAATCAACCTCAAATACAGACTTAACTTATGCGCTACGGAGCGTTACTACCTATTTATTTACTTCTATAGACGAACATTGTAGAGCTTTCAGTACGTCGGTGGATGGAAAAAGCTCAACATTGTTCTCCTTAAAAAAAACTATGTCTGACAGTGGTCTTCTGATGATAATTTGCCATTTTTTGACATTGTCAGACGAAATAAAATCACGAAATTGTGAAACAAAAGATAGTGGCAATACTCTAAACTGAAAATATAAGTTCTCCTATTCATTATTAAACTAAAACCTTGGCCTGCCAAATATGACAGATATTTGACAGCGGCATAACAGATGAATATCCAATAGAATTTTTGCCCTGAAATAATAAACAAAACACAGCCTAAACCTCTGGTCTAGAGACTTGAGAGAGTATTATTTGTCAAGGGTGTACTTTAAATGGAATTCAACTCTTAAAGAGATGAGGGGGTTGAGGTTTGGATGAAAATAACGAACGAAGTTTGTGATAAATTTCAAGTTGATACCTTTAAGTCGTCCCTGAGAAAAGGGTCTTGGCTGATAGACAGACAACAAAGTGATCGTAAGGATTCCTTTTTTCTTTTTGAAGTAGAGAACCAAAAAATAATAATAATTGGGTTCCTCTATTTATTTTGTAAAGTCGGCGGCGCATTGACTTGACATTGAAGCCTAGCGTCCACATGTAAGTAGCGGACGTCGTAATATTCTTTGCATATAGAAAGTCACACTTTACGTTCCACTGATGAGCAACCTACGAGTGGACGCACTTGAGTGACTTTCTATGCAAATATAATCTACACTAATATCATAAAAACAGTGAGTTTGAGGTCGTAGGCCCGTACGACGTAAGGGTTAATCTCTGGATCTATTGAACCTATTTTAACATAAATAGAAAGCCACGTTTATTTTGAGTGTCATAGGTTATATTTTACTAAACGCTCCGGCTTCACGCGAGTGTAATTTATAAATAAGAAGGTGGAAAATGTGAAGTTTGATTTTTTTCACACACGCAGTGTTTGATACGATGCGCCCGATACGATGTGAACGCTAGGCTGTACTGTTTGGACTTTTGTAGGTTATTTGACTATTTGAAGTTGAACGCTGTGAGCTAAAATAATATAAAATAAAATCTCGCGTGTGGGTACTTAATTAATGTTTTCGTTCGTCGCCCACGCTCTGTCTGCCTCAACGCCGTCTTCTTTCTACGATTGCTTTTGAATGAAGAATAGTTATGGGGATACGAGTATAGGGTGTCCCGCTTGATGTGTAGCCGACTGTACTTCCACTAACAAACCCTCGTTACAAGAGGTCTCCAAAGCGGTTGGATTTGTCAAAAGTTTTTATGAGAAAGACAAACTGACCTGATTAGCGCAATATTTTATGCCCAGTTTTTACCTGAAGGCGAAAATAAATTACTTTTCACAGCTACTTTTATATTCGGATAAGATTTTTATAATGTCCCAAAAGTTAAGAGCCGAGCGGGATTTGAACCCGCGACCTTCCCCTCGGTACGGGGCTGCGCTAAGCTTCGGATAAGCTTTTAGTTCAGGGAACTAATTAGCATGATGAAAAAAGTTACCGCCTTTGTTAGCCCCTTTTCTTCAGAATGACAGTACAAGTCTACTGCTAAGGCTTATTAGTGCTTAATCCGTTTTGAGGGGTTTAGACACATTATTAAAAACAAAATAAAATGAAAAAAATATCTCTATAAAGGCCTGCGCACGCTTAGGTCGCTGGCGATGGCGTTCAGTGAAACGCTCAGTGAAAGCGATATTTGTTAGCGTTTCACTGACCGCCGATGCCACCGACCTTTTTTTTTTTTTTTTTTATACTACTTGCTGATGGAACAAGCATTATGGCCCATCTGATGTTAAGCGGTAACCATCGCCTATAACATAGCATTGCCCATGCCCTTCAAACCGAAACACAGCGATGCTGCTTCACGGCAGAAATAGGCATGGTGGTAGTACTTCCCCGGACAAGCTCTCACAAGAAGCTCTACTACTACTAAACCTAGGTGTGCGCAGGCCTTTAAGACCGTGTTTACATGAAAGTCAAATGATTCGTCTTTGTAATATGAAAACAATTGCCAACTACACAAATGTAGCAGAATGAGTTTTTTATTAAAATTGAATTTGGCAAGTCATCATTGATTCCAATTTCAAAACTGTATCATACAAACCAAAAAATCAACGAATTAAACAAAGTTACCTTCTGAAGTTTAATCGGCTTTTTGCTCTAAATATGCTAACCAGATGTTGAGCAAGGACATTGTTAGTTATTTTAACAATTGAATCCTAAAGCAGATGTTTAAGGCCTGTGTACATATAGGTGATGGGGATGGCCATCTCGTAAAACGCTGTCAAATATGACAGCGATATTTAACAGCGTTTCAGCTGATTGCCATCGCCATAGCTTAGATGTGCGCCTTTATAGTTGCAGATAGTTTATCTTTCGGAACAACATTACCCCTTTGAATGAAATTAACGTAAACTGGGCGTTTAATAAGGTTAACTGCCTCGCAATGTTATCGGCCAAATTAAGGTGATAATTACGTTTACGACGTTTTAAATAAAGGGCCTAAAACCAAACAAATAAAGGCTTGTTGGGTTTTAAAGTTTTCACACGGGATTTTTTACAATTTGTAGGCTAACGCTTGACCACAATCTGACCTGAATGATGATGCGGTCGACGGTGTCAAAGTTAAATATCTATTTATTCAAGGATCACTTTCAAACGTCTTAAGTCTAGGTGTTAGTTCCACGCAACCAAGCCTAGAAGAACAAGCAACAAACTACGGCTTGGTTCCTATACCGTTTTTTTGTATGACAATTTTACAGAACAAAAATAATTATGTAGGTATATTAAATTATATATGGGGTAGCGCGCTCACCTAAAAGATACAATATTCAGTTTTTTTTTGGTTAATAAAAAATATTGTTTGTCAGATTAAAATGCTTAAAGTATAGCTAGGATCTCCCGTAGGCCTACCATGAGCTCTGTCTAGCTCTGTCTCTGGTTCTGATTTTGAGTCTGTGTGAGTGTTGAATAAATAAACTCTACGACAAAAGGTCACATACACAGTATAATGCACTGGTGAGCACTCACACAGACTCAAAACCAGAGCCCGAGAGAGAGCCAGACAGAGCTCATGGTAGGCTTACCGGTCGATCCTACCTCGACAGGTAACATTTTATTAAGTACACAGGAAAATAAACAACACGAGAATAAAGTAAAAATAGCTCATTATAGACTGCTCTCATTATAAGAATATTTTTACTTAAAGCCATCATAAAGAAACAAAATAATATAAATTATATTAGTTATGTAAACAGGAAAAACAAACATACTATGAATAAAAAATATCTCATTAATAAAGACTCAATCTTGTATCGATGTAAGCTTGTGTTTTATTAAGACAAACATTGATGAATAAATAAGCAATAGTTATTTGTTATACAAGAGATGCAAAGCTGCTTTTTAACCGCGTGCTCAATTTTGATGACTGAGCAAGCGCAGGATTCTTATATTTAACCACGAGCGTAGCGAGTGGTTTAAAAGTTAGAATCCTAAGCGTTGGCGATGGAATCAAAAGAGCACAAGGTGAAAAATCTTTGCACTCGAGTGCAACACGTAACTTTTCATCCCACCTCAGCGAGGAAATGACCAAATGCAAAAAAGAGCATGGCGCGACTAAAACACACCAAGAAGGTTCCGAGTATGAGTTTTTAACAAATTTGAAAAGGTTGCATGATAAATTCGGCACCATGCAGGTAGAAGTAAATAGGTTAAATGATGTTTTGAATTCACAAATACACCAAGAAGGTTCCGAGTGCGAGTTTTCAACAAATTAAAAAAGGTTGTATGATAAATTCAGCACCATGGAGGTAGAAGTAAATAGGTTGTGTATTCACAAACTTAGTGAACACGATATTCTATATTCAAATTTACTTTATCCTCTAGCGGATAAAAACGGCTTTTCCAGTCAGATATTGAACAGCAAAAACACACTTTCCGAGCTGGTGGGATGAAAAATATATTGTCTCAGATCTTGTGGGAAAAATACGATTTGATCAGTAGATAAATAAAACAGTGTGATAAGAGAAGAATGCGGTGTGAAAGAAGACGTAGTGATGAGAGTAGAGAAAGGTATGCTAAGATGGTTTGGACATGTAGAGAGAATGGATGAAAGGAGACTAACAAAACAATTGCATCAGGCGAGCGTGAATGGAACTGCTGGAAGGGGAAGACCTAGGCGCATGTATCTCGATCAGATCGCAGACGTTTTAGAGAAAGGCCAGGTTAGGAGTACCCTAAACCGACGAGCATGTATGAAGAATGTTATGAGAGTGAACGAAGCGAAAGAAGTGTGTCAGGATCGTAGCAAGTGGAAATCCGTGATCTCTGCCTACCCCCATGGGAATAAGGCGTGATTTTATGTATGTATGTATGTATAAATAAAACAGTGTAAGTACTTTGCGATTCAAAAAATGTATTCAAATATTACATCGGCTATTTGGTCCCCATCGTACAAGCTCGTCTCAATCTCAAGCTTCTTAGTCTCGGTCTAGATAGTGTTGTGTGAATGGTCCACAAAATATATATATTTTTTTGTATTACCTACTAAATGTGTTGGTGGTGGGATGGTAGAAGGAGTCTCGAGAAAGAGATAAGTAGAAGTCTTTGAAGGAGACCTTTGCCCAGCAGTAGGACAATACAGGTTAAATAAAAATACTTGAAAATATATTTTGTACATATTCAGTTTCAACTGCCACCTTTGCTCCTTGTTCACGTGACCTCAATCTTCCTTTTATAGGGGCTTAAACCCTGAACAATATGTCATTGTAACATGTTAAGCCCGGGAAAGCTTCACGTGTTTAAAAGGCTATAATGTTAATTTGATTACTGACTCATTCGTTTTTGGGACACGTTTATCGTGGTTCCCTTGTTTAACCTTCTTGTTGTCACCGTTGTAGATGAAAGTTTCTAAGAGAGCGCTGAATTTGCAACGGTCAGCGTGGTGGTATTTGAATGGGGGATTACTAGGGGTATATTTTATTCAATTATAAACGAATGTCTTATTGAATATAAATTAGATGTTTCACGAAGCTATAGAGCCCGCGGTAGGTCTTTGTACACCAATCATAAATACAGCTTAGCAAAATAGTATTCGGTTTAAATCGTTATGTTTCTTTAATTTAGCTTCGTTTACGTGTACATGGAGATTATCTTGACCAAAGAGACCAACACAATGTACCAAAACATGGCAGACCGACATGAAATGGACATGACGTGTAGTAGTAGAAATGTCATTTTGATCACTAACGCTGTCTATTAGCATGACATTGACACTTATTTGTGTTAGTCAAACTGTCAAAAAGCTATCAAATGGCACGACACTGACACCTTTTTATGTCAATCACTGCGGAACTGTCATGGCGGCGCCTTTTGGTATTCACCACTGCACAAAATCAACCAATATTTATGATTTTTGTATAACGTGCTTGTTTATAAAATCGAGAATTTAGAATTTTTGTGGTAATCTTCATTATTAGCCGCATTTTTCTTACATGAGTGTACATACTAGAACTTCAGTGGTACACACTGGAACTTCACTGCTATTATTTTAGACTATTTTTGATTTGTAAAAGGATCATATAAAAAAACGGTAGGAACCGAGACGTAGTTTGTTGCCTGTTCTTCTACAATTGGTCGCGTGGAACTGGCACCTAGACTCACCTAGCTTTAAGACGTTTCAAAGTGATTCTTGCATGAAAAATTATAAAAAATTATTGGCTTTGACTTTGACTATAGACCTGGAGCATTCTGAAATATCTCTTTTGATAGTAGGTATAACTTGAGGTTTTATGATGAGGGCTCACACAGTCATGTCAGATAGATAGATAACACTTTATTGTACACACACAAGAGTTACTTTTAAATCGAGGTCTAAAGTACAACAGGTGGGCTGATTGTTAAAAGCGATTTCTTCAAGGTCAGCATGTTGTTAGTTTGGTAGGTACCATAATGTTTTCATAGCATCGACGTAGTTTTCATTTTTAGCAAAGATGTTTATTAAATCTAAAACGGTTCTGCAGCTGAGAACACTCACATACAGCTAATATTAAATTTAATGAGTTTAATAACCGCAGACAGACTTCATTACGCGTGATAACAACTGTTACATTAAAACGTTATGATCCCATTATTTATATTGAATTCCACAGGTGAAAGTGATTTCCAGACACCATGACAATTTTAGTACCAATTGACATGATATTTTATCACATTTTGGGGCTGACAACCATTGCGATTTCACATAAATACGTTCATTGATTGTATATCTTCAGAAGAGACACACACACTTGGGTACACCAGCCAAACTAAGGGCACATCAGCATAAATGTGTGAGTCAAAGTATGAATGTGTGAGTCAGTTTGGTCTGGTTTACATAGCTCATGGTCAGGCTCCAGATGGCAGACCAACGAAGGCCTCAAACAATAATAATGTACATTTACAGTCATTTACAGCCATTTACAGTCGTCGTAGCCGACAACGGCTAGGAAATGATCATCAACATCATCATCATATTCAGGAATTTTTTTATTGATTGGAATTGTTTATTGAGTGTCCCTAAGAGTTGTCCGTCGAGTGTGATTAAGATCCGATGGCGGATGAAAAAAGCAAGGGGACAATCTCTCGTCGATTCAACTGAATGCAACTTCGGTTACCGAGTAGGTAAGACTGTAACGTCAAACCTGTAGATGGAGCCACGGTCGCGTTAGTGCCGAACAGTCCTTAAGAGTTATTCGTCGAATGTGATTAGGATTCGATGGTGCAGTGGTCAGCGCAGCCCCGTACCAAAGGGAAGGTCACAGGTTCAAATCCCACTCGGCTCTTAACTTTTGGGACATTATAAAAATCTTCAGGAATGTTGTGATTGAGAAAATTGTCTGATAAATGGTTGTCGGCCTCTAGATTGTATATTGAGTTCTATTATCATCATGATCGGGCTTAGGCAACTCCAGATGTTAATCTTGTCTTTCTTGTGGATTAAGCCGACTAAGCTGTGAGGAAAGGACGGTAAAAGTGCTGGGTTAGCTTTAATCAAAACTCCGGTCCCAGCCACTATTTAAAGGCCTGCGCACACCTAGGTCACTGGCGATGGCGATCAGAGAAACGCTAGCGATATTTGACAGCGTTTCATTGATCGTTATCGCTTGCGACCTAGGTGTGCGCAGGCCTTAAGGCGTAAATAAGGTAATGAGTAAAACGTAACGATCCTTAGGTCGTGGGTTCAAATCCAGTCGTGTATAAGTTATTCTGCCCAAAAAGGTAATATGTACACTATGCCAGTGCTCTCATACGATGAAGGAAAACATCGTATGGAAACCGGCACCGGCAACCTAAGAAGTTCTAAAATGTGTCAACTGCACGAAAAGAGCCTTTCTGAGGCGCATTTAAAATCCTCTCACCACACTTGGTTTCATATAACCAGTGACACAATAAGAAGAAGTAAAACGTTGCCCCTGACACTGAGACAATCATGGACAGTACGACAAAGGCTTGTTTCCTATACTGACCTATAAAAGTCCAGTGAACCTCCTGCGTACATTTCCAGGAAAACCAACGTTAAGTCTTTTCAATCCACAGACTTTCCGCAACCTTACTGACAGTTGGGTTGAGTCCTATCGCTTCATCTGCCGGTTCGTGGCCACCATTTGAGAACTTTTATTCCCTTAGCGGTTACCCTTCAACTAGCTAGTTCTGAGAGTCGGTGACCTTGGTTCATCTGCGGATTTCCTCATTTCGGATTCTATCATTTGGAATATTGGATACTAACAAAATAAACAACATTGGGAGCATTGAACATAGAACTGTCAAAAATAGGTTATAGAACTCAGAAGGGAAGTTTTGACTGAATTTCTTTGAGATAATTTTTATTTTAATTTAAATATCGGCCTTTGAGATCAACATAAAATCTCTGAGGACGCTTAAAGAAATGGTCAAATCACGATATGTGTAAAGATTTCTAAACTAAAAACTCCGATATTTTACGAAATCGTGAGTTTGTTAGAGTAAAAATACGGTGGTTTTGTTGTTATTCGCGTGTATTGAGGACCTCAAGAGGTCATCCAGTCAGTCTATGCTCGTGGCCCAAATTTGAAAGATGTGACGTACCGAATTTAGTTATATTTAAAACAATTATTATTTTATTGAGCTTTTACTATTAAAAGCGAATAAATACATTTCATTTCATTTCATTTCATTTTAAAATAAAAACCTAAGGTTGAAGAAGGCAATGAAAAAAAAATTTTAGAAAAACCACCAACGTTTGATTTTGACGGTCTTACTAAAAAATTTGTGAATCTTGATCCAATAATCTTTAAAACATACACGATTAGTGATTTACAGGTGTTGAAGCACCAAGGCAAGTTTAGCAAGTGCCTGGTTTGTATCATAATATTCGCAAATAAACCAGCAACATAATTCCTAAATAGCCTTGATCACGTCAGAAACTACACGTAACTGCAAGTTTGTTTTTCGTTGTATTTTGTAAACTTTTGATAATAAACCAAAAATATTACCACAGAGCGGTTTTTTTTAGATAAACCTAGTAACATAGCCTAGCAAAGTAACCTAGTAACCTAGTATGGGCGGGCCATATAGTTCGAAGAACCGACAACCGTTGGGGAATAAAGGTTCTTGAATGGCGACCACGAACCGGAAGACGAAGCGTAGGGCGCCCACTCACCAGATGGTCCGACGACATTGTTAAGATCGCGGGAAGTCGATGGATGGAAAGAGCTCAGAATCGTTCTTCCTGGAAATGTGTACGGGAGGTCTATGTACAGCAGTGGACTTCTTCAGGCTGATGATGATAATGAACCTAGTAGAAGACCTATTCATAGATACCCCACACGTATGGGTTTGATGAAAAAAATTTTGTTGAGTTTCAGTTTCAAGTATACCCCCAAAACTTATAGTTTGTTTTCTATTTTTGTGTAAAAATTTTAATGCGCTTCACAGAATACCTCTACATCTAATACTCGCCAAGTTTTATCAGTCTAGCTCTTACAGTTTCGGAGAAAAATGGCTGTGACATACGGACGGACAGATAGACAGACAGACAGACAGACATGACGAATCTATAAGGGTTCCGTTTTTGCCATTTGGCTACGGAACCCTAAAAAAGATTTCTTGGAAATATGTTTCACCACGCTTCGTTTTTCAAATAAAAATATATTAAACAAAAACAATGAAAAGTTATTTAGGGTTACTCCAACCAATGCCACGCTTTTTTCCCACTTACTGCCTTGCTATTGTCTAAGCTTTAACCCCTATTGTGTATTTAATCATTTATATTTTTAGTTAGAGTTTTTCTTCGACCCAGACATGAGTCATGAATATTTAATACACCTACACAAAAACACTGGCATTAAATTGTACAAACTTAAAACAAATTCCGATACGTCTGTCGAGTAACAGAAGTACATTAAAGGCCTGCGCACACATAGGCCGCTGGCGTCATCAGCGATTAGTGAAACGCTGTCAAATTTGACAGCGTTTCACTGATCGCCAACGCCAGCGACCTAGGTGTGCGCAGGCTTTTAGACGTTGGAGAACGCTGTCAAATATCGCTGTCATATTTGACATCGTTTCAGGCCTTAAAAAGTGATAATGCAAAATATTGAATAACTGGAGCCAAACGTGATGATATGAATTCATATAACAAAAGACAAGCTTACATTTAAACTTACTTAAACAATAGATTCCACATTAGATACAAACACACCCATTGTTACATTTTATGAATACATGAAGATTATCATCCGTTTTGATATTTTAATAAAATACGAAACGAACTGAACCGTAAGCGCCAACGACGTTTCTTGGATCTCATTCGTTTGAAGTCTAGTTCGTGTTCGATAAAAATGTGATGGATCTACAATGGAAGAACTTTTTATATTACGAACGTATTTCTGAGAAATATTCTCTCATTTATATTCTGATTTAGAAATCGACTATATTGGATTGCGCATTCAAAAACACACAAAGATCGTTTATAGAAAAATACTGACATTTCAGAGTGATAATGTTTTTTAAGGGATTATGGAAGGGAAGTTTGTTTTTGTTGATTCACAGCTGGTTCAATAATAGTTAATTAAAATATTAGAAGAATAGTAAATATAATAAATATTGGAATATAATAAATCTATATATTATTAAAGGTTTATTTTTTATTTTTGTACGTTTCTAATGAATAAGCTCAAAAACTACCGTGCCGATTTCAAAAATTCTTATTCATCATTATCATATTTATCTGTTTAAAAAATAAATGTCCACCCGTGTGAAGCCGGGACAGGCCGCTAGTATTGAATAAACCCGTCTCAAGTGCTTCGAGACAGTTTGGAAAATTCTCGTCGCAAACTTATGTCATGCATCACAAAAATCAGCACAAATAAAAATATGGGTCAATAACATCCAGGACGTTGGCACAGAGTATAATATATTTAGTATGTCGCCGGCTTTTAATAGTCATTCTTTCACGATCCATCCGTCTAGCACGACGTCACTGGAACCATTAGAGTTGAAGAGATTCCATACCAGAAATTCAAGCTTCATGTGTGTGTGATAATGTGCTTTTTATGGCCACTTTATCAAATTGTATTGTGCCTGAGGGCCATAGTGATAACCAGGGCTGTCTGGTTTGTATTATGATGAAATGGCAAAAATAAGATATAACAATACTTCAACTTACTCTACAGACCTAAAAAACCAGCATTCTCCATTTACAGTAATGTCTCAGCATCCCGTGAATAGGGGCATGTATGAAAAAGGTTGATTCTGACGTGGTTAAAATCAAGATGTTTGCCGTGCGGGCTAGCTCCCAAATATATTTTTTATCAAATATTTGTAGATATTTTACGCAAAGTTTTCCCTAAAAAACCCATCGAACCAAATTAACTACAGTACTACTTACGATTTTAAATAAACTATAACCCAGACACAGAGCATCTATTAATCATCAGTCATCACATCATACAAATAATAATCTGAGTCATAATCTGTATTTTTCTATAAATAAATAAATATCTCATCCTATAGCTATAATTGGACTACTACAATTGGAACAACAACACAGTAAGATTTTATCCTGTAACATAAATAGTTTCAGATGATGTTGCTTGGATATTTTCCGTGTAATCTTATCCCGTTTAATCGCTAGGGAACCGCAGGTCATCCAGACTAAAGATAATAGAGTAAACATTCCACTAAGTGCGTATTAATGTTACACACGCCATGTTATGGGAATTCAAGTAGAAGCAATTACTGCTAGACAATCTGACGGCAAATGATATGAACATTACTCATCAACTAATGATGATTTCATTTGTTTTCTTAAGGCCTGCGCACATCTAGTTGCGATGGCGAAGACGATCAGTGAAACGCTGTCAAATATCGCTTTCATATTTGACAGCATTCCAGTGATCATCATCGCAGATCGCTTATAGTACGTTCACACGCGCGCATTCAACTCGACATTGGGGGACCGGCTCGTGCTCAGTTCAAGGGGGGGGACCGGCTCGTGCTCAGTTCAAGGCGGACGTGTTACTTTTACTCTCTTAAAAAATAATTCGTAAAGTGTGCAAAAAGTTGTTAAATAAGCCCTAAAGTTATACAAATCTGTGCGGTTTTGTTCAAATTACACTATCATAAAAGTTCGTAAAATTCGCACGACTATATCAAAAGTTATTCACAAAAATTTGCGTCTTAGTTGTGTTGTCGACCCGCATTTAATTTGTGTTAGTGAGTCAGTAACTCTGTGATTCATTGCGCTCGCTTGCATTGTTCTATTGTGCCTAATTAGTTTTTGGTACTTGAAGATACTGTTGTACAATTTCGACATACCGCTCAAGCGACAATTGGACTAGCGGCAAGGGTATCCGAATTAATGCTCTACGCGCTATAGTGACTGCTGGTTCAAACCTACCTAAGCTAAACAACCTGACTTTTTGCGCCTTAAATTTTCTTTTTTAAGCCTCTTTGGTTTTTTTGGAGGCTGTATTACCTATCAATCATCTTAAGCTCATTGCTTGCTTGTTTTGCTTTGCTAGCAATTAATAATGGCAAAATGTACGGCGTGTGGAAAATACATTTCGGCAGCAGTCGCTGCCACTTGCAGCCAGTGTCCATCACTGTATCACAAGGTGTGCGTTGGGCTTACAGACTCAGCTGCTATAAACAAGGATTGGACCTGCCCAGAGTGCAAGAGTAAAGTCAAAAAGGGTGATAACAGCAGCACTCCTGTTAGAAGCGTCAGTGGGTCCATTACCCAGGATAACACCCATCCACGCGAAGCGAATAGTAAGCCCCCACTACTGCAGGCTACAAAGGCTACGGTTGCTGCAATCGCTGCTTGCCCAGCTGACGTCCTCGCTGACAGCGGAGTCCAAGACCTGCGCCGTGAGATAGCTGAATGCCTCAATGAAATGCGGGAGTTTAGGAAGGAAATGGCCGGAGTTCGTAGCTCTATAACGATTGTCAATTCACGTATGGATGGATTGGAACAACGAATCGAGGCAATTGAGCAGCGCAGCGTTACACCTGCGACCGGGGTCATTGCTGAGCTGGAACAAACTGTGGCTCACTTGAAACTAGAGCTCAATGAGAGGGACCAAGAACTCCTCCAGTCAGACTTAGAGATAGGACATCTCCCTGAGGAGAGAGGGGAGAATGTCCTACACACGGTAACTGTTCTTGCCGCTAAGCTGGGTGTAACACTTGAAGAGCGCGACGTCGTATTTGCAGAGCGTGTCGGCATTTTGCAGGGTGCGGCAGCTGCGGGCGACGTGCCGCGCGAGCGACGAGTGGTGGTGCGTTTGGCGAGGCGACACCTGCGTGACGAATTGTTGCAGGCGGCACGCGTGCACCGCACGGTGACGACTGCCGACGCTGGCACAGTCTCCAATGCTGATTCCCGCGGTCGTATTTTTATAAATGAACGACTTACGCGCACCAACCGCCTCCTCTTTTATCGTGTTCGTGAGGAGTGCCGCAAACTACAGTGGCGCTTCTCGTGGACAAAGCGGGGCCGCATTTATGCGCGGCAGGCCGATGGTAAAGCAGCTCACCACATAAGGCATGAAGGAGATATTGAACGGGTTTTTGGTACCACTCATGTTTGAAATTGTACTTAGCTTTCACTAATAATATATGCAATAGGCACTTATTATTTGAGTATTATGCACTTCTCAAACAAGAAAAGGTTACTTTGTACATAATATGCTTAAAAATTATTATTTGTTTTTTTCTCAACGCTATTGGGTTGATTATGTGTTTATGTAGCGCTTGTTTATACTGCTTTTTGACTTTTTTCCCTTTTAGTTTTTGGTAAGTTATTGAAAATCGGTTTGTACAATCCAGGTTCCCTCGGTACTAATCACGATAACTTTATAGCTTCTGTCTTGCGACTTGAATTGGATATTTTGGCAATAAACGAAACATGGCTTAATTTGGAAGAGGATGGTCGTGCCCCCGCAATCGCAGAGTATCGATTACGTCATACGCCTCGACCACGTGGTAAAAAGAAACGCGGAGGTGGAGTTGGGTTTTACATCAAGCGTGGTATAAATGCACGCACTTGGCTCCATCCAGTCGATCCCCAGCATGTAGAGGTAGAGCAATTCTGGCTTATTGTTTCAATTAATGGGAAAAAGTTGGCAATCGGCACGGCTTATCGACCTGATTGGATCGGGGTTGATTTATTTTTTGATGCAATGACAGTCACAATTAATTCACTACCAACTCATGACAATCTAATATTACTGGGAGATTTTAACGAAATCAAGGATATATCTAAGTTTGATTTGTTTCTCACTTGCTTTCATCTTTCACAAATTGTAACAACCCCAACTCACTTTACTAAGACTTCCGAGTCACTGATTGACGTTGTGTGTACTGACTTACACGCTAGAAGTATAACACTGGATCATGTAGGTAAGCTTTACGGGCATTGCATGGTTGCATGCGAATTTAATATTAAGCGTGAGAAACCTATACCTACCACATTAGTTTATCGACCAATTAAAGATATCGATATGGTTGAATTTAACAGTAACTTGAAAACTATGGACTGGTCATCGATTCTGTCACTCGACAACGTTAATGAGATGGTTAACTTATTTAACAGTTTTGTCATTATTCTTTTTGATCTGCATGCGCCTGTTAAATCTGTCGTTATTAGATCCCGCTCCTATCCGTGGATTACCAGTACAGTTAGGCTAATGATGAAACTACGGGACGAAGCTTCAGCAGAATACCATAAGACCAAGTTAGAGAGTAAGAAGGAGTATTACAAAAGTCTCAAGACCACTGTAAACAAAGCGCTTTACTACGAAAAAGTAGCCTATTTTAACCTTAATATTAACAAAAATATTAATGATCCAAAACACTTATGGAAGAATCTTAAAAGTACTATTTTACCGGCTAAAAATACTGAACTACCCCCAAATTTTCAAGATCCAAATATTATTAATAATCATTTTTTAAATATACCTGGCACATCCAATGTATGTAGTATACAGTTGGCATACTTTGCATCGCACAAGTATAGTGAAGCCACATTTCATATAGAGCCCATCAGTATTGACAGAATCGCTAAAATAATCAGTTCTTTGAAATCAAATGCTGAAGGATGTGATCTTATTAACCTTAATATGTTTCTAATGACGTTACCTGACACACTTGAAACAGTGGCTGCTATAGTGAACATGTCTATCAAGTCTTCTGTGTTTCCTGATGTCTGGAAACAGGCAATTGTGCGCCCTCTACCTAAAATTTCAAACCCTGTGGAACTTAAAGATCTCAGGCCTATAAGTATCTTGCCATGCTTATCAAAGATTATGGAAAAAACTGTCTCTGCGCAACTTACCGACTACCTTGAGAAAAACTGTATCCTCCCTGAGGTACAGTCAGGTTTTAGAAAAGGGCGAAGCACGGTAACTGCTCTTCTTGATGTTACTGACAACATACTAAGTGCGCAGGACGAAGGTTTGTGTACATTGCTGGTTCTTTTAGATTTTTCAAGGGCTTTTGATTCAATAAATATCAAGCTCCTCATCGCCAAGTTAGAATACTATGGGTTTGATGATGGTGCATTACAATGGTTTAAAAGCTACCTGACGAATCGTAGTCAATATGTTAGTTTAACTTCGAATTCTTCTACTAAGTGTTCTAGTGAGTTGTCTGTTGACAGAGGTGTTCCCCAGGGCTCGATTTTGGGTCCGATACTTTTCATTTTATATTCAGCTGATTTAAGGCACCATATACGATACTGCCAGTTTCATATTTATGCAGATGATACACAAGTGTATATATCTTGCAAACCGTCTGAAGTTAATAACGCCATCGCTAAACTTAATGCTGACTTGGACAACATAGCTCTTTGGGCCAAAAATAACAATCTTTTATTGAATCCTACAAAGACTAAATATCTAATCTTTGGAAGTAAATATCATCTAGCTGGTCTTGGTCCCTTAGTTGACGTCATGGTTATGGGTGAGCCTATAGAACGTGTCTACAAAGCTCGTAATCTTGGTCTTCAAATGGACTGTGCCCTTCGATTTGAGGAGCACATTGCTGAAACTGTAGGAAACTGTTTTTATAGATTAAAAGTCTTATACAAGATAAGACCATTTATATCAGAAGATCTACGCATCAGGTTGGTAGAGTCATTAGTTTTATCTAAACTAAACTACACTGATGTTGTTTTCGGGCCGCGCCTATTAGCCAAGACGCAAAAACTTTTGCAACGAGTACAGAATGCTTGTGCGCGTTTTTGCTTTAATGTTCCTTTTAGGGGTCATGTAAGCCCATTTTTAAATGCTCACTCAATCTTGAAAATAAGGCATCGACACAAGCTTCACTTAGCATGCCTATTGTTTGGATTGATGAAGCACAACGCGCCCAAGTATCTCTACGAGAAGATCGCGAAGTTATCATTTAACAGGTCCTGCGAACGTCGCCAATGCTCGATGCAGCTCTCAACACAGCGCCACAGAACGACTGCTTTTAGAGGTAGTTTCCGCTACGCTGCATCGAAGTGTTGGAACAACATTCCCCCACCGATAAGGAACCTGCAGAGTATATACGGGTTCAGAAAAAAACTTAAGTTATATTTATTAGACTGGCAAAAAAAGCAGGAAACTCTTTTACACGATACAAGCGCTATATAATTACGTATTTTTTATATAATTTTTTTTTTCTCTTACAGTTAGATTTTTATGATGTTTTTTGTTTTTACTGTTAATTTACTATTAGGTCTTATGTGAGTTATGTGGTGCATTTTGTTTGTTTTTAGTTGTAGAATGCCTTTTAAATTTTCCTTTTTTATTGTATTTACTTTTTGATTATTATGTGTATTTTATAGTAAGTATTTAGTTTTCACGTCCGCTTATGGTAGGTTTTTTAAATAGGACCTAGCGGAAGACCAGCGTAGGTTGTTGCCAGCCTGCATCATGCTGAGCTATGGTCCCATTTGCAGCACTTTTTGTAAATAATATTTCTACCTACGACTTCCTTTTAATTTTGTTTTATTTTGTTTGATTTATTTTGTTGTTGCTAGTTATAGTTTGTAGGTGTGTATTTATTATGTTATGCTTAGGTAGTTATTAATATGAATGTTTTCACTGTTTTTTTATTATTGATGTGTTGCAAATAAATTCATTTTCATTTCATTTCATTTCATTTCATTTCATTTCATTTCACATTCAACGTGCACATTCACATTCACGCGCGTGTAAACGGTAAGTACGCCCGAGCCCGTAAATGCGCCTGTGAATGTGAATGCCGCGAACCGGGCGAGTGCATGCTGACACGACGGCGGGCGTGCGTGTGAACAGCTTGAATTTTCACCGGCCCAGGACGGGCTGCATGCCGCGCAGCCCGCCAGGCAGCCCGCCGGGCTGCACGGCGTGCATGTGAACATAGCATTAGATGTGCGCAAGGCTTGACACAATCTGACTTAAATTACATGAACATTACTCATCAACTAATGATGATTTCATTTGTTTTCTTAAGGCCTGCGCACATCTAGGCGATGGCAATGGCAGTCTGTGAGACGCATATTTGACAGCGTTCCAGGGATCGCCATCGCAGGTCGCTTATATGTAGACAAGGCTTTACGGAGAAGTGAGTCTGTCTAATGACGTAACTTTAGATATGTACTGTCCTCTTCTTCTTGTCTTGTGTCCAGTTCTTGCAAATCAGTGTGAAGAATAGACAATAAGTGCACCGCAATGAGACTCCTAAAAAGCCAACGCACTCTCGAATAATCTCAGTTCCTTCCCAGACCATAACTTGGTCGTTTTTGAAATTATATAATGAAAAATTCAGATCTTTTTTTGAAAAATGGAATCGAAAGCATCCCTAAGATTGGTATTGCCTCTTTTAAAACACGAAAATCCTCATCATTTCACTAAACGAGAACATCGTGTTCATGTCATAACTTTTTATTGTAATTCCAGATGACAAGAAAATTACGAGATCTTTTTAAAATGTGGAAAGTACCTTCTATAATTTTAAGAATTTTAGGTATCATCAAATAAAAACCTACTCTTTGTAGGTAAGTTATTCTAACTTGCACATGCTGAGTTAGGACCAATTTGCAACTACCTACTTACTCACTATGTTTATATTTAATGTTTACAAGGTTGCAAATAAATGTTTTGATTTGATTTTTGAAATGCTGGGTTAATTATAATAAATATAAATATTTTAGACAATCCAAACAGCAGAGCTTTTACTGTGGCAACCAGATAGCTGATTATACTACTTATATTTTTTTTTGTTAATACATACTCAGAATACAATATAACACCCAGGCAGAGAACAAACATCTCCGTTCATCACACAAATATTTGTTCTCGGTGGGGATCGAACCCACGACCTACGGCGCAAAAGGCAAAGCTACACGAACTGAGCCCAGTGAGGCCTTTATAGGCCTTCTTCGTTTTCTACTATACCTTCCGCTGTCCTGTGCGTGTCTTATCGTTGTTTCCCGTGACCTTGGCGTTGCAATGTCGTCGGCTCATCATGTCATCATAATATAATTAATTCAGACAGTCAACATTTTTTCGACTCAATTTTGACCACAAGCTTTTAACTTTTTTTTTAGGTTTACTGTCTACTTTTGCTCCAACGCTTGCCACATCGACCGCCTAAGACACAGATTCCACCCAAACTTGTGAACTCTCTCGTCGTAATCAGCTTTTCGATTTGAAACTATAATGGAAATCGTAGATTTGATCAGAGATAAATTCAGCGTTCCTACCTCCTATATTTCTTATTTATTAATAGTTTAAGGTAATTAATTTACAACAGTGAAACTTACAATGAATACAGGTATTTATAAAGTGGAGGTACAACCAATACACATGAACAACAACAAACAAACATACAACAGCTATCTGTAACCGATTAAAAAGGGATAGCTTCAACTGATCCAAATCAGTGCCAGACGAAAGCGTCCCCAAGACGCTGGCGGCATTGCGACGCTGAATAGCAATGCTTATGCGCTGTGCCAGATACCCACCAGCCTTAGGGTCACGTGTCGCTTCGAGTACATATACACTATATTAACTTAGCTAATAAATAATATATAGGTTAATATGGATTTTCCATCTACAACGGATGTATCCTGCTATAGGCAATAAATACATAATTCTCCCCACTGACACCATAAATCATCTTTACCCCTGGTATCGTATTTACCCCACTGACTTCAGTTTGGGTCTGTAATCCGGATATTATGTTGTGGAGCTATTGTATTTGAGGAAAGCTTTGGAACATATTTCATCTTTCATACCGATACAATTTGGAAAAATACCTTTTTTTGTAAATAATTTTGATAAAATAAACTGTCAAATATATCCATCGAGGACATGTTATAAATGGTTATTATGCTGTATTTCTCATACAAGACTCAAAATATCATGAATTTCTTCATGATATTCTTCTTCAAAACATTTCATAGCAATAGTGTCATAAAATTCTCCTTAAGATTATGTTTCTTACTTTCCTTCTTTATATGAAAATAGCTCCTTCCTCCGCTTTTTAGAAAAGGAATTTTCAATACCTACAAAACGCTTGCTCCGATATAAACTATTTCCTAGAACATAAAAGTAAAGCTGACGTCAATTTAAAGTAGGTCATTAGAATAATAACTAAAGCAAATTCTACCTATGTTGTGCCACTCCCTTGAAACGTTTCAAAACGAATTTACGTAAATAGAACATACGAATACACAGGTGAGCAATAAAACGAGTTTAGGACTTTCGCTACGCTTGTTTGGCCCCTTTCTTGTAAGTAAACATGAACAGTAGGCCTACCAGAAGCTCTGTCTGGCTCTGTCTCTGGCTCTGGTTTTGAGTCTGTGTGAGTGCTGTCTAAATAAATCCTACATCGAAACGTCACACACACAGTATAATACACTGGTGAACAAAATCAGAACCAGAGACAAAGCCAGACAGAGTTTGTGGTAGGCACGTTTACACGTTTTACGTTTACGCGCCCGATGTTCCCGATTTCTATACAGAATCTTATGACTGGTACCCTCGTGTCAGATTGACAAGGATTTACTACCGTTTTGCGTTCAGTAGTAAGTACTCTGTGAGTTCTTGAATAGTAACCACGGACTGGAAGACAAAAAATAGGGCGCCCCCTTATCCGGTGGACTGACGATACTTTTTTTATATACTATACTAGCTGATGGAACAAGCATATGGCCCACCTGATGTTAAGCGGTAACCATCGCCTAAAACAAAGCATTGCCTCATTGGTCACGCACGTCAGGAACGTGCCCTACAATTTATTTATTTATTTATTTATTTATTTATTTATTAATTAAAACGGTTACACACCAATTACATTAATTAAAAATATAGACAAGTATATAAATTCAATAATAATAATACAAATAATAATAATACAAAATTCAATTAATTAAAATAACTTAACAAATTAAATATGTCAATCTCATACCGTTCATCCATCAATCTCGCTCGCAAAACCTCAGACAGTCTGACACTATCTTGGTCCATCCATCCGCAAACAAGTCGAAATCTGGATTGTGGTCCAAGAGAGCGTTGAGCGCGGCGAGAGAACGTGGCAAAGGTGAGTTCGCCCGGGCGACTGTGCGCGATGCAGGCACTGCAAACAACTTGTGCTTCCGAATTCTACAGTAGTTATTCAAATAACAACCATTATCTATACTAATTAAATGGTGGTATTTCAGTAGTTATTACAATGCACTGCCCTGCGTCTATCAACTTGAGGCTTACAGATGTTTCGCCTCACGTGCCTATACCGGCACCCACATCCTTCAAACCAGCAATGCTGCTTCACGGCAGAAATAGGCATGGTGGTAGTACGCACCCGGACGAGCCCTTCACAAGGAGCTCTACTACTAAGCTACTACTATAAAGATTTTGGGAAACCGCTGGATGGAGAAGACTTTCTGGAAATTAATAGGGGAGGACTCAATGTAAATCTAGCTGTATAGATTTCTACACGCTGATGAACCTCTTTCGTCCAAGATCTGCTGGCGAGTGGACGTGTATTGCGAATTATATCTCCGTAGCGAAACCAGGCAATAGCATTTGCACCCTTATTCCAATAAAGAAGCGGCGCAACATCCTATAGAAGCGCCTTGAGACATACGACGCGCGCGCATACGCAGCTCAACGAGCCCCCCCCCTTTCACCCGCGGGGAAACGAGTAAGTGATATATTTTTGGTCCTTGTCTCCCACTGCGAGCGCGCCGCTTACGACCGACACCTGCTGACGTCACATACCCGTTCTATTACCTGACGGCACCGAGCATTACGCCTGAATAAGGTACGACAATTCACTGAAGGAACGATTAGACTACCAACTGACTGATGTCTGCTACCAAGTCGCAATTAACAAAACGGACACCCCCGAAGGCCGATATGACTTACTCGGCCTCTGACACTGATATACCAAGCTGTCTCCAACGAGAACTTGAAAAACCATCTAAGCGGATATCTGCGAAGCGTCTACGTGTGGAAGATGATTGCACTGGCCAAGATTCTTGGAACACATTCAAGGAGGAGATAAAGGAGATGCTACAAGAAATGGCGGTTAAGCAAACTCATAGACTTGATAAATTGGAGAAAAGCATCATGGACATAAAAAAACAAAATGACGTGATCCAGAACTCTAATACCGACTTAAAAAAGTCCATGGATTTTGTGTCTGACCAAGTACGAGAAATCCAAGATAAAATCATAACATTAGAAGAGGAAAGGAAAGATATTACACAGCAGATAGACTATATCGATACTAAAATTGAAAACATGGAGCGTTTGAGTAAAAAAACTAGCATCGAGATTAGAAATGTTCCGAAAAGACAGAAAGAAGGCAAGAAAGACCTCTACAACATGATAGAGAAACTATACTGTACCATAGAGCGTAAGGACAAAATAGAAGCTGCTGGCCTATTACGTGATGTATATAGGCTACCTAGCAAGCCAAATGCCACAACGACTACAGTAGTAGCCGAGTTCTCTAATACACTGGAGAGGGAAACCTTCCTGGGGAAAATTAAAAGCTACACCAAAAACAAGTTTGAACAGCTAAGCTCTAAGCACATGGGTATCAACGAGCCGCCCAGTTTCATTTACGTTTCCGAGCACCTTACTGTGAAAGCCTCGAGGCTTTTCTTCCTCGCTCGCGATGTTGCCAAGACTGAGGGCTTTGATTTCTGCTGGACCTCCAATGGAAGAGTTTTCCTTCGCAAAAGGGAAAATTCACCTCACATTTTAGTCAAGAATGAAGAAACTCTCGCCTCCATCAAACGCAGCGTGGGCCAGGTTGCTGACTGACTAGACCTTAGTGATAGTTGTATGTATATTTATATCCTTGCTATCGGAATACTTCCTTGCATTAGCATATATTCCTTCATATACCAATCACGTATCAACCTAACTATATCGAGCGATATTGATTTGTACTCTTACGATCATACTCCTTACATTGCACTGTACACCTCATCCCCAATTGAGAAATATACATTTTCACCACTTTGCCATAAAAAGTCTACACTTACACTTCTCTTCAAAATCACTCCACGCAACATACTATTTGCCACACTCGAATCTTCTGACCGCAATAATGGATAGCATTGACATCCTAAACGATTTAGACAACACCCAATTTGTAAACAGTAAGGCTATTAATAATCCCGAGGATTGTTTTGAGCATATTGGAAACACTAAAACCCGTTATACTGTTATTTGCCAAAATATATGCAGCATCCAAAAGAACTTCGACAGTTTTGTAGTCTTCTTGTCTAGGTTAAATTTTCTGCCAGACATAATCATTTTTACAGAATGCCGAATCAATGAATACTCCCCAGAAATCACCTTGCAAAACTATACATATTTCGCATTTACTAAATTTATCAACCAAAACGACGGCATCATTGTATTTGTAAAATCTTCCATAAGCGTAAAAATTATTGAACCTGACTTCGATGACGCAAACTGTGTTCTGATACAGATTGGTAATGAACTGTCCATTGTAGCAATTTATAGAACTCCTTCTATTTTCAATATTGGTAGGTTCTGCAATTCGCTTGAAAAAATGTTTCAATCCATTAAAACTGACTCGTGTATAATGGTTGGAGATCACAATATTGATATAGGCATTGACACACGCGACAATCGCTCAATGGACTACTTAGATTTGACAGGACATTATGGATTTATAGCTGGACATCAACTCCCCACCCGTGGACCAAGGTGTCTAGATCACGTTATGGTAAACACTCGAAAAACCACCACAATTTTGATATGTAACACAGACATCACAGACCACCGAACTGTCATCGTAAGCATTGATAGTCACGAGCACTTAGACAATAAACCAACCACCCGTGCGTATTCAAAACTTAACTTAAATTCATTCTTGGATGATCTGGCTAACCTTAATTTGAGGCACCTATACTTAGTTGATGATGTTAATGTAGCAGTCACTGAATTCACAAAAACAATTGGTGATCTCGTTACTAAAAATACTACATTTAAGCAGCTGAAAAACCGGGAAGTCATTGTTAAACCTTGGATAACTCCGAACTTGTTAAAATGTATCCGAAAGAAAGATGCACTTCATTTCCTTTCCAAAAAAAACCCAAATGACACAAAATTAAAAGAAAAATATAAAAAATATAGAAACACCTGCGTTACACTTTTACACGACCTGAAAAGAAAATACGAAACCAAACAACTACAAGACGCAAACGGAGATAGTAAAAAAACATGGAAATGTATCAAAAATATTTGCAACATAAATAAAACTGCCAACAAAACTAATGAGCTTATAAAAAATACTGAAACCCCCAAGGATGCAGTAAACAAGGTGAACTCGTACTTTTCATCGGTTGGGAAAAATTTGGCTAATAATATCCTTAATTCTCTCTCCACGACTGAAGATAAGCTAGTCTCTTTAGTGAAACCTCCACCATCTGGAAGCCCAACAAATTCTTTTTTTCTAACACCAACTGACCATATTGAAATATTTAATATAATAAGCTCACTTAAAACCACATCAGCACCTGGGTGGGATAACATTAGCAATAACATACTTAAACATGGAAAACAATATCTCTCGCACATCATAGCATTCATAACAAACTTAAGTTTTTCAAGTGGAATAATGCCTGAATCACTCAAACTGGCCAATATAACCCCCATTCATAAAGCCGGTAATCCTCATATTGCCTCCAATTATCGACCAATCTCACTTCTGACATCTCTGTCTAAAATTATAGAAAAAGTTGTTAACAAACGTCTTCTCTGTTATCTTGAAGGTCAGGGTATCTTGTCGGACAACCAATACGGTTTCCGTAACAATAGATCAACAAACGATGCTGTCACTAACCTTACAGACTTTGTCTCAATGAAACTGGATAGCGGTAAGCACTGTGTCGGTGTCTTCCTCGATCTCGCAAAAGCCTTCGACACAGTGTCAAGGCCGATCCTTTTACGCAAAATGGAAACCTATGGAATTCGTGGTACACCACTGGAATGGTTCAATTCTTACCTCACTGGCCGAAAGCAGAGAGTTAAGTTGGATAGCTGCGTAAGTGACCTCTCTGAGCCTGAGTTTGGGGTGCCACAGGGCAGTGTCTTAGGGCCCACTTTGTTCCTCATGTACATTAACGGCTTGTGCATGTTGAACCTTGATAGAGCGGAAACCTTTGCTTTCGCAGATGATACTGCTTTTGTCTTTCACGGAGACTCCTGGGGTTCCGCAGCTGCAGCTGCGCAGTCTGGGCTCGATCTTATTTCAACATGGTTGCAAGAGAATTTGTTGACTCTCAACACTGATAAAACCAAGCTTATCGCTTTTAGCATTTCAAACCGCACATCTCCCAAATCTGACTTAAACATAAAACTCCACAAACCTCATTCCTGTACAATCCCCTGTTCCTGCTCTAGCATTGAAAGGGTACAACACCTTAAATATCTTGGGGTGATAATTGATGAGAACCTTTCTTGGAAAAACCAAATAGCAGCAATGTGCGGTAGATTACGGAAACTGCTATACTTATTCAAAATGTTGAGATCTTGCGCTGACAGTCAAACCATAAAACTGGTCTATCAGGCCCTCTGCCAGTCGGTACTCACGTACTGTATTTCCACATGGGGTTCAGCTTGTAAAACTCACTTACTTCGCCTAGAACGAGCTCAGCGAGCAGTATTAAAGGTCGCCTACTCTAAACCATACCGATACCCTACCACTTCATTGTACCAGGATACCAGACTCCTCTCTGTTAGACAACTCTTTCTGCTTATCACTGCCATAAACTTCCACAAAACGGCACATACAAATATTCTGGAAACACACACGAACCGTAGGCTCGTATGGAAAATACCTAAAGTAAGGACTAGCTTCGGCAAGCGATGTCACTACTACCTAGGACCATTCATATACACAAAATTAAATAAAAAACTTAACTTAATATCACTAACTAGAAAAAGGTGTAGAAGATTAACTTCCGACTGGCTCAGTAGTCTTAACTATCACGAAACTGAATCTCTCTTAACCCCATCATCATAGCTCATACCAAACTCCCATACGTATTCAATTAAAATAGTATCTTACCTACATACATTACCTATTTACATGAACATTTTTTACCTGCACCTAAATTATATTTACATACAGTATTATATTAAACACAATGTTTACTTTAATCATCTTAAAAATTAACATACATACACTTAACACACCCAAATTATCATAATTATCTGTTGCACTCTCAACTAGCGTAAGCACATACGTTGGTTACTAATTGGACGAAAGAGGCTAACTACCCGCAACACAGGTTCTCCTAGGGTGGGAGTTAGCGTACTTACGCATTTAATTCTGTACAACTTATCATTTTTAGTTTATAAGTACCTGTTTGTTAAATGTAGTAAGTAGCAGTTTTGTAATATTTATGTATTGTTACCAAATAAATAAATAAATAATAAAAAATAATAATGATGATTTTGTACGCATTAAGAAGGCGTATGGACCATACGGACGACTGTGGCCACGGGTTTGACAACGTTGTCTGATTTATCCGAACTACGTGAACTTTTTCTGTTTCTTTTAATTCTTCTTATCGTGTCACTGATTCTTTCGAACCAAGTATGGTGAAAGGATTTTAAGTACGCCTCAAAGAGACTCATTTCGTGCACTTAACGCATATTTTCGAATTTTAATTTTTAATCAATCAAATAGATGTTTTAATGAATTAACTTCCTCAAGGTGCAAGTCATTCTTGTTAGAATATCAGAACTTTAAAATTTTTCACGTAGTTTTTCTTTCTTCTTTACACCAGTGCTGACCTAATTCCTGGAAGAAACAAATGTTGTAGTGTTCAAAATGTTTTCTTACCTTGTTTAACTCTTCGCTTGTGCTTGTTTCACAAACAAGTTGTTCAATAAAACAAACTAAAGTATAATATGCGTTATGTTCTTGAGCAGTAGGCCTACCACAAGCTCTGTCTGGCTCTGTCTCTGGGTCTGGTTTTGACTCTGTGTGCGTGTTGACTAAATAAATCCTACGTCGAAACGTCACACACACAGTATACTGGTGAGCACTCACACAGACTCAAAACCAGAACCAGAGACAGAGCCAGACAGAGTTTGTGGTAGGCTTACTGTTGTGATGTTTGTTTATTTTAGAAGTCGAGGCCTAGGCGCGTGAAATTTAGCAAAGGTGTAAATAGACCACGCAGGTGTATCTTTTTTTAGCGCAGATGAAATTAGATGATCATTAATCATAGTATTTTCGCTCTGGGTCAGTGTTTACTATAAGCCAGCAGTTGCCGGATTTTATTATTTGGAAAGCTAAATAATTTATTTAACTTTACAAAATACTTTTTTGGTAAGTCTTTAAAAAACAGACTATGGTAAAAAAGGTAATAGAAAAAGTAATTTACCTAAATTTTGGAAGTGGCTTTTTTTTGTCTTGTTTACTTATTTTATGAAAGTTTTGTAAAAATTCCTAACCTATATTCTTTTAATATACCTTTTTCTTTTCATCATCATCATCATCAGCCTGAAGACGTCCACTACTGGACATAGGCCTCCCCTACACATTTCCAGGAAGAACGATTCTGAGCCCTTTCCATCCACCGACTTCCTGCGATCTTAACAATGTCGTCAGTCCATCTGGTGGGTGGGCGCCCTACGCTTCGTCTTCCGGCTCGTGGTCGCGATTCGAGAACCTTTATTCCCCAACGGTTGTCAGTTCTTCGCGCTATATGACCTGCCCATTGCCACTTCAACTTACTAATTCTAAGAGCTATGTCGGTCTTTTTCTTTTACTATACTCAAAAATTTAACTAATTTAGAAATAAATAAGGTACCCATTAATCATTATAATAGTCAACTTACAGAGTTATTAAGAGCAGAAACTTTATTTACATATTTTTAATTAAAGTTTTCCAAATTTAATTTACGTGAAAATTTTACTTATTTTGAGCAGAATACTGAAATATTTGACGGGCTATGCTTCTATGAGTTAATGATATAAGTAACTAGGGTACTCAATTTTAATTAAAATTTAAACTAAAAGCCGTTCTTCATTATTTAATTTTCATGATGTTAATTAAGCCTTAGGTGCTAATTATGATTTATATACCGTTCGTATCGAACCCAACGGTTTTAAAACTTAGAAGTACGAGAGGTACTTAAATGGATTTTGTGGTGATGGGTGAACTGTACCCCCTAGTCTGAGTTTTATCGCCTGTTTGAACAATTTGTTTTGCACCTGTCTGTCTCTTTTGCATGGAGAAATTATGAGACAACTCGTTTCAATCGTTTCTACGTAACCTATTGCTGTCTTTTATTTTCTCCAAACAAAAGAGAGAGACAAGAGACATGTAGGCGAAACGAATTATTCAAACTTTTGAGAATGAAAATTGTCTTCAGCTTTATTATCTCGATAGAACTGTAAGCCTACCGCAAACTCTATCTGGCTCTGTTTCTGGCTCGGGTTATAAGCCTGTGTGAGTGCTCCACCAGTGTATACTGTGTGTGTGACGTTTTGGCGTATGATCTATTTAGTCAACACTCAAACAGACTCAAAAGCAGAGCCAGAGACAGAGCCAGGCAGAGCTTGTAGAAGGCCAACTGTAATAGATCTTGTAAGGTTCTAAAACCCGCAGTAGGCGATTTTATTAAGAAATAGTTCAGAAAAGATGCTGAGCAACGCTACATCTTTATAAATGACGTAATTTGAATACACATAAGAAATTCGCTGCCAAATAAAAACATGCGGAACTCATTTAGTTGCCCTCAAAATTCCGAAAAGCTTGTCTTGTTGATCGCAGCCCATTTTTCAGTGGGCAAAGAAGTGTTTATGTAAATTGGAGCAATCAATTTGATAACGTGATTCGTGACCACAGATTATAAAACTCGGTCATCGCAAGCTTCCGTCACGGTCCTCGTCACGGAATGTCGCTATGTAATAATACCTAGTTTAAAAAGCTTTCTGAAATTAGGGCACAGTAGGCCTACCATGAGCTCTGTCTGGCTCTGGTTTTGAGTCTGTGTGAGTGCTCACCAGTGCATTATACTGTGTGTGAGAAGATTTGACGCAGGATTTATTTAGTCAACACTCACACAGACTCAAAACCAGAACTAGAGACAGAGCCAGACAGAGCCAGTAGGTCTACAGTTAGGGGGCTTGACTGATGAGTACGACAAAGACAAAATGTGCCTATTATTTGACCTGCAATCAGTGGTTAAGGTGAAAATTACCAAATTAGTTAGTAAAGTGTGTCATGGTAAAAAGGTATAGGTAGGTCTAGGTAGGTAGGCGTGCTTTGCACGAATGGGTTTGTTTCCCATCTTCCTAATGAAACGCAAAGTTAAGAAACTGATTGGTTTATTCATATAATGCACCTACCCAAATGCACTTACCTTGTTTCAGTTTATTAGAAATATTCTGTACCAACTTATTTAAAAGCTCTACTTATGACTCTTTAGTAGCAAACCTTAGTGGTTTCTTTAGTGCTATTTATAATAATAATAATATTATGTATTTTTTTAAAGATAAAAAAAAAATGCTATGCTTCTGCGGGTAGACATCGACACTACAATACCTTGACTTTATAGTCATAGGACCTATAGGGTATAATTTAGACTGCCGCTTATTTGATAACACGGTAACCAGCAGTCTAAGGGTTTGTAAGATTTCATGAAACACAAAGAAAACTCCAAAAACTCAGAGTAAAACTGAAAGAGGACAAGGAAGGAAAACTCCACAGAAACATGGTTCAAGTTGATCGACGCAGGGCAGTGTATTGTAGGGCACGTTTTGACGTGCGTGACCTACGAGGCAATGCTATAGACGAACCATCGTCTATAGCATTGCCTCGTAGGTCACCAGTTAGCTAGTTGTATAAAAAATGTTTAGCCTCACGTTCCAGCAATTTAATTTGCTCCACTAGCAACACTAATAATTTTCGATATGCAGGTAAGAATTTAAATACCTATTTCGCTCAGTTTATGTAGGTACGTACGTACACGTAAGTATAAACTAAAACTATTACGTTACGGATTTAATAGTATCCACCAACAGGATTGAGTAAACGGAATTTTGGCACAAACGCTCATAATTTTATTATAATTGTTAGTTATCTGTAGGGCTACCACAAGCTCTGTCTGGCTCTGTCTCTAGCTCTGGTTTTGAGTCTGTGTGAGATTTGACTAAATAAATCCTACCTCGAAACGTCACATATACAGTATTCATACATTGGTGAGCACTCACACAGACTCAAAACCAGAGCCAGAGACAGAGCTTGTACCACACCCTACTGAGTTCCCAATTAGGTATTTGAAAATGAGTGTTCGTTACGAGGTGTTACAATACCTTGTTTAGCATGAATGCAATTTATATTTACTAATTGGCAATTAAATAAATTAGTAGAGCATTGCTAAGATTTCAACAGAACACCTACAATTCACAGAACAAGCAATTAGAGTAAAGGTAGATGGTATGTCAATAGAAGAGCAATTATGAGTAAGTACTAATGAGTACCTTTACATTTCATGAGAAATATCAATTAAGTAAAGTAAAGTAAAAGGAAAGGCAAGAGTCCCACTTCATTTACAACATTTCGCAGATGAAATGTTGTTTCCGTTTCGCCTATTTGTCTCTCTCTATTGTTGGAGAAAAGATGAGACAGCAAAAATACGTTACGTAGAAAAAATCGAAACGAGTTGTTGTCTAATTACATGTAACACATTTTTGTTATATGATTATGTGTGATAGTATTATTTAGTCAGTGGTCCAAATAAATATGTATTAATTATTGCGTGAGATTTCTGTAGCGTAGAAGGTATTTCCTGTAGGAAAAAAATAATTCATTTATGTGTTTCTTGTTATTTTTATACTTTTTCATTACTCATACTCTGAAAGTAGGTCTGAAGTTGCCTGAGGGGCCTAATTGAAAGTAAAACTTTCAGCCCTAGGGAGAATCGCTTTCTACTGACAGCTGTCAAATTATTAAAAAAAACAAGTTCTATTTATTCAACCCTGTTCCAACTTTTTAAAGTCTTTCTAACTGCAAGGAGGTCGTAGAACCAAATTCCAACTTTTTACTCAGCAAGTAGGTTGGAAACCCATTACAACGGTAAGAAGTTTAAAAAGTCTAATTAGAGCGCAATGTAAAATTTAAATTTAAATAACATAAAGATAGTATTAAAATAAATAAATAATATATCTTCTAAATTACTTTATTAATATATCATCGATGTCAACAATATTTATAAAAAATATGATAAAAATGAGCACTGCCTACTATCCTCGTGTGTTGATCCCTTATAGGTACGGCTTAATTATTATATTCGTACTCGTACGTTCAACTATTTCTTTAAAATAACATAGATTTGAGCAAACAATATACCATTTTTAAATTATGAAAATGAAAATAATGGCTGAATAATGCTGGCGAACCGAAGCCGAAGGCCCGCCAGAGAAAAAGAAAAAAAAACCGGGAAGGCGGCAATTCAATCTTCATTTTCACTAATTTTTCTTTCATGTTTTTATTTTAACTTTCCTTGTATTCGTAATGAAAAGCACAGTGTTTACCTCGGTTGAAAGTCTTTTAAGTCCCTCAAGCTCCATTGGCGCCCTCGCTAACGCTCTGGCGCCAAACCCGTCTCGGGACTCAAAAAACGTGACTTTCAACACTCAGGTAACAATGTACTATTATTTTATAATGTACACGGACCTTTCTCTATACCTTGCACTCAGTTTAAAAAACAAATATTTTAATTCCATTCTGTAAAATTTTGAATGAGCCTTATCAAGTTGAACCAGCAGTGTGGGCTCTGAATAAAGTATCCCAAACATAATTATACGGTACAAAACGAAGCAAATCCTAAAGTTTTCTAATAAACAATCCATGTTACCAAAACAAATACTCATGCCTACAAAACCGAGAACACACTTCAATCACAATGTGTACTAAAGATTCAAAATTATGGGTTGCTTTACTATTGTAAGATTCATTCTCCATTACATTTACTTCAGTGTACAATTAATTATAAAAATATAATGAATTATAATAATAAATATCGCCCATAAATGGTAATTAATTTGGGGGCGTCCATAAATTACGTGAGGTGTTTTTTCGAATTTTCTGTCCCTCCCTCCCCCCCTGGTGAGATGTCGTGAGATTTTATTCAACCCCCTCCCCCATCCCCCAATCTCACGTGTGATTTTTCAAAATGTGGGTTTCTTACGTAAACGCGTTGGATTGTTATTGTAAAAAGAAAAAAGAAATGCTTCGTGCTTTTATTTACAACTAGTTAAGACAAGTAATCAATATTGCTGAGAATTATTATTATTCAATTATTGTAATAAAAATTTAACACTTAAAACGGGACCAAACTAGTATGTACTTATATTTTCTTTGTTTCAATCAGAAAAAATATTGCGTGATATTTGCCGAGACCCCCCCTCTCTCCAACGTAAGATTGGATGAGATTTGACTCGACCCCCTCCCCCCTTAAATATCTCACGTAATTTGTGGACGCCCCCTTTGTATACGGAAATCGTATCACCTCAAACGAATTATAAGAAAACTCACCAACGCAACGGATTTTTTTTATTATTATTATATTTTATTATTTTTAAATTAATAGGTGTAAGGATACGGCTTTTTTTATTTATTTATACATACTTTAATGATGATGTTGTCATTGATTTCGGTTATAGCGACTATTAAATGAATGGGAGTATTTTTAACACGTTAAGTGCGAAGCGAGGCCTAAATCACCCCTGATGCAACTTTCCTGTGGTGCGGCAAGCAAAAAAGTGAATTTCTCTGTCGTGCGAATGGCATAGCTTTGGTTTGGTCCAGTGTAGGAAAGAGATAAATATATATTTGAGATCACTAATGGTTCCGGACTCGGTGGTGTACCTACCTTGGTACCGGATGTCTTAGGCCTCGTGCCGCACTGAATTAATATAATTTTAATGCAGTGCGGAACGAGGCTAAAACGTCCCATATCCCCCCTGACCTCGTACCGCACTCAACGCGAGCTTCCCGCGACCAGTGTTGTGCATCACGTCGATTACACATAAATTCACACTCATAAATAAGTACAACATATTGAGATTTTTATAAAAAAAGTATATTGATACTGATTTTTTAATGTTAATTCAAGTTCTAATAATTGTATTTTTAAAGCCCGAGGCAGAATAAATAGGACAGTTTCTTTTCTACTTCTGGTTGCCTTTTTTTTCTATTCTGTGAACCGCATTAAGATTTTCATATACAAATAGAAAGATAAACCTTATGCATAAACCGTAATCCATTATTTTCCAATAATAAGTCTGTAATAGGTGCCTCTTAATGGTATAGAATGGAACGCTTCGTACGCGAGTCCGACTCGCACTTGGCCGGTTTTTTTTTCTTTATGGTGCTTTCAAGCACAATTTAGATTATTAAAAAAAAATGTATCCTTTGATAGCTTTGTGTTGTTTTGCCAGGTTTTGCCCTTAAAACGATCTAATGAGATATAATTGATCAAAATCGGTCAAGTCGTTGCGTAGTTAAGACAGTTTAAAAACGTCGATATTATTTTTCCCATCACTAATCGCAGCGAAAATTTGCCCTATTTCAGTGCGTTACGAGGTGTATAAGATCCCATATTTTGTTTTGCTAATAATTCCTAAACTAGCCATCAGATCCCGGGGCGACGGTGGATTAGGGTTCATCAATTCACTGTCTATATCAATAAGGACCAAAATTCTCATTTATCTTTGATTTCGCGCCAGAAAATGGATTTTAGTCTGTAAAAGGAGGTGGGGTCTAATAGACCGCGTGTCGCCCTAACGTCTGGTCACGGTACGGGCCGATTATACCTCGTGCCGCAGGAACGGAAAGTATGCAAAAATTGGTGCCGCAGCTAACGTGTTAATAATATCAATAATTATCAAGGTAGTATCCGTTACTTCGATGTCCTGCAGCAAGAATATTTCAATTCGTTTATTACATCCTATTTAAATTTGTTGACGCGAATTTTTGGTCCAACCATGCCTAAAATATGAAATAAAAATATTAAGAATTTCGCGAAAATATTTAGCTTTTATAAATTAAGTATTTTGGTAACAGCTATTTGCGAAGGCTCTTTTTACAAAAGAACGTGAAATACAGGTAAATAGAAAATGTATTTCCGTAACATACATTTTCTATTTACCTGTATTTCAAATAAGAGCAACAGCACTAAAAAGATACCATAATCGTAATATTATAATAACTACAATATATTCACAGGATAAGATCTGAAAGTAGATTATAACTTACCTTGACGAAAAAAGGTTGCTAAACGTGTTTATGAAATTGGTAGAACTCGGTGTTTATCTACACCGAAAGGAGGCCAAATAACTTTCTTTGTAAATTTACCCTCCGTCCCTATCTACGGCTGTATAGGCTGTCGCATGGTACTCTTTTGTATTTTTTGTATGCTAATCTTATACCTAGCATAACTTATTAACAATAGACGAAACTCTTGCTTTTTTCTTTATCACCCATTAAAAAAACGTTGATTCACCGATTAGTCTGACAGATTTTAATAACGAAATGATGGATTACTCTGCCTTCTGCACTAGAGAGCGTGGGTTCTATCCCCACCGAGAACTAACATTTGTGTGGTAAATACAGATGTCTGGGCGCTATATTGTATCGAAGTATATAATTACAACAAAACATTTTGATTGATGTATTCTATCAGCTATCCCATAGTTCGAGCTCTGCTCTCTTGGGGCTAGATAGTGTAGCGTGGATTGTGTACAATATTTATTTATTTTTATTTGCTCTGAGATGTCCAACCCTGCCCAAAAAGGCCTAGCTTCTTACAAACTTTCGCGTTTATAATATTAGTAGGATATTGTATACAATCTAAACTTCACTATCTAGCCCCAAACTAAGCAGAGCTTTTACAATGGGAACTAGATAGCTGATATAATACTTACATACATTTTGTTTTGTAAACAATTAGAATACAATAAACCACCCAGACCGAGAAAAAACATTTACGTTTACCCCACAAATATTTGTTGCGGTGGGGATCGAACCCACGACCTACGGTGCAGAAGGCAGAGGTACTACCAACTGAGCTGAGAGGCTAGTCTGTTGATAGTCAAGGTTTTGTTTTACCTACTTGGTGATTATTACTTCATTGCTCGTCAATATAGGATTGGTAAACGGAAAAGTCTTCATTTTATCACGTCATAACCCACGAATTGAAACTAATTTCATTTATTGTTTTCCCAAAATAGGATTGTAACATGCTATACGATTGTTGGTTACTTTATTCGTCCGTCGGCTTACCACGAGCTCTGCCTGGCTCTGTCTCTGACTCTGGTTTTGAGTTGGTGTGAGTGCTCAATACTGTGTGTGTGACGTTTCTACGTATAGGATTTATTTAAACAGCACTCACCAGACTCAAAACCAGAGCCAGAGATAGAGCCAGACAAAGCTTGTGGTAGGCCTACTGTTTTGTGCCCGGGCTTAATAGGTTTCAATCATCATTATTTCCTAGCCCAGGTAACATAAATAAAAAATATACCCCGCATTCAAATACACAGTATTTTGGGTATTTTAGTGTTATTTTAGTAGGCTATAGATTCTCTGTTTCATTGGTACCTATTAAAAACGGCGAGTTCCACAGTTCTGAAATAATGGGACACGGAACTAATATTTAAAGATTTTATATAAATATCTTTAATTCTTTAATGCACACAGAAATATTTACAAATAAGTAATAACAAAGGACATGTACATTGTACATAGGCGAGCTTAACCCTAAAAGAGTAAATATTGTTGTCTAGCCGCGGCAACTTTTTTTTTTGATGATAGCTGCGTTTGCCTGCCAGCACACGTTATGGCAAGTAAAAATGCAGCCTAAAGTGGATCAAGCTTAGCTATAATCCACTAGTTCATTCTTGACTTGGAAATTCCATGGTTATATTGTTCCGGAAATATTGACGACCGTATAGGGTTCCACTCCTTGGTAGTTTGCACTAAAAAAGTGGAAGCAAAGCGCTTTGTGTGATGTTGAGGGCCATCAACCATGTAGGTGTGACACTTATCCGTGCCTATAGCAGTCCGAAAATTATTAAACATTAAATACTTATTTTAGACAATCCACACATCACTATCTAGCCCCAAACTAAGCAGATCGTGTACTATGGGAACCAGATAGCTGATATAATACTTTCATACATTTTTTTTGTAAATACACATACTTGAATACAATATAACACCCAGACAGAGAACAAACACAAGTATTTGTTCTCGGTGGGGATCGGACCCACGACCTCAGAAGAACGGCTCAGAGAACGGCTCAGAGAACGGCTCAGAAGGCAGAACTACTACCAACTGAGCTGAGAGGCCAGTCAAATAAACGGGCAATGGGAGGATCCGATCTTACAATTCCTGCACACACCGAAATGTATTCGGTAGAATATTGATAGGCAGGCGATTCGGACGCTGAAATTCCACCTCATACGTCTCAATCATTTGGTTACCCGCTGCACCACAGACCATATTCCTAGTCTAGATTCAGGTCTGTACGCCATAGACACAACCCTTCATCTACCTAGCTTACAACCACAATAAAAGACTTGTCTTGTCTTGTCTTTGTGGTTTATTGTTTTTAAATTTAGTTTTTCTTCATGTTAGCAATTTGCCTGTCGGTCTCCGACGAAGTATGTGGTACTACATTATTATTAATAAGAAGTTTTTCAAAATTGACCGTACTTCAAGCGAATGCATTTCATTTCAAAGTAAAATGTTGCTATCACGTCACTCTATAGGCGCACTCAAAATCCTTTCACCACACTTGGTTCGAAAGTACCAGTTACACGATACAAAGAAGACTCAAAGTTCTTCAAAATATTTTCAACACATCAAAATTAAAACGCTTATGGCATTAAAAACTAAAGCAAAAAAAAACACTAAAAAGGACAAAAGGACGACTTAAGTTTACTTTATTTCATTTGCTTCGTGTGAGATCAACCACACAACTAAACTTGAGTTAATGGCTAGGTAACCAATTGTTTATTTTATGTTAGAAACAATCTATTATTGTAACTAAAATATTTGGGGTTAGTTTAGTAGTTTAATTTATAGGTGGATACTAACTTCAAAATAGATGAATAGTTTTAATTATCTGTTGCTGTGGCAACAAATCATAAAGTAACCTACTATAATTAGGTTTGAGTAAGGTTGTTTGATTTTTGTGGTTTGTTGTTTTGATTACAATACTTTCAGTGTTAGTTATTTGATAATATATTACTCATATAATTGATACAACTGAGTTTTAACCCATCATCATCAACCTATATACCATAGTCCACTGCTGGACGTAGGTCTATCCCAAGACGCGCCACTGAGCCCGGTCTTCGGCTCTTCTCCTCCAGTGCTTGCCAGCTACATTACGCAGATCGCCCCCACCCTGCCGGAGGGCGTCCTACACTACGCTTACCTAAGCGCGGTCCCCACTCAAGTATTCGTTTGCTCCAACAACGGTTGTCTGTTCTACGGCAAACATAACCGGCCCACTGCCAATTCAATTGGAGCTGTATCGACTACCTTCGTTCTCTGGTAATAATAACATTCTTGACAAAACAGATGTCAAAGAACAGCTAAAAATACCAATTGGCTTTATCACAAATTGACTCGCTAATTTAAAAAGTTTCGCAAAGTTTGCGTTGTTTCTTCGATATAAGCTTATTAGGCAGGGCTTAGACTTTGTTATACAATACCAATTTATTGTTGAATTACTAAATATTCGGAGACAAACATACTTGCACTGGTATGATATTTACACTTGGGTGCAAAAAAATCGTACATTGATAAATTTTCAAAAAAGTTAAATTCCCCATAAACATTTTTTTTTTCTTTTTCTAATGCAAGTTTTAAGATTATATAAACACTTATCCAGTTCCAGTCTAGTGTAGTTCACATAGTACGCTTACCTTTAGTTTGGGATTAGATTAGACGATGACTTGTTAATTAATATCCAGACATCCAGACATGAAGTAGCTTTTGAAAGGGGGAGTTTATTACTAAAATTGAAGATGCCGGTAGTTCATATAAAAAAAGTAATGAAAAATATGAGGTAAAAATATGATAAAAAACGAAACCATGCAACAAACAATTTACCAAATTATTGGAAACTTTTTTTAGTTAAATAAAAAACTGTTATTATTTTTTATATTATAATTCTTCCTGAAAATGTATAAGGGAGGCCTATCTCCAATAGTTATGTACGTATTTAGGCTGATGATGATAATGTTTTGTAACCCCAGTATTACTCGATCGTGTCTATTAGTAGTGTACTCGTACATAGTTTATTAGCACAATTAATCAAATTCCCCAGAGCTAATAAGATTATCTGCAACCACTGCGCAAAGAGATAGAAGAAGAAGAGGGTAGCTAACGAGAAAACTTGTGTGAAGATAAAATATAGTTTACGACAAATTAGACACCTACAAGGCCCTTAGCACTAATTTTTGATATTAAGAGAGTCTGATAGAAAAGTTCTTGAATTTTTTTCTTTATATTTGCTTCTTTTGCGTCTTTTAATTTATTTAAAAGAAACAAACTAATCCCCCCCCCTTTCTTTATTCCAGTAGTAGGTTCTTCTATTGTGCTTGTTTCACAAACAAGTTGTTGAATATAACTAACTGAAGTATATTAAGCGTTATGATTTTGAGTAGTAGGCCTACCACAAGCTCTGTCTGGCTCTATCTCTGGGTCTGGTTTTGAGTCTGTGTGTGTGTTGACTAAATAAATTCTACGTCAAAACGTCACACACACAGTATAACACAATGGTGAGCATCGTACACAGACTCAAAACCAGAGCCAGAGACAGAGCCAAAAAGAGCTTGTGGTAGGCCTAGGCCTACTGTAACCCTTTTTTTATGAACAACGGAAAATTTACCATTGATTTAATTTTAAGTGAAATACCATGATAGTTTCAAAATGTATATATACCCGTAATACTGTAAGTACCTTTCGCGTTAGTAAAAAAAGATAGCAACAGATTTCGCGGCCATCGTAAGCTATTTTAGCGCTCAGCGTCCAATATCAATAAAAGTGTATAAGGGTAAAACCCAAATTTAGAAATCTTTTATTTTATTGCAAATCTGGTATAGCAGTAGAGTAACAAAAATAAGTGGTAAAAATCCTACGTAAAGAAAATATATAAAGTGAATAGGTCCAAGAAAGGTCTATAGTCGTTTGAACCCGAAGTTCTGTGCTTTTATCACCCTATCTTGGCTCATAACCCCTAAAATGAGACAACCTCTGCATACTTAGCAGTATGTTTAGACCCGGGAAGTTACTAGTTTATATAAACTTAGTTTCCACGCGCCTTCACTCACGTCAAACTATTGGAACTTGTGGCAAAATAACACTTCGCATAGGACGGAGACTGCGCCCCCTCCTCACCAGAAAATTCGAGCTTTCACACCACGCGCGCACAGACACGCAGAACGGTATTTGTGTATAATATGTCTATAATATGTAATAGGTAGTTTTTTCATTTTTTTATTTACAATTTTAACAAAATAGCATTAAAAAAACCACTAAGGATTGTGGTGATGCTATCACGAGCGCGTCACTTAATCTATAAACGACCTAGTTGCACCTACCTAAACCGTACGAGTAATCTATCGTTTTCATAATTTCATCTGTGTAGTGAATAGATAAACTGAGGAGCTAGAACTCGTTTTTATATAGGATTTGGAGTCCGGGATGTGTGTGGTGCGAATTTTCAAAAATCGTTTCATTGTAGGCCTAATTTATTTACTTATAGAGTATCGTGTTTGCTTAATCATTAAGGCACCAGCCACTCCTGTTTTTATTTATTACCCACTCGGGTACGGAAATCAATGTGGGGTTTTTTTACGAAAGCTTTTCGAATAATATAGCTACGATATACTTATCAGAAACGTATTTGAATACAGATTATCAGACTATAAAAGCAATAACTTACTCCAAGGAAATGAAAAAGCTCTCATTTAAATTAAATCATCTCTAAGAAAGCTGTAAAGTGAAGAGTTTTAACGGCCGCCGGCCTATTCATAGTCATTGGGGTCATAAAATGTTAACAGTTCATTTTATATTTACGCATAGAGCTAATAATCTGCTTTCAACAGTATTTTACTATGGTTTTACGATGCTTAGCAGGGGAACACTCGTGTGGCAGCATTTCAAATAACCTACCACAAAAATATTGAATGGATTTTTATTACAAACTATCTGTTCCCTGCCACGCTTTGCTGTGGCACATTGTGATTGGAAAAACAATCCTTGATGCGGATTATATATCATGCTAAAATTTCAGCTCTATCGCTGCAGAATCAGAAACGATTTCAAACGGAGTATCTAAAATTTGTTCGATAGCGTTCGCTCTTCTCAGTAAAAATCCTTTCACCACACTTGGTTCAAAAGAATCAGTGACACGATAAGAAGAAGAAGAGTGTAACTGAGTTTATTAACCGACTTCAAAAAAAGGAGGAGGTTCTGAATTCGGTTGTATTTTTTTATGTTTGTTATTTCGTCATTTATGAGCTGATTTAAAAAATCTTTTCTCATCTGAAAAGTAATGGACTCATGGATATTTCATCAAAATCGGTGGAGCCGTTTGGTTTTAATTGTTTTTTTGTTTATTTTAAAAATTACCACCCTATGCTCATATCAGAGTTTCCTTCGGTTCTATTTCCTTTCTTTGAAATTGAGTATGTAGAATATGTTGAAAGATAATTAATTTGATAAAGCGTTTACTAAGTATATTTCCGGGATGAGACGAGCTAAATTAATACGAGAAATAATTGGGTTAAATTAATTTAAGCTTGACTTGCTTAAATTCCTTCATTCGCCTCAGTTGGTTTTGAAGCAAATTAGATATGAAACAATATTTAGCAGAAACAGGCAGAATTCGAAAGCAGAATATGAATTTGTTGCCTATATTCTGACTTCCAATTCTGCCTATCTCTCAAATATTCTTTGCAAGCTTGGATAGAGACATAATAATAAAATAGACAAAGAATCCTACTACTACATACCACCATGCCTATTTCAACCGTGAAGCAGCATTGCTGTGTTTCAGTTTGAAGGGTGTAGGTGCCGGTGTATTTACAGGCACGTGAGTTGAAACATCTATAAGCCTCAGTTTGATGGACGCAGGGCAGTGCATCGTAGGGCACGTTTCTGACGTGCGTGGCCTACGAGGCAATGCTTTGAGAAAAAAAGAAAGAAAGAAAAATTATTTATTTGCGAAGCAAAACTCACACTTACAATATAAACTTAACAACTTATCAATAGACTACAGAAGTGAGCTTTGGTGCGTCGCAAAACGGACTCTGGCTCAGCATGTGTTGGTTGGCTAGCAACCAACGCTGGTCTTCCGACAGAGCCGGTTTGACGATGTCACGGACTCTGCCACTAGGTACAAAGACTAGACAAAAATGCTATAAGTGATGGTTACCGTTTAACATGAGGTGGGCCATAAGCTTGTTCCATCAGCTAATAGTTGAATAAAAAAAACAAAGAATACAAAAACTTACAAAACGTACAAAATACACACGGAATATATTTAATCTATCTTCAAGTCGTTGTAAGCGATCTAAAAGATAAAATTCAACATCCAGTGACTCTAGATGCAGATTTTAGTCACCTTGAAGTCTTTTGTGTTGTCACTTTGATACATGATAGTCGTTCGTGCGTAGACTAGGAAGCAAGGCGCTGAATTGTAAATATGGTACCATAGAACTGAGAATTACGTGATCGACTAAGCAAATCAAGATTAATTTGATGATCAAAGTCAAAACCAAAATGTATTTAATGAAATAGCAGCAATCTGAAACGTCCTTTGTCTCAAAATCAGTTCTACACAAGGCTATAGAAGAACAGGCAAGAAACTCACGACTTGGTTCTAGCGTTCTGTAGTTAGTGTAATTATTGTAAACCCTTTGAGTAACATAATTCAAGCTTTATTCGGCTGAATTTTCTCTCTACGAGCGGCATGCGTAATTACTTACAACAAAACGTTAAAGGGATTTCAAGCAAGTATCGGAGTGTTAATTAATAATAGGTATAATAAATGTAAAAAAATATTTACACAAATAAACTTACGATTAAACAAATATTTACAAAATGTACAAAATATACAAGAAACAGCTGAGCTATCTGCAGACCGTTGTAAAGGATCTAGAGATAGCTCTACTGATCCAAATCAGCACCGGAAGCTTCCCCAAGACGCTGCGCTGGCGGCATTGCCACGCTGCTAATGTGCTGCGCCAGATACCCACCAGCCCTTGGGTCGCGCGTTGGTATATTATATAGAAGAAATAATTATAAGGATAATTAATAGAATGAGGAAAAAATATTTAGACTGTAATCCCAAACACGGTAGCCTCAACTATTGGTGCTAGTCTAATTAAGTATTCAAAACGTGCCAGTTTCAAGACCATAAGAAAATGAATACCTTAGCTCATCCTAAACAAGAAATATGCATAGGTTTTTCCAGACGGAAAAAATACAGATATGCATAATCCGATAGCAAAATTTATGATGATCTACCTAATCCGGTATAAAATTGATGGACTTATAAGAATTAGATTATTTTTAGAATTAAGCTTCAGCTATCAAAACCCACTTCCTTGCACAAACCCACTTACTACCTATACTATATACAGTATTTTTTTACTTTAAAAGATAAGCTTACGATTTAAAACTAAAATTACTTTGCGTAGGATACCACCCCGCGCAAAGTATTAAAAACTCTAGCGATACGCTTTGCACGGTTGGAAAACTGATACACGTGCGATAGTAAGGGTAGCTTTCCAATGGTGAAAGAATTTTGAAAGAGGTCCAGTATTTTTTTCGTAACAAACAAACCATGCCTCATTATAATGTAGTTAGTATTCGTATAGATAGATTTAGATATACAAGTATAGATCAACTCAACATGGATGAACTATGACACCTGTGGACATGGATGAATGAACTGTGTGAAAGATGACAGATAAGAGAGGAGTGAATGCTGAGATGACGTCTGATGGTGGAGGAAGACATGCTGTGCCGACCCCACATAAAGTGGGATAAGGGTAGGAAGAAGAATAGTATACATAGATGAACTCAAAATTGAGTAAAAACCATTGTCGTTTTGCTACTCTACCTATTATCATCCAAGGTCAACTACCGCTCTTAACAAACGCTGGTACTTACAAATTGTATCAGAGACAAGGCCTCAAGCACGACATAAAAATGTCACAACAATAACGATATTAAATTCTGTCGCAGACTCGAATTTTAATAAAGTTGAATGTAACGGGGCGGGTAAACGCCGAGCAAAGGTGAACAAGCGAACGTTTGAAAAGGAATGAAACAGACGATCATGAAATACCTAAGTATGAGCAAGACAAAAAGAGTGTTTTATTCACTTTCATTCGTTCGCTTTGTCTAACATAGAAGTGCATTTTATAGGTACTGTAGACAACAGACGTTGGTTTATTACGTACTTAGCTTGAATACTGATTTGTCGTATAAAGATTTGGGTAGAATAATTAAATTCGACATCTACACTTAAGTTTTAGTTCAGCAAATATCTACTTTGATCATAAAAGAAAAGATAAATTCGAACGTCTGACGAGATCGCAATTAAATTTGGCAGATCCAATTGTTTTGAAAATATGATGCATTGTTTTGTTTAATATTTATTATTCTTAAGTTTCAAAATTACTCCTGCATTTTATTGCGAGACTTTCGTTGATTTTCAGGAGTCCAAATGATATAGACTGCTGAACTGCTGGTTTTGAGTGTTATTTTTTATGTGTTAGGGAGCTCACAAAGGTAGTCCCGTCAGACTGTTCTCGCGGCCCGAATTTGAAAGACGTGTCGTGTCTCCTAATTAAATAATGTTTTAATTTTCGAACAACCTTAACAATGCTTTTATTTAACTTACAAAAACGAGGTGTTAACTTCCCAATACCATACCAGAATAATTTTAATGTACCTACTTAAAAAGGATCTTGATTTACAAAAATATACTCGTATATCTGTCCCAAATTTTGTCATCTTCTATAAAGAAGCCCCATAAGAAAGGGACAGTAGAGTAAAGATGATTATAGCGACGTAGCCGTAGAACAGAGTTCGATGTGCTCATAGAGCAAAAATGAGTTAAATAGCTAGACGAGATAAGGAATACAAACTCTACAGATCTGCGTTTTTAGAATTTTTGTATCTTATTTAGTTTCGGAAATATAGAATCGAATAACGTTCTATCTGACATTAGCTCCGCATAAAATCGCACCGAGTGATCAAGCGACGGACCGCGGGGAGCGGGCGGCCCGTCCGTTCGTCAGACCGGTCGTTGTTTGTTGGAAAGAGGTTGTTTTTATGTCGTGCGCTTGGTTTTTTATCAGTGTGATGAAAAAATAATTCATCAATTGTTTTGTATGAAAAAATATATTTTTAGACATTTTGCGATCGATTTTTATAAAGGACGTTTTTTAATGGAGAGGTCTATTAACACATTATTAGTGCGAAAATACGATTGGCATAATGCATATCCACATAGTAATATTTTTTTCTGAAATAATAAACAGTAAAAAGTAGAGGTCTTATGAAGTATTAGGACAATTTTATGCGAACATTATTGAACTTTTAAGCGTTTCATGTGAATATAGGCCGTTTTTCTACGGAATCTATCATGCGATTTGTTGTTTCGATATTAAGATGGGACGTTATTACTGGGATAATGCAATCAGTTAGGACGTTGTTCATGTAAAAATATCGTCAAATATGAAGATTTTTATAAAAAAATTGTAAAATTAGTTGCTAGGTACATCTGTCTTACAATTACATTAATAATTATATAGCTTTTTTTATTTCGGTTGTGAATATTGATGACAACGGCATGATACAGCAAACGTTATCTTTGCCTCCTGGTGCTTAAGAAATCAGTTAAGAACTAGCTGATTTATGGGAAGAAGTTTTGTATGAAGATGGTGGGACCAAAAAATTAACCTGCGACAGGTTAATACTGAATGTCACGTCTGATCCGTCTGCCAAGGAGGCTTTCAGCAATCCACCAAGTACCTACATTTTCCTAAGAAGTGCCTTGTCGTTTCGAAAACTCAACCAGTTAGAAGTTTTTTTTTTTTATGTAACTAGCTGATGGAACAAGCTTATGGCCCACCTGATGTTAAGTGGTAACCATCGCCTATAACAAAGCAATGCCTCGTAGGCACCACTGATCTACGCTGGTTAACTGTCAGTGCCAACTCCTATGCCATCTCCTACTATTTATTATTCTGCCCTTATCATTTGGACAGTCTTTCTATGATTTCTTTATCGTCATTTAGCACTATGAATTCGCCTGCAACTTCCCACTATAGAGGTATCTTCTAATTCTACTAGAATACGACAGAGGTGCCTAAAAGAATGGACAGACCTTAAACGTAAATGCTTTTTAGAACTTAGGTATGAAATATATAACGAAAAAAGGGAAAAGCAGTATACAAAAACAATGGGGCCATCATGCAAACGCCGTTACAAATGCCTTGATATAATATCTCTCCCACAGCAGCTTGACTGCTTCACAAAATTATGGTAACTGCGAGATCGAGCTATGTATGCAGTGAAATTCATCAAATATTCCGATAAAACTATACACCTTATAATAGGATACATACTTTTAAGTATTATCTTCCGCTGATTGAAGTAGGTATGCCAAACTATGGTATTTAATATTTTCGCCGTTTCAACTCGTATCCTAAAGACTGTGTGGCATAAGTACGATGGAAGTGCTATATTGTGCTAGGAAATGTACATTTAGGCGATGGCGATGGTTATCAGCTGAAACCCTGTCACATATGGCTGTCATATTTGACTGCGTTTCAGCTGATCGCTATCGCTATCGCCTAGATTCGCCTACATTCAAAAAGTTCATGCAAACGGTAGTGATCCCAACTAATTGTTTTTTAAATATGACTTGACTAAACCTGAATACAATATTTTAGTGATTCGGTACAAACTGAACTAAAACCTGCATATTTTATATCTATTATGGTTCCTGCTGATAAATATAAAGATTGAATGGCCACCCAGAAGTAATTCCTTTAGAGGATCATCCATATTTTAATTCTTTGCCAAACTACACCACTGTTGATGTTTCTGAGGAATCGGTCGATTACCTATTGGAATAAGTAAGTAATATTTTTATTTCAATTTTTTACTCCTTTTGATAGAGCTGAATATATTTTTTTCAAGACTGTTTATTTATGTCCGTGTAGTAGTCATAGTACTTAGTTAACAGCATGCTGTGATACGATATGCCATTTAATTACTATTTTAAGTTTTAACTACTACGCCCCCAAGGCAGTTTTAGTACAGTTTAATTATTGCTAAGAATAGAGCTTCGTCTTGGTAGATGTTTAATGTTATCTATTTTGAGATTATTCATTAATGAACCATTTAAAAAAATAATTTCCTATTTTTAATTAGCTATATGGAGGTGCAGTCATAATAATAGCTATTATATTATGTTTAAAAATAAAGTATATACATTTATTTACTCGTATAAACTTACAATTAAACAAATATTTACAAAATACACACGAAACAGTTAAAATATTTAAAGATGGATAATCACAAAGGACTCTTACGGGATGGATAATTCCAACAAAAAATGACCCATATTAATATGGAACGCCAATTAATTCAGACGTCTCCGTAAAACAACGCATAATGTTCACTACGGACCCTCGTTATTCCGCCATAAAACGTCTTATGTTGATATGGAACCCACTATCTCGTGATATAAAAAGATAAGAAATATACTTTATATACCATTTAACAAGGTAGGGGCATTGTTACAACATACCAAAAAATCAAAATGCCAAGTCTTACCGTTTAAGAGTTACAAACAAGTTTAAGAGTAAACAACTTCTCTAACCTCTACTGAAAACTACCAACCTTGCAGATCGGACTTTGTTCTACGGATGAGTCGATAGGTTTATATCGTAGCCTCGATCATAAAATTTTTACTGAGCCAGAGCTTCATAAGGTCCGTACATCCTGACTGTTTGTACTTCCTGGTGGTTTTATGTGCATTTCTTTGTATTTAGGGTTTATCGTAACAAATTATTTTACGACATTACTATAAAAATATGCATAGGCAAGACAGCCGGCCATTTTGCAGTTACGCGGAGTTATTTTGGAAAAACATTAGGCAAAACCAAAGATATTGTAGCCTATCTTCATCTAAACGCTCCTTCAACGCGGTAATAAAATAATGAATTATGGGGTACCTACTTGCACGTGGGCATGTGTTTTGGTTACAAGCGCAAGGTTGAAATTGTAAAGTGAGGATTTGTGGAAGCTTAGGAAACGCTTTTAGCAATAAGATCACCCGTTGTACCACGTTGTAATTTTTGTCTTTCGCCATTTCTTGTAATTTTATGATGTACAATAAAAAGTTATATGAATATGAGCGCTCATATGTTATAATGGTCCTGTAGCACTTATTTATATTAGCAGACCGATAAGTCTGTTGCCATCTCTTCTTCTTCTTAATTATGGCATCTGTCTCTTTCTGGGTGAATTTTGCCAGTGTCGAGTGAGGATATATTACATTAATAAAATAGTTTATAGTCAAGTCAGTCAATAAATAAGTCGGCCCTTATTGGTTTTGAAAACAAATGGTGATCGTTTTTTTGCCATCTCTATTTGTTGACATGAAAGTGACGACAAGAGACTTTTAGCGAGCCGCTAAAAAGTGCTTAGCATTATGAATAAGTGAGTTAAAAAATCCAGTAAATACTGGTCTATTTAATTCTTAGTATTTAAAACATTAACTGACACACTAAGTTCGTTATAAAAAAATATTATGATGTTCAAAAACATGTCATACGGATAACCGGTACATGACATGAACCAAAAGGAACGATCCCCTAAGGGTCCTTTATAGTAACATAAATAATGGATCGAAATACGAACCGTATCACGACGACATAAAAGTCATTGAATTCATTCAGAATATATACGGAACCGTTGAATCACAATGCGGGCCCTTATAGACACTACCAATATGAACTAAGAAAACTGAGTAGTCAACACGAAAGAAATAATTTAAAATTCTTCTGCGTCAAAAAAACATAAAAATGTAACACATAAAAAGAGTATTGAAAAGGCTCCGCGCTTCAGTATTTTCAGGCACCCATTTTTCAATACTGAAAAGGTAAACGGTAATAGCGACTTCAAGCGTTATTATGATTTAACATAATTTATCTCGCGGGAAAACCTTGCCGAGCTCGAAGCAACGATTTCTTGATTTGACGCCTGAAAATACTATAATGATTCAAAGTGATTCGATTCTTGGTCCCATTGCACTTACATAGATAAAACATGTTATCATAAATATTGCAACCACGATTTCACTTTGCCTTACCGAAGAAAAAAACCGGCAATTTCATCATCCGCACTTGGTGTGCGGAATGGTTTTGGGCAAGTTGTCTTCGCGGACTGGTTTTCCGCAAGTTGTCTTTTTTTTAAATCATTTTAAAGTTTTATAATAAACGCGTGGATTTAAAATAATCTATACTTATATGTATTACAAAGAGGAAAGATTTGTAGCTTTGTGTGTTTGTAATGAAAAAACTACTTTGCCGATTTCAAAAACTCTTTCACAATTGGAAAGCTACATTCACCCCGAGTATAGGTACATAGACTATATTTTTGTGTTTATAAAATAAATGTCCACCCGTGCATAATAATTTAGAATAATAATTTAGAAAAAAAAATCTTTTATCCGTATTATTTTTTTGACTTTTGTAAATATACAATTAATATCTTTTTTAGGCACTATCCTTTCCTATTCTGGTTTGCTTGTTGTTTATATTATGTCATCACTAAAATAAAGCTATAAGATCATGAAACAGTATTTTATATTGAGCCGTGTTCCGGACATATTTATAAACATAGCGATGTTGAAACTGAACCGCTGAGTTTATGTTGAGGATCATAACATAAAATGATGTATAATCAAATCAAAGGTGATTCAAAAGTCAATCATCATAATAGATTAATGACTTTTTCTGAAATTTGATTTGCTAACATTGGCTATATATTATTTATTACTAGGTTTTATTAGTAAACGTACTTAAATAACTGGTAGGATATAAAAAAATAACTTTTAATCATAAAGTAATAAATTTTGGAGACAATTCATACAACACTATCTATATAGCCCCAAATTAAGCTGAGTTGTACTTTATGAGTCAGATACCTCATATAATTACTTAAATCGTTTTTTCCAGACAGAGAACGAACATCTGCATGTGTTTACCACACAAATATTTTCTTCTGGGTAGGGATCGAACTCACGACCTACGGCGCAGAAGGCAGAGCTTCTACCAACTGAGCTGAGAGGTCAGTCAAATCATAAAACACTTTTGAGCATAACTGTATAATTATCGTTTGCTTTTGATGCGAACTGTATTCGTGTGAGTGTGAGAATGCCAGCGATTTCACCCACGTAAAATTTACTTCTACTGTAACTGATTTTCGATTACAATTTTTTTTCATCTAATAAAATAAACACGTTTGCTCAAACCATAAGTCCACATCGACGCTTGAAAGGCAAAAACTACCAAGTGTATTATTGTGCAATTTTGAGTTTCATATAATATCTTCTAGACAAGAAGATAGATAGTAAGCTTTATTGTTAACGTATTAGATTAAATATCTGTTATGATATTTTTAAGTGAATAAATTGAATTAAAATACATTAATTGCTCTACACCTTCCATAGCTTTTCCAAAAATATTTTTCTTTCTATTCTACTTTTCCTGCAACACGGCTCGCTCGGATGGTCACTGAATCCTTCGTTCGAAACTTTGAATTCGTTCAATTAAAATTTTTTCGAACAAAAATTGGAACTCAGCGATCGCCTGAACGAATTTTGTTGCACGAATAAACCCGTAGTTGCTCAGTTTGATTTTTTTTTAAACAAAAATTGAAAACTCAAAGCGAGATTCAGCGATCGCCTGAACGAATTGTGTTAATTAGAAAAAGAACCGAAGTAGAAGAAAATAAACGCCAAAAGGTCTCACTCGCAAGTTATTTTCGTTTTAGTAGCACGTATCTAGTTCACAAGCAGGTTTTAAACAAGTAGTCCAGTGTTCACGGCCGGAGCACTAGAATAATAGAGTATTCTCTTAGATCTTGTTTCTTTTTGTTCTAAAACAACATCAAGCTAAGTTGGATTCCATTTTGTGACGTCATCACGTGGGATTGAGAGAGGGAATAGATTTTAAGAGTAGAAGCTCCTTGGGAAGGGCTCGTCCGGGGAAGTACTACCACCATGCCTATATCTGCGTTGAAGCAGCATTGCTGTGTTTCGGTTTGAAGGGTGCATGTGTTAGTGTACACCCTCTCAATTTCTACAATTCTCAATTTCTATAACTCTCAATTTCTCAATTTATTACTATACGTTATAGAAAAATACCTCACTTAGATGATGATGCCAATGATTAACAAGAAACCATTTTAATACCATGTTAAGTGATTCTGTCTGATACAGCTGTTATAATAAAAAATAATATTACCAATTTATTTTACAATTTTCCCTAGTAAGTACCCTAGCCTACCTCAAAGTCAACAAGCAAAACACACACTTACTGAGCTGTCAAAAGTACCTGAAGTTGTTTGCCTACCGAATGGTTTGGCTTTTAACATCTTTCAAAGTGATTCTTCAATTTCCACGTACCTATCCCTCTTATTTACTTATATTGGTGGCCGAGCCAGAGCGCTCCTCTTCTTCTTCTTTTTCGGGCCTTATCCCATCTTAATTTGGGGTCGGCTCTCCTAATCGTTCTTCTCCAAAGATGTCTGTCCTGGGTCGTCATTGGGTCAATGTTGTTACTTTCTATGTCTTTTTTAACTACAGACATCCACGTAAGTCGGGGTCTTCCGCGCTTTCTTGGTCCTGACTTATAGTCAAGCACTTTCCTGGTCATGTGATCTACCGGCCTCCTCATGACATGGCCGTACCATCGCAGTCTTGTTTCCGCTAGTTTGTCCTGTATCGGCCGTACTTTTAAGGTTCCTCTGATGTAGTGGTTTGGCACTTTGTCTAGCAGGGTGATCCGGCAGACCATCGGAGGATTCTCATTTCGGCGACGTGCAGCTTGTCGGATTGTTGTTTTTTGAGCGGCCAGCATTCGGCTCCGTATGTGATAGCGGGTCTTATAGCGGTTTTGTACACTTTGCCCTTGACGCGTACCGGCATTTTTGGATCGCAAAGCACTCCTGTTAGCTCCCTCCACCTAAGCCACCCAGTATTTTTGCGATGCGTGACATCTGCGTCAATAGTGCCATCATTTGCCAACACACTACCCAGGTACTTAAAGCTCTCGACAGTTTTCAGCGCCGTATTTTGGAGGTGCATGATATGTTGGGTGTTACTATCAGCCAGAGCGCCCCAATAGCTCTAAAGTGTCAGGGAATATTATGAAGGGTATATAAGTAGGTATGTACTTAGCGTAGTTATTAGTAGGATTTAAAAAAAAAATCGGATAATGTCTTCTTTCAGTACAATGTTTAATTTTAAATTTAATTTAATCTACAATATTCAAAATACTTTCCCTCCATGTGTCATATTCATGGAACACCCTGTATGTAGATTAATATCTACCACGTCATTATTAAGGGTAGAAATGATTAATGTTCAGTAAACCAGCTTTAGGCAGGCTGGTATTAGTTTCCTCAATATTTGGCTTTATTATTCAATCAGTACCTAGAAACTGTACAAAGTGGATACCGCAAACTTTATCAGAGTTCCATTAAGGAAACATTGTAATGTATCCAACCTTGGTTCGAAACAATCTTATTCTATTATCCGAACTAGTTCAACCGATAAACTTAAGTAGAATAGACTAAAAGAGAAAATAAAAACATAAAATATTCGACGCAAAGGAACAGGTACAGCACAGCATAATAAGAATAGTACATTGTTACCTGAGTGTTGAAAGTCACGTTTTTTGAGTCCCGAGACGGGTTTGGCGCCAGAACGTAGCGAGGGTGCCAATGGAGCTTGAGGGACTTAAAAGACTTTCACTCGAGGTAAACATTGTGCTTTTTATTACGAATACAAGGAAAGTAAAAATAAAAACATGAAAGAAAAATTAGTGAAAATGAAGATTGAATTGCCGCCTTCCCGGTTTTTTTTTTCTTTTTCTCTGGCGGGCCTTCGGCTTCGGTTCGCCAGCATTATTCAGCCATTGTATTCATTCTCATAATTTAAAAAATGGTAAATTGATGCTCAAATCTATGTTATTTTAAATAAATAGTTGAAGCTATATATTAATCAAGTAATTTAGAAGATATATTATTTATTTAATACTATCTTTATGTTATTTAAATTGAAATTTTACATTGCGCTCTAATTAGACTTTTTAAACTTCTTACCGTTGTAATGGGTTTCCAACCTACTTGCTGAATAAAAAGTTGGAATTTGGTTCAACGACCTCCTTGCAGTTAGAACATAGAAAGTTGGAACATGGTTGAATAAAATAGAACTTGTTTTTTTTATAATTTGACAGCTGTCAGTAGAAAGCGATTCTCCCTAGGGCTGAAAGTTTTACTTTCAATTAGGCCCCTCAGGCAACTTCAGACCTACTTTCAGAGTATGAGCAATGAAAAAATATATAATGAACAATAGGGATAAGGGCAGGAAGAAGAAGGTACGAGCATGTATCGCTGTCAAATATCTAGTGCTCTCATACGGTGAAGGAAAACACCGTGAGGGAACCCGCGGCTTAGTCAGCTCCACACGTATGACCATGTCTTTCCCGTGGATTAGGCCGACTAAGCTGTCAGGATGGCATAGATGCTGGGCAAGCCTATTCCATCTAAAATCAGTCCCAGGTACTATAGCGTTCCGCGATTAGGTCTTGTGCAATCACCAGTTACCTCTGACGCTATATAAATCATCTACAATATATGCAAAGGCCTTTTTTATCGCCTAGGTATGGTAGTAATAATACTATAATTAGATAGGTATAGGTACTCATTTTATTTATGGATCGTAATCTGCCTACAAAGATTTTATCGATTAAACAGAAGATAACTAAATAAGAACTAATACTAAGCCTCGTGCACAAGCTCAAAGTCGCGCAACGAGCTATGGAGTTTCACTACGTGATAGAATCAGAAATGAGGATATCCGTAGAAGAATCAAGGTCACCGACATAGCTCGTAGAGTTAGTAAGTTGAAGTGGCAATGGGCAGGCCATATAGCTCGAAGAACCGACAACCGTTGGGGAATAAAGGTTCTCGAATGGCGACCACGAACCGGAAGACGAAGCGTTGGGCGCCCACACACCAGATGGACCGACGAAATTGTAAAGATCGCGGGAAGTCGATGGATGGAAGGGGCTCAGAATCGTTCTTCCTGGAAACGAGTAGGGGAGGCCTATGTCCAGCAGTGGACTTCTTCAGGCTGATAATGATGATGATGATGAACTAAATAAGAAAACTAACTTAAATACAAAGCATCTTAGTTTTGAGCTTGTTTACTGTAATCCAATTTCAGCAAGATCTTATAAAAAGAATAACAATCAACAAATTGGCTATCTTGAAACTTTGATAACTTGGGGATTTGATACCTATTTTGCCAAAAAAACATAGCAAAATTAGTATTTTAACAAAAATAAGTTGTAAACACTCACAAAATAAACTATAAGAGCCCTATGTGGCAAGCATTAATTTCCAAAATACATCAATACATAAATAAATATTGTGGACAATTCACACAGCACTATTTGCATGTGCACTTCTCTCCATACAAAATCAAAAGTGAAAAGAGCCTTTCTTTACATTCTGCTTCCTTCCTTCTTAAAATCCTTTTAAATATTGATATTTTTGACCGAATTCAAATTAAAATGAAAGAGTGTCTCAATTCAGTTGAATTTTTTTACTGTTTGTTCTCGCATTACTTCGTCATTCATGAACTCATTTAAATTTTTCTCTTCCAACTTCCAGATTGGTCCCATACATTTTTTATCAAAATCGGTTCAGCAGTTGTGCCATGAAGTTGATTGCTCAAGTTTTTTAAACTTTTCTTGTAAATAAAACAGAGAAAATATAAAACTAGCGACAGCGGTAAACGGTGCATGATCACCTCTACTGTAGATAGATAGATAGATAACTCTTTATTGTTCACCACACAAAAGATACAGCAAAGGACATAAAAAAATAACAATTAGGTAAAACAATGGGCAACCTTATCGCTGAGAGCGATCTCTTCCAGGCAACCTTTGCATGGAAAGAAATAACGAATTGAAAGGCGGTGTAGTCATATACGGAAAATTTAAAAAAGTGTAGATCTACAATACCTACTCACTATTTGGTACCGAATTAGATAGGTATTATTTACCTAAACTGTATTCTGTGGATACGGCATAATAGCATGATATCCTGTTTTTATGCGAACAGAATACTGTTAATAAAGATATTGGTATTCTCCTCCCGTCTTTCCTGATAATATAATTAGGAAAGTTTTGGATTCGTTCCGTAGTAATTGATAGGAAGTAGGGCATTCTGGTTAAGCAAACCATTCAAGTCTTTGATCAGAATTCATTACGTAACTTCTGCAAACATTTGCAAAAGTGATAATTAAAGTCTGGGTATCGTTATGACCGGTGGATATAATCGTTCCTCATATTTTATTGAACGGAACAAAGAATTAGGTCAGTTGCGTAATCTTATATTATGAATTTAGATCAAAATTTAATTCATCTGATGCCTTGCCTTTAATTCTAAGCGTTCTGCGTTGGCGATCAGTGAAGCTGTTGAATATGACAGCGTTATTTGACAGAGTTTCACTGATCGCCACTGTAAAACGTTTAGATGCGAGAAGGGTTGACGATAAACAATATAAGTTATTCGCCGCTTACGAATCGACCTTTAGCAATGATTTGACTTCCCTCTCAGCCTTAGACAATTCTCTCAGCTCATTTGGCAGTAGCTCTGCCTTCTGCGACTTCGTGACCTTCAGTCGTGAGTCCGATCCTCACCGAGTACAAATATATGTGTGGTGAACGCAGATGTTTGTTCTCTTTCTGGGTATATTTTGAGTATGTATTTATTATTTATATTTATTATATCAGTTATCGGGCTCCCATCTACAAGCTCTTCTTAATTTGGGCCTAGATAGTTATACGTAGATTGAACACTTTTTTTTTATTTAGGGCTTTTATTTAGTTTTTTCTGTCGGTAATTTAACTTAATCGTGAGGTTTTTATATAAACTTTTATTATTTCCCCACCCAAAGGTAGTAAACTTACGACAGACGAGAGACAATAAAATTAGCGTTGACTCTTCTGCGTTATTTTCATCAATAATCAGTGCGTCCTTTAGAAATGGAAATTGGCGCCCTGCCGAATACACATCTTAATTTTTATTACCCTCGTATTAATAAAAAACAAGGCTTTTTATTTGGAGAGTAACTTTTATCTCGGGACATTTTTATAGCCCAGAATTCATTATTAATTTCGTCTTAGAGACATCGTATTCCTTATAATTAAAATAAATTTGTATTTTTTTATTTGTAAGAATTCATCGAAATCAAATCAAAATCAAATTATTTATTTTATAACACATATTTGCTCGTAAAGGATCTCTTATTTCACCAATTTCATTATCGTAATGTACTTGTGCGTTATTGTAAAGTAAAAAGATGCTCCGTCTAAACGCCTGCGCACACCTAGGTCGCTGGCGATGGCAATCAATGAAATGCTGTCAAATATCGCAGTCAAATTTGAGAGCGTTTCACTGATCGCCATCACCAGCGACCTAGGTGCGCGCAGGCCTTTAAACGCACGGTACTCTTTTTAATCTTAGCAAAGAGTTTTTATGTCAAAAATGTGGTCAACATTTTATGAATAAAATTAACTATGGGAGATAAAATACCTATTTGTTCAAAGTTTTCCAACTGCTTTAAGTGATTAAAGATTTATTCGTTTAAAAAAGTCCGAGCTTTATTTATTTTCTCGCAAATATGTTAACCACTGGTTTAATCCGTACAATGATAATTACCCATCAGAGTGCGAGTATATTTAATTTTAATCCTGTTAAATTATCTGCTGAGGTAAGATAAGCTATGAAAATACGTTTCCAATCAGACAATACCAGAGTACTTAGGTTAGACATTTATTTGGTTAGGTGAGGAGGAGGTTAGGTTAGACATTTATTTCTTATAAAACAATACCAATCAAATTTCAATTTTGACGTGATAACGTCTTATAATTCGATGGAACCGGCTGCACGCATGAAAAAACATGACTCGTGCGGCGTTACCTCGCTCTAAGGCGTTCCATTTAAGGCTTGAAGTGCAAGCGAGATTGCGGAACGAGCGACAAAGAGGCACAATAGGCCTCCGCGTTTTGCAGCGTTTGACATCTGTCTATCTCCCTTGAGTGAGCGATGCGTCCGTGGACAGCTGTATGACGTTATCACGTTCAACTATCGTCAGTAAACCGACTTTACAGACAACCGGTTTTTTTTTAGATAAGTTTGGTAAGCTTTTCCAAATGTCACTTGCAAATACAAACGGTTAGATACTGAATGCAAAGTTGAAATACCCTGAGGAGCTGAAGTTATCCGTTTAGAGTTTATGTCTTTTAGAATTCGCCAGACGTCAACAACATTGGATAGAATTCAGTGCACCGATCTTAGAAGTTTCTAGACGAATTTTGTGTTGATATGTCTGTAACAGAAACGTGAATTTATTCTTAGTTCTTTTATAGATATAGAATTCAATTTAACGGACTTAAACTTGTTGGTTATGACGCTTTCAACGAATCGTTTCGATAAATGAGATATAAATTGTTATATTATGTTCTTGTTCCATTGGATGGAGTGTGTGTAATTGTGTATAGAGATAGATATACAAACCCCCAGCTGATGGACTGATGACATTGTAAAGATCACGGGAGATCAGTGGACGGAGAGGGCTCAGCATCGTTTTTCCTGGAAATGTATAGGGGAGGCCTATGTTCCAGCAGTGGACTTCTTCAGGCTGATAATGATGATGGTACATGCGTAGGGTTGGTATAAGAACCTGATGGCTACTTATATACTTAATATCAAACCTTAGAAAACTTCCAGTAGACCCAGTAATTATGTTTTAGTCTATATAAATCGGGGTTTCCACCGCAAAAGGGTAATGAGCGAGAAATGGTATAAGCGGTACTGACTCCTTTTAAATGAAATAGTTTTACATTTCGACCAACGAAGAGTTTGATATGCAAAAAGAATGAGCGAGTTCATTTTAACACTTATGCTCGTTCAGTCCTTTTTGCTCGACTATTTTTGGTAGAAATACTAGTATGCAGTTTACTCTCCGTCCTTAAGAGGGAATCACACAGGCGACTCTCCATACAAACAAATTGTATGGAGAGTCGCCTGTGTGATTCCCTCCTAACGGGTCCTCTCCGCTCGCGGTGGAAACTGGCCTAAACTTTGAAAATGTACTTATGTAGATTTTAATTTGTCCATTCAACATTAATTTATTTCTTTGGTGATAGATAGGTGATAGGTAGGCACATTTGACAGGTAAAAGCCAGTAACCCCATGTACAAGCAAACGCACACAAATATAATCAACAAAGATTTTTATAATGTCCCAAAAAGTAATTGACTATAACGTCAAAACTGTAGATGGAGCCACGGTCGCGTTAGTGCCGAACAGTCCCTAAGAGTTATTCGTCGAGTGTGATTAGGATCCGATGGCGCAGTGGTCAGCGCAGCCCCGTACCGAGGGGAAGATCGCGGGTTCAAATCCCGCTCGGCTCTTAACTTTTGGGACATTATAAAAATCTTTGTGATTTCCTTAAGTGTAGTAAACACTATAAAATCAATAAACAAATATAATCAAGTTCAGTTTAAGGTACAATCGATAACCTCTTGCAAACTAAATTGAGTATTCTAAACAATTTCGATACACAGTGCCCACGCCCACGCTCACAAAGCGATAGATTACAGATATTCTTAGCAAAACACTTGTAGGTGTTACACTCTTAACGACAATAAACAACATCTAAAATTGTTTATTGATTTTATAGTGTTTACTACACTTAAGGAAATCACAAAGATTTTTATAATGTCCCAAAAGTTAAGAGCCGAGCGGGATTTGAACCCGCGACCTTCCCCTAGGTACGGGGCTGCGCTGACCACTGCGCCATCGGATCCTAATCCCACTCGACGAATAACTCCTAAGGACTGTTCGGCAGCGTCAGCGGCAGGGCAGCGGCAGGGTCAGCGCAGCCCCGTACCTAGGGGAAGGTCGCGGGTTCAAATCCCGCTCGGCTCTTAACTTTTGGGACATTATAAAAATCTTTGTAACATCTAAAATTATAAAGACTTGCGCACATCGAGATCTTCTGCGATAGCGATCAGGGTATCGCTGTTAAAGTTGAGTGATGTGCGGATGTAAACCCCTTAGCTGAAACTGTTCGTCATCGCTTTCGTCAAAATTATTTATTAACCGACTTCAAACAACTTTAAACTTAAAAAACTTGAGAAACCGATTTTGATGAAATATCTATTTGCCCAATCTGGAAGTTATACCTTTCAGATAAAAAATAATAAAAAAAATAAAAAATAATTAAATCGGCTCATAAAAAAACAACACCTTTCTCGTTTAAGAACTATGTTTATTCTATGTTTTATCTCAATCAGTTTTCTCTCGAACCCTTGAATTTATAAATTTCGTAGAGTATCATATATTTCTATAGCTCGTTATAGTGGTCACTACTGGGTATAAGTACTCCTCCACTCAAAAACCCTAATCATTCCGGGTCGGCTAGGTTTAATCCATTGAGGTCGGGCTACACTGCCGATTCCGACCAAAGCAAAGCTACAAGCTCGAGCTTAAATGAGACCTTATTTTACTTTTAGACGTATGTGAGCTTTTTCCCCAAGGCGGCATAGCCTTGTCCGGCTAAAGTTTCACAAAATCTGGGATTATTATACCTACCTAAGATTATTATTACGATAAACGTATCTACAAATTCTTAAAAATGTATAATTATTATTTAATTATTAATTATTTTATTATAATTATTAATTGGCTAGATACACAATTAAATTAATTTATTATTAAAAATAATATTTGGTACCTACATTATAAACAACACATGCATAGTAAATTCAAATAATGTCTTTCTTTCAAAAAAATTCAATTTACAATATTCGAGGTACTTTCCCTCCATGTGGCATATTCGTGGGACGCCCTGTATATTAGGCTACGTTCACACGAGCGCGATTCGAACGCGATTTTAGTCGGCGTGACACCACGCGCGAGTCGCGTAAGCGCCGTCTGTTTCTCAAATACTTTTAAAATTTACATGTCATGGTATATATTTTATGGATGTTAATGAAGCAAACGGTGCTTACACGACTCTCACTTGCATCGCGCCGAACAAAATTGCGCTTGTGTGCTCTTATTCAACTTATTATTTTTACTTATCCAATTATTCTAATAAAAATTAACAGTTTCACAATAACAACTTTTTGCAGCTATGTAAATGTACAATTGTGAAAATGCAACTACGTGTTTGAATCGAAGCACTATGTCTATGTCGCACTATGAATTGGTACACTACTCAATACTCAATACTCAATACTCAATAGATTTATTGTAAACACATGGTAAGTGAGGTGTGAATTTTACAAACAGTGTTATGTAGCACATGTGAGCCCCTTTAGGACACTACAATAGTAAGAGGTTGGCAGACCGAGGTTTTTTTTTTTTTTTTGTGTAATATTTATATTAGTTTTAATTACGTGTCGTTTTATTAATAGTAATAAGTAGTAGGGATACATTGGATTTAATTAATTTGGTAAGTTAAGTATATGTACGAGTGGGAATAAAATTATTATCTATGTCAAAAATTCATTTAATTCGTAATAGCTCTTGTCAATTAAATATGATTTTAATTTTTTTATAAATATGGAGTCAGTTTGCGATTTTGTAATGTCATCTGGTAACTTATTATAAATTTTAATGGACATTTTGAAAGGACCATTACTATGCATAGCGAGCTTTGACGGTGGTGCGATTAATTTGTCTCTTCCTGCTCGCAGGGCATGCCGTCTGGGAAGATCGCTCAGTTTCTTGTATAAGTTTGGGTACTTCCTAACAAATTTACTTATTTCCAATATGTATATTGAGGTCAGCGTAAGAATTTTAAACTTTTGAAAGTAAGGTTTGCAGCTATCCGGTATTCTAATGTTAGCTAGGATACGCACGCATTTCTTTTGAAGAATGAATAAATCTTCTGCATCGGTGGTATTGCCCCATAATATAACGCTTTGTTGTAGGTGTGTTTGCGCATAGGCGTAATACGCTGCTAAGGCTGTTGGGAGATCAGTTGACCTAATTAACTCGCGCAGAGCGTACGTAAAACTTGACATTTTTGATTTAACCTTTTGAATATGTTGTTTGAAGTTCAAGTGAGAGTCTATAGTTATTCCGAGTAATGAAAAGGTTTTTACACATTCCAAAGTTGACCCATTAGCTGTAACTTGTATATTCAAGGGTGTTTTTTGATAAGGTCTGAATTGCATAACTTTCGTTTTCGAGTAGTTTATTTCCAAGTTATGGTGTGACATCCAGTTAGCTACGTCTGTGAGTGTGTTTTGTGCTATGTTGCTTATATTGTCAGTGCGCGAACAGGGTAGCAACAGTGAGATATCGTCAGCGAAAAGGACGCAGTGTGTTTTTACATGGTTTGGCAATTCGTTAATATAGATTAAAAATAGCAAACAGCCAAGTACACTTCCTTGCGGTATTGAACTAGTGATGTGATGTGCCTCGGATCTAGCGTTTTGAATGGAACCGGTTTTGAAATCAAAATGCTCGATTTCCACGAACTGGACCCGGTTGTGTAGGTAAGATTCAAACCATTTATGCGCGATTCCTCTGATTCCTATGTCATGTATTTTTTTTAATAATATGTCAAATTGAACTCGGTCGTAGGCCTTCGTCATATCAAGTAATAGTCCGATCGCGTATTGTTTTTTATCAAGAATACCTAAAACTGATTCCATGTATTTATATACCGCTAGGGTTGTTGAATGGTTTTTTCTAAATCCGCATTGAGCTTCGTTAAATAATCCATTTTTCTCGCAAAAGGAGTAAACTTGTTTACACATAACTTTTTCAAAAACTTTTGATGAAGTAGGCAGCAAAGAAATAGGTCGGTAATTACTAGGGTCTGTTTTGGAGTTTTTTTTATGGATTGGTTTTATGAGGGATATTTTAAGTGCATCAGGAAACGTACCCTCCATAAACGACTGGTTAATGAGTAGGTAGTACGGCAGTGTTAGTTCGTTCGCACATAGCTTTATTAACTTCGGTGGTAACTCGTCTATGCCACAGCTGAGCTTGGATTTTAGGTTGCGAAGAATTAGGTTTATTTCTTTTGGTGTAGCCGGGCTTAGAAACATACTGTGGGTGGTTCTTGTTGATGTAGTTTGAGATGTAGGTTTATTGGTGATTGTCGGGCTTGTTGTACCTATTGATACAAAGAAACTATTAAATGAGTTTGCAATTTTTCTCGGGTCGGATATTGTTTTTGTGTTGATTTTCAAGGTTAGGTTTTCTTTCACTTTAGTTTCGGTTTTGTTCGTTTTTTCTTTGATTATTTTCCACATACATCTCATAGTATTGTCTGAATCTTTCATCCGTTCTATGTAGTGTAACTTTTTTGCGTGGTTTACTGTACGTTTTAATGTTTTGCCGTATTTTTTGTAGTAATTTTTTAATATTTTATTTTTTGAGTAGTTAACGTGTATTTTTAGCAGGCGTTTATTTTTACAAGATATTTTAAGTCCGGGGGTCAGCCATTTTGAATTTGTTGGAGGTTTTAATTTAATAGGTTTTTTTGGTATGCATTGATTTAATAATTGTTGTAAAATATTACTAAATAGATTATAATTTTGATTAATGTCATTTTTTTCATTTAATATGTCATTCCAATTTATATTCAATAATTGTTCTTTATAGTTATTTAAGTTATTTGTATTATAGGCACGTTTTACAACTTCCCAAGTTTTGGGTTTATTATTAATTACATCTAGGTCGACAATAATGCCTTTGTGGTCTGAAAATCCTAGATCCTGAACGTCAGTTTTAATGTATTTTTTGGCGAAATTTATAAATATAAGGTCTAAGCATGTTGCGGTTTGATTAGTTTCTCGTGTAGCAGTTTTAATCATTTGCGTGAAATTATATTCAAACATGCAGTCTATTAATTTTTGTGATCGTTTTGTTTGTTCTAGAATATTTATGTTAAAATCTCCCCCTAATATGACTTTGTATTTATTGTATTTATTTGTAGTGTATTCTAAGATTTTATATAGTTGCTGGTAAAAAACGTCGGTCTCTCTTCCGTTCCAATAAATATTAACGATTATTAACTTTTGATCAAGTACACATATAGCACAGACTTCTAAAACATATTCGATAGACATCTTCTTCAATTCCTCTATTTCCGTACATTTATAACTTTTCTGTACAATAATACACACTCCTCCGCCTTGGTGGTTTTTACGGCTAAAGGAGGTAGCCATTGTGTAGTCATTAAAATTTATTAATTTGGTTTTGTCATCTGATAGCCATGATTCAGAAATACATATTGCTTGATACTTTATAGGTTCTTGTTCTAAGAATGCTTCGAGGAGGTAAGTTTTATTGCATAGGCTTTGCATATTCTGGAATAGAAATTTTTGTTTGGTTCTGTTAGTCTCGAAAGGAATAGTTTGTTGCCACAGTGGTGTCTCCGTGATCACTTGTATATGATCCTAGCCTAGACGTAGATGGCCGGTACTGCTGGCATTCTTCTATCGAGATGCTGCTGTCTCGTGGATGTTGGTAGCTGTTAACGTGGTTTTCAGAGTTTTCAGGACGCCTGAAAGCCATCGACGACGTCTCGGGAACATATTCTCCATTTACTATAAGTTTGTTATTTCGGATGACGGCGTACGAGCCACTTTTCCTCGCATGTAGCAATTTTTCTCGCAGTATTTTACGTTCGCGCAGTTTTTCCTCACCCAAACATTCTGAGATGGACAGCCTAGTACCTTGAAAGTAGTTTGAGTTTTGAAGAATGTACTGGGTCATTTTTTTACTTATAAGTTCTATGTACACAGGTCGTTGGTTTCGTACTCTTCTAGGTTTTCCAATTCTTCCTATTTCTTCTACATAACCGACAAGGTCGACGTTGGTTATGTCTCTAAATATGTTTATTATCCGGTCTTGCATTTCGTACTCGGTTTCGTATTGAGTCTCTGGAAGGCCATATAGTATAATCTTTTTTTTATTTATCTCGTTTTGTATTCTCTCTGTCCTGCTGACTGATTGTGGTTGTTCCGATTTTTCTATTAGTTGTTGTTGTAGTCTTTTGTTTTCTAGTTCTAAATTTGCTAGTTTTTCTGTTATTTGATTTAATCGTTTATTTTGGTTTGTTTGAGTATTTGTTATATCAACGATTTTATTGTTGAACTCTTGCTTAAAATTGTACATTAGTTTATTCACTTCTGACAATACCATCTCTTTGATTTCGAGAAGCATTGTTGTCGTATTTTGTGTCAGCTTTACGTCGAGAAGCTGGCTTATGCTCTCTAAAATGTCTGTCGTCATAGTTGTCATTTTTAAGATTTCGTCGTACCTTTATCTTCCTCGTTAAGTACTATTACCAACAGTAATGTTACTATTTAGATTCACAGCTGACGCGTAGACAATGCGCGATGACTCACGCTGCCGGCCGCTTGCCGTGTCGATCAGCTGGTTTGAAATTTGCGTGCGCGTCGTTTATTTTAGCCGTTAGAAATATCACAATAGATGTATTTGTTGATATTTTTTAACTCAGGTGGTTTTTTTCCAAAAGCACTTCACGATTTCACTAATCGACTCTTTGGCTTTAATTTTAATAACTTTTTGACATTCAGCGTTCACTTTTTCCACGATTTATTGAAAATAAATAGAGGAGCTACACAGAGACGATGTGTACTCATAAGCGCTCGCGCTCGGTCTCCCCACTACCTAAAAACATAGTTACTCGATCACTACAAAACGCACTTAAATGTTCTGTTCTATCCATTTAGTGCATGTTTTATTTAGTACATTTTGTTTTTTATGCTTGTAATTTACTGATAGCACTCTGCTCTTTATGCCTTTTAAACTAATGAAACAAAAAAAACAGTGTGTAATCGCCTTTAGGGCTCAGTTTCTTGCAGACAGCTAGACCGAGAGCAAAGATGATCAATCAACCTTCATGTTTTTCCGCAAAATAAATCTGGAGCAGTGAAAAGAAAACTTCTGCCTGTCAGAAAAGTAGGCTAGAATTTTGGGTAATTGACAAAATAATTAGGAACAAGAAACTTTTCAGAACTTTAGGTACTGGACCATCATCATCAACCTGTAGAGGTTCAATGCACAATAGCGTATAATATTTCCGGGAAGAAAGTTTTTGATCTATCTTCATCCAACGAGCTTCCGAGATTTTTACCTGTGCCAGGGAATAAAGGATTTATATTAATCTTTATTTATTAGTTTGGGCTGCATGGGCACACTACAGAATTTTCATTAATGAAATAATATTTTTTTTACAGACACACGCAGGTAACTAGAACCTGCCAACATTAGGTGGGCCATTTGCTTGTCTCACTGGTCTCAACCGCGACTGATGGTTTTCATAACATAAACAATTACAACTCGACATTTGCACTTCTCGTCGAGTACGTCACACTGACGCTTAGGTCCCGTATGCAAAAAAGTAAATATAATTTAAAAAAATACGAATAAATAAAATAAAGTAAAATAAGCCTTTCTTACACCGGCTTAGAAAAACAGAACTGCTTACTTAACTTAAATAATCTTACTTACTAAATATTTCTAAGCAAAAGTTTGTCCTAAAATGACGCCGGCAAAAAATATGAATAGGTAAATTTAAAAAGCAGCCTAAGAACCGTCAACCGTGTCGAGTCGAATGACATCAAAAGGTCGAAAGTATCGTTTCGCATTGTACATATAACTGATTGATTCCACTCCAATTGCTAATCTATCATATGGAATTTATTGATTCAATTTAAACAGGGATTTCAATTTACTACGTTGGTATGGTTTCTCCTAAAACTGTTATCTAGTTTTACTACCAATTTTCCACATTGAAGAGTTATCTTTGCTGCGGATATATAGAAATCCCCTCAAGGACCGTATTTTATCTATCATCAGGGGTTTATTATGAAAAAAATACAAGGTTTAACTTCCGACGGATGAGAAAATTCGAAGGCAGAGCATTCAAACTTTTTCAAATTACATCTGTGCGAAACTCGTAATCAATATCGCTAGTAATAAATATATATCCTATGTTACTCAAGGTTAATGTAGCATTCTAATGGTGAAAGATTTTTTAAATCGGTTTAGTATAGTCTATTTGTTTGCACATACCTACAAAGAAATAAAAAATACAAATAATTCCTAGTTAGGATAGAATAGAAAATTATCTATTGCACACCGTACAACTAACAATAGAAAAACAAATAACAATCATTTTAAAACAGGCTATGTTCAAAGGGCGGTCTTATCGCTGATGAGCAATCTTTTCCAGGCAACCTTTGGATGGAGAGGAGCGTATAAAAATATAAAGAAATGGCAGTAAAGAATAAAAAATAAGGACATTAGTATGATGAGTAGTTATATGCTATCCGTCAGATAAGAAAGACGTACTTTAGTTTGTCAAAAACAAAAATAAGGAAATATTTCGCTGGTGACAAGATGGCGTGTGAGAGCAATCATTTCCTATTTACACTTGTCGCAAACTTGTCATGAGATACGTAATCATGGAGTAGATTTGGATGATGTAGGCCTACCATGAGCTCTATCTGGCTCTGTCTCTGGCTCTGGTTTTGAGAGATCAAAATTCTCTGAATTTTTGAAAGTTAAAAAGTGATATCTAGTATTGGAGATGGATCTCCATATGGTTATGGCTATGGCTGTCAAATTGTGTATAGATAGGCTGACCCACACATTAATTTTCTTCATGGGTTTGAATGTGTTGACACTGTTGACACAATTTTGACAGCCATAACCATAACCATATGAAGCTCATGATAGGCCAGCAGCTGGCATACCATGAGCTTCATATGGTTATAGGCCGGGCTGGGCGTGTCTACTAGTTACTCATAAATTGATAACCTCATCATGCTCATATTACGAGTGAATCTAACTTCGTCAATACTGTTTGCATAAATAATAATTTGTTCGCAGTTTGGTATTGGTTTGGTAATATTGAGTTAGTTTGCTGGTCTATAATGAAGTAATAAGTATGATAAAAAAGCTTTTCAGCTGAAAAGATACTTCACAATGAAAATTAAAGACAATGAAGGGGAACTACGCGTGAGTTGATTCCGTTTCAATTAACTTGAGACCGTTCATTTGCATTCGTTCGTTCTACGTAGCCGGTTACGAAACTCGGTTACGTAGAAGCACCAAAGGTTAGGTACATTCACAGCTTTCGTGGAAATTGTGAATTGGCCACATGCAAATACACAGCTTATTTGCATTATTGAGTGCTATGAATATTTTATTATTATAATAATGTATTCATTCTTATTTATTTATTTCGTAAATCTCTTACCTTCATGTGGGTCGTAAGCCCGTTCGTCTATCATTTGCATAAAAAAATATAAATATAAAATCTCTTATTAAAATACATTAATTCATTATTTTTTATCTTAGGTATATGAATATTATGAGCATGGAAGTCTAGTCGTGGGAGTAGCGCATGCAATCCGATAATCGATAATCGATAAATTATCGGTAATCGGCTCATTTTCGCCAGCGATAATTATCGAAAATAAAAACGATAAAAACCGATAAACGATAAATTCAAAAATGTATGAATGAACTATTATTACGAATAGTTCATTCTTATTCCTAACGATAACAAAATGTTAAACAATGCGTACATTCTAATTGATTGTTATTATTTGGTTTCTTTATAAAAAAATAATTTAGATAATGATTACCTACTAGTCCAAGCATTCTACTGACTGATTTACTTAAGAACCTAATCGTTAAAATAGCTCATAATTATTAGAACGGAAAGTGTCATCTAATTAAAAGTTTTCGATTAGTGACACTAATCGAAATAATATGTAATAAAATAATATTTATTAGTAAATAATGAGTTATCAATCCCAAAATTGTAATGTAAAGTTCAATAAATTTTAGCTATTTTCCATATTAATAGTACATACAATCCTTGAACAAACAGTGAACAAGCGAAAGATGTTTAAAAAAAAAAAAAAAATCAAAACAAGAAAGTGTCAGAAGGCATACTCTGTTCAATGCCGTTTCATCCACTTTTCACTCAATTTTATTGTAACATCAACACGATAGAAAAAGAATGATATAAGTAGAAATAGGTAGATAATAGTAGATTATACGTAAATCTTCTTGTTGAGTGTAGATATGACAAATAAAGCAGTTAAATTAAAGACCGAAACATGAAGGTTTTTCCCGTTACCAAAAACCGATAATTCTCGATAATTATCGAAAAATAGAGCGAAAAATATCGTATTATCGATTATCGAAAAGTTTCGATAATTGCATGCCCTAGACGTGACCCCATTCCACCTTATGATCGTAAGGTCGTGGGTTCGAATCTGGTCGTCCATCAATGGATTTTTTGCTTTGAAATGTGTAGGTGCGCTAATCTATCGATTTAGATCGCAGCTTTCATCGTTATAGGTTGTAAGACTAGATATACGTACCACCTATTTACGTATATACGAGTATTTGTATCTGTATTGTATTGAAAATTTCTAAGTAAATCAGTTTCTAAATAAAAACAATGGCTCAATATTTACACTCACATTTTTTTTTGTCTGTGTTCAATCATTTGTAAAGAAATAAGTTTTTCATTACTCATACTCTGAAAGTAGGTCTGAAGTTGCCTGAGGGGCCTAATAGAAAGTAAAACTTTCAGCCCTAGGGAGAATCGCTTTCTACTGACAGCTGTCAAATTATAAAAAAAAACAAGTTCTATTTTATTCAACCATGTTCCAACTTTCTAAAGTCTTTCTAACTGCAAAGAGGTCGTTGAACCAAATTCCAACTTTTTATTCAGCAAATAGGTTGGAAACCCATTACAACGGTAAGAAGTTTAAAAAGTCTAATTAGAGCGCAATGTAAAATTTAAATTTTAATAACATAAAGATGTATTAAATAAATAATATATCTTCTAAATTACTTGATTAATATACAGGGTGTCCCATAAGTCAACGTCCAGCCGAAAATGGGAGATGCGCCAAGTCATGACAGTTATCAGAAAAATATAAAAAAAAATATTTGTTTTGTAACTTTCGAGTTATGAGTATTTAAAAAAAACAAGAAAAACTGACACCCTGTGATGATCTTTTAAGTCCTGTGACTACAAATATTAACTTTTCATGAAGCTTTTTTTTGCAACGTAAGCATGAATAAGCCTTCTGTAAATTACAATTCAAAATTAAGCCATAACTGCCTCAGTTTTTAATGAAATCGTGGAGTTTTGGCCAACATTTCATTTCAGATAATTACATCACCCAACTTTAACCGTCTGTACCGCAAAAAAAATGTACTACACTATCATGGCATGTAACTTTAAAAAATGGCGCATTTATCCAGGATTCCAAAATGGTATAATACTTGCTAGAGTACTCCTTAGTTTTGGAAATAAAAAATGTTTTTTCAACTAAACCGGATTTCCAATCAATTTTATTTCATGAGATAAAATGTTTGTACCTTAAATTATGGACTTAAAATGTCTACGCTGCGTTTTTAAGTCACTAAAAATTTACAGGTACAAGTAAATACCATTTCAACAATGCAAGTAAACAGATAGAGCCACCATCTTGTCGAAAGAGTAATAACCATGGGTGTTCAAGTAATTTGTTAGTTTTAGGTGAAAGTTTGAAATAAAATTCAATAAGATTATTAGATTCATGTAGGACTGCACTTCAAGTATTAAATGGAACGCCTCAGAGCGAGGTAACGCTACATGAGTCATGTTTTTTCGTGCGTGCAGCCGGCTCCATCGAATTATAAGACGTTGTCACGTCAATAACCATGTAATAAGACCGGCGACGGACGAAGGCAAACTTTAGATTAAAACCACGATTGAAGTAATCCTATGATTGAATTTTATTTCAAACTTTCACCTAAAACTAACAAATTACTTGAACACCCATGGTTATTACTCTTTCGACAAGATGGTGGCTCTATCTGTTTACTTGCATTGTCGAAATGGTATTTACTTGTACCTGTAAATTTTTAGTGACTTAAAAACGCAGCGTAGACATTTTAAGTCCATAATTTAAGGTACAAACATTTTATCTCATGAAATAAAATTGATTGGAAATCCGGTTTAGTTGAAAAAACATTTTTTATTTCCAAAACTAAGGAGTACTCTAGCAAGTATTATACCATTTTGGAATCCTGGATAAATGCGCCATTTTTTAAAGTTACTTGCCATGATAATGTAGTACATTTTTTTTGCGGTACAGACGGTTAAAGTTGGGTGATGTAATTATCTGAAATGAAATGTTGGCCAAAACTCCACGATTTCATTAAAAACTGAGGCAGTTATGGCTTAATTTTGAATTGTAATTTACAGAAGGCTTATTCATGCTTACGTTGCAAAAAAAAGTTTCATGAAAAGTTAATATTTGTAGTCACAGGACTTAAAAGATCATCACAGGGTGTCAGTTTTTCTTGTTTTTTTTAAAATACTCATAACTCGAAAATTACATGACAAATATTTTTTTTAATATTTTTTTGATAGCTATCATGACTTGGCCTATCGTCCGTTTTCGGCTGGACGTTGACTTATGGGACACCCTGTATAGCTTCAACTATTTATTTAAAATGACATAAATTTGAGCAAACAATTTACCATTTTTTAAATTATGAAAATGAAAATAATGGCTGAATAATGCTGGCGAGCCGTAGCCGAAGGCCCGCCAGAAAAAAAGAAAAAAAAACCGGGAAGGCGGCAATTCAATCTTCATTTTCACAAATTTTTCTTTCATGTTTTTATTTTTACTTTCTTTGTATTCGTAATGAAAAGCACAGTGTTTACCTCGGATGAAAGTCTTTTAAGTCCCTCAAGCTCCATTGGCGCCCTCGCTACGCTCTGGCGCCAAACCCGTCTCGGGACTCAAAAAACGTGACTTTCAACACTCAGGTAACAATGTACTATTTTAATAAAAACAAAAAGAAATTCTATAAAACATAATGAAGAGGTTTACTTAACTTTCTCCGATAGCATTTCTAAGACGAAAAACAAATCAAACATTGTAATTTAATACAGTTAAAACAAACATTGACTTACAAAATCAAACCGAAAAGTACGCAAGTAACACGAATAAACATTGTGGGTGCGTATCTTTCATAATGTGTATTGTTATCTCAATAAACACGCAGATGTAACTTACCGCTCGCTGTATCGTACGTTCTATTTCGGTGCAATGTGCTATAACTTTGTACTGCGTTTCCGGCGTCTTAGCAGGAAGCCGCCAGTCAAAGTATTAAATAATTCACACTATGCGCACTGACGAACGATTGTTTCCAAACAAACCCAAACGTACTGATTGTCCTCGCACAGTTTACATTTCACCGGGAACGATCTGCGTGAATTTCTGAACAAATCCGTTCAGCGATGAAAAGTTCATACGAGTTTTAACAGTCCACTATTTTTTAAAATTAATATTTATAGTTTATTTTCATAAATGTTCTGAAAGTGAGTAGAATATTTTAAGCTTAGATTTAAGAAAATGTGAAAGTAAGTTTTCGTATCGATGTTATTTACGCGATGAGTTACAAACGTCGGGCCGCGCAACACGTCTTTCTTCGACGACGGCGCGCCGTAGACTAGTTCCTTCAGTCAACTGAAAACGCGTTCTCGGAGTTTTTATGAAACACAGCCTCCGGGGTCAACAAACTCTTGAGGGATGGATGGAGGTCTCCACGATAAGTGTTCTTGACGCCCGCTGGGTACAGAAAGGAACGGTAGGTACCTACAAATTATGGGCCAGTTTCAATGTATTGTAACCGCGAACATTGAAATTGATTGCCAATCGTTTGGGAGCTTTTGAAAGTTTGGTAAATCATTACCACCACGATACGGTGGGTTTTATGAGAACCACTAAATATCTATAAAGTTTCTGAGTTGCCTTGTCGAAAGTTGACGAGAAAATTAAGGTGTATGTCCTTTGCAAACATTTTATTATAAATCTGTATTGGCAATTAGCATTAAAATATAATATTCAAGATAAGAATAGATAATTATCTGTAAACACTACTTTTCTTAAAAGATTTAGATTAGTCGTAAATAAAAGTTGTTTTTTTCAACGGAAACTAATAAATGGCCTTACTAGCTAGTGGTAGAAGATGACAATAAGTTCCTAATAATGTCAAACATAAAACTAAGATAAACCTTCACCCCTAGACAAGTCTAATCCGTAGCCAAACAAATATTAACAAACTGGGCCAAGGATCCATATTCCATTTCACTATTTTTATCTTTGCAGTTGTAATATGACTATAAGCAGGCTTCTTATGAAAAATCTGCCACGATACGGCACTGATTGAAACTAAGCCATCTTTCGATCATTTTTATGTGTGAATATAGCGTGTCACATAAATCCAGCAGTTATAATGTTGTTGGAAAATTGACGATGTTTTTTGTTCCGGCTATAATTTTTCGTGTTCCGGGTACTGTCCTGTCCGGTGTCCGGTGTCCCCGTTGCGAAATAAGTGATTTTTCTTTGACATAAGGAAATCTTGTAAAACCACAAAACATAGTGGAACGGCCATGTGGCCGGAATGTGTCGCCAAAATACATTGTGCTCCATTCTCCATGCAATTTTTTTTTCGGGAGTCGTTAAATGATAAATGTCTTGTTGCGAAATAATAACTTTCCAAACAAGAAATCAAGGGACAAGTTAAAACAAATAAAGACTTTCTTTCAATCCTCCTTCCTTCCTTATTAGAAACCTAATAAGTAGTGATATCTATATTTATAAAAGAAAGTCGTGTTAGTTACACTATTTATAACTCAAGAACGGCGGGACTGATTTGGCAGAAAATTAGTGGGGAGGTAGCTTAGAACCGGGAGAAGGACATAGGATACTTTTTATCCCGAAAAAGCAACGGGAACGGGCGAGCGAAGCCGCGGGCGGCCACTAGTTTTAAATAAAACAATGAAAATATAAAACTGGCGACAGCGTACACAAAAACAAAGTTAAAAATATGAAAATACGGCCGCCCGCGGCTTTGCTTTGCGTTCCCGGTACTTACATCCAATCTCCGTTACAATATCTTTATAAATTGTAGCCTGTGTTTTATTCTGTATAAGCTATATTATTGTAAAATTACATTTAAATCCTTTCAGTAGTTTTTACGTGAAAGAGTAACAAACATCCATCAATCCATACTTACATACTTTCGCGTTTATAATATTAGTATAGTAGGAAGGATAAAAGTAAGAAATTACAAACTTCGTACATATTACGAGAGCACCAGACACTATTATATACAATATATTACTCGTATACCACGATTTGGTGCTTAAAATGCATTCGTTTCCAGTAAGGTTTACAAGATTGTTTTTCTGAGAGAAAGCCAGCGTTTTCCAGCAAAGCATGTAAAATAAAACTTTAAGGCTAATAATAGGTGCGGTATTTTGTAAAGTTTTCAAATAAAACGTTGGTTTTAAAGTCCTAGTCTGGGAAACTTTAACTGAAAAAATGATTTTGTTTTTGCAAGAAGCGAGTTCGTGCTATAGTGGTACACGATTACATTAAAGCCTTAGTCTCGTCAAAACAACAACCGTCAGAGACCGTCCATAATCATCAAATGTTTCTTCAATTATTCTTCTTCACGACGACACAATCGTTAGCAGTGAAGTGAGGAATAAATCTTATCAAATTAATTTCTAGATGAATATAAAAAATAAATAAAACAGAAAAAAATATATTAATATACGAAAGAGGAGACGAGAGAGGAGAACGAGGAGGTTTTCATTTATGCTAGTTTCATTGTATTTTTGAAACTTTACCTGGTCATTAAATAGTTTTAATACTTGCCCAGCAGTGAGACGATGTAGGCTAGTAAAAAAATGTTTAATATAATATTTTATTTATTCTGTAGTAGTAGTAAAATACATCTGTAGGTTACCATGAGCTCTACTTAACTCTGTCTCTGGTTCTGGTTTTGTGTCTGTGTGAGTGCTCACGAGTGCATACTGTGTGTGTGACGTTTTGACGTAGGATTTATTTAGACAACACTCACACAGACACAAAACCAGAACTAGAGACAGAGCCAGACAGAGCTCATGGTACTACCTTTTTTACTCACTGTACCTTTTTTACTCGGTCGTATTTTTGCAAGTATAAATCAACCTACAATTTCCTTGGCTCTTTCAATTTGTGCTTCCGCTTGTTCACTATCGATATAAATCTTGGGTTACAAGCAAACTTGTTCCATTTTTCATAGCAATAATTCTGATTTTTGATTTCTTATTCAAAATTTGGGTGCAAGTTTGTTTTCATAATAGCTACTTAATTCAAGTTAGCACGTTATTGAGAAACATAAATTTTGCTTGTTTTCCATGAAAACCGTCAGTTTTCATAGGTTTATTAATTAAATCATAGTCAATTATTTTGCTATGGCAATGGTTTAGACTGGCACAGGATCGAGGTAGATGGCACAAACTAAAGGAGGCCTATACCCAGCAGTGGGTGAAGTGGGGCTGTGGATGATGATGATGATGATGATGAAATTATTTTGTGAAAATTCATTTAACATCGCTATTTACTTTATCTGCCGGGCAAGGTCAGCTTAGTTTTTGCTATTTTGCCAACAAATTACTTATCACATACGGATAAGAGAGACCTATGAAATTAATGAAGGTAATAATAAAAAATAATAATATTGAAAGCAATTCACACACAATTATCTGGCCCCAAATTAAGCAGATTTTGGGAGCCACATAGCTTGATAAATACCGGAATAGATTATTTTTTTCTAAATACATACTTAGATCGCTCGATGATCTGTTTGTGATTTTGTCAAAAAGAAAAAAAATACAAGAAGAAAAGCAGAGCTTTGGAACCACATAGCTTGATATAATACCGGAATAGATTTTTTTTTCTAAATACTTAGATCGCTCGATGATCTGTTTGTGACTTTGTCAAAAAGAAAATAAGGAAATAAGCTCACGGTTCTAATCTCCTGGCACGATAAAAATCCCCTCGGAGAGCTTAAGTTCATAAGTTCTTTGCGGAAATTGAGATAATCAAAGACACGTCGTCTCTCTACCTTAGCCCAATTCAATATATAATGTTTGTAATCAAATCAAACCACAACAAAAATATCATAATTTCTCTGAGAGTATCGATTTATAAATAACGGCGTTATGCAATAAGAAAAATAAAATACATCTGAATTGAGTACCTCTTTCTTTTTTAAGAGCGGGTCGTGCGAAAATTTGAGATGCGTTTTTAAAAATTCATAACTAAATAAGTAGTGACATTTTAAAAATCGCAAAAGGACTAATTGTAGACTATACATTTGAGATTAATTCGAATTTAAGTGTGTTAAAATATATACTATTTAACATGACATTCTATTTAACGCTAATGAAAATCGTATTTCAGCGTTAAATAGAATGTCATGTTAAATAGTATATTTTCGCACGACCCGCTCTTAAGTTGGTTAAAAAGTCAGACGTCAATAAATTTGCAACTAATCATTCTGCAAATCTAACTGTATGGCCATTTCCTCCGCAAAAATCCACAGCTAGAGTTCCGTTGACGTGACGAGGTTCTCAATTAGCACGCTGTTTAATATTCCGACTGAGGATTGTGTGTTACTGGCCTTTTATGACACATTAGCTAGCTCAAATATTAGCAGAGAGAGACACGTTGATCGTACGTTTATTTAGCAGACTGAAGCATTCGTATATAATATGACAACTACAATAGGCGTTACAAAAAATAAAAAGGAGAAACGAGAAAACAAAACTAAACTAAAGGTATCTTTATCTTTATTTTTATCTAAAAGAAAAACAGAGTAAAAGATAGAAAAAACATTAAATTTTATAACTTTAATTTGAATGCTGTGCTGTGCTGTGCTGTGTAGGTATACCTACACTTCCAAAAATCAAATAAAATTTTTAACAAAAAATAAAACTTATGTCGATAGCAAAACTAATTACAAGTCAATGTTCAGGTCCCTAAACCAGGTTGCCGCTTCTGAAGGAAGTTCCACGAGGTCGCTCCAAAAGTCCTGGGTACGAGTGGATGGGGCAGCGTTGGCCGTTGGATGATGGTAGTAGTGGGTAGTCCTAGTCTGGTCCTCTTCACCGCATTTGCAGAGCGCAGAGACTGTAGCATGATATAGGTATACGCTTGTAATTTTTATATATCTCACTCACGTCAGCATTGATCCTGTCGGGCCTTGGCCCCTGGACCTCAAAATAAATAGATAGATAGAAAACTATTTATTGCACAAATTAAAAGTAATGCACACAAAATAGAAACAGTGTGCATTAATGTGCGTCTGCGACAATTTTAGCACATACCGGAGCAAATATTTTACTATTAATTTAAATAAATAAAAAATTTAATTTTGTCATATTTATTTGTTTTATTTACCTCATGAATGATGTAAAGTAGAATGCTTACCTCGTTTGTAAGTAACTATTGACCCTCAAACTATAAACGCCCTCGCTTGCTTCGCTCGCTCAGGCGTCTAAATATCGCGGGTCGCACGTCGCACTCAATCCATTAGGCCACGGGCCCTAGTATACAACGTCAGTTCACGAACACTGTTTTTTAGGAAATTAGAGTTGAATTTTATCAAATACTAGTGGCCGCCCGCGGCTTCGCTCGCCCGTTCCCGTAACACCCCGTTCCCGTTGCTTCTTCGGGATAAAAAGTATCCTATGTCCTTTGCCCGGTTCTAAGCTACCTCCCCACTAATTTTCTGCCAAATCGGTTCAGCCGTTCTTGAGTTATAAATAGTGTAACTAACACGACTTTCTTTTATAAATATAGGTTTAGGTTCGTCCTTCAACTTTGCGACGCACTTTGGAGTTGAATATTTGAATACAGACAGGAAATAGCGTCGATCGTCGATTTGGAGGATCAAACCTAGAATTTATATTGTTGAATTACTTACAAGCATTCGTAAGTCTAGGTCAAAAAACATTTATATGCAATTGAATCTCAAGTGATCCTTTATAAATTATAATAATTGAAATGACTTAAAACTGGGAATCTAGGTACTGTTTCCACTCAACCAAGCCCTAGAGAAAACATGCTTCAGTAATGCTTTGCGCACATCTAAGCATTCTGAGGTGGCGATCAGTGAAACGCGTCAAATGACGGCGATATTTACCAGTGTTTCACTGATCGCTACCACAGATTGCTTAGTTGAACCCAAGGCTTTAAACGGCTTGGTTCTTGGTTTTTTTTATTTATTTTGTATTTACCATGATTAAATTTTATGAGTTGTACACAGTTCAACCGTGATCATGGTGCATGCAACTGTGCATGCCGAAATATCGGGAGTTAAAACTAACAAAATGTAATCATGGTAAATACCCCGTTGTTGCCTATAAATCGTGTTAAAAACCTTATTTCTTACGTCAGCTTTTTAACATAATTTGCATGACAAACTTTTAATAAAAATGTTATCATTCCAACACCTAATAAAACCATTTTCAAGATGAGTTTTCCAACGCCACGCTATTATCTTGTCGAAGCACTGGAGTAAGTAACTTGGACAAATTATTAAAATATTCCACAAGAACATTTTATATTCCTGCTCTGGTCTCTACCACCAAACAAAATCACTTTTGAACCGAATAATATATTCGCAAATATTTTCGTGCCAAGTAAATTTGAAGTAAATAAAAACTTGAACAGGTTCTTACAAACAAGTCCCTTACTTTGTTAAGTTCGTACATACAAATTATAAGCACAACGTTATTATAAAACCAACCTCAAGTAGATACATATATAATTATACGAGTAGGAATGGCACAACCACAGGACGCTAAAACGGGTGTTTACGAAAAAAGTTCACTACGAGTTTTTTTTATTCTGGAAATTACCTGGGTGACCTGCGCTATTAAAAAACCTAAAGGTAATAAATATTAAAAAGCATCGCTAATCATACATTCCACTTTACATTAAAATTATGCATTGCTTATTATTAGAATTACAATATAATTATTCATTTGGTCGCCATTTTGGATTCATTTCAGTATTGGCGCGAACATATTTGTTGGCGCTCATAGTTGTAGCAAACTGCATTTTACTTATTTCTCCAGACTAAATCTGCTACGTCAAAGCCAGAACAACAGAGGAATGTCGAGACAAACCTAATTACCCACGCTACAGTTTCATATAAATTAATCCTCGCTGACTTTATTTATGTATGTTACTGACATTGTTTGAAATATAGCTATTGTTGACAACATCTAGATCAACTTATGAATAGATTTTGCATTTTATTCGGAAAAGAAGACATCACTATAATATTACGTGCTCGCGATAGCATCAGCACTAACCTAAGTGGTTTTAGAGATGATTTTTTTTTACAAAATAATGGTCATATTTAAGTTAAAATGGTACCTAAATAAATAATAAAAAACTAAAATGCTTGTTCGACGAGTTTTTCTCACCATTAATTTTATTTAAAACATAAACTTATGAAAAAATAACAATATCAACATTAATAAATAAATTAAAATTACCCTAATCTAACAAACCGCTACCAGGGTTTTTCTTGCGTAATAAATTGCAATGTTGTATTGCTAAGCCACTAGGTATTAGGAAAGTAACGATTTGTATACCCAGTGCTGTCGACTGTACATTTGAAATGTATATACAAAAACGGATAAATATACAATGACGCAATTGCTTTGACAAGAGAATGCAGTGCATTATTCTAGTACATGTTATCATGCATCAAGCAACATTACCTGCCGATGACGTTGCTACTCGTAGTAACAATGTTATTTAAAGCTCGGCTAAGTATAGAAATCGCAAACATTTCTGGTCCGCCAGTCAATGCCCTGTCTTCAACAAAGAGTTTCCCCTTTCTCGTAAGTTTACTATCTCCTCTTCAATTTGTCCCTGTTTCGTCAAATTAATGTGTTGTCAGCAGACGGATGGAAGCGTTAAATGCTACGCAAAGCGATCTCATCGAAAAAATTGCCAGTTTTATATAATTTACCATCGAGCGAGGGTTGAAAGCACTAAAAATATGTTAAAACTTTTGAAACTATCATGGTTTTTACGTTATTTTTATGAACAACATGATATTTTACAGCAGTTGAGATAGCGGTCAAACGCAAACCTATAAATTAAATAAATTATAGTTTTAAAAACTAAAAAAAAACGCTTTTATAACTAATTGAACTAAAAAGTTAAAAATAAAATTGTAATTATCAATTGAAAAATTTATATTATTGTACAAAAAAGCGTGGGGTGCTTTTTATAATAACTTCAGATAATATAATAAACTATTGATAAAATATTTACAACAATCAAAATCAAGCCCCCCACGCTTTTTGTACAATAATATAAATTTTTCAATTGATAATTACAATTTTATTTTTAACTTTTTAGTTCAATTAGTTATAAAAGCGTTTTTTTTTAGTTTTTAAAACTATAATTTATTTTTAACTTTTTAGTTTTTTTTTATTTATTTTTTTTCATATTATTGCATTGTCATCGACCTTTGACAGGTGTGCAAAGTTTGAATCAAATCTGATCGTTCAAAGTAGGACAAAATCGAGCTCAAAGAGGTCGGTTACATACATACATACATACATACATACATACATACATACAGGTGAAGCTAATAAAGGCGTTATAAAAAAAAATAATACCATGATTATGTTTTGTGAGTTTTGACTCCAGATATTATGCCATAGTTACATGCACTATAATTTATGGGTTGAATAGTTCAGTTCATCAGTTCCCGTTGTTTTTTTTTATGCAAATGATGGACAAACGGTGTTCATAAAAATAGATTTTTTTTTAATTATTAAAAACAGAATTATAGCTGTCGCACGCCTCTTCGTTCGAGGATAAAAGAATTACCTATATTTTTCGAGATGAGCCACAATCATCTAAATACTCAAACACTCGGATTTCGGATTAATGATATTTAAGTAATATAATCTCAAGGAAAACCGTTAAAAGCTGTTTATTTTACCTTTTCTTAAAAATTCCACAATTTACTAGTAGGTAATATTGACATAACGGAAATACTTCCAAGCGTTCCAATAAGTGGTTTATTAATTCAATTATGCAGAGCTTTCTTTTCCTAAGATTTTTTGTGAATTCCTTAAAGAATTTCGCTTCAAAATATTTTCCAGTTTTCCTATCTCGAGAGCAATTTTTTTTAACTATTTTCGGGTATCATATTAATTTATTACACTTCCAAATTCAAAAGTCATTTTATTTCATCGCGGTTACAAAGTGTGTCAAAAAAAGTGTGAATACAGTTCGGCTAGAGTAACTAGGCGGGTCTGAAGTGAGCTGTTCGATCGTAAATGGCCAATGACTGATGGAAGATTGACCAAACGGCTAGCTTCAGATCCGCCAAGTTACGCCAGCCGATCTGTAACCTACTTTGGGCGCACTTATCGAGGAACGAAGGACCTCTTTTCTTATAGATGAAAAAAATATTGTGCCTTTTTAAATTAATTTAAATCCAGCTAACTTTTCATAATGGGAACAGGAAAAACCTTGTTTAAATGAACAAAATCGTTTTGCGTGGGCACTTTCAAACTTCAGGTACCTACTAAAGTTGAAAAAACCGGAAGGCCTATTTCTCGAGGTGTTTCCGCCTATCCGTTATTTTAACAAAGAGCGCTGGTTCGGCTCTTACTGTGAACCAAATTTTTTAACCTCAAAGAGCGAATCAGCGCAAAAATTAAAGTAGGTTCTGCGTTTTCTTTTGTCTACTTCACCCTAACTTTTCTTGGTAAAATTTATTGAAATTACCAACTCCCTCACTTAGGCTGGCTACTAACAATATTAAACTCGGCCAGGTATGAGCCGCACTCGTAACAATCTTAATTAACATTTGCATAGATGGTACTAACGTTTTTGGTTTTAATAATAAGACTTTTAAGCTTTTCTTCTTTTTTGAATTTTATAGAATATAAATAGTTAGTTATTAACTAAATATAGCGAGCCTTATCTAAAGAAAATACATAATTTAAAATACACTGATATGTACTAAAACAAAATCTTTACAAAAATCTCAACTTAGAAGTATAACAAACAAGCCTTATATATTTTAATTTCAAAACAAACACAAAAAATAAAATTCTAATTAACATAATTATAAATCAAATTCAACTATATAAGTATCAATTACACATACGATGATTAGAGACTATCTATCAAGAGACCAAGAACGACCACTTAAGGAATGGATTTTTGTAAATTTAACAGATATTTCTTAAGGGAGCTTTTAACGCTGCAGACGATCAGTCTGACGATTCTTACAGCGCTACCGGGCAACGCTTCTTCTGCCTACACCGTCAATGCTTATAAACTAAACAATTAAGCCCCTAGTAACTCATCGAACAAATATTTGGCGTAACCAAACTCTTGTTAGGCAAGCAGCTATTAATAAAATGTTGTTGGTAAGCTTTTGTCAGATTCGAAAGCCGAATTGGTCCACAGAATTTAACTAATTGGCGTAAAGTTTGCGTTTTTGGTAGCAACATGTGCATGTGCCAATTGGCATTGCGTTGCCAAATGGTACTTGCACATTGATACTGAAATGCTTGCGGTTTCCATAAATTACAGACCTAAAGAAAGTTCGATAGCTATGGCTGTCTCATGTTCGATGCCCCTTTTAAATTAACAAGCTTATAACATAACGGCTTCGCATCTCGTGGACAGCGCGTAGGACCAATGTATCAATACTCAAGGAACTCAAAGTAACCACTAGGCTATCAACCATCTGCCTCCAGCGAGTTCTTGAGTATTTCGGGCATATAGCCAGGAAACAGGGTGACAACCTGGTAATACTTGTCATCACTGGCAAAATTGAAGGCAAGAGACCACGAGACCGAAGCCCGATACGTTGGTCCGACCAAATCCGCTCCACTCTCGACGTGAAGGTCCATGAAGCCATTCAGGTTGCCGGTGACAGATCCAGGTGGTGAACATTGTCAGGGATAATTTGATCCACGGAGAGGGTCACGACCCTCAGCAGTGAGGAGCACGATGCGAGGAGGGGGAACATAACGGGCTTCAGTAATCGCTCACTCGAGCAATGATTTATCAACAGCACTCTCGCATAACCTCTCTATTTTACTGGACATGTAAACAAGTCCATTTAGACAAGAGAATAGAACAATATGGGACGTGTTGGATGGACGAATGGGTGTAGTGAATGTTAAACTTACTATAGTCAGAACTAGAGGGCGCTAATAAAAAGGTATAGCGATCCTGGATCGCGCTGACGAAAACCCGCGGCGTTTCTTTATAGTTTAAATTTAGTCATTAAGAAGGTGTGCATTGTACTCGTCGGAAAATAAACGGGCTGTTGAGAGAATAAATCTTGATCTCAAATATTAATTCCGGTCTTTGCTTATCTTATCCTTTTTTGTACCCCTCAAACTTGGGACCTATCGTACTAGTTGTACAGTAAATAATAATGTATCCAATTGAAGAGTGTAGCTTGGCCTCTGGGCTTATATACCCACGTGAAAATACGTTTCCCTAGCGGATTCTTAAGGGGCGTCTAATTTTGTATGGAAATAGTTTTATGTAAGCGAATACACGTAGGATTCCACCAGTTTTCTCATTACATTAATGTTTAGATTGGTAATAGCCAAGTAAATTCACTACCATCATGTGCTAGCCCCAAGGCTAGCCCACTGCATCTAAGAAAACATACAATCGCCCACAAATACCGAAGCATACGTCATAGTTTTCAAAGTTTACACACATAGAAAACTTAAATACTTTGTTAGCCACAAATACAATCAAAACAATTTGCTAAGTTAATAAAGGATTAGCCTCAGGCACGATTGTACAATTTAGAAAATAAAACTGCATTTTGAAAAAGCACATTGATTAACAAACTCACCCTATCGATTTATCTGTCAATAAATAAATGAATATTGTAGACAATCCACACAACACTATCTAGCCCCAAACTAAGCAGAACTATGATGGGAACCAGATAGCTGATATAATACTTAAATACATTTTTATTTTGTTATTACATACTTAGAATACAATATAACACCCAGACAGAGAACAAACATTTATGATCACCATACAAAATGTTTGTTCTCGGTGGGGATGGAACCCACGACCTACGGCGCAGATGGCAGAGCTGCTACCAACTGAGCTGAGAGGCCAGTCAATAACTGGAATGTACACACAGGATCTCAATCAGTCCGCCCACATACATTAGACGTTCAGTTCAATATGTCTGTACAATGAAGAAAAACAAAGTGAATTCTCTCGAGTGTCTTTTGAAGGTAAAATCTTAGCGGTTCCAAGTAGATATGGGAAAATGTTGTAAGGGGGGCGATGTTCATCATCTTCTTGCCTCCAACTTTATGTCAGACCATATTATTCTGTAAGTATTTGAATATACCGTCTAACAATCGCAGTATGAAAATGTTCGTCACCTTAGAGTCGGTTTTCGCTTACACCAGTGCCTTGATCATGAACACATTTTGACATAATTTGTGACGTTAACTTATTGGTGTATTCTGTCTATTCAGTTTCAAAAGGTAGTACCTATGTGACCGTGGTATGTTGAATAATTCAAGTTGAAAATCGACGAACATTTTCATTCCGCCACTATACAACGTCTCGTTTAATAAAGAAATTATTGAAAACTTGCCTGTGACGCTGAATAAATAATTGAATGCCTGCGAAAGCCTATTTTAATCAGTACAAGATGAAAGTACCGTGCCTACTTATGCAAAGAAACCAAGTTAATTATAAGTAAAGGTAGTTCGATTTTTTTTTGAATAATTTGGTCAACAAATAACTTATTGAAATCAAGCCAGAGAATAAGATTCTTGTTCCATTTTATACTAAATCCCATTCCAACTTTCGGAAAAAGTTTGGCAAACAATCAATTTGGCAAATTACACAGATTTTCTAGCAAATAAAATAATAAGTAGAGCAACGACCGAATCCATCGAAACTCGATTATTCATTGTTTGACTCTATTCTCAAATTGAAACTTAAGCTTAAAGCAAACTGAAACCACAGCTCACAGAATATCCAGCTAGTATAAGTACTCCTAGGGAAATATGTTTGTGGCAAAGAAATATAAAAATAGATCTATTTCAGTTTATTTTGTTTGCGGTTCTTTTATAGTCTATCTTAAAGCCTAGCCACATCAAAGCACAACGAGATAACACAGCGATTACTGAACCTATTTTGACTGTTCTCTTGTAGTAGGTAGGCAGGGTACTTGGAGGGGTTTTCACACTTGGACACTGTGGAAAACAGCCACCAAAAAATTCATTGAAACATATTCAACACTAATATATATGACTATGTTTTTTATCCATTCTATGCATGTGACAAATTATCTTTGGAAAGTCAAAACATTACAGCATAAAATATCAAACTGTTCTAGCTGGTTTGGTTCTAAGCTGCATGGTAACGAAGGGCGCAGTCGCCCCTAAGCAAATATTTCCTTTCGAGTCATCTCGTTATAAGGCGTCAACCTCTTCAAGTGCTTTGTAAGAATGTAACCACTTTTTCGACGTCGCCATTCAACCGATTCTAACCGTTGAGAAAGATTCTTTTGGCACCGTTTTATGTTCAGGAAAGAAGCCTGATAAGTGTTTTACACTCGTGTTAGATTCTGTTTAAGCGTTGTAGAGACTCACAGGACAGAGAAAGCGGATATTCTACAGACTAGCCCTAAAATAAGCAAAGTTTTATAATGAAATTTATTATCATACATTTTTAACTGCTTAATTTGCGTTCGAAAAAATTTCGAAATGGCAATCATATTTTTAATTCATAATTCCAAATGGATTTTTTTTTTAAATAGTGGTATGTCAGCGATGCTAGTTCTGTTAAACGGAGTAGGAAAATATGATTTTGGACATCATATGGAAACATAGCGAGTATGCATCGAGTACCCTGCATCTTCTGCAAACTAACTGGGATCACCTAGCTTTTAGACGTTTCAGAATGATCCTTGTGATATCATTGAATAAAGAAGTTTTTGGCTTGGACTTTGACCAGACCATGCCCTTTAAAAACTTTCGCAGTTCGCTTTGCTTGAACGCGTGGGCATCCAATCCTACACTGAGAAAAATGGATTTCTGGCCTAAGATGAATTCCACCTTTGACGGCTGAATTGTAATGACGCGAGGCGATTTTGTAACGCTTACGGTTAATTTGACTTTACTATTCGTTTGCGATAAAATGGTACGTCTCTTATGATAAACACGAACCGTCTCAAATGACTTACCGTAAGGTAGTCTTGGAATCCAACTTAATACTGTTAATACAGCAGTAATGGACTATTGAAAACGTTTTAAATTTACGACGTTGAATATGTGGTGAATATCACCGTAATTAAGGCAAAATTTAACTTAAATTAAAGTGATATATGCTTTAATAAAAACTAAACAAACTTAAACCTAAGTCATAAACAAACTTTTAAAAGTGGCATAAATAATCTTAAGCATGACAATATTCACCTTACAATAAGGCAGAATATACTTTAGTCACAAAAAATTTAACGTAAACTTAAAGTCTTTCAGCGGCGTATGAATTCGGCAACATGAAGGTATAATGTGGCCACATTTGCCCTTTTATAAGGCCAAATATGCTCAGTTTACGACGAATCAAATGGTAACATTAGGTTATATAACGGCATACATATTTGACTAATTTAACCATAAATTTAGCAATATTTACCTTATCATAAGGCGATATAATGATCAAGTATCAACTGATTGAACGGTAACATTACGTCATAGAACGACGTGCATACTTGGTCAATATAACCGTAAATTTGGTGATATTAGTCTTATCATCAGGCGAAATACGATCAAGTTACGACTAATCAAACGGTGAATAACGTCATAAAACGATTTACTTATTCGGTTAATTAAAGCGTAGATAAGACAACAATCACCTTATGGTAGGGCGGATGATACTTTAGTTACTATTTAATGAAACGTTTAAAAAGTCTAATAACGCCATACATATTTGGCCAATTTAACCGTAAATTTGGCAATATTTACCGTATCATAAGGCGAAATACGATCGAGTTAAGACTAACCAAACGGTGAAATAACTTCATTTAACGACTTTCATATTCAGTAAATGAAACCGTAGATATAACAATATTCATCTTTAGATAGGGCGGATGATACTTGAGATATTATATAGTCAAACTTTAAAAAAGCCTAATAACGGCATACATATTTGGCTAATATAACCGTAAATTTAGCAATATTTTCAATTTGCTATTCAAAGGCAGAACCCTCGCTTCTACACACAAGCCCTGTTTTCCTGTAGGTAGGTATCTACTTAGATCAAGCGAAGAACCCAAACAAGTGTCTACAAAAATTTGATACCTATTTAGGTAATATAGGTCTACCTGTTTCCCATATTACCAATCTTTGCTTAGTTTAGGGCTAGATTGTGTTGTGTGGAATGTCCGCAAATATTTGTATATAATTTGGTGGAAAAAAAATATATTTTACTCAGTTTTAATATTTTAACGACTTTCAGTCAATTGGTGGGTTAAGTTTAAAAAAACTCTCTAGTTACTGAGAGATACACCTTTGTAAGGCACTTGTCGTAGGTACAACGAAAATCTCAATAATGCTGCCAGCTACAAGGCAAATAACCTTGATTCGAATAACTGTATGAGAGAGAGTATATAAACTTGAAAACCCAACGTCAAAACTGCCGAACCGATTATGATGAAATTTCTATGAGACTAATCTGAAAGTAAAGTTAAGATATAATTTTTCAAATTAGTTTACGAGTTATGTGGTAACAAACATAAAAAAAATCAAACAAATCAAATATCCGTGAAAACACCCATTTAGAATCTTTCCCTGAGTTTACTCGCTTTTTGGTTGGAACCCTGACGAACGAGATTCAATACCTACTTTTGCTCTGTGCTGTGTACTACACGAACTATGCTTGGAGCATAGGCCAATTGACACACACATGACATAGGCAGTTAGTAATGCAGTACAGTTTTGGCCTAAAGACTACGTATAGCATATTTTTGATTGGCCTCTCAGCTCAGTTGGAAGGATCTCTGTCTTCTGCGCCATAGGTCGTGGGTTTGATCCTCACCGAGAACAAATATTTGTGGTGAACACAGTTATTTTTTCTCTGTTGGGGCATTATATTGTATTCTAAGGTGTATTTACAAAAAAATGTATGTAAGTATTATATCAGCTATCTGGTTCCCATAGTACAAGCTCTGCTTAGTTTGGGACTAGATATTGTTGAGTAGATTGTCTTGAATATCAATTTATTATTATTTTGTTATTTTTAACACCCACCACTAGCATAATCTGCAGTAGTCGAGTTGGCAGCACTGCCCACGAGGCCACGAGCACGTACGTAACGACTTGTTTCATTCGTCAGTTTGGTTTGACTTTGGACGGAGTGTTTGGTTTAGTTCTGAGTCATTCAAAGTTTAATTTAGCGGGTTTTTTTTATTTTCCCTCATTTTCTGAACGCTGCTGGCTGTTTCAGTGTATGGAAGCACAAACAAACAGATGTAGAGAGGTCCAAGACAGACCTATCAGCAGCAACCAACCAGACAAACATCTTCGTGCTTCCAGAATCCCACAGATTTATTAACAAAATGGGGCACACACCTGATTGATACGTAATTTCGAGGTAAGTAGAGTACCTGTTTCAAACTCAGTTATTTCCTAATGTTTTTGAACCTAATCATGTTTTGTATTTGATAAGTTTAGGTACCTACTCCCTAGATTCTGGTTGTGTTGGAAACACGAACGAAAAATGATTTATAAAAATATGTACTTAGTATTTTCAGTTTTGAACTTTTGCATTTAATTTTGTATATTAGTACAAAAGAGTTTTTAAACTTAGGAAAATTGTTTATTTGTTTCAGATAATGTGTACTTTACATAATACGCAAAGAGGACGGGCTACTTAACAGGCTGTTAATGGCTTCCTGGATTCCAAACAAAGAAAATAATTGGCCCATTTGTTATTGGACTCTGGGCTAGAAGTAAATTCAAACACCAAACTTCAATGGAGTGATTTCAATCATGGGCACGCGGTATTGGAGAACTTTTTAAAAAGGATTATTGCTGTAAGTATTTGTAATTTGCTATCAGTGATTCAAACGATCTCTTTGACATAGAACCTGCAATGCCAGGCCGACCTGTCCTCTAATAGACCTGTGGTCGTAGTTTGGTTAGATAAACATAATACATACTTTTACTTATTACTATCATAGAATGTTCTACTTTGTTTGCGATAACTATTTCCTAAAAAATACATTATTTTATTTCAGGTATTGTTATCCGGTTGAGGAGGCTTCACTTGCAATAACGGTTGCCAAGGAAGGAGCTACGCCATGAGAGGAGCTAGCTTGTGGGCAAATGCACGCCTACAAAAGCTTTAAAACGAAAAAGGCATTCTCCAAGACGATTTTATCTTGTTTTTAGTATTTAAATAGTTAATTACCTATCTAAATTGATTTTCTAGTACATATTTATAGATGTTTATTGAATGGTTTTATTGCAATACCACTATTATTTCTATAAGATGCAAAAGCTATCAGCTTATTTATTAGGCTAGGTCGAGGTTAAACAGTTGGGTTGAGAAAATACAAGTCTATCTAGTACATAATATGTACTAGATAGACTTGTAAAGATAATTTTGTAAAGATAATCTTTGGTAACCTGTAATCAGTTATTATTGAGGTGCTTTATAAATTTTTGTTCTATTAATTTCAGAAGCTTACAAAGACTGGGAGAACAGCTTTCTGAGGCAGCAGGCTACGCTGTTCACTGAAGGCATGTTTGGCTGATCTATTAACATAAAGTTCATGTGAAGGATATTGGCCCGCGTTACCTTAGAGTGAACTTTGAGCGGCCCAATGCCCTTAATATGAACTAAATGATAGTAAAGCAAGTCAATCATGCCCTTAGGGAACAGCGTTACTAGCCGTTAAAAAGCTTTTTTCCGGTCTTCATAAAACGTTTCTGCTCGTAAAGAAAGAAAAAATTACCGTACGATACGGCTAGCCTAATCGTATGAAACATTCTAAAATAACTTCTAGAAGGCAAATACGACTAAGTTAATGTTGAAAACGCTTAATGCTTAGGTAAAACCCATAGTAAGTAAAGACGTAAAACACCTTACTAGAAGAGAATTACAACTTAAAAAACATCAATATCGGTTAATGAACAGGTTAAACTACAGTAAGGTAAGACGTACGACGTCTTACTAGAAGTCGATTATGACTTAGTAAACAGGTTTAACTACAGTAAGGTAAGACGTACGACGCCTTACAAAAAGTCGATTACGACTTAGTAAACTTTGAAAACGCTTAATGAACAGATTAAACTACAGTAAGGTAAGACGTACAACGCCTTGCTAGAAGTTGATTACGACTTAGTAAACGTTGATAACGCTTAGTGGATGGGTTAAACCCATAGTAATTAAAGACTTAAAACGCCTTTCTAAAAGCGAATTACGTTTTAAGAAACGTTTAAAACTCTTAGTGGATCGGTTAAATCGCAGCAAATAAAGGTATAAAATACCTTACTAAAAATCTATTATGACTTAGGAAGCAGTCAATAAATATTCATTCAAAATAAACCGCAGTAAGAAAAGGCGTAAAACGCCTTACTAGAAGTTAATTGGGGCGCAATGATACGTCGGATATTACTCTAGGAAAGATTTACGTGTGTGACCCGAGCACCTTCTTTACCGTTTATATCGCCTTACCGGAAGTTAAATCCCATCGTCAGTTCGTCGATCCTATCTCACTTACCACGTTTATAGCTTTTTATTTAAGGCTAATCTGTTAAAAAATACGTCTAAAACACACATTAGAGAGTATATTGCTGCTTATTTGTTGCGCCTCACGCTTAAGGCGTAAAACGCCTCCAACCTAGGAAGGCGTTTTTCGTCCAAGTACGCTTGGTCGTTTTTTCGCCTTCATTACGAATAAATCCACCTTCGTTACGAACTTTTCAGCCTTACATTTTTCTCAGTGTACGTGACTAAAACCGTATTGTCGATATTTTTTCATAAAACTGAACTTTCAATTTATTTTATTGTGTTTGTCCATTTTATTGTCAAGATATTGAATATAACCTCGTGAACTGACGGCGATTGACCTTCTCATTGTTTGCTCAAATTTCTTGCAAGCGATTTATTTTTGCGTCAGTCTCAGAAAAAATAATTTACTGTCAACGACAAAAGTTCACAATATTTATTTTAACCTTTTTTTGATTGCTTAGGGCGGGTTCATTGTGATAATGCAGAACGGTAGCGACGAGAAAAATGGTGATAACCTCTGAGATAACGTATTTCGCGGCGTTCTGGCAGCTGTAGAAAAGTAATCGCTGCTATCTAAATATACGAGACTGCTTATTTAAGTATAAGCAGTGTCGTATATTTTCTAATTTGTCTTGTTATGGTACCAACTTAAATACGATCGTGCAATAACTTTATAATAAACTAAGCGCTTCCAACTAATACTGATTTCCACAATTATAATAATTTGCTATTCCAAGCACAAGCTAAAAGTCAAAACTACCCCGAGTTCAACGTGGGGTCGATCAAATAGCATTGCAATTTCAGGTCGGTTGTTGAATTCGTTATTCCCAATTGACTACTATTTCAAAATAGTTTCCGACCACGGAATAATAAGCTGGTGTTCCAAACAATCAAAGTTTGAAGTTCAACAGAGCTACGAGGGTAAACCTTGGGTAAGCGAACAAGGGTCTGTCTTAGCTTGGTATATTTAATTACCTCATTCTCACTCTACGAAGAACGTTAGCATTGAATAGTATTCAAGAAATATACCTAGAGTTAAAACGAATTTTGGAAAGAATATTCATTTTTATTTCGTTGTCACATCCATAAAAATAACATCTTGGCTCCGAGTGAACTAACTAAACTGCTTTAATAAATCTTGTTTGTGGACTGAAACTAGTAAAAGTAAGTTTTTATCTTGGTCCGTATAGACCGGATTGTTGCCTACAGTTTGTAAGTTACTAATAGTCTTTAGAGATTGATCAAGCCAACTTCGTCGTAGTTTGGTTACACGCGTAGCCACATCGTAGAGGCTTTGTGTAGTTTAGCTACGCCCCTCTACGTCGTAGAACTTATGTACTTTTAGAATAACTCTTTGTATTTATTGTAAACTGAAACTGTAACTTTCGATATTCATTTTCTTAGGAGCAGCTGCTCGGTGTAAAATACTAACTTATACAGAATGCTGCCCGCAATATGTGGAATTAATTTGATTGTGGAGGAGGTTTCAAAGATTTATTTTCTCGTATTAATATTTTTCATAAACACGACTATAAATGTGTGCTTTTTGCAAACTTTTTATAATAGAACTTTCTGCTAATGCTTATAGGTGTCTTGTCTTAAGGTAAGTTTACACTGGGCTCTTTTTGTTTATTAAGAAGATGCCACTGTCTCATTCAAGTACCGTCAGCGAACAGTTTTGTTGAATCAGAAACAGCTTTCAACATGTGCGTAGAGAACGCCATTCTGCTACGCCATTTAATTTTGTGTGCTTTATTGCGCAGAAACTTTTTCTTCTTCTTAAATTTAAGAGCTTAACTCTTGTTGGGGGTTTAATACATTTTTCTCCAATTGAGTCTTTCGAATGCGGCCTCTTTGACTTCCTTATGCGACATGACAGCGACTTTGTTTTATCCAGATAAAACAAAGTCGCTGTCATGTGAATAAGTTACGGGAGCCAGCTCCCGTAACTTATTCTTGGCCTTCCTCTTTCTCGTTTTCTTCAACCTTTCCTGAAACCAGTAACAAAATATATAAAGTAAGCCTAGCGTGCACGGTTGGCTGCAATTTGACGCTCGCTTTTAATGAATAAAAAAAACATCGTGAGGACATAACTTTAGAATGCTTTTCATTCATATTAGGCGTCATAACTTTGGTAAAGTTGACACAAAAGTTTAAGAAATGTGCGTTCTTTTGTTACATTATTTTAGACATTTCTAAGATTTGAAAAAGCATAAGAAATAGAGAAACACGAAAAAGTACTTTCTTTGGGTCTGACTGGTTGTAATAAAAGCATTTTATTGTTATTTTTCTAAGTGGCTAGGCTATTATTTTTCTTAAAATGGTTCTCCCATAAATTGTTTTTTTCGTTTAATAAAGGATCACTATAAAACAGTTTCATCATCATCTACTCGTATAATCAATAGTATAGCTCTTAGAATGAGTAAGTTGAAGTGGCAGTGGGCAGGTCATATAGCTCGAAGAACCGACAACTGTTGGGGAATAAAGGTTCTCGAATGGTGACGATCCGTCACCCACTAGATGGACCGACGACATTGTTAAGATCGCGGAAAGTCAATGGATGGTAAGAGCTCAGTATCGTTCTTCCTGGAAATGTGTAGGGTATGGGTAGGGGATTATGATGATGAATCAACATAAACTAAGCAAAGTACAAACTATGCTTAGTTTAGGGTTTGATAGCGTTACGTAAAATATCTAATAGATATTCGATATTAGCTAATCCACCTCAACCGTAAAGTTATCAGGTATAGTAAACTACTTCGGCTTATCACGTAGACCTAAACCCAATATTAATTACTCTTGCTAAAGCGAATACTGTAACGTCTTTATTCGTGGAGCAGTAATTTAGAACAGCATCTAATGTTTGAACTATAGTATGTTTTATATATTTAGTATATTTTGTGTAATATGTTTTAAAATATAATTATGTGTTTCTATGAACGGTTTGAGTATTCCACCTATGGGCCTACCATGAGCTCACTCTGGCTCTGGTTTTGAGTCTGTGTGAGTGCTCACCAGTGCATTATACTGTCTGTGTGACGTTTTGACGTAGGATTTATTTTGTCAACGCTCACAGAGGCTCAAAACCAGAACCAGAGACAGAGCCAGACAGCGCTTATGGTAGGCCTACTGTATTCGTGTTAGTTGATGTGAAAACGTGCTCGTGCTAAACTTTTTTGTAGATTTAAAGTCTTCTTGGGGTCTAGGACTAGGTGGGGTCAGCACAACATGCCTTTTTCTTCTATTCTCTCCTATCATTCGTCATCTCAGTATTCACTCATTTCTTGCTCATTATATCATCTGTCACACAATATAGGTATCCTTCTTTTCTTAGGCCTACCTCTACCTTTTTACCATCTAAACTCATGCCTAATACTCCTTCGCCACATGTCATTAGTCTCTCCTCATTAAATTTTTCATTAGACTTTAAATCTAAAAAAAGTATTGAAGTATACTATCCAATTCACATGCACATCTAGGCGATGGCGATCAGTGAAATGCTGTCAATATCACTGTGATATTTGACAGCGTTTTACTGATTGTCATCAAAAAGAATAAAAACCGAGTTTGATTTTCAAAATAAAAAGTGACATCCAACCTTAGCGCCGCACCTCCTTATAGCTTCATTCTTTCAGAGAAGACAAAACTTTTCAGTTCAGGGATCAGAGAGGGCGGGTTTATATCTTCAAATGAAGGTAAATCATGTAATAACGATCAAACTTCAGACGTGAAGTTCAATTGATCTTATTATTATATTTCTTTAGCTTCATTTTTTAGATAAATATACCTAGGTCGCTGGCGATGGTTATCAATGAAACGCTGTTAAATATCGCTGTCAAATTTGACAGCGTTTCACTGATCGCCATCGCCAGGGTCCTAGGTGTGCGCAGGCCTTTAAATATAGATAAGAAAAATATTTCAAGTCTAAGCGACAGCTTCCTGATTCAGGCTCCAAGGTTCAGCACAATAGCAATGTATAGCTGATTCACTGGTTTGATTTATGCTCTCGAGTGAACATGAAACACTCGTTAGTACCGAATGATAGATTGGGGGCGAACAGTACGTATTGATATGGCTTGGTGCTGCTGAGTGACGTAACGCTTAATGTTCGTAATCCTCTATTGTATCGATTTTTTTATGAAAAATATAAACAGAAAAAGCAGAGGCTCAACTGATGACTGTTGATGCTGGGTCTGCTTATTATTATTATCTTTGTTTCTGCCTTTTTATCATTTTATTATTTTTCACAGGACCACAAAGGCTTGAACTCGGGCGAAATTTAATTCATTCGATACGAACTCAAAGCGACAAACCTATACATGACATTATATCGGCGTCTATACTATTGGAATACGGAAATGCGAGCATTCGGCGGTCGAAATCGGTACGTTGATAGAAATTCTCCGGATGCTACAGTCTTTTTATGTTCCATTTAATGGTATAATCGAATATGCTGTAAAAAGAATTTAAATCACATTCTCGCAATTGACGATTTGAGTATTATTCAGTAATAAAGCGGGATATTTTATGATTTGGTACGCTACATTTGTCTTGCGGTCTCTCTGGAATAATAATTGATAACTTTTTCAGCAACGGTTTATTATTTGTTTTTCATGACGTTTCATTTATTTCAAGGCATGTTTTTATTACTATTACTTTGTTATTACCAACCATATTACTATTATATTGTCATTGTGACTAAGAAAGTAATGAGGATGTGGATGGATATGTGAGCAGAGATAGGCCGAAGAAAACATGGATGAACTGTGTGAAAGATGACATGGATAAGAGAAGAGTGAATGCAGAGATGACGGCTGACAGAGAAAGAAAACATGTTGTGCCGACCCCACATAAAATTGGATAACGGCAGGAAGAAGCGGTAAAAGACTTTAATATTGAATCTTATTAAATAAACTTGTTGTTGTTCTTCTTATTATTAGATACGTCATTTAGTTGTTGCAATGGAAAGTAAAAAATCTAATCAAATCGTATTCGTATTATCGTATCGATATTTAATTGTTTAATGAATAAATAAACTGAAACTGAAACTGTATTGTTTGCATTTGCACGTAGATGCAGTGTCAGTAAGAAAAGCTTATTTCTTAAGCTTGCATGATGCCATAGCAAATATAGCCTCCAAAGCAAACAGCACGATAGACTTTGAGTAATCCTGAATTTCAGGGACGAATCACGTTGAACACGCGCACTGAATGGAAGTGCACTAAAGAATTAAAATTACGAGCTTTTTCCTACAATGATTGTACTTAAATCACGTAGTTTTTTTGTACTTTTGGATTTTCATTACTCTGCACTAGGTCAATGACCGGAAGCCAACCGTAGAGTCAATAACAAAACAACAGAATTGAGGCCACTGCTTACAAACCCATATCTCAATATTCTTTAAAAGTTTAATTCTGATCCCCCAGCGTTTTCAAGGTCTAATATCCATTAATTTGATTATTTATTCTCTTTTTAACAATTCTAACTTAGGTTTTACTAACAACACTAAAACCATAGTGCATACAAAGCCTCCTTTAGCCTTGTTGTTGAAAAATCATAAATTGTGTTACGAAGTTTCTCTCAAAACTTTTCACAGTAATTTGCAAATTTCTTCCTTCAATTTGTGGTAAGGGGTGTCGTGTTAATGTGAAGGCCTGGCATTAAGAGATACATTCACATTTCCCATGCGACCCCGGTGATTGACCTGAAGGGTCACTTCCCCGGCCTACATACTCGCTGGCAGCAGACTCGGCATGCATGCCAAATGAACCAAATAAATGCAATTATGGCGTGCACTCCGAATAGTCTTCGACCAAGGCTGGTACAATGCTTTTCGAAAATTGCAATTGCTAAGACGAGAATCGAGCGAAACTCAGTAGAGAATTTATGAGGATTTAACCTATAGCTGGACGCTTTTGAGGTTATCCGACAGAAAAAAATTCCTGATATAGCTGAAAGGATTTAGTAAATATGGCAATCATAATAAAAACAAAAACTTATTGTTATTTATAAGTTTTTTTACTGAAGTTTTTCGTTGAATATAAGGTAGATCTACCTACTGGTCTGTGTTTTCTTGAACCTGAAGTGTACCTATATAAGTTTTCAATAAAAAAGCAAAAGATTCCGGAGATCTTTAATTAGAGAAATTCTCATTTTATTATTGTAGCTGAGGGAACAGTTTTCTTTGAGTTCCACGATTTCCATTCTCTTCAAGATCTCTTCAGACGTCGGTCGTATCTTGGCACTCCAAGTATTATTTAATTACTGTGTTCAAGAGTTGAAGTTTAATACTGAACTTTGCAGGTAATTTATTGCAATTGTTCCTTAGTGACAAACTTATTCAAATAAGCTCTAACCACCATTTATAAGCTCAGAAGGCCAAGTCCCCTTAATTTACAACATTTCAAATGGTACATCATAAATTGCAATATCGTGTTCTTTTTGTTATTTAAGCTTACTCGTTCTGTAGTCTTTTCAAAACGTAATAACTTTCAAGACAAGGCCGAAATAGTGGATTACAACTGCTCCACCTTGGCACCATCTGAAATTTTCATCAGGTTTGATAGCAGTCAAACGTTAACTCTACTTAAAAAAAACATTCTTGTCAGTTCAATCATCCGAAGTGGTCCCTAAATCACAGTTTCTCAGGAAGACAAATCGGGGAGGTCTAAATACGACGTGTTCGTTGATAAAATCAGGTTTCTGCGCAGAGCCGTATTAACAACCTATAGACCATAATTATCAAATGTCAGGCAGTAAAAAAAATTGCGAAACAAAAGAATTAGGCACATTTTAAAACACAAGCTGCATCGGATTATGAGTTTTTATCTTCTCATAACTTTTGATATCATTAAATGGTGAGTTCCCGTTAAAAAAAAATAACTATGGTGGTATTTATCTGTTTTTTCTCCTTTTGAACCTCCTTGCTGCACTTTTTATTTTCGCGTTTTTGAACGAGAGACTTGGGGAACTCCTTGCCACGCTTTCTCAACTTAACTTCTTCGGTTTGAGCACAAAACTTCTTACTGTAAGGTAATTAAAATCATTGAACCTCCTTGCTGCGCTTTCTTTTTTTATCGCGTTTGAACCAGAGATTTGGGAAACTCCTTGCTGCGCTTTCTCAACTATACCTCTTTGGTTTGAGCACAAAACTTCATACTGTTATATTACTCCTAGAATCATCGAACCTCCTTGCTGAGCTTTTTGAACTTCTTTGTTTTGAACGCAAAACTTCTTACCGTAAGGTATATTACTCCTAGAATCAAGTGCTTAACGACCAGCCATTAAGTGGTCACAAGTGGAACCATTACATTATTCCGTCCCAAATAGATGTACGTCCATTTAGCTATCTGTGTTTTCGGCATGAATTTGGGCCTACGTACGAAATTCGTTTATATATTGAAGGTCGCATTTGATCTGTGAACGTTACATAATGAATGTACTATGTAAATAAAACACGTGTGAAACCAGCGGCTGGTTTCAATTGACACCCTTTGTAAATTCCTTATGGCTTAAAACAGTTACAATTTAGCAATTTTGTAATTTTGGCACAGCACTGTCTTTACAACGGCTTAATAAATACAATATATAAACGTATGTATACGTACATCTCTTTGTACGGTATAATTTGTCAGCTTTTTGTGAAGGGCTCGTCCAGGGAAGTACTACTACCATGCCTATTTCTACCGTGAAGCAATGCTGTGTGTCATTGAAGGGTGTGGGTGCCGGTGAAATTACTAGCACGTGAACGTCCGTATGCCTCAAGTTGATGGACAGTGCAGTGCATCGTAGGTCACGTTCCTGACTTTACGAGGCCGTGCCTTGTTATAGGCAATGGTTACCTCTTCACATCACGTGGGCCATAATATGCTTGATCTATAAAAAACTAGATGTATAAAAAACCTAGGTTGCCTGCGATGGCGATCAGTGTATCGCTGTCAAAGTTCGCGACAGTGTGTGCGGATACTGTGGATGTTTGAAACTGTAGGCCTGCTACAACGGCCTCTCTGGGGTCTGGTTCTGGTTTTGAGTCTGTGTGAGTGTTGAATAAATAAATCCTACCTTGAAATGTCACACACAAATTATAATACACTGGTGAACACACACAGACTCAAAACCAGAGACAGAGAGCCAGACAGAGCTTGTGGTAGTCCTACTGATCGTCATCGCCATCGTGGACCGCCTAGATGCGCGCAAGACTTCAGAAAAATCGGTAATCAATCAAAAAAATATTAAAAATCGAAAGTAGATTGTTATGAAAACACTGTAAACAATCAATTCTGAATCAAGAGGGTCAATAAGCTTTCCCCATCAGCTATTTGTATAAAAAAGATACTATTTTTTTAGTATCATCCTCAAAAAAATACTATACTTGAAAACCCTGATGCTATCTAATAATTGGCTCCAAAATTGGGCCATTTGTCAGCCTTTGGCAGACGGTCTCGTAGTAGAAAACGGGGATCAAAGTCCACGGCTTATATTTGATTGATATAGGTACTCGGTTTAAACCAAAAATCTATGCTTTCAACTCAACTTTATTGCAAACCTTTATAAAAAATATGTAATGCAGGTATTGAACAATGTTGTTAAAATATTAATACTTAAATACAATAATAAATAAATATTCTGGACAATCCACACTCTCTAGCCCCAAACAAAGCAATATAAAAATTCTTAGAGAACCTGAATGAGAAGATTGGTCATGTAAGTACTATCCACCAGCCCATTAGTAAATCGTCGACCCGCATAACGGGGTCGGGTTATAAGATCTATAAAATTATACATGCTACGAAACTTACCAAGAAACTTACATTCTGCAAAGAAAATACGTTTCAATTCAATTACTTTACTAGAGCTAAGCTTATATTTCATACTAGGTATCTCGTTATTAGTTCTCTTGATAATGTTTCTACTCTCTATATGAAAATATTATTACGATAAAACGGTTGAAAATGCGCTGGGTTTTTCCATTTTATAGAGAAAATAAAGTAATTGCGAAATTGCAAGTAACTAACAGAAAAATTAAATAACAGAACAAAACTAGCAGTCTACGAAATGGATTGAAAATGTTGCAAACTGTATTTCGACGCGCTAGTGCCTCGCTAGACTATTAAATACTTCTCAAATATATAAAGTCGTCCTCTCAAGATAGATAACTGTTTATCGTGCTCTATATTATTATGCACAATATTTATTTATTTATTTATTATACAGAAAATAGAAATGAAATGAAAATGAAATGAAAAAAGTTAAAAAAGTGAAAAAAGTTTATTGAATGAACACAAGAGAAAAAACAAACAAGAACCTTAAATACAAACAAGGTATAGGTACAAGGTGAGATGTTTGAGACAAAAAGGAACATATGAAAATTGTCTAACTACTAGGTTATAGGCGACCTTATCTCTTAGAATTATCTCTTCCAGGCAACCTTAAGAATGCCATGCTGTCTATATTCAAAGTGCGGTCTTGACGATAAATTTTCTGTATAACGAAATAAATTTAAATTTGTATTTACTTACCAAAGATTATGCAAACATATAGGTAAACTTCTTGTTCTTAGGTGTGTTTATCATGTAGAGAGTATTTTGATTACGAAAATTTTATAGTACCTACTCATTCTCCCCTATTCAAAAAGTTATGAACTAGTTAGCTTACCTACTAAAAAAATATTTATTTACACAAAGAAACTTATAATTAAACAAATATTTACAAAATGTACAAAATACACAAGAAACAGTTGAGCTGTCTGCAGATCGTTACAAACGATCTAGAGATAGCTCAACTGATCCAAATCAGTGCCAGACGGAAGCGTCCCCAAGACGCTGGCGGCATTGCCACGCTGAATAGCTTACCTACTTAACTTATAATGTTTTTCTATATAACTATACCTGATCTAATGACTGACTCGGCCGTGGATGTAGCCACCTACTTGTCGAAGTGGCTATAATGACTGTAATATCGTCACGAAAGGAGAAGAATACCTATAATATAACTGACCAAATGTTGAATATTTTATTTACACCTACTAATATAGTATTCCCTACCTAACTAACTACTAACTAACTACCTATCTACTAACCTTAGCATTTATCTACTTAGTATCTAAGCTCATTATAAGATGGATGGATGGACTGTAGTCTTTACGAGCTGATTAATAAAGTTCTACAAACCGAAATGTAACTTTATCTATTACCTGCAAGAATTTAATTTCGAATGCCACAATACAGCCATACAAATGCCTTGACCTACATTCTTCCCAAAACGTGATAACTTTCGCAGCCGAAGTCTGTGGCCATGCTTGAGAAGTTATGTTGGGTTATTAATATGGTGAGAAGTTATGGAGGCACTTCAAATATTCGGGTCAAGCAGCTAAAAGGATCAAGTAGACCTAGGCTTATAAAGTTCGGGTTGCTGGTTTTCTAAGCATTTTCCCAACCAAGCCAACACTATCTAGCCCCAAATTGAGCAGAGTTTGTACTATGGGAAACAGATAGAGAAAATTTTTAAACACAGTTTTTGCAAATACATACTCTGAATATACAACACACACAGCCACTCAGGGCAGAGAACAAACATTTGCGTTCATCACACAAATATTTGTTCTCGATGGGGATCCCCACAACGACCTACGGCGCAGAAGGCAGAGCTTCTAACAACTGAGCCGAGAAACCAGAATAGGATTGTGGAAATGGCTATGGCGGTGATGCGGCCTTAGCTTGCCTAATCGCCTAGGTACTGGTTCCTAAAGGATCTTATTTGGTCTTTGCTGATCTAGCTTATGAAAGACAAAACTTTTATTCGTATTAAAGTACGTATAATGATTAAAATATAAAAACAATTAATATAGCCTATAGCGTGCTATTGAGATGGGTGCGGAGAAAAATGTGTGCCCGGCGCTGGCTAGCGCGGGCCTTTATATTGTCTTGAGACAGCGCCATCTGCCGTCTCGCGTAGACATCCCGGCGGCCTTGAGAGCACCCTCAATGAATGGTAGGTACTCAGGTGGTGATGGATCCCTGGTCGACTCCTCCAGCAGCAGTGGCAGCAGCGTCCTGGATCTCGATCTCGAGCGGGCATATTCTGGAGAATGCCCTCTTCACTAAACCGGTTGCTAACCGAATTTCTGCTACTCTGGTTACTCCATCCCTTCCTGGGAATAGAGCGCCTGTGACGCGGCCCAATCTCCACTTGAGGGGGGGGAGGCCGTCTTCTTTGATAAGAACCATCGTTCCAGCTTTTATGTCTTCCTTTTGATCCTGCCATTTCGTGCGCCTTTGTAGCTCCGATATGTAATCCATGGACCAGCGTTTCCAGAAGGACTGTCGCAGCTGCTCGATCCGCTTGTAGCGTGACAAGGCGGGCAGCGCCGTCGCCGTGACGTCTCTCTCGGCGGGGGTAGTCAGAGGTCGGCCAATCAGGAAATGAGCTGGTGTAAGTGGGGTAAAGTCGGACGGATCTGAAGACATAGGATACATGGGGCGGGAATTCAGGACAGCTTCAATTTGTACCAAAACTGTACTGAATTCCTCATAAGTTAAATTTACATTTCCTATCACGCGAGAAATGTGGTGTTTGCAGGATTTTACCCCTGATTCCCATAACCCACCAAAATGAGGCGTATAGGGGGGAATAAATCTAAATTCAATTTGATTATCTGATGCGTAATCAAGAATAGACTGTGTATTGTCTCGTAAAAAATCTGTAAACTCCCGAGCGGCTCCTACAAAATTCCTACCATGATCAGAGAAAATCTGTGAAGGTTTACCTCTGCGGGAAATAAATCTTTTTAAAGCTAAAATATAACTTTCCGATGATAAACTAGTAACTAGTTCTAAATGCAATGCTCGAGTCGCGAAACACACGAATAAACATAAATAAAAATTTTCAAGTTTAGCACCCCTGCCTTTCCTATTCAAAATATAAAGGGGCCCTGCGTAATCTACACCACTATGCAAAAACGGAAAACCGGCCATCAAGCGTTCTCTAAGTAAATTACCCATGATAGGTTGAATAGTTTTACCTTTCATACGGCAACATCTAACACATTGATGTACAATTTTTTTTGCTAAGTTTCTACCTCCCAGGGGCCACCAGTTCTCCCCTAAATGTGAAAGTAGTAACTGAGGTCCCGCATGCAACAAGTTATAATGTTCACGTCTAAATAAAAGCAATGTAAAATGATGTTTACTACACAGTAACTTGGGATGCTTTTTGTCGTATGAAAAACTAGAATTTACCAGTCTGCCACCAACACGCATAATATGTTCATCTAAAAACATATTTAAACTAGACAGACTACGATTTGATTTTAAACTTATTTTTTTAGTTAACGCATTGTATTCAGAAGAAAAGGATTGTATTTGCGCCTGCCTAGTTAGAAAACCTAACGAGCTATCTAATTCCTTTACTGTTAGGGAACCTACACAACGCTCGACTTTATTTTTTGTACGTGTGTTGTGTATAAAACGCATCACATATGCACACGCACGCTGTAAACGATTTAAATTTGAAAATCTTTCAAAATCAATAACACTATTAGAAGCCTCGGAACAAGCCATGCTAACCACAGGTTGTTTCAACTCAGGCAAGGAAGTTAAATTATGCGAACTATCCTTACAATCTTGTGACCATTTTGTTACAATTTCGTGTAAAAATGTGGGTCCGTTCCACCACAACGACAATGAACATAGCTCACTAAGACTGGTACCTCGTGACACTAAATCAGCAGGATTTTGCTTTGTTCGAACGTGTAACCAAATTGCATCACTTGTTAATTCATTAATTTCTACTACACGATTTTGTACAAACGTTTTTAATTGATGAGGAGACATTCGTAACCATCCAAGTACGATAGTCGAATCTGTCCAAAAAACTACACTATGGAACTTCAAACGCAACGATTTCATAATTTTATCGTACAACTTAGCGCCTACTAATGCACCGCAAAGCTCAAGCCGCGGTATACTGACCGGCTTTAGCGGTGCGACTCGACTCTTAGAACACAATAAGCGCACTGTGACGTCACCGTTGTTATTGCAAGTACGACAGTACGCGCACGCTCCATATGCACTTTCACTTGCATCTGTGAAAATATGCAGTTCTATTTTCGAAGGGTTATTATCAATCACATGTCTTGGCACACGAACACTAGGTAGATACGATAACGATTGAACGAATGTTTTCCATATAGTAATTATGTCATAAGGTATGAGGTCGTCCCATCCTAATTTACAAAGCCAAAGTTTTTGTAATAATATTTTTCCCACAATAATAATAGGACTTAACAAACCTAGGGGATCGTAAATTTGAGAAACTATAGATAAAATTAAGCGTTTTGTGACATTACTTACACAATCTTCATTTATTTTCGTAACGAAATGAAACTCATCGCTTCTTTTAAACCAACCTAGGCCTAGCGTCCTACTAGAACAGTTCTCTTCTAGAGATAGACATTTTGAGCTGTCCTCACAAGCCTGTGCATTTAAAGCGACATCAGGCGAATTAAAAGTCCATTTTCGTAATGGAAAACAACCAGACATACAAACGTCAGACACATCCTTACATAATTGCGTTAATTTAAGTTTACAGTCGTGGCCAATAAGCAAATCATCTACGAAAAGATCATTTAAAATGGCACGTGCCACATCATGGTCCGCGCACTGTAATCCTAACTCCCTGACACAGCGAATACTCAGGTATGGTGCTGACGCTGTACCGTAGGTAACAACGTTAAGCTTGAATACACCGAGTGAATCGGATACATTATCACGCCACAAAATTAATTGCAAGTTCCTTTGATTTTCATGAATTATTATTTGTCTAAAGAATTTTTCAATGTCGGCACATGCTACGTACTTGTACTGACGAAAACGTAAAAGTATTGAAAAAGGATCATTTTGTAATGCTGGACCTGTTAACTGAATATCAATAAGCGACACACCGGACGAAGTTTTTTGACTCGCATTGAAAACTACACGTAATTTAGTTGTAGTACTTTGTTCACGTAACACACCGTGATGAGGTAAAAAATAGTGAGGCGTAGTCAAGTCGAAGTTTTCAATGCGCGTCATGTGTCCCAAGCCTAAGTATTCCTGCATAAAGTCACTATACAAACTTTTATATTCTGGCGATTTTTGTAAGCGACGTTCTAATGATAAGAACCTACTTTCTGCAATTTTAAAGCTATTGCCTAATGATTCGATTGGTTCTTTTAGAGGAATGCGAACTGAGAAACGACCGTTTTCTACTCGCTTGGTCGTTTCGGTAAATAATTTCTCACAGATAATATCCTCGGCGGAAAAACATGATTTCGGTTGGCTAACTTCTTCTATTTCCCAGAACTTTTTTAACTGATCGTTTATTTCTAACGTTTGGGCGAAATTACAATGAAGTCGATTTATGCGCGACTTAGTGTTGTAAACGATACCTGAAATAATCCAACCTAAAGTGGTATTTTGCAAGTACGGCCCTGTAGGTAGGCGGATCCTACCTTCGAGTAATAAATCCCAGAAGTAATCGGCACCTATGAGTAGGTCGATTTGTGACGGGGAATGGAATGTGGGATCAGCTAGATCGACATTCTTAGGGACGCCTAACGATACACGATCTAAGCTAACTGACGGTAATGAATTAGTGATGCGATTCAAGACAATACAATTTATGCGTGTATTATATATACCGTGTAATGATTTAAGATTAATTTCACAGGACTGGCTAGACTGACTGACTAGTTGACCTATTCCTGTGATTTGAACAGTGGACTGTATTGATTTAGCGTTTATTTTTCTGCGTAATGATTCGATAATGATGCAATGCTGACTACCACTATCTAATAAAACACGAGCTTTATGATAATGATCATTGTCAACACCGGCTACCTCGACTATTGCTGTTGACAACAATACCGTTTCTCCTACACCTTCATTGCAATCAATATTAATGCGTGATTGTTCGAGCGTATGTAAAATAGTAGCTGTACTCATGTTAGGTATGGAGTCCGGTTTTGGTTCATGGACCGCTACCGATAGTGACGCGAATTCTCCACCATGAAGTAAGCTATTATGCTTCTCATTGCATTGCCTACAAGGACCAAAAATACAATCAGGTAACTCGTGACCTGACCGTAAACAGTTCATGCATAGACCATTGTTTTTTACAAATTGTAATCTATCCTGAACTGACAAATTGCTAAACTTGTAACAAGCGTATATTGCGTGGCTTCCGTCGCACAATTTGCAAGTGCGGGTAGTTTTGTGCGCTGTGTTATTTCGTGTCGAAGCGAAACTTTGAACACTACTTTGTTGAGTATATTTTTTAGTAGGTTCATTAGAAGCTACCTTACTACTTGTAGAAACAGAAGTATGATTCGCTTTTATCATTTCTAACGTATCTGCCTTGTCCTTAAGAAAACTCAATAGGTTATCTAACGAAATAGACCTATTTGACTGAGTACTTTGATTAGAGATATTACTTTTAAATTGTTCCCAATCCTTTTCTACTGCTGCGTCTAGTTTAGAGACAACGATAAATATGATAAGGGTATCCCACGACTCCGTGGGTTCCCCGAGAGTCTTCAACGCACGCAAATTCTTTAAAACAGAATCAATTAGCTTCCTAATATGAAAAGAAGACTCTTTCGTTACTTGCATTGAAAAAAGAGATTTCACATGATTATGCACTAATAATTTACAGTTATTATATCTATTGGTAAGCAAATCCCAAGCTACCGTGTAGTTATCAAACGTGAATTCTACCGATTTGATAACCTGTGCTGCATTACCTTTTAACGATGATCGCAAATAATGAAATTTCTGTATATCATCAAGCTGCTTCGAATTATGAATCATGGAAAGGAAGGTGTCTCTAAACTCTAACCAACTATCGTACGATCCGTCGAATGAGGGTAGCGAAATGGTTGGTAGTTTGACTAATGAATGACCATTGCATTTAGAATCGTTGCATTTATTCTCATTACTAGTGCTATTAGACGTACTAGATTGAGCTAACATACCAACGACAGTAGCCTGAACCTGATAATAAGAATTTTCAAAAGCTTCACGATGTTCTAGTTGCTGAGAAATATCAATTTCGGACACTAGCTCTTCGATCGAGCTTTGAATATTATTAAATTCAGATAATAATGATTTAGCTACGTCACTACGCAATTTTAATTCTGCTAATTGAATACGTGTTAATCGAGCACCTACCAAGGAGGTTACAAATTTTGCGAACACAGTTAGTCTACCCTTGATAGTACCACGCTTTTTATTATATTCACGCATGATACTTTCGTTTAAATCTGATCCTAAACAAGGAAGATTCGGAGATTTACTACGGATTGACACGTTTTCGACACTCATTTTAGCAAGTTATGAAAAGGGGGTACTCACAGTTTTTCCTGAAAACACCACGCGAACTGGCTTCTTACTGCGGGAGAAAAACAGTTTTAGTACAATTGAAGTAAGGACAAGAAGTTGGAGGTGAAATTGGAACGATTTGGCCAGACCCTTACACGTGGATCCCACGACGACGATGCGGCTCCGAAGGACCAATGGAAATGACTTGGATTTTGCCTTGTGATTTTTACATAATATGCTAAATTAAAAAAATCTGTCTTGGTTAGAAATTAAAATTATTTATAATAGGAAAAGAGAACAAGACATGAAAAGGCGTAGCAGCAGTATTTGCTGTAAAAGACCATGAATCATGTATTTTTGAACAAATTCAAAATACCTATATCATAAATTTGAGCATATAAACAATTGAAATCATCAATCAACTAAAATTATACACACGAGCGCCATTACCCGATGGGGGATAATTAAAACTTCGAAAATTCATTTTGAGGGTAAATTGTTGACAGTGTTTTGTGACAGTTTAAATTGAAAAAGCCTCCAATTTCAGAACCAATATAGCAGAATATTTGGGGTTGTTTACAAGCTGCCAAAAAAACAACATGTTTTTACAGGATTGAACCATGATAGCAAAAGATTCGATTAAAAACTACATTAATTAGTTTTTTAATAATAAATGTTTTTAGGTCTAGTCTATGAGAAAGACTAGCTAATAAAGGTCCAAGATCGTAGCGACTGGTCTAGGAGGCATTTGCCCAATAATGCAAAACTATAATGGCCTAGTAAACAAGCTTTTGAATCTATTGTTTATGATTTATATAGCGACAGGGGCAACTGGTGATTACCCAAGCCCTACTCGCGAGCCGTTATACTGCCTGAAACAGGATTTTAGATGGAATAGGCTTGCCCAGCACATTATAGCTGTTATTAATAATCCTAGCGTAGCGTTGGACTGGTTGATCCGTGTTTTGTCTCTTGCATTGACATGCAATTGTCAACTTGACAGGATTATTAATAAGACCGGGTTTAATCTTATACCTTTAAACGAGAAAATCTTGTATATTTAGGATCTCGGAAACTGAGCCAACGATTTTCATGAAATTAGGTATACAGGGGTTTTCGGGGACGATAAAACGATCTAACTAGGATTCATTTTTAGAAAATGTCCCCGTAATAGTAAAGTAAACAATTAACTTTATCATAAAATCATAACTCCTAGCGCCATCTGTTGATTAAGTCATGAGTTAGTGGGACAGAGAACGCCATCTTTTGACGAGTAGTGAAGTTTATTATTATGTCGGTAAGATCGAAAAATATTAATATTTAATCAGTATGTAGGTAAGTAATTCGTATTTAAATATAATTCACAACAACAGTTTACAAAAAAAAAAATACCGAGCGAAGCTCGGGCACCAACTGCTAGTGATTATTAAAACGTCGAAATGATTGAGGTTCCGAGCTAAAAATTATTAACCCGTGAGACAAAGAACACGAATTTAATTAAATTAAGTGTAACCTTCTTGTTTCTTCAGTATGAAACTGGTACCGCAGTTTAATATAGACCTACTGTGAATGAATATTCATACAGCCAATTTGCATCACAAAGACATTATGAAACACAAAATCTGCGGGAACATCAAGATGTCAGAGTTACAACTATGAAAATGTAATGTCGCAACCAACTAGTAAAATCTGCTATGTGAACTGCCTGAATAATATACGACAGGATGAACAAAATCAATACACAAGAACACCTTAACTATAACCTAATGTAACCTTTCAGGGCTGGGTTGTTGTGATCATCATTATCATCCGCTTGAAGAAGTCCACTGCTGAACAGAGGCCTCCTCTTCACATTTCCAGAAAGAACGATTTTAAGCCCTTTCCATGCACCGACTTCTCGTGATCTAAGCAATGTCGTCGGTCCATCTGGTGGGTGTGTGAAGTGGTTAAACGCATTAAGCAGCTAGGCAGTTCATTAAATGGCAGATTTTGCTAGTTAGCATACATACCGATGCAACGATTAAGCTGCCCATCCATTACAACTGTAAAATTGAGTAGAAAATACAAGGCAAGCCACAGAACACAAAAACATCTGTGTAGATTATGCTCACAGCCAATATTTAAATTAATAAGTTTTCCAAAGGATTTCTAGTGTGTTTAAACTATGTGTTTGCTAAAGTAATCTGGTGTTGAGTTTGATCTCACAATTACCATAATTATTAGGTATGATACCCAAAACTATTGACAAGGGATTGCTTGATGTTCGTACGTTTGTCTAGATTCGTACGTTTAGTAGAACTAATTTCAGCTTGGACCTACAAATATCTAGGAATGTTCAGGGTTTTGTTAGAACAATAATTCTATTCCTCTAATGTATACTCTGCCAAGCCGCGTTGCTGTATTTTGGTTTTAGGGCGAAGATGGCTCTACTTCCCGCTCGCACATTTTGACCCTTTGAAGGATATAAATTAAATTAAAACCTTATTTATAGAAAATTTCGAGTAATATCTTCTATCAGTTTAGAAAAAAAACATGTTCTGAACACGTTTTCTTACTTAAAAGTTGTCCTAACTAGGTATGTAGTTATCGTACTTATTTTTTTTACTTTGTGCAATTGAATAGCACACAAGATAGCAGCTTACAATTTTCAATAGATTCATGATATTAACCTTGTAAATTTCAATATTGCATGCCTAGACATAAGCAGAATACATTGGACATTACCTATTATAATTAAACATCTTTTCGATATATTTTTCAAGCAGTAAATATACTTTGACTTTTAATTTCATAGATAGATAGTAGATAGTGTTTTTATATCTTGCAAAAGGCTGAAATGTGCAACCGAAAAGTTTCACTGTTTCTATCACGGTTTTCAGCGTCTTGAGAGTGAAATTGCTAGGAGCATTACTTTCAAAGCTTCGAGGTCACAGACAAACAAACACATGCCTCAAATTAAGTGTTTAAACTTGAAAATAGTACACTTTTTCGGTTTCAGCAGACACCAGTTGGATTGGATCAACATCTATTACCTACGTAGATAATATTTTTCATTCGATTTGGTGAGCTGCCAGTACTCGTAATCTCCATCAATGTCATAAATTCATTGATAATAGACCACCCTTGTATTGTATACGAATGAAATGTTAAGCCAGAATATAATGAAATAAATGTTCTATCATGGATAAAACAATGTGAAAATACTGACAAGAATATTGGAGGCTTAGCAACATTGTTGGCTGTCGAAGGGTAACTCCTTTGAGCCCTTTTGTGTTAAAAAAGACACGTAGATACCAACTGCTAAAAATGACAGGCGTAAATTATAGACGTAAAAATAATATATTGTAGTAGGTATATTTTTATCAACATGTTGTAAAATTAAGCACAATAAAGTAATACTTAGTAAAATATTAATTCAGTATACTTATTGCATTATAATGCATGGAAATTTAACAGTGTCAGAACTTAGGACTAGTTTTTGAATCAATAAATAATTGTCCTCGTGTTGTCATTGTCACCCATCTATGACCTTTAACGAGCCATTTAGATGAGAAATTGATTTTCCTGAATTTCTGATAATGGCATATTCCAATAAATCAATAAACAGTCGATTTGTCCAATAAATCCGAGGAATTCGCGGTGCGAGCATATCGTTTTTCAACTGAACGATTTGTAAGCGATAAATCCTTTTTCTGACGCGAGTCCATCCCTCAGTGCCTTCCACGAACATTCTGACCATAGATCCTGTATAATACATCAATTAATAATCCCTGTCACAGAATAAAGCTTAGTTTCTTAGATCCTTGGTTTTTTTTCATGAATTATTGATCGTAGAACACTTTTATTGCTGTTTTGAAATGTCTTTTTATGAGGTGGAAAATTCAGTACAATATTCACGTATTCCAAATATTTATCAGTCAGCTTTCTCCATGGTTTGGAATAGTTGCACAAATGATCAAAACAGGAAAGAAAAAATATTTAGACTATGTTGAAAGCAATTAGCTTTTTCTATATCTAAAAAAAGCGTAAACGTGTTGTAGAATCAAGATAGTTTCAGAAGTTGTTTTACTATGCTTAATAAATGACATAACTGTTCCGCATACAATTTCAATCATCTACATTCAATTTACATATGATAAAAAAGTAAGACCGTGACCGTGGACAGCAACAATTTATTCCGCTTCAACTTCCTTCAATTACAAATTAACGGAGTTGGTAGCTGTCACAAACTTTTGTAATTGCCTAAAGTTAATCCGTTTAGCTGTTACATAGAGCCTTACAAATAACAAAACACAAGCCGACAGATGATGGATTTTGTTTCAAATTGTTTTATAAGTTAAGTCCATATGTCAAGGATTTTTTACCCAAGTCAAACTGGTGTGAATAGTTATTTCCGTGATCGCATTACAGCAAAAAAAACTTGTTATTTCTCTGAGAAAAGGTAATTAGAACCTAAATTAGTAAGTAAAAATGTTGAGTCAGAAAATTCTCTAATGAAATCTGGCGTAAATCTTACTTAATTTGCAATTTATAACATTGTCAAAGAAATTTCACGGCCAGTTTTCCCCGTTAGCGACTTGTGGGAATGAGGTTGAGGATCGTCTTCAAAGCCGGGTGGTACAAAATTTTCATAAAAATTATGATCCCAGCTTTTTTACGAGCCTCAAGTTTCGGGTCGACACAATTTTAATATTAATCTACGGTATGGGTTTTGTCAGTTTTATGGTTGTTCTCTTTTTGAAAGCCAACGTGCTCGTAAACAGCGGCTTTTTATAAAATGAAATGAAGTTTATGCTTAGGACACTCTTATCCCTACGAATGGTATAGACATTCTTTTTGATTTATAAGTAATCAACAAAAACAGTAGGTAAGTACATAAGTACTAACAGTAGGAAACTGGTTGGTAGGTACTAGGATGTTATCCCGAGGTAATTATATAGTTACTGTTTATAGATAAAATTATTAGATAGAAAGAAAGAAAGTAAATATATTTTATTGACATAAATATACATAAGACAAATACAATAAAACACACAGAACGGACAACTGAAGGCAGGCAGGCTACCTAAAAAGGTAATAATACAAACAGAACTGGGCACAGAACAAATTATGCTCAAGAAAACTGGGTCCCAACCAGTCCCGTCCTGTGCTGAATGGTTAAAAAGATTATTATGTCAAATAGGCCCTGACTTAGCTTTTTGCTGCTTGATATGGTATAGTAGCTACCATGTACTGATACTTGAAGATACACCCTGTAGGTACATTGGTCTAATGATAAATGAGAAATCAAGACAGTTCGATGCCTGATAATGCCTGCCTACTGCGCAGCTACGGTCTGTTTCGTCTTATTGTAGCTGCAAAGAAACTCATTTATTTTCTTATAAAATTATGCATTTTTTTTCTAGTTACTACTTCTTCTTGATTTTTAACCTGTCTTCGTTCCTACTTGGCGCGTGTGTCGTTGGCCGAAACAATACGAGATAGCCGCTGGTGGTCGGGCCTTCAATTCGTCTCGTCTTCTGTCGAGATCGAGTCGACGCTCTTTCTCGAACTCGTTCACAAAGAACATGGAATGATGGACAGAAATGATAGATTTGTAAGAAATTTACGAGACTTACAAACCTTTCATACCACCTCAATTCATTGTTTTCTTTTCGCAGCAACCCACGTATGCAAATCTCCTAATTTAAATAATAATGTTTTTCGTTCTCCTCCGAATCTGTCGAACTTTTAGCAGCCATGCCCTCGACCTTTATCCCAAAGGTCAATCTATAATGGTAAGTGAAGAACCCTTCTAGAATTTCAAATGAACTTATCCAAACTAATTCATCATCACGTTAGAAAATTATTTAGTTACATATGAAGCAATTTGACTTGCGGTTAACTTTAAATTGCCTGCTCATCGGTTTTCTTAACTTAAATTGAGTTATAATAATCTTATTTTGTATGTCATCGTAGAATCTATAGTCTTTTGTAATTAAGGGGCTAACCACCCTGGATGATTTTATCACTCGCATACTTTAAAGATATAAAATCAGTGAACTTATATAACGGATATCGTGAGCAAAAAAATATTTGCTGGTTTTCGCCCAAAGTTTACTTACGTACATAAACCAGTCGGGCAAACTTTTAAGAGTAGGAAAACGTGTTAAGATCAAAATTATATTTTTGCTAAGATTTTGTTCGTGATTTCGATAAATAAGTTCAGTGTTTTTATAATATCATTCAACAGGTCTAGAAGTTGTTTAACGGTTTTCATCGTCTTAATTATTTTAAATGTCAGTAGATAAGTATGTATTTTGCAGTGTGTTAATTAATTATTAATGAAAAACAAAATAAGTATCCGGTATGCAGTATTAACAAAATAGCTGAGCTATCTGCGGACCTTTACAAGTGATCTACCAATATTATTCTTTTATTTATATTAAACTTAGAAGATTAAATAAAATACCAATTTTACAAGATCTAAGTATTCCATTAAAACCATTTTGTAAATCTCGTAGGATTTCATAGACTAACCAAATCCCTAAGGCATGCAAATACTGCATTTTATCGTACGAAATAGAATCTAAATCGCATCTTTTATTGAAAGTTATATGTATTAGAAGCTGAATTGGCTTAAAGGATTTCCAGTATTGGAAGACGATCAGCCGGAATTTCACTCACAATTAATTTATTATGTCTGTTTCTGTTTCAATGACCCTTCAAAATGGCCGTAGACGATGTTTATTAGCAAAAGAGAATCAGCTGACACACTCCATACGTCACTGAAAAACACAAACTTATATTGAGTCGTATAATATTAAAGGCGGCAATCTGTAAAATTTTACAAAAAATACTTAATGGTATGCCAATTTAGGGAATTTCAAATAACGCAACAAATTTTCCTCAAACTGTATCAAATATGGCAAATGTCATTCAAAATCAACTTTAAAAATCAACACTATTTTCAAATGTGTCAATCTTTGGTAGTTCCCGGCCTACATAATAAAACGTTTTTACTTAAAAAACAAACAATAAAAGAAGACAAAGAACGACGTAACAGGTAACGTAACGGGTGGACGTAAGAGATAAGCTGGGTGGTATGGGACGGCCCATAACCTGAAGAAATAAAAACCCAAGTACCACTTTAGTTCGTATAATAAGGTAATAACTATAGATTTACAAAGCACAATAATTGATGAGAGCTACGACCATTAACGGGGAGGCGAGTAGTGACGTCACACGTCACCAGTGTCCAGACAGCTGTCATCTGTCATGTTCCATTGACGTTGACTTATACATCGTAGGTGACACAGTGTTGTTTATATTTCAACAGAATTGCTAAAATTTACCCCGAGTGATGCAGATTCCCGTTTTTTATTTTATACGACTCATATAAAGGGTAAGTACTTGGCAAGAAGACGACGGGAGATGGACGTAGGAGGTTACAAAATGGTGGCCAAGGGATGCTCAAAGACACCACCCGCCCGTTCATCGAACGACATTGCTGCGAGTGCTGGGAATGAGTGGATGAGACTCGTGTGGGACTGGAAAGAGTGGCGCAATGAAGAGGAGGCCTATACTCAACAGATGTTGCAAACGGGCTGAGGTGATGATGATGGAGATAATTAATTTATTCCTGACACGTTTTCCTACGTAAAAGTTTTCATTTGTATCTATATTTTGTATCTATATATTTTGATAAACTGCGTGCAACCGAATTTTGCACACTCGCGGTTTTCGACAAGTTCAGATTCGATTCGATTCGGTTTTTTATCTTTCAAACTGCTAAAATATGCGAGCGGGAAGTACATCAACGGTGGTCTTTGCCTTAATATTTGTTACTATTAGGTAGGTAATATTAGGTACGTGATGTGAATAAAACGCATAAATCCTGTCGCCATCCTGTCATCAACTAAACACAAAAACTCGGAGCATAACCACGTTTCATTAATAAACTACCTACGTGATCAAAAAGAGTTACTTTTTTTAGTCATCTTATAAGAATGCCATGACCTAGCTGTTTTGTTTTAAGCTGTGGATAGTGGGGAAGTAATTAAACAAACTCACCAAATGGCATGGCGGCGTCTTAAATGGCAAATTAAATTATTTAGTGTTCCGAACTTCTTTGTCTGTCTTAAGACGTTTACAATCGTGACAGCTGCTATTTCTATAATGACAGTTTGTCTAATGACTTCTGCGTCGTTTATTTTGAATAGCTCAGTCAGTTCAAAAGTACCTTTTCTTATGTATTTTTTATGTTCTCTATCTTTTTAAATCTTAATCCGAATTTTATATGGTTTTGATGGGTAAGTCGTGTTTTATGTACTACGCTGCACCAAGTTAAAATTCCTATAAAAACCCCGTCATTTGTTAGTGCAATACTAACATTGATCGTTGCCTATTCATTTTCAAACCATTCACATAATTGTAGTAGCTGAGAAAATACAAGTACGTTCTGCGCCGTAGGTGGTGGGTTCGATGCCCACCGATAGAATATATTTGTGTGGTGAACGCAGCCAACACACAAGTTGCTCTTGATTTTTTTTTTTAAAAGCACACTTGTGTTGAAGTCCGTATCATATTTTTTTAATGCAATTTTTTATTTCAGTGGCTGCAGAAATGAGCTCTACAATTGATGAACCCCTTTATCACAGTGATTCTCGAGTTGGCGACTATCATTTACAAAATCATAGAAGCTACCATTCGAGCCTTGCTCGAGACGGCCGTCGAAATAGTCACCTTCATTATTGTTGCCACCTTCAGCCTACTTTTTTTTAAAGTAAGTATACACACTAGCTCATAATTCGACAAGTGGTACTATTAACGCTCAAAAAATGCAGGTCCACTTATTAATTTTGATTCCAGACAATTTTTTTTTTAATACGAGCAAAAAAAATTGCGGTTTTCTGAGAAGTGGTAACAATGCAAGGTAAAAAATGCAAACACTTTACTTTCAGAAAAGCTGTATTCTACTTTAATTCAAACGTAGATGCTCAGCGTAGCTCTTCGTAGCGATACGGTCGGTCGTCGTAGCCGCGCTACGCCAGTATTGGAAAAACCACAGAATTTAGGGATGTCGGAAATGCAATAAAGTATCGATATATATCGTATCGATGTTTTTTGAAAATATCGATATCGATATTGATATTTTTATTAAAAAATATCGATATATCGATATATCGGTATGATTTGACTTGACAGAGAATATTCGTGCTGTTGAAATTGAAATTGACTAACAGAGTTGCCAACTTAAAAACCAAACTATAAAACAGCAAATCAAGTCGACCAAAAACAAAAAATACTTATAATATAATTTGTTAAAAGATGTTAGTCTAAAAAAAGTATTTTGTTTTTGGGATTTTTTAATCTTAAAACTTATAAATGTTTATTGGTCTGAAAAAAATATCGGTTTTTATACCTTTTCGATACTTAGAATTTTATATCGATACATCGATATATCGAACTATTAAATATCGCTCAAAAATATCGATATATTGAAAAAATAATATCGATATATCGATGTATCGATATTTTTTCAACAAGCCTAACAGAATTATAAATGTAAAGTGGAAAAACCAACGATCATGTGATTTGAGCATCAGTTGGTGTACGGAGTTCCACCCGGATCGTACATCATACTGAGAATGTTTTTTGTGTTGCAAAAAAACAGTCGGTCATTACGCGAAAGGCCGAATCGATAACCACAGATATTTCCCTATAGCGCGGTGCCCCCTCACCAATGGGGCCTTCCACAACTCACTCCCTCGTATGATCTAAAGAGGATCTGGTTTTATTAGGAAACACACACGCTCGTGTACAAAACGAAATGGTGTGTATGTCTGTGCTATAGGTACTTTTGTATGGCTTTTTACTTGGTCAAGTGTGACTAAAGGGCCACTATAGGAATAATCTTGAAATGTTTTTAGCCACTTTTTGCAAAAGTATCAAAAGTTTATTTATTCAATAGAATCGCAAGGATCACTTTGACACGTCTCAAAAGTAGGTAAGTCCAGTTCCAAGCGACTTATATACCCCATTCATTTCCTCTCATAGACTCTTGAGTACAATAAATATTTTATATTATACAGATTTGGAGTTTGCGAACAAGAAAGCTGCTTCAGTTCACACAGCCTCGTGAACTTAGCCGTCATAACAGCCTGTGCGGTCCTCCTGTACACAACTTTCACTGTATGCAGACGATTGTTTTAAGTGCTGGCTGATTTTACTTCGAGGTTTGATTTTATATTTACTGTTATTTTCATGAATCAAATGATTGATATATATATATTATAATTTAAAAAAAAAATTGGTTTTATTCAGATGTCAACAAAGATCCATTCTTAAAGCCACAGACACCCACACAGACGGGACTGATATTATACGTACCTGTTATGTTATCAAATACCAATACTGTATTTTATTGGTATATTCAGTGCGTTAAGTTTCATAAAACATTTCCTCCACCGAATAAAAAACTAACATACAAGAAAAACTATCTATTTCTGATGATAACAAATAGGATATAACCCAAAATACACAACACAAAAATATACTCGTTAAAACTTCTTATCATGGCATTGCTGCTTTCGAACCAAGTGTGGTGAAAGGATATAAGTGCGCTTCAAAGAGGCTTCTTTCGTGCATTTGACACACCATGTTTCCAAACTTTTTAGTGTTTACGACATGCCGGTTTTCTCACGATGTTTACCTTCACCGTTTGAGAGTACTGGCATAGTGCACAAATATTTTTGGAAAGAACAACTCATATACGACTGCATTTGAACCCACGATCTTAGAATAGGTCGGGCCGCTACCACACTAGACCACCAGTGCTCTTTTTTCTCATTAAAGGGTTACGCTTATATTATGAAAGAATCTACAAAGATTACAACCTAAACACAACGTTACAACGTTATCTATTCTTACTTCACATAAGCTAAAGTTGGTCGGAAACATATGAGTTTTCAGATAAAACATGTAACTAAGCAGTCAGCTTCTGGATAAAAGTACGAATCTCTCTTGTATTCCTGATAACGTCAGTTACCCCCGGTTATAAAAAACTTCATAAATAAATTACAGGATTATTTCAAAATGTAAATATTTTTTCAGAATAAGCCACTTCCGACCGGGTGAGGCATTTCCGGTGATGTGTTAAATAAGTTCAGCCCAAGTGCACTGCTGCACTTCGGGTTAGAAAATGCGTGAGGCATCGTCTAAGTTGTTTTGCGCTCAAATGAAATCTTTTGACAAAGTCACGTCCAAATACTAAAACGCAATTCAGATTTAAGCACGTCTCAAGCGACGAATATTTGACAGATTTTCATTGAAAACTATAAAAAAAAAAGCAATTTGTGACGTGCTCAAAATCTGAGTTGCGTTTCAGTATTCGGGGGTCAGTCAGTAAGCCAAAGTTGCCTCCTAGCTACTTTCTTACTTTTTGTAGGCAGTGAACTTTTAGAAATTGATTGCAATATTTTACTTTAACTGAGCAGGTCACAGGTAAAACTTCTGAAGCAAATTCATCTAATTGCTTCCTAAAGTTTCCCAGTCAGTTGGAGCATTAAGCAGTCTGTCTTTTAAAATGGGTGGCCTAAGTTCCAGCCAGTACAGTTTTTGGGTCACAGCGCGTTGCTCCAATATTTATTACAGGCGTTTACAAGTTGTAGGCGATAAAAATTCACGCCGGCAGTTAAGGTGCGAAAGAATAAGATTTATTGTTTTATCACTTGTTTTTTAAATGAGGGTCACGTGCGCTGCTTTAACATAAAAAGTAGGACAGTAAAGTTAAGTTATTCTGCCTTTAAAAATGACTTAGTTATAAAATATGAGTACTCATTCATGATTGAAAATATGATCATTATTTTGACATCCTTCTTCGAGATAAATCGAAATAGCTGTACTGGCCAAATACATCCGAGCAATGGCCAGCAAAAGTTGTAAGAAAATCCATATCAGTCGTGCTTAGCAGCCAAATAAATGACATACTTAATTCATATCGGTCGTGTAATTTAAAAATGGAACGATCTTTTCTTACTCCAAAACATGGCAACCAAGGAGGTAACTTATCAAAGGTTTTAATTTCATTTATAAAAAAATAATTTATATTTTTTGAGAAAAGTACCAAGAGCAATGAAATAGCATGCATGCCTAGTTTTTGATGACTCAATTTCCAGCTGACTGACTGATATAAACTACAAACGCAATTTTTTTTTTCCCAAATTAATAAAACACGCCTACAGAATTTGGAACAATTTATCTTTTAAATAGCTCTCAGAACTGTCACGCTAATTGTAAGTAAGTGTAGGATGGAACGTGAAAATCTGAAAGGTCGCCCTCTTTTCTTGTGAAAACGCCGACACTGTCACCGGAACGGAAATTCTTCGCTCCTGAAAAATAGTCTCAAATCAGTCCGGAAAAATATTCCTGTTTTTTACGCGGGACATAAAATTCTCCTATACTTGCTTATCATTATCAGCCTGCAAGTCTTTAGGATATAGGCCGCCCCTTCATATTTGAAGGGCTTGCCACACACATAGAAAGAAAAGAAAGAAAATACATTTATTTTGGACACACAACACACATAAACACAGCACAAACAGAGTACATAACACAAAAAGAAAGAAAACAGAATAGTAAACAGAACAAAGAGTAAATACAAATATAATTGTAAGTGGAGCACAAATCCGTCTGTGCGCGTGTCTTTATGCGCGTGAGCCAAAACCGGTCCCATCTCAGCTATATGCCACCCACTACAAGCGTAGTGAGTGACGCTGGTTTTCAACATCACTCCGTTACTTGTTTTAAACATAAAAATGTATATTTATGCAAGTATTATAGTGCCCAAATATTTTAGTTATGGTGGTAAATGGTTCAAAAAACCCGGGAAGTTCAGTACAGTTCCAGGAAGAACGATTTTGAATCTATCCCATCCACTTGCTCTTCGTGATATTTAAAAAGTAGACAGTCCATTGGGGAGCGTTCCTATGCTGCGTCGTTGTGATCCTGTTCCCTAGCGGTTTTTTGAAGGATGGATATGATTTTTGTCAGAAACACTTGCTTATGGAGCAAATTGGTAGGGTTATTCGGCTTTGGGTTATATGAATAAAAAATGTGTTGGTATTTGAAAAGAATTCCCTTTTGTTATTTGCGCCTTTTAGAGCATGAAGCATATTGAAGCTTCTTCAATCTTTTTTTATGGCAAACCAGAATCAAATCAATGTTATAAGGAACTCTGAGGAACAAAAGAAGCTGTGTAAGAACAAACTTATTTTAATAAAAACATCATCAAAATATCCGCATATGATGAAATTGTCGATTGATCTGAAAAGTTTGATTACATTCGTGTGGGATCTAGTTTCAGGAAGTTGACAGATCTGGGCTTCCATTACAAAGTTTGGTGATTTCTCAGCAAATTGGTATTAGAATAGTTATTTAGGGCAAACTGTCAAACTCGGTGGAATATCTTATTAGGTAGGGAAAAACAAAACAGGAGTATCCTGTTGTCATTTTTTCCTATTTTCCCAATACTGCAAATATTTTGGCGGCCTGATAAAGGTGCCCAATAAAAACAACCTTTGATTTACACTATTTTTTGAACTGGTTATTGTACGAAAAGTTGTTAAATTTTGTTGTGTTGTGTTGCTACGAAATGTATCTTCTATTTCGTAAAGCGTGTCCTGCTACTATTTTGCATTAGTATTGCTCGCATAAGTGCACTAATAACTATTAAAAACTATTAAAAATAATTATTTTAGCGTTTTAGTCTTTACATAATACACTCAACTTTTGCCAAAATGCTTAATCTATTATGTCTACCGCTATATCCCTAAATCTTTTATGAGTTTGTTCCGTATCTAATAAACGTGTAAGATTATGAGAGAATTCAAATATTTTTAATAATTCTCCGGAAAATAACAATAATTTATGAAATTCCGCTTCGTTGGCCAAACTCTGTTGGCAAAGTTTTAGTATCGAATATCCAAAACATGCGCCATTTAGTCCCTTTGCAATAAATAATAGCTTCCAATAACATGTTAGTCGATAATTCAAAACTATAAACTACTTTACCTTTGTCATCTCGATTATAACGTATGAAGCAACCGCCTTAATTACCATAGTCTACGAGTAGATTACAATGGTTTGTGTATGTGAATGGCGCCTTTGTGTGTGAATAAAAGAATTCATATGCGTGAACCTCTGCTTAGAGCAAAGGATCTGTTCATAATTATTTTTACAAATCCGCTACTCTTTTGTCTTTTGATCAACCTATACTGTCCCACTGCTGGGCAAAGGTCGCCAGGCTACGCCACGCCACGCCGTATATATTTACACGGAGAAAAACTTTAAACGTTTCCGTCAAAAGTAAAAGATTTTTGAAAGAGATAAATATGCAGTTATTGTTTTCTTAGAAATCATGGGCATGACTCCTTTTACGACTTTTCTCTAACTCTCGTGGTTTCAGACTTGACCATCACCGACCGTCTCAGAAACCCACCCTGTATTTATATACATATACAAATATATAGTTTCTAAACAATTGTTCTGAGCGTAACGTCATAGTTAGACTCGATCTAGAGATAAGAATACCTATATACCTACCTAAAATCCTCTCTCGTTCTTCTCGTAGCAGTTCTACGAAAAACATAGCATTAGACTTATCTATATCTAATATATCACTCTCGCTCTGTGTTTCCTTGGTTCTATTGTCGCTCAGAGAGAGAAATCTACCTCGATTAGTGGTAATAAATCAGGGCTTCGTATTTTTAGATTGTTATCGAAGTACAGGAAAAGTACCATTACCTCGCCCATTTTATCCTGACACAACTACTTACGTTGTTAGAAACTTTTGTGTTTAGATAAATGGGTCATGAATAAACATGTTTTTTTCTTGATTTATCTTGACATTAAGCTTTTACTGCCCAGGTAACTGTTTTTTTGCTTACAATCTTGCAACTATATTTTTTCTATAATCTACGCAATGCGTTTCAAACGGGATAGAAAAAAAATGTGAGGAACCTATACGAGTATAGGCTGAGTGAAACCAACTCTGTCCCAATAAATGAGTTCATTGGGACAAAATAGGTTTGCCAGAGCATGGATGGAAAAATTATCTTGATTGCATTGATATAAAGGCTGTGTTTTTTTGTAAATAACTCGCAATTTGGTAGGCTTTTCTGTAACCAAACCTATTTCAATAAAATTTAGCTGTGATTTCGTAGTTATTTGAGCCGTCTTGAATCCTTAGAAAATTAGAAACTGAAATACTAGATTGCTGAGAATCCCTTCATCAAGGAAGCTTTGTTTCATCCAATGCTACGACTTTTCTACTGCGTGAAATATTATAGCCCCTTCCCACCGGTGTGTGATATCGCGTACGGAGGCGGATCAGCTCGCACGACACACCATGGCAACGGTCACGTGCGCCGAGGTGCGCGGTAGCACAGGAGCCCTTTCTGTGTGCGTTGCCGTGCGTCGTCGTCGGCTGTGCGTGTTGATCTGCAGAACCACGCACCGTAGGAAGGCAGCATTAGAAGTACTTACAAAATACAAGGTGGGATAAACCACAATTCGCGAATTTTCTTCAATTTGAAATTCAAAATTGCGCTATGAAGCTGAGAATTGAGGTTCTCTAGCAAACAAGCCTTTACTAACCCAATAGGACCATGATTAAAATTAAAATTAATTAAATTGCTCTGTCGCCGCCCTTATTGGCACTAAACATTGGCTTAAATTGCGGTCAAAGAAAGGTCTATATTAATTTTAGAAAAGCTTTTGTTCATAAAAAGGTCATCGCATGAGTCGGGAACAGTAGCAAATCGCCGCGTATGGTATTCAGATTTGACCTAATTTCATATTTGTGACTCGCTAGCGTTTTAGCTCTGTAATATATTAGAGGTTTTGTTTAGGATATTTAAGGCGAAGACCACCGTTAATGTACTTCTCGCTCGTACATTTCGAAAGATATTAAAAATTCCGACGTGTAGGGATCAACTTGTTTTTTTTTGCTGAATTATGTGCATCGAATTGCATACAAAATATGCAGTCAAGTCATCTGACAGTCGCTGCGGGCAATGACAGTTCGTGACAGTCTATGCAAACCTCTACGCTAAAACGAATTGTCACCGCCATCGTCATTTCAGTTCGCCGCAATCTGTTCTAAGTTTTACCCATGTTTTCATAAACGCAATATTATATGCAACGGCTATTTGTACGTATGATAACTAGGATAGGAACACGTTTACATCACCTTGGCAGGAGTGTTACACGCCATTTGCTCAGTCCCCTCGCTGTAATGAGGATGTGGATGTAGGGGACCAGCTGTCAGCCCGATCATAACTCGTTGCGATTGATGTCGAACGTTATCCTATATTATCGAGTTATCACAATCAACAGTTTGACATCCAAACGTTCTGAAACTCGGAGGCCCAGACATAACTGACATTTCAGCTCAGTTGATAGTAGCTCTGCCTTCTGAGCTGTAGGTCGTGGGTTCGATCCCCGCCGAGAACAAATATTTGTCTGCTGAACACAGATGTTTGTTCTTTGTCTGGGTGTTATATTGTTTTCTTAGAATGTATTTACAAAAAAAAATTATATACGTATTATATCCGCTATCTGGTTCCCATAGTACAAACTCTGCTTAGTTTGGGGCTAGACAGTGTTGCGTGGATTGAAAAAAGTTCTATAGCACCTCACCCAGAACAACACGCTGGCACAATCAATTCAATAAAGCCCGTTATTATTATTATTCACAGGTAAGGTACGGTAGATTTAATCTTCAGATTTCTCGCCTCCTTACCTAACTTCCCAGCAGTTCAACTTAGACTACTTGGTAGAACTACTGGAGACAGCCGAAATTAGGTCCTTCAGAGATGTCAAATAGCAGTTGGCGCCACTTTCGTCTGCTTTTGAACTTTTGATCTTATTTCTTGCTGAGACATAAAACGTCCAAGGAACTCGAGTTTCTCTCTTTTTAAAACGTTGTTTTCATTCTACTTATTGAAAATTTAATAAACAGTATTGCGTTTGATATTCTCGCTATAAAAGTGAAGACGTAAATAAGAACTCGTAAAAATATTATCGCCAGAGTGATGGCTGGACGAAGTGTCACCTCAATTTCCTAATTTGATTCCAGAAATGTGACCTACTTTTCTTCTATCTAACCCCCGAATACTGAAACGCAACTCAGATTTAAGCACGTCTCAAGCGACGAATATTTGACAGTTTTCAATGAAAATCTGTCAAATATTCGTCGCTTGAGACGTGCTTAAATCTGAGTTGCGTTTCAGTATTCGGGGGTAAGTCTGTGAAAACAAGATTGGAATTTGGGATAGCTAATACGTAATAAGCTTTCAAATCCGGATTCCAATCTTGTTTTTCATCATATACTTTTTTTAATTATTTCTTCTTGCCCCGTCCCTGACACGCCACGGATTTGTGGGGATAGACCTTAATACGTTAAAGTCACAGATTTTTCATTTTGCTTTCGCCTTCGCCATTGCCTATAACAAAGCATTGCTTCGTAGATCACGCACGTCAGGAACCTGCCTTACGATATACACTTCCCTGCGTCCATAAACTTGAGGCATGCAGATGTTCAGCCTCACCTGCCAGTAATTACTCCGGCACCCACACCCTTCAAACCGAAACACTGAAATGCTGCTTCACGGCAGAAATGGGCATGGTGGTAGTACTTTCCTGGAAGAGCCCTTCACAAAGAGCTCTACTACTGCTAAAACTTGATGTGTATCTATGTACAAGTTACTCAAGGCAAAAGAAAATGACGCTTAATCTATGTACATAAAATCGAGTGGTCTTCAAACAGTGTATATGAAGCAATATTTTGAATATTAACTTTTCTCATGTGCTTGAATTTAACAGGCGCTGGGGCATAAACCGTTAAAATAAATGCAGAATAGTCACAAAATCGTTCTACACATAGCATAGCTTCCAGTTTTATGTTGCCTTCATAAAATGCATCTCTCTAATAAAAATGCGACAGCAATTTCTGTTATCTCAGTGTCACTTTATATTCGCATCGTAAAGCAATTTAATTTAAAATAAACATTTTATTCATACAGCCTGGCTAGCACACGGGGAGGACAAGTTATCCCCGGGAAAGGATAAAAACTTATTCCCCGCTGTCAGTTTTATCCGACCTCCGAGCTGGGCGTCTCGATTCTAGCAACACAAATCGCGTAAATCGATGCGAGTTGTAAATTTTTGTTTGAAAAATTTGAAAATGGAAGTCGGATTCAGCGATCACTCAATTGAGCCGTGTTGCTGGAATCGACAGGCTGGCCCTCTCGTAGAGAGTATTATATTCCTTGGGCTGGCCTCGCCAGTGGATAGCGTATCCACGGGGAAAGGCGGTGGGAATAGCGTTTCGAAGGTTTCCTATTTTATTGTTGCCATTATAAGAAATTAATCATTATTGTCGCATCAACCATCAATATTATTCGTTCTTTTTATGACTATTTTAAATCTATGTTGTGGAAATGTTGTATGTTGTTATATTGTTGTTGTTGTTTGTTGTTTAAATTCACTTGAAAAATTATGGTGCTGTTCACCGCAGTGGCTGCCTTTGTTTGTACTCCGGCGTCACGGACCAGCGATATACCTAGTAGGTAGTGCACCTAGTAGGATTACTAGCATCTCTTAGAGCCCTCCTATGTAATTTTCTTTGATGTTTTTCCATTTGTTGGGACAAACGAAAATTATAAAATGCTCGCGACATATTGTAAACGAGGAAATAGACTTTATACCCACCTTCAAAGTTAGGTGATAGTTATTCTCTGTCTTACATCAAACGGAGAGGATTTTATCCACGTTTTCCCTAGTCCATGCTATGAAACGGGAATAGCGATACATAATGTCCACGATAAACGTCAAGTGGAAACATTTTATCCCTGTTGCCGTGCTATGTAAGGTGGATAGGAGAATTATTTCTACTGTCAAGTAGTTAAAAAAGGTGGAAAGACAACTTATCCTCCCCGAGTGCTAGCAGGGCAGACTTTGCCTTCTGTTTTACCCCGTCATTCATGACTGGAATACTTTTTAGCGAAGTCTCTGTTCACTGTCAACAAAATAATAGAGATGGCAAGAGACTTATCGGTCTGCTAAGCTAAATGACTGCTATAGGCTGCCCATAATACTACATTTACATCAACATGGTCAATAAGTAGCATTTACTGTTGTGCAAAGAAATAATAAATAAATAAATAATGCGGACTGAAAAAATAAAGTAGCAACACAGATGTGTAGTGTCTGCGACTATTTTAGGAGATACTACCGGTGATAGCAATTATTCTATTACTACTAATAAATAAGTTAAATTATTATTTTTTAAATAAATAAATAATTATTTTTCTCAAATAAAAATTACATTTTGTCATACCCATATTATATGTATTATCTACCTCGCATGAATGATGTTAAGCAGAATGTTTACCTCGGTTGTAAGTAGCTATTGCACACTTGAACTATATTCGTCTAAGTATAGGATCTTGTTCGCAATAGCTCACTTAATGCCCCTGGTAACAATTTACTATTACGGACAGGTATATAGACAGTTGTACTCAAACTTACTATGTAGGCCACAAAACTTCGTTTTAGTTCAATTAGTTCAATAGGGTTTGTTCTATGAGTCAGCGAGAATTTTTCCAGTATTAGGTACATAACAGTATTCAACTTAATTTTCCATATTTTATCCTTTGTTCAGTACTCAATCTTACTAGGTAGGCCACAAAACTTCGTGTTAGTTCAATAGGGTTTGTTCTATGAGCCAGCGAGAATTTTTCCAGTAGGTACAGTATTCAACTTAATTTTCCATATTTTATCCTTTGTTCATTTGATATAGCTAGTTAGGTAGCCAGACTGTTTTAAAACCGGTGCGAGAACAATGCGTCCTTTGAAGAATAGTAATAAAACAACTGCCTTTACTTCCTGCTTATTCATTGAAAGCGAAACCTTTTTCATTCCATTTTCAAACGTGGCCTTTATTTTTTTGTTTTCATATAAAATGCTACGGTCCGTGAATTTGGAACGAATACACGTCCTAAAAAAAATGTCCCCGTTTCCTTTCAAGAGGAAGAAATGACGTTTTAATGACCCATGGATTCGGGGTGCGAGTTCGTGCTAGTTATGGGGCAAGTTATTTTCGAGGCAGTTATTTTTATTTAGTGCGTGGACTTGCGTCAAGATTCATTTTCCGTGTCATGTATTACGTATTACTTATGAATAGGCTTTTCATTGTGACCCAATATGGCAGCGAGCATTGGTAGACTACCAATTAGTATTGTTTTTTCGATTTTTATCGTCCCACCTGATATTAAGTGTTAATGATCACCTAAAACAAAGCATTGCGCAAGTCGCGCACGCAAGGCATGGCATAGAGCACGTCTCAATGATGCCAAGCCTTGCGTCAACTTGAGAAAAACAGGTGTTAGCCTGTATGCCTCTTAATAGTACATTGTTACCCGAGGATTGAAAGTCACGAAGTTAAGCCCCGAGACTAGCGAGGGCGCCAATGGAGCTCGAGAAAGACTTATTTAAGTGCTCACTATGCTTTTTATTACGAATACAAGGATAGTAAAAATAAAAACTAATTAGGCTTTTTAAACTTCTTACCGTTGTAATGGGTTTCCAACCTCCTTACTGAATAAAAAGTTGGAATTTGGTTAAATAACCTTCTTGCTGTTTAGAAAGTTGGAACATGGTTGAATAAAAATGTGAAAATAGTTTTTTTTAATAATTTGACAGCTGTCAGTAGGAAGCGATTCTCCCAGGGCTAAAAGTATTACTTTCAATTAGGCCCCTCACTCAGGCTTCTTCAGACTTACTTTCCGAGTATGAGCAATGAAAAATTACTTATACTTAAGTGTAGCACGCTAGACTTGCCTCATTCACACTCACTCATTCACGTCATTCACACGAAAGTGAGTGGACAACGCGTACCAAGAAGAGACGAGCTCCGCATTTGTCATTTCTATTGGAACCTTGAGCTTTTGCCATTTTGTATTGGAATTTCACTTGAATTTCACAGTGTTACTAGGTAGATTCGGTCCACCTTCGACGCTCTAAAAACTTAAATCAACAACTTTCATGAATATAATTAATTCCAAGCTTATATTTTTTAATAATAGATTGTAGCAGTCTGTAGAAAAAAACCTGTTTTGGATAAACATTTCACGTTTTATAAAAAAGTCCCACGTAGTCCCATTTCATGCAAATTACTTTTGAGATTACCTTAATTAATAAAAACCCCTTTAGATTGCTTTTAGATCCCTCGTTATAAATCATCTGTTTTAACTAGATTTTATAAATTAAAAAAAGTACAGTCACAGGGCATAACATTTTCGGTATTTTCCTTCGGTATTTATTTAGGGGCGCCTTTGAATTAGGAGTGTGGCTACATTGAAAGCGCCAGTAGAATAAGCAACGTTATTTTTTGGCACAGCTAAACATAAAAAAAAACAGTGGTACTCCGGGAGTGCTGATAAAAATGAACATAAAACATTACAGAAAAAAATAAGGCCCTTTTATTTATAAATTATTTATAAAACGTCCGTAGCAACTGGTGTTTTTTCTGTTTTTTTTTTCAGTTCTTAAGATAAATAAATAGATTTCGACTTCGATTTATTGTGTAGTTGACTGTAACATTACCTACAATCATTAGGAGTTCTAATGACACGATCCTAACCATTCCATGGGTTGGTCGTTAGCGTTAGGTATTAGGTATACAGCCGGCTGCACTAGAATTTATATACATTCATATATTATTATATTGTATATGTATATTTCCTGATTTTTATAGAAGTACAATTTACATTTTCAGGGTAAATACTAATAGAATATATTAGATATTTCCTTGAAATTTCTCATTTAAAAATGATGAAACTTTGCGAGTAGATGTATTCTGATAACCGCATTAAGATTTTGACACAAAAATAGAAAAAAAAACTATAAATGTTGGGGGTTAATAGTTTTTGCGAGAGACACTTCCAAAGTGGTAAAATGTTGGTCCCCCCCCCTCTAACTTCTAAAATAAGAGAATGATAAAACTAAAAAAAATATATGATATACATTATTATGCAAACTTTCAACGATATTTGGTTTGAACGAGATAGTGAGTAGTTTTTTTTTTATACGTCATAAATCGTAAACCGCTATTTACCTTTCAACGAACTACAAGAACCTTTATATTATGTTACTTGATGCTACGGAACGTACGGAACCCTTCATGGGCGAGTCCAACTCGCACTTGGCTGCTTTTTTAAAATACTCATAATTCGAAAGTTACATGACAAATATTTTTTTTATATTTTTCTGTTATCTGTCATGACTTGGCCCATCGCCCGTTTTCGGCTTGACGTTGATTTATGGGACACCCTGTATAACCCTGAAGTTTTTTATTTGAAAACTGGCCTCTCAGCTCAGATGGTAGTTGCTCAGTGCTCTGCCTTCTGCACTGTAGGTCGTGGGTTCGATCCCCACCGCGAACAAATACAGGGTTATTCTTAATTAGCTGCAAATACTCAGGAATTAGGTTCAACAAATAAAATAAAAAATATATATGTAATTATTTTTTTTTAATTTTGATTTAAGTTTTTGTATCAATTTTTTTTTTATTAATTTTTTTACGGCTATTGCATAATGATTGCCATGGAGAACAGGACGATGACCCACCCAGGCGGTGATTGAACGCAGAGTGTCACTCACGGCGCGCGGGCGCGGATCAAAGGTCAAAATAGGTCAGGCGCCAATGATTCCAAAAGATATTCTTTGTCGATTTTCTCGGGATTTTCATAACAAAACTTAAAAAAAATCATTTCATAAATATTTTTTATTTTATTTGTTGAACCTAATTCCTGAGTATTTGCAGCTAATTATGAATAACCCTGTATTTGTGTGTAGAACACACATAAATGTTCTCTGTCTGGGTGTTGTATTGTATTATTTTACGCATGTTTTTTTTTTAAATATACTCGAAATCAATTTTTTTGAGTTGATAAGGTACTATTTGTGCTAGATAATGATAGTTTCACCTATTTTTTGAGTGAGTATAGGTATAATGCTGCGTCACTAACTAGAAAATTACGAATTCTATACATTTTAACGCAGCTGACTGTACATCTCATTACTTAAGGGTACAGTACTTAGGGAATAATCCTTTGGATATAACTTAATTATTATCATCGACTAATGGTCTTCTAAATCGGAGTGACCACTATATCCGATCCCTAATTCTCTATAGGTACAATCAAGTGTTCGTTAGTAAGCAATAAGGATCGTCCGTCAAATAAACTTTCATCTCTCAGTAGGTCTACCACAAGCTCTGTCTGGCTCTGTCTCTGGCTCCGGTTTTGAGTCTGTGTGAGTGCTCACCAGTGTAATAAACTGAGTGTGTGACGTTTCGATGTTATTTATTTAGTCAACACTCACACAGACTCAAAACCAGAGCCAGAGACAGAGCCAGACAGAGCTTGTGGTAGGCCTGCAGTAGGCCTACCATGAAGGTATGTCTGGCTATGTCTCTGGTTCTGGTTTTGAGTCTGCGTGAGGGCTCACCAGTGCATTATCCTGTGTGTGTGACGTTTTTACGTAGGATTAATTTAGTCAACACTCACACAGACTCAAAAGCAGGGCCAGAGACAGAGCTAGACAGAGCTTGTGGTAGGCCTACAGGATCGCATTGATCGATTATATTTGAACTTCATTTTATATAAATAAAGCAGCCAAGTGCGAGTCGGACTCGCCCATGAAGGGTTCCGTAGCACGACGAACTAGAAGAACCTTTATATTATGTTACTTGATGTAACATAATAAGGTTCTTGTAGTTCGTCGAAAGGTAAATTGCGGTTTACGGTTTATGACGTATAAAAAAAAACTACTGACTAGATCTCGTTCAAACCAAATATCGTTGGAAATTTAGATAGTAATGTACAACATATATTTTTTTTAGTATTATCATTCTCTTACTTTAGAAGTTAGAGGGGGGGGGACCAACTTTTTTCCACTTTCGAAGTGTCTCTCGCGCAAACTATTCAGTTTAGAAAAAAACGATATTAGAAACCTCAACATCATTTTTGAAGACCTATTCATAGATACCCCACACGTATGGGTTCGAAGAAAAATTTTTTTTAGAGTTTCAGTTTCAAGTATGGGGACCCCCGAAATTTATAGTTTATTTTTTATTTTTATGTAAAAATCTTAATGCGGTTCACAGAATACATCTACTCGCCAAGTTTCATCAGTCTAGCTCTTACGGTTTCGGAGAAAAATGACTGTGACATACGGACGGACAGACAGACAGACAGACAGACAGACAGACAGACAGACAGACATGACGAATCTATAAGGGTTCCGTTTTTGCCATTTGGCTACGGAACCCTAAAAACGGTAGGAACCAAGCCGTAGTTTGTTGCTTGTTCTTCTAGGCTTGGTCGCGTGGAACTGGCACCTAGACTCACCTAGCTTTAAGACGTTTCAAAGTGATCCTTGCGATCCTACTGAATAAATACACTTTTGATATGATTTAAAAATGCTTTTACTAAGGTAATAAATGACTTCTTTGGTAGTAAAAGCAATAAAAGAAATAAAAAATTATACAACCTTGTTTACAAATAAAGTTATTACTTGTAAAGCACTCTGGACCCCACTTCTAGACATAAGCATCCACCCATTTCTTCTATACATCGCCATCTATTTTCCCCTAGCCCGTTACAAAATAATTTATTGCTGTTTTTTTTTCAGCTACGGGAATAACACTATTTGTCGAGTAAAAAATGTCAATCCTTGTTTTTGACAAGCCTAAAAAAGAGATAGAGGCTATATTTTTATATAATTGATAAATTAGTAGATTAAAAAATTAGCCCTAAGTATTTCTTGGTTTTTGCATGCGTGACAGAATTATTTTATTTGTGTGTTCGTCCGTGACTGTACCGTTATTACTTCTATTTCAGTTCATATTCCAACAAAAATCAAGGGAATAGCTATAAAACACCGCAAATAAAAGCCTTATCGTGACGCAATAACAGCTAAGGCAGGTTTAGTGAGTAGTCATGAATGACGACGCCAGCTGTAGAATGAATGACTCACTCTGTCCCGTTTACACAACATGCTACCTTTCACAAATAGCTTGGTCGACCGTATTCATATAGATATAGGGTTCAATTTAGATTGTAATAGAAAAATATGTTTGTACAACTTTATTGACAATGCGTGTGCGCATTGTGCGCTAACGTCTTTTATGTCAGTATTGTCTGTCAGTGTGACACATGGCAGCGTCGCGGACGGACGTTTGCTGAAATACCGCGATTATTAGTACGATTAATCGTGTGTGAAATTATTATTGTGATGAAAGAAACTGTAAGCTACGTGCTGAGAGTTATAACAGTGACTGTTTTTTATTATTTCTTAACTTCTTTTCTAAAAGAAGCGAAACGATATTTGTTTGAAGCGGAATAGCAATTGGAACCGATTGACATTGGATTTGGCCTATAGTTCTCGCAAAAAAACGGTGAGTTATAGAAGTGTATAAATATGGGTTGGTAAATGAACTATGTGGGTAATTTCTGACAAGGTTATTATTTTATTCTTACAGAGTAGGTAGAAATGAATTCGAGACATAACATAATTATAAGCATTTTCTTTTTCTTTAGTCTCTAGTGATATCGTAGCTGTAATCGTAGTGTTGAGTTTACAAAACGCATTCAATTATAATAAAATTTTACAGCGTCCTAAGTAGCATGAAGAAAAATTGGTTTCCAATTTACAAATACTAGATTTTATTTCTGTTTTATTGTGATACCCCATTTTACGTACAACCACTAAAGGATTCAATCAGATTGCTACGCTAAAAGCCTATTTCTAAGTTTATTTTGCTGACTAACCGGATGATGATATTCATGACTACATAATAGTACATTGTTACCTGAGTGTTGAAAGTCACGTTTTTTGAGTCCCGAGACGGGTTTGGCGCCAGAGCGTTAGCGAGGGCGCCAATTGAGCTTGAGGGACTTAAAAGACTTTCACCCGAGGTAAACACTGTGCTTTTCATTGCGAATACAAGGAAAGTAAAAATAAAAACATGAAAGAAAAATTTGTGAAAATGAAGATTGAATTGCCGCCTTCCCGGTTTTTTTTTTCCTTTTCTCTGGCGGGCCTTCGGCTTCGGCTCGCCAGCATTATTCAGCCATTATTTTCATTCTCATAATTTAAAAAATGGTAAATATCAAATCTATGTTATTTTAAATAAATAGTTGAAGCTATATATTAATCAAGTAATTTAGAAGATATATTATTTAGTTAATACTATCTTTATGTTATTTAAATTTAAATTTTACATTTCGCTATCTTATTAGACTTTTTAAACTTCTTATGGGTTTCCAACCTACTTGCTGAATAAAAAGTTGGAATTTGGTTCAACGACCTCCTTGCAGTTAGAAAGACTTTAGAAAGTTGGAACATGGTTGAATAAAATAGAACTTGTTTTTTTTTATAATTTGACAGCTGTCAGTAGAAAGCGATTCTCCCTAGGGCTGAAAGTTTTACTTTCAATTAGGCCCCTCAGGCAACTTCAGACCTACTTTCAGAGTATGAGTAATGAAAAAGGAATACCTTGGCCATGCAGCAGTGCGTGAAACCATAAGAAGCATTTATGTACAAAGAAATAAGTTATCTACGGCGTAAATCACAAAACAAACTCGTTTCTTTAATTAGCTGTTAACAATGTTTTAAAAGGAAACTTTTCTCATAAAAGTTCCATTTAGAAAACAGACAACACCACGTCCTGTGTTCAAAGTTAACCGGTAGTCCGGAACTGAACTACAGAAATAAATTCTCAGCCCTCAGCACGAATTTCAACCTTGAAAAGAGTAAAAGGATAGCTAACGCTGAGGAGAAATAAATTAAGATACCAATTTTATTTATTTGTAACGAGTTAGACACAGCAGTATCACGCTGTCTAAAACGCGAGCAATTTTTTTTCGACGAAGGTTTTTTTACCACGGTCGACCCTATGCATAATATGGGCGTGAAGTTGCCAAGTTGCTCAAGTTGACGGACGCAGGGCAGTGCATCGTAGGGCATGTTACTGACGTGCGTGACCTACAAGGCAATGCTTTGTTATAGGCGATGGTGAGGTGGGCTATGCTAGTTCCATCAGCCAGTTGTATAAAAAAAAAGAACAAAGGCACAGTTTTGATAAAAGGTGTCTATTTTGATGAACACGTATTTCATAACACTATACAATTTTCAAGTTACCTAACACTACTCCTAGTTTTTTTTAACAAATTGTTTAAGCTCAGTAAGAAATAAGCAAGACCGAGAGAAAAACTAGTGCTAACCCCACATAGTTTACGCATTTTTGTCTCGCTGTGTTTATTTGATCGTATTCTACACGTACGTACGTACTATAATTTTTCTGACTTTATTTACTTTTCGTTATCAATTATAATATCAAACTATCGATGAATCTGTGCGAGCACGTGACTTTTATCCTGATCTCTCTAACTTTTATCAGTTTCTCAGTACCGAATAAACAATACAGTTCTTCTTTTTGTTGTGTCACTAGTTCTTTAAAACTAGTGTGGTGAAAGGAGTTATTGTGTGCCTCTGAGAGGCTTTCGTGCACTCGACACACACATGCCGGTTCTCTCAAGAGGTTTACCTTCACCGTTTGAGAGTACTGGCATATCGTACGTAACATGAACGCGGACATTTTTAATTCTTAGGACCAAGTGAGGGTAGTTGCAACTGCCTCCGCTTCTCGACGGTAACTCCAATGAACTTCAGTCTGCCTGCAACAACGGCTGCTATAACGCGGTCGAAACGTCGGGAAATTATAAAGATAAACGCGATTAATACCCGTTTCTCCCATAGTTTTGTAAAATCTAGTCATTAGCAAGATAGGGCACTCTCATCACGTGCATTAGTCGTAGAACAATGTTACTTCGTACGTGTACTTCGAGTGTAATCTACACTGCACTGGGTTCCAATAACTTACAAAGCAAGGTGCTTAGTGTTGGTCATTTATTTCCGCTACTGTGGAGTATTTAGGTCACTTGGCTAGAACTAACTGACTGCTCACATGCAAATGGTTCTGCTCTGACTACCACCACAATGTACTCCTTAGCAATTCGTAAAAGACTTGTCCAGTAGGCAAACCACAAGCTCTGTCTCTGGCTCTAATTTTGAGTCTGTGTGAGTGCTCGCCAGTTTATTATAATGTGTGTGTGACGTTTCGACGTAGGATTTATTCAGTAACTCACACATAATCAAAATTAAAGCCAGACAGAGCTTGTGTTAGGCCAACAGATCTGGTTTTTCTACCCAAAAAAAATGCATTTGATTCTTCTGCCTTCTTATAGTAACATTGGTTCTTCCGAATGTGGTGAAAGGACTTTAAGTTCGCCTCAAAAAGTTGTTAAAAATAAAAAAAAAACAAATCATAACTAGCGTCATTAAAGATTACAGTGAATAAACTAGCTAAGTTAAATAGTGAAAATTGACACAAAAAGACTTCAACGCGCTTGTTGGTTCGTTCATGTGCCCAGTGCGTATCGAGCAATACTGACGTGTATTGACTACTATTATGTTCAATTAGTGCTCTCAAACGGTGAAAAAAGTTCGAACAACACGTGTCAAGCGTCACGCAAAAAGTGCCCGCCAGCGTCCTACTTGCGGAAACCAGTCCGCACACTAAGTAATACGGATGATGAATTTGGCCAAGCTACTACTACATTTCTTCTATGGTATTGATTATGATAACCATCACTAATTGAGAAAAGTTGTTATAACGTTAATGATTTTTTAAATACGTAGGTACGTGACTTTGAATTTGCACCTGACTTGCTTTGTTATTAATTTTACCCTAATTACTCAGATAAAAAAAAATGAGTTCGTTGGCTACAATCTACCTTTTGGTTAAACTTCATCATCATCGTCATCAGCATGAAGACTTCCACTTCAAGACCCTGTCTTAAAATAACTCCGAAATTATTTTTCATCCACTGACTTCCCGCGATCTTAACAATGACGCCGAGTCGAATCTCTTATATTACAATACCACATAATACCAAGAAGTATCATGGCTATACTTACGGCTAATTATCAAAGTTAAGCTATTTACTAAGCGTAAAGACAAAGAGGTATTTACGATTTATGTAATAGGTACTTAGAAATAACACACGTTTATGACGTCAACTATGGAATCGAAATACTTCGATGTCACTACAAAACTTAAATTATACATTACCTTGTTATCAGCACTACTTAAAACAACACAGGATAAAGTCACCCGAAGCGGATTGCAAATAAATAGTTACTTACAAAAAAATAAGCTAACTTATAAAATTATCATGGTCATGTTCCAAATAATGTTTATTTTGTATTGTATTGTATGAAAATCCATTATTTATTTAGCTGCCAGAAAGTAACATAGTAAACTCATATCTGTCATGTAATTTAAAAATGGAACGATCTTTTACTCTGAAACATGTCAACCAAGGAGGTAGCTTATCAAAGGTTTTATTTAAATTTCGAATACCATAGTGTAAACACACTGGCACCTTTACCTGTTTAACTCACGGAATGTTATCATTGTTGTCATAATGTCACTTTTTAGCAGGTATGATAGCAGTGATTGCCTATTTATTTTCGCAAACTTGTTGCTAGTTACTCAAAAAGGTATCCGGCTTTTTCTAATATTCCAATTTATGTTCGGCTGCGTGCCTAATCGCTGTCGTTTTTCTGATGCGTGATGCGTGACTCACCCGTGTCGTGTACTCACTTCGTGCTTCACTAAAATGAGTGGATTAACATTTCTAGGATTTCCGTGATTTTGTCCAATACGAGTAGTTTGATAATAATGATGACGCTGACGTTTCAAGAAAGCTTAAAAAAATATATTCAAAATACTGTCGTGTGACGTCTGCAGTTGTTGAAGATGTAGGTCTGTAGGCAGGTATTTTGAGTAGCTGACGTTTCGGACAAATTTTGCTGGGACACATTGTCCCAAATGACACTTTTGATTTTAATATTATTTTTACTGACGTTTCGGACACCATTCAAAATAACTGCATTGTACAGTCAGGTAAAGAAACAGGTTTAACCGAGACGCGGTGGTGCCGGTGGCGGCATAGCAAGGTGACGTAATAGATTTATTTATTTATTTATTTATTTATTTATTTCTTATTTCTTTATTTCTTTATTTCTTATTTCTTTATTTATTTATTTATTTATTTATTTGTTTATTTATTTATTTGTTTATTTATTAATTTATTAATTTATTTATTTATTTATTTATTTATTTATTTATTTATTTATTTATTAATTAATTAATTAATTTATTTATTTATTTATTTATTTATTTATTTATTTATTTATTTATTTATTTATTTATTTATTTATTTATTTATTTATTTATTTATTTATTTATTTATTTATTTATTTATTTATTTATTTATTTATTTATTTATTTATTTATTTATTTCTTTATTTATTTATTTATTCTTTTATTTATTTATTTATGAATTTGAGCAAGGACAAATAAATATTGAATTATGCATAGAACGCCTTGTTATATTAAAATAGAAAAAAAAAACCAAAGACAAAAAAGTTATAGGTATTTAAAAAGATAATATAGAAAATAGATAATTTTAAAGTGTTTATTTGGTAAAATATTAGAAGAATATAAGAAAATTGATAATTTCAAAGTTTTTATTAGGTCAAAATACTGTGCCAAATGCTGTGAAAATTACTGTGATTGTTCTAGGCTAATATTTTTTTTTATCTTGTTATAGAGGTTTACTGTTTTTTCATTGGATAATAGGTCTTGGAGATGATTAATACTAATAAATAATTAGCGGTAATCTACCGCTAATTATTCTATGACTGAATTAACGATTATCTGTGATTCTAAGTTGATTTCGTCGACGTGCTTAAAATAATTTAGTACTTTTTATTATAATAAATAGCGCTAAATCAGTAAATATGGTCGGGATATTTTGCTCAGTTAACTATAAATTGTCTGTGATTTTTATACATTATTAAACTAATGACTTTTTTGAAACGTAAGGAAAGAGAGATAAATGTTTTAAGATATAGTATGTATCTTTCATAGTTAACATTTTTTTTTTTTTATTTCGTTGATTTTAATGTTTTTTTTTAAAGGTATAATTTGTGCTCAATGCTGTGTAAAATACTGTGATTATTGTAGATTAAGAATTTTTTATAATGTTTAAAAATTTTACCATTTTTTTATTTTGTTGATTTTAATGTTTTTTTTTTTATTTCGTTGATTTTAATAGGTAAAATTTGTGCTCAATGATGTGTAAAATACTGTGATTAAGAATTTTTTATAATGTTTAAAAGTTTTATCACTTTTCAGTGATAATACGCCTTGCTGATGTTGAAAACAAACAATAAGTAATAATTTTAGGCCTGTTTTAGCTATTGATTATTTGTGATTTTTAAACATACTCGTTACTGTCTTAGAATAATTACGTTTGTATAGTATATATTGTACATATTGTACATTATATACGCTATGTGAATGAGACTTGTTGTTTTTTTTAACTTATAAGTACTTCACCACATGCTCGCAAAGCAATTTGATTAGCTTTATCACATTACATTATATTTTGCTTAAACATATTTTACCTGACTGTACTCAAAAGTATTAATAATTTGATGGTGTCCGAAACGTCAGTAAAAATAATATTAAAATCAAAAGTGACATTTGGGACACTTTGTCCCAGCGAAATTTGTCCGAGACGTCGGCTACTCGGTATTTTGATGTATTCTATGAACTTATATAACTTCTGCTCTAACTGACTGGCCTCTCAGTTGGTAGTAGCTCTGCCTTCTGTGCCGTAGGTCGCGGGTTCGATCCCCACCGAGAACATATATTTTTATGGTGAACACTGATGTTTGTTCTCTGTCTGGGTGTTATATTGTGTTCTATATGTGTGTGGTCTAGGTGTGTGTGTTGTGTATTATGTATTTACAAAACATAAAGAATGCAAGTTTCAATCAGCGCGGTCTGGTTACCATTGGGTAACCCGACCGCTGATTTAAACTTGTATACTTAATATTTTTTACAATTACAAGCTCTGCTTAATTTGAGGCTATAGATAGTGTCCTCCACTAAGCGTGTCTCTCCACGAAGCTGAGTTATTTTTTTTTTCAAAATTTGGTTGGATATGAAAATCAAAACTTTGGTAGTATTCAACATTTTAGCAATTTTATCAAACCTACCGCTAAGACTGAATATTATAACCATACACAAACACGGGTCCGTTGGGCTTAAAAAGTAAATACTTTCCCTAATGGGCACTTGAGGGACCGAAACCCGGGAATAACCACTCTCATTCCCATTTCAGTTTCCCGGTAAACTGATTCACAACGAAATGATGACGTGATTTTATTAGCCTCATAGTAACATACTATTAGTATAGGATCCCGCTATAGAAGGACCTTCACCGTGCTGGTTATTTAATGAAACGTATTTATATATAATGTATATATATATATATGTATATGTATGTATTTATTTATATAGAATAAAGTGAATTTAACAAAATCTTTCATTATGATTAATGCTGTGACAAGCACAGATTTCAACTCATAGAATTAGTAAGTTGAAGTTGCAATGGGCAGGTCATATAGCTCGGAGAATAAATTTTCGAATGTTGACTACGAACCGGAAGACGAAACGTAGGGCACCCACCCACCAGATGGACCGACGATATTTTTAAGATCGCGGTAAGTCGCTGGATGGAAAGGGGTTCAGAATCATTCTTCCTGGAAATGTGTAGGAGACGCTTATGGCCAGCAGTGGACTTCTTTAGGCTGATGATGATGATGATGAAGCACAGATAAAAAAATATTTATAATTATGTCTGTGGTTCTTATCTTCAATAGTACGTTTAGTTTCCGTAAACATTACTCAGTGTAAGCATGAATTTATGTCATTTTCTATAATACTGATTAATTGACCAAAATATTATTATTAAATATGTCATGATATTATATTTGTTTAATACGTATGTCATGATCATTTCTTGTGGTCATCCTACGCATGTAAATAATGATTTAATGAATCATTACATCAGCATTATCCACTCCGTATTAGGCCTACCCCATATTTAGGGTGTTTCGCCATAGTCACCACAAATATAAACAATTAATACTAAATAAATACATATACGGTGTAGGTATATCATATACCTACAAGCATTATTACGGAACAAGCCGTCTTATTATTTGTAACCTTGGTATCTTCTCTATTTAATCTTAATTTATAAAAAATGATTTGCTGTTCGTTAGTCTCGCTAAAACTGGAGAACGGCTGGACTGATTTGGCTGATTTTGGTCTTGAATGGTTTGTGGAGGTCCAGAAAAAGTTTAAAAGGTGAATAAATATGTATTTTTCAACGGGAACGGTAACGGGGTGAGCGAAACCGCGGGTGGCCACTAGTATGTAGATAAAAATTACATCCTATTTCTATCGTGAAGGAGCATTGCTCGTTTCGGTGTGAAGGGTGTAGGTGCCGGTGAAATTACTGGCACGTGAGGCTGAACAGCTGTATTTCTCAAGTTGATGGACTCAGGGAAGTCCATCGTAGGGCACGTTTCTGACGTGCGTGACCTACGAGGCTTTGTGATAATTATGCGATGGTTACCATCACTTAAAATCAAGTGGGCCATAGGCCTGTTCCATCAACTAGTTGTATAAAAGCTTAACCTGCAGAAATATCTGGTGTGGGTCATATATAATACGTTGGGCATACATTACGTGAGATTCTTAGATCACGTATGACCAATTAAGTTTATGGATGATATCATAAAGTCGTCTGTGGGAGCTCAATTGACGCATAATCAGCAAGAGAGCGTATGGTAAGTACTTATTATCATTTTGTGGGGCATCTTCATCAACCTATTGCCAAACACTGCTGGACAATCTGGACTTGGGTTTCTCCCACTAAGCCCGGACTTTGGGACCGCGATCTCAGCTAAAAATGCACAGCGACGGCCCTTATGGAATGTCAGTAAAAATTTATAATAAACTTCCAACCGAAATAAAAAATATAGAAAAAGATTCCCTATTTATAAAAACATTAAAGTTGTTCCTAATTGACAAAGCCTACTATGACATTAACGAATATTTGACATAACTAATGACTAAATAAATAAAATAAAAATGTATAAATACGCACTAAACCTAACTTTGACTACTTTTAAGACCTTGACTCGTTTAACTGTTTATTTATTTTATAGTGTTTACTACACTTAAGGAAATCACAAAGATTTTTATAATGTCCCAAAAGTTAAGAGCCTTAACTTAACTTTTGGGACATTATAAAAATCTTTGTTGACTCGTTTAATCTGTTTTTACCAAGCTTATTAATTTAAAATAAAGTAACAAACTATCTACATTATAATGCCTGGAATTTCTCAATCTATATTAATATAATACGTACCTACCAACTACTGTTTATAAGCCTCGGCCTACCTCCATGTTGCTTTACCCTATTCCCAGGGTCCATGTGATACTGACTTACACCTAAGAACTATGTATGTACCTAAACTAAACCATGTTTATGCAATAAATGTATTGACTATTGAGTATTGGGTGAATGAATCTCGGAAGCATTAGTAAAATTATGACTAGACTAGGATCTATAAGTAAATAATTAATAAATAAAATAACTAATGTAGACTATCCACATTATTATTACTATCTAGCCACAAACTAAGCATAGCTCTAACTATACGAAAACCACTAAAATACACTTACATACACAAATACTTTTATTGTAAATACATACATACAATATAACACCCAGACAGAGAATAAACATCTGTATCACAACACAAATATTTAAAAAATATACAAATATTTTTTGTAAAGCTATTATGTACTTGTAGCGTTTCTGAACGCAACCGCGCGCTGTCAAAACGATTAGCCAATGAGAGACGAGGACTTTTGACAGTTGATTAAAGAGAAAAACTTTAGCCGTCTCCGAGTACCTTGCGTAGTTTGCGTACTGTTATATAAGATTACTATTTGTCATAATTAGTCACACGCTGTATCTCAGGTCGTGGCCTTGTATGAGGAATGTCTTTGTAAATAGTAAATTGATTCAATAAGTTATACAACTATTATAAAATATGATATGAAATGTCGTGAGAGCTACAATGATGCAAGGTGAGTTATTTAATTTGATAACTACGAGAATTTGCATGACAAATACTATTGATGTAGGTAACTTATAAAGGTACATAATTGTAGTACAATATTTATTTACAAAAAAGAAAATACGTAACATACAGAAACAAAAAGACAGAGATAAAGATAAACTAAATATAAAGGCGGGTAAATTTTTTTAACTGCTATTTCCGCGCAACGTTCTACCGGGTCTTATTTACAAACTATAAACTAATTTTTAGTACCGCAAATAATAAAATGGTTTTCGTGTAATTTGTGTCATTTTAATAGCTTTTAAACGAGTCTTGAATAGTGCCAAACGACAATTCACAAACATCATAAACATAATTTTTAAATACTTTTGTTCTAAGCATTTTTTTATTGCTGTATAGGCCTTACCACAAGCTTTCTCCGGCTCTGGTTTCAAGTCTGTGTGAGTGTTGATTAAATAAATCCTACGCCAAAACGACACACACACAGTATTAATACACTGGTGAGCACTCACAAGGACTCAAAAACAGAGCCAGACAGAGCTTGTGGTTGATGGTATACTTATCAACTTGATGAGATTTCGTAACTAGTTATTTTATTATTAGGTACAATTTCATTATTTATAATCATTTAGTTCACTTCGAAAAATAACTAATTATAAAAAATACATTCCACTGATAAAATCTAATTAATTTTCAGTAATACTACGCAAACTGCAAACGAGGACAAAGTTGTTAATGCAGACTGCAGAGTATGAGTATAACATAAATAAGTGAAATTTAAAAAACTTGAAAAACCGACTTTGTGGCCAAACTGGTGAACCGATTTTAATACAATTTCTATGGGACCAATCTGGAAGCTGCTACTTTTCAAATAAAAAAAAAAACAAATCGGTCCACTAAGGATGTTATGCGATAAGAAACATCATAAAAATATAGTAATAAAAAAAATTACAGCTGAATTGAGAACCTCTTCTTTTTTTTATTTGAAGTCGAGTAAAAAGCACATTATTTTCAGTAATATTACGCAAACAGCAAACAAGGACAAAGTTGTTCAAGTATGAGCATAACAAAACTTTATTTGAGACAGCCACGAGTATCAAAACATTAGGG